>OY759245.1:4551533-5857040 GCA_963662185.1 Eilema griseolum | reverse complement strand
TAGATTGCATATACATTTTTATATAGTCATGACATAGATTGCATATACATTTTTATATAGTCATGACATAGATTGCATATACATTTTTATATAGCCATGATATAGATTGCATATACATTTTTATATAGTCATGACATAGATTGCATATACATTTTTATATAGCCATGACATAGATTGCAAATACATTTTTATATAGTCATGACATAGATTGCATATACATTTTTATATAGTCATGACATAGATTGCATATACATTTTTCAACAAAGGTGAAGTTTTCTCAGTTTTGATCATTTGACTTTTTTTTAAAGAATATTAAAACCGAAATTACTAATATTCCCTCTAACCCCTCCAGCTAAGCTAAATTGCTTGTGATAGGAGTGCGTTCACATCGGTAGTGTAATAGCCAGGATTCGAACCATACCCGAAAAGTTAATGAAAACATAAAAACTCACGCTTATATCCCCGAAGGGGTAGGCAGAGGTGATAGCACCCATATTTCGCCAGTTTATGTTTAGTTCCCAATGTAAGGTTAGCCTATTGCCATTAACCGGCCATTTATAAATCTGCGATAAATACACACATTTTTTTTTTTATTTTTTTTTTTATATAGGACACGTCAATTGGACTTCGCCTTGCCTGATGGTAAGCTGAAGGCAAAATCCCAGAAAAGAGGGTCACCATTACATACACATACCGTGTGACAATGGTGACACTCAGCTTGACGGCCTTATCATATGCTTTTTCACGCCCCGCTTAAAGGACCCGGGACTGTAGGAAGAAGGAAACACGTGAGCTGGTAATGAATTCCAGGCCTTAATGGTGCGACAGAGGAAAGAGTCTCCGAACCGCTTGGTTCTTGATCGGATGTTTTGCACCGTGTGCGGATGACATCTAAGACCTGCACGCGTTGTCCTGTGTAGGAAAGGGGAGGGTGGGACTAATTGGAAGAGCTCATCAGAACACTCCCCATGGTACAGACGGTAAAATACAGCCATGGACGCAACATCTCTACGCAGCTGTAAAGGTTCTAGGGTGTTCGTGATCTCGGGATTCCCAATGATGCGGATCGCACGTCGCTGCAACCTGTCGAGAGCATCTAGTAAGTACTTTGCTGAACCATCCCAGAGATGCGAGCAGTACTCCACACAGGAGCGAATTTGTGTCTTGTATAGAAGACACCGCTGCTCCGGCGTGAAAAATCGTCTCACTCTGTTCAGGACTCCGAGTTTTCGTGAGGCTGTTTTGATGATGCTTTCGATGTAGTTTTTGTTATTCAGGTTGCAGCGAACATCCATACCTAGGATATTGAGATTGTCCTGCAGCGGCAGTGGCGTGCTCTGAAGAGTGGGGAGGGGAAGGAAAGAAGATACTTTTGCTGTAAACGCACATGCCTGCGTCTTCTTGGCATTGAACTCAACCAGGTTCTCAGAGCCCCATTGAGAAATGTGATTCAGGACCCTGTCAAGCTCAGTGACAAGAAGCTGCCTTTTCTCTGCGATATCTGACTGCTTGGCCGCTGGATGTCCATGATAACTCCCATGTAAAGTGCTATCGTCTGCATAACAATGAACATTGCCGGTAGACAGCATGTCGTTGATATGCAGAAGAAAGAGAGTGGGTGATAAGACGGACCCCTGGGGCACGCCAGCATTAACCTGCAGAAACTCCGAAGCTCGTCCGTCACAAAGGACGCGAATACGGCGCCCCTGCAGGAAGCTAGCAACCCAGTTGCACAGCCCAGAAGGCAGACCAAAGGCAGGTAGCTTAGAAAGAAGCGATTTGTGCCAGACTCTATCGAAAGCTTTGGCGATGTCAAGACTAATTGCCAGTGACTCGCCGTGCTTGTCCATAGCCTCACCCCAAAGATGGGTAACGTATGCTAGAAGATCACCCGTTGACCGTTTCGGTCTGAAGCCATATTGCCGGTCATTAATTAAGGAGTGATCCTCTAGGTGCCGCATGAGCTGTTTGTTAATTATGTGCTCGAACACTTTGCACAGCACTGAGGTGACGGCTATGGGTCGATAGTTGGCTGGCTCCGAGCGATCCCCCTTCTTGGGAATCGGCTGAACATTCGCCTCTTTCCAAGGCAAAGGCACTGTACCCGAACTGTAGGATAGCCGGTACAGGCGCGTAAGCATTGGAGACAACTCCGCTGCACGTTTTTTCAAAACTACCGCTGGAATTCCATCCGGACCACTGGCTTTCCGGACATCGAGTGATTGCAGCACTGCACGGACATCGCGTTGCCTGATATGGATATCAGGCATCGCGTGGTCACTGTCGGGTAGTGTTGGTGGCTGGGTACCACAATCATCGATTCGGGAGTTGGCCACAAAGAAATTAGCCAGCAGATTTGCCTTCTCTTGCGGCTCATGGGCCAGGGATCCATCAGGGTTACGCAGCGGAGGCAGCGAAGGCTGACAGAAGTTGGCTTGCACGGCTTTAGCCAGTCGCCAGTAGCCACGGCTTCCCGTGGGATGCATCACTAGCTCTTGACCAAGCCGCGCTATGCGCAGGGCATCCGCTCTGACATAGGCCCTTCTACAGACCTTTGTGGCTCTGTTGTACGCCGCCTTGAAGTGGCCCAGATTGGGATGGCGCGTGGCGCGCGCCCTTACCCAAGCGCGGTACGCAGACTGTTTTTGTTCAACAGCTTCCGCGCACTCGCGCCCGAACCAAGGGCGCACCCCGCGGTCACCGGTGACATCGGTGTATGAGATATAGTATTCCATACCCAGACCGATCTCACCGGCGACAGCAGTAGCACAATCCGATGGGTTCTTACCTTCAAAGCAGCGCTCAACCCACGGGATGGACGCAAAATAGTCACGAAGTCCATCCCAGTCCGCTGACGAGTAGTGCCAGAGACGCCGCTTCCCCCGCACTGGTCGTGGAGGCGCCATAATAGGCACCGTGGAACAGACCAGGCAGTGGTCAGAGTTGCCTAACGCGGCTCGCACCGATACACTGTACCGGTCCGGATCACTCGTCAGCAGAAGGTCTAGCAGAGAAGGTGCTTGGCCCGACCTTCTTGGTATCCTAGTGACCTCGTGCACCAATTGGGTCAGGCCGTGCGCCAGAGCAAATGCGTGGGCGGCTCTTCCCGCATGGTCTGTTTTGGAGGAGCCCAACCAGATCTCGTGGTGGGCGTTAAAATCCCCCAAAAATACCATTTCGGCATTCGGAAATCGCTCCTGCGCATCATCTGCCGCCTGACTCAGATATTCAAAGAGTCGAGTTGTCTCAGCATCTCCTGTATGGGAACGGTAGAGGCACACATAGATCTGACTCGTAGGGCCATGGTCTACGTGTACCCAAAGGACGGAGAAGGATGGGTCCTCTAGGCAGCGCAAACGGCGACAGCAAACATCCGCCCTAACAAACACGCACACCCCGGCTTTTGCACGAAAACTTTCCTCAAGAACATAGCCAGGGTAGAGCAAGTAGGTCGTGTCGTCAGGGCGGTGTATTTGCGTCTCCGTTAGAAAAAACATGGCAGGTTTCGCCGTCTCTAGGTGTTGGTGGACGGCGTTGAGGTTTGCATGGAGCCCACAGATGTTAGTGGACTCCACCTCAAATAGCAAGCTTTTGGGAGTGTGACGAGCCGCTGTGTTGCCTTTTTCTGTGAATTGCGCTGCCATGAGTTTGGGTGGGAGAAGGCGTGAAAAAAGAAGTGATTGCCGCCGCAGCACCGTGTGACAAAGCGCGGGATATTGGTTTCATCTATGAATGTGAGGCATGGCGAGAGCCGACGCGCCGAACGGAAGGGCCCCCGTACCCCCCCGAGTATGGTCGCCGGGCTCCCAAATCCGGTCACCAACCGGCACGACGAACCATATCGGGATTATGCGCGGCCTGGTGAGGCAGCCTCCCAAGGTGGTTAACCCCAGTTGGGCCCCTGTACTATACCGCGGGCGGCCAGCGGCACCACCGTTTCTACAGGTCTCCCTGTTCGGCGCATCGCCCCGCGCCATCCCCACTAGACTACGCCAAGACCCACTGGTCCCACTAGTGCTGCGACAACCACCACCTCTGCCCGGCTATGCACATGCTGACCCCTGAACACAATCCAACCGAGATTGAATTGCTATGGAGGGTTTTTCGCAATAGTGCACGGTGGTACCTACCCGGTCGAAACTTGAGACAAATTTGTGCCACCAAGTTTCTACCACCAGTAAAAAGAACACATAACTTCGAAAAGCATCGAAAAGTCATTGGTGTATGCCATGGTAAAACCTGGGATCGAACATGAGACCTCGTCTCAGCAGTCCATTACCCATACCACTAGGCTACTGCGGTTAAGTTAATGAATATAATAATATGTAATAGGTAAGGTTTATTGCTACAATATGTCACTTCTACTTTAATTAATAAACTACTTTAATTACATATATTACACATTACCTATGTGTAATATATGTAATTAAATACGTATAATGCTTTGGATTGGGTATTTTCCTCTTGTTAAAATAAATTATTTATCTAAGCTATTTAAATTTAGAATGGTAAAAGAGCCGTATAAGTTGCGTTAGTTATTATAATTAAATATTTTTGTTTATTTTTAATCATCTATCCAACCTGTAATAGGAAATGATTTTACTATTAATTATTATGACGTCACAATAAAGTACTTCATATAAGTTTCCTTATAACTTACCGTTTTGAAGTTTAGTAAAAAGTCACTAATATGACTAGTCAGTCAAATACCCAATTCGAATCATTCCTAAAAAAATATATAAAAAAAAATCTTAACTTTAGGGTATAAACCGCCAATGCTGTTAAAAATATCCAACCAGTTTTAATAACATCATACTATCCTATAATAGGAATCAATTTCATTTGGTGTAACGCTAGCCTTTGACAAAAGGATGGTCGAGCTTTCATCTAAATCGACTTTAGCAACGCTTTTGATAAAGTTGATAATTCTATAGAATCAACTTTAGTAATTAGAAGCCATTACGCTATGATCGAATTGAGTACATGGCTCGCTATTTAACTACCTCTCGTCTAATTCTTCAAGTATTAATTGTTGTTCTTGAGTCTTGCTCAGGTTGTTCTTGGTGAAGATAGAATAAAATTAGTTATAAGAAATCAACGTAACACTAACCATAATATCAATCAACAAATCAACAAAGTCCACTGCTGGATATAGGTCTCTCCCAATGTTGGGAGGCTTTGGCCTACTGTTTCTACGATGATCAGACGGGTTGGCACAGGGTTTCATTCTGAGTTTTACTTCTCTTGCAGTGATATGGTCTGCGTATTTTTCCGTTAGTCGCTTCTTAAGTCACCCGTCGGATGGGATAGGTGGTGATACTTGTATTCTTTCTCCGTCACCCAACGTATGACAATAGTAACATAACGCAGCAGAGATACTGCCAATGAGGCAATATCTCAAGACCCTCATTGATACGAACTGTATACCGATTCAATTGAAAGCATCTAGAAGGTATACATAGCCATCCTTAAAGTGAGTAACGAAATAGTCGTATTATTATATTTTATTTAACTTATACTTCTCTTTTTTTATACCACTTGGTTGACAGACAAGCACAAGGCCCACCTGATGGAAAGTGGTTACCGTGGCCTATGGACATGTGCAACGCAAAGGGAGTTACACTCGCGCTGCCAACCCTGTAAACACAAGAGTTTCTGTGCCGTCAGTGTAAAAGATAAAGCAGGACAAGCTTTTGGTCTTCCCACTGACAGTGCAAAATCTCTCCAGTGAGCTCTGGCTACCCTACTCACCGCCTCTCTCTCTTTCTATCTTTTGTTATTAATATACTTTCTATTTAGTTTAGCCGATAACTGCACCATATCTTTTGTTTTTATAACATTACTGTCCATCCTAAGGTTGCCTGGAAGTAATCGCTTCAGCGATAAGGCCGCCCATTGTACATTGAACTGCATACACGCCACCTACTTGTCCTACTGTAAATCTGTTGTTGTACCATAAAGAATTATCTATTTATCTATCTATCAATAGTCCAGAAGATATTACTCAGTCATTCCAGAGGTGAAAACAATATTCCTTGCAGCAAAACCTTTGCGTGTGGTTACTAAATCGTTTTTCTTTCTTTCTATACAACAAAATACAGTAAGTACATATAGTTACAAGTGAATAAAAAGAAATAAATCGCACCACTCAAGTAACAGAAGGTTTTTCGTGATAAACTTAATACTACAGAGCGCATACATAAGTAAAATAATAAAATAATATTACGATCTTATTGTAACTCGTAGCCATTTGTAAACAAAGAAAAAGGCGAATGTGTTCTGAAGAAATAGGTGAGATAGCCGTAAAAGTCGGTTATTATTATAGGCAGCCGTGGAAAAGGCGATACCACCAGTATCAAGAGTCAGGTACCTGTACAATTAAAGGTAGATAAATCGCCCCCTTTGACAAGGGGAAATTCTTTGTTTGAATGTTTGCAAATTCAATTGACAAGTATTTTGACGCTTATAACATTTGTGACAGGCGTCAATGTTTGACATAAACGTCAAAATACGTATCAATCCTATACATTGATCATTCTATTCTACAATACGTCGGCCAACAAATTGCCACCTATTTTTTATACAACTTAGGTGGCAGACAAGCAAATAGCCTCCATTTTTTTCGCCGCGGCCTGCTTCAGGGGCACATGTCTCACCTGATGGAAAGTGGTTACCGCGACCTATGACAGTGTGTAACACCAGTGGAGTCACTGCGTGCTACCGACCCTGTAAGATCGAAGTGCAGAAAACACTATAAGGGAATCTTTTAGTCTTCCCACTAACCGCACAAAAACTCTCCAGTGAGCTTTGGCTACCCTACTCACCGCTGGGAACACAACACAAGGTTATTATGGCCGTGGTATTCTGTAGGGTGGAGGTACGTCCCCAGTCGGACTGCTCAATTGGGTCAAGAATACCGTCGTGTGCTTCCTCCTGTTGAACGGTTGTCTAAGGGGGGCACATAATCCGTACTGATTTATTCTTTGTATTATTACGTTTTGTACATTAGTGGTACAATATGAGAGTCCTGAGTAATTCTTATTAAGATTAATGATGGTGTTTTTTCTAGATCATGCATAAGCTTGAATATTTTATCTTTCTCGCATTATCAGGAGTAAATTTAGAAAATGTTACTTATTATTATTATTATTAATTGGTGTATAGAGTATATTAAAAATATATCTATACAAAACTACTATTATACTACTCTACTATAATAAGATTCAGAAGATATGATTTTTTTTGCCTTTTATATAATATGTATTATACTACGTTTTTTTTTTAATAAGTTGATAAATAGCTATTGTGATTAGTAATTGATATATACCCTACTAAACTCTCCCAATGCCCCAGCTTATTTAAAGTGTCAGCTCCACTTACTCGGCTCTAACCATAACAAAAATTTACGCTCGTCTAATAACTTACTCCTACACTGTCCCACTCACACGACAAGCCTTGTCCACTCTTCTTTCTTAGTCCAGTCTATTCTTTTATAATAAATATGTGTTATATAATATAAATATATTTTATAATATATATGTGTATATAATAATATGTATATAATAATAATAATAAAGTATATATGTGTGTGGGAAATGGAACGCAAGCGTATAGTGAGACAGGTGGTGTGTGTGTGAGGGAGAGAGAGGCGTAGAATATAATATGGCGGACTGTGAATTGCGAGGTGGTGTGCACGCGTTATATTTTTTCTAAAATATAGTCAAGTTCTCTGTTCTCTTTTTTATTTACATTCTTTTATTATTTTTTTACTTTTTATGCAAATATCTATGTATATATTGGTCTATGTGTGTATGTAGTTTATGATGTTTGTATATATTTATATATGGATATATTATTATTTATTTATTTTTCATTAATTTTTACTATATAAAATTATTATTTGTGTACCAAACGTAGAGAACTATCACCACAACACTTCGTGCACCTTTCATATAAATATCTCTGCATCACCCTAAGGTTGAATGGTAGAAAATGCCTGTGGCATTAAGTCCGCCTTTGTACAATCCTTGTCTGTTTGTGCAATAAGTTTAAATAAATGAATAGTTGTGGCACGCTATGATGGTCGTTTTGACACAACTGGTCTTGTTCGTTTTGTATTTTTTTAACCCCCGACGCAAAAACGACGGGGTGTTATAAGTTTGACGTGTCTGTGTGTGTGTGTGTTTGTGGCATCGTAGCTCCTGAACAATCCAAGGTCCTCCCGACAGTGACCACGCTTGAATCAAAATATGTATTACTAGGTATATCAAAGTTATGGGGGTAACTAACACATTTTATTTTGGTCTTTTTGTGGGTTGTTTTTTTTGACGGGGGTTTTTTAAATTTTTAATTTATTGGTGCGTTTAATATTGAACAACGAAATATTCAACAAATTACTAAAGAAAAATATGGCGAGACTTGCCACAGAAGAAAACCTGTCCGGCCATCAGAGCGTGCCGCAATTATAGTTATACAACGAATAAATATTACTCATGTTACAAAACATAGAATTCTTATAAACGCAAAGCGAAAATATCTAGTAAACATGTAATTTGGCAGTTATTTATGACATCGTTGAACGTATTGTATAAAACCCAAAACACAACAGAACAGGAAAAAAGAAATGTCAAAATAGATATTCAAATTTTACAGCTGGTTCCATACAACTTGGCCAACAGTGTAAACGTTTTCCCTAGAAAATCAGTACATTCGTATTCAAATGATTATTGTGCAGACCACACGATTACATTTATTTGGGCTATTGGAGCTGTTCGTAGGTTTGTAAGGATATTTCCTGGACTTTGTATGAGATCGCGCCTCGTAATGCGCGTGTTTGCATTCAAGGGCCCCAGTAAATGTGGGTCACGACATTTTAAATGTTATATGTTATGTAAAACAACAGTTGCATATGACGGTAAAGTCATTGACCTCAAATGCCACAGGCGTATTCTTTTATAAAAAAAAAGAATATTAGAACAGAAATTACTAATATTCCCTCTAACCTCTCCAGCTAAGCTAAATTGCCTATAATGAAGATGCTAAATAACTATATGACTGATGTATAATGTAGATGTGGTGATGACTTAAAGTTAAATAATAATTTGTACACCACTCAATGGTAAAACATGTTGTGTGCAATCGAAGTTTAAGACCTATATAATAAGCACTTGACTATGTATATTATATGTACACATGGTTTTTGCAAATAAATATTATCTTATCTTATCTTATGTTAGAAGTGGGTTCACGTCGGTAGTGTAATGGCTAGGATTAAAACCCGGGACCTATCAACCGTAATGCCGACTCCTTAACCACAAAGCTATCGACGCTTCCATTTATATTATTTTAATATATATTACTGTAGAGACACATATCGCTCCATTAAGGAATTCATTCCCATGTATTTCCTTCTACCTACAGTCCCGGGTCCTTTAAGCGGGGCGTGAAAAAGCATATGATGAGGCCATCAAGCTGAGTATCACCATTGTACCATGGTATATGTATGTAATGGTGACTTTGCCTTCAGCTTATTGTCAGGAGAGGCGAAGTCTAATTGACGTGTCCTTGACGTGTTTATAGAAAAAAATATATATATTAAAATTTATGGTATGTATTACAGAGCCCTAACGACATATTACGGCACAGAAACTCTATACTTACAGGGTTGGCAGTGCGACTGTGACTCCTCTGGTGTTACAAACGTCCATAGGCCACGGTAACGACTTTCCATCAGGCGGGCCGTGTGCTTGTCTGCCACCTAAGTGGTATAAAAATATAAAACATATTTGGGGCCCAAGTCAATCAAAAAGAAAAAAATAAAGAATAGTAATTTTTAAACTAACGCGGTGTGAATTCATAATAATACAACGGTTTGGGATCTCTACCGCATACCTCTCGACGCTCGTCAGCTAGTCAAGCCGTGACCACATAATTAATAAAGAAAAGTATTTATATTCTACACAACATGGCATACATACAGTCAATCTCATAGTCGGTTCACCTGTTAAATCATGGATGAGATTCTAGTGTAGACATTCTCTTGGATGTGGGAGGTCACATGGCAGACGCTCCGATAAAGCCGTCATCCCATTCAAAAAACAATAAAAGAAATTATAGGTAGCAAGTATCTTATTACTGTCTTCTTCAGATACTTTTGCTCCTGCTTGTCTTTACCTTATTCAAATAGCCCCACCTTCATATAACTCCAGTTCTTTTAGATTTATAATAGGTGAAAGACATCCAACTAGGCTAGCTCAAGTAACCTATGCTGCAGTGAGAGTAGTGAGAATGGCGTACATATTAAGACTATTGCCTCAAACAGTATCGGTATAATGGGTCACTGGAACGTGCAGTTTACGACCAACTTAGCGTGATCTACAGCCTGAGTTATGAACCTTTGTTTCAACCATACAAACACTATTAGAAGCTTTGAAATACCGAAAATGAAACTAAACTAGGGACTCGACACAGTGGGAGACACTCTCATCGGCATCAAGCCCTGTAGGAGGTAGGACACGGCGGTATATCCGCCCGATTGAGCAGTCCGACTGGGGAAGTACCTCCGCCCTACAGAATACCGCGGTTATAATAACTTCGTGTTGTGTTCCCATTGGTGAGTAGGGTAGCCAGAGCTCACTGGAGAATTTGTGCCGTCAGTGGGAAGACTAAAGGCTTGTCCTGATTTGTCTTCTACTGACGGCACAGAAACTCTGTACTTACAGGGTTGGCAGCGCGACTGTGACTCCTCTGGTGTTACAGACGTCCATAGGCCACGGTAACTACTTTCCATCAGGTGGGCCGTGTGCTTGTCTGCCAACTAAGTGGTATAAAAAAAAAAAAAAAAGATGAAATATCTGGGGCTCGTGCTCGACGGCCGGTGGGACTTCGGGAAGTACTTCCGAAGTCTGAGCTCCAAATTGGTGGGCACAGGCAACGCTCTGGCGCAGCTACTGCCCAACCTGAGGGGCCCGGAGGACTCCTGCAGGAGAATCTACGCGGGTGTCGTGCGGTCCATGGCCCTCTACGGGTGTCCCGTGTGGGCGCACACCCTGAGTGATCGGCATATGCCCCTGCTGCAGCGTCCGCAGCAGAGGTTGGCGTGCCGCATCATAAGGGGGTACCGTACGATATCAATCAACGCAGCTGGTCTTCTCTCCGGATCGCCACTGTGGATCCTGGAAGCGAGATCCCTTTCGGCGCTATACCGGTTCCGAAAGGCGGGGCAGTAGCGGGGTCACGATCCCGAGCCCGAAGAAATTCGGGCCGTGAGATCCCGGCTCCACAGGGAAATGGTGGCGGAATGGGAGCTACGACTTGGGCGACCAGGCGCAGGGCGCACCGTAGTAGCGGCGGTAAGACCCATCATGGGGGAGTGGCTAGAGAGGCCACATGGCAGCCTCTCGTACCGTCTGACGCAGATGATCACCGAGCACGGGTGCTTCGGAAAGTATCTGCGTCGGATGGAGAAAGAGCCTACGTCCGAGTGCTATCACTGCGACGCGAGTGAGGACTCGGGGCCGCACACGCTCACCGAGTGTCCGGCATGGGAGACGCCGAGATAGGAGCTTGTGGCGACCCTGGGATTGAGGGTTCTCACGCTCTCCACCTTGCTCGCGGCGATGGTCCGCTGAGCGTATGCGTGGGCGGCCGGCGCCTCCTTCTGCGAGCAAGTAATGCTCGTGAAGGAGGAGGCAGGGCGGAAGCGGCAGCGGGAGCGACGAAAGATCGCAAGCCAAGCTGCCCGCGTACGAAGGCAACTCGGGCGTCGGAGGTCGATGAGAGAGCCCGAGAAGAGGGTCAGATCGCGAGAGATGGCCCTGAGTCGGCCGGGGTGCGAGGGATATGCCTGCCAACCTCACCTTCGGCAACCAGAACGACCCACAGGCAGCGTGCGTTTTAGTCGGTTCGAGTCCGACATAACCTCCTCCCCCGGCTCCGTGGGGAGGTATCCGTGGGGATTTTGCACATGTAAAAAAAAAAAGGGACTCGATGAACTGTGGCTCTTGGCTTTATATTGTAAAGTAGTTGTGAGGTGGGCCCTTATACACCATAAAGGTATGATTCCGAAGGCTACAGCATGCAACAACTGGAGACGCTGAGCGTACAATGAAAAACACTTGTATATGATAATTTTGTTCATTGTTTTAATTCATTGCGAATTAAAAGTGCAAGCTTGAATGCTACCGGGACTAACACTGTGGTTTTCATATTGACAACTTTTTTTTTTTTATATAGAACATGTCAATTAGACTTCACCTTGCTACCACTACCTCTCTCTCTCTCAACTATTTGTAATTAAGTACTCTCTACTCTTCTTAGAGAAAATCTCCGTACATTTTAAGTTCGAACGCATTGACCTGTTACGACAAAAGATAATAAATTACAGTTCGTTGTGTAAAACCATTGTACTTTTTGCCTATTTAGAACTCTTTGAATCTGAACATAATACAAAGTCTCGTACCACTTAAGCAAAAAGCCGTCCCAGTTATAATTTTACCCTCACTTTTTATTTCCCGACTATGTCATGACCCTTTAAAGCTGGAGTGGTTTCGTGCGAGTCACTTTACGATAGCATTTTAAGCTTCACGAGTTAAGAACTCCGGGAATTATGTGAATGGGGCTACCAGGTGGGAACTTTATATTTTTTTATTACGCTTAAGTGCTGGTTTGGGTAGCAAGAACTCGATGTATTCATTGTAAGCATATAATGCCTATTATCTGCATGACTGAGAGTCGTATTCGTAAGTGGGTGCTACTTGACATAACTCATCAGCTATGCTGTTGAAGACCTTAGATTTTATATTGTCATGGTTTGTTTTCGTCAATCGTCATCCAACAATAACAATGACAGTGACACTGCCTGTGAAATTATTTGATGATGTAAATTGTGTATACACATCATGAAAGAATTATATTCATACATAAATATATAATCAGGCCTTTATCCCTGGAGTGTTAGGCAGAGGTGAAATGACATGTAATTGGGGGTGAGCCTATTGCCGTATTCCGGGCACTCTCTCTCTCTATTGACTCGAGTCATGCATTTGAGGCTGAGTCTGGGCTGTATGTCTATCTATCTGATGTTAAACAGCCCTATCCCTTAGTCGCTTTGTACGTCACCGCATGGAAAGAGATGGGGTGGCCCTAATTATACTCTGCCGGAACCCACGCGGCATATAATACTCGTATCTAAATGTTACATGTATTATAATAATTTCAATCATATAAATGATAAATATGCCACGATATTCTACGCAGCTCTATCTAGACTCATGGTAAGCATAGCTTAACTAGCTTGTGATCTAGAAGGCGGATAAACATACTTAGATACTTTTTTTATAAATACATACATATAAACACCCAGGCCAATGCAAATATACATAATCATGCATACAAATATTTGGACTGAGCGGGAATTGAACCCGCGCCCCCTGCATAGCAGTCGAATGCTCTACCGCTACGCTACGGAGGTCGTCATATGTTAATAGTAAATTTCAAAGTACAATTAATTTATCTCTGTATTATAATGGTTAATGGCTCGCCACCTATTACACCTCTGCCTACCCCTTCGGGGATATAGGGGTGAGTTTATGTTCTGTTATGTATTATAATAATAGAATAGGGAATTCCTTTACAAACTAGCACACTGCCTAGTCATCTTAAACAACCTCATATTGTTTTGAATGCCATGAATGCAGGAATGCTTAATTACTAAGTCTTGTTGAGAAATTGGAAGTGCAAGCCGGAGTATTTGCTAACTGCATTTCATTCTACCCTCAAGATTACAAAGTTCGTGTAAAGGAAATAGCACTATACTCCATTCGGTTAGATATTTAACTAAGCATAAACAATTTTTATGTTTCTTTTTAATGTTTTGTATAAAAACTCAGTGTATTAATATTTTTCTGTTTAGATACTTTAAAGGTTAAAAACTGATATTGTACTTTTTTTATACCACTTAGTTGGCAGACAAGCACACGGCCCACCTGATGGGAAGCGGTTACCGTGGCCTATGGACGTATGCAACACCAGGGGTGTCTTCTGATGCCCCTCTCTAAGAAAAGAACCGCATATTGTGGGCGCTTGGGAAAACCGCAGCAGGGAGGTCATTCCACAGCTTGAGTGTGCGTGGGATGAAGTTTCTTTCATACCGCACAGTGCGCACCGTCTCAGGTCGCAATGTGTGAGGATGAATTCCCTGCCTATGGCGAGAGGTGCGATGATAGAATGTAGCTACGGGCATCATGTCAAACATTTCATATGAGCACAAACCATTGTATAGGCGGTAGAACACACACAGTGAGGCTAATCCCTCCTAAGGCTAAGAGGTTCCACACTACCTGTGTATGGGTGTACTACTAGTTAGTCAGTTAGGTAACATAGTTTAATATGGCTTTTTGTAAAATGTCACCATAAGATTGCTTACCTTTAGTTAAATGGACTAGACTATATTATATATATATAGATTTGTTAATTCGAGCAGATTAATCTTTAGCACTTTCTATACGATCATAAGAAATATTTTTGCATTCATCAATTGCTTAGTTCTTAGAGAAAACAACAAATATTGAATAAGACACTTAGTACATATCAATATTTTTGTTCTCTGTACTTTGTACTTTTATATGTATATTATTAAATAAGTACACTATGAAACACAACTTAGAGTGGAGACATATTTCTTTACAGTGTCTAATGTTCAACATACATATAATCACGCCTTTATTCCCAGAGGGTTAGGCAGAGGAACATCCACATTTCACCAGTAATTGAATTCGGTCCCATGTAATAGGGGGTGAGCCGTTCCGGGTACTATTGTTGACTCAAGCCATGCATCGGAGGCTGGATCTGGGCTGTATATATCTGATGTTAAACAGCCCTATCCATAGGTTGTCAGATGGCAGTCGCTCTTGTAAATATCAAGAAAAAACAATCCATAAATGAAGAATCTAAGCTACGTTCAATACCACCCACTACGTATTAATATTAGAATAATCATATTTTTAAAGTAAAATCGCTGTATTTTTAGAAATTTAGGTAAATAATTTAAGCATCATAGGAGAATAATACGCTTGGAACTCCACGGCTTTAAAGTGTACATAAGGGTAAGGTTTCTGTTGGGTAGAAATAATCAGGATAATTATTTCATTTGTGTTTTGTGTTATTTATGTTAGTGTTTCTTTATTTATTTCAATACACACATTTATCAAAATAAGTCGTAATAATGGTAAAACTACTATAATTTGTGGAACCCCTCGGCGATCAGAAGCAATTAAAAGCAATAAAAAGAGTCATTTATTTAGTGTACAAGTTACAAGTTTCTATAACTATTCTCGTTTGGGAAAAGTACAGATATTGCACCCATTTTACTTGCAAGATAAAACTATGGCTTGAAATCATGTGATTTGTACAATATTATAACATAACATATATTTATATATATACATATATATACATATATATACATATATATACATATATAATATATAATAAACATGCTGAAACCCCACTGATCTCAACCTAGATGAAACTAAAGTAAAGTGAGTTGGATATGTTGGGCTCAAATTGACTAAAGCCGCACAGTGTCTTTCACATCAGCCATTTTTTAAAGGAACCAGATAGGTGAGTAGGATAGCCAGAGCTCATTGGAGAGTTTTTGTGTTGTCAGTGTGAAGATCAAAGGCTTGTCCTGATTTTGTGTTCTGCACTGAGGGCACATAAAATCTCTACTCTTACAGGGTCGGCAGCACGGATGTGATCCACTGGTGTTACACACGTTCATAGGTCACGGTAACCATTTTCCATCAGGTGAACCGTGTGCTTGTCTGCCACTTAAGTTGTGTAAACAAAAAAAAATTGCTAAAAACACGTTTGAAATTGGTCACTAAGGTAACCTAGCCTCATTGAATCGATGGAGATTAAATTCTTTACCTATAGATAGGTGCGATTAGACAAAACGCACTATCAATCTGGATCAACTTCTGCTAGGTTACGGTTAGCTCGATTTGTCTTACCCTTGTTATCAGTAATATAGATTCAATTTTACAACGAAAAAGACAATATGAATACACCAAAATAACTTGACGCGGCTTAGTGAGAAGCTACCCTTATTAAGGTGGTCATAAAGGCTTTTGTTTGCTATCAAAACATGTACAATGTTTCTATCGTTCCCTTTGTGGGTCGGTTTTGTTCAAGTATTTGTTCAAGGTCCATACACACCTGCTTCTTTGCGGTGTATGAAGAATACTACAAATGTTAGTCGTCGCCTAACCAAATAAAGGAGCGATAGTGTTTGTGGAGCGGAACAATAGGGCGTGTTTAACGAATGTAGGTATATCGAGTAAGTTCAGGTGGGGTAATTATGTTTGAATTAATTATGGGAAATGGTTTGGTTGTTTGGTACTTATATACCAAAATAGATAAAAGATTTGTGGGATAGACTGTTTAACATCAGACAGATATATACCTACAGCCCAGACCCAGTCTCAGATGGATGGCTCGAGTCAACAATAGCGCCCGGAATATGGCAATAGGCTCACCCTCATTACGTGGGACCGAATAAAATGATTGGTGAAATGTGGGTGTTAATTCACCTCTGCCTAACCCTCCGGGGATAAAGGCGTGATTATATATATATATATATATGTCAATGGTATTTATATTTTCTTTATCGGAAAAATATGCAGAGACAGTAGGAAAACCGTTAATAAAATCTTGTACCAACCCGTCTAGCCAGCATGGAAATAATAGAACAATGCCTCCCAACATTGGGGGAGGCCTATGTCCAGCAGTGGACTGCAATGGGCTAATTGATTGATGGTTGATCCATACTTTGGCATACACAAACCATTTGAACTTTTAATATCTCTAATTAATATTATAAGCGTGAAAGTTTGTTAATATGTTTAGATGTTTGTAATTTGATCACGCTTTAACAGTTGAACTGATCCAGCTAAAATGTACAGGGATAGAGTATAGCCACAAATAACAAAAATACTACTTTTACTATCCCAGGTATAGGCTCCCATGGGTTGAGGGAACAGAATCAAAATGCCACGCGGGCAATGCCGCGGGCAACTGCTACTATTATATAAAAATATTCAGTTTGTGTACGCTTCAATTAAATTAAAAATTTAAAAAGCCCCCGTCACAAAATCCAACCCTCAAAAAGTCGCAAATAAGTTGTGTTAGTTAGCCCTATAACTTCGATATACCCTAATTGGTAGAGCACTACCTCATATTATCGGAACGATCCAAGGTCCCCCCCGACAATGACAACGCTTGCATCAAAATGTGTATTACTAGGTAAATCAAAGTTATAGGGCTAACTAACACAACTTATTTTCGACATTTTGGGGGTTGTTTTTTGTGACGGGGGCTTTTTAAATTTTTAATTTAATTTTTATTTCACACTTTTTAAAATGATCTACTCGTCAAGCTCTTTGATTTGATACCCATATTGAGGGAGTTTTGAAATAAAATGTAACTCGCCATTTTGTGGTGACGGCCATTTTGGATTTGAAATTTGTCATATTGTATGGTATTCTACTAGTCAAGCCCATTCATTTGATACCCATATTGAGGGAGTTGAGAAAAAATATGTACTCCATCATTTTGTAGCGGCACCCATCTTGGACCGATTTTGTCAAACATAGCTAAGAACACTCCCGACTAATATACCTTTCAAACAAAAAAAACTAAATCCAAATCGGTTCATCTGTTCAGGAGCTATGGTGCCACAGACAGACACACACACATATACAGACTTCAAACTTGCGTCGGGGATTAAAAATAGAAAAGAACAGCATCGGTCTTTCACTCGGGAACTCACATTTGGACACGTTATACAGTCCACTTCAGACTGTTTTCACAACGTATCAAATTACTGAAAAAGACTAAACTATTACAGCATACTGTTGAATCGGAGAATAATAGACTCCACAAAAGAGTCTTATTCAAACAATGTTTATACTAAACTTATTCGAAGCTAACTCGCCGTCGAGAGATAAAACAAAGTAACTAAGAAATAGTATCAAAATCAAATTAAAACGACGAAACTTAAACAAAACTTATTCCTAAGTATTCAGTATTGAATTTAAAGACACAAAGCAGAACTAGTTAGAAATAGTATCAAAATCAGCAAGTATTATATTAACATAAATACGCGTTAAATTTGCAGCTCTTATTAGACTTGCCTAGTTGTTAAGCAGTTTTTCTAATCATCAATTAATTATTGAGTGAAAAGACTTTTAGAAGTCATTAGAAACTACGTCAATCGTTATTACCGACTTTATATTAAATCTTATTATGAACACAGCTAGAACTATGCTAAGTTTTTTATTAAAAGTCTAGAATTATCTAGAGAATTAACTTTAGTGCTTATTATCTCGGTCTTAACCAGCAATATGCAAGTAGACAGTCACTTGATATCCCACAGTAGAGATAATGTTCGTTAGAACTGCGGGACCATTTGAAGGAATTAATTCATTTAGTATTATAATTTAATTATTTGTAGTCAGGTATTTCAGATTAGTATTCTTATTTATTTATTTATTTATTACATACAGACGTCATTACAGGCAAACCCAAGGCGACAGAGTAGTAACATAATTTATAACAATTCAAAAACATGTTTCAAAAATAATAAATTATAATAATTTCCAATTCAAAATAATAAATTCTAATAATAATTCCTAATGATGTCCATGATCTTTCAATTATTAATTCCAATATGAAGCAATATAATAATTGAAATAATAATTGAAATGAATAGCAATTTAATTGGCATGACATACAAAATGTCCTTAAAACTCAGCGAACACGAGAACATATCTACTTTTTCAGCAACTATGTTAAGGGTGGTAATACCTCTCGTAAGTGGAGTGTTATTCAACAATTTACCCCGCTGTACCTCTAATAAGTTCGGTCGTCACCGACGCTGTACATACCCATCTGGCAGGCAGCGGGAGTGACGAAGGATCGCAAGCCTTTAGACCGTCATTGAATAATAAGCATCCAGACATATAAACATTCAAAAATTTAAAAACTTTCACATTTACGCCGCGTCGTTCCCGGCAGAGTAGTATTTGGGCCACCCCATCTCTTCCTTTGCGGTGTCGTATAAGGCGACTAAGGCATAGGGCTGTTTAACATTAAGACAAGCTACCCGCGTACGAAGGCAACTCGGGCGTCGGAGGTCGATGAACGACCTCCGCCCCCCATGAGCGAGCGCCGGCCTGGGGGTGACAGGTGGAGCCGCCTGTCACCCTGGCAGAAGCAGGCCGCGGCGGTGGCGCGCGTTGCGCGCCTCCCCGTTTCCGGGGACGAGTTGGGGACTCTGTAGTCCCCACACCCGAGAAGAGGGCCAGATCGTGAGAGATAGCCCTGGGTCGGCCGGGGTGCGAGGGACCTTCGACAACCAAAGCGACCCACAGGCGGCGTGCGTTTTAGTCGGTTCGAGTCCGACATAACTTCCTCCACCGGCTCCGGTGGGGAGGTATCCGTGGGGATTTTGCGCACGTAAAAAAAAAAAGTGTAAAAACCTTTGTCCTTACGGTATAGCAGTAGGTAGATATCACTCATCACTACACCCGTATCACAGGTAAGCACACGTCTGATCTTGACCAGTATAGGTGACAGACTGCCAGACTGACAGCTATACCTTTTTTTTTATGTGTTTAAAATCCCCACGGATACCCCCCCACCGGAGCCGGTGGAAGAGGTTAAGTCGGACTCGAACCGACCAAAACGCACCGCCTGTGGGTCATTTTTTTGGTTGCCGAAAGTGAGGTTGACGGGCATATCACTCGCACCCCGGCCGACCCAGGGCCATCTCTCACGATCTGGCCCTCTCATCGGGACAGCTATACCTTGACTACTAGTGTACATGGGACAATGTATGTATCTTTTAGTAGATACGAACACTACACTTAGCATTTTCACTGAAATGTTGGTTGATGTCTTTTCAAAGCATGTATCGCTACATCCACTTTTGCTGCCAACAGTGCTTCATATGCTTCATGTGTAAGGATACGATAACTGCCCGTACCCTCACTGGAGCTAGCCTAGTACATCTCAGCGAAAACTGCATTGCAAAAATTAACTACACTGTCTACAGTCACAAGGTCCAACAGAGTCGCCTGGACTTATCTATTAATGTAGACCGATTCGAAATCGCTCCAATAAACAACATTGTGAACCTAACAGTACCCGGTAGTATTTTGATTGCAATTAAAAAATATTAGAAAACAAAAATCCTGACTTGCTGTCAAAAAAAGTAAACCCAATTGTTAGTTAATATAATCAAAGGTACACTCTTATTCAACGCACGATCTGTAGCCCGCCTTGTTATAAAAGACTACTAGCTTCCAAGCTTGTTGCTGTCACCTGACAAGTCTTCTTAGGCATGTCTTTCATAATTTTCTTTCTTCTTTCATCGCTACCGCTGCATGAATATTATCTTTTATCTATTTTTGAATTCAAAGACGTAGTAAGACCGTCTTCGTCATAAAAATGGCACTTATTTTATTTAAACTTGTCTATATTACTTAGAGACTGGGAGATTTAAATTAAGATGATTTTGAAAGAGGTTAAGTCGGACTCGAATCGACCAAAACGCACCGCCTGTGGGTCGTTTTTTTGGTTCCTGAAGGTGAGGTTAACGGGCATATCCCTCGCACCCCTCCCCACCCAAAGAAATCTCTCTCGATCTGACCCTCTCCTCGGGTGTGGGGACCACAGAGTCCCCAACTCGTCCCCGGAAATGGGGAGGCACGCGAGGCGCGCCGCCTCTGCGGCCTACTTGTGCCAGGGTGACAGGTGGCTCCACCCGTCACCTCCAGGCCTGCGAATAATCAATAGCTAGAATCCTGTTTATAGATAGAATATATTACGTATATAAAAAGGAAACAGACATTACTATAGAGATAGTAGTCTGTGCCACAAGTAATCGTATCGTAAACGTATCGAGAGAATGGAGCATTGCGATTGGCTGCCTGCCTACTGTGAACCTGTGTGTGTGTGATGCCTGCCAATCGCATTGCTCTAATCTCACGGTAAGTTAACGTTACGATTACGATAATGGTAAAAGGTACTGTTATCGCTGTCATAAAATTATTTGAACTGTACATTCATGAACCGAAAACTCCATTACAGTTCAAAAAATATTGTGTAAAAATTAAAATGCGCGTTATTTTGGTAGGCATATTTGTAGACCAACAAGCATGCCGTGCAAGTTCTCCTGCATTTACTGACGAGTGCTTAGGAAGAGATCACATTGTACATAATAGCGAATTTCTAGTTGTCACTAGTTATGGCAAGTCGTCAATTTAGTGGTTAGGGAGCCAGAGCTGGAGAGTTTTTGTGCTGTCAGTAGGAAGACCAAAAACTTCTCCTGCTTTGTCTTCTACACTGACGACTCAAAAACTCTCTGCGCTTACAGGGTTGAGAGCGTGAATGTGACTCTATTGGTGGGCCTTGTGATTGTGATTGAAGGTGTTAATGAGAATAATAGAACTATACAAATAAAGTAATCTCAGTAGTTCCTATAGAACTGCTGAGAATCTTTTCGTATTATACCTGTGGACCTGCGGTGTGAGTGTGAAGTTGCTCCACAGACCATGACCTACCTGCTAACGTGTGCTGCATGCCCATCTACTTGTACACCGCAGGAACATAAGTTCCTAGCAGAGAGAGAGCAATCGTTAGCAATCCTCTTGCAATCTTTCAATCAAGCCATCTTCGTGAACGCAATCCAGGTAGCAGCACACTGAGAACATAGAATTTAGGAATAAATGAGTCGTCGACACGATAAAAGAAGATGAACCGCACTAGCTACCTTTCAGTCACCGAGGCAGTATTCAGTAAGCAGTCGTATATAATAATGATATAATAAAGATAATAAAAAGTACACTAAACAAATCTAGAACTGAAACCAAATAGTTCTAAAAACTTTATAATGACAAAGATAGTTGTAATATTCACTATTCTGTTTAAATTCAACTTTGTTACATTAGTAGGAATGTTTTCCAACCAGTTATGAGTAAAATTTATGACTTTCAAACTTTTCATAACTAAGAAACTTCGCCTTACATTCTCACAGATCAAACTGTTACTGATAAACATTATTTTAATTTAAGTATTTAAACTATCATGGTCACTCACATCGGGATATTTACCATGTTGCATTGTTTTGAATTTCCGATTCTTGCAGCAGCGTCAAAATATCGGAAACTAAAAACAATGCAATGTGGTAAACATCCCGATTATTCTGATACTGGTTATTTTAATTTCTTCCAGTGTCACAAATAAATTCAAAGACGAAGCATCACACGATCTATGAGCTCTCACTAATTTTAGAAACAAATAGTCAATTATAAAAACAATTTATCTAAAATATTTGCAAACCTTTTTTACTCTAGAATAGATGTATTCAAACATTGATATAGAAATAATTTCATTCATTGTTTTTTTTATTTATTTAAGACACGGCAATATGACTTCACCTTGCCTAATGGTAAGCACAAGGCAATCTAAGGAAAAAGGGTCACCTACACACTGACAATGTTATAATGACGGCACTCGACTTGACGGCCTCATCAAAAAGATACTTTTTCACACCCTGCTTAGGAAACCAAAGAAAGAAAAGATTAAAGGTTTGTTATTAGTGATCCGTTAGTCCTACTAAGGTGATCAATTTAAAAAATTAAACCTTTTGTTCTTAAGATAAAGGTTGTGTAACTTTTACACGCTGTGCGTTTGCTGTTATAAGATGAAGCGGATCTATATTGACTGTTAAAGTATGTAGCGGATATAAATCCGCTGTATCGTGTAACAGTGTGTGTAGCTTCAGTGAAGCAGCACGGAGTGAAGTACCCTCACGGTTGTAGGTCGACGGTGTTTACACTAATTGCTGGAGACAACACTGACTACGTTGTATCTGAGATTCGGTCGTAGATGAAAGTCTATGTTGAATCTCTTGTTCTTCCGCTTTGGTTTGAAATCACTTCATATTTTGGTGCTGATTTTCAATCAGAATAAATAGATGAGATTCTCTATAATTAGGTATTATTACAGCTAACCGAGTGGGCTATCTTGATACTGAAGTTGGCCTTGGTTCAGCTGTGGTACAAGGGATCTATCTCAGGCAATCTAACGTTTTCTAAATACCCGAGGCGGCGCGGCGTGCGGTTTTTGTCAGTTTGAATCCGACATAACCACCCCCGTCTGACACTCGAGGGAGAGTGTCATTATTTTTCACCAACTGCAATGAAGTATAATTTATTTTAATGTTGTATAATGTATAATGTAGCCACAAGGTTTCCGGCAAAGTAAAATTAGGACCACCTCATCTCTTTTCATGCGGTGTTTTACAAGGCAACTAAGGGATAGGGCTGTTTAACATCAGACAGATATATACACCCCAGACTCAGCCTTAGATGCATGTCTCAAGTCAATAATAGTGCCCCCCGTTTTCCGGGAACGAGTTGGGGGCTCTGTAGTCCCCACACACCCGATCCGAGAGGGCCAGATCGTGAGAGATGGCCCTGTGTCGGCCGGGGTGCGAGGGATATGCCTGTCAACCCCTCACCTTCGGCAACAAAAACACCCACAGGCGGCGTGCATTTTAGTCGGTTCGAGTCCGACATAACCTCTCCCACCGGCTCCGGTGGGGAGGTATCCGTGGGATTTTGCGCACGTAAAAAAAAGTCAACAATAGTGCCCGGAAAATAGCAATAGTTTCAACCCTATTACGTGAGACCGAATACAATGATGGTGAAATATGGGTGTTAATTCATCTCTGTCTAATTCTCCGGGGATAAAGGAGTGATTATATGTATGTATGAATGTATATTATAACAGTGACCAGGTGGCCACTGTTATAATATTCACGGAGGTCCGTGGCGTGGTGGTTGTAAACGCGGCCGCTACGCAGGAAGCCCCGCTCAGTGAAAATATTTCTATGCATGAATATGGGTATTTGCATTGGTCTGGTCGTGCCTCGAAGATCACTTCAAGCCGTCGGTCCTGGTTGCCATACGAACATCTATGGCAGTCGTTATGTTTAGTTGGAACCCTAAAAAGTCCAGCAACTGGGCTAACTGCAATGCTTCGATGTCAACTTTGGGTTTTAGAAGTCAGATGGTTATCGCTTCACGGAAAATATCGAAGTTCAACCAAATTCGCAATTAGACTGGTAATGCGGACCCAGACTTCGAGGTGAAAACTTTGGATACGACTGGAATTAACGCTAAAATGGAGAGGATTAATCACTACACAACAAAATTAAGTAAAACCTCACTTGCGTAAGCATATGTATTAGATTAATATTATCCAAAGGATTTATAAGACTCGCTTTGTATAATAAAGGCGAAGTGCTGTTATTTTTTCAAGGCAGACGAGGTTGTCTGATCAAGCTGTAATGAGGTTTTCTGCCTGGCTGCGTAGAAGCAAAATCAATCATGTTTTTCTTGGTATATTATAGCTGAAGTCGATATTTTAGGTTAAGGCTATTGTCATTAGCATTTTAAACGGAACGGTAGTCCTGAGGAACTTTGATGCGTAGCAGTATGGTATTCGACTGCTAAGTTGGAAGTCGTGGGTTTGATTCCTCACTCAGTTCAATTATTTAAATGCATGTTTGCATGGGTATTGGTGTTTCTATGTGTACCTAATATGTATATTTTAAAAATTTTGAAAGATCTATGCTCCGCTCCATTCGGCTAGGTATATAATTCAATATAAACAATCTCAATGTGTGTTTTTATTGTATTTCATTTCGTTTAGAAATATTTTTTATGTTTAGAAGCTTGTTTATATCACTTACGTGACAGACAAGCACACGACCCACCTGCTGAAAAGTGGTTACCGTGGCCAATGGATGTCTGCAATACCAGGGGAGTAAAAACACTAATAACTGAAATCGAACAAATAGCAATTGGTTTAATATAAAATTATTCCCATTTTTTTTTTTTTTTTTTTTATAGAACACGTCAATCAGACTTCGCCTTGCCTGATGGTAAGCTGAAGGCAAAGTCTCAGAAAAGAGGATCACCATTACTTACACATACTATGTGACAATGGTGACACTCAGCTTGACGGCCTCATCATATGCTTTTACACGCCCCGCTTAAAGGACCCGGGACTGTAGGAAGAAGGAAACACGTGAGCTGGTAATGTACTATATAAAACAAAAAAAGTCCCGAACGAGTTTAAAAATAACATCGTTTAATATATGTTTCATAAAAGTCACCACAAGATTGTTTGCCTTTACATAAATATCTAACAGAATGGGGTATAAGTACGTTTGTCCGCATTCTATAACCTATTTGACATAGTTGAACTACGCCTCCTTTGCATAACGCGCTATATAGAATATCAAAAACAATTTATAAAAAAAGTATACACAACAAGGGTTGACACTCTCACTAACATAACAAAACGCGGAAATAATTCAAAATTTCCGTTAAATTTATTAGGAAGTAAAGACATCAGTGTCTTTTGTACAGGCACGGTTCGATAACGTCCCGAGCCTGTATCTCGGGTTAACCCTGCGCCATTCATGTGAAATCGCCGCGACCCACGCGAGCGGCTGAAGGGTTAATCACGTATTAGATTCAGCTTTTTGACTAAACGTCACTTGGAGTGATATATTGCCACTATCTGTTTAAATAGGTGCGGATTGGTTTATGTAAGAGTTTTAAAGTTTTGGAATGGTTAACTAAAATTTATACAGCCGCTGTGGCGTGGCGGTAGGGAATATTGCCGCTACGCAGGAGACATTCACGTTTTTTTATATCACTTAGGTGGCAGACAAGCGCACGGCGTGTAACACCAGAGAAGCCACACTCGCGCTGCCGACCCGGTAAGCACAGAGTTTCTGTGCCGTCAGTGTAGAGGACAAAGCAGGACAAGCCTTTATTCATGCCACTGACAGCACGAATTCTCCAGTGAGCTCTGGCTACCCTACTCACTACTTTATATGTAGTAAATGTTCAAGAATATCTCGACATGTACATTGGTAACTCAGGAACAAGTTTGGTCCCTTGTCGGCAATAATAAGTACTTATTCGTTAATGGTTTCTATAAAATAAATGTCTCTGATAATCAGTGTGGAATCTACAAGGACTTGTTTTCAGATATTCAGATATTCATTATTTATTCTTAATGACTGCTAAAGTGCTCAAAATTATCTTTATGTCTACTAACGATGTTAATACTACCTACTAACCAAACTGTTTTATTTAGTATTAACTGATTGAATTGCATTAAGGCCTGGAATTCATTACCAGCTCACGTGTTTCCTTCTTCCTACTTACCTTACTTCCGTGTCCTTTAGCGGGGCGTGAAAAAGCATATGATGAAGCCGTCAAGCTTAGTGTCACCATTGTCACATGGTATGTGTAAGTAATGGCGACCCCCTTTTCTGAGACTTTGCCTTCAGTTTACCATCAGGCAAGGCGAAGTCTAATTGACGTGTCCTATATAAAAAAAAAAAAAACGATCGAACTAAATTTCAGAACAATCAGTCAACAGGATCTACAGCTACCTATAGTTAGTAAAATTCAAACTTACATTATTTTGCCGGCCGCCAGATATGGCGTATTGTTCTGCTTGCCTAGGAAATCGTGAGTTATTCTATGTTAATTATTTAAAATTTAAGATAGATCTAGCATTACACTAATCCACCTTAAATTTGTTGGTTAATACGAAGACGTCGTTAGAGTCCGCGCCAGTAAATAAGTCCCGCGGAAAAACTCGGAATTAAAAAAAACTAAAATGTAGCTTTGTGATGCAATGGTAAGACACATTCCATCAAACCATCACAGACGCAGGATGATGCCCGCGTTATACATTTACGACTAATAGAGCAGCTTCTTCAGAACTTTATAATTTGCTTATTGCAGTGCAATTCGCTGTAATATTCCCTATTTTCAGAGGTACAAACGTAATCAGATTTTGCATAACTATTACTGTCTGTTGAAGTGATAAACCAGTAGTTTTTCCAATTTAATCTATCATTTTTAAAATAGTCATCTACTAGATGTCGTGTACACATTTTAACGGTCTAATTTTAACAATTAAATACAATAAAAAAATTCTACAATATTCTACAAGATTCAAAAAATTCTACGACATTCTACAACATTCCACATCATTCTACAACATTCTACAACATTCTACAACATTCTATTACATTCTACAACATTCTACAACATTCTACAACATTCTACAACATTCTACAACATTCTACAACATTCTACAACATTCTACAACATTCTACAACGTTCTACAACGTTCTACAACGTTCTACAACGTTCTACAACGTTCTACAACATTCTACAACATTCTACAACATTCTACAACATTCTACAACATTCTACAACATTCTACAACATTCTACAACATTCTACAACATTCTACAACATTCTACAACATTCTACAACATTCTACAACATTCTACAACATTCTACAACATTCTACAACATTCTACAACATTCTACAACATTCTACAACATTCTACAACGTTCTACAACGTTCTACAACGTTCTACAACGTTCTACAACATTCTACAACATTCTACAACATTCTACAACATTCTACAACATTCTACAACATTCTAAAATATTCAATAACATTCTACAACATTCTACACAACGCTATCTAGATCCATGGTAAGCATAACTAGCTTGTGGTATGGAATCTAGAATTCGGATAAACATACTTAGAAACAATTTTTTGTAAATACGTACATACTATACATAGAAATACCCATACCAATACAAATATACATATTCGTGCATACAAATATTTGCACTGAGCTAGCAGTTGAACATTCTACTGCTACGCAACAGAGGCCGCACTTAAGTTCTGCGGTTCAACTTCTACTAGATTCTTAACTGAGCAATAAAATATCTGGTTATAAATATGATATTGTAAATATTACATTTTGTGACAGACACCACGCATCTGAAAAGAGTCCCCTTTTCGTGGCACATACTAGAGATGTGGATGTTGTAGATGTTATGGTTGGTTAAAGCGAATAAGAAGTTAATATTATATTATTTTATTTATCTAATGGCCATTTCTGTGCAGTATACAGCTGTACGTAATATATAAGAGTACCCCTACAGTAATAGAAAATAAATATTATTACGCGGGCAATTGACGTCACAGCTAAATTTACCTAAGCCCAAAAGTCTTTACACAACTCAAATCCTTTACACGCGCAGTGACAGTTTGATGGCAGACCCGGTACGTACAACTGTAACCAGTGACTCCCCAATGGCTCTTAAATGTGTGCGCCAAGATAAACAGCCCATACGTTACGCGAGGCCAAGGTAAACAGAATCTGTATATATTTTTACAAATAAATATATTTAGAAGTAAAGGTGTTTGTATAACGAAATTGATATTGTGTAATTATTAAAAGGGAATCGTCTATATATGTTATACCATTAGAAGACACATGTTCTAAATCTATCTATCTATATACATACATATCTACATAGACATATCTATATTGAGGAGGTAGGACACGGCGGTATTTCCGCCCAATTGAGCAGTCCGACTTTGGAAGTACCTCCGCCCTACAGAATACCGCGGTTATAATAACTTCGTATTGTGTTCCCAGCGGTGAGTAGGGTAGCCAGAGCTCACTGGAGAGTTTTCGTGCTGTCAGTGGGATGACCAAAGGCTTGTCCTGCTTTGTCCTCTACACTGACGGCACAAAATCTCTGTTCTTACAGGGTCGGCAGCACGGATATGACTCCACTGGTGTTACACACGTTCATAGGTCATGGTAACCACTTTCCATCAGGTGGGCCGTGTGCTTGCCTGCCACCTAAGTTGTATAAAAAAAATATATATATAAAAGAAAGTCGTGTTACATACCTACGTACATACATACCTTTGGTTTGCCTGAAGTTTCGACCAGGTTACACTGGCCGTGGTCACAGGCTGACTAACAAGTCAGCCAACATTATTGTAAATCTTAATATAATCCAAACGTAACGCGAACGAAGTTAGTTTAATCTAAAAAATGTTGTGTTAAGTATTTTCCGATTGCCGTACGAAGATTAATGTTATTCGTCACAGAGAGTTCGAGCCTCAAAGGTGGACAGGACAGTCCGACCACAGAAATTCGATTTAGATTGGGCAAAGTTAGCATATTAATTGCCTTAAAACTTTATTAAAAAGAACTTCAAGATGGTAAGGTAAAAGTAATGTGGAGGTTCAATCGCAGTCATTAAAAATATTGAAGTTCAGTCGTTTTGTAGAGGACCCTAACTAGTTTGGAAAAAACATAGAAGGTCTTATTAAACTTGGTTCTACCTTCAATTAAAATATTTTAGAAATGGACAGAAATACATAAATTATCATTTAGCTAATAATACTCTTTGGGAACCGTTTTACTCCGCTGAGATAACCTCACTATAAAAATAACATAAAAACGAAATTGCATTTTGGGTCCCAACATGCAATCTAAAAATCTGCATATTTCGCATATTGTTCAACAAAAAAGTTTTCCACAAAAAGCAGTGTAGAACACCAACAGTTTTGCTCGTGTCAGTGCGCGAAAAAGAAATGTGGCCAGCATGCCTACTATGAAATGTACATTTGAAGTAATAGACCGGAATCTCGTGCCCAAAGACGTGATACCTACTTCCTTCACTCTAAATTCTACAGAAAGAACACTGAAGTAACTTCATTATAGCTAAATCTTTCGGAATGTACAAAGCTCAACTTTTAATCTATTTCTTTGACACCAAGGTCAGCCTTACCAGTTAGTCCAACTGGTAAATAAAGAAGGAGACTCTGGTTCTGGTTTCTTTTTACTCTCGGTTTATTAATTAGTTGCTAGTCACACCCGGGAAAACCAATATACCAGTCAAAAATAAGTGGACCGTGGGTTCAAAGTGTAAACTTTGAACGCATCTACGATTGTTTTTCTCCTTCTTCATCATCTTAGCGTTAATCCTAATCGCATACGGGGCTTTCACCTCGGAGTTTGTGGTCCACTTAACCATTCTGACTGCAGATTTGCCAGATATTCGATATTTTCTGCTACGGTTTTCCCAAGCGCCTACAATATGGGGTTCTTCAAGAGGGGCATCAGAAGGTTTCTTCATGGTCGGCAGCGCGAGTGTGACACTCCTGGTGTTGCATACGACCATAGGCCACGGTAACCGCTTCCCATCAGGTGGGCCGTGTGCTTGTCTGCCAACTAAGTGGTATAAAAAAAAATCCATGACGCAGCTGCCATCTGATCTCCACAACCCTATTGCGATATCGAAGCGTTGCAGCGCAACTAGGAAATCACTATGAAGATGATAACGATGAAGAACTAAATGCAACGTATTTCGTTCGTATTGCCAGTACGCCCGAAGATTCGGATGCGCAATTCATGGTACACCTCTTCTAAAAGCCACATTTATTAGTTATCTTTTGGGTTTATTTGATTCTGAGCGGTGTACACTCCTTTTATAATGCCGCGAACGGCCATTTTCTTTCCCGTGCTGTTTGGTTAGGAGCGGATTTAACCAGTTTTTGCTGGTTACTTAGGTCCTACTTAATTTTAGTAAACAAACACTGCGGATCGCTGCCTTAAGATTTTTGTAACCTTATCGTAAATTGTCGTTTTTGTGGACTTTAAATGTTGCTAAGAGAAAATAGATAAAAATATTAAGGTCTAATATTAGCTGTGTTAAGACTGTTTTGAATTTTCATAAACCACATTAATAAAATTATAACAAAATACATTTTTATTAATTTTTAAAGTAATGAGTATGCTAAATATTCTTATAGATCAAGTTTGAAAAAAAAAACGTTCAAGACTGGACTCAAATCCGTGACCAGTACCTTATGCCTTGATTACACGCACCGAAAGGAATAGCGAGATAGTGCACTAAGCCGATTGGAATTTCACACGTACTTACATCGTGCACTCGGTCCATATAATCAACGCATTACTTCTTCTCACATGTGCCACGTTTTGGATATTCGAGATACTGCTATACAACCGCCTTGGAGTGATTTGTAGAGTACCAGTTTCTAATAAAAACAGCAAATAAAACAGTGTCATTTAAACCCAAATTCAAGATTGCTTGTAATATGGGTTCCAGGATGTAGAGACGTGTGCACACTTTATTTAAATACGTACAGATTACTCTGAAACACAGTCTCAACGTCTCTTTGGACTACTGTTAGTACTCCGTCGTATCTCCTTTGAAAAAAACTATTTACTTGCAATATCTTTAATAGTGTTTGAACAATTGTACATTGGTAGCGAATTCAATATTTAACAAAATAAAAAAATAAAAAGTAAATGAAAAGGAACGAAGTATATTACAACTCATAACGTTGTGTTAAAATGTTTAGCGTAGCCCATTCCTAACCATCCGTAGATCGTACCTCGTAGCAATGTGCTACGAATTTTCGTAGCACTTACCATCCAAACACATTCCCGACTATCTATTGTCCATGTCATCTCAAACGAAATATCTAGGGCTTACAATCTCATATTAGGACGTAGTTAGGCTTAAGAGGCAACTAACGAAAAGGGTTTATAGGCAGTTTGTGCTAGGTTCTTCGTCGTAAAGGCCGTTTGGTCTGTCATAGCTTGTTGTGTTAAAGTTTATTGTATAATGAAATTAGTACGGGCTTTATTATTATGACTATTTTGCTTAAAAAATTACGAGTCATATAGTCCAAACTTCCAGTAACGTTTTATAACATTTTCGTGATGTATCATAAGGAGATGAGATGAGAACACAATCGGGGTGGCTGCACACTGGGCAAATAAAATATGACATGATATGCCAACGAATCGACAGAAGAAGAATAAGCAGAAGTGATTATTAGGTAGCTTAGTTAGTTCAAAAGATCAAGGGCGTAATATGTATGAATTTACAAGAAAAGTATCTAAGTATATTTATTCGCATACTAGATTCCATAACACAAGCCAGTTAAACTCCTTCTGCGAGCAAGTAATGCTCGTGAAGGAGGAGGCGGGGCGGGAGCGGCAGCGGGAGCGACGACGGATCGCAAGCCAAGCTGCCCGCGTACGAAGGCAACTCGGGCGTCGGAGGTCGATGAACGACCTCCGCCCCCCATGAGCGCCGGCCTGGGGGTGACAGGTGGAGCCGCCTGTCACCCTAGCAGAAGCAGGCCGCGGCGGCGGCGCGCCTGGCGCGCCACCCCGTTTACCGGAAACGAGTTGGGGACTCTGTAGTCCTCACACACCCGAGAAGAGGGCCAAATCGTCAGAGATGGCCCTGGGTCGGCCGGGGTGTGAGGTATATGCCTGTCAACCTCACCTTCGGCAACCAAAGCGACCCGCAGGCGGCGTGCGTTTTAGTCGGTTCGAGTCCGACATAACCTCTCCCTCCGGCTCCGGTGGGGAGGTATCCGTGGGGATTTTGCGCAAGGTAAAAAAAAAAACAAGCCAGTTAAACTATGCTTATCGAAGTCTCAGGCCTGGGGGTGATGAGTGGAGTAGCCTGTCACCCTGGCAGAAGCAGGATGCGGCGGCGGTGCGCCTTGCGCGCCTCCCCGTTTCCGGGGACGCGATGGGGACTCTGTTGACCCCACACCCGAGGAGAGGGCCAGATCGAGAGAGATGGCCCTGTGTCGGCCGGGGTGCCAGGTAAATGGCAGTCAACCTCACCTTCGGCAACCAAAAACGACCCACAGGCGTCGTGCGTTTTAGTCAGTTCGAGTCCGACGTAACCTCTCCCACCGGCTCTGGTGGTGGGGATATCCATGGGGATTTTTCGTACGTAAAAAAAACAGATAGCGTTGTGTACAATGTTGTAGAATATTTACTTATATTTATTCATAACGATGATAGTAAATATTGCATGTATAAATATCGATATCTTTTACGAACAAAGTAAAAATACACAGTTATAAATATTACGCGATGTTTATATAGACAGGGAATAAACAGCTATATGTACACTATGTAATTTTTCTTACAAAACGGTTATTGAATAGACTGTATGATACTGTGGAAAGCCGATGTGAATATCATTCATCGAATTAAATCTACAAGTTTGAGGTTATACGGGAAATCCCTACATCTGACAAGTGATTGGCGTTTCCAACATTAATAATTTTATGAACATTTATTTTATTTTACATACATATATACATATACCCACGTCCGTAAATTCCCGAAGGGGTAGGCAGAGATGGTACCCACATTTCACCAACCATGATTTTCGGCCCCACGTAATAGGCTGCGAGCCTATTGCCTTCATGTGAGCACTTAGTTCATGGTGATGATTATAGATTATAATATTTTAATTTATAGATTTTATCAAAAAAATATTTGATTTATTTTTATTATCTTTCCTTTGCTTACTATCGGATAGAGAACAACCCTTAGTCACCTTCTACGATACCCATAGGAAGAGATGGGATGGCTCTATTTTACTCTAGCGAGAACCAACATGCCTTTATAGTTTTACTGGCGAAATTACGGCAATTCTTTCGATAACAGAAGCTATTTTAATCAAAAAAGAGAATTAAATCTTTATCTAACAGATTATTTCGCGATTTATTTGTTACTTTTCTTACTAATATGGTGTATCTTAAAATTGGGTTACTTTGTACAGCTAAGTAACTTTATGCCAATTAAAAGTTTGATTTTCTTCAAAAGCAGCAAGCAAACTTAAGGATCAGATGAATGACAGGCATTAATAGCATTACCACTTCTTTATACGCTAATTATCGACGACTTATATTATTGTTTATTATTAAAAACCTAAATTTCAAATTGTCACTATGTTACCTAGTTGTCCAAAGTAAAATCCCAATTTAATAAGTAATAATTATATTATTTCAAAGATTAACTCCAAAATTTATACCAAACGATTTTTACTCAAATGTTTTGCAGCAATGCCAAAATATTATTCGACGTTATGCATGTTGTATAACTTTGAATACAATTTATTTAAATGGTAAACCATAGTAACAAAGCGATATATTTTTAACAAGTCCAAGTACATACAGCCAGTAACTGTTATACTAAACCACGAACAAGCAACACAAAAATAAATTAAATAAACGGGAGCTATCACATACATCCTACGGTCAAACAGTCTGCTATCGAGGAAAAAAGTCAGCTTATTGTCACCGATGTTGATCGGATCTTGAATCACATAACTCAATGGGGCTCTGAGAACCTGCTCAGTAAGGGTATCTTCCCACTCTTCTAAACACACCACTGCTACTGCAAGATAACCTTAATATCCTCGGTGTGGATGTTCACTGCAAACCGAAAAACAAAAACTACATCGAGAGTATCATCAAAACAGTCTCGCGTAAACTCGGAGTCCTGAACAAAGTAAGACGTTTTTTCACGTCGGAGCAGCGGTGTCTTGCGTGGAATACTGCTCGCATCTCTGGGATGACTCCTCGAAGTACCTAACAGATGCTCTTGACAAGTTGCAGCAATGCGTGGTCCTCATTATTGGGAATCCTGACGTCACAAACCCCCTCGAGCCTTTGCAGATGAGTACAGATGTTGATTCCTTTACCGTATTTTACCGTCTTTACTATGGTGAGTGTTCCGATGAGCTCTTCCAATTAGTCGCATCCTCTTTTTTTCACAGGACAACATGTGTAGGGCTTAAATATCACCATCATCATCAAGCGGTTCAGAGGCTTCTTTCCTTTGCCGCACTATTAAGATACTGAATTCTGTACAAATTCGCGTGTTTCCTTCCTCCTACAATCCCAGGTTCCGTAAGCGGGGCAAAGGGGTAAGGTAGTTCATTGTAGCTGACAACCATCGTATAGGTGACATTGTCAATACTCTTTGTAGAAATCAGGAATTAGAAGCCATTATCCTGAAAAAATAAACAAGTATTCATTAACTTACATGTAATGATAATATGATATACAATAACACAGTAAAAATTATAATGATTTTTTATACAACTTAGGTGGCAGAAATGAAAAAAAGAGAATGTTGTAACGATAATAAAAAATATGTTAAAATGTTTTGGGCACATAGAGCGAATGAGTACGGAGCTAATAATATTCCAGCTAAAAGTCTTTCTCTAATATCCCAATGAGAAAATGCACATTGATAGTCTTCAAACACGTTAATACATGAAAAGAATTTAATATCGCTGTAAGTCTTATCTCTTCTGTTGCACATTTTTGTATACAAATATTATTTTCCTTAGTTATATTATTTCTTAAAACTAGTTGCTAGAAAATCTCTTTTCGCTGTTTGCCAGATTCACCACCATATTATAAAGCTAAAGAGTTTGTTTGTTTTTTTTATACCATTTAGTTGGTAGTCAAGCACACGGCCCACCTGATGGAAAGTAGTTACCGTGACCTATGGACGTTTGTAACACCAGAGGAGTCACAGTCGTGCTGCTAACCCTGTAAGTACAGAATTTCTGTGCCGTCAGTAGAAGACAAAGCAGGACGAGCCTTTAGTCTTCCCACGGACAGCACATATTCTCCAGTGAGCTCTGGCTACCCTACTCACCGCTGGAAACACAACATGAAGTTATTATAGCCGCGGTATTCTGTAGGGCGGAGGAACTTCCCCAGTTGGACTACTCAATTGGGCGGAAATATCGCCTTGTCCTATCTCCTTAACAGTCCTAGCTCCAAACTATGGACACATGTTATTTGATTTAAAACACAACTTTTGGCAAGAGCTTCATATGATAGGAGGGAAAATGAAGGCGAAAAGGGAAGAAGTTTCTGTCACATTATTTATGAACGATCCGTTCATAAATAATGTGACAGAAACTTCTTCCCTGATGATTTTTAGCTAAAACATCAAAAGATGTAAAAAAAACACGCTTCGCAAAGATAAACTTCGTTATAAAAATAAACAGATGAGAAAAAAGGGGGAAGTTTGGTGTAGCGTTTTTTGAAGATCGAAACATAATTATTTCTTGATGCTCGCGAGGTCTACTGTTCTCAGAATTACTAGTTATTTTAATGTCTTATTTATTTTAGCCAAGTACAGTCAGTAAAGGAAATAAGTATAGATATTCACATACAACTTTATATGAAACGCATATACTTATTTATTTTGCCAACTGTTAATATTCAAGTAGGATTATCAAAAGCAGTTGCTTCCCCCTGTTTACGCTCTTAGAGCCTTGAAAGTATATTTCACGATTGTAAGAACGTAAACATGATTCACTCTAATTTTTCTTCAACATTAAGACATCAATCCTCAAACGAATAGTAAGCCCATTTGGCACAGATCCAAGCAAAAACAATAAGAGCTTCGAAAATAAAACTATTGAAAATTCATTTGTAGAACATCCTACTCAGCAAAAGATTCTAGAACAAATTTTGAATATTTATTCGTTATTGTAAACTAGCTGATGCGTGCGATTCCCCCTGCGTATATATATATATATTGATTCCGTTCCTACTGCGCATGCAAACACATAGGCCACTTTTATCCCGATAAAGAAGCCTATGTGTTTTTACGGATTATAATCTAACCCTTTACCAAATTTCTGCCATGTCCCCTCGGCCTTTAGACCGACATTGAATAATAAACATCCAGACATATAAACATTCAAAAATTTAAAAACTTTCACATTTACGCCGCGTCGTTCCCGGCAGAGTAGAATTTGGGCCACCCCATCTCTTCCTTTGCGATGTCGTATAAGGCGACTAAGGCATAGGGTTGTTTAACATTAAGACAAGCTACCCGCGTACGAAGGCAACTCGGGCGTCGGAGGTCGATGAACGACCTCCGCCCCCCATGAGCGAGCGCCGGCCTGGGGGTGACAGGTGGAGCCGCCTGTCACCCTGGCAGAAGCAGGCCGCAGCGGTGGCTCGCGCTTTTCGCGCCTCCCCGTTTCCGGGGACGAGTTGGGGACTCTGTAGTCCCCACACCCGAGAAGAGGGCCAGATCGTAAGAGATGGCCCTGAGTCGGCCGGGGTGCGAGAAATATGCCTGTCAACCTCACCTTCGGCAACCAAAGTGACCCACAGGCGGCGTGCGTTTTAGTCGGTTCGAGTCCGACACAACCTCCTCCACCGGCTCCGGTGGGGAGGTATCCGTGGGGATTTTGCGCACGTAAAAATAAAAAAAAGGGCTGTTTAACATCAGACAGATGTATACAGCCCAGACTCAGCCTTAGATGCGGGGCTCCAGTTAACTATAGTGTCCGATACACGGCAAAAGGCTCACCACCGATTACATGGGACCGACTACCATATTGGTGAAATGTGGGTCTTATTTCACCTCTGCCTAACCATCCGGGGATAAAGGCGTGATTTTATGTATGTATGTATGTACATTTATAATAAGGCGTAGGATAACCAATTTTTTTTCGATATTTTAAAGGTGAAATTTAATAAGTTATTTATATTTGTAACTTGATTTATGAAGTTATTCAGAGTTGTTTATTCTTCAACTCCTTTAATAAATACATTAATGCGCCGTTGAACCTTCGATTCATAATTAACAGACATAAATAGCGAAGTTTTTCATAACAGTCGAACGACTTCTGAAGCCTTTTCAGCCAAAAATACGTACAAATTTAACCAAAAATGTATTTTACCTATGAAGGAGCACAAATATAGAATAGTCTTCCCAGCGGTAAGTAGGGTGGCCAGAGCTCACTGGAGACTTTGTGCTGTCAGTGGGAAGACTAAAGATTTGCCCTGCTTCGTCTTCTACACTAACAGTACAGAAACTCTCCTTACAGGGTCGGCAGCGCGAGTGTGACTTCTCTGGTGTTACACACGTCCATAGGCCATGGTAACCACTTTCCAATCAGGTGGACCGTGGCTTGTCTGCCACCTAAGTGGTATAAAAAAAAGTCTTCTATCTGAAATTAAAATGTAAGCTGGTTTCGCACTTTTAAATCTGAACTGTCAGACTACATACTAAATTGAAACCTAATCAGGCAAATATACTTTTGAGATTGAAACCTTCGAATGAGTAACCCTCTCTTGTCTTGTCGGTTACCTATTTAAGTTTTTATTTATTGTTATGCTCTCATGAAAGTGACTGTGTATGTCTTTTTGAGAATAAATTCTTGAAACCTTTAACTTTATTGCACACATAGACAAAATTACATTTATACAAAAAAATAGATGTAATGTAAAAAGGCGTGCTTAACTCAAAATTGAATTTTCTAACCTTTAAGAAGATTCGATATTATAGTCTGTATCAAAATAATCGGGATATTTACCATATTGCATTGTTTTGAGTTTCTGATATTTCGGCGGTGTTGCAAGCGCCATGATCACGGAGGAACTGATCCTCTGTGACGTGGTGGTAGTGAACACGACTGCTTCGCAGGAGGCGCGGGTTCGATCCCCGCTCAGTGCAAATATTTGTATGCATGAATATGGGTATTTGCTTTGGTCTAGGTGTTTCTATGTAAAATATGTTTATATTTACAAAAAAAAAGTATTTAAGTATGTTTATCCGTATTCTAGATTCCATAAAACAAGCTAGTTAAACTATGCTTACCATGGGTCTAGATAGCGTTGTGTAGAATATTGTAGAAAATTATAATATGATTATATTCTTATGATTTTCTTTCTACTTATTTTTTTTACGTGCGCCAAATCCCTAGGAATACCTCCCCACCGGAGTCGGTGGAAGAGGTTATGTCTGACTCGAACCGACTAAAACGTACGCTGCCTGTGGGTCGTTTTGGTAGCCGAAGGTGAGGTTGACAGGCATATGTATATTTGCATTGGTCTGGGTGTTTCTATGTATAATATGTAAGTATTTACAAAAAAAAAAGTATCTAAGTATGTTTATCCGCATTCTAGATCCCATAACACAAGCTAGTTAAGCGATGCTTACCATGGGTCTAGATAGCGTTGTGTAGAATGTCGTGGAATATTTATTTATTTATTTATTTATTTATATCCCTCTCACACCGGCCGGCTCAGGGCTATCTCTCACGAACCTAAATTTACTACTAACGGCAAAGCAAAATTTTCTAGTTCGGCTAGTATCCTCATACAATACTCATTCACAATGAATATGAGAACTACCTAAGCTAGCCTGAAACCCTGCCATCATGGACCGTTTACCGGGAACGGACTGCTCGATTATGATTAATCGATCTGCACGATTTACAAGTCAGAAAGTTAGTGAGAGTCTGCAGACAGGAAAAAAGTAAAAGAGAAAGAAGAAAAGATTTAAGATCTTCAGAAGTCTCGTAAATATAGTATTTTCCTTGTAAAAGTACAGTTCGTATAAAGGAAATAAATCTTTCAAGGCATTCGAAACAAGCTGAAAAAATCATGGCATATCGAGAAAATATCATGCCATGATGTATCAAGGCATGATACAAGGATGTAGGACACGAAAAAATGCCCGTCCGTATCAGTCCAACTGGGGAAGTACCTCCGCCCTTCAGAATACCGCGGCTATCATAACCTAGTGTTGGGTTCCAGTGGTGAGTAGGATAGCCAGAGCTCACTGGAGAGTTTTGTAGTGTCAGTGGGAAGACCGACGGATTTTTCTGCTTTGTCTTCTACACTGATGGCACAGAAACTCTCTTTTCTTACATGGTCGGAAGCACGAGTGTGACTCTCTTGGTGTTACACACGTCCATTGAACACGGTAACCCCTTTCTATCAGGTAGGCCGTGTGCTTGTTCGCCACCAAACAATTATAAAATTTATGTTTGTGTCTGTAAATGTGTTTTGTGTGTGTCTGTCCTATACAATACTAGTATAATAATATATAGCAACAGAAATATTTCGTCAAGTAAATAATATTGCTATAGTCGGCCGCCATTATTGCGAGTCTAATACAATTTCCCGCTCCGTCGGCATCCAGTCCCTTGGTCTCAGAACAATTAGTACGGATGACATTATTTTTGTGTCACCCCTATTGTACCTTTTGCTTGTCTATCTTTGTGTAACGAACGCTGAAATTCGCGGTAACCTCCAGGGCATCAACTGACGTAAACATCTAGGAATCTTGCTTAATATTATTCTTGTCTTGCTTTCTTATTTTCTTTTACAGAAAAATGAGTTTATTCTATTATTATTTATTTTGACTGTTCTTTAATTTTTTTTTCTGATAGACTATGTTAGTTATTATTTAAACTGTCATGGTCACTCACATCAGTATCAAAATAATCGAGATATTTAGCATATTGTATTGTTTCGAGTTTCCGATATTTCGGCGCTGTTGCAAGCGCAATAATCACGGAGGAAACTTCAAACACTACAACATGGTAAATATTACGGTTATTTTTATACTGAGATGGTAGTTATTTCCTTTCAGTATCTCTCCATAGCGCGTATGAGGAATATCCATAAAATACACGCGCCTTTTTTCTTCTTCCTTTAATTGCTATCGCATTCTATCTTATTAGTTAATTCCGATATTCACCGCTAATTTCTAAATTTACGATTTTATTAGATCAATAAATACATTTATCAACTCATATTATTAGTAATTAGAGTTTATACGTGAAACCTTGGGTATTGGGCAAATGTTTTTCCAATAGTAATTTTGTTATGAGTTTTACGAGAGATATGTCTCAGTCAATTACACCTCTGGCAACCAGTGATCCACATACGGCGTGCGTTGGGCGTGGGTTCTGGGTTATACGTGGTGATTTTGCGCAAGATAAAAAATAAAAATAAGCTGGTCAAGTGCGAGTTGGATTCGCACACTTAAGTTATTATTCAATTTTGTATACGAGCGAATAGAATATGGATGCTTATGGGAATAGCGCACGACTTTTACGAATATGTAAAAGCCGTGTGCCGGGTTGCATCATAAGTTCTGTTAAAACACGTTAGTATATATACCTATTAAGTTTATGGTCAAAACAGAATTCTATGATTGGTGAAATGTGTATGCATGTATGTATGTAATTTTCAAATATTATGGAATGGTAAGAAGGAAGATGGAGTCGCGGTTATCATGTAGCATTTTGCTACGTAAACATCTGTATTATAGCTTTTGGTTACATTATCGTAAAATTTGATTTGTTCATAGTTTCAAGGTGTTGCAGACCTAAGTACTAGGTATAAATTTTAAATTGAAACTTCAACGCATTCCTGAGAAATTAGTCTTGACAGAGAGATGGACAGAAGGACAATGAAGTGATCCTATAAGGGTTTCGTTTTTTTTCTTCTTGAGGTACGAAACCCTGTAAATGTAATTTTAGTTTAATAACAAAACTTCAAATATTACATAAACTAATACATAACCCCTCGTTTACACCAAGAAACCAGTTGTAAACTTGTTTATAAAAAACTTGTTGAAGACTTGCAGAGGACTTTTTTTTTTATATAGGACACGTCAATTGGACTTCGCCTTGCCTGATGGTAAGCTGAAGGCAAAGTCCCAGAAAAGAGGGTCACCATTACTCACACATACCGTGTAACAATGGTGACACTCAGCTTGACGGCCTTATCATATGCTTTTTCACGCCCCGCTTAAAGGACCCGGGACTGTAGGAAGAAGGAAACACGTGAGCTGGTAATAAATTCCAGGCCTTAATGGTCGCACCAGAGGAAAGAGTCTCCGAACCGCTTGGTTCTTGACAAAGGACTAAACAAAACAGAATACTTGTTTTATACATGTATCTCAGATACTTTTTCGTTCATATAGGATGTATTGCCAACAAGTATAAAACACACAATCACACTGTAGCCTGTGACATATTGCAACTTGTCAAATACATGTTTTATACTTAGGTATAAAAGAGGGGTAACTATACATATTTGCACTAATCATTACCTACACAAATTTATTGAAAGTGAAGTCTTGCAGTACCTATTTACTTCCAGTTATATACATATAATGGTAAAACATCCCTTCCCATGGGCAAGGCCTAAACTTAATTACTTATTTGACCCGGGGACAGTGGCTTTGGAAGACATGTCAAATCTCCTTTCAATTATCTCCGTAATGAATGGTCTGTGTTTGTAAGTTGAAATTGGATTTCATTGTTATAGTGATTGATGTAAGTGATAATATAGTGTTGCTGTTCAATGAGATTGGACTTGTCTTTGTATATAGGTTCGTTGTGCCTTGCTAGATACGAGGACTGAAATATCTAAGCGTAATTGTACAGTATCACATAAGTTCGTTAGACTGTGGTTCGTTAGATTGCCTCTATTATATAAAATACCTCTATTATATAATGGAGTGTGAGTATTTTATATAATCATACTACTACTCTACTACTCATATTAGCACACAAAGGATTATCTAGCCCCTTAAAAACACGTGCTCGACGAGGTGGGCAAGCTCTTTGAAAGAGTTATTGCGAAGCGCCTCGTCGAGCACCTCTCTGGTAGGGGGCCGGACCTGGCGGATGCCCAATATGGCTTCCGCCGGTGGCGGTCCACCGTGGATGCCATCATGCGCGTGAGGACTTTGGCGGAGGAGGCAGTTGCCCGGGGCGAGGTGACGTTGGCGGTGTCCTTGGACATCTCCAACGCGTTCAACACCTTGCCCTGGAGTTGCATCAGGGAGGCACTCGTGTATCACGGTGTGCCTCTCTACCTCCGCCGCATAGTCGGGGCGTACCTGACGGAGAGAGCCGTCATCTACCCAAGTGCGACCGGCGTCGGTCGGCGTGAGATGTCGTGCGGTGTTCCACAGGGATCGGTTCTCGGGCCGCTACTGTGGAACATTGGATACGACTGGGTGCTTCGCGGTGAGCTTGCGGACGGCGCCGCCGTCACGTGCTATGCGGACGACACGCTAGTGACGGCGAGCGGGGCTACACACCGCGAAGCGATCCTGAGGGCCACGACCGCGGTTGCTCAAGTCGTGGAACGGATCCGGCGGCTGGGCCTTGAGGTGGCTTTGCATAAATCCGAGGCCATGTTCTTTCATGGACCTCGGCGCACGCCACCACCTGGTTCCAGTCTCACAGTGGGAGGCACTCTCATCGGCATCAAGCCCCAGATGAAATATCTGGGGCTCGTGCTCGACGGCCGGTGGGACTTCGGGAAGCACTTCCGAAGTCTGGGCCCCAAATTGGCGGGCACAGCCAACGCTCTGGCGCGGCTACTGCCCAACCTGAGGGGCCCGGATGACTCCTGCAGGAGACTCTACGCGGGTGTCGTGCGGTCCATGGCCCTGTACGGGTGTCCCGTGTGGGCGGACACCCTGAGTGATCGGCACATGCTCCTGCTGCAGCGTCCGCAGCGGAAGTTGGCGTGCCGCATCATAAGGGGGTACCGCACGATATCCTTCAACGCGGCGAGTCTCCTCGCCGGATCCCCACCATGGATCCTGGAAGCGAGATGCCTTTCGGCGCTATACCGGTTCCGAAGGGCGGCGCGGGAGCGGGGTCACGATCCCGAGCCCGAAGAAATTCGGGCCGTGAGATCCCGGCTCCACAGGGAAATGGTGGCGGAATGGGAGAGACGACTTGGGCAACCAAGCGCAGGGCACGCCGTAGTAACGGCGGTAAGACCCATCATGGGGGAGTGGCTAGAGAGGCCACACGGCAGCCTCTCGTACCGTCTGACGCAGATGATCACCGAACACGGGTGCTTCGGAAAGTATCTGCGTCGGATGGAGAAAGAGCCAACGTCCGAGTGCCATCACTGCGACGCGAGCGAGGACTCAGGTCCGCACACGCTCACCGAGTGTCCGGCGTGGGAGACGCCGAGGCGGGAGCTTGTGGCGGCCCTGGGAGTGAGAGTTCTCACGCTCTCCACCTTGTTCGCGGCGATGGTCCGCTGCGCGGATGCGTGGGCGGCCGGCGCCTCCTTCTGCGAGCAAGTAATGCTCGTGAAGGAGGAGGCGGGGCGGGAGCGGCAGCGGGAGCGACGAAGGATCGCAAGCCAAGCTGCCCGCGTACGAAGGCAACTCGGGCGTCGGAGGTCGATGAACGACCTCCGCCCCCCATGAGCGCCGGCCTGGGGGTGACTGGTGGAGCCGCCTGTCACCCTGGCAGAAGCAGGCCGCGGCGGTGGCGCGCCTGGCGCGCCTCCCCGTTTCCGAGGTCGAGTTGGGGACTGTAGTCCCCACAACCCGAGAAGAGGGCCAGATCGTGAGAGATGGCCCTGGGTCGGCCGGGGTGCGAGGGATATGCCTGTCAACCTCACCTTCGGCAACCAAAACGACCCACAGGCGGCGTGCGTTTTAGTCGGTTCGAGTCCGACATAACCTCCTCCACCGGCTCCGGTGGGGAGGTATCCGTGGGGATTTTGCGCACGTAAAAAAAAAACAAAAAAAAAAGCCCCTTAAAAACACGTTTGCTATATAGGAGTCCCCTAAAATATTTATTTTATCATGTTTTAGTATTTTGTTCTTATACCGACAACAGAAATATATCATCAGTAAAAAAATACCATTTTTTTATACCATTTAGGTGGCAGACAAGCACACGTCCCATCTGATGGAAAGTGGTCATCGTGGCATATGGACGCGTGTAAAACCAAGAGGGTCACACTCGCGCTGCCAACCCTGCAAGCATTGAGAGTTTCTGTGCCGTCAGTGTACAGGACAAAACAGAACAAGCTTTTGGTCTTTTCACTGACAGCACAAAAACCCTCCAGTGAGCTCTGTCTATCCTACTAACTGCCGGGCACTCAACACGAGGTTATTATGGCCGCGATATTCTGTACTTTAGTACTGTAGTTGGACTGCTTAATTGGACAGAAATACCGTGGTATCCTACCTCCTCTTAAACCATCTAATTATTACGGTTCATGAGGTTCAGTCTGGTGATAGACAGACAGACAGGCAGTGGAGTCTTATTAATAGGGTTTGGATTTACCTTTCGTATACGTAACCTTAAAAATGGGCATATTATTATCCCAGCGGCGCAGTGGTACACTCCGTATAGAAATGGATGGAATAAAATGATCACTCGATTTTTTCAAATAAAATGAAAATGAAAATGAAAATGAAAAAATATTTATTGATGCAAAATGTTACATAGGTACACAATTTCATAACACAACAAGTATGGTCATTTTGGGTAATTTATTTTATGGAAATTTAAGTATCTACCCAGGCTTTTCATAATGTATTCATTATTACATTGTTCTAGTCTATAGTTTCACTTGAAATAAAGTAACTACGGCGTTTAGCTGACCATTTTATTTATCCATTGATTTCTGTTCACCCCGTTTTATCTGATATATTATTTTGAATTTAAGCTTTAATCCCTAGGCCGTAAGTTTGATATCTCAATCAACATTTTGCTGTCATTTCAGCCGTTTATATTTTGTATTGTGTACTATAAGATCGGATGATATTTAATAATGAATCTGTTCAAATAGCAATATATTCGAAAGCCTTATTTTATTATTAACAACGATTGATTGGGGAACTAACAATCCCAAGGAAACCAGAACTTTCTTGATTACTCGCTTACCTTTTAGGGTATTTACTGACTAGAACAGTGGTTTAAAGAATTAGATTATGTTTAAAGATTAAAAAAAAATAGTAATAAAGTAGTTTACTAGGTTTCAATTTTCGAAAGGGTTATGTACGTAATATAATTTGCAGTCCATATATGTGTTTACATTTCTTCCACAGTAGCTGTTAGATATACTGAATGTATTGGAACATTTAATTATTATGTTCTGAGTAAAAAAGGCTATATTTTATACAAATCACATCAAATCACTGCGATAATAATCGCCAAGAATATATTTTATATGGTCGTATCCACGCGTGTAAAATTACTATAGCAGATTTAATATTATTACCTAATGCGGACATAACACAACAGTCTAATACTTCTTCGATGCGGTTAGTTTTTACGCAATGATAACTCATATTAGATAATTTCAGAAGATACAGACATGATTGTTATGTGAACTTATATGTCATAAATGAATAACATTCAGCTCCACGAGTTCCAAACAAACTTCACAACTTATAAACAATGATAACGTTACATGTATAACAGTGTGAATTATGTTTAACATTACATCACAGTGAGCAAACACCATTACGAAGTGTCTCCAAAGTAATTAGTGCAGGCATAAAAAGGTTCCCTAAAAGCAATTTTCTTGCGAAAGACGGATTAAGTATGGAATTATTTATTTACTAGTCTGGTCAGGCTTAAAGCACTTAGGAGGGCCAATTTGTGACGTAGGTGCTTAACCACATTTTATTAGAAAGCGACCTCAACTAATACATTATTTATGTAAGCATTCGGAGAAATCTTTGCTATTAATTTATTTTAGTCTATAATTTAAACCTATAGCTGTTTTCGTTTTATATCTACTGTTTTTATTAAGTTTACTTAGAAAATTATAAATTTATTAGCACTTGCTTGATTGTGAGGTTTATTTCAGACATTATTGTGTTTCTTTTTCTGGTCTAAATTATCACTTCTTACTTAATTTCTTGTTAGATTGCTTTCTGCTTTTTTCACTTTTCATCTGTGTTTCTTAACTTATTTTGCATATCTATACAACAATGCTTTCTCACAAGCTACTTATTTATTTCTTTGGCTTACGTAACTTATATACTATGTATGTACAATAAAGTTTCACGAGTGACTACAACAGACCTAATCCAATTAAAAAAAAACATAGAATAGATTAGTATTAAAGAAATCGGGATATTTACCATGAATTGTATTGAGTTTCCGATATTTTGCCCCTGTTACAAGTACCATGATCACGGAGGATCTGGAGCATTGGCGGTGAACAGTGAAAAAAGTTTTTAGGAATAAATATATCGATCTACCCTCTTTAGATTCTTGATTGTCAATAATATTAGCACCAAAATTGTTCCATCGCTTTGAGCAATTTTTTGATATTATTACCTAACACATTTTTCACATTATCCACATCTTATGTAATCATAAAAAATGAGTTTCCAATTTTGATACTTATAAAGCGTAATATGTACCTACCGATCCTATAATCGAGATTGCTTTTTCTTTCCAAGTATAATGGAAAAGTCTAGATGAAAGTTTTTCAAATCCAATATTGAAGTTACATAAGCAAGGCGTAACTTGATAGCATAGAGCTTGTCAGTTGCCAGTCATAGACTAGGCAGTTGTCACACAGACGATTGATAAAAGTCCTTTTATGCAGACCCGTGTGTTAGGATAGATTAGTGTGAAGTGGAAATCTTACGCTACTATCACCAGCGAAAATCGCTATTCCATTATGTTGTGAAAATGTTTACAAATTGGTAAAAACTAAATTTCCACCCACGATTATATTATACGAGATTCACAAGTTTTTTTTTAATATACAACTTAGGTGGCAGACAAGCACACAGCCTACCTGATGAAAAGTGGTTACCTTGACTTATAAACGTGTGTAACACCAGTGGAGTCACATCCGTGCTGCCGACCCTGTAAGAACAGAGATTTTGTGCCGTCAGTGTATAGGACAAAGCAGGACAAGCCTTTGGTTATCCCACTGACAGCACAAAAACTCTCCAGCGAGTGAGTGAGTGAGTGAATGAGTGAGTGAAAGTGACTTATTGCCTTATTTCAGAATACGATTGTTGCTTAAAAAATCTGTTTAGACGGACATAATCAATATTTAACTGCAAGGCATTTTTTACCAAAGTGGAGCGAAAGGGTGTTGTTTGTACGAATGCGACTATATTTGTACTATAGAAACGAGCAATACGAATAATCTATAGCCTCAGACCCCGTGATTCGCTGAAAGAATTATTCATAGAAATTAATATTTTAACAGTTGCTTCTCAGTACATTTACAAATATATCTTATATGCATGAAAGAACCTGAATCTTTTTTCGAAAAAAATCTGACGTACATAATTTTAATACGAGAAACAAACATAAACTTGTTGTACCAAAATCAGGCTTCACGAAGTTGGTGATACGTTTGTAGGCAGCTGTATAAAATATTTAATAAAATTCCTCAAGATTTGATTAACATAGGTTACTATAGAGTAGATGTGTATCTTGATGATATAAATGCGTGGTCAACAAGTCTCCTGCAAAAAGATATTCAAGTCTAATATAGTTCTCTGAGTTTCTTGCTGGTATCTTCTCAATAGAACTAACCTATCGAACCAGCAGAAGAATAATTTTCCAATAGTCTATTTTTACATTATTTAATAGTTTTATATTATTTTTTGACATAATTGTAAAATTTTGACGTTCATATGTGCTCTTTATATGCCTAAACTGAATAAATGAAATTGTTTCTCTGACAAAAGACAAAACAACTATTTTTTTATTCTTTCTCATAATCGTATCTTGCCAAAACTCTCACAACCTTATGCTTTAACAATCAGTGAGTGGGAATGTCTCAAAAAGTAGAAAGCAAAAGAAATAAAGATACCTTTACTGCAAACGCTTGCCTCTACTTTCTTGACATTAACTCGACCAAATTCTCGCAACCCCATTTACAAATACATATAATTCAAGTCGTATATATTGTATTTAGATTAAGTAAATGTTTGTGAATAGATCCGAAAACAAAGCCTACATAATTTCTTACTGGAATTTTATCGGGTCGGGTCACATTTTAAACCAGTGGTTCATTTGCTGAACTAGTCTAATATATTATTAATTTTGACGTTTTGTAAATACCGTTTTTTTTATACCACTTAGGTGGCAGAGAAGCACACGGCCCATCTGATGGAAAGTGGTTACCGTGGCCTATGGACGTATGCAACACCAGGGGTGTCACACTCGCGCTGCCGACCATTAAGAAACCTTCTGATGCCCCTCTTGAAGAAGGTGCTTGGGAAGGTTTAAATGATCTATAGGAAATTTTTATTCGCTTTCCTATAAAGGCCGGGGAAATTTTATTAATAATTAACCTAAATTAATATTTACAAGAATATAAAATAGGATACAAAAGGATCAAATTAAGCATCGAAAAATTCCTCCCCATCGATGTCGACTGGTAATGTGCCCAAAAGGCTGGCGGCATTGCCCCGTTGGAAGGCAATGCCAATCCGTTGAGCGAAAAAGAGGCCAGCCCTTTGGTCACGCGAAGCATCGACCAGTCGTTTTGCTATTTCTTTGTATAGCGAGAGTGCACTCGGACCCCACGAACCCAGAGTTTCAAACCCAAACGGCTCAAATGATCTATATAAATTATTTTTGACTTTTACTTTAACCGGTCAAGATCAGTGATAAATTACATTTTGAGTATCTGTCGTTGACTGTCTTAATTATTATTACGTTATCAAATGTGTTATGACAATTCAGAACACATTAAGTGCATGATTATCGGAGAGGGCCATATCATGGGATATGCCTGTCAACCTCACCTTCGGCAACCAAAGCGACCCACAGGCGGCGTGCGTTTTAGTCGGTTCGAGTCCGACATAACCTCCTCCACCGGCTCCAGTGGGGAGGTATCCGTGGGGATATTGCGCACATAAAAAAAATGCATGATTAGTAGTAGAGCTCTGTTACGTTAAATTTATATCCATAGTTTTCAACTAACTACTTAACAACTTGTTAATTTATCAAAGACTGAAAATACAATTCGCAAATTCACTGTTACTTCTCGCTTGGCTAACGGCACTTGAAGGCAATATATTCTAAGCAAAGATTTGTGCATTCGTTTCGTTGTCAGTTCACCGTAGAACAAACTGAACAAAAACCAAATGAATTGTTGTTGAAGCGTGCAGAACAAATGACGGCCTGTTAGGATGAATGTCAGCAGAGTCTAAAGTCTAGACGTCTCTTGGCAACTTTGTTTGTACTTAATTCATGTTTTTATAGCTTTTCTATTTCCATTGCAGACAATCCTTGGTGAGGTTTTGTTATAAATATATTTTAATTCCAGAAATGTAAATGAAAATGTATTTAAGAATACAAATTTACTGTCGTTTGCATACGATGTGCCAATTGTACACGACTATTTAGGTTTTTTAAAGTGTGTTTGTTTTTTGCAGGTTTATAAGTGCTCGGTTAATGGCAATAGACCCGCCACCATATTACATTGGGACCTAAACATAAACTGGCGAAATGTGGGTGCTAGCACCTCTGCCTACCCCTTCGGGGATATAGGCGTGAGTTTATGTTATGTTATGTTGTTTCACAAAATACAAACGGAATTACAAAAAATGCATACATTAGTTATGTCGTTAATAGCTTGTTTTAAATAAAACCATGAACTTACCTATATTAATGAAAGAAGAAAATTTTAGTGTGAAACTGAAAAAACTAATTTTATGGCATTCATGATAATCGACATTCAAGCGGTTAAATACGTTGTACCTACAAATCGTTAGTTAAGTCCAATAGCAAAAAGTAAACATTATGTAACATTATGTTCGTTTCTCAAAATAACTTCAAATTTTTTTATAGAACTATATAATTTAAAAAAGGAAACGTACAAACGACGCAGTTTTTTACCAAAGTGATATAATGTAACACATTTTGTTGATAAATTATTTCGCGGGTACAAACACTTCATTCAATTTCCCAAATAAATAGCTTATGCCAGTGGCATTGGGGAAATTATTTATTTACCAACCTCTTTCTTACCTTTTGCTCAATATTACGCGCTCAACACCTCAATTTATTCATGAGTTCACATATTTTTTTAAGAAATGCCACTACGCAGTTCAGCAAACTCTGTCGGACGTTGGATTTATGTATGTATGAATAATTATTGAGTAAGCATTCAAGGAGTGAAAAGAAAATTATTACGTTTCACGACGAAAATGATAATGTATTTCAGTGTATTTGCTAAAGTGTATTTTTACAACCTTTCTTTTAGAAAATCGGGAATCATTTGGATTGTTATTTCAAATGATATCGAGTGCTTTTTTTTTCACGTGCGAAAAATTCCCACGGACACCCTACCTCCGGAGTTGGTGGAAGAGGTTTTGTTGGATTCGAACAGAATAAAACACACGACGCCTGTGGGTGAATGCTATGTTTGACATACACGTGAATAAAGACACATTATATTGATACAATACCGAAACCAAAAAGAATGGCAACATGACTGTCTTCTTTTCAGGATTTGCCAGATAACCTAAGTATTTTATTGAATACAGTATTAAACACTAGAACCTACAAGGTTGCAATCGCTGCAGTCTCCAGTAACCTTAAAATTATTACTACGCACCCTTGAATTTCTGAATCAATGTCAAATGAATAAGCCAAATTAATTTATCAAGGAAATTATGTATCTGTGTGCGATAAATTGATTTAGTAACATTTACATAGGCTATTAATCTTAATGTACGTATTGTGATTTACAAATCAATTATGTTGTAGCTTTATGGCGCGTTGCAAGATTTGGTGCTAAATGACTATTCTGAAAATTGATCAGCTGTCTTGTATAACAAGACAGCTGATCCATCAAGTACTAACTTATTACAATTACATGTGACATCTATTATAATGTTAAAAGTATGCTTTGAAATTACTTTTCCAATTAGAAACCTTTGTGTAAAAATTAAATTAGATAGTTCAGTATTAAAATTGAATTTTGAAGTGAGGAAATAGTTCTTAAGATTACATTAAGTCGTGGCAATGAATAATATTATGTAGAATCAGATAGACAGTAGGAAAATGAAAGTAACCAAGACTCTCCTTTAGGTCATTCTTATTTATTTATGTACACACAATACCAAAAATAGAGATACATAGATGGAAATAGTAGTATCTGTAGCCTCTATAGGCTCTCGCCTCTGCTTATTTCAATTAGAAATTTCTTCTAGCAGACCTGCGAGAGGAGAGAGCTAGAAGTAGAGAACTAAGTATGAAGTGTGTTGGAAAGACGAGAGATATATATAAAGAAAAAATATACATATGTAATATTATAGCAATATTAAATATAAGTATACATTGTTACGTAATATAATCAGGAGTATATAAAGAAGGTAGTCATAGATTTAAGTTTTAGTTTAAAACTATTGAGTGTGTTGCAATCTCTGATATCAGCAGGAAGCAAATGATGATGATGATGATAATAATAGTCTACATCAAATGCTGTTAAACTTACCGTTAAATATTGCAATAGTTTTATTACTTGCAATAGTTATGTAATATGCTTCAAAAAGTTATGTAAAATATTTGTAATAATAAAAAAATCACAATCGATCAAATTTTTTAAAGTATTTGCAAATCTCCTGTATAATGATTTCGTCAGCTATTAACGTAATATTATCAATTAACACGTAAGATATCTAGATAAGAAGATGGTGCAAACAGATCAATCAATTTATGAAAGGCCATTTATTGCTGTGACACTAATGGTGTTAATATACTAATATAGCCTCAACCATCAACCAGAATGTACACTGGCTTGCTTGAGAGGTGTGACTTGCATCTTTATGGAGCTCCATACATTGAAATGAGACAACGTTATTCCCGTCCCAATTGAGCAGTCCGACTGGGAAAGTATCTCCGCCCTACAGAATACCGCTGCCATAATAACCTAGTGTTGTATTCCAGGCGGTTAGTAGTGTAGCCAGAGCTCACTAGAGAGTTTTTGTGCTGTCAATGGGACGACCAAAGGCTTGCCCTGCTTTGTCTTCTACACTAACGACACAGAAACTCTCTGTTTTATAGGGTCGGCAGCATGTGTAAGACTCCTCTTATGTTGTACACGCCTATAAGCCACGGTAACTACTTTCCATCAGATGGGCTTCGGGCTTCTTTGTTACCTAAGTGGTATAAAAAAATTTAAAGTCAATAATAGAAAGCTTGTATCTGTTGAATTACTGTGATCTAAAGCATTCTAAAATAATTACGAATAAAGCAAAGTTTCCAAAGAACGTTCATAACTTTGATAAATTTGAATTTTACGTGATCGCTCCGAACCAGATTTCCCCTGTCAAAACAAACAGAAACTAACACCAATTAATTTTTCAACTTAGCAACATGTTTGAAGTTAACTTAAACAGTTGAACTGTCCAAGGCTGTCCTTATCCCAATCTTAAATTGGCCACATTCTGACCTACGGAGCGGAACAATTCCAATTACATTCCGGGCAAGCATAAACCAGGGTGGGCCGAATTGTGTGAGGAATCCACGAACTTTGTACCATCTTTAATTAATAACGGAATAGTATTGGACTCGGGTTGAATTCTAAACGACAGTTGCCGACCAGATTGCGTTCCGGCAAAGTTGGGCAAAGAATCTCGACAAGTTTTGTGAGGGCTTTGACAGTGAGCAAGTTTATATAAATTAAGTCGAGCATATTTTTGTCGTGTATTTGAAGAGTTTCTTAGAGTATAACAAAGACACTATTTGCGACTGTTTGTTTTTGGATTCTTCTACTTACTGTGCAACGAATTGGATTATGGTTTTGCACTATTATTTAGATATAAAAATTCTGAAAGATATGGACTAATATAAATTACTTTGAACATTTTACCAAGTAACGATAGCCGTTGATTAGATGTTTGTTTGACAAACGAGATCGACAGCTTAACATGCTCTCCGAGGCAGGATAATACCCAGATGAATGGCAATAGACACAGGTATTCATTCATGCAAATATTTGCACTCAGCGGAAATTGGAAACGCACTCCTTGTGTAGCAGTCCAATTCATCTATTAGGGATACCATTGTGATATATTTACTATAATATAATTGTTATGATATTATGTAACTATAGTTTACAACAGTTTTTTTCGTTTTGGTCAACATAAAGAAGAAATAAATCACTAAACAACACGATGATATCTCAGCTTTCTAAGCTTGCAAAAAATACTAAAACAAACTTAAAATGTTTACACTTGCCTCTTCGTGTTAACTGTGTACCTTATCTTTTTAATTCAACCCTTAAATGGTACAAACAAGGTTTATGTTGAAAGGGTTTAATTTTACCCAATCTACCTTTTTTGCGATGTTATCTTCGAACCATCTCACGTTCTGAAAGGATAGGAAATTAAGATATTTTTGTACCATTTTTTGTTTCATAGACATTTGCACTTTTCGACAACAAAACGTGGAGGGAACAATGAAAAATGCAACAGCAGCTTTGTTCGGAAGAATTGAATTAAAATGGCGACTGACTTTCTCTGTTTTTCGCGAAGCACGCCCGAATGCCCGCAAATGGACAATTAGCCGCTTGCGAAAAGAATAAAACCTAGTCCACTTGCTTTTTAGCGAAAACATTGTAATATTCAAAGATATTCAAAGTGCGTTTTATATGATTGTGGTTTATTTGACGTCTATTAATATTCATTGTGCTGTTGTGAACAATGTGAACAAATGCAAAGGATGTTGTTGGATAAATTTCGTATAAATGTTCATACTTTTCAATACAGGCCTTAGAGCTGACGCGTAAGGCAATACCTGACACGAATGCGATTTTACCTTTCAAATTTTTCTTGATAAGGAGTTTCTGTGAGACGAGAATAATCTGGTCTTGTCATAATTTTACGCAATTATGATCATGATGTTTGCCAATAAAATATACGGTTTAATAGTTTATCAAATTAATATTGATATAAAATGTGTAACAGTCATAAATCATAACCTGAAAAAAGCCAAAACGACCTTCTTATTCCTCCTATCATGTGGGCTACTGGACTGGAAACTTCCAAACAACACTTTGCTAAGTCCGAGAACTAAATCTGAGACCATATCCACAAATGCTGTGGTACACTCATACGCAGTCATATTATAATATACAAATTTAAGTTCATATTTTGAAAGATAATATAATATTCCACGAAGTAAGTACTCGATACAGATTTGCTCATCCCTTTTTGTAAATTCATCTTGACGGTAACTGTACAAAAGTAACTTAGTTATCATTAGGGCGTCCTAAAGCATCACATTTACGTATCACATGAGAAAATGGAGAAAACAGTGAGCGACATACAACGGAAATTTACTTAACATTATACCCATAAGATCGCTAACTTCCTCAGAAAGGCACTCAGAAAAAGTAATTGAAGTTATGGGAGAGGATGAAATTAAGTATATTTAGCATAACATTATCTTACATTTTAGGTAGCTCACGAAATTTCTAACGGTATGGTAGGACTGGTGCTAAGTGAACTGTTGGTTTTTGTTTTTGAAGATTAAGGCCTGCGTTCTAGAATGATAGTCAATCATAAATTTCGACTTTTTTTTTTTTTTTTTTTTTACGTGCGCAAAATCCCCACGGATACCTCCCCACCGGAGCCGGTGGAGGAGGTTATGTCGGACTCGAACCGACTAAAACGCACGCCGCCTGTGGGTCGTTTCGGTTGCCGAAGGTGAGGTTGACAGGCATATCCCTCGCACCCCGGCCGACCCAGGGCCATCTCTCACGATCTGGCCCTCTTCTCGGGTGTGGGGACCACAGAGTCCCCAACTCGTCCCCGGAAACGGGGAGGCGCGCCACGCGCGCCGCCGCCGCGGCCTGCTTCTGCCAGGGTGACAGGCGGCTTCACCTGTCACCCCCAGGCCGGCGCTCATGGGGGGCGGAGGTCGTTCATCGACCTCCGACACCCGAGTTGCCTTCGTGCGCGGGCAGCTTGTCTTGCGATCCTTCGTCGCTCCCGCTGCCGCTCCCGCCCCGCCTCCTCCTTCACGAGCATTACTTGCTCGCAGAAGGAGGCGCCGGCCGCCCACGCATCCGCGCAGCGAACCATCGCCGCGAGCAAGGTGGAGAGCGTGAGAACCCTCACTCCCAGGGCCGCCACAAGCTCCCGCCTCGGCGTCTCCCACGCCGGACACTCGGTGAGCGTGTGCGGACCTGAGTCCTCGCTCGCGTCGCAGTGATGGCACTCGGACGTTGGCTCTTTCTGCATCCGACGCAGATACTTTCCGAAGCATCCGTGCTCGGTGATCATCTGCGTCAGACGGTACGAGAGGCTGCCATGTGGCCTCTCTAGCCACTCCCCCATGATGGGTCTTACCGCCGTTACTACGGCGTGCCCTGCGCTTGGTTGCCCAAGTCGTCTCTCCCATTCCGCCACCATTTCCCTGTGGAGCCGGGATTCTTCGGGCTCGGGATCGTGACCCCGCTCCCGCGCCGCCCTTCGGAACCGGTATAGCGCCGAAAGGCATCTCGCTTCCAGGATCCATGGTGGGGATCCGGCGAGGAGACTCGCCGCGTTGAAGGATATCGTGCGGTACCCCCTTATGATGCGGCACGCCAACTTCCGCTGCGGACGCTGCAGCAGAAGCATGTGCCGATCACTCAGGGTGTCCGCCCACACGGGACACCCGTACAGGGCCATGGACCGCACGACACCCGCGTAGAGTCTCCTGCAGGAGTCCTCCGGGCCCCTCAGGTTGGGCAGTAGCCGCGCCAGAGCGTTGGCTGTGCCCGCTAATTTGGGGCCCAGACTTCGGAAGTGCTTCCCGAAGTCCCACCGGCCGTCGAGCACGAGCCCCAGATATTTCATCTGGGGCTTGATGCCGATGAGAGTGCCTCCCACTGTGAGACTGGAACCAGGTGGTGGCGTGCGCCGAGGTCCATGAAAGAACATGGCCTCGGATTTATGCAAAGCCACCTCAAGGCCCAGCCGCCGGATCCGTTCCACGACTTGAGCAACCGCGGTCGTGGCCCTCAGGATCGCTTCGCGGTGTGTAGCCCCGCTCGCCGTCACTAGCGTGTCGTCCGCATAGCACGTGACGGCGGCGCCGTCCGCAAGCTCACCGCGAAGCACCCAGTCGTATCCAATGTTCCACAGTAGCGGCCCGAGAACCGATCCCTGTGGAACACCGCACGACATCTCACGCCGACCGACGCCGGTCGCACTTGGGTAGATGACGGCTCTCTCCGTCAGGTACGCCCCGACTATGTGGCGGAGGTAGAGAGGCACACCGTGGTACACGAGTGCCTCCCTGATGCAACTCCAGGGCAAGGTGTTGAACGCGTTGGAGATGTCCAAGGACACCGCCAACGTCACCTCACCCCGGGCAACTGCCTCCTCCGCCAAAGTCCTCACGCGCATGATGGCATCCACGGTGGACCGCCACCGGCGGAAGCCATATTGGGCATCCGCCAGGTCCGGCCCCCTACCAGAGAGGTGCTCGACGAGGCGCTTTGCAATAACTCTTTCAAAGAGCTTGCCCACCTCGTCGAGCAACACAATGGGCCGGTAGCCGGACGGTTCGTCCGCCGGGCGACCCTCCTTTCGGATGAGGACCAGTTTCCCCGTCTTCCACATCTTCGGAAACTGGCCCCGCTCCAAGCATGCGCTGAGGAACCCTCTCAGTCGGGGTTCGAGACCGTCTTCTCCCAGAGCTAGGACCCACGCGCGGCCTGGAATGCCGTCGGGTCCCGGGGCGGTGCTCTTCTTGGCTCTAAGCCTTCGCACCGCCAGCTCCAGTTCTACCCAAGTGACCTCGGGGACTTCGTCGTCAACTACCACACTGGGCGCCACAGGCGACCGAGGTGGCGGAGTCATCTGCGGCGGAACGTGTTCCGCTCGCGCCGGGAACAGGGACTCGACCACTCCACCGAGCAGAGCTGGCTGGAGAACCCGGGTCAACGGCGGGGCCCGGGGGCGCAGCTTTCCTCTTACCATAAGGTAAGGCCGCCCCCATGGGTCCCGCTCCAGCGTCTCCATGAGCTCCTTGTAAGCCGCGGCTTTCGCCCGCTTAATCTCCGCTCGGAGGGCATCTCTGGCCTCCCTGTATCCCACATGAAGCTCCGCCACTCGGGGCTCCGTATCTGCGGTTCGGCTACGCCTCCTACGGAGTCTGGTCCACCGGCGGTGCGCGATCACGCAGGCTTGCCGTAGCCTCGCGATCTCCGCAGACCACCAGTAGACCCGACGCCTCGGACTATAGGGTGGTGCCCTAGGCATACCCGCATCGCAGACACGAGTCATGGCCTCCCGGAACCACGCCGCCTCATCGTCGATATCGACAGGCCTGTACGATGGCGGCCTCCAGGAGGACCTCCCGATTCAGTCTCCCAAGCACCCAGCGTGGCTCGCGTGGGGCCGGTATGACCGGCGCATCACCCGCGGGGGGGGAGACATCAAACCGAACGTATCGGTGATCCGCCAGTGTCTCCACCCCCACAACAACACGCCAGTCCCGCACACGGTGCGACAGCGAAGCGCCTGCGAACGATAGGTCGATAATCGAACTGCGCTCCGCGGCCACGAACGTGGCTTCGGCCCCGCGATTCTGGAGAACTAGACCTGTATGGACCACTGTGCCATGCTCTGGAGCAGAAGACCCTGAGCATCGGCACCGTGGCCCACGTTCGCCTGCAGGATGCGGAGCTGGGGATCCATTATGGAACCATCTCCGCATCCCGCCACGAACTTTGGGTGGAGCCCCCGCCTTGCGGCTTCGGCTCCCCCCCGGTGCAGGCCTTGCTGCCAACCCTATGGTCGGCCGGTTTGCCCCCCGCTGCACACCTGAAACAGTGCAGCGGAGCTTCGCATCCACCGGCCGTATGGCCGGGTTGGCCACAGCGGAAGCAGCGGTCACCGACCGTCACCGCCGCCGTGCACTGCGCCCCCACGTGGCCGACCGACAGGCACCTAAAGCACCTGGTCGGTCGAGCCTGCAGGAGCCGGACCTGCACCCGCACCACGCCTCCAACGGCGAGGAACCCCCGGTCGGCAGCCTTTTTGGCTGCTGCGATGGGGCAGCCGACAACTGCCGCCCCCAGTCCACGGCGGCCGAAGCGGATTGCTCCGACCTTCACCGCCTCTAGGGGGCAGCCCCCGGCCTCCGCCACGGTGAGGCGGATTTGCTCCGCCGTGATGGAGTCGTCCAGGTCCGAAATGCGCATTTCTGCGCACTTGTTGGGCCTGGACACCCGGACGTCGGCTGCATCCAGCGTGTCCCGAAGCCTAGCCGCTAGGGCATCGGCCTGGGGACCGCTTGAAGCGCCGGGGATCTCCAGTAGCCGAGCACCCGTCCGAGTGGGTTTCACCCGGATGGGGCCCGGCATATCGAGAGCCCTCATGTCAACGCAGGCTCTCGCCTGCGTGACAATCTGGGCGTACTGCACGCCCCTCTCCGCCGCCTCCGCCGTCATCGTTAGCACGACGGCGGTTGAGCGGGGGACGCGCAGCCTCCCCGGCACTCCCCTCGCAGCAGCCTCAGCCTTCTTGGCATTTTTGGCTGCCTTCCTTTTCGCCTTGCGCCGTTTCTTGGAGGCTCCGGCCACCTCCCAGCCTCCCTCCGGCGGGGAACCTGTGGAGGCAATCCCCACCGGGGTCCGGGCTGGCACTGGGGCTGAGGCTAGGGCCGGGGACTTCTTCCCCTTGCCTTTCCCCTTCCCCTTGCCTTTGGCCCGGGCACCCTGGGAGCTCCCAGCCTCCACGTCGAGAGCGACAGTGGCTCGAGCGACCGGAGCGGCAGGAGTGGCAGGCGCAGCGGACGGGCTGCGGGCCGACTCCTGCAGGGCCTCTGCGACCGCCGGACTGGTGAGACCTCTTCTCACCGCTCCGGCATACCCCGTAGGCGGCGCCAAGGGCGGGCGGCGGCTGGAGTCCATGACCGCCTCCATGAACCTCCGGGTGCGCTCCTCCTGCGTCACCTGCCACCTCCGCTGCTCAGCCAGCGCCGCCTCCTGCCGCTTTTCCATGGCGGCCATTGCCGCCATGCATGCCGCCAGTGGGTCCATGGGCCTAACCGGCTGCAGCACCGGCGACTCCAGCCGAGCGGGCTGCGCCAGTGACACCGGCCGCACCGGTGTCTCCGGCCGCACCGGTCGCACCGGCGGCCTTGACCGCACCGGTGTCTCCGGTATCCTCCTTCTGCACCGCTAGTCGCCGCCGCGCAGACCGCGTCACGCGCTCCGCGGGCAGCCCGGCGACGACCTGACGGAGGTTCGCCATTTCGGCCGCCATCCTCTCCATCTCTTTACGGTGCTCAGCCGCCGTTCGCTCTACGCTGTTGAGGAGCTCAACTTGCCTCCTGCCAAGTTGAGCTCACTCGTTCCGGGACTCGGCCAGCTCCGCCTTGAGCAGCTCAAACTGCTCAACGAGGCGCGTCGCAGCCAGCCGGACCCGGTCCTCCTCCGGCGTTAGAGCTCCAGAGCGGGCCCCGGCCAGTCTCTCCAGGGCCTCCATCACGTCCCTGGACGTGGAGCCGTCGGTACGAAGCGCGGGCGCCGCCGAGACGGAGGGACTCGGCGGCGCTCTCACATCTTCCCCGACTGAGGCCCGTGAGGGGGCGGCTTTGGTGCCCCCACCCTGCAGCTTTCGGCGGCTAACCGCAAACTGCTTGGGTGGGGGGGGACGCATTATTTCATCCCCACCGGAGCTGCTGGAAGACGAGTCGGTCAGGGTCAACTCGAGATCCGACTCGGTCTTCTGTGGGGGGATGATTTTTTTTTTGCGGTTCCGCTTCCGCCGTGGTGCAGATTTCCGGGTCTGCAGACCCACCGGGCTGTTCGCCCTGCTCCTCTCAGTGACGGTGTCGAAGTCTTCCGACACCGTCCCTGCTTGTGACGCGACCTCCGCGTCTTGGTGCTGCGCGACCTCCGCGCAGACTGTTTCACTTGGTGATGGTTTGTTTTTATTTTGTTTTTGTTTTGTATCCATTCAAATCCCACGAGTTGAGACGATTTAAGATACACTTCCCGGGTGACGCTCATTCCGAGAAGCGGGGTACATACTGTGGAGTTCCCCAGGTATCCACAGGTTTTTAGCGACTTCGCTGTCGGGTTTTCAAGACTTTTCCTTGTCGCGGGCCGGCCAATTAAGGCAAGCCCCGCGGCCTTCAGGATACCGGCTTCCCAAGTGTGGCTAGCACTCAGGTCGTTGTCGATATCCTGGAGGTTACGCGACGCGGGAGAGCAGCCAACTCTCCCAACACCGACGGTGGCACGAATGCCTGCCAGCCTCTGCGCGAGCAGTAGGCCGGCCCGTCCCTGGATCCCATGGATCCTTGTGTCGCCCCCATGTCCCCTCTGAAAGCAGAGGGATACCGGGAGCGACAGGCTAGCCCTAAAAAGGGCTGTTTGGGATGGAAGGGATTCTACGAGTCCCTTCCCGCAGGCCTTGCAGACCCGCCATACCACGACCCCCCCAGGGTCAGCTAGCCCTAAAAAGGGCTTGTCGGGTTATTTGTCGACGGCTAGCAGAGCTCCTTCTCCTTGGAGTCAGAGTCTACTAACCGTCGTCCAGGGTGCACCAGCCTCCCCGCTTCCGTTCCCCAGGACCGCGGTCCAGAGGGAAAAGAAACAGGTAAGCCAACGTGGAGGTTACCCAACCCGCACCCCCCCCCATAAATTTCGACTTGAGACTAGATCTAAGCATAAATTGTATTATAGAATCAAACATCAGTGGAAATTTTATGAACATAAATCAACTAAAAGTTTATAAAATCACTACTCATTACTGGGGACAGTTTTAAAATACGGCCTTAAACTTCTTACTGATCGCAATGAAACTTGATAACTCAGATCTTGGGTTACTAATAGCGTAGGATCTCTCTCAGTTTACCGAATTAGATGATTGATGATAAACAGATAATGAATGAATGTTTAATATTTGGTATTTTAGATTAATACGAGGTTGATAAATGTACGCAAAGCCGGGGTTAGCCCAGCGCTTGCGAATAGCAGGTGTAAGAGTAGTTGCAGGTGAAAGAAAATATAATAAAATAATATTTTCTTTCACCTGCAAGTAGTGAACCTTGTATAGATGCTCATATACTGTTAAATTATCTTGTAAAGGCGAAACATGTGTCACAAAAGTTTAAGAAAATGTCGTTTCTTTGAGACAACATATTGCATATTACCCGCGAGTTTAAAGTAGCTGCCACTTAGAGTAAAAACCGTAGAACAACCTGAAAAAATTCAATTTCCATATTCTTCGTAGAAATATTCTAGTATTTTCGAAGTGATAAAGAAGAAAATTCCAAATGCAAACGCGAATACCCTTCTGGCGTTATCGAGATTGAAAGTCATACATTACATACTCAGAGACATAATTGTTTTCTTTTTGTTATATAAACTTATTAACTATATAGCTTAGTGGTTAAGGGGTACGACCGAAAGGTCCCAGGTTCGAATCCTGGCCATTACACTACCAACGTGAAACCTCTCCTTTTTTTTTCTTTACGTGCGCTGAATCCCCACGGAAACCTCCCCACCGGAGCCGGTGGAGGAGGTTATGTCGGACTCGAACCGACTAAAACGCACGCCGTCTGTGGGTCGCTTTGGTTGCCGAAGGTGAGGTTGACAGGCATATCCCTCGCACCCCGGCCGACCCAGGGACGTGAAACCTCTCCTAACACAAGTAATTTAACTTAACTGGAGGGTTTAGAGGGAATATTAGTAATTTTGGTTCTAATATTTTTATTAGTACATCTAACTCAACTGCCACGCCAAATAAATGTAGCTCAAATAAGTTCCAGATAAGTTCCAGATTACTCGGGAATGACAAATAAAAAAAATTAAAAAAAAGTTATAAAAAAAAAATATATATATAATATATAATTTTTGCACTAAGCATATAACGCCGGAACGTTTGCTAAATATTTTTTTTATATAGAACACGTCAATTAGACTTCGCCTTGCCTGATGGTAAGCTGAAGGCAAAGTCCCAAAAAAGAGGGTCACCATTACTTACACGTACCGTGTGACTATGGTGACACTCAGCTTGACGGCCTCATCATATGCATTTTCACGCTTAAAGGACCCGGGACTGTAGGAAGAAGGAAATTTGACACAGATAGGCTGGATTTAAAATAGATGACGTTCATCTCAGAAACAGTTAGCATATCAGGCAGACAAAGATTTACGAGCGAGAGGTCCCTGGTTCGAACCCTGGTCATTACAACTGATATAAACCCACTCCTAGCACAAGTAATTTTGCTTAGTTGGAGGGTTAGAGGAATAAAAAAGCTTTTGATTGCTTGAATTAAATAAAGGCCTACAACAAGAAAATTTGATACCATACATTTACTGAGGCCGTTGAGTACCACCATTGTAACATGGTATATGTAAGTAATGATAACCCGCCTTCAGCTTACCATCAGGATAGGCGAAGTCTAAATTGATCTATGCCATAAAAAATATAAAAAAAACCCTTTTAACACCATGGCGAATATCATTCAAAGAAATTCAATACACACCAATATAAACATAACTATTAGTAACCTATTATTAATACTGTTATCAAAGCAATGAAACATCGGTTCAAACGTATTTCGGAAACATTCTACATAACATTTACAATATCTTCATAGCCTTGGAATGTGACAGATATCAATATAGATATGAGAAGGGTCGGGACCGGCCCACTTATGTTCCACGATTGTTATTACCGCAAAAATTGCTATTCAAGAGAATATCGAGTTGTCTGTCTATTTCTGTAAGGCTAAAATTTACATACAATGTATCAGGAACTACCACAGTGTTGGTATAAACAGAGGTACGAGTTAAAATGACAGATATACTGTGTAAAGTTTGTGTATTGATAACACTTAATAACATAAAATAAACTCATTCCTACATCCCCGAAGGGGTAGGCAGAGTTGCTAGCACCCACATTTCGCCAGTTTATGTTTAGGTTCCAATGTAATAGGTGGCGAGCCTATTGCCATTGACCGGGCACTAATAAACCTGCGATAAATACATACATAGCATTGAAAAGCGTCGAAAAGTCATTGGTGTGTGCCTTGGTAAAATCTGGGGACGAACCCGAGACCTCTTCTGAGCAGTTCATTACCCATACCACTAGGCTACCGCGGTTCTACTTATATTTAAAATCCTGTTTTAATTAAAAATCTCTGGTTCCACGAAGTATTTTTTTAAGGCGTAAGCTATTGTTTCTTTCGCTTTTAAAAGAAAGAAAAACAGATTACTAGTATCGATTAAAATAGAAATAATTGAAATGGTCCAGACGGGATTTGAACCCGCGATCTTTCCCTTACAGGAACGCTCTGAATCCCGCCTGGATCGTTTTAATTGTTTCTGTATTAACCGATTTCAATAGTGAGTATACTAATTGATTTAAAATTTCATTCAAGGTTACTAGTAACCGAAAAAAGAGTTACTAACACTTAACACGTCGGTAATGGCCAGGTACAGATACCAAACACACATCAACAAAGTCTAGGGAACAAGGACATTTCTAGTTTTTATTTAAAAACCCTTTCTTGTAATAGTGAGTGTTTTATATCAATAGAAGGGTATTTTTATACCGTTTTTTATTTTAATTTTAATAAAAACATTTTCATACCAATTTTTTTTTTTTTTTAAGAAAGAATTGAATAGTGCCAATATTGAGTATTACAACTTTCTATGATTAGGCACAAAAATAACGAGGTAGTAAGAAATACAGTAATTAACCGTACTTTAAACGTTTTTAATAATCTGTAGGACCTCCTAAAGCATTAGCAACAGCTCGACAACGGCGTGGCATACTTAGTATGAGATTGTCAATCATCGTCTGTGGAATATGGCTCCATACACTGCGAAGGTGTAAAAAAAGTTGTTCTTCAGTGTTCAGATTTTCCAAAGAATCACTGAAAGCTCTTCTCCCAAGCAAATCCCAGGCATGCTCTATGGGATTGAGGTCGGCAGACTGAGCAGGCCATTCCAACGTCGTCCTATTGTGCTCGCTTAACGCATTGACCACTACCCTCGCGGTGTGTGACCGTGCATTATCTTGCATGAACATAAAATCTTGACCGAACTGCTGTCGATGAGGGATTACCATGGGGTGTATAACCTTCTGAATGTATTGGTTTGCATTCAAATTGCCCCGTATCCAAACGAGGTCGGTCCTTCCACCAAGGCGAATTGCAGCCCATATCATGATTGTTCCACCTTGGTAAGGATGAACTTCTTGCGGATTCTGGAGACGACTCCGACGTCCAGGAACTCGCCATATACGCACTCTTCTCGAATCAGGATGAAAACCGAAGCAAGATTCGTCGGAAAACAGAACCCGTGCCCATTGATGGTCGGTCCACTGTAAATGTGCGTTAGCCCACAATAAGCGACGACCTCGATTTCCACGTCGAAGAGCTGGAACCCTAAGCGGTCTGCGAGCATAAAGATTGGCTTCGTGTAGTCTTCTTCTGACAGTTTAATCGCTAATAACCACTTGATGCTGAGACTGGAGGCCTGCGACCAACTGACGAGCAGTAATCGTGGGTTGCCGCCTTGCGGAATTTTGCAAGAAACGATCTTGTCGCGGGGTAGTAACAATATTTCGTCCCCTGTGACGTTCGGCAACATCCCCTGTAGACCTGTAGCGTGCCCATAATCTGCAAATTACGCTTGGTTGGGTGTTGACAACATCCGCTACGTCGCGTTGAGTTCGTCCAGCTTGCAGCATACCAACAGCCCTTAACATCTCTTCGCGACTTAAATGACGACGTGACATGATGACTACAGTCACAAAAATGCACAAACCATACGTAAAAGACGTATTATTGATAATAAACGTTATTTACAATCAAAGAAAATAATTTTTATTTTGCCTCAGAGAAACTGCACAATCAAACACTTTTAAAAGTTTTCCCTCCATATTCGAAAATCATTACTTATTTAAATTTATTTTTAAATTTCGAACAACTCTGTAATCTACTTTATTCTATTTTTATTTATTTGCTGCCAGTTATTTGCAAAACAAGATTTACACGAAAAAAAATAATTGGGGTCATCTTGTTCCCTAGACTTTGTTGAGGTGTTTATGTTGATTGCAACATAGTTGGCATCTGGTAGTCGCCGGTTTCCAAGAAATATTATTTTCAGGCTTCCCTTAAGAAACACTATATTGTAGGTGGTATAAATTCCATATCTTGATAGTGCGTCTGTCAAAGTCAACATACTCCATGTAGCTAACTACTGTAAAATATACATACATATAATCACACATTTATCCCCGGAGGGTTAGGCAGAGGCGAATTAACACCCACATTTCACAATCATCATCGTGTATTCGGTTCCACGTAATAGGGGGTGAGAAAATTAACGTTTTCCGGGCACCATTCTTGCCTCGAGCTATGCATCTCTAGCTGAATCTGGACTGTATATATCTGTCTGATGTTAAACAGTCTTATCCTTTAGTCGCCTTGTACGACACCGCATGGGAAGAGATGGGGTGGTCCAAATTCTACTCAGCCGGAAACAACGCGGCTAACTGCTACTGTAAAATATCCCATAGGTACATCATAAATCCCATAACACTGCACGACACAAGAATCAGTTTGGAAATAGTTGGAAAACGGGCGTGCTTAATTTCCTCAAATAAATATAATTAGAATGTTTGTGTTTGAAAACGTGCACTGTATACAGAAAAAGCCGTATAGGTACGTGGGGTTTAAATATGTGTGGCGTATTGTGAGTGAAGTGTTTCAAAAAGTACAGGTTTAAGTGTATAAAATAACACTGAAATATCTGCATTATTTGCAATAAGTAAGATGCTGGGTATAAATATCTGTGTTTTTTTTTTTTTTTTTTACGTGCGCAAAATCCCCACGGATACCTCCCCACCGGAGCCGGTGGAGGAGGTTATGTCGGACTCGAACCGACTAAAACGCACGCCGCCTGTGGGTCGTTTTGGTTGCCGAAGGTGAGGTTGACAGGCATATCCCTCGCACCCCGGCCGACCCAGGGCCATCTCTCACGATATGGCCCTCTTCTCGGGTGTGGGGACTACAGAGTCCCCAACGGGTATAAATATCTGTGTAGCGACGAAGAAAGAAAGAAAAGAAAAAAATAAATGTTTATATCAACTTACTACAGCACATAACATTTGACTATTTACTGTACCTATATATAAAACGTAAAACAAAACCTAAAACTAATTTTATTTTTTATTTTTGTGACGGCAGCACTCGCCACCATTTCCTTTCATATCTCAGCCATAGCTTAGTTCTGAACAAGTATAATATAATCTAGGTATGACATCATACGCTGTGAAAGAAAGAATACAAGTATCACTACCCCATCACATCCGACGGGTGTCGTAAGTGGCGACTAATGGAAAAATACGCAAATGACATCACTAGGAGAGAAAAAGAACTCGAAACAAAACCCTTTAACAACCCGTCTGACTAGAGAGGAAACAGTAGGCCAAATCCTCCCAATATTCTGAGAAGCGTACATCCAGTATTGGACTGCAATAGGCTTGATTATAACAAAGATTAAAACGCATCTGTGGTGTGGTGCCAGTAAACTTGAATGTTACGCTAGTTGATTCCCGTTCAGTGTAAACAATTGTATTAGTGTTAAAAATATCGGGATATTTACCAAGTAAATACTTTATTCATAGAACATAATCAATAATCAATTTAGTGTAATATACTAGAAGCCTACTTAAATTAGGAAAAAAAAAATTGTTATTTTAATAAACAAATCAAGAAATAATTTATAAATATTAAATACAATAAAAATGAAATAACTATTATACAACTTATAGCTAAGAACAATTAAAATGCATCGTAGAATTCCTCCGCATCGCATGCCTCTTACCAAGTTGTATTGATTTAAGTTTCCGATATTTCGGCGCTGTTGCAAGTACCATGATCATAGAGCAACTGGACTATTTGGGTTACAAAGTGAAAATGTTTTTAGAAGTAAATATAGTGATCTATCTTTCGAGTTCTTTTACTACGCGTATCTGCACTACGACTGATTTCACTCTCACTATAAATTCAGAGCAAATATCCCGATAACTTTAAAACTAATGTAAGTGATCATGATAGTTTAAATACCTAAATAGTTGTAAGTATGAATATGTCTATTTGTATTGTTCTGGGTATTTCCGTGTCTTAGAGAGCACGTTTAACCGTCACACAATAATGTTTACGGGAATTAGTGCGATAATTCCCGTAAACATTATTGTGTATCAAAAAACGCGAAAATTTAAAATTTACGTCAAGCCGTCAGTCGCGGTTGCCATACGAGCATCTATTTTAGGCATTATGGTAGTTAGAGACCAATTAAGCCCGATTACTCTAGCTACAGAACTTCAAAATCGTCAATTGGTTGTAGGTCAGATAGCAGTCGCTCGGAAAATATCCTAATTCAGCCGCAGCACAGACTGAAAAGTAGTCCCCAACTGAGTTGGGACAAGGCTGTACAGTAGTCGTATATGTATATTGGTGATAAAAAAATGGGCTATGTAATATCAACGATTCTGAACCCATTTTGAAGTTTTATTTCACTACCCTTTGAATCACAAATTCTAATCTTCCAACTTTGTGTAATGATATTCCAAAAAGTTAACAAGCGCCCCTACTAGCCACTTTGGTCTGAATGGTTAAGTGATCGTGGGAGTTTAATTACTATCAGAAACACTTAATTGTTCACTTAACAAATTATACTTAAAAGTGATAGAATCCTTAGAAGCAAATCCTTAGAAGCTATAGAATCCCTAAAAAACGATAAAATTTATTAAAAAGTGGTTTTATTTCAATGAGTGATATTTGCGTGAACTTCTTGTAGTATCATATACTTTTATAAAAGCGTTAGTGTTAGGCCCATCCGGGCCTCTAACTTTGGAATACTGCTGCTTTCATTTATTCATTTATTTATTCTTTATTGTACAGTAACCCCTCGTTTCCACCTAAGTATTATATATGTATTTGACAAGTAGCAATATGTCACAGGTTTCATAATGTGAGTAGGTATACTTCTGGCATTACACATACATACATATAAAGCCATCATAGACCTACATACACATACATAAAATACTCATATATATTTACCCAATAATGAATATATATACATACATATAAATATATATTATATCTGTTATTGTTCGTCTTTTAAAGATGTTTAAAGAAGGACTGTCGCGAATGGCATGAGGGAGAGAATGCTTTTGACTTTTACACCTTACGCCATCATGGGTACTTTTAGCCAGGGACCTGAACGGGTCAGATCGAGAACTAAAAAGTACTGCTTACGTTGACGACTCTTTAGTTTTCGATAATGACAGTATAGGGACAGAGACACGACTTCATTTCGGTGTTTCTCATTCCCTTGTATCCAATTTCCTTCAACTAAGCTAAATAAAGTTCATATTTTATATCTGCTTCCTTTAGCAGCACATAAGACTACAATTGACCTTCTGTTTAAATTTCAACTGTGTAAGTTTTGACTTTCACGAGTTTAAGTTCTTATTACAACGACTTAAGGATCAGAATAGACTTATCAATTTGTGAAAGTGGCTGAACACTTTTACGGTTATGAGTAAAACGGTCCCTAAAGCGATTTTATGGTGTATTCTCAATGTACGAAAAAAAACTGTTTTCATTGGCTATAGAACTGACATTTTAGTCTCGTTGTAGTAAAATGACAACGTTACGTTAGGGTGAATGTTTTAAAGGGTGTTTTGACAGGTTATCGGTTGTGTGGCTTTGATCAATGGACTGTTCCACTGATACTGTTTGGGTAATTGATTTTACACTTTCAGATTGAAGTGGGTAGTAATAAATTTTAGGGTAGAATATAAATTATTTTTGTTCGATGACTGTCGAGTTTATTTTGGCAGAAGAGATATTACATACAAAGATCTGAGCTCATACGGTAGATATATAGATTGGACTTGAATTAGGGAGCGACTCCTTTATAAGGCACAGGTTCGGCCCCATATGGAGTACTGCTATCACCTTTTTGCCGGAGCATCTGCGTACCAGCTTGACCTCTTCGACTCGGTGCAAAGACGAGGGTTGAGGCTGTTCGACAATCCCATACTCGCAGGCAGACCTCTCAACCTTAGGAGGGACTTTGCCTCGCCGTGTGTGTTCTACTCAGAAGAATTGTTTGACACGATGCCCACAGCTACATTCTATTATCGCACCGCTTGCCATAGGCAGGGAATTCATCCTCACACATTGCCACCTGAGATGGTGCGCACTATGCGGTATGAAAGAAACTTCATTCCACGCACGCTCAAATGTGGTGTGACATTCCTGCTGCGGTTTTCCCAAGCGCCTACAACATAGGGTTCTTCAAGAGGGGCATCAGAAGGTTTCTTCATAGTCGGCAGCGCGAGTGTAACGCCCCTGATGTTGCATATGTCCATAGGCCACGGTTACCACTTTCCATTAAGCGGGCCGTGTGCTTGTCTGCTACATAAGTCGTAAAAAGAAAAGTGTTTCTCGTGTGAACCTTATTATAATTAAAGTGTTGTGTGCCGCATGGTCCAACGACCAGACGTGGGAGATTATGACCTCCAGCAGTCTCTTCCTGGGCAAAGCTAGCGGCAATACCACTATTACTCCCTTTGAGCACAGCGTTGTTGCTTTTGATTAAATTACCGCATATCAGTTGCTACTGTACTAGAGAAATATATAACTTGACTGGACATTATGCTTAAGTTTATTTTACGTAACAAACGAAATGTATATTAATCATTTTGTGTTGAGTCTTAATGTTTATAATAGTAATTTTGCCAATTTTTCATACCACATATTTAAAATTAAAATATACATTTATACAACTAAGGCGGCAGACAAGTACAGGGCTCACCTGATGGAAAGTGGTTACCGTGAACTATGACCGTGTGAACAACACCAGGGGAGTCACACCCATGATGCCGACCCTGAAAGAACAGAGGGTTTCTGTACCGTCAGTGCAGAATACACAATCAGGACAAGCCTTTGGTCTTGCCACTGACAGCACCAAAACTCTCCGGTGAGCTCTGGCTACCCTTTTTTTATTTTATTTTTTACGTGTGCATAATCCCCACGGATACCTCCCTACCGGAGCCGGTGGAAGAGGTTATGTCGGACTCGAACCGACTAAAACGCACGCCGCCTGTGGTTCGTTTTGGTGGCCGAAGGTGAGGTTGACAGGCATATCCCTCGCACCCCGGCTGACCCAGGACCATCTCTCACGATCTGGCCCTCTCCTCGGGTGTGTGGGGACTACAGAGTCCCCAACTCGTCTCCGGGGAAGCGCGACAGGCGCGCCGCCGCCGGCTCTGGCTACCCTACTCATCGCCGGGAAAACAACACGAGCTTATTATATAATATTGTAGACAGTGTTGTTAACACGCATAGCCGAGAATTTCTAAATTCCGTTTCATTCCCAACAACACAATTATGTTGTATAATGGTATCCTTGGGAACAATTAGATTATTGTTTTTATATTTTTAATGGTAACATGAAAATTTTATCTGTACAATATATTTTTTAGTACGCATTACTTTACCATATAGTAAATATACCGTACTATCAACTCGTACAATGCGTTGTGAATACAAACGTAATGACTTGCAACGAGCTGTAGCGACAGATTCTCTTAATGGACTGTAACAATACTTTTGCACACACCTGGATTAAGTGCTTTAAAAGTTTTTCTTCAAATGTCTATTAAATATTAACAGAAGAATCATAGGACAGCATCTGTGCCGTAGCGGTGGTGAACAGTGATTCTCGCTCAGTACAAATATTTTTATGCATGAATATGGGTATTTGCATTGGTCTGGTCGTGCCTCGGAGAGCAAGTGAAGCTATCGCGCATCGTTCCCGGTTACCGTACAAATATCTATGGTACTCGTTACGGGTACTTGGAACCCAAAAAAGTTCAACAACTGATCTAATTGCAATGCTTCAATATCGTCTTTGAATTGTGGAGGTCAGATGGCAATTGCTTCAGAGAAAATATAGAAGTTCAGTCAAATCCGCCATTAGACTGATAGAGTGGACACCAGACTCTGAAGTGATAGCTGCGGATGCGACTGGAATTAACGCTGGGATGAAGAAGAATATTTTTTTTTAGAATCACAGTAGAGTAACCTCACATGTGACAGGTATAATTACCTTCGGTAGTAGCTTAACAGATTTTAAGTTCCCGCTTGATGGTAAAAGCTGACCCCCTACTACGTGGGACCAAAAATCATTGTTGGCGAAAAGTGGTTGTTATATCTCTGTCCACCCCTTAGAGAATTTTCATATTCTATTCTATTACATACAATGGAGACGTTATGCTGCATACATAATGTCCCCGTTCATCACAGTATACGTACGTCGTTACATCGTCACAAAAACGTGATAAGACTGCGGATAGTTAACTCGGTTTCTTATGCAGTTTAGCTAATTAACATTTTTAAAGATTCTTAGAGTATGCCGAAGATTCCTTGGAAGCCGGTGTTCGATTTCCAGTTTTTTCATCTCTATTTCACATGCTCTTCACTTTTCAGCATCTCAGATAGTGAGACCATTACTACGCGTATTGCACAAATGTAATTCAAAATTCTTAAAAAAATATTTAAAGTTCATAAACCTCCATACGAATTCTACGTTGAATTACACTCCAATAATTTGTTCTATTCACACCATTTTTGGTATGACAGTTTTATTTGCCAGGTGAACTTTCAAACAATCAGTTAAATTCCAAAAAAAACATCAAATTAAAGAAACAATGCAAAACCAAACATGCAGCTCGAATACACGCAGATTTAAATATATTTTTACTAACATAGAATTTTATACAGAATGTTCGTTCTCTTTGATTTTACAATAGTAAACTATGTAAGTTGATCATTGTTAAAAAATAAAATGTAAAAAAATAGAAACAAGAAGCACACGTCACTGCAGTTCACCATTTGTTTAATATCAGATTTTTTTAGGCATACATTTTTCCATTTTTGTACAAACTGGCAGCATGGATACACGGGACGTGATATTGCCAAGATAATTACATTTTACAAATAAACACGTCAGAGATAGGAATTCACGTCCTTAGCCAGCTTACCATCAGGCAAGGCGAAGTCTAATTGACGTGTTCTATATATTAGACGTCACCACGAGAGTCAACCCCGCTTCATTACTAGCATTAAAACATAGTATGTAAGTTCATGTAAATAATCAATCAATCAATCAATAATAACGAGTCAATAGGAAACATCTTTCTTACTCCGCAATAGTGTATATGGCCAAAAAATTAGCGTAAAAATTATATTTTACAAATCAAATTTATTTATTTCCGTGAATATTGTGCCTTGAAGAAAGAAAGAGCTTGTTCGTAACCTAGTTTATTCTTGGAATTAAGCTGATGTGAAAAAAAAATCTTTGCTTGGAAAGAGGTACTTATATAAAGAAAGATAGAAGCTAATGGAGTTTTCTAAAGTTACCCTATGGAGAGAAAGAGTATTTATTTTAACCAACATTTGCAAATATATTGGATCTTAAAATCAATTTTGAAAAAAAAAATGCCAATGAACATCAGACGGGCAAAATCTTATTTGGTTACGTTGACTTAGAACTTTGATTTTTGCAGTTTCAAAACTTTACAGACCTGAGTATGTGGTATAAATTTCAACTTAATACCTTCACGTATTCCTGAGGAAAAGGTCTTGACAGACAGACGGAACAACGAAGTGATTCTATAAGTAATCCGATTGTTTTCTCTTGCGGTACGGAACGCTAAAAATGAATGAAACCTGAAATTGAGCTAGGTAAAGGCTCCCAGGATGAGTGTTTTACCAGTTGGTAGCTTAAACCAAATGAGGAATCAAAGCCATATACAAATGATTATTATAACCACTGCCTAGTACTTGATTGCACGATTTGAAACTTTGAAATTCTCAAGGTCCATGACAAAATTTTCTCCCAACTTAAATCAAAGCACACTTTCATAAGTTTGCCAATCTGACCTATATTTTTATAGCGAAATGAAAGTGCTATACCCTATTAAAATAAAACAATATTCCTTAAGTGTTCCTATCTTTGCCTTTAATAATCCAAGTTTGCTTCCGCAGTGGGCGGGTGTACCCGGTCTATTTGTAAAGCCCTCGAAACTTCAGGCGGGGTCATGAAACAAATAGCTTTTCAACTCGTGCGGTTTTGCAGCAGCATTTTATTAATTTTAATAAAATATATATTTTTAATGTTAGGATGTTAAGTGGAGCTATTTGGGCAATTGCATTTTTTGTGTGGAGCTTTCTAGAAACCTCTCATGAAAGTTATTTACGAAATTGGCCAGCTTAAGATTTTAAGTTTGAAAAAAAAATCTAATTGAATCAAATTTTGAGCCATGAACCCAATATATTAATGCTACATTTCAATTCGATAAGTAAGAAAAACGTGAAAAAACTTACATTCTTATCAAAACCAGTCCATGTTTTCGTTTCGCTCACTCTTCAAAATTACTCATATTTTTCTAGTTAGAATTTGAACTTCAATTTTAAACGTTTTTGAAATCACTCGTTTTTTAAGCTTATTTTTACTTAGACGAAGATCGGGTATGTGCTTGAGAAAACCCATCTTTTGAAAATCATTGCCTTTTAGACTACTTATAAAGCGTAAAATTTCTGCATAGCTGATGTAGAAGCCCGAAAGATTAAATATTCAGCTAAGGTTTAAAGATTTATAAAGACGTGATAGCAATCACAATTATCACAGTCTGTGAATAGTAAGATGATTTGTTAAAAAGAGATGCAGTCTTAAACATTTTTACCATGAAAATTTGTCCAGTTGTCATGTAATCGTAATTGGTGAAATGTAGAGGTTATTGAATTTCTATACCTCCTTTCAGTGATATACACGTAGGGTAATTATTTCTTTGCCAACTTTTTAGTAAATTATTTACGAAACAAAATATTGAATTTGTTCACGGACACAATCCCTAACTTACACTTCACTTACGTCTTAACACCATAAATAAATAAATATTCCACAACATTCTACGCAACGCTATCTAGACCCAAAGTAAGCATTGCTTAACTAGCTTGGTTTATGGAATCTAGAATGCAGATAAATATACGTAAACAGTTTTTTTGGAAATACAGTATAACACATAAAAACCTATAAAAATATACATATTCATGCATACAAACATTTGCACTGAGCGAAAATGACCCCAGACCCCCTGTGTAGCAATCGAACGCTACGCCACAGAGGCGTCATAATCACAATATACACTGTTCATTCAATTTAGGTATATAAATAGTGATTACACTTATCTTTCTTTCCCTGGTTTATTGTAATGTATGTCCTTTTGTAAGAATAAAACAGTGCTATTGAGGTCTAATCTTGACACTGCCACTCTCACAAATTGAAAAGATATCTTGCCTCAAAAATAAAGATCCAAAAACATACCACTTTAAAATAATACATTTGTAATACAATAAAGTTTAGTTAAACGTACATAAGAAACGATAAAGACCAGCCCCTCAGTGTACCCAAGGTAGCTGGCGTACAGAATGAATTTTAAACGCGAGCGCTGTACCGCACTAGACAATTGAAAGTTTGCATTATGCATGAAACCCACTGTACCAGGAGAACGATCGAACCGCACAAGCTAAATATTTGTGGCCTTAAAACTGTAACTTTATAAAATTGTTAGTTCGCTTTCACTGTGATGTTTTAATCTCACATGATGTTTGAAAGTCACTGGTGTTTTTGTTCTATTCTATGCTAAAATAGTCAGTGCAAGGGCTATCACGTCAACAGTTAAAGTGATCGCCTTTGCGCTAGTTGTTGTAACAGTTACACTTATATTAATCTCTGGTTAATTAATGTATATTACCCATTATAATATTTAAGATATGGTTCCGAAATCTGCAGCACGCAGCAGTTGCGCTACACAGTGCTACTGGTACCTATTATAATCTAAATGACTTTATATGACATTATATTCCGAGTCAAGCAGAAGTGTCACTGCAGCACTGCTGTGCAGCATATGGTGTCGTCTATCGAATATCGGACTGGATATTGTGAAAACAGCCTTATCATCCGAGGCTCACAAGGGTCTCACTGTGTTAAAAATGGTCCCCCATTCTAAAACTAAACTGCCAAATATTACTTAACCTTGCAATATGCTAAGCGCACTCAACTAAGAATAAAAAATATATATTTTTTTATGTGATAACAGAATAGGCAACATTATCTGGATAATTCTGTACGAAATAATCCACGCTTAGGACCCGACGTGTAGTCGATCCCTGCGATTACGCCGTGAGGGTTTGGAAGCGCTTATCTATGCCTGCTCTATGTAATAGTGAGCATAACCCGCATGGAGGCACTAACAGAGCAGATTTCATCCTTTGTTTTCAATGTCTATAGCTATGACCGTAGAAATGTGCATACTATTATAGTACCAAATAGCCTTCCGCCCATAGCTACACGTGCGTGGACATCGGTTATCGCGCCTTTTGATCCATCTCCGGTTCTGTTCAATCAATTGCGATCAAACAAACGTAAGAAACTAGGTCTAACCAAGACCTTTGAGGCATAAAAGATAACATCAAAATCTGTTCGGTATTTTTGTGTTCATCGCGGATAAACATAAGAATAGGATAGAATAGGAGGTAGGACACGGCGGTATTTCCGCCCAATTGAGCAGTCCGACTGGGGAAGTACCTCCACCCTACAGAATACCTCGGTTATAATAACTTCGTGTTGTGTTCCCAGCGGTGAGTGGAATAGCCAGAGCTCACTGGAGAATTTGTACTGTCAGTGGGATGACTGAAGGCTTGTCCTGCTTTGTCCTCTACACTGACGGTACAGAAACTCTGTGCTTACAAAAAAAAGAAAATCACTGTCTCTCTCTATTTAGTTATTTTTAACTTTTTAGTACCTAGCTACGTATTTAGTTTTGAAGTCGTTATTATTTTAATTTTTAATTTATTTATTACATTTTGCAAAGGGCAATATTCAAAGTACAAATAAAATTATAGTCAAGTGATTCGGCAATACAGTAACCAAAAAAGAAATAAAAATTTAGGAAACTCATAATTAATTAATTAAATTAATTGGCGATAACTCAAGTCATCCTCTAATACAAAATATTTTCATCATCATCATCTTGAATTGGGCTATTCCACCATTCTCGAAATGATGTATAGCAACTTAATTTAGACGTTTGTTCGTTAATCTTACTACAAAATTTACATAAGTAATTTGTTTCCGGGTCTTGAATTAAGTCATGGTAAGAATAATAGTTCTTCCATCTAAAAAAATTCTGGTAACTCCCAATATTGTTTACAATTTCAACCATCCGTTGGACTAATGCTTCAGCGCTAAATTTTCTTGCATCCAGGTAAGCACCGTCTGGCATAAATCTACAATTGAAAAAAAAAATGTTAAATACTTGCACATTTTTTTTATCTTATTAATTTTTTTTTTCATTATTTTATATCGAAAAGTTTTTTTTTCAACACGTAAACTAATGTAATAAGATATAAACTAATATTTAATATTGTAAATGTGAAAGTTTGTGAAAGATATTTGCATATTATTTACTCAATCATGCTGAAACAACCGTTTAAGCGTGATTGTGTAAAAAATTGAGGACGGACCTGAATAAAATTTGGTACGGGGGTAACACCTGAAATAGCATATTTGCTATTTGTAGTCCCTGGAATGTGTTATGTTAATACGTGTATGGAGTCATTGGCAACAGCTAGTTTGAGTCACTATTTGATACACTCTCCTCTCATTTATTGCTTTGCGGTTACAATATTCTTATGATTGTGAAACTTTTGTGTATTATGGAGTATATATTACCTGGTGTAGTTAGCGCCTCCAAAGACCACAGGCACAGCATTATTTTGTAACGCAGTTAATAGTTTCTCTGTAACGTAATCATCACAAAACGAATTTTCGAAGGATAAATAGAAGTAATAGGTCCTATTTATTACCAGTTTACATAGATTATTTTCAGATATAGGACATTTATTTGTGTTACATTCTCCAAATAAATTTAGCTCTAAATTACTTTTATTGTATTTCGCTAACTCAAGACGCATTGCCTTCACATAATTTTCTCTTTTACTCAACGTTCTACAGTTAGACACGAACCAAGCCGCTAACCTTTTCTTGTGCCCCAGTTCTCGTTTAAGAGTATCGTTGGTAGGTTTCATTTCTTCTTCTTTGATCCAATGCATTTCTTCTTTTGGACCAATTACTTCTCCATTATTGTTCTTAATGATAATATATCCAGAGTACAGATCCGAATTAAGCTTATATGTCCAAGTCCAGTTAAAGAAGTTGTCATATTTTTCATCAAATATTGGATAGTGGGCGGAGGATTCAGTACTAAAAAACACATATTTTTGGTGAGGTAACCTGATATCAGGTACAATAATATCAGTTTTATTTAGATCCGGTCCATGAAATACTATTGCATGGAAATCGGTTAACGAATTCATAAATTGTCTATCTGATGTGATGTAACAGTTATTCACAGGGCAATGGTAATTTAAAAACTTAGTTTGACCAATACCGAAATTATTTAAAGGTTCTCGAGATGGGTCTGTCCATAAAAGAATGTATTTTAACCTGGGGTCTCTAAGCACACTAGTGATTCGAGAATATTCTGTGCCACCAGGTACAGATATAGTTTCAAAATATATTATAATTGTTCTCACATTGTATACAATAAATAGACTTAGAGAAGAAAGTATACAATATTTGTACATTTGTATTAACACTACACTATGCCTATCCATTTGTGTCTCTATAGTTAAAATTTTCTTTCAGCACTAAGAAGATCTTAATAAAGCCACTGACAGTGCGGTCGAGATAGCAGGATTTTATCCCCAAATAATTTAAAGTAGTAAAAAATTGTATCATTGGCAAGAAAGAGATTTTCTTGTCAAACATTAACTGAGTTTCAGCATTTTGTCATATTTTAGTTTGTTACTTTTAATATAGTGACATTTTCTATTGCACTTTAACTTATCACCATCTAATACAAATAAACTACACGATACTTCGTTTCACTAACAATGGCAAAATGAGTTGATAATGCTTCTTCTTATCGCATAAGAAACAATGAAGTAATATACAGGTTAGTAACCATAAAAACTAATGACCTACGTTATTAAAGGAATGATAGAAACTATGTTAGAGTTCTACGGTACAAATTCATCAGCCAATGATTCATGCCAAAATAAAAAAATAATAAAAAAAGTCAAGTAAAGTATCAAAATATGTTTGCCATTACAAAACTGCTATTCACAAGTTTTATCGGGTGCGTACATAACAGTATTGAATAAGCATAATTCCGATATTTTCAATAGCTTTCTACACTAGGCTAAGCCTGTTCTGTAGAAAACTTTTTTTTAAACATTTAAGATATCTATACTTTTATTCTATTTTATGTAGTTTTCAGTTCAATGGCAATGTGTGCTGAAACAGTAAATCACTGTTTTGTTCAGCCTCCAACTTGATTTGTAGCTGTTTATTTTGAGTGAACTGTCATCAGTACGCGAAGGTCTTTATACATATCTATTTAAGGAGGTAGGACACGGCGGTATATCCACCCGATTGAGCAGTCTGACTGGGGAAGTACCTCCGCCCTACAGAATACCGCGGTTATAATAACTTCGTGTTGTGTTCCCAGCGGTGAGTAGGGTAGCCAGAGCTCACTGGAGAATTTGTGCCGTAAGTGGGAAGACTAAAGGCTTGTCCTGATTTGTCTTCTACTGACGGCACAGAAACTCTGTACTTACAAGGTTGGCAGCGCGACTGTGACTTCTCTGGTGTTACAGACGTCCATAGGCCACGGTAACTACTTTCCATCAGGTGGGCCGTGTGCTTGTCTGCCAACTAAGTGGTATAAAAAAAAAATATCTCTCTCAAAGGCTGGGGATGTCATGTCTCTTCAGCCTCGTGTGTTGCTGACGTCCTACTCCACATAACGTCAGTGCCAGTTCATTCGTATAGTGCGTAAGTAATCAATCAAACAATTAGCCCACCGCAGTCCACTGCTGGACTTAGGTCTCTCCCAATGTGCGCCATACCAAAGTAAACGTCTATACTAATATCATAAATGCGAAAGTGTCTATTACGCTGAATTGAACCTGATTTAATTTGATAATTTCTAAAAATCAAAATCAAAAATCAAAATTCATTTATTTGCAGAAATGTGGTCATACATGGTGTCAAATAAGATTAGATACAGTTCAGCACATCTACCATTCAATGGCATGCAAATATTCGCTTAGGCTCTATTTAATTCTTCTTTCGTTTCTTGGGTATTCAAAACAGAATTGGAATACAATCAGTACTAAGATTATGAGGATTAGATTAACATATAATAACATAGAATAATAATAGTCAGAATAATTATAATATAATCATAATGTCCAAGATAATTCAGTGTCCAAAACAAATTCATCAATAATGTCTACAATAGGTATTTACATTTTTATTTCAATCAATTAATTTCAATTTTAAAGTAGTCGTCTAACGTCTAATTTTATATATTTTTTTTTTAATTCCACACATCGCTATCTAGACCCATGGTAAGTATAGCTTAACTAGCTTATGTTATGGAATCAAGAATGCGGATAAACTTACTTAGATACTTTTTATTTTGTAAATACATACGCATCATACATAGAAACACCCAGACTAGTGCAAATATACATATTCAAACATACAAATATTTGCATTGAGCGGGTATTGAATTCACGCCTCCTGTGTAGCAGTCGAAAGTTCTACCGCTACGCCACAGAGTACAAGGAGGTAAGGACATAGAATACCTTTTATAGCCATTAGTAGTTTAAAAAAAAGGTAATCAGAAATGAAGATACAACAAATAACTGAATTTACAGATTTACTGATCTGCTACGAGTTCTGCTGCCTAGCCCAACAGACCATACCTTAATTGATTTCATCACAGTAACTCAGTAGCTCATGGCTTAATATTATAAAATATGTAAAGGGTTACAAGGTCTCCTATCTTCCAGAGTAAACAAGTAAAACAAAAAGTACTTATAAAAGATAAATAATGGTATAGCAACGCCAAAGTTCTGGTTGAATTTCCCCAAAACATGATGGCGACACAGAAGGCGATTTCAAAAACCATACAAAACACTTGTGAGAGAACACTTTGGCTAACTCAATCTAACTTTAAAATAGTTTTGTTGACGACTGTACAAAACTAGATAAAAGCAAACGAAAATGATATTAATATCGATATTCTTTTAGTTCAGTAGACTTTTGGAGACCAAGTTTGACTATTAGAAAACTTGAATTTGGCGCTGGTGTAAAAATGAGCATCATATTACTTGCTTGCTGTATAACTATTTTTATATTGAACAGGACGAAGGAAGAAATTTTCACTTCAAACAATTATATTAGATCAAATCGAACACTGAGTTTTTTTTTTATGTACATAACAGAACATCATTTAGCTCTTCATGAAAATGAATTACAAATAGAACTTTATCACACATTGAGAGTTCTTGTAAAGAATAAAAATTTGATTGAAAATATAATATTAAAATATGAGTGGACTGCAATGAACACCACGGAAGAAAAATACTTAGTGTAGTTAAAGAAAGTGTGGATAGAATGTAATTTAATGTAACTAGTGATATTTTTAAATAAAATAGCATAGAAGTATAACTCAGATGAAGAGAAAAGAGTAGTCAGGTCCTGAGATACATAATGCAAGATTTTCCATCGTCCTCCGTCCCAAGTCATGAGGATTCAAATTCAAATTACGCACAAACGCCATGTATGAGTTGAATTTTAACAGGCATGCGTGCGTCATTCATCCAAGACTTTCATTAAAAAAGAAAAATAATACAATTTATTAAGCCTAACTTCGTTGGGAGATACCAACGTTGTGTGATTGAGGTAGGGTGCAAGTTAAGCACTGTTGATATTTGTGAGTATACTAAGTATACTAAGTGTACTATGTGTGCGCCGGCCTGAGGGTGACAGGTGGAGCCGCCTGTCAATCTGGCAGAAGCAGGCCGCGGCGGTGGCGCGGATGGCGCGCCTCCCCGTTTCCGGGGACGAGTTGGGGACTCTGTAGTCCCCACACCTGCGAAGAGGGCCAGATCGTAAGAGATGGCCCTGGGTCGGCCGGGGTGCGAGGGATATGCCTGTCAACCTCACCTTCGGCAACCAAAACGACCCATAGGCGGCGTGCGTTTTAGTCGGTTCGAGTCCGACATAACCTCCTCCACCGGCTCCGGTGGGGAGGTATCCGTGGGGATTTTGCGCACGTAAAAAAAAATTAAAAGCGTATGTGTACTATGTGTGTTTTTCCCTGCTAATACTATACACTTGAAATAATATTATACCCTTTTTTTTTACGTGCGCAAAATCAATAAAACACTGTTAACTGTTTACAGCATGGATAAATATAAATACTGAAAACTAGTATATTTGTTTCGTAATAATTAAAAACAAATGTCACGTTATAAATAAATTCAAAGCAAAAAACTATATTTATTGTCATGGTACTAATATTATTGCCACTAATCCATTCATTTGTCAATTTCTTAACACATTTATAATACTATTATCTTTCATCACTATACATACATACATATAATCACGCCTTTTTCCCTGGAGGGTTAGACGGAGGTGAATTAACACCCACATTTCACCAATAATTGTATTCGATCCCACATAATAGAGGGTGAGCCTATTGCCGTATTTCGGGCACTATTGTTAACTCTGTAATACTAATAAATCCTCTGTACTGCACACTATACATAGGACACATACGATGGATGCATACATGTTAGATTGTTGTACAATGGGCGGTCTTATCGCGGTCTGCAATTTCTTCCAGACAACCAGTGTATGGACTGCCAGTAATCAGAGTAGTTTGCGGTGTACACTAAATTAAATTTATTTAATATTTGTATCTAATATTTAGAAAACAGAAGTGAAGAAGACTCTAGCCATGCATCTGAGGCTGAGTCTGGGCTGTATATAATTATCGTAAAATATGGAACTTACTATAAAATATATAGTAATAAGGTATGAATTGCGCGTATTCTGATTCGCTATTTCTCATAATATTGTACCACTTTTCCTTCGGGACACATACGGAGGCGTACTAAGGCTACATGTCACCACCCTAATGGAAAACATCACGAGCCCTGACATTGGTAGTCCCTAAAGATCCAAAGTCTTATAATCAGAACTAATATTATGTAATAAAACAGAATTGTCAAGCGGAACTCAAATATTGAAAATGGTGAAAAAATTCCTGGAAAATACTTCTTACTTTTGTGAAAAAATATATTCAGAAACAGATAATATAATTTAAAGAAAATTTTAGAGAAGAAGCGGTGACTCTCGCATATTAGAATACTCATTTTGATGATAAGCGAAAACTAAACTATCTAGTATGTATTGTATTTTATCACGCTTTGGGGTAGATTTAATCAAAATTAATACCTACTTCAATCACAATAAGATACAAATTGTTTTGTGATACTCGATATTCAGATAGTATGATTGAAGTCGAAGTTGATTTGTTTAACTAAGGACTAAATTGGCATTACGTTTTGTTTAAGATCTCTTTATCTTTCTTCATATACATATGAAGAAAGATAAAGAGAAAAAAGGTACACCTAGTTATGAAAATGTAGGTACTTTCTACTTTATAAAAAGTTGATGTCGGAAACGTACCATAGGAACCATTCATAATTATAAAACGAAATATTTTCTAAAGAAATTTATTGGCTGAAATGAGATAATGTTTTTATTTTTATTTTATATAACTTAGGTAGGAGACAAGCACACGGCCCACCTGATGGAAAGTGGTTACCGTGACCTATGAACGTGTGTAACACCAGGGGAGTCACATTCGTGCTGCCGACCATGTAAGAACAGAGATTTTCTGAGCATTCGGTGCAGAACACAAAATCAGGGCAAGCCTTTGGTCTGCCGACTGACAGCACGAAAACTCTCCAGTGAGCTCTGGCTACCCTACTCACTGCCGGGAACACAACACGAGGCTACCCTACTCACTGCCGGGAACACAACACGAGGCTACCCTGTAAGAACAGAGATTTTCTGTGCCTTCAGTGCTGAACACAAAACAGGACAAGCTTATAGTCTTCCCATTGACAGCACAAAAACTCTCCAGTGAGCTATGGCTACCCTACTCACCGCCAGAAACATAACACGAGGCTATTATAGCCGTGATATTCTGTAGGGTGGAGGTACTTCCCCAGTCGGACTGCTCAATTGGGACGGAAATACCGTCGTATCCTACCTCCTGTTAGCTTAGTATAAATGTAGTTCAGTATAAATTGCTTTAAATCACTTTTGATTAAAAAAAACTGAAGCGTCTTTTTTTACTTAATTAATTTATTACAAAAGGACGACTGATATACTTCATAAATGCCGTTGAAACGTTTATACGCAAGGGGAAAACCTCAAAACGTTTTATAAACTCAATGGGCGTTCACGTGGAATCATAATGGCCAAAAATTGGATCCTTATCAAAGTCACCTGTGATAAAGGAATGTCGCTTTAATTAAAATGGTTTTAGAATTAATGTCGATGATCAAAGAATTTCATTGAACTAACTTTTGGTAATTTTGCATTCTCTCTTGTCAAAGGGAGGTGTTTTATATGTATGTACAGTCAGCGACAAAAGTAGCTTAACTCATTTCAATATAATTCTTTCATAATGTTAAAACTGAGAGGCAATGCTTATAAGAACCAAATATATAATACTAGCGGTTGTAACTCCACCGCAAAGAATACAGATTCCATACCAGCAAAAAATTTAAAATTTTCTTCTACACAAACCTTGTCTTCACAATAAAATCACCAAACTTTGCATACAAATACGATTAGGTTCGCATGATAACGATCGTTTGTAAACTTGTTGATGTTCAGCGATTTTTGTCACTGACTGTACTTTTAATATGCAATTTCTCACCACAAATAAACCTTTCACTAATGTTTATTCTTATCGGAATAAGACGACACGAAAAATGCGCACGCTCAAATATTCAACAAATACAGATAACCCACAGAACTGATTGAAAGGTATATCTATAAAATTCATGCATAGAATTTATAAAAAGCAAGAAATTCTTCGTGTTTGCAATAAATGCGTCATACAACCAGTCTCAGAATGTGTGAGCATGCTCTTAGTGTATTGGTATTCACGCTCACGCCTCACGACCGTGCGAAGAGGCACTTAGGTACCATACACTACTAGTTGGATCTATATTATTATTGTATAATATTTTTGAAACAACATGGCTGTGCAAACTGCGGGTTGCTGAAATTATTTTATTATTATAACGTTGTATAACTTTGCTTGCTTTACCAAAAATTTGGTGCACTGAACTTAACTATAAATAAGTAGGTATTTCAGTGCAATTTATGCTGTGTGTAACTAATGTGTGTGTACCGACCGACAATTTTACTTATGTATATAAGTAATAAATTTATTTTTGGAAAAAGTTCTATATTTCGGATGGGATCTGAATCATTGACAGTTAGTGTTTAAGAAATTATATATATAAGTTCTTCCTGACTGCATACAATACTTTCACACTCGACTTCAACGGTTCGGCGTCCGTGTGTCACTGGCAAATTAGGTTCTAGTTTAGGTATTTAAACTATCATGGTCACTCACATCAGTATCAGAATAAACGGGATATTTACCATGTTTCATTATTTTGAGTTTCCGATATTTCGGCGCTGTTGCAAGCACCATGATCATGGAGGAACTGGAGTAGTGGCGGTGAACAAACAAAGAATCGAGCTACATAACCCCTTAGATGCTCTCGACAGAACGCCATTATATACCAAGACTGGTTAGGGAAGCAATTGAAATAAAAAAGTATAAAAATTTCAATCGTGAGGATTGGTTTCAACTGCCGAACGACTGGCATCCAGTGGTCCGTCTTTGCAAAAACAACCGGGAACAAGCTAAAACAAAATCGCGGGTGGATACAGTGAGCATCGTATGTCGTGAACGTGATCGAGATCGGGTTCGAGTTTGTAGTGAGAGTGAAACCAATAGTAGTGCAGATACGCGTAGTAAAAGAACTCGAAAGAGGATAGATCGATATAATTACTCCTAGGAAAAATCTAGGTTCCAGTTGAAAACCAGCATCAGGTTTTTACCTGGCACATGCTGAACTGGACACCTATTTGGTGTATCTGTGAGCCACTCTGTTTTATTTGTTTTTCTTACATTTTTTTTTGTATTGATTATTGTTATATCTGTGACTAACTTGCACCAAATAAATATTTATTTCTTTCTTTCTTCTTTCAAATTGCTTACTTGCCAAATAAATTGTAATAATCGTATTAAATAAAAAGTAATATGTATTTTAGAGTTAAAATCAAATAAAACTGAGCGCAGAGCAGCTTTGTCGCCATAAAAAAAATCTAGTGAGTACTAGCATTAACGGAATATTGCAACTTTTTTCTTTGACCGGCACTTTCAATTTTTGACCTATTTTTATTGCGTTTATTAATATCCAATATAGTACGATATTTTTCATTCTTTTTCAGTAAATAGCTTCACCGAAAATGTATGTTTCCACGATTTTTAAACTCTTGTTAAACTAATGGCGTAGTCTCTCGACTTTGACGCCATAGTAAAATACTTTAGTGACAAAAAGCTCTAACGGAATGTTACATTTTTTTCTTTAGCCAGCGCTTTTAATTTTGGACCAAAATGAACCTTTAAATACTCAACTAGATAATAGCAAAAAATGTAAAATATACCTGAGTTGTAGACGGTACTATCTTGGCGCACAAAGGCTTTTAATTTTTTTATACAACTTAGGTGGTAGACAAGCGCACGGCCCACCTGATGGAAAGTGGTTACCGTAACCTATGAACACATGTAACACCAGGGGAATCATACTCGTGCTGCCGACCCTGTAAGAACTGAGATTTTCTGTACCTTTAGTGCAGAACATAAAATCAGGACAAACCTTTGGTCTTACCACAGACAGCACAAAAACTCTCCAGTGACCTCTGGCTGCCCTACTTACAGCTGGAAACACAACACGAGGTTATTATAGCCGGGTATTCTGTAGGGTGGAGGTACTTCCCCAGTCGCACTGCTCAATTGGGACGGAAATACAGCCGTGTCCTACCTCCTATAAATACTCGAAGATTTGATATAAAAAAATTGCCAATCAGTGCAAACAAATATATAATACAAAATTCAAATATAACGTCTGACTTAAATAACCTATATGAATAAAATATTTTACAATTCTTATATCGGATTGAATCTAATCAAATATTTATGTAAAACAAAATAAATTGGCTACTTCATAAAATCCATTAACAAATCAAACAGAATACGCGAATATAACGATCAAATTAATAGTTTATAAATTTTGCAATTACGTTTTCCCGATACGATACTGCTAATAGGAATTGACTGATACACATGTCAAACTATTTTAATGAAAGTCAATTGACATCTGTTGGTATTGTAACCAATATTTAAACATACATAAATAAACAGGACTCGATGAGAAGGGACGAAAAGGTACTGAAAAGTGCAAAATAAGGGTAGCTTTAATTCTAAAGACAAGGATATAGGAGTTATTTAGAAAAGTAGAGTGGGTTAACTTCCACCAAAGTTTTAATCTCCTCGCATAAATAATAAAATGCGTAAGTGTGAGGTTTTAATGCTTCATAACTGTTCTTCGGGCTTGGCGCCGACTTCAAAAGAGTTGGTTGAGGTTAGTCAGAGTGACCTGATGTAGGACATACTCAGCATGTACTTCTTAACGCAGGTTGGTTCAGTAAGCAGAGCTGATGGAAAAGATGTTAGTTTTTCTAAAAAAAATAAAACCAAGACAAATCAAAGTTATTTGTGAGCATCTCTCAAACGCTTTTTAATAAATGATGTAGTTCATAGTTTTCCATTATTGAGAAAAAAATAGTAGCTAACTCGAACAAAGATGGTTATTCTGCTGGAGAAAAATATTTCTTTTTTTAAGTTCTAGCCTAGACAAATCAAAGTTATTTGTAAGAATCTCTCAAACGCTTTTAAATAAATGATGTAGTTTACAGTTCTCCATTATTGAGAAAAAAATGTACCCAATACGAACAAACCTTGTCATTGTCAGAATGACGTTTAATGGATTGATACGATTATTAAATTGAGCTTGTAATGAGAAGTGATAGTAAATGTACATAAAGGGCTCTTAGAATCTTTTTAGGACTCGACTAACTTGACATAAGCGTCTCGTTGAAAATAACTCAGGCACTTGACTTTGGTGAGTCATCAATCACTTTGCAATGAGGCTGGTTGTCGTTCGACAGGAAGCCAAGATTGGTTAGAATGTGGAAAATATAATAGCTAACTACTCGAAGATAGACTGTCGTAGAGGGACTTGAAATAATTTGTTACTAAGGTCTCGACAAGTTTATTTAATTCACTATTTTAACCTTGGTAATTTTTGAAATGAAAACTTGTTTATTGCATTTTTCATACTTAGGTGGCAGCAAGGACACAAAACCACTTCCGCTGCAAGTCACTCTGGTGCATCTTTCTGATTTAGGGTTAGGAGACAATATGATTTTTTATATCACTTAGGTGGCAGACAAGTACAAAGCTCACCTGTTGGAAAGTGGTAACCGTGGCCTGTGGATGTATGCAACACCAGGGGCGTTACACTCGCGCTGCCGACCCTGAAGAACCATGCTTGTCTGCCACCTAGAACCCCATGTTGTCACTTAGGAAAAACGTAGAAGGGTGTTCATTCCACAGCTTGAGTGTGCGTGGAATGAAGGTGCGTCTTAGGTCATGACTGTTCTATAAGACGGTAATACCGTAGTGTCCTTAAAATTGGGCGCCCTGGACCATTTTCGTAGCAAAAAGTTGAGTGACCATGGCGTTTCGCCAATTTTGACGTCTCGTTAGACGTCTTCATGACGAAACAACAATATAATTTTTCAATTTATACGGCCAGGATAACGGGAACTACCGGGGTAATCCCACGATACTTATAGCTGTGATCGTCTATTTACCTAATCTTTAAAACCCGACCCAATATCTATCATTCATTACTTTAATAATCCTGACACTACAGTTAAAATCGTTATTCTAACTTAGTTTTTAACTGTTCGGAATAGTATGATGATAAGACTGTGGATTTATATTTTATTCAAATGAGATATATATTAGATTCAATATAGGTCTTTGATAGTTTGAACTTTGTGGCATCTTTTTCAGCTGTATATTTATATAGGCCTTAATGTCGAAGATATCATATATGATTTGTGATATGTGATCCGGATCAATTAAATGTCTCAAGCCCCGAAGAGCGAGACTAAGAATCTCAAGCCCCGAAGAGCGAGATTATAAATCTCAAGCCCCGGAGAGCGAGATTATGATCAATTCCGAAGAACTGATAGCGTTGATCAAAAGATCAAGCTCTCCTCCACTTCGTCACAATTAATTTAATTCAGTTTGTAAAACCTCCACTAAACTCCACTGTATACTGTAATCCTTCAGTTTTCGGCTTCTGGTTCCAGTACAAAATGTAGTAGCCCTTTAACGCCTCACGAATCTCATGAACGATGCCAAAACAAATTAGAATAATGATTGAATGTGATATAATATAATTTCAACAATAATATATTATGCCTTCACGGCTCTAATGTCTGTCATTTACTAATGAATATATAATTAATTTAATAAGTTTTGGCAGGTTTATGGACCGCTACACTTTACAAACTGCTCTGATTGGAATTTTATTGATATCTTCAATCAGAGTTGCTGTATCAAAATGATCCAGGAGCCACAGAATTGAATCCTAACAGTTGGAATTAAATGTATGACTTAACTATTTTAGGCCTCAGTATAGTACAAATGATGAGGTCTAGTATAATATATGAATTACTAATGTAATTCTAATAGGACATAAATATGTAGTTCATTTTAGCACGTATGCTGTTAAATAAGATCTCACTAAATAAAGCCTTTCGCATTAATAATTCAACTGCAAATTCTTTCCAGCTACAGTCAAATGAGGAAATAACAAACCCCAACTCAATCTCTATACAAGTTGTGCATTATAACGTGTCCCCAACAGTTATTATATCAACACAAAGATAACGTAACAGATTCACTTCAAACTAAATGTACAGTGCACACCTATAATTCTTATAGAATTCCTACAATCTATGTCTGTAGCAACAGAAAACTAACTAGACCTAGCTAGGAGCCCTAGTGTTTACCTTAGGTCTATTAAGACTTACCAACTTAATAGGTGAGTTTGAAGCTATGTGTATGTGTGTGTTTTGAATTGTGTAAATCAACAATGTGAACTAGCTAAGGTAATGGGAAGTGATTTCGTTTAGACTCTCCTACAACGAAACCACGGAAACCTAGGTGAGCAGGATAAGGTATTGAGACGCTTTCGAAGGCCAGTCTCAGCCCCGAAATTTAAAGCAATCTTTACCTACAAGAACTTATCAACACTACGTCTCAAGGATGTTTGGAATTTGTGTGTATTGGAATAGGTATATAAATAATTAGGAACCTTCTGAAATAATTCAGAAAGCGCGTTGTTTCCGACACAGTTTCCGCACACCGAACTTTTGCCACTTTCTCACAAATTACACTGGCGTAATACGGCTAGAATAATTTAATGAAACCGTTGCATGGTCTGTGCGCTTCTACTAATCGAACCAAACTCTCTCCCCCGCAAATCAGCCGATTTCCTTTTATACCAGTGTGAACTCCGCGCGGGAGCGGGGACGCTTGCGTCCTTTTTTTATCATAGGATTTTTTACTATGTCAACAAAAGAATTCAGTGCAAGTTAATTTTAAGCTCATGTTTACATTCAGATATAACATGCTTTCATGCAATATAATCAATTATGATTATATTCTACAGAATATCAATCATGCAAAACAATAGTACCTATATAAAATACAGTAAACCAAATATACAGTAACTAAATAGTAAACCAATAATAAACCAATAGTACACCAGCTGGTCATGCACGTATGTATAAACATACTGTGTTTGCGCTTTCGTCGTGAAGATGAGCTCTTATTTTTTTTTATAGAATTCTATTGTGATGTAATTTTGTAATGCTTTGTGCCAATTATTAGATTAATCCGAAGATTAATCATTCCATGGAGTCAAACTTGCATGAACCTACAAAAATGTGTGGTGTAACATGACGCCTTAATTATAATCAATATCCACCATCTTTATCATGATACTATTCCATATCAAATATGATTACATTCTCAATGTATTGTTATAATATATAATATTGCACTCGTTCACGTAAATAATATTAGCATCATAACAGTCTTTTGCATACATGTGTTTAAAAATAGAATATCCCACGAATTCGATTTAGCCATCGTTCCCATAGCGTTGAAGTGGACGCTCTAACAAAAAAATATAGTTTATGACCGGCCGACCTCTCTTTAGAATAATACCTATTTTAGTTAAGAAAAAGAAAAAATTGACACAAGTGTCTTGCCACATGCATAAAAAAAATATACCATGGTTTCGTATTGTGTAGTTATGCTTCAAATATGAGTTTTAAAATGATAAAATAATCTATATTCTAAATATACGATTATGTTCCATTTCACCAGTAGTACCTATTCCAAAATGATAAATCACATGTGAAGAAAAAACTTTTGTAGGCTTATTGAGCACATTTTTGTGAATTACACTTTTTACTTTTTATATTGACTGTTTACACTTCTGTTGGTATTCCAGGAGAACCACAGTATTTTTTTTCATTATGTAATCATAAAAGAATTCATGTAAAATTAAGATTGTTAGTAATAAGGTAGCTGGGACAGACTGTATGTGGAAGGCGGAGAATCGAAGAAAACGGCGCACATTGGGAGAGGCCTATGTCCAGCAGTGGACTGCGCTGGGCTAATCGATGATGATGATTGATGAATAATTATCATAATGTAACATAAATCACAACATTATGAAAAACTGATGGGTGAAATGGTTATTTGGTACAACAGTATATTTATTAGTACATGATTAACAAATCAATCCGAATCTGATTCCCGCTCAGTGCAAATATTTGAATGGGTATTTGCATTGGTCTGGTCGTGCCCCAGAGAGTACGTTAAGCCGTCGGTTCCGACTGGGGTTAACGCTAGGATGAAGAAGAATTAAATTAATTCTCGAGTAAATACGGAATTGATTATTAAAAACCATGCCTGATAGGAGGTAGAACACGACGGTATTCACGTCTCAATTGAGCAGTCCGACTGGGGAAGTACCTCCACCCTATAGAATACCGCGGTTATAATAACCTCGTGTTGTGTGCCCGGTGGTGAGTAAGGTAGCCAGAGCTCACTGGAGAGTATTTGTGCTATCACTGATAGCACAAATACTCTCCAGTATAAATACTCTCCAGGAAGACCAAAGGCTTGTCCTGATTTTGTGTTCTGCACTGAAGGCACTAAAAACTCTGTTCTTACAGGGTCGGCAGCACTGGTGTTACACACGTTCATAGGCCACGGTAACCACTTTCCATCAGGTGGGCCGTGTGCTTGTCTGCCACCTAAGTTGAAAAAAATACCAAGCTATATAAAAAAACAACATTAGGGTAGTTCTAGTCCTAAATTGTCAAACAACACAAAGAATTGTAAAAGCTATCACGAAAGGAATTCCGACAGAAGTTTAACCAATAAAACGATGTTCATTTGACCGTGACATTATTTGCTTTGATAGGTGTGTCATATAAAATATCAGAGAACTACATTTTGTGATTCAATAAGATATGTTTTTTTTTAAAATATCGAAGGGTATTGAAGGTTTTGATACCGGCTCCCCGCACAACCGTGTCACCTGAATACGGTGCAGAACATCCAATCAAGAACTAAACAGTTCGGAGACTCTTTATTTCAAAACATCGAGTATGCAAACTATTCAAATCGATTAAGATAAAGTGAATCAGTTGAGGCGGGATTCAAACCCGCAATCTTTCTGTAACAGGGGTAATGTTCTGAGCACTGAGCCACCGAACCATGCCTGAAGATGTCCAAATTTACCTATACATCCATCTTGGAGTGACGGTGGGACCCGTCCACCGATACTCATAAGAACCATCGGAACCAATGACTGATGTTTGTCATTTTTAAACATTGATTTTTAATTACTCCACCCAAGCAATTGAATGTAATTTCTAAGAATTTAGTACTCTATACAAAATTTAAAAAAAAAACTATAAAAAGATCATATCTTCCCATCTGAAAACCAGTGCTGCGTATACTCGCATTGCGGTGTACGCAGCATCTTATGCTGAGATGGGGCCCTATTTGGGGCTCGCACAATGTAAAGTAAATGAATAAATAAATGACTTTAAATAATGTATACATCATGCATTGTGTGTGGTCGCAAATAAAATATTTTCTTTCTTTCATTCTTTCTTTCATCTTAATTATCCCGGACCGCCGATCGGTGCAGACGTGTAATAAATTCTGTTAAAGATAGTAAATTTGATCTAATATTTGAATTTCAAACAATTTAATTCAGTGAATATAATAGGATCGCATAAACACATCAGAGCTATAAATTCTTGAAGACAACAAGTGAGTGACAACTATACATCTCTCAATTTACCGCTACGACATACCTTGTAGAATCACTACGGAATTTATGTTGCCCTGGTACCTGAGATCGCCTGCAACAAATCGACGTACGCGCAAAATATCACCACACCCAGGCCCCGCCCACTTCAAGCGCTACTGGTTAATTACCGTTGCCTACCTGTGACGCCCTATTTGACCTGTGGTCGGTCGGCTGCTTTTAACCTGCAGGGGCCTATTGTTGCTTTATTATTAACTCCTCCCCTAGCTGCCGTGTAACAAAATAACTTCAAACATTAAATCGAAAGATCATGGCGGCATCACACTCAAATATATCTTTATCTGATACAAATATTAACGAGGTGGGGTTAGAAACAACACCCCCCAATTTCATCTCTGGACGAGGCAAGAGACTAAGAGAGGAAGATTTACCCCTGGAATTCTCAAAATTTAAGGAAGAGATTAAAAAATTATTGGCTTCATTCATGTCTACACAAAAAAAAGAACTCAAGATAATTACCGAAAATCTGAAGGAAATACGGCAAACAAACAGTAGTATTGAAACCGCTATTGCACATTTGTCTAGCCAACAGGAAGAGGTTCGTAAAAAGATAGTATCCCTCGAGATACAGACTAAAAAAGATCGTGACCATATAGCCTTTTTGGAGGAGAAACTGGAGGAACAACAAAGGCACGCACGTAAATCCTGTGTCGAAATAAAGAACGCACCAAAGAAACCTCAAGAAACTAGATGTGACTTAATAAATATGGTAATGTGTCTTACAAAAACCATACAATTGGAAATGATTCCGAGCGACATAAAGGATATCTACAGAGTACAGGGTAGGAAGGCAGGAGTCAACAACCCCCCTATTATTGTTGAACTCGGCTCATCACTGCAAAAAGTGGATCTACTACAGAAAGCGAAGTCGTATAATATAAGAAATAAGTCTAAACTGCAAGCAAAACACCTCGGGTACACCACGAATGAGGATATTCCCATATTTATATCAGAACAACTGACGGCGAAGGGAGCCCGACTGTTCTTCCTAGCTCGTGATTTAGCAAAGACGAAGCAGTTTAAATTCTGCTGGACTGCATTTGGGCGGGTCTTTGTGAAGAAAGATGAACACTCGAAGGTTATTCTAATCAAGAGTGAACTACAGGTACAGAGCTTGCTACATGATATCTGACTAGTAGTGTTAATATATTGTTTTGGGTCCTGCTGCTCAACGTCACTTGTATTATTGTCAAAAGTAGTCATTGTATGCAGTAGCACTCACTTTACTTACATTTATATCACAGCTAAATTAATAGAGGGTTCTTTTATATATATATAATATGTAAAATTAGACACGTACAGCTCAGTTATGGCTATGTAACACAAAATATTTATATAAAATACAACTTTACCACACATACATTACAACTTCTCAAATATACTTTCTCGTACTCACATCACACACACATGTCTACAGTGTTCCTATTCTATTTTATTATTCAAATAAAGGCAAGTAAAAGTTACACTCCAGTTCTACTTAATACAACAGTTCTATATAGGCAGCAATATTTAGTATTCACACAAAATGACAATGGATAGTGAACTTAATACTATACGCGAATTGGATGGCGCTGTGATTGGAAACTCTGAACTAATAAATATAGAAAATTTTCATAACTACTTACACCCAGATCACACCAACTTTACTATACTGACACAAAATATTAGAAGCGTGTATGGTAACATTGGAGACTTACAGTTAAACTTATCTGAATTAAAGCATGAGGCCGATGTCTTAATCTTAACTGAGTGTAGACTTGATAACGACAAACCGATCCCTAATTTACATAACTACACTTATTACTACACGACCAGGCAGCTAAATCAAAATGACGGTGTGGTAGCATATATTAAAAATATTCACCTTGCTCAAGTAATTGAAATTAACATCACACACGCCTTACAAATCTCTATTTCTAATATTAGTATAATAGGCATATACCGTTCCCCATCAAAAATCTACGCTGATAGTTTTATAAATTCCCTGAACATACACCTGGAAACTATTAAAACACATAGCAACATCATTATTGCAGGCGATATAAATATAAATCTCATAATAACGCTGAAAGAAAAATCTCACGAACGTAAAAATAGATTAAACTATACGAAAATGCTAGCAGTACATGGGCTTCTTCCTGGTCACTGTTTGCCTACGAGGGATCAAAATTGCCTTGACCATTTTATCCTCAAAATTAATAAACACAGTTATTCTGCCCTGGTTACTGTTCTAAATACGTCTATTACGGACCATGCTATGGTAATACTGAATCTAACACACAAGCTTAAGGTCCTGTCGACCTTCAACAGATACAGATCTATTGTCGATTTTGATGGCGCATATCGAAGCTTATTAGATATGGATACAACATTTTTATTCACATATAATGACCCCAATACTCTAGCAGATAGATTGATTAGCGCGATAAAGACGGCACTACTCCTAAACACTGAATCTAAACTAATTCCTGGTAACAAACAATCTTTAAAGCCCTGGATATCTGCAGGTGCATTACGCTGTATCAGACTTCGCAATAAAATGCAACTAAAACTAAAAAATGACCCACACAACTTAATATTAAAAATTACTTTTAAACGTTTTCGCAATTTCTGTGTGAATCTAATCAAAAGACTAAGAAGGCGGTACCAGCAAGAACAGATAAATAAATCATTAAAAAGTCCTAAAAACCTCTGGCTAACAATAAATGAAATTACACATTTTAAATCCCCAAAAAGCTCCAATATAAGTCTTTTGAACATCACTCCGCCGCGAAAGACCTTGGCCGATGACATAACTCAAAAACTTAATAATCCGAACAATAGCACTACCAATGTAACAGCTAATCCCCACCCAAATCTTACGTCTTTTGTGCTACTAGCGACCGATCCTCAAGAAGTAGATGGCATACTGATGGGTCTCGATCCTGCGAGCTCACCTGGCTGGGATGGCATACCTGTGAAATTTCTGAAGATCTCTAGGGATTTTTCTGTACCGGCGATAAGCCAGCTAGCTAACTTATGCTTTGAAAGTGGAAAATTTCCGTCTGCTTTGAAGCGTTCTGTGGTTACTCCGGTGCACAAGGGTGGAGACGTGAACGATGTCAATAATTACCGACCTATATCAGTTTTACCATGCATTTCAAAAATAATAGAAAAGTTATTAAATAACAGACTGATAAAGTATCTAAATAGATACCATATCTTATCAGAAGCACAATATGGTTTTAGAAAAGGATTATCCACACAAGATGCTATTATGGCAGTGACTAAAGAGATCGCAAACAAAGTAGACAACAAAAAGAAATGTATGACAGTGTTTTTGGACCTTAAAAAGGCATTCGACACCGTATCCGTTCCCATCCTTCTGCAGCGGCTTGAAAACATTGGTATAAGGGGGCCCGCGCTCTCGCTTTTTAAAGACTACTTAAATAATCGATATCAGCAAGTAAAAATCAATAATCTAAGGAGTAATGAAGAAAAGGTAACATACGGTGTCCCGCAGGGAAGCGTGCTTGGTCCGACGCTGTTCCTAGTATACATAAACGAGTTATGTAATATTGGAAGCAGCGGCGGCCGTATCTTCTCTTATGCTGATGACACTGCGGTGGTTTACTCGGGAGACTCATGGGGCGACGTGAAATCGATCGCTGAACGTGGTCTGTTAGAGGTGGCTAGATGGCTAAATGAAAACCTTCTAACACTTAATGTTTCAAAAACCTACTACATTTGTTTCACTCCAAACATCAGATCACAGCCAGGTTCCGATTTCGGAGTCCCTATCCATGGGTGTGCCAATGTATCGGAATTAAGTTGCAACTGTCAAAGCATACAAAAAGTGACAACTGTAAAGTATCTTGGTGTTACGGTTGACCAGAGACTATCGTGGCATCCTCACCTTGAATGTATTATGAGTAGAGTCAGAAAACTTATATATATATTTAAAACTCTGCGTCATGTTATGAATCCGCCGTTACTCAACAAAATTTATATTGCATTGGCCCAATCGATTATAACATACTGCATATCGGTATGGGGGGGTGCCACTAAGACTAAATTCTTAGACCTGGAAAGAGCCCAGCGGTCACTAATTAAGGTTATGTACCTCAAATCCTATAGGTATGCTACTAGGACATGTACAGAGAAAGTAACTTGCTAACGGTCAGGAAACTTTATGTTCTTAACATTACCTTGGACCTACATAAAACACTTACCTATAACTCTTGCATACGGAATAAAAGACGCAAGGACTGTGTGGCTTTCTCTCCTGTGGTCCGCACTGACTTTGCCAGACGACAGTATACCACACAATCCACCTACATATACAATAAAGTAAACTCTGAAGTATACATTTATCCCATGTTGCTTTATGATTGTAAAGTGGCCCTAACAAAATGGCAAAGCTTACTAACCTACAATAATAAATAATAAATAAAAATAGTTTATTTCTTTACCATTTCTCTTACATAGTTATTCAGTTACCGGAACAACCCAGGAAGCATGTAGTAATGCTTGTGTTGGGTCGTCCCGCTCCTCCTTAGGGCTACATAATTAAGGTGGTAAGGGTATTACAGGTGATCACATGTGTATGTGTGCATGTGTGCATGTGTGTATGTGTGTGTGTGTGTGTGTGTGTGTGTGTGTGTGTGTGTGTGTGTGTGTGTGTGTGTGTGTGTGTGTGTGTGTGTGTGTGTGTGTGTGTGTGTGTGTGTGTGTGTATATACCACTAAAATGAGTAATGGGTTTGTATAGACATAAAACTAACACTTATATTTAAATAGCAAATTCTCAATTTCGTTGTACCCCAGCGGCTCAAGTTCCTGTACAACTTTTTGTTTACATTTATGGAGTTGCATGTTATATATTGAACATTTGTTGTTAAGTTCATTGTATAGGTAGGCGGAGTGTGCGAAAAATTGTCGCCTGGCAAACAGAGTTCTACAAGAGGGAGTAGCGGCTACTTTACATTTTCTTCTGCCTGTTTGAGCTTTATATACGTAAGGTAAGATTTTATGTACTTTAAGTACTGAGTTGAGAATGTAAAGTTTTCTTAGAGACAGTGTTTTATGAATTTGATATAGTTCGTCTGTAGGAGATCTAAATGGCTTAAATAACATTGTCTTTATCAAGCATCTCTGGGCCCTTTCTGCTTCAAGAAATTTAATTTTCGAGGCACCACCCCAGATAGCGATACAGTAAGACATCACTGATTGCGCCAACGCAATATAGATACGTTTTAGGAGGTCTTGAGAGGTAACATGTCTTAACTTTTTAAAGACCCATATGAGTTTACGGATTCTCTCATTTAAAGCATCGATTTGTGGGTGCCAAGAAAGTCGTTGATCCAGTATTATTCCCAGGTATTTGGTGGATTTTACACATGCTATCTTCTCACACCCACACTGTGCAGTACGCATATCAGTGAGATCACAGGTATGAATCCTTAATATTAGGTTTGGGGGCGGGAGTGTGTGTTTATTTATTGCAAAGCAAATGTAATTTGTTTTACTGATGTTTAGGGTAAGAAGAGCTGATTCAAGCCACTTTGCAACGTTATGGAGACCTTGTTCAGCCGCTGTAAAGACGGAGTTCCAGGAGGCCCCATTAAATATAATGGCAGTGTCATCCGCATAAGAAAATATATGCGCTCTGTCAATCATGAGACTTGTTAAATCATTAAGATATATTAAGAATAGCGTGGGCCCTAAGACACTTCTCTGGGGCACGCCGTACTCAATTTTAGTGTCAGAACTAGTAAAACTGTCGATTTTTACTCTTTGAGTACGATCTTTTAGATAGTCAGTTAATAGTTTTAAAGTTATACCCCGAATACCCACAAGCTCCATCTTTTTTATAAGAGTGGGAATCGACACAGTGTCAAATGCTTTTTTCAAGTCTAAAAAGACTGTAAGACATTTTTCTCCACGATCTAAATATTTAGTTACTAGAGAGGATAGTCCTAAGATGGCATCTTCTGTAGATTTTCCTTTCCTAAATCCGAATTGCGAACTAGAGAGAATATTAAATTTTTCGAGATAAGTAATAAGGCGTGAGTTGATAAGCCTTTCAATGACTTTTGAGATAACGGACAGGATCGAAATAGGACGATAATTATTGATATCTCCTTTATCTCCTCCCTTGTGTACAGGGGTCACAATGGATTTTTTAAGCAAGATCGGGAATACCCCTTTTTGGAAACATAGGTTAGCAAGATGACTAATAATGGGAGCAACCTGTGGTTTAACCATTTTCACGAACCCAGTCGGTATACCGTCCCAACCGGGGGCACTGTCAGTTTTCAAGTTTGATATAACACAATCTACTTCCCAAGGGTCAGTTTCTAGAAGTACAAAGGAAGATAGTTGTGATTTTGGAGCAGATATTGGGCCACTGTCTGGTTGCAAAGATCCACTGGGGATGCGTTCTGCAAGGTGCTTGCCAACACTGGCTAAATAATCATTAACATAGTTAACCGATTCCATCGCAGTATTACAAGCATTGAGTAATTCATAATTTCCTACCCTAGACGTGTTAAGATGTGTTATTTCTTTAATAGATTTCCATAATGCTTTAGAGTGTTTTATATTGGCTTTTAGTAGTTCGGATTCGTGTTTACGTTTTAATTTTTTAATTAATTTGTTACAATAATTACGGTACCTAGTAAATGTTATTTTTAATATTTCATTACACGGATCAGACCTTAATTTTAGTTGCATTCTGTTTCTGTTTCTGATACATCTTAATAGACCACCGGTGATCCAGGGCTTAATAATGCGCTGTTTACTAGAATTTATCTGTACTCTAACACTCTCCTCAAGGGATGATTTAAGTTTATTAATTAAATGTTCAATCACAAAGTCAGGGTCATCGCTTAATAATAATGTGGTTAGGTTTTTTGTTAAAAGCTTTTCTGCAGCTGCTTGAAAGTCGGTGAAGGTTTTAATTGTTGGAGAACAGGGTCTAGTTTTTATTTTAGATATGCTCATAAATATTGACGCATGGTCTGTTATAGTGGTGTTTAAAATTGCAATACTAGCTGAAAGTTTGGTTTTGTCAAGCTTTAAGATATAATGGTCTAAGCAACTATTTTCACGCGTGGGAAAAGTGTGCCCTGGCAGAAGTCCATGTGAGGACAGCATGTCGAGGTAAGAGGCCCGATTGCTAAGTTCGTAAGAAGATTCGTTATCTCTTGAAATTAGGTTAATATTGATGTCCCCAGCTAGTATAATATTACAATTGTTTTTTATTGTGTCTAACAGTGTATCAAGTGAGGTAATAAAATTAGTTGCATTTTGATGTGAGGGTGATCGATATATTCCCAGTATAGTACACCCACATATGTTTAATTGTATGCACGAAGCGTTATTCAAGCTATGCTCCTTAAAGACTGGATTCAGCTTAGATTTGGCGTACACAACTACTCCATCATTTTGATTACAGTGTTGTGTGGTAGCATAATGTGTGTAATTTCTTATTGAAGGTACTAGTTTTTTTATGTTGAGGTGACATTCAGTAAGTATTAAAACATCTATATCAGAGCTAATATCCGAGAGTGAGGCTTCAAGGTTATCAAAGTTGCAATAAATGCTTCTTATGTTTTGTTGTATTACTGTAAGATCCGTTTTTTTATAATTAATATGTTTCTTTAAATTCGCTATATCGCATGTTTCCGATTTTGCTACCGCTATATCGTCTAATTCATGTAAGTTTGTAATATTAGCTGCCATTTGTTTTTAGGGTATAATACTGTATTTCAATTTTTGGGGAAATGGTCATATATAACAAAACAAAGTAAGAGGGTTCATAGCTACAAATAATGTTAGTTTTGTTTAGGGCTAGTGTGTTTGTGTAAACAGTGTTGAAAGTGTATGTTCTGTATGTGCTTGTGAGTTCGTGTATGCATGTAGTTTTTTGTATACTACTGGGCGTAGCGGTTAATATTGTGTTATGTTTATATAGAATGTGACATAATACATGAATTAAAAGTACCAGTATTGATATACGGGAGGAACAAAGAGTACCACTACTACAGTTAATAGCAAATAAAAATAAAACCTGTCCACCACGGGTACTAAAATTAACAGTGAAAACTAGAACTAGTCACAAGTTATTGAAAAGTTGTTGGATTTGAGCTTCATTAGTGATAGTTATAATTTTAGAGTTTTCGTCCCTTCTAACGTACACATTTCCATATGCTGTCCAACAGAATGCAAAAGCAGTAGATTTTATGAGATCCCGTGCAAGAAAGAATAGTCGTGAAGCCCTGGGAGTCAGTTGCTCTGATATGAAAATAGCAGTTTCTTCGTTAACAACAAATCCCAGGTGTTTAGCTCGAAGTTTTTCTTTGTTCTTTAAGTTAAAGGCCTTACATTTCTGCAGTACGTCGGACTTTACCAAAGTTGACGTCAATTCCAATACTACAGGTGCATTTGAGACATTCCTATTTTGCAAACGAACTCGGTATATGTCCTTGATGTCCGAGGTTGTTATGCTTGCACCAATTGTGGCGGACAAGCTCATGGCACACTTTATCAAATCATCTTTTGTCTCCTTTTCCAGTTTTGGGACATTTTTTATCTCAATACTGGTCTTTCTGTAGTTTTTTTGAATGTTGTCAATTTTGTCTTCAAGGGTGAGTATATATTTTGCATCTTGTTTATTTTGTTGTTCTAGGTTCTCAATCCTGTGTTTCAAGTCTGCGTTCTCCCTTTGCAAGTGTTCAATAGTAGATTCTATCTTTGCGTTTGTTGCTTGAATTTTCTTTAAGGTGGGGTTAATGTTGTTAAATTCTTGTCGCTGGGCGGCAAGTAAAGAGGCAAACATCTCTCGCATCTCTTCCTTGAATGCGTCAAAGTCATTTAAACCCTTGGTTATTGGGGTACACTGCATTATGTCAGTAGGACTATCCTGTTCCTTACGCTTTTTGGCACGGCCAAAGACGTAGTTTGGAGAGGTAACCTTTGATTCAGTCTCCGATTGGTCGTACAAGTTTGATTCAGAATGGGATTTATTCATCATACTCGCAAATTACAGGAGACGTCAATTTTCACAGAGGTACTTATAGATTGTAAGAAAGCGTTGCCGACAATAACAATTTACAATGTCACTGCTGCTGAGTAAATGGTGTCTCTGTACCTTAGATCATGCTAGTGTATGTCGCTGCCGCTAAGTTCACTCGTAGAATTATTTGTCCAGTAGCAAAATAATGTAGGATTTAACAAAAAAGTAAACAAACACTCACGAGTCCTTTAGCAGTGCATGAGACAAAAAATTTCGCCGTGCGCAGTGACGTCAGGACGGCCGGCCGCAGCGATGCCAGAGCGAGATAGCAATTATTATAGATGTGCTTCTCTTTCCTGCCTGGAGCGTGGTGGGAGCTAAGTGGCGTCGGCGATGTATTCACCGTGTATACTATTGTACTGCTTCTAATTATGAGTTTAAATACTATTTTGGTGTGAAAGTTATTAAAATATTTATAAAACAACGAATAACACGTCTGCTATGAATGTGATCTCGGACGGAAGAGAAAACAATGACGTTACAATGACGTTGAAAGAATGCTAGTTAGGCTTTCATGAAACACGCACAGATATCCAAGCATCAGATAAACACACAGTATAAATACACACATATATACAGACATACATACATATACACACACACACACACACATACACATACACACACACACACACACACACACACACACACACACACACACACACACACACACACACACACACACACACACACACACACACACACACACACACACACACACACACACACACACACATACACATCTTCTCCCTCGCACATAAATCACTTTGTACATCAAAGTACCGACTATGTTAACACTGTTGTAATGTGCGACCGGGCTTACTATTATATAAAATTTATCTTTATATTGCAGCAGCTAGATTAAGTTCTCAGCATTGTATACTCAAACCTAGGGGAAGCAGCGAGAAAATCCCGTCACAAGTATTTTTTAACTTACTGGGGTTTCTCTCAATATATGGATGTTATAACAATGTATGAGTAGAAAAAATAAAAACATTTTGATTTGATTTGATTTGAATTATACACATGTTATATGTGCATGTTGAAGTTCTAACTCAAACCTAATTAATCCGTACCAATATTATAAATGCGAATGTCACTCTATCCGTCTGTCTGTATGTTACACTTTCACCCTGCACAGATTTAGATGCAATTTGGTAAAGGTACCCATATCAAATTTCATATTCTGACTAGACCTTTGGAAAGGACAAAGTCTGTGATTTGTCGCGATAATTGACTTAGACACAGGCGTATCAGCATCAGCTAGTAAACTATATTAATAATTGTATGCAGTGCAATTGACAATTACTTAATTAATTCAGTTAATTACTTAGTTAGAACCAATAGTACAAATCTAATCAATTACCACGTCCCTCATCAAATCCAGCGAAAATGTGCACAGTACACTGGTTGATTGGATTGCCTCACTAGAGTGAGACAGCTAATCTTTGCCTCTGGTACAGACCGGAGGATATAGAGGACCTGCCAGCCAGTTCACTTGCTATATAACGGATAAGGCTCCGACGTGAGATTTCTGAAGACAGATGGCAGTCGCTCCCGTGTTAGCCAAAATACCAATGCAAAGTTAGACTTTGTAAGCCGGGAAATGGCTATGAGGATAATTAATGAATCAATTAGCTCACGGCAAACCGCTGCTGGACATAGGCCTCTACCAATGTCTGCCATTTTGTCCGATTCTCCGCTTTCCGTATCCAGTCTGTCCCAGCCACCTTCTTCAGGTTGTCAGTCCATCTGGCTAGGGGGTGTCCTACCTTCCGTTTGCCTTCTCGCGATCTCCACTGTAGAACTCGTTTACTTGGAGTAAACGAGTTCTACAGTGGAGATGACCATCGGTCTTTCTACAGACGTGGCCAACCCACTGCCACTACAGCTTGCTTATTCTGCGGAGCTTCGTCGGTAACTTTAGTTCTTTGTCGAAAAAACCTCGTTTCAGATTTTATCCTTTTATAATGACGACTAAATAAAAACACTTATAAACTTTTAATCCGTATAATATGTGACACTTCCTATAAGATTACATACATACATAATTATTTATTATATTCACATGTGTAAATCTCTGAAGGGATGGCCAGAGACGTATTAGCACCCACATATCGCCCAACTGCGATTTTTGGTCCCACGTAATAGGCAGTGAAAATAGTGTTGCCAAGCGGGCACTTTACTATGGGCTGTGTATACTATCCTATAGGGAACAGTCCTATCTTTTGCCCTCTACAATACCCACAGGAAGAGACAGGGATGAGATAAAAATAATGACGATTCTCATCATATTACCTTTTTAATTATACTAAACTCCGTTCATCAAGATACCCGCCGGTTAAACACTAAACAGTCTGTTTTACATAAGAAAAACAAATTCTAAACTGTAGCATAAAAGAAGTGGAAATGCTGCCTCTCAACCGTTACAATGTTAACCAATTTGCTTAATCCTAAGCCTCGTTAAGTGGGGGTAGTCGACAAATTGTTCCACAGTCTGACATCAGTCAAGTCATATCTCGGTTTAGGATAATGAGAGCATCCCACAATGGTCCCGTTTTTGCTCTTTTATCGCCAAAGCTCGCTCGCCGTAATTGGTATGTATTTTTTATTCAACTATCTGTGTTTAAAATCTTAAACCGAAGTTGTCTAAAATGAAATTCGTTACGTTTTATTTGTCAAACGTTTGTAAGCTTACATTATTATCTGATGGCTGTCGGTGGTGGATAAAAATTGGGGGACAAGGGGACTACTTTTGTTATTTTGGAAGCTGTAAAACAAAATTGATGAATCTAAAAATTTTTATATATCATTATAGGCTCTAAAAATGTCATATAATTTATCTAGAGGTTTAGATAAATTTAATTTTAATGATCAAAGATATCAAGCAGTGCTGCATAGACCCACCAAATTTAATTATTATTATTAAATAATTATTCAAAGACACGGATAGCGGTATTATAAGCACATTCTACATTCTACAACATTCTATCTAGACCTGGGATAAGCATAATTTAACTAGCTTGCTGTGGAATATAGAATACGGATTTTTTATACCACTTAAGTGGCAGACAATCTCACGGTCCACATTTTTTTTATACATCTTAGGTGGCAGACAAGCACACGGCCCACGTGATCCCAGCCGTCCCTGTAAGAACAGAGAGTTTCTGTGCCTTCAGTGCAGAATACAAAATCAGGACATGCTTTTTGTCTTCCCACTGTACAACAAAAACACCTGATGGAAAGTGGTTACTGTGGCGGGTTCTTACAGGGGCGTCACACTCGCGCTGTGCCAGTTCATTCCACAATTTAAGCGTGTGAGAGATAAAGTTCCTATCATGTCTACCTGTGCAAATTGTTTTAAGACGCAAAATGTGGGGATGAATTCCATGCCTCTGGCGAGAGGTGCAACAATAGAAAGTAGCCGTGGGTGTCATGTCGAACAATTTTTCTGAACACACACTATTATACAGGTGCCTTTGCATCGAGTCGAATGGCTCAAGCTGGTAATTCGGTGCCCCGGTAAAAAGGTGACAACAATATTCCATGTGAGACCTGACCTGAAACTTAAAGAGAAGAACCCTTTTTTTTTTTTACGTGCGCAAAATCCCCACGGATACCTCCCCACCGGAGCCGGTGGCGGAGGTTATCTCGGACTTGAACCGACTAAACGCACGCCGCCTGTGGGTCGTTTTGGTTGCCGAAGGTGAGGTTGACAGGCATATCCCTCGCACCCCGGCTGACCCAGGGCCATCTCTCGCGATCTGGCCCTCGTCTCAGGTGTGGGGACTACAGAGTCCCCAACTCGACCCCGGAAACGGGGAGGCGCTCTAGGCGCGCCACCGCCGCGGCCTGCTTCTGCCAGGGTGACAGGCGGCTCCACCTGTCACCCCCAGGCCGGCGTTGATGGGGGGCGGAGGTCGTTCATGGACCTCCGACGCCCGGGTTGCGTTCTTCGCCTCTCCCGCTCCTTCGTCGCTCCCGCTGCCGGTCCCGCCCCGCCTCCTCCTTCACGAGCATTACTTGCTCGCAGAAGGAGGCGCCGGCCGCCCACGCATCCGCGCAGCGGACCATCGCCGCGAGCAAGGTGGAGAGCGTGAGAACTCTCACTCCCAGGGCCGCCACAAGCTCCCGCCTCGGCGTCTCCCACGCCGGACACTCGGTGAGCGTGTGCGGACCTGAGTCCTCGCTCGCGTCGCAGTGATAAGAGAAGAACCCTTTGCCCTGCAGTAAAGTACTGCAATTTGAAATGAAGCACTTCAAGTTTTTGGATGCCAGCTTGCCTTGTCTTCCAAGTATTTACGATACTGGTCATTGCTGGAGATGTGGACACTCTGGATTCCCATACTCGCAGAGATGGTGAGTTTAGTGTTCATGAAGTGTGGCGTTACAGTAATACTTAATTTTTTTGATGTAAACAAACATTTGCACTTAGCGGGAATTACATCTGAAACCCCTGCGTTGCAGTTAAACATTCAACCGCCACGCCACAGAGGCCGTCTATATAATCATATATATTAACACAGAAACACCACGAAAAATTCAAAAAGTCATATTTTTTAGACCAGTTAGAACCCAGTCTACCCTACTCCAGTCTACGAAGTCTTGCACTGACCGAAAACAGCATCGTATACATATGTAGCTCTTGTGACTACTTCCTGTGCATATACATTCTCCCACCGGTTCTTGCGGGGCGTATCCGTGGAGTTTTCTCGCACAGATTCACCGACTGCAAACTCAAAATTCGATATCCTTTAAAAAGGTATGTAATGGTTACTTTACGACTGGTGTTTTGATCCGGGTTCGAAAGTAATCCCTACAAACTTTATATTCCTGACCCTCCTCACATTATGTTATATTCACCTTCATTATTTACTCACTCATAATCATATTATTTACGCATTTTATTTTTGTATACGCATTCCAGTTACCACCATGCATTCCAGTTAAATTATTCGTTCACATTCCATAAAGACTGTTGGTTATTTTGGACGTATATTTTTCACTATTTTATTAACAAAATTTTCAGATTATGTGCTTGGAATATTAACATAATGTAGATGATATGAGATGTTAAATGCCTGAAATAAATATTTTATTTATTAACTGAATTTATTTACTCCTCTTACAATAGCATACAAGTTTTTTTTTGAAATAATAATCTATAAGTAGATTGTGTAATAGCGTTTATTTACTTATACAATATATACTCGTAATAATAATGGAAATAATTCAAGAAATATATAAAAAAAATACAATCAGAGATATCGGAATATCATGTATTGTTTGGAGTAGATATCGATATGTTCCAGTATGCATGTAAAATATGGAGAAATTTTTAATTTGTCATATTTTCTACACTGCTGCTATCACTACTTTGTAATATTTTTCCAATACCACGGCACCATTCACAGCCCATGATTGTATAAAATTATTCTGCACAATATCTTGACTAATTATTTCACTAAATTAGTTACAACAATCAATATTTCCTAACCGTTGAACCATAATTTTCATTTAATCATTGAAATTGCTGGCAACATTACATAATGGTTATTAAGTTATAATTTTAAATAAAATATTCGTGTCGCGTTATATCGCCGCCGATATCGTAACTTATTGTTGTCACGTAGATTTTACATAAATAAGTATCGAATGAATCCCATGGAGGGTGGAGATAGGGTGCTGACCTGTCGCTAGTTACCTTTTATGATAATAACAATTTATGGGACATTTCTTTAATCGCCTTTCAGTTTTTTTTTATAAACTTTACATTCCTTTGTGTATTATGGCCTACTGTCTTACTTATAGTACAACGGTCTTACTAATAATAAATTACACAGGGTGTATACAGCTGTTATGTCAAAATTTTCATACAAAAGAGTTGCTTTTGGTGTGAAACTTTTGACATTACAGATGTATAAACCCTGTGTGTTTTTTATTAGAGTTATGTGGCAGTTTGTGAAGAGTTTTGAATGTTTGGATGTTTATTATTCACGCTCTAACAGTTAACAGATCTGGTTGAAGTCTGGAATAACTTGAAGGCTATCTTATAAAGGCTAGGCTTTTTGCGGGAGCAGGATTAAAATTACATGCGGGCGAGTTCGCGGGTTACACAGAATATTTATAACTGTAAAAATGTCTGAAATAACAAGAATTAAGAAAATTCTACAAAATGTAATGTATGCAATTTGTAGTTAATGTATTCATGTAGTCAAAATACATGTAAAAATAGATTATTAATTTTATATTTTAATAATACTATATCAATACATAGTACTTACTCGTACAATAAAAATATATGAAAGAATTATCACATAAGGTGGTCTGTTTGCATAGCACGATTTCTTTCAATCAAGTTTATTATGGACTAGAATAATCACGAACAAGGTAATATGTTTTATACCACTTAGGTGGCAAACAAGCACACGGCCCACCTGACGGAAAGTGGTTACCGTGGCCTTTGGACGTGTGCAAAACCAAGAGAGTCACACTCGCGCTACCAACCCTGTAAGCACAGAGAGTTTCAGCGCCGTTATTGTAATAGACAAAGCAGGTCAAGCTTTTCGTGTTCCCACTGACAGCACAAAAACTTTCCAGTGAGTTCTGGCTATGCTACTCACAGCCGGGAACATAATACGAGGTAATTGTGGCTGTTTTCTGTAGGGCGGAGGTACTTCCCTAGCCGGACTGCTCAATTGGACGGAAATACTGTCGTGTCCTACCTCCTCTATATCTACAGCATCTATCCCTGAATTTCACCTGCAAATAAAGTTTACTATAGTAAAGGTAGGGGCAGTTCTTTTATGATCTGATTAAAAAAACAAATTTCCAATTCGTACAGTAGCATACGAAATATATCCTATTTTGGTATACTTTTTGCTACTGACATGATGACGGGTCATACAATATGGCATTTAATAAAGTTAAAACAACGTACAGCTGACTGAAAAATCCAATTAGCCTCGTGCGTAGTGGACACCGTTGACTGACCTCGTAAATCGTAAATCATCTTTGATGGGAAAGTTTTCATTTTTGTACGGTATTTATTCTCAGTAGAATAGGATCCACCCATTTGATAAAATAAAATAATTTGTTTTTATTGTATAAAGCGATTAAGGGATGAGGCTGTTTAAACTATCATGGTCACTGACATCAGTATCAGAATAAACGGGATATTTACCATGTTTCATTATTTTGAGTTTCCGATATTGAAATGAATCTTGAATGGGTTTATTTGTGGTGAGTCTGGGTGGTCTTATCCGTCCATTGTATCCATTCTTTTGTAGAACGCCGCTTATGTGTTTCAATTCTTCCTGTAAATGTTCCTCGTCACATAAACTATATGCGCGGTCAGTAAGCGACGTCACTACCAAATTCAGATGGCGTCGACACGACCCATCCTCACGAACACCGATCATCACGTCAAGGAAGGCGGTGGGTATGGCTAGCTATACCCACCGCCCCAAGCACCCAAGCATCAAAATCTGGAAACGGTATGTTGATGACATTTTCTGTATACTGGAGAGGAGTGAGAATGTTGTACAACAATACGTCGCCCAATTCAACAACATCCATGGAAAAATGAGCTTTACATACGAAATGGAAAAGGAAAGAACCCTTGCCTTCCTTGACGTGAGGATCGGTGTTCGTGAGGATTGGTCGTGTAGCCACTCGGTGTACAGGAAACCCACTCACACTGACCGCTACCTGCATGCCGACTCACATCATCATCTGCGCCATCTGAATTCGGTAGTGACGTCGCTTACTGACCGCGCATATAGTTTATGTGACGAGGAACATTTACAGGAAGAATTGAAGCACATAAGCGGCGTTCTACAAAAGAGTGGATACAATGGACGATAAGACCACCCAGACTCACCACAAATAAACCCCGGAACTATAAGGTGGTAAGACAGCCAGCCTTTTTACCCTACATCAAAGGAGTGACAGATAAGATCGCTAACATCCTGAAGAAGGTATCTGTCAAAACTATTTTCACTCCTTTTAAAAAGCTGTCGCAATGCCTGCGCTCACCCAAAGATGGCTCCCCATTGGACAGACCGGGAGTGTACAAGATTGACTGTAGCTGTGGAAGTTCTTATATAGGACAAACAAAAAGAACGGTTACATGCCGAATCAAGGAACACATCAGGGCAGTCAAAAACAATAAACCGCATAAATCTGCAATCGCTCAACATTTATTGGAGTCAGTCCGGTACGAACCACTGGATCGAGCTACATAACCCTCAGATGCTTTCGACAGAACGCCACTATATACCCAGACTGGTTAGGGAAGCAATTGAAATAAAAAAGTATAAAAATTTCAATCGTGAGGATGGGTTTCAACTGCCGAACGTCTGGCATCCAGTGGTCCGTCTTTGCAAAAACAACCGGGAACAAGCTAAAACAAAATCGCGAGTGGATACAGTGAGCATCGTATGTCGTGAACGTGATCGAGATCGGGTTCGAGTTTGTAGTGAGAGTGAAACCAATAGTAGTGCAGATACGCGTAGTAAAAGAACTCGAAAGAGGGTAGATCGATATAATTACTCCTAGGAAAAAACTTTTTCTTTGTTCACCGCCACTACTCCAGTTCCTCCGTGATCATGGTGCTTGCAACAGCGCCGAAATATCGGAAACTCAAAATAATGAAACATGGTAAATATCCCGTTTATTCTGATACTGATGAGGCTGTTCTTCTTCCGTGCCACTGCAAATGATTTGCGAGCAAACTTATAAAAACAGGTAACATTAGCGATTAGCATCACGCACAACATTCGCGGCTGCTATTTAACGAAGCTCTAGTGTGAGTGTATACGTCATTGCCATATTGAAGCAAGAGCCCGCAGCGATTCTATCATGAAATATCCGAAGTTTCGGGCCCGCGCAGAAAACGAACGAAAAACGTAGCGCTTAGTCATGAAGGTGCTATGAAGTCACCTCGGTTTTTTTACGACAGGATTTAAGACATAGGGAAGAATCACGTACCGGGCAGAAGCAGGCCGCGGCGGCGGCGCGCCTTCCCATTTCCGGGAACGAGTTGGGGACTCTGTAGTCCCTACACCCGAGTAGAGGGCCAGATCGTGAGAGATGGCCCTGGGTCGGCCTGGGTGCGAGGGATATGCCTGTCAACCTCATCTTCGGCTACCAAAAACGATCCACAGGCGGGGTGCGTTTTGGTCGGTTCGAGTCCGACATAACCTCTTCCACCGGCTCCGGTGGGGGGGTTTACGTGGGGATTTTGCGGACGTAAAAAAAAAGAATCACGTACCGTCTTTTGTCGTTTGATTCGATTTCAGGTTAAATTTCATATTATTTGGCTGTTTCATGAGTTCCATAGAACCTATTGTACAAAATTTTGATCCGCAATTGCGAATGTTTAATGTTATGTCTACTGACCTTCGTTATTTTATAAAAACAGTTACAGCATGTAAAAAAAGAAAAAGGATCAAAGTGACATCCACACTTGACCGCTTTAGGATGTTTTTCCGTTGATGTTGTTTCGAACATAATGACGAAACGCTCAAACATCACATAACATCTGAAGTACCTATTTTGATTCCGATGTTCGCTTTGTTCGCTTGGTAAGATTACGCCGTGATTACAATGAAAATCTTCTATTCAATGGTGTAATGAAATCGAATTGTCATCATTATATAATGCTCAGTGGTCAGAGCAGTCCCCCAGTAAGGAAAAAATTGCGGGTTTGAATCCCGCATTAATCAAATAAATGTAGGAAAAATCTTAATTGATTTAATCGATCATTATAATGGTTTAGTAGATACTCGTAATGAAGATAAATTAAATGTGTGTATGGAGTTCGTAACCCAAAATAACCTCATCTGCTGGTTGGTATACTTGAACGACCAATGAACAAGGCGCAGCCTTTTCTCTCAGGGTTGAGAAGATACAGGAAAGTAACCAAAATAAGTCATACACATTCAAAATCGACATTGAAAAATTAGAATCATTTCAGATAAGATTTTTAAAATTCCTTTTAAATATAAAAATTAAAGACCAATGTAAAAAAGACTACACCAAATTATTTAAATTACGTAATGTATTACCTATTATGTCAAAACATAAATATCTATTAGCTATCAACAAGCACGGCAATCAAGAGCATATCCTCAACGCAGTATACAATGCTCACAGTATCCACTCCATGACATCAAAGAAGCATGATGTGCCTTTTTTTATTGTGCGAAAGATCGCCCACGTATAACCCACTTGATGGAGCCGGTGGGGGGAAGTTATGTCGGACTTGAACCGAATAATGCAGCCCACGCATCCGCACAGCACACCGTCACCGTAAGCAAGGTGGCTAGCGAGAGAACTATCACTCCCAGGGCCGTCACTAGCTCCCGCCTCAGCGTCTCCCACTCTGGGCACTCGGTGAGCGTGTGTAGCCCCGAGTCCTCGCTCGCATCACAATGATAGTACCTGGGTATTAACTCCTTACCGATCCGTTGCAGATAGTCTCCGAAGCACCCATACCTGGTTTCAACCCGCGTCTGCCGATACGAAAGGCTGCAGTGTGGTTTCTCTACGCGCTTCCCCATAATGGGTCTTACCGCCGCTATTATTACGGACAGAACTCTTGAAAAACGTTGGCTATACCTGATTAACAGCTTGCCTTGAGAAGTGGCATCGGAAACTATTATTTTTTATACCACTTAGGTACCTAGTCATTATATACAGACATAGACCTAGTCTATGTCTGCATGTAATGTGTATGTAGGTATATTTAAATATTACAACCAGGAAACTAGATCCCGCAAACAAACCGATTTCACGATTTTGTGGGGCTATTTATAACCTATCAATGTATCTAAGTATTTAGTTGAAATATATAAAATAAATCAAATCAAAAGCACAAATACACAACTTCTACTACATATTTCTGGTTTTGTTATTTTGGGGCTATATAATAATATTTGGGGCCCAGTCTATTAATTTAGGAACGACTAATTAATTTTTAAACTTTCGCGATGTGAATTCATAATTATACAAGGTTACGGGACTTCTAGCGTCTCCCGTCAAGTCGTGACCACGGGTGCTGCAACGCATCCGAAACGTCGGCAGAAATAGTAAGTTCCATTATATAATTTGCGAGAAGTCTCGATACCTTGTATAATGCCTAATTCATTGTTTATAAAAATGATGGAAATTTTTATCTTCGTTAGCCGCATGTTTATGTACAATCTCTATGTAAATATTTCGTAGTTTTAATGAGCAATATGAGTAGGCCACATCATTAAAACAGTCGTTAAAATCTGGCTTTACTGCGTTAACATTGCCCAGAAATAGACTCGTTATATCATAAAATACAAGATGCGGTCAAATGTTACTAAAATTTGTGGTTTGACACTGTAAGATTCATTATTGTATTAAGGTAAATGCAACAATGGCGTATACTTTCAGGACAAATTTTTTTTTAAAGAATTAACCTTATTTAACTGTAACACCAACATCTAGATCAAATCTTGAAAATAAAATTTCACACCTAATAAAAATCAGAGCTCTTAACAAAAAAAAATCTCAAGAATCAAAATTTACTTACGACAGTTTTGCGAATTTTGGAACATGTCTTATCTTTTGACGTACGGCATCTTTTAAGTTAAGTTAATAGTCATGCAAACCAAATGGTTACTTTTCTTTCGTTCTTTTTTTTTCTAAAAAGTGTCCATTATGCCTTTACCTTATGTGTACCGAAAATCATTCTTACAGTTAAAGGTTCCTAATAAATTCGACCAACGGAACGTTTAGTTTTACTACAGTTGCCAAATGAATACCCGTTAGACAGTAATACAATTGCTATAAGGTATGTACAGTGGGCTACAGAAGTCATCAATTGACTACCTAAGTGTAATTTAACCTTAGATCATATGTTATATTGACACCTAACAAAATGCATCACAAAAAAACGGCGTGGAAAACACGTTTGTGTGAGTAAGCTCTCGTAATGTTCTTTAAACTGTCAATATGTGTACGTCATGGGATGCATGTATATGTCAACTTATACCGAAGTAGGAGCCATTATTCGTTTTGTTGAAATGACACGCGTGCTGCGTGTAGTTATAGGGTATAAACTCGGGCTTCACAAAGTTGGTGATACGTTTGTAGGCAGCTGTATAAAAATATTTAATACAATTCCTCAGCATTTGATTACCATGCCACTAAATAAGTTTCAAAAAGAAGTGAAAAAAACGAGTCACTTAAAAATAAGTCACTTACTTGCTCGCACATCATAAATTGTAAACTAAAGCAAATTTAAAACAGGAAGATCTAATAAACAGTAGTTCTCTGAGTTTCTTGCTGGTATCTTTGCAATAGAACTAACCTACCGAACCAGCGAAAGACTCATTTCCCAATGGTTTATCTTTATATTATTTAATTTTTTATATTATTTCTTGACAGAATTGTACAGTTTTTGACGTTCACATGTATTCTTTACGTGCCTAAACTGTTTAAATGAAATTAATTCTTTTATACAGTCAAAAAAATTAATATAGATGAAGTAACCTCCGTTAACAAATTGTGATGGCCCAGAAACTCTCTGTGCTTACAGGGTTGGCAGCGCGAGTGTGACTCTCTTGGTGTTGCACACGTCCATAGGTCACGGTAACCACTTTCCATCAGGTGAGCCATGTGCTAGTCTGCCACCTAAGTGGTATAAAAAAAAGAAAACTCTAAAGGACTTATTACACACAATTATAAGAAGAGAAAGAATGAAAGAAATGTGTTTACTAATAGGTACAATTCAAACATTGACGGTTAACACTGTATTAGGTACTTTCTAGCTTACGAATGCAGATTGAATTGCACTAGCATATTTTAAGGTAGTACTTTTAATAAGCTTGTATAAGTGAGTTACAATGTATTAATTTTACTTTACAAGTACATAAAGCACATTACGTTGGCAATCATCTACGTTTCATCTCCGAGTAAACACATTACTACATCTAAAGACACAAACATTACATTTTTGTTTACCAATATATTCCAAAGAAAGTACACACGCGTTCTTCATTCTCTAGATTAAACATGTCGTTTGAATATTGAAAATAAATATTTGCCGTATACTTTTTTAGGCCACCCGTGTTAGAATATTTACGAGAGGTAAAGCGAAGCATCGATTAAGGACATACTCGTACTATGTGCCTTGGTGCCATTGTCTACAATAGCTGCTGTTAATTACTGAGTTATGTAGGTGTTGGATATTACGTTGAAATTTCTAGAAAGCACATAATAAAATATAACTTGTATTCGTTGAAGCAAAAGTTAAAGCATCCTCTGCAGAGGGGGCTGTCCGTTACACCGACTTATTCTGTCTAAGTTTAGGAGACGTCTCGTGAGCCGTTTGTTTACCGATGGCATGGCTATTTTTGATTTCAATTTCAAATTTTTGGCAAATTTCTCACGTGTCTAGGTGCGCAACTTTGAGTAGTAATGGTAGTGGGCCAGCAACAAAGCCCCTCCTTGCGAGTTAGTAGGACCCATTGTGCCCTTTTATCCACTGCAGCACTGTAGCGTTACTGCATTATTATGTGGATAACTTATTCAACGACAGAGAACTAAAGTTACCGACATAGGCCACAGAATAAGCAAGTTGAAGTGGCAGTGGGCTAGCCACGTTTGTCGAAGGACCGATGGCCGTTGGAGCAAATGAGTCCTAGAGTGGAGACCGCGAGAAGGTAAACGAAAGGTAGGACGCCCCCTAGCCAGATGGACGGACGACCTGAAAAAGGTGTCTGGGACAGACTGGATGCGGAAGGCGGAGGATCGGAGAAAATGGCGCACATTGGGAGAGGCCTATGTCCAGCAGCGGACTGCGGTGGGCTGATTGATTTGATGTGAACATATTAAAAAAAAAAATGTTCTTCTTATTCTTATTTCAAGTCCCATTGCGAACATAAACAACATAACATAAACTCACGCCTATATCCCCGAAGGGGTAGGCAGAGGTGCTAGCACCCACATTTCGCTAGTTTATGTTTACGTCCCAATGTAATAGGTGGCGAGCCTATTGCCATTAACCGGGCACTTATAAACCTGCGATAAATACACACAATTCGAAAAGCATCGAAAAGTCATTGGTGTGTGCCATGGTAAAACCTGGGATCGAACCCGAGACCTGGTCTCAGCAGTCCATTACCCATACCACTAGGCTACCGCGGTTTGCGGTTTTGTTGAATTGCGTCTACTAACATCAATATCATTTTAACTACACCCAGTCATTCGTACTCATGGTACGTTCAATGTTAGTTTATTAGTATGTTTTAATTCAAAAGCGATATGCTAATACCCAGTTTTTGTCAAAGCATTACAGCTGAAGTAATTTTAATAGGTTTCTTTCGCACCCACCAATGAATGCTGATGCGATCTGTCATATTAGATGAGACTTCAGATCAAACTGAAATAGAATATTAAATTTGAATAATTTACAGTTCAATTTATTTCAGTGACTATATGTTTATGTATTAGTAGCCGATACGCCCCGGCTTCACCCGTGGCAAAATTCTGAACCCTTTCTGAACCGCATGTCACCCTATGCACGCAATTGATTAATTTTCTAATATTATGGGAATCTGCAGGATTTGTTATCATTTATGATTTTTGCTTCGCTCCCTTGAGAATTACCGTGATGTTGATGATTATCGAGGAAGGTTCAACTTCCTCGATAAATGAACTATTCAACATAGAAATATTTTTTCAGTGCAAACCAGTAGTTCTTGAGATTAGGGTGTTCTATCACCCAAACAAACAAATTCTTCACCTTCATAATATTAAATCATAAAGCTCAAGAGTTTAATATTAAATTTAAAGAATATTTCAATAAAAACTACAACCCAAATCTCTTTGGAATTTCAATCAGTAACAGAAATTGCTTGTTAATATACAAATCTACACAGCGCTGGCGACAAATTAATAAATCTGTTCTGTTCAAAAGTCAATATTGAATTATTCAGTACACACAGTATTACTATGATTTGATTTGAAAATTTATAACTGATAATAGTTTTCGGTACGAAAATTTAGATTGAGACTGTTGAGGATTGAAGACGGCTGCTGTTTATATTAAGAGGCCTTAGGTATGATTTCTGTATAAAGTGAAGTATTATTGGAATGGCGGCGTCTGGTAATTTGCCTTATAAAATATACTATAGACACTATTAGGGATATTGTTGTAGCATAGTGTATTAATGGGTTTTGTGTACCTACGTTTGTGGAAGAAAATAAATAAATATTATGATTTTATTATTGTAATACTATATCAATACATAGTGCTTACAATAAAAATATATGAAAGTATTCTCACATAAGTTTGCTTAGCACGATGACTTGTAGTCAAGCTTATAAAGGACTAGAATAATCACCAACAAGTTACATAATACTTTTTTTATACCACTTAGGTCGCAGACAAGGTCAAGGGTCACCTGATGGGATGCGGTTACCGTGGCCTATGGACGTATGCAACACCAGGGGTGTCACACTCGTACTGCCGATCATGAAGAAATCTTCTGGTGCCCCTCTTGAAGAACCCCATATTGTAGGTGCTCGGGGAAAACTGCAGCAGGAAGGTCATTCCACAGCTTGAGTGTGCGTGGCATGAAGTTTCTTTCATAGCGCACAGTGCGCACCATCTCAGGCCGCAATGTGTGAGGATGAATTCCCTGACTATGGTGAGAGGTGCGATGATAGAATGTAGCTGTGGGCATCATGTCAAACAATTCATGTGAGCACAAACCATTGTATAGGCGGTAGAACACACACATTGAGGCAAAATCCCTCCTAAGGCTAAGAGGTTCCACACCTGTGAGTATGGGATTGTCAACCAGCCTCAATGCCCGTCTTTGCACTGAGTCAAAGGGGTCAAGCTGGTATGCAGATGCTCCAGCAAAAAGGTGACAGCAGTACTCCATGTGAGGCTGGACCTGTGCTTTATAAAGAAGGAGTTGCTGCCCCACAGTAAAGTACTGCTTCGCCCTGTTGAGCACTCCGAGTTTTCTTGATGCCAACTTAACCTTGTCCTGCAAATGACTTCGGTATTGGACGTCTCTGGAGATATCGACATCAAGGATACTCGAGGAGATGGTAAGCGGTGTGCCCAGGACTTGCGGCGCTACAATGAATGGGGTTTTCTTAGCGGTGAATACACATACTTGTGTCTTAGTGGGGTTGAATTGGACTAGGTTTAGTCGTCCCCAATCGGATACTCCAGAGAGAGTAGTCTCGATTTCAGACACAAGTTGTTCGCGACTCTTCTCCACCTCGGACTGAGAGACATTTCACACTCCTTAGCGCCATGGGCCAGACTATCATCGGATTTTTGCAGCGGTCGAAGGCAAGACTGGCAGAAGTTTCCCTCCGCAGCTTTGGCGAGCTACCAAAATGCACGACTGCCACATGGGTAGCGCGCAAGCCGCTCGCCAATTCTGGCGATAAACTCAAACTTAGCCCTGGCCGTAGCTTTTTTACTAGACCTCGAGGCGGCATTCAACTTTCACTTCACTTCAGCGATATTTGGATCATTATTGGCAAGAGCCGTGGTCCAAGTCCTGTATGCAGATTGCTTGTGGTCTCTTGCTTCTCTGCAGGGCCTATTAAAGCAAGGGCGTTTGCTCTCTCCTGTTGCGATCCAGCGGTTCGGAATATAGCATTCCATACCCGCTAGGATCGCATCAGCTACTGCTGTTGCACAGGAGCTGGGATCATTTGTAGTGAAGCAAAGCCCCCCAAGAATACTAAATCCGCGGTAGGGTATTGCTCAATTACCTTGTCCGCAGACCGCTGCAGATGCTCAAACAATTGAGCTGTACCCAGGTCACCGCTATGAGACCTGTAGAGGCACGCAAAGATACGGGTGTGGCCACCGTGATCCGTACGTACCCAAAGAGTTGACAGGACCCTGTCTTCAAGGCCTTGAAGACGGCGGCAGCAAATATCATCCCGGAGGTACAAGCATACCCCGGCGCGACTCAGGAAGTTATGCTCGAGTTTGTACCAGGGGTACATTAAGTAGGCTGTATCGGCTGGCCATGATATTTGCGTCTCCGTCAGAAAAAACAAGGTGGGCTACGCGGTCTGTAAATGGAGATGGACCGCGTTGAGGTTGGTGTGTAGGCCCCTGATGTTACAGAAATCCACATGTACTGTGCACGATGGTGCCGCTGTGGTAACGTTTTTCTTGTTATTTCTTTTCATGACCTATGTGGGGGTGGGGGGGAGGAAGGTAAAGAGAGTTTCTGTGCTCCCAGTGCAGAAGACAAAGCTAGGCTTCGTACTACCATAGACAAGCTGGAGTTGTGTGACTGGCTGGCACGGCGGGCGGAAGGGCCCCCGGTCCCCTCCCAAATACTGTAGCCGAGTCCACTCCGGTTTCCTCCTCCGGCACGACTATAGCATCGGGCACTTTACACAGGCTGCTGGTTCAGCCTCCTGGGGCGGAGATTAAGTAATCCCCAGGTTCGGGAGCCGTACAACCTGCGGGCGGCCAGCGGATAACCATTTCACCGGGTCTTCCTGACCGCCGCGCCAACATTTCACTTCCCTACAAGTCAGTGGTGTCAATTTAAGCCTACGGTCTTTCCACTGACAGCACAAAACCTCTCCAGTGAGCTCTGGCTACCCTACTCACCACCGGGAACACAACACAAGGTTATTATAACCGCGGTATTCTGTAGGGCGGAGGTACTTCCCCAGACGGACTGCTCAATTTGAGACGGGAGATACCGTCGTGTCCTACCTCCTAAAGTATAAGTATATTCGTATATAAAGTTTATTCGTTTATTCATTTTAAAGTCAAACAATTAAAAAGTTACTGCTGTGTTTGAAAAAGGATAGCCTTTGTTGATAAAACGCTGGCTAATTACGATAATTATTTTTTAAATTAACAAGTGTGTGTATATTTTTTATAAAATATTATGTTCACCTGATTAGATAACGTGGGAAATTTAAGCTTGGCTATCTATGAGCTACCACCTGGAGGACTTACAATTCCCTGCGATGCATAGTTGTATTTCCTAGACATTCTTTTATTTCAATAAACTTACATTGTTCTCTAATTAATACGTACGTCGTCTCTCTCTCTCTCTCTCATTTTCCCTTCTTACAACATGATATTATATTGATATCAATATGAACCTAACAACGAAGGCCTAATAACTTGGACATGTGTCTAGTTGTATGCCTATGGCGTATCACCAAGACCGCAGTGGTCAAACTTAGCTCACCAGCAAACCTGCAAACTTGCTAACTGGCGCGGACTATCCCTTCAGATCAAATAGTAATCGCTCCCTTTAAATCATCCAAATCAAAAGGAGAAGAACGTGTAAATGGACTCCACACTCTGAGGTAAAAGCATTGTATGCAACCATGTCCTATGCCAAGATGATAATGACCAGTGTTCAGTTTTAAAATTGGAAGTGTAAAATAAATAGATGTAGTACCAAAAATCTCATTCAAAATGTTGTAATCGACTTCCGACTTTTTCTTTCGCACTGAAAATATCTTGCAACGATTCTAGTTTCAAAGCGGGCTTCATGAAGCGTGTTAGTGATTTATGCTAGCATTTTACAAGGATCGTTACGGCTAATAAATCTTTGTTAACTTGTTGCGGTTGGTGCAGAATTAGGCTTCCTGATAAACGCATGTTACGCGTAATTTTTTCACCCCGCACTTTATTTATACGACAGCTCAGATTTAGGGATGTGTCATCTTCATCAGAGTGTGGGCTTAAACGACTACCATGCAGATTAACTGGGTCTTGGCGGCGAGAGTGAGGTGTGAGCTATTTCAGTAAGGACAAAAAATAACATGTAAATTGTTTAATGAAACTTCAATGCTAACGTTTCTAGACTAGTCATAAGATTGGCACTGAATTATAAGTTAACTATAACTATTTTTAATGATAATGTCTGTAAAATTAAGTCTCCAGTTTCACTGACGTAAATTTTTCCAGTTGGCGTAGCTCATAGGAACTTATTTCAATGATAAGGATTGTTCTTCATTTCGTGTCCATGATTCACTATTGGTGCTAAATTGTTCCTGAATAAAATTGTGCTATCTCAAACGCGCTATCAGTGGCTTTATTCAAGTCGGTTTTTTTAGTGTAAGAGGTAGGACACAAGAGCCCAAGACCAATTGCGTCATGGACTGCACGGAGGCACTGCAGTCACATGCAGTTAAGCCCGGGTCTCGCATTCCCCACCTGCCTAGGTTTTGTCTCGACCGGCCAACTGTGCGTTGACGATTCAGAGACCTCCATATAGAGATAAGGATTGTAAAACTATCTAAACCAAAGACAACGTCTGTAACTTTAACTCACTTATAAGATATTATCAAATCTTAATATTATTCAGTCACTACAATGAATAATAAAACTAAACATAAAAAAACTACCCTAAACACACACCTCACATCGAGTCCTATACAAAAGGAACCAAATCGCCCTTGTATCGTACAAATAAGTGGGTAAAAAACTTTCGACCTTAAACATGTAATTCTGTGTCAATATTAAAGCTTGTTCATCACGATACTTTGAGAAACTTTTTACGATTGCTCGTTATAGGGTCTTCCTATGATAGACGCTATAAAGACCGTTCTATAAGCAATACTGTTTTATTATTTGATTGGGGTAAATAAATCAAAATTGCTTCCTGGAATACAGTTTTGTGTGAATCTATTTTCGGGTTATCTATGCGGGTCAAGGTTAAATATGTTGACGAAGTACTGCTACTATAGTATTTTTTTATATTTTGTAGATATTTTTTAACATCAGACAGATGTATACAGCCCAAACTCAGCCTCAGATGCATGGCTCAAGTTAACAATAGTGCCCGGAAAACGTATAAATGTAGCTAGTTTTCAAGTATTGAATTGACCGAAAGTCGCATTTATATTGGTCAGACACATGTCATGACGCATCAGAAAGGTATCGGTTTCATACATTTTATATGGTTGCGTTCAGTTCGCAATAGTGCGATACAGTGCAAGTACAATCAATGCAAGATGACATTTCAAATGGTTATTTGTCCACTAGTAAATCATAAAAAATGTGCTGGCAACTTTAAACCGTACAGTCCCTCCGTACCGTACTGGCTTGAACAAACCAACACACAGTATGGCTGAGTATGGCGGTTATATCGCTTTTAGTTTCGAGTTTGACCGCGGGACTTATTTTCTGGCTTTAACTCTACGTCAAATGTTTTGCCAAATCGACAAACGTAAAATAACAAACACAAATAGTCATGAAGCGAGCAGAGTGACATAGGCAGAGATCATCACGACACAATACCAAGGCAAATATATTGATCGCTTAGCAGCTCAACTTAAACAAATCTATCGTACTGTTTTTGCAAATTGGAAATATTTGTTTACCATGGATGCATAAACAACGAATGAATTTTGATGCGTATTTTGTTAATAAGGTTTTTTTTATATAATTTAGGTGGCCCACCTGTTGAAAAGTGGTTACCGAGACCTATGAACGTGTACAACACCAGAGGAGACACACCCATACTACCAACCCTGTTGGAACGGAGAGTTCCTGTGCCGTCAGTGCAGAAGACACATTCAGGACAAGCTTTTAGTTGTTCCTCTGACAGCACAAAACTCTTCAGTGTGCTCTGGCTACCCCATTCACCGCCGGGAACACAACACAACGTCATTATAGCCATGGTATTCTGTAGGGTGGAGGTACTTCCCCAGTCAGACTGCTCAACTGGGACGAGAATACTGTGTCACCTCGTCGAAAAAATCTAGGTAAATATTACAATCTTACGTTTGTTTAATTGCATTCGGTTTAAGTAGAATCGGAGATAAGATAGAAGGCTAGTATTAATATTGTAAAGTTGTATATTGGAAATGTTTATTGCATAAATTGCAATGAACACGCAAACAATTGAACGGTTTTTTTGTGTTAGAAAGGAAACCTTACATTTATTTGATTGCAATCGGTTGAGTACCTAGAACCGGAGATATGAGCCGCGGAAGGCTAGTGCAAACAATATGTGTCTCTAACTCTCTTGTGTCAATGCCTTTATCTAGAAATTGAAAATGGAAACTCCAAGTATCGCACACTTTTATATCCTGGAGGGCTTTTATCCCTGGAAGGGGATGGTGAAGGGGGGGTAATAGGGGGTGAACCTATTTCCGTATTCCGGGCACTAATGTTGACTCTAGTGATGCATCTGAGGTTGAGTCTGGGCTGTATACATCTGTCTGATGTTAAACAGCCCTATCCCTTAGTCGCCTTGTACGACACCGAGATGGGGTGGCCCAAATTCTACTCTTAAATCTCTCTCTTTAAATTTTCGTTTTTGACAGCAAAGAACCCCGAAAGTCGAACTCAAAAACAAAATAAATCAAGTCCAAATTAGTGTTCTAAAATGTAGTTTTAAATTTATGTAGTTTGAGTCAAGTTATTAAATATATATGGGGACTGAAACCTGTCAAATATTTCAAACAAGTCTGGCTCATGGATCAAATGAAAAATCATTTAGTCCTGGAATAAAATATGGATTGGTACCAATATTGAAGAGGCATTTATATGATGAAAAAGTAGAACATATTGTATAGTTTATTGCTCCTACATAATATAGGATACGTAAGTGTTTTTGTCCTGGCTGTTAATTTCCCAAGAGCAGTCAATTCTGTGGAGTCATCAATCTATGTCACTCGTGACTAACGAAAGTCTTACATTATATAAATTTTAAATGTGGCCTTGGATGACCGAGCTTTACTACAAGCGACTCTACCGATTCGCTTGGGTGGGCTCGGTATTCGCAAAATTTCAGATGTCAGCTTACCAGCGTTCCTGTCTTCAGTCCACAGTACCGAAGAATTAACTAGGAAAATCCTTGCACCTACACTAGTTAATTCTGAAGTATTGTGTAAGACTGATGCAGTGAACGCTTGGAAAATTGCATGTCCAAACACCGATCTCCCAAGGAACCTCTTCTCACAGCGTCAGTGGGACGGGCCGCTCTGCAGCTTAGTTGGAAAAAAATTACTAAATACATGTTCCAATGCTGCTGAGCGTGCCCGTTTACTGGCGGTTGGAGTGTGGGAATCGGGTCTTTGGCTACAAGCTCTTCCGTCATCTAACGTAGGGACTATGTTAGATGACACTACCTTCCGCATCGCAACTTGTCTCCGTTTAGGCGCGCCGTGTGTTTCTCCGCATCAATGCCGCTGTGGAGAAGCCGTTGACAGACTCGGACACCATGGTCTGTCGTGCTGCAGGAGCGCAGGGCGAATTCCACGGCACGCCAGCCTCAATGACATAATCCGCCGTGCTCTTGTCACCGCCGGTGTACCAGCTGTACTAGAACCAAACGGTTTGGCGCGTGACGATGGCAAGAGACCGGATGGCATGTCGTTAATGCCATGGAAGATGGGTAGGACTCTGGTGTGGGACGCCACATGCGTTGATACCATGGCTCCTACCCATATAACTAGCATGGCTGGCTGTGCTGGAGCTGCTGCTGCTTCTGCAGAGGCTCTCAAGCGGCGCAAATACTCCAATCTCATCGGAGATTATGAATTTGTGCCGTTTGGAGTCGAGACTTTGGGGTCTTGGGGTCCGAGCGCTCGCAACCTCTTCCGTGAGATTGCGAAGCGTATGGTCGACGCTTCTCGTGACCAGAAGGCTGGCCTCTTTTTAGGTCAGAGAATAAGCATTGCCATACAACGTGGCAATGCTGCCAGTCTTCTGGGAACGCTGCCACAAGAGGCATGCGATGCGGAGGAATTCTACGACGCATTTTAATTGTTCTTAGCTATAAGTTGTATAATAGTTATTTTATTTTTATTGTATTTAATATTTATAAATTATTTAATATTATTTCTGTATAGATTACTTAGAATTGAGATATTGTTTCTATTTTATATTCCATGTCAAATATGTATAAAATAATACGTTATTTTATAATACATAGATAGTATATTTGATGTCTACTTTCTTAGTGTTAGTTGAAAGTAGTTTAGGCGCGAAATACTTAATATTTATTTGTTCAGAGGATTACTTTTGAGATTTGAATTTAGAAGATGGATATATGTTTAGAAGAGTTTGGATGGTTTCGGGCGAAGATTCTCTTGCTTAGTGGTCAGAGCGTTCCCCCTGAAAGATCGCGGGTTTGAATCCCGCGTGAACTAATTCAATTTTTTCTAAATCTTAATCGATAAGAAACAAGTTATTTTATTATTGTATTTATTTACATAATGTACATGGGTTTTCATCATCATCGTCATGTCAGTCACACATAGTCCACTGCTGAACCGGCCTCTCCCACAGACTTCCAGAATGACCGATCTAAAGCAGCCCGCATCCAGGGCTTCCTGGCGACCTTCATGAGGTTGTCCTTTATGGGAATCATGGGATTTATCTAAATTAAAATATAAAAACAATACAGAATATATACAAACCTGCAGGTTCAAACATCAAAGACTTCCTCCCCATCGATGTCAACTGGGAGGGTAGCCAGAAGGCTGGCTGAATCGTTTAGAAATGTCTCTAAACAAAAGACGGGCACATTGACCCCATGATCCCAACATCTCGACTTCAAATATGTTCTCAATTTAAATATGTAATTACCACATAAATTAAAATACTTGCGTTGTTTAAGGGCCTCTGCCGACTTAATAGCACTGCAGGCGCAGTCTGCAGTCCCTATCAAGTTGTGTCCCTATGAATTTTTCAAAAGGCATGTTACGTTATAAGAACATAATTTTCGTGAATTTAGACCACCTTAAAATTTACGTATATTATTAAAAATTGCAACAATTTACCGTCTCTACCATGATTCTGGTGCAGAGTATCCGATCATGAACCAAATAGTTTGGAGACTCTTTCCTTTGCCGTACCACTAAGATTTAGAATTCCTTACTAGCTCACGTATTTCCTTCTTCCTACAGTCCCGGGTCCTTTAAGCGCAGTATGAAAAAGCATCTGATGAGGCCGTCAAGCTGAGTGCCATCATTGTAATTGTGTCTGTAATAGTAACCCTCTTTCCTGAGACTTTACCTTTAACGTACCATCAGGTGAGGTGAAATCAAATTGGCGTAACCCATATATAAAAAAAGCTTAAATAATTTTGTAGTACAAGAATAATAATTTGTAGGTACTAGTTTTTCAAGTGCAACGTGCAGACTTGATTAATGAGAAGAAATCTGCTTTGGCTATTTGATATTAGTGCATAATGGCGTCACGAAGATCTACGAAGCCCAAACCTACATCACAACTAACCGATGTACTTGCTGATTTACTGGCTTGCCTCAAGTGAAGGCTCTCCGGTTTAGTTGGTCCAATGGTAGTTGCTCCCACAAAAGCTTATAGAAAGTATAAGAGAACAGATCCTTTTTTTTACGTGCGCAAAATCCCCACGGATAGTGGTCGTTTTGTTTGCCGAAGGTGAGGTTGACAGGCATATCCCTCGCACCCCGGCCGACAAAGGGCCATCTCTCACGATTTGGCCCTTTCCTCGGGTGTGTGGGGACTACAGAGTCCAAGAGAACACATCCTGGAACAAAAGATGCAAGAGTCTTAACGCTATGGTCATGGTAATGACTTAAGTATTAATAATTAAAACGAGAATCCGACTTTATTTTTCGACAAATTGTTTATAAATTAGATATTCCTAAGTCAAAGTTGTTCTTGGGGTGGACAAATTAAATCAATGTTTTAATTTGACGACTTCAACGAACCAATTTAAATAATTCGATTACTCCGTTCTTTACTTCGTAACTGAATTAAAGCAATGAGATTTATTAACAAAAAAATCAAATATTCATCATTTCGAAGTTGAAGGGAGTTGGAATTCCAATTCGTTTGAGTTGGTAAGTGTACAATTTTTAATAAAAATAAATTGAAGTTAATTTTGTTGCTTAGAATTTTAATGTGCTAAAAGGAATTTCTGTTATAGGCAATTATTAATAAATATCGGTAAAATATGTTTTAAATTTAAATTTTCAGTTCGCTATTTTGTTTTAGAATCCTATTTAATATTTGATTTTGATACACTATTATAAATGAGGTAGTTATTAATATTAGTTACTCAATCATGCCAGTGGGTCTAAAAAGAGACCACATAACAGGATTCTTCTAAAAACGAGTATCTTTATTCATTTCCAGTAGATCTAATAGATTTCTATAAAATTCGTTAAATGATCACTTAAGTATATGAACCAAATCACAATAATTGATGTACTTAGCTGATTCTAACTTCGTCTAAATATCCCTGTAAGATAAAATATTTTCCTAATACGATTTCAATAAAGTGACCTTTTTAAACCTGCTGAATTGCTGAACGGATCTGGATGAAATTATAGGTATTTGAACTATCATGGTCACTGACATTCCAACAGCGCCGAAATATCGAAAACTCAGAACAATACAACATGGCAAATATCCCGATAACTTTAATACTAATCTGAATGAAATTAGGTACGAGATGAAAAATGTGAGTCTACACATTACTTATAGTCTCGTTACCAACGCAGTTATCTTTTATACTACACTATTATACCTAAAGTCAGGCTGCCGGCAGAAGGCCAGCAAACCAATAAAAAATTATTAGTGAACCACGGACTTCAAAGTTTGGACTACAGTCAAAAAATATTTATAAAAATATTAAACTGTTTCAAACATTTTGACCGCCACGAAACAGCCAAATACTCCTGCGGTCGCTATCAATCAAGCAAAATGATATGACAGTCTCATTTCTCGGTTTTGAAAACACGAAAAACTGTTTGAATGTGGGCACATTTTAAAAGGCCTGGACGTCAAAGTGAGGGTAGATAAGCGTCGACTGCGCAATCTATCTTCCTCTGAAAGACGTGTGTGATACGGGCACCCGCATGATATAATCGAAAATCGTTTACCGTGATCCATCTACATATTCCTTCTGACGGCACTGAAATTGGCTTCAAGCTTTTATAGTTCTTTAGAGGCTTCTTTAAATTTCAATATTGGCAGTTATGAGTTCTTGAAATTAACTGATATTCTAGGACACTACATAGGGTTGCAAACTAGTTAAACCCAAACTAAACTGAATTACTAAAATGCATTCTGGAATAAAAATTAGTAAGTAATATTTTATTTTGTAAAGATGTTGTATCGTTATTGTATCGACATTGCATCGATATTATATCGACATCGTGTTGACGTATATATAATATAATATTACTTAGGTTTGATATTACCATAATCCATCTCTGCGACAAATTTCATTCAGATTCGTTCAACCATTTTTGCTTGTAAGAGTAACAAATATCCACACACACTTCTAACAAACTTTCACACTATATTATTATAAGATACAAGATCTCAAAATTTAAGGTATAACTATTTAATAAGCGAGCACTTTTAAACTTAAAGCGATAAAATATGAAGATCTTGTTAGCACGAGGCAGCACCAACAATTTTCAAGCCTTGAAACTTGCCAAGTTCTTTTAATTTAAACGTGACGTTAATTTGACTTTTTAGCAGAGAAGGCACTCAGATTGGCGCGCTTAAATCTAGGTAGAACTAGGTTTCACTATCAGCCTTGAAATCTAAAAAAATATACTTTTGTGCTGTAACGGTAGTGTGTTGTGTCGACTGCTAAATAAGAGGTCACGAATTCGATTCTCATTCAGTGCAAATATCTGTATGCATAAAATGCATAGACTCTGGGGTTAGTCAACAGCTTCGTATTTTTACCTTTCCGGATAGGAAGATAAAACGCAAGTCGCTCCCATAAAAACCGTATAAGCCAAATAATAAGAAAAGGGGAAGTTTGGGAACGCTAGGCTCAGGTCTTGAAAGTAGCCATGGACAACGCTAAGACGATGATGGTGAGATTTTCCATTCGACAAGATGGCTAATTCAAAATCAAGAGGCTATTAACCTCTTGATTCTGAAATCACATTCATTACATACCTGAATTATTACAGTCAACTTAAATAATAATTTTAATATTACACTAGTGAAACTTCAAGAATAATATAGGCTACCCATGGCCGCATTAATCTTACTCCGAGAACTCGCGAAGTCTGTCCCCAGTTCCGGAATATCAGAAATATAATTTAGTTTTCCATTTAAGTTCGAAATGGGACACTTAACATACAAATTTTCCTTCTAAACTTGTCATGAGAGTTGTAACTTGGCCGTGTTGTATTTCCTTTACATTCCACTTAGGAGACCGTTGCAACTTCATTTGTTTCGGAGTAAACATCAAATACCTCCCGAATGACGACACAAAAACATTTTGGTCCGCGACAAGGCATATTCAGAGGCCCTAACACACGCGTTTACGACGCCTTTGCGGGCGAACGACATCAAAAACCGCTTAGCGAGTCCCCGACCACCACCTCGAGTTGGTGAGTGTATACTTTATGTTGACCGAAGTTGTAAAATGTCGGTGTCTCCCCGTAGGGTACTATTCCTAGTTTCATGTTGTGGTGAAGTTTTTGTGTGCGAAGGAAATGTTGTACAATTAACTATGTAAGTACAATTTGACGACGAAAACGTGCCTTGTGAGAGCTCTACTTTATTGCTGGACTGCTGTTAATGTTGGTGTTATAAACAGAAATTATGTCCTTTTTCATTAAGCTTTAAGTTAGTAATGGTATTATTATGTCAAGAGCGACTATTCAAATGTTCCGTTTGTTTGTCATCGTTAACAATGCAAAAATGTTAATCTACTTTTTTAGTTACATTTAAATTATATTGGTTATACTGGTTGCAATATTCTCACTGCAAGTCATACCGAAATCATGCAAAGTGAAGGAGAATAAGTTGGAAGACGGACTCCGGGTTCCGATGCAATCAGGGCACAAGGCTATTATGAAGATTTTGTTTATGATATTGGTAGTTTATATCACTACTTAATATATATTTATTTATATTAGCAAGGTATATTAAAATTTCTCTATGCTACTCAATCATCTTGGCTCTATGAGCGCTTGCAATGTTAGAGGCCTTAAAGTGTACTATTATTAGTAACTCCGCTATCGGGTTCAAAGATGCACGTGACACATCGTTAGGCCTAAACCCAACCAAAAGAAATCCGAAGTAACTTTATCCTAATCTGAACTAAGCTATAAGTTTAGCTTAGTTCAGATTAGCATAAGGTTGCTTTTATTACGGTCGTGTTTTATAAATAGTCATAGAAGTCCCCTAACAAATTGAAAATAGATTTATAAATGATTATAATATTTATCAAAAATTTTATTAAAAATTTAAAAAATCCCCGGCACAAAAAATGATTGAGGGAGTTGTGAAATAAATGTAATTCTTTATTTTGTGGTGGCGGCCATCTTGAATTTGAAATTTGTCATATTGTATGTTATTCTACTACTCAAACCCTTTCATTTGATACCCATATTGAGGGAGTTGAGAAAAATATATACTCCGTCGATTAGTAGCGACGGCCATCTTGGACCAATTTTTACCAAACATAGCTAAGCATACTCCTGACTAATATACCTTTCAAACAAAAAAACTAAATCAAAGTCGGTTCATCCGTTTCAAACACACAGACACGTCAAACTTATAACACCTCGTTTTTGCGTCAGGGGTTAAAAAGCCGTTGCGCGAGTCGCCTCGCACACCGAGGTTTCCGTAACTTAAGCTACATAAACCGTAATGTTGAGTTTGCAACTCCCACGTAAATTAGAGCCCAATCTTTCTGATTTCGACTTCCGTCAATTACCAACACCGAGATTTAGTAATTACGAAGCGCACCGAAGGTACCCCTGTTTATTATTGCGTGCATTCAAACAGCAAATTACATATGGGCTGGGGTAAAGAGAACGACCCCTTGATTGGCATTCCGATGGACTTCGCGCTCCGTTTGTCCCGGAAATCTGATCAATCCCATGTTAATTTCCTAGGAAATGTTTGCACTATCCCCCCACTCCCCCAATATTGTAGTTACTATTTCGTTTCATTCACTCGTCGAATTTAGGATACGTTTTTTATTTGTTTAAATTCGTGATTGGACCTTTGAAATACTCGATTAATATAATTTTACCAAGCGTCAGGTAAATATAGCACTTTATTCATAATAAAAATTGAAAAGCTGAATATTGTAATGAACATTCTAGTCCTAAGTGATTGGTGTGGGTGAGCATTGTTAACCCAGAATAGATGATAGATGTATTGCTACCATGGACGCTCAAGATGAGAAGTATCCGGAAGGCGAACCCTGAGCTCCGAGGGCTTCCTGGCCTCGGATGCAATTAGGATAATACGTTTTAATGAAGATAATGGAGACAATAACTGGGTTGCACGTAAGATTTCTGGGCAAAACTATTGGAAGCGAAAATTCCCAGGAAATTATGTTAAGTTTGAAACAAGATTAAAATGTCTGGTAATCGAGCAATCGTAAACATTGTACCATTATCTGTATAGTTGACTTTTAATTTGCTTTTCATATTTATATATTTGAGTGGTAATCAAACAATAAATATCAAATTGCAGAGAAGAATAAATTCTAATTACAAAATTGACTAGTTGCTTAAACAGCTGTACCTACTTTAATTTATAAATATTATCATGGTGGTCTTGTTACCAATACCAGAAAATCTTGTATGTCGTGCTAGTTGCCTGGTACAATAGGAGCGCCGTTGGTGCGGTCGTAACTTAGATATTTGGAGAGCCATACAAACATGCGATAGGCCGACGTGGTACAAACTTTAACATTTAGCGATATTTGTCAAAAATCGTAAAATATATTTTATTGTTATAAGAGCTACAGAAATATTTTTCATGTAATTATTTTAAGTTTCAATTACTGAACATGGTAGTCTAGTGGTCCGTTTATGCAAAAATAATAACAGTAATCATTATATAGTACTGGACAATACTTGTCTGTGGTCCAACGTTCCGCAGATTGTGACAGAGACGAATGAACATTCTGCGGTAGTTCGCTGAGACATCTCCTTGGCTGTAGCTACTGTGATGGTTGAAAACTTATTAAAAATGTTCTTTTCAGTTGCGAAACTGCTTTTTTATTTATAGAAACCTGCGCCAAATGAAAATTCTAAGTAGTAAGAGATAAAGCTTGGTGACAAGAGCTAATCTATAGTTAATACTATAAAGATGAAAAGTTTGGTTGAACAACTGGTTCAAATTGAAAAATTCTTCGTGTGTTCGAAAATCTGTCACCTATATATCATCACACTTCTATCCAAGGGTGCGGATCAGTAATCATAAAGGTCAACAAATTCGGTGTATTTTTAAAACATTATTTGGGAAAAAACAACGCGGTAGCCTAGTGGTATGGAGACGAGGTCTCAGGTTCAATCCCAGGTTTTACCATGGCACACACCAATGACGTTGAAATGCTTTTCGAAGTTGTGTGTGTATTTATCGCAAGTTTATAAGTGCCCGGTTAATAGCAATAGGCTCGCCACCTATTACATTGGGACTTAAACATAAACTGGCGAAATGTGGGTGCTAGCATCTCTACCTACCCCTTCGGGGATATAGGCGTGAGTTTATGTTATGTTATTTGGAAATTAATAAATTTCAGACATTATATGACTTAAAGGTAAGCTTAAGTATGCCACGTGCGAAGACTGAGAGAGCCGACTAATATTTCTCAAATACGCGTTTTCCTCAACCTTGTACCCGCAAGTTTTACGAACCACGGCCCATCGTAAAGTCGACAGGCAGTCGCAATGCGCGCCGACTCGGACGTGATATGTCACATTCATGGTGTTTGATGGATTTATGGAATACAATGGCTGCGCTGATGTCTTTGTTACGGCCGCATCTTGAGTTACAAGCAGTGATACTTACCCATAAGTGCACAACTTATTTTATTTTAGTTTTACTCTTGTTTCAGAAGTATTCCCGGTAAATATTTCGATAGGTTTTTCGTGGTACTGATTTGTTGTAACATGGTTATAGAAGGTCACGTAGTGGTCGACTACAACGTGACTTCTATTTCCATCTTTTAGTTTCAGTACAATATTGACACAGATTCATTTTGTTTAAGAAACAACACACCACATGAATATTTGCAGACCTTTGAGGTCTTAAGTCACGACGCGGATGATTTTAAAATACCTGTGAAGTAGTAGTGCGTACTGTTTTTTCTTTGCATTAGCTTAATAGGTTCAAACTAATGTTACAAAAAAAGCAAACATTATGCCTGAATACTACTTCTAAGTCCACCATTGAGACTATATTAATTTATTACGACGCGTTCATTCATTTTTGTATTCTACCTCCTAAGTTCTTACAATTTCTCACTTGTGTATAAAAAACTATTATTATTGTAATCTGTTTGCACATTGATGGCACTAATGCACGGAAAAACTCTAATGAGTTTATGTGGCATTTTTATGACGAATGTTTTTGTTGTTAATTAAATTAAATAAAAAAAAAAAAAAAAAAAAAAAAAATTAGTTTTTCAAATACATACCAATTCAAAACAAATAATTAAAATTGCTTTGTAAATAGAAAATTATAAAAGAATCGAAACGTTGTCCTCTTTTAAAGTTAGATAAAAGACATTAATTTTGTTATACAAATTAAGTCAATAAAAATCTTACAATACAAAATAAAGCTGAAGTTTGTAGGCGGCCTTTTAAACGAAGCTATATCCACAGATTGATCAATAATAGAATGTTTAACTCTATTGAGATTCAATTCGCAAAAGTTTGTGCCAACTGCGCGAAGTACAAAACAAACACGCCAAAAGTTGGGCCAAGACTTTGTCAAACCCTGACTTTACAGCAGGTTCGGTATTCATATTAACCGCTGTCTGAGAAGATTACATAGCCCGTAAGGGTAATTTTGTATGAGCTAGTTTAAGACAAACAGTGCGTTGCTTGGCAAGATGTAGGTATCTGTGGAAGAGGTAATTTTGATAACAAATATGCATTTAAAATAATACAAGTTATTGAACGTGTGGTACAATAATATTATCTACTTATTTTTCTGTTTGGAAAAGAGTTTTCATATAGTCGATGGTTATCAATTGGTTAGTAATAAAAATATAAATGCTGTAAAACTAAACAAAATTCTAATATGACTTTTTTCACCTCGCTTGATGGTAAGCTAAAGGCAAAGTCTCATACACGGTTAACACAAACGACCTTGCTTCTGTTAGTCGATTTTTCAGAGAAACTAATTATTAAATAATAATCATACTGTATGATTTGAGATTTACATGGTCATTTACATGCAACCGATATTTCGGCGCTGTTACAAGCGCCATGATCACGGTGTACTCAACATAAATAATTAACATGGTAAATATCCGGCAAGTTTTACACTAGTAATAATTATACTAATTATAAAAATATATTATGACCGCTTGGAAAACTATCTCGACATGATGCACGATCCAATTTGTCGTTAGGTATATTTATTTTGATTGTAAGAATTGTGAATTATGACTTTATTGAAATTCTCGTTTTTTTTTTTTATACCACTTAGTTGGCAGACAAGCACACGGCCCACCTGATGGGAAGCGGTTACCGTGGCCTATGGACGTATGCAACACCAGGGGTGTCACACTCGCGCTGCCGACCATGAAGAAACCTTCTGATGCCCCTCTTGAAGAACCCCATATTGTAGGCGCTTTTACCATAATGATGGGCTGTTCTTTCTATTTCCTATTTTATAGCGGTAAAATTTAACATCCAGGATGAGATTTAAACTTATAATAGTCCTTTTCTAAGAGAAATGATCTGCCCATTGAGTTGCTAGCAATCCAACAAGACAGCTGGAACTCTATTTATATTTTCTTTCAATTCTTAACTGTCGTAGGGTAAAACATAGCATATTGCCACTTAATATAATTTTAACGGCGTCTTTTAATTAAGGCGATTATTCTGAAAATGGTTTCTTTGATAAAAAAATCTATAAAAGAAACTTTTGACATCCAAAGACAATTTCAACTTCTTTACAAATACGTCTTCTTGTGGATGATTGCTATTGAGAATTATTTTTACATAAATTAATTAAATATTACGTATGGACGATGGCGCTTCTATATATTTTCTAGTGCTATGTCAAATCCCTTCAAAGTATACAATCTTATTGGATCAGGCCTTAGCTAATGTTTACACAGTCCACGCGAAACTGCTGAGATTCAATTTTATGTTCCATTCTCTTTAGTTGACCCATCAGATTTGTTATCTCTATATGAAGACACCTAAATCATCTATTTTTGGATTATTTTCTAAAATATTTGATGTTGATATAATTTGATATAGTAAATTAATAAGGGTATAACTAAACTGAGTGATTTGTATATTCTGAAAAATCGTTTCATAATTTATATATTTAGTATATAGTGCCCTCAGTGTACACGAGAGTTCACCGCCAAGATCAGCTATGTTAGTCATCTTCGAGCACATCAGCGCCGAGCCGACTAGGAGTCGAAGAGGTCGCCATAACCGAAATCTTTCGTAGGCATCTTCATTTACTATCGTATTTTATTCTTTATAAATTCAAATATTTGATACGATTATTAGTAAGTCTGTCAAGTCAAGACTATCTGTAATTCGAGAAGAGGGCCAGATCGTGAGAGATGGCCCTGGGTCGGCCGGGGTGCGAGAGATATGCCTGTCAACCTCACCTTCGGCAACCAAAGCGACCCACAGGCGGCGTGCGTTTTAGTCGGTTCGAGTCCGACATAACCTCCTCCACCGGCTCCGGTGGGGAAGTACCCGTGGGGATATTGCGCACGTCAAAAAAAAAAAAGACTATCTGTAATTGGAAAGCATGTATATAAACATTTATATACATACATATGTGGGTATAAAAATAACCATGAAAATTAAAGAAGCGGAAAGCGACCTAAAACGTAGGAAGTGGAAAATATAGTCTCCGTATGTCCCCAATGGAAAAGACACTACGTAACTTCATCATTTACCAACCATTTACTTGGATGATGCTTGGAAATGAGCTGTTCTTTCAACTATGCTACTCAAGTAAATTTTTGTATTTAGATTAAGTAGACTAAGTGTATCTTTGTAAATAGACCAAAAAAAAATGCCCGCTGAGTTTCTTACCGGAGTCTTCTCAGGTCGAGGCCGCGTTTCGAACCGGTGGTCCATTTACTAAACTGATATTCATGTTCCTTTTTTGTTGACGTTTTGTAAGTTCCGGTATAATCGTCTATACAGAATAAATGATTTTTGACTTTGACTTTGACTCATCTCAAAACAAAGGCTTGTACAAACTATACAAGTAAAATCATAAACAGTATCTAGTTTATAATAAAGGCATCGAAGAATACGATGGAATTGAATTGCAAACAGTGTTTATAAAGGAAAATATAGTTCCACTAACAAGGGATAGTGTCGCATTCGACGTGACAAGACATAAAATGAATGAAATTGATACATTCACAGGGAAAAAGCATATCGTATTCATAATATCGTGTGATACATTGCAGAGCAGTGAATTGCTTATTGCTCGACTGCGGCGATGTAAAAAAGAAGGGTTATGTATTTGAGCTATACGCATTTTCATCCTTATGTTCCCTTGTAGTATCTAAGCGACTGAAACGATTTTAATGAAGTTACAGTGTATAAGGCCTGTCATCAGATTTGTCTTTTTTAGTGAGAGTTACTACGAATATTAAAACTTATTCATATAATCTTTGCCATTTTATTAATAAATCGTTCTAAAATGTATGTTACAATGATGACATGAGAGAAATTGTAATTAATTGCATGAAAGTAGATTACTCCAATGATTGTTCATTTAAGTTTTCGATGGTAAATAAATAAATATTCTATAACATACTACACAGCGCTATCTAGACCTATGGTAAACAAAGCTTTACTAGCTTGTGTTATGGATAAACTTACTTAGATACTTTTTTTGTAAAAACATACATATTATAGTACACAGTATACATAGAAACGCCCAGACCAATGCAAATATACATACAAATATTTGCTCTGAGCGGGAATCAAACCCGCGCCTCCTGCGTAGCAATCGAAAGTTCTACTGCTACGCCACAGAGGCCATGTAATTAAACATTCTTTGATAAAAGTTTTGCTTTTAACGCTAATTCTCAAACTGCATTCCACTTTTTATCATTTCCAAACTTTCTGACGTCACTATATTGACTTTTCAACAATTCCTCACCTTTGAAGACGGAACCCTCCTAACGACTTCAGCAGATACGCCAACCCTCTTTCCCGAACTTAAGCATTCCTATATCTTCAACCATCTCAATAGTTCCTTATTTGTTATTTGTAAAAGGGGTACAGGTGCGTACAGCTATCGAATTTGGTTGTAGACGAAGGAAATATTCATTCGTACGTACACGAAATAAACTTTATATTCTGTGTGTGAGTGTACTACAGTGTGACTACACTTACGATATGTGAGGATCAAAAGAAAACAAGGTGGCAACCTCTCTCATTGTTGAAGTTTATTGAAGGAAGATGGCGAGTAATGTAGTCTTAGGGTTGGTAAACACATTAAGTATACCAATATATATATAGCTTCTAGTTTTGTTTAGAGATGACTAATTCAATGAGGTGTTACATGATTATGGTTGCAGCACCCGTGGTCACGACTTGACTGACAGTCAAGTCGTGACCACGGGTGCTGCAAAGCATCCGAAACGTCGGCAGAAATAGTAAGTTCTAAGATATAATTCGCGAGAAGCCCCGATACCTATTATAATTATGAATTCACACCGCGAAAGTTTAAAAATAAAATATGGTAACATTTTTTTTTTCTACCACTTAAGTGGCAGACAAGCACACGGCCCATCAGATTCAAAGTGGTTACCGTGGCCTATAAACATGTGTAAAACCAAGGGAATCGCACTCACACTGCGAACATTTTAAGCACAGAAAGTTTGTGTGCCGTCAGTGTAAAAGACAAAGCAGGACAAGCTTTTGGTCTTCCCACTGACGACAGCACAAAAACTCTCAATTCATTGAAGCGTACACGTTTGGCAGAAGAATAAGATTCAAGTCATACTTTTTAAAAGTAAATATTTAAAAAGTGTGATTACGCTGCTGGTTTTTTTCAAAGGACCCATCACGTATCATGATATTAGGTAACCAAACACGGCAGGGATCTAGAAAGGGCTTAAAAGCAGTAACAGAAGTCCATCAATCCTACCATCGAAGTACCTCAAGTTCCAACTCCACTCAAGCTGTGGAATGAACTCCCTGCTGCGATTTTCCCATGCGCCTACAATATGGGGTTCTTCAAAAGGGGCATTAGGAGGTTTATTTAGGGTCGGCATTGCGAGTGTGACGCACATGGTGTTGCACACTTCCATAGGGCACGGTAACTACTTCCCATCAGGTGGGCCCGTGTGCTTGTCTGCTACCTAAGTAGTATAAAAAAACCTAACTAGCACAGACATGACTTAAGGTGATTAAAGAAGCCACTGCTTTTGTGCAAATAGGCATGGTTTACTTGTGACATGAGCAATAACGTGATTATTATAAATTGAAAAATATGTAAGTTAAAATGGCACAAATTATTTACGGATACATTGATATTTTACTAACATCACGTAACTGATTTGGTCATATTTTGATATTGATATACTAGCCTATGCTCTGCCCGCCTGGATGCAGGTTATTGTGCTTTAAGTCTTATCCTTAGTTCTACTCTATTAAAGTACATTTAGTAGTTTTATTCTTTTACTTCTGCTACTTATTAGTAGTTTATAACTCTAATGAGAAAAGCTGATTCTACTAATTGTCCTGTATGCCATAAAATTGAACAAGTCCAATATTTGGTGAAGGATTGTAACCGGAATAAAGATGAGCGTGAGGCGCGAAAAAGTAAATGCTCTTGATATGGGTCTAATACAAGGTTATTCAAGTTCCGAGGCAGCCCAAAAAATATGCCACCTTGTTCAGCAATGATTAATTAATAAATGTACCTAGACTATAGCAATTAGTGTAAAACTGTGTCCACTATGAATTAAGGTACGATGGGGTTGACATATCCTCACTGGATCAAAACCCCAAAATATATAAAGATATTTTTTTTATACCACCTAGGTGGCAGACAAGCACACGACCCACCTGATGAAAAGTGGTTACCGTGGCCTATGGACGTATGTAACACAAGAGGAGCCACACTCGCGCTGCCAACCCTGTAAGCACAGACTTTATGTGCCGTCAGTGTAGGAGACAAAGCAGGACAAGTAGTGTTCCCACTGACAGCACAAATTCTACAGTGAGCTCTGGCTACCCTACTCACCGCTGAGAATACAACATGAAGTTATTATGACCGCGGTATTCTGTAGGGCGGAGGTACTTCCCCAGTCGGACTGCTCAATTGGGCGGCAATACCGCCGTGTCTTACCTCCTGTATCCATATCCATCGCATAGTTTCTAGTTAATTTCCAATCCAAAATTCACAAATCCAGCTCTCGGTAACCTTCAATCACATCTCAGAGTCTAAAACTTAAACACTTAAATAAGTTTATATGTAGTTTACTCAGACAGTTCCATAGAAGTTCCAGAGTATTTAACGAACTAATCTATTTACGCATACAAACATTCCTAAAACAACAAATAATTTGCCATATTACATATTAATATGTTGTCTGTGATATTAGATAGTTCTATCAGGGGTGTTTATCGAGCAATATATCAAGTTTTATGCCACGGGAAACTCCGCGGATGCTAACAATATACAGTTGTTATAACTTTAATTATGCCAATTGGGTTCTGTGAAGCCGACCTTTGTCAAATTTTGGTATTCATAAAGTCATGACTCTAATAATTATTAATGGATAGAGCTATTACGTAATATTGTTCTTAAGGGTAAATTTTGCTAGTTTTTAGGCTTTAAAATAAAATATTTTTTCTAACTGCTAGTTATTAGGAAAAAGACAGTTTTAGGGCTTGGAGACGCAATTTGTACACCTTATTATACTTTACTAAAACGACCTATTTTACTGTAATAAGTATAATAACTGTAAAAGGTAATGTGCCTTTTTATATTATACAGGGGGTAGTTTGAAGAAAATTGACGAGTGAATGTTTCTTGGGCATTGTACGAAATAATGTAACACCATTTTTGAAAATGTTACCTTAAGGGAAATATTTCTAAGGATAACTATATAATTACGGCTGTAATACGAAATGCATAGTATCAAATAAAAATGAAGCAGTGACTTTTTTAAAAATTACACTAGAGTTTGAAAGACGATTATAACTAATTGAGTTAAATCCTCGTCTTTAAACTCTCGCGTTCCATGATAAATAATAATGTTACCGGGAATTAACGAGATCATGGTATAAGTACATACATTACCTTTAATTTGATCATTGGCTGAGTGACCACGGCCGGTGTAACCTGGTTGAAAGTTCAGGTAAATGAAGGGTATGTGTGTACCTATACTAAGATCGTGTTTATTCCTAAAAAAACACCTTTCTTTTTCGTCACAATGGAAAGTAGACTAAATATGTAATAAACAAAGCATCCTGTGACTCGTATCTCTTGTAGCATAATACACTATAAACAAAAATATCTTCATTTAACTGTCTGCATATAAACGTCCACGACCATGTCATAATAAAAAAGGGTATGTTTTGCGCAAAAGATTAAAAAAAATATGTCTAGAGTGCGAAGAGCTTCAGTAACAGACAGTACACACGTATCGCATAAACAGCTATTTTAATAATCAGACTCGCTCACATACTAGCTATCTGACGTCATAGACCCTGTTTCCCCAAAATAAAGCGAGTTCATTTATCACTGCGTCATTTATTTGGGCCCTTTGGACGTAAACGGATGTTTTGCCAGCTCTGGCTTTAGAAGTATGAAGGTAAAACAAATCTAGTAGATAGCAAAAAGTCAAGAAGACTTCGCAGCGAGGGATATGCTTGTCAACCTCACCTCCGGCAATCAACAACATCCCACAAGCCCCTTGCGTTTTAGTCGATTCAAGTCCTACATAGCCTCTCCCACCGGCTCCGGTGGGGGTTATATGCGGGGATTTTTCGCAAGTATAAAAAACAGTTTTCGCAAAAACATATGTTTTATTTTTAAACTATACATTGACTAATCATACTATTATTATAAATGTAAATTTTTGTGAAGATGTATTCAATCACGCTCTCACGGCAGGATAGATTTGGTTTTAAAAAAGTAAGTGAATGTCTTGAATGAAATTCGCTATTTTCAGTATTTAGAGTACTTTCCCTCCAAGCACGGTAGAAAAATTCCTCCCTGTATAGCTAAATATTATGTATTTCGATATAGTTTCCAGAAGTTTGTCCATAGTAACTTTTGATTACTTTATACTATACTTTCATACTATACGATTTTCATTAATGGTCGCTCAATTTCAAAACAATGCAACCTTTGCGCAAACCCCTTGGCACAAGGATACTTTGTACCCCGGTAATAGATACCATTAAGGAGATTAAGGAACCGGATAAAGATTCTATAGGTTCCATGGTCATGCCATAAAAAAATTAAATTTTACCACTGTGTTTTGGAACCATGACTACAAAGGTAAAATGTTATAATTACCATCTATATTGTAGCGGCGTCGCGTCGCAGACGCAACGTCAGCGAATTCCTCGTCCGGCAGCGACGGAGCCCCCGCGCTCCGTGAAGCCAGTTCGTACGTAAGGCTTGCCACAGTCAGCCGCATATGAACTCGCTCACTTATAGATGTTCTAAGTTAATATCAAGTGTTCTAGTTACTCAATTATAAGTCCTACATATTGTGAGACATTCTGTGTGATCGGTAATAAACGTTATAAGTGTATGCCACCTTTTATTGAAGTACTCCCACGTGACCCATAGGCATAGCCTCCAAAGTGGTGACCCCGAACGTGAACGTGGGAGTTTGTAGGTTATATAACCTATAACCTCGTGAATTATTTTTTGTGAACTTTTGAATGTTAGGCACTCGTGTGTAAACATTAGCGTAACGAAATGGCAAACGACGGCAGTGCGGCTATAGTGAAATTCGAAGAGCAGGTGATCACGAGCATCGCGGTTACGACGCGTATTCCAGACTTCTGGTGCGACGAGCCCGAGCTGTGGTTTATCCAGGCTGAAGCAGTATTGAACCCGCAAAAGGCGTCCAATGAATCAAGGTACCAGATAATCGTATCAAAATTAGGCAAAGATGTTCTGACGCAGGTCACGGACATTCTCAGAGACCCCCCGCAAACAGACAAGTACTCTACGCTAAAAAAGCGATTGTGCGAAATCTATGCGAGGACCAAGGAGCAACAGGTACACAGACTCATGAACGAGATGGAATTAGGAGACCAGAGGCCATCGCAATTACTGAGGAAAATGCGTGATATTGCACGTGGCAAGATTGAGGACGAAACCCTCCTCATACTGTGGCTTAACCAGTTGCCAAGCACAGTAAGAGGGATTTTGGCAGCTACGGAGACGAAGGACCTTAGTACCTTAGGAAACATAGCGGACAAGGTCATAGAATCCGTATCACATAGAGAGACAGTCAGCAAAATAGGTGTAGCTTCAGGAAGCGAAGCCACAAATTTAATAGCAGAAATCAAGAACCTGACAGAGAGGATAAGAGGTCTAGAAAGCATGCAGCCCAGTCAGTCTTCCAACACTGGATCACACGCTTCGTTTGTCCCTCAAGGTTAACGAGGACCAGGGTAGGCAGTTGAAAGTGAAATATTTAAGCACCTCGCGCAGCGGTCGTGCCATCAGGCGGCCAGTAAGGTTTAACAGATAACATGTGCGCAAATGTAATTCAACTTAGCTGTTACGAAACAATATTGTAATCACCTAGAATAAGTATATAAGGTAGCATAGGAGGTCTCTGCAGACCCACATTGGCATGCACGGTACGATAATATGTAATAATTGTTACAACAGGGCGCAGCCGCAGTAATGCGACACCGGACGCGCTATGTAAACACAGGTGCGGCGTCCGAGCGTGCGAGTCAGCAAAAATCGCACGGAGACCGTATGCGATGTATAGTTTAAGAACTTTGTAATGATGTACTATTTTGATGAAACTTTTGTTAGTTATAGACAACTATTCCTTAAAAAATCTTTTATGTAAAAATTTTTTTTCAAATAAGGGGGGAATACTGTAGCGGCGTCGCGTCGCAGACGCAACGTCAGCGAATTCCTCGCCCGGCAGCGACGGAGCCCCCGCGCTCCGTGAAGCCAGTTCGTACGTAAGGCTTGCCACAGTCAGCCGCATATGAACTCGCTCACTTATAGATGTTCTAAGTTAATATCAAGTGTTCTAGTTACTCAATTATAAGTCCTACATATTGTGAGACATTCTGTGTGATCGGTAATAAACGTTATAAGTGTATGCCACCTTTTATTGAAGTACTCCCACGTGACCCATAGGCATAGCCTCCAAATACATCCTTGCATTAAGTCTTGGATACAGGCAAATTCATTGAAACCTGGTGTCCACTTGCTTGTTCCTGCTGTAAGTTTATCTTCATTAGTTTACGTTAAGAAAAACTTACCATTGAAGTATTTAACTCGTAACTATTGATTTTCTGTTAGTTGAGTTTCTTAGAAAGTTTAGTTCGCTTCATAAATATTAAAACGGTAACATAAGTTATTTAACATTGAATTCGACATAATCTACATAATTTAGTGAGAGACAATGCCTAAAACACTTAAAAGTGAGCTTAAAACTTTGGCAACAAAATCGTGAAACGAAACTCAAAAATAAGAACATAGCATTTATAGCTATAAACATTTACCCTATAAATGGTATCCATTACGAGCAAAACGTACCGTTCCGAAATAGGACCGTTTAATATTTTAATCTTTAAACTTAGATTAATAGTAATCTTAATTCGGTCATAAATTTAAATTAATTCGAGCAAATTTGTTTTTCATTTTGTATAAAGTTTATAGACAATATTTCATTACTGACTTAACTGGCCCGTAGTGTTTTTAATTAATGGACTCTTGACGTTCGGAATTAATAAATATGGCGGCTGTAATACATCACATTCGTTGATGCTTTTAATCTTGTGCTGGTATATTTTAATACGGCCGGGGTGCGAGGGATATGCCTCCGGCAACTTCACTTCCTGTATCCTATGACCAACAGACGGGGTCATACTCGGTTCAAGTCCGACATAACCTCTCTCACCGATTCCGGCGAGGGGGATATCCCAGCGAGGGCGATATCTGTGGGGATTTTTCACATATTACAATAAAGAGGTACATTTTAATAAAGTGGTAAAAGTGGGATGCAGCTATTTATAAATATTAGGAGGGATGTAAGTTCTAATGCGACGTTCTACGTGAACGATTTTGAAGCAAATGTGAAGCAGGGCGATTCGGCGCGAAAACAACAAACAGTCAATACGTATTGAAGGGGCCTACATAAACAAAGTAGTGTCTGCGACGCGATTTGAAGCGAACGCGATCAGTTGGTTTGATATTTTTGCACGACTTTGTCGCGGTGGCGGTTGTCGGAGTGTCATTTTATTTGACAGTGGTGTGATGTGGCAGAGGCAATCCGCGTGCACGCAGGATAACCTCTCCGCGTCGCGCTGCATCGCATTGAATTCGCGTGAAATCGCATCGAATCGCTTTGCAAATATGTTCGCTTTGAATGAACTTAGATTTATTGAAAATTACTATGAGTCAGCTCAATTAGATTTTTTCCACTATGTATATTAAAGTTTATTTGTATACATACAGAGTGTGTGGGGTCTCCTCCAAAATCTTCAGGATCCAAGCCAATATCTGCTAATTGACGAAAGAGACTATTGCACCGACTATCTTCTAGGGGCCGTGTCTACCTATAGATTTTAGTAGCCTTTTATTACATTTGTTGCGTGGTAAAACTCAATACTACAGCGAACATTCAAAAATATAGGTTTCTATCATAATTATATAGTTGTTTAATATCGTGAATATCAGTGGTACTCTATATAGCGAATCGCTTTATTAAAATATCCAGACTGTTTCTACTATAGAATAATTTGGCTAATAATAATAATAATAATAATAATAATAATACTCTTTATTGCACACCAAACATAGGACACATACAATGGATACATACATTCTAGATAGTTGTACAATGGGCGGTCTTATCGCAATCTGCGATCTCTTCCAGACAACCAGTGTATGGACTATGCCGCCAGTAATCCGGGTAGTTTGCGGTGTACACTAAATTTTAACTAATTAACATTTGTATCTAGTAAAGCATTTAAAGAACAGAAGTGAAGAAGAATAAGAGATTATATTATTTAATGAAATAAATACCTACTTATATATACAGATACATAAATACATACCTAAAATATATAGGTACCATATATAAACATACATATACCATAGTTACATATATACATACCAATGTTAAATATATACCATATAAGTGAATTACACACAAATAACACCAATTACATAATATACAGCTACTAGAAGTAGAAAAGGAAAAAAAAAAAAAAAAAAACATAAAGCAAAGAGTGAACATACATAACAACTCATAACGCTAGGTAGTGCTCCCTTACCAGTCTCTGAAATGTTGACAGTGACTGTGCTCGTCTAATGTTTACAGGCAACGCGTTCCACAATCTTGCAGCTTGAACTGTGAAAGATTTATCGCAGAAGCTTGTAGAATGCGTCACAATTGCCAGGGTTAAGTTTTCCGTGGATCTTAAGAGTCTGGAATTATTATCGCACAGAAATCTAAATCGTTTTTTTAAATAGAGAGGAGTAGTCGGGTTAAATAAAATATTAAAAAGAAGAGAGAGAATATGAGTATTCCGGCGAAGGCGGATTGGTAACCATTTGAGTTTTTTACGAAATTCAGAAACATGATCATATTTGCGCAAGCCAAAAATGAATCGTACACAGAAGTTTTGGAGTCGCTTAAGTTTATCAAGTTGGTCCTCGTTAAGATCAAGATAGCTGACATCGGCATAGTCCAGAATAGGTAGAAGTATGGATTGTGCTAGCTGAATTTTAGTTGCGGTTGGAAGGAAATTACGTAGTCTCCTCAGCGATCCACCGGCGGCGAAAATTTTACGACTAACGTTCTGAACCTGAGCCGTCCATGACATGGTTTTGTCAAGATATATGCCCAAGTTCTTCACTGTATCACTTATGGGAATGGTAGTACCTTCAAAGCAAATTTGGGGCAGTGCCGACCAGTCGACCTTAGCTAAAAGTCTTGAGCTACCAATTACAGTAACCTGAGTCTTTCCGGGATTAACCTTGAGTCCATGCATAGTAGTCCAAGCACTAAGGTTAGCCAGGTCAGTATTAATCGTGGCAATATCTTGGGACAGCCTGTCCACATTGGTCTGGCAGTAGATTTGTAAATCGTCTGCATAAAGGTGGTAGGAAGAGAGAAGTTGATTAGAGATAGAGTTAATGAATAGTGAAAAGAGCAAAGGAGATAAAACGCCACCCTGCGGCACACCCGCAGCAGTGTCAGACCAAGATGAATAGGTGTCATCCAGTCGGACCCGCTGCCGGCGACCAGACAAGTAACTACGAAACAAGTCAATAGCCGATGGAGATATGTTGAGAGAGCTTAATATGGCAAGGAGAACGTCGAAATCCACCGTGTTAAATGCGTTGCTAAAGTCAAGTAAACAGAGTATTGTGAGATTTCCATTCTCCATACCGAACCGTATGTCGTCAGTAATGTTAATAAGGGAGGTTGTGGTGCTGTGTCCCGGACGAAACCCGGATTGAAACGGGTTAAGTAGGTTGTTTATACGGATAAATGCACTAAGTTGGTTTTGGATGAGGCGTTCAAGGACTTTAGATAGGAATGGTAAGATAGAGATAGGACGGTACTCGGTAAAAGATGTAGGTTTAGGATTTTTGGGTAACGGAAGGATTTGTATGTTATGTATAATGCTTACCTTATGTCTAATGCTTTGGTATACATAAGCTAGAAGCAAACAGAAGACGAGTACGAGCAAGAACCAAGCGGTTCGGAGACTCTTTTCTTTGGTACACCAATAAGACCTGTAATGGTGACCCTCTGTCCTGAGACTTTACCTTAAGCTTACCATCAGACGAGGTGAAGTCAAGTTGGCGTGTCCTAGATAAAAAAAATGATAATTATATTTTTAGTTTTAGTTGTTTTATAACGTAAACAAATATTGATTATTTAAGACGATAAATAAGGTAATAAACGATAGGATTACCGTATTTTGGACGTTTTTTATATCAAATTTTCTCACAGCTTATCATAATTATCTTGAGTTTAAGTACCCTTTATCGGTGCCTTCTCTTACGTACCCTAATATCCGTGTAGAGGATTATTTGATTTTAGAGAAAGGGTTTAGATAGCATTTGATTACAATGCCACGTGGTTCCCAGTAGAGTAGAATTTGGGCCACCCCATCACTTCCCATGCGGTGTCGTACAAGGCTACTAAGGGATAGGGCTGTTTAACATCAGACAGAGATATACAGTCCAGACTCAGCTTTAGATGCATTGCTCGAGTCAACAATAGTGTCCGGAAGACGGCAATAGGCGCACCCCCTATTACGTGGGACTGAATTCAAAGATTGGTGAAATGTGAGTGTTTTTTTTTTTTTTTTTTTTTTTTTTTTTTTTTTTTTTTTTTTTTTATTAGGCACATCAACAGATTATGTATATTACATTTCAAACTTAAATAACAGGTTTTGTGGACTTATATCTAGTACATAACCCAATTACAGATATGCACAGCGTTCGTAAGCCTAAGTACATAGCACTATATAAGAAAAATTAACATACTACATAGTAATGAATTTAAAATTAAGCTAATCTTACATTATCACCCGTATCTTTATTAGATTTGAAATTTCTCATTATTCTCCATTTATACCCGGCAGCACTGTTTCCGAAAACGTCAATATCGTACAGTTTCCAGAACTGGTTGTAGGTTCTTAGCATCCTAGATATAGGTTCGTTGCGACCAGTGATCGTTCTGAGAAAGGGAATGTGGAAGATCTCGGTGTGAGGGAGTCGTAAGTTAGCTTTACGCGGAACATTGAGACTAACTGACGGTAGCAAGTCCTCACACACCATTGCGCCATTGATAATTTTGTGTAAACATGTTAGATCCAACATGCGTCTACGGTGGTTAAGAGGACACATCCCAAAGAACTTCAGTCGAGCATTATAGGACTGGCGGTGGCTAATTCCGTGTGATCGGTATGCCACACGCCTCGTGAAAGATCTCTGAATCGATTCTATTCGGTTGGAGTGAATAGTGTAACAGGGATTCCATATTTGACTTCCGAACTCAAGTACACTACGAACAAGAGAGCAGAATAAAATAATTTTAGATTTGTGGGATTTGAAACTAGCGGTAGAGCGATTAATAAAGTTCGTCATTTTGGCAGCTCTATTGACGATGGAGTCATAATGTGGAATAAATGTGAGTTGTTGGTCCAAAATAATGCCTAAGTCGCGAATCTGATGAACCCGAGTGATTGGTTCACCATTGATTGTATAAGAGGCGATGTGAGGTTTTCTCTTTTTGGTGAAGGTGATATATTGACATTTCATTACATTGAGAGTCATTTTATTGTCCTTGCACCAATTTACGACTCCGTTTATGTCATCCTGCAGTAGCTGCACCTCAGACTGAGACTTAATTTCTTTAAAAATTTTCATGTCATCTGCGTAAATGGAGCACGTGGAGTTTTTTATACATTTTGCCACATCATTTACGAAGAGTGCAAACAATATTGGGCCCAAATGTGACCCCTGGGGTACGCCTGAGGTTGATACATAGTGGTCCGACTCAAAGCCACTAATTACCACTGTTTGTGGACGATCCCGTAAGTAAGAGTCAAACCAGTTGTGTAACTTTCCACAAATACCATACTGCGCTGCTAATTTAGCAAGTAAAATTTCGTGACTGACTTTATCGAAAGCAGCGCTGAAATCGGTATAGATAGAATCGATCTGTTTGCCACTGTCGATTGATTTTAGTAAAGTGGAGGTATAAGAGATCAGGTTGGTAACAACTGAATGTTTCTCTCTGAATCCGTGTTGTTTATCCGTTAGTAAATGGCTGGTGTGGTTATACAGTATAGGACAAAGAACGGCCTCGAATAATTTTGAAAACGCCGACAGAATCGAGATTGGTCGGTAATTTCTAACATCAGTATTATCGCCTTTTTTAAAAATCGGGACTATGCGAGCTTTCTTCCATTCACTCGGAAACACACCAAACTCTAACGACTTTGTGAAAATTATGTTCAATGGATATGTGAGAGCCGTTGCGCAGCGTTTAATGAATAGAGGAGGAATGTCGTCTGGACCAGCTCCCTTGTTATGATCGAGTTTACGAATATATTTTAGTATTAAGCATTCAGTAAGGAAGATACGTGATAGGGGTTGAATGATAGCCGATACAGTATTAGTGGCTCCAAAAGATGTTGGCTGAACTTGAGAAGGTGCATCACTGTAAGTAGATTTGAAATGGCCGGCAAACATATTTGCTATGCCGGTTCCTGTGCCGGTCGTTTCTGAACCGTTAATCATTAAGGAAGGTAGTTGAGAGCCGTGTGATCGTTGATCTTTAATAAACTTCCAGAATATTTTTGGTCTACGATGTAAACTGGTCTCAATACTGTTTATGTAAGACTTGTACGATGACTCAAGTAAGTTCCCTGCGCGTGTGCGTATAAGTTCGTACTCCAGCTGATCACGGGGGTTGCCATACTTTTGATGACGCAGTCTTAACTTATGCTTCTCTTTTAAAATTCTGACAAGATTTCCAGGGAACCATACTGGGATATTCGTTTTCTTAAGATTACGCCTTGGGACATGAATCGATATAACATCTCGCAAGACTGCATAAAATTTTTGAACCAGTTCGTCAACTGTGTTACAATTACAGAAACAGGAATGCCAGTCGGTGTTTTTTAGTATGGAAATAATTTCATTATAATTTGCCTTATAAAAATTGTACACTGTGCGGGGCGCGGGAGCTAAATGTGGTGATTCAGTGTTCACAACTTCCATTTCTATTTGAGGGTGATCAGGGTTAAGTTTACCTAATAAGGTATCTGGTTTTGACACTCGACTCTGAACGTTACAAAGAAAAAGATCCAGTGTTCTATCTAATGCGTTTTTTACACTACTTAACTGTCTTAAACCCGATAAAGCAATAAAGTCCATTAGCATATAACCTCTCACATCAGTGTCGTAGTTTGCAGCCACTGCTTCAGAGTTTTAATTCACTTCTGCCTAACCCTCCGGGGATAAAAGCGTATATGTATGTATGTATATTCATTTCAATGTGTGACGGTGTACCAGCGATTTTACTCAAGTTAAAGAGTAGATACTAAAATTCACAGTGCATGTACACGACTGACGACCTCCGTGGCGTAGCGGTAGAGCATTCGACTGCTATGCAGGGAACGCGGGTTCGATTCCCGCTCATTGCAAATATTTGTATGCATGAATATGTATATTTGCATTGGTCTGGGTGTTTCTATGTATAATAAGTATGTATTTACAAAAAAAAAGTATCTAAGTATGTTTATCCGCATTCTAGATCCCATATAACAAGCTAGTTAAGCTATGCTTACCATGGGTCCAGATAGCGTTGTGTAGAATGTCGTGAAATATTATTATTATTATTATTTTTCGTGGTCACCCGACACAGGCATTCTTTGCTTAAAAGGTGACCACGAACAATATTCTAATTGTGTAAACAGGTTTATTGAAAAATATGTTATTATTATATTATATTATTATATTTCTATACATTATTCAACCAAAAAACAAATAGACTCTTCGCGTTCAAACAAACAAACAAACAAACAAACTCTTCAGATTTATAATATAGTATAGATATATAATACTATACTGATTGCATGGTAGAAAAACCTTGGTATCGTGGAAGACCACGAAATATTTGACCATTTTTTAAATAAGACACGCCAATTTAACGTCATCTCGCCTGATGGTAAGCTAAAGGGGAAGCCTCAGGAAAGAGGGTCACAATTATAGACACGTAGCAATGGTGGCACTCAGCTTGACGGCCTCATCAGATGCTTTTTCATGCCCCGCTTAAAGGACCCGGAACCCATTAACGTATTATCAATTTGACTTGATAAATTCATCTTAAAAGGGGAAAAAAAATATTTACGATTTACAGCTAGTAGCTAGCTAGTAAAGATGAAAAATATGATTGAAAATTTGGATATCTTATTTTAAGTACATTATTTTAAGTACTTTGAATGTGTTTTTCTACTTTCACTTTTATCACTTCATCCCGCATTATTACCCAATATCCTATTTAAACTGCTTGTCTTGTAGTACAGATACTCACATTACATATTTTTAGTTTGTATTAAAGTCGAGTCTGATACTGTCAAAACCTGTTGAACACGGGTAATATGATTTTAAGGGACGCTTAACAGAAATATTCTTTTTATGAATTTACCTATCACTAACTGAAGCTAATACCTATCTACCCACTAATGGACGTTAGCAAAAATGGAACTCTTTGTAATATTCATTTTAAAATAATAAATAATAAATTGCCGTGTTGGTTCCTGGTGGAGCAGAACAGGGCAAGCCCATTTGTTCCTTTGGATGTCGGATAAGGTGACTAAGGGATTGAATTGTTTTGCATTCGACAAAAACATTCAACCCATGACTAAGTGCCTGAATGACAGCAATAGGTTCGCCCCCTATTACGTGATACCGAAAATCATAGATGGCGAAATGTGGCTGTTAATTTGCCTACCCCTTCAGGGATTAATAGGCAGAAGTATATATGTGTATGTGAATATAATGAGTCCCACAGAGTCTCATAGAATGCGACTACGGGATAGGGCCGTTACATAAATAATCTTTTTTTTTAGGCTAGGCTCTCCCCCTATTACGTGGGAACGATAATCATAGTTGGCGACATGTGGGTGTTAATACACCTCAGCCTACCCCTTTAGGGATTAACAGGCGTGACTTTACATATGATAAAATACAATGTAACTTAACAAAGTATAGCCTAAAAAAAAGTGAACCAAAATTCCATCAAAACAGTAAAAACTTGTGAATGGTGTCTTGACTTTCACTAAGTTTTATTATAACAATAGCATCCCAAACAAGTACACAATTATTTCCAATATCTAATACAGAAATAAGGATAACAAGACACAAGGGTTCCAATTTAAAAGTTTTAACAATGCCTTTTATGCTTTCGAGTTACTCAATACTGTTGTGAAGCAAAGGATAGGTACTTACACAGCTTCTACGGTCGTCATAATAATACCACTACATCTTAAGAGCCTTTTCACATATTTCAACAAAGGTGAAACTTTACCACTCTTATTCTAAGAAATTGAATGCTTTTATCAAGTACGCTTAGAGCTACGCTTAATAAAATGTATTGAGCTATGAGATTTATTTAATACCATAATAATAACGATGGTACGTAGTCATAATAAAATTGGATAATAGCGTATATTGAATTCGTAAAATTATATTAAATATTGCATGTTGAAGCTGTTTAGTTTTTCTTTCTACAATTGAAGTACAAAGAATAAAATGAAATCAAAAGTGTTTTAGCGTTCAAATTTCACAGCCTATCGCCATGCAGTCTTTTCTATATTTGCCACAGCTTCATTTGTGAAAATGCAGTTTTTATATAGGACACGTAAATATGACCTATCTCACCTGATAACAAACTGAAGACAAAGTCACTATTACAAACGTCAACAACGTTACAATGGTTTTTCACTCACCGCTTAAAGGTCTTTCCTACTCTTGTCCTACTGATTGTTTTATTACCTGTTATATTTCAGTTTCTTCTCCAACACTTCTAGAATTTAAGCAACAACTTTATCAGTTCCACACAAGTTAACACACAATTTACATCAATTTGACTAGACGAAGTGATGTTTTGTTCACAGTTCAACCATTTTACCACACCTAATTCGTTGTAATAAACATTTTGAAAGTAACAGTGTAACACAAGCTGCCGACGGACCAATGTTTGATTGAGACGAATGCGGTAGCTACCACAATGATGGCGGCCGACCGACCCCGAGGTTACCATTGGTTTTGAATACTTAGTGCTGAAATTAAAAAAGTCTTTAACCGCAGTTAATTGTTCACAAATAACCCTGTTGGTCAGGATTTCACATACATTATGTTCAACAACAGAATGTGTGTTAGACTGAGGCTTAGTTTCCAAATGATTTCAGTTGGTTAGGTTATTCGTTTATTTATCGTCATCAAGGAGACGTATTTTCCTGATTGCTTCCGAGACCAGGTGAACTTGGAGCACAAGATCCGCTTTCTGGTTTTTCTCTCCCTGTTAATTTATATTTTGTATCTAATAGTAGTAGTATGCACAGTAACATATGAATAGGCAATCTCATGGAACTTCAAATTTTATTAAAACCTTTTACAAAATTTTATAAAATGTTTTAATAAAATTTTGTGCTGCTATATATTATAGGTATGCGATAAAAATGTGTGACATGAGAGTAACGTGTAACCAATATATGTAACGTAAAGGAATGTGAAACATTCAAACAATTTTAATCCTGTCATCGTAAATGGAGAAGGAAATTAGTCGAGAGTCGCAACGGAATTCCTGTGAAAGAAGTTTATTTAGGAACCGAAATTATTGAAGAGAACTGAAATAAAGTTGAAAATATTATCTTAATAATAATAATTATTAATAGTGTGTTTATAGAAAGAAAAGAAAGAAAAGAAAGGAAAACCATTTATTATATACACACACCACACATAAAAAAGAAAAGAAAAAAAAATCCACTATCGGAACAAGAAAAAAAACCAAGTACAACATAAACCGTAAGATACAAAAGAAACAAAATACAACTTAAAAATAACACAGCATCTTGAAATGCTCGCATCTTGAAACCTCTTTAGCTATTTTGTATAGCTAAAACTGATATAAAATATTATTATTTTTAAAACAAATGAGAATAAAGCTTTTGATAAAAGTCATTCACAAAATAAATTTAAAAATTATTCTTTTGGCTATTTGCCTATAAGACAAATTGCTTAGGACTATACCGTAGCTGACAATCTGGAGCAAAGTGCGGACATCTCAGATCATTAATCATTTATCCCAGCTCCTCAGATCTTTCAAGAGTCGGCACAGACTTGTTTTATATTTCCCGCGGTAAACTATAAATCATCGGCCTTGTGGTTCACGATATTGTCAAAGATAGACGATGCAATTTTTCACAACAAGTATTTGGATATTGACAACAAAGAAACGAATAATGAACAATTAATATTTATAATTTAGAATATAATAATAATAATAATCTAATAATCTACACAACCACGAGAAATGCAACCTTAGAGAATATTTTCTCAAGGTAGATGAGGATGTTAATCGTGACGTAGTAGTTGCGGACCATGGACTTACCCCGCTCGCTCTTGCGAAAGAGAACTTGTGCGAACCTGCAATAGTCAGCATTAAGGATCGCCAGGGAGTATGGAGGAGCATGGACTCGATTGTAGATTTAAAAGCATCTATTCTTGATTGCGTTTTGGTGGTCTCTTTGTAGTAACCGAAGGCTTTGTCTGCGCAATTACTGATGAAGTTGATACGGACGGTTGATATCTGTCGGGCATGTCACCGTCCAGGAGAATCCCTCAGGCATATAATTTCTGGTTGTTCTCGTCTAGCCAATGATGAGTATTTGCATTGACACAACCAAGTAGCCAGGAATGTCCAACAGCAATTTACTCTTAAATATAACCTGGTAGATACGGAGGTACCGTGTTACAAGTATGTCCCCGACCCAGCTTTTGACGATGGTCGTGTCACTTATCGTAACTGACAGGACTATTGTTGCCAATAAGCCTTGGTGATAGGTCGATTAGATATCACCATTCCGCATGCAAAATCAAGGCCTGATGCAGAAAGCGGTACTCTTGATACTGCACACATTGGGATTGTTCTTCTTTCTGAAGCCCTAACCACCGGTAACATGGCCCCTGTACCCGATGCCGGTGGAGTGCTATTTTTATATTTTTTTATAGATGTTTTTTTTAGAACATGTATTTAAAAATATAGTTTCTAAGTTTATTTACATTACTAACGAGAATAATAATATTAAAAATGTTTATTGACCAAATATTATATTAATATAAATGAGATTAGGGATACCCCTTTCAGGCAAAATATAATGCCTGCGTTAGGTGCAGATCTCTTAAGAGCAGAAAACAGCAAATTTTGCACAAAAGAAGTTGTAAAAAGGTAAAATTTTATACACAAGCAAATCAACTACAGAAAGAAAGTAACTGAATCCTTTACGTTTGATTTCTTTATCAAATTTGATATGCAAAAATATGATACGTTAAGGTACGACCATCAACTAATTTCTGGAATTTGAGTATACCCTCAAATTTGTTATTTAGACTTTTTAAAAAAAAAAATTGTAAGTATTTTATTGTTAACCAGCTGCTATTTGCTGCTCCGCCCGCATGGAAGTCGGTTATTATGATCAAACATAGAATGTGTCCTTTCCCTAGACCTAATCTATCTTATTACTAAATTACACAAAAAAATGGTTTAATGCTTTAGGCGTGAAAGAGAGACGGGCAATTACTTTTACAATAGTAATATCGGTTTAGATTTTATTATTTTTCATTTCTTTGAAAAAATATAGATGTACAAAAAATACAACAATGGAATCTTCATTTTATAATTAATAATTTCAGTACATATTTCTTCAGTAAATATCGCCTCAAGACAAAAGAGCATCAAGATAAAGTAGCGGAAGATAATTGGAAAATTTAATACTTAATCTTAGACAATTACGAGAGATTACTACGTGTCAGCTAAGTGATGGAAGTTACAAATTGGACGCTCTTTTCGGTATTCCATTTCAGTTGGTTGTTTCAAAAAAAAATCTAAAGCATACAGTTTACTTAGGTGTATCTTCATCTCAAGTGCCTTTAATTATCATAGTAATATTATATTAACTATACATAGTTATATTTTTAGTTCTTTTTTAAAATGTTATAACAACATTATCATTATAAGTTTGTTTATAATCACGCTCGTATTATATTTAACACTTATTTTTTATTTTAATTATTTTACACTTTATTGTACTCCAGGTAAGTAAAAAATATATGATTCTAAAAGAAATAAGGAAACAGTACAATGGGCGGCCTTATCGCTTTAAGCGATTTCTTCCAGGTAACCTTTGGATGGTGACTATGGATAGCAGCTGGATTGAGTGGTAGTTGTTTTGGCAACTATAATATTACTAGCGCCAACTATTATAACAGTTTTTAGGTTTCATAAAATAATAGACAAGACTTATTTTTCATCCTAAAGTTAATCCTATTTACATCCGAAACTTTCAACTGAGAGTCTGGAATTCGATTTTTTGTCGTAACCTCCGCAACCTATTTGCAATATCCAAGTATTGCTGGTAGACAAGCTGTTGAACTTTTTAGGGCTACCTGTAGTGACTGTCACAGACGTTCGTAATACAACCGGCACCCACACACGTTAACATGCTCTCCAAGGCATGAACAGACCAATCCAAAAAGTCACATTCATGCATATAAATATTTGCATTGAGAGGGAATCGAACCTGCGCCCCTTGCGTAGCAGTCACGTTCGATACCGCCTTTAGAGACAGTCAATGCGCGTAATAAGAGACGAGGCTATACGAGACGAGACAGAAATTTTGGGTATATTTCTATTTTGGATATCAAGCCCTTTCATTGGAAAACTATAGTTAGACCCATACAGAATTGTGAAAAAATAACTACCACCTTATTTTTTTTAGGCGGCGGCCATCTCTGACGAATTTGTCATTTTCAATCATAGCTAAGAACACTCCTACTAACTAATATACCTTTCAAACAAATCCAAATGAATTCATCCGTTTGGACTTGCATATACAAACATGTCTAACTTAAAACACCCAATCGTTTTTGTGTCGGGGTTAAAAAAGATCAATATTGTCCAATCAAGATTCCGAACAGAATTGTATCAATGTGAAAAACCAGTATGAATTTCAAGGTTAAATCATACGATTAAATAATCAATCAACAAAATGGAATTCGATCAATATGTACAGATTATAAATAGCACAATACATCTATATTGTGTCTGTGTGTGTGTGTGATAGGGAAAACCCTTTGTGTCTATTTACAAAAGTTCCGCCATCCAACTCAAATTAAAGGGTCGACTTTCATTATATTCATCTTGCAAGTTTCCTAACTTTCTGTGGAAGAGAGAGATAAATACACTCTCCTTTTGTGATGAGGGTTCCGTAATAAATCTATGCTTCTGTAATATATCACTTTGATCGGAACTTGAGATTTCGTTTAAAAGAAATCGTGCTATGTTTAACGGCCAAACTTAATAACTGATTTTATTTCTAAATATTTATTACTTTTCGATTTAGAAATTATTCTTTAAATAATTGATTAAAAGGCAAAATAATGCATTTAATTTTTTTTATTATTTATACTGTGATCAAATTCACCGGCTCATAAAACCTTAGCGTATACAAAAAAATGCTTGTATACTTGCTTAAGGTGTCACGAGGAGATAAAGATGGTAACAGTTGGTTGGTAAACGTTTTTAGTCAGTGGAAAATAAATTAGAATTATATTGTCACGTTAAATAGGTAATTAAATAAATAAGGACACAAAGATGAGTGTTAAACAAGACGCCGTAATAACCGAGGCCCTTAAACTAGAAAGATAAAATCGTGAAAACCAAAATTACATGACCCGACTTATCTTATAGATCAGAATTTTTCAATGTTAGGAAGATGAAAGAAAACCGATTGCATGTAGCGGATATAAGATTGTTAAGGTAAATGTGCATAGCAACAATGATGGACAAGATAAGAAATGCATTATTTGTATTTGTAAGCAGAAGGACGAAAGTGGCTCGGGTGACATAAAAAATGTAAAGAAATCGTTTATCTTGGTATGGGTATTTGGTATGTTAAAAAAGTGTGATAAGTATGAATATTAGGGAAAGAGGGGAAAACGAAGGACCAAAGAAAAGATGGATAAATGATGTGAAAGATGATAATGGAGGAACAGGATACGATTACAAAGAAAAATACATTTTGCTGAGCCTAAATGAACCAGAACCAGGGGTAGGGCATGTAAATGGCGAGGGTATGAAATTAATGAAAGTGACAAAATAGCCGAAATGCCTCTTCATTTTATAATATTTTACATTCTTATGCCTGAATACCTCCAAGGGGGCAGAGTTAAGCAACTTTACAATGTGTCAGTCAATTCTGTTACTACTTAAACTAGTAACTCCTAACCTGAATAACATAAAGTTAAAATAATAAAATAAAATTAGTATTTATATTTTTTATTTCACTTAGGTACACAAGCTCACGGTACACTTTATGGGAAGTGATTTCCATAGCATATGAATGTGTGTAATACCAGGGGTGTCACACACGTGTTATTGATCCTGTAAGAACTTTCGGATGCTGATGATCTGTACTATATCGGTTACACCATTTTTAAGTATTTATGAACATTTAAATTGCTATCTTATCTTATGGTAGGCGGCTACCGGTACTCAAGCTTTGCCGAAGTGTCCGTCTCCAAGAGCTTTGACGAATTTATGCCCGTCAGGAACACAATATCAAGTACTTAATAGCACTCAAAATATTTTAGCAATAGTTAGTTATTAGAAAAGACTGCAACCAGTCATATTTATTACCCTTTGAAAAGGATTTGGCTACTACGCAAGCGGTACCCAAAACGAAGAAAATTTCTTTACAAACTTGTTATAACATGAAATCCAATAAAACACTGGAGAAAATTCGATGTTTTCGAGTAAAACAAGCTATTTACTGTACACAATTCAACTCCACCAATAGTTGGTTGGCCCAATAGATATGTGAGAACAGAAAACTTGTATAGTTGGAATAAAACCAATAAAAGTTCCCAATGTTTGGCTTTGAACCGCTGTCGACATATTCGTCGCAAACTTTTTGTTTTCATGTTCAGTTTTTTTAGGAACACAATAGGACATATCCTATTCATAACGGGTATGACTTCGCGAAATCGTTTGTCAGTGGTAAACTCTTTTTCTTTTAAATGCCTTGTAAGTTGCACCAGCAAGGGTTTTGTGTTGCGCGCGTATGTATGTATGTTCATGTTCTTTCGGTTAATGATTTGTAAATGAGTAGCGCCTGCTATCAAACGTGTTTCGATCTTTTGAACAGCAGTTAAGTCTTTTTATTTGTTATTAATTTATTTTATTTCTTTTTTATTCCGTTTTTTGGCAGCCATTTGCAACTAAAATAATATGGATTTTATAGATCTTGATGCCAATTTCAAATAAAAGTCTCATTTTGGTACCTGGATCGGTTCTCCTGCCTTGGTTTCTTCGTTTTGTTAACTTTTATGCAATTTCCTCCTAACCCTAAATCAGAAACATGCACCAGAGCGACTTGCAGTTAAAGTGGTTCTAAAAACCTTGGTAGGGTGTTTACATAATAAAGACGTAATAATATTAACTTTTGTGATAATTACTGGTCGATATTACGTTTAGAATTAAAACTCCAGTATTGGATTACTAAAATCGCAAAATAAGTTTTCCAATATTTTATGCCAACATGTACAGTGGATAAACCCATGCATCAAATACAAAGCTGAACTACTAGCTACCAACTATTCAAATCTAAAATTTTGCATCGCGCTTAGAATGTTCACATTCGAGTTATTAGACAATTATGCATATGTTGGTAGCCGACTATTTTATATATTGTACAGTCATACAGCAACAGGAATAAGTTGGTTGGGCCGAGAAAGTCTTCTTTTTCTTCGAGCAAATGGGTAGGTCTGGCATATAGTGTTCTGGTATTTAAATTAAGAACTCTTTAAACCGCTTGTGGACCCAAGTTGACTGCTGCAGGAAAAACATTGTAAAATGAGGCTTTATCGACCGGTCGCAAGATTTCTGTGATTATGGGGTCCAATCCCAGTCCAGGTCACATTTGCTTTCTTGCTCGCTGTGCACCTCCACCTATGCACTTCCGAAGACATCTGTAGACCAAAAGAGCGCTATTGCTATGGCCAAGTAGTGCCAATAAAAATTTATACCAGACCGGGGAAGTGATATACTTATTTGTAAAGTTAGGGGTCCCGAGTTTGAATTCTTATCGTTACACAACCAAACAGATTCCACTGAGACACAGAATTAAAATTAACTGAAAGGGTTAGAGGAGCGTTAGTAATATATGTCACTAAAATTATTTAAATTTTTAACTTCGACGCAAACTGAAGGATTTTTGTAAGTTTGTGTGCAACATCATAGCTTTCAAACGGATATTTCTGTTGAATGAATGAGCTATTTGAACTGTTATGGATAGCTGAAGTTCTTGTTGTATGATGACGCATGCAGACGAAAACAGGTATTATCGTGTTTGGAATGGGAAAGAATTATTCTGTTTGATAAATTACTGAAATATGACAGTTTTAGCCATTCCTTCAAATAAATATCAATTTCCCTTTTTTACCTGTATTTTTATCATTATATTAGTTAAATAAAGTTTACTAGATAATAAACTCACTTAAGTTCTACAGGATAAGTGCTAAAGGATTCGAATTCTAAATCCTAATCTAAGTTGCCTTTATCTGCTTGCTTAAAATTGTGAAAAGATCCTTCTTTGAAAGAGAATTAGTTTAAAACGGAGTACTTTAAGCTCATAATTGATACGTTGCTGCAAACGCCGCACAGATACTGTCTCGCTAATCCTGGTACCAAACGCCTTTTACCCCGATTACTGGTTGATTGAGATGAATTAATTATACAATTTTAATGGCTTTTGATCTGAATACTTTACGATCGCTTGTGACCTTTCTGAAAAATCATTTTTGAATTGATTAATAGAATTTTATAAATTCATAATTAATTTTATCTCCTCGATAGTCAACAGTCAAAAAGCATGAAATTACTTGTTTATCGTGTGTGTGTTTATTGTATTAATAAATAATTTGCTTATAATTTGCTATGCTTATTTTGTAGATATTATTGAAACGTTGGCCAAGGTCCCACCATAGGCCAAGGTTCATGGAGTCAAGCCCATCGCACTTGTCAAGTTCAATGTACCTTCTCTTGGGCAGTAAGATGTCAGTTGGTTTCATATAAGTCATAATTCAATTCAAAAGGAGGAAGGAGAAGCGTAAGTGGATCGCATCGGTGGTTGAAAACCCGGGGATTTTCAACCACGGTTGCAACTGAGAACTTTAAGGCCCGTATTCTAGAATGACACTCAGTCCGGAAGATTGTATTGACAGACTGAATGATTTGACAGATTGAACGATTTGACAGATTGAACGATTTGACAGGTTGACAGATTTTTCAGATTGTCTACATAATCTGTCCTCAGAAAAACCGAGATTCTGAATTGAGTATATAAAAAAGCTTAATGGCCTAATATAAAAAGAATATACTGTATACTGAATTATAAAAACCTATAATTTTTTTATGATCAAAGTCTTAGCGTGTAGCAAGTAGCGTTTAGTAAAATAGATAAGATATCGTTTTACTAAAGTAGTCTTCGTGAAATTATTAGACAAGACAGATATCGTCAGTGTTCGACAGTCTATTAATTTAAATTCGGCTTTTCGCTCTAATTAATGAAGGCCCATTTGAGTACGGTTTCCATGAAACTGTCGGGAGCGTGATCGAATGCTGTTAAATGGTTGCTGTCGGCAAATTGGTATAAATAGGAATATACCTATTTATAAAAACCAAGGTAACTGTACTTTTATTCATTGGTCTTATGTCAAATTCTTTAATCTAAAATTAATCATAAATTTATTTTAATAGGTTTAGTTATCGAAAAAGTAAATCTGCCACCAAAATATTTTGGTGGAAGATTTTGGAAACAAGCTCTATGAAGTTTCGAAAGTCGAGACCGTCTCCAATCTCTTCTAACCTATATCTAGGTGTAAGATCTAATTTTGAGTACCAACATTTGGTGATGGATCTACCATTTTGAGTATCAAAATTATACATACATACATATAATCACGCCTTTATCCCTGGAGGGTTAGGGAGAGGTGCATTTACACCCATATTTCACCAATCATTGAAATCAGTCCCATGCAATAGGGGGTGAGCCTATTGCCGTATTTCGGGCACTATTCTTGACTCGTGCCATGCATCTGAGGCGGAGTCTCGGGTTTATTATATCTTTTTTGATGTTAAACTACCCTATCCCTTAGTCACCTTGTACGACATCGCATGGGAAGAGATGGGGAGGACCAAATTCTACTCTGCCGGAAACCACGCGGCTAATCAAAATCTATTTTTCCTATTAATTAGTTCTACCTAACCATACTTGGTATTAAGTCTTGAGTATTCTGGTAGGTTACTGTGGGCCTCGGGCATTGGCTTAGTATGTAGTAACAATATTTCACGAACAAAACTATCAGTGAAGACATGATTTGTAATATTCTTCACTGTTGTTAAGTCATGTACAGTCTTCATGTTATAATTTAATGAGGTTAGAAATTACGCGAAGCTAATATTTTGAAATTTACATTAACGATGGGCTAATTAGTGGCAAACTAAACATTGCTGAAGCACTTTTAGTGATTAACAACATCAGGGTTTGTAAAGCCAACGAAGAAACTACAAATCGTATACTCAAATATTACGATATTAATATTGAATATTCTGCTAAAAGTCTGATAATATATTAAATGTTGATCTCTGGAATTAATAAGTCACCTCAGCACTAAAAGGGTCGCCATATAAAATAGCACAAATGTTACCTTTTTCGTAAAAGAAAAATATAAACTAACTAAAATAAATACCAAATATATTCATGATTTTATCGACATCAAAGGTTTATCTAAGTCTAACAGTTCAAAGTAGCCCCAGTTTAGTAGTAGTGAAATATTTATAAAAACATTCTAGCGTAATTGAACACATTATCAAAAAACTGATCAAGTGCGAGTCGGACTAGTGGACTGAGAATTCCATTCACAACTGTACTGGAGTTGATGGCTATGTGCACCACATTAAATTTACTGAAGCCGTAGGCCTGAATGCTGTGACATCCCACAACTATTAATGACCTGATGTTGAAGGCGGAGGATCGGGTGTTGTAACGCAGGTTTATGTCTATCAGTAGGCCAGAATAATATGTTTCTGGATTTTCTTTTAACATGTAATTCAAAACTAAGGAGGAGGAGAGGATTATACAAATAAACGTCCGGGCAGAGTAGAATTAGGGCCACCCCATCTCTTTCCATGCGGTGTCGTACAAGGCGACTAAGGATTAGGGCTGTTTAACGTCAGGCAGATATATACAGCCCAGACTCAGCCTCAGATGAATGGCTTGAGTCAACAATAGTGCCCGGAATACGGCAATAGGCTCAGCCCCTATTACGTCGAACCGAATCCAATTATTGGTGAAATGTGGGTGTTAATTCACCTCTGTATAACCCTCCAGGGATAAAGGCGAGATTATATGTACGTCAGTATGTATGTACAAGTAATACTTCCATAAATTTCTGAGTATAATGTCTTGATAAACAATAGATAGATAAACAAACTTACATGCCAACAGACAAACAATCAGGACCAGTAGTGATCGTAAAAGGATTTTGTTTATTTTCCTTTTGAGGTAGGTACAGAACTCTATAAAGGGACCGTTCTAAAAATGAATTAATAGTTTTATACAAAAACATAAAACTAAACTTATATATGTCAACAATAAATGGAAATGAAAATAGAATTATTAATGTCTACTTTATATACAAACATCCGTGTGGTGACGTAGAAACTATACAAGTATCCTTACCCCATCTCATCTAAAGGGAGTCGTAAAAGGCCACTAACGGAAAAATACGCAGACGATATCACTGCGAGAGAAGGAAAACTCGAATTAAAACCCAGTACCAACCCGTCTGTCCAGCATGGTAACATCAGACCAAAGCCTCCCAATATTAAGAGAGGCCTTTGTCCAACAGTGGAGTGCGATAGGCTAATTATTCATACAATATTGTGAGCCATTGTGCGCATCGCGCCGCTGTAAATTTACCAATCTACCCGCACATTATTTTACTAAACACTTAGAAAAATATATATTATAAACACAGAAAAAAAGTAAAATTATATTGTTGCACTATATATGTACACACAATGTAACGTATTTTTGTTCTGCAGATTTAATTTTGATATTGTTATACCTAGATTAAGTACTTGCCTACCTGATGCATAGAATTAGTATTATATAGACTTGACGACAAACGTAGTGTACGGACAAACCTTTCTGGCTTTTGTTACACTACCAAGGCATTAGACCCAATGTATATTTTTCTGGTTAAATAAATTGAAAAAAAAATTGTTTATATAAACAGCTTCGTAAAAACAATAATAATTTAGCCCTATCTCTTTAGTTGCTATATAAAATTCGATTGAAAAAATTGATTGAAGACATTATTTTGAGTATTTCTTTTGCAAAAATAATGGCCTCTCTAATAAATAAAACGTGAACATACATTTACTCTATGCAGAAAACTGACGTTATGTTTTTTTTATACAACTTAGGTGGCACACGGCTCATCTGATGGAAAGTGGTTACCGACGAACGTGTGCAACTCCACAGGAGTCACGCCCATGCTGCCGATCTTGTAAGAACATAGTTTCTGTGTCATTAGTGCAGGAGACATAATCAGTACAAGCTCTTCCCACTGACAGCACAAAAACTCTCCATTGAACTCTATCCTACTCACCGACAGGGAACACAACACGAGGTCATTATAGCCATATAGTATTCTGCAGGGAGGAAGTACTTCCACAGTCGGACTGCTCAGTTGGGACGGGAATATTGTCGTGTCCCACCTCCATTGAAGTGAATTAATAAATTATATTATTATTAAACTCACTGATCCGTTCCTGTAATATAAGGGAATCTAGAATATGAATAAAAATATCTTCCTAGAATAGGAATAAAAAGTAGACTATGTGTTAATCGATATTATAGTATATTCTATCTCTGTACTAGATTTCAGTCTCAAAAATGCCGCTGTGGAGCGCCGTTTCTTCTCCACTAGCTCCTACGAAGCGCTGGTAAACTTAGCTTTAAGCATAATTTGACGTCAAAAAGATGTAATTACGTTTCACTATTTTGAAAAATAAAGAAATTTAATTTGAATCCTTGCAACCGTTTAAGCGCGAATCTGTACCCCTAGCACGAGAAACTATCGTAATAAAATTGAGAGAAAGGAGCATTATGATAGGCCGGCTTCACGCACACTCAGGTTCACAGTAGGCAGGCAGCCAATCACAATGATCCGTTCAATCGATACGGTTACGACACGGTTACGTTAGTTTTTTTTTGTGCTTGGGGCACAGTATACACATCCAAACATTTTTATTATTTTCCTATTTTGATTAATTAATAGAATTTTAAAAGCTATAGTTTGATTGTGTATTCGTGTCTTTCAAAATCATAGTTGGTGAAATGTGAGTATTAATGAACCTCTGCCTACCACTTCAGGAATTTACAGACGTGGATATATATGTGTGTATTTTTTATACACGTCAATTAGTCTCAGGAAAGAGGGTGACCATTACAAGGTACACATTGTATACGAATTTAATCAACATCCTATGTATTATAAAGATCCTTCTTTTCATGAGAGGAGTACATATTAATGAGGAAAAGGATCTTAATAATCTTTACGTGTATGTTGATCCTATTACACGCCTCTCATAACACCCACGTGAAGCATTCAGACGTTTCTTTTCCATTCAACTGTACGAAAACGAATATTAGTAGTAGTCATTTGCTCGTGCTTTTCAAAAGAATAGTACCATTTTATTGGTTATTACTGTTAATTAAGTCAACATATTCCTTCTATTTTATCATTTTGAGAGACAGACTGATAGAATATATTTTTGGGTATACATATGTGGTCCGACCAAAATTTTTAGAGCCTGAATCTAACCAACTGACGCAAATCTTCTACTCGATGATTTTGCCGAATGAGCATCTGGAGCAGGTATTCCCTCCTAGAGTTTAATCGGACGGAAAAATTACTTTCTTTTTAAATCTATGTCGTCTAATTGACTGTTTCTAGCAGTGTGTGTGTGGTAATTAAATATCAATATTATTCCATTAATACAAAGTTTAAAATAGGAAGCAGCAACGTATTACTTTATGTTTATTGCTTCAAACTATTTTGTGACTTGTGTAATTGGAATAAGGTTGATTGTCAACAAACATCCTCCCCACACATTGCAACCTGAGACGGTACGCACTGTGCGGTATGAAAGAAAATTCATCCCACTCAAGCTGTGGAATGAACTCCCTGCTGCGGTCTTCCCATGCGCCTACAATGTGGGGTTCTTCAGAAGGGGCATTAGGAGGTTTCTTCAAAGTCGGCAGCGCGAGTGTGACGCCCCTGGTGTTGCACAAGTCAGTGCAACATACGCACGCACGCACGCACGCGCGCACAGACATACACACACCGTAAACATTATTGTATATCATGTAACGCGAAAGTTGAATTTTAGTAAAGGATTTGACCGATGTTTAATTTTCTACATAATAATGATATATGATGAGGTTGTCTTACGAATATCTATCGCAATCGGTACGGGCAGTTGGAGCCCTAAAAAGTCTATCAACTGATCTAACTTTCCATATTACCATTGGGTTGTACCATATGGCAGGTTTCAGCGGCTGTGCTCACAGTTCACACACACACACGCAAGCACGCACGCACGCACGCATGCACGCATACACGTACGCACGCACGCTCGCACGCATGCACGCACGCACGCAGGCACGCACGCCCACATGCACGCACGCATGCACGCATGCATGCACAATACCGTTGTAAAATATGTTGATTAAATTCGTATACAATGTGTACCTTGTAATGGTCACCCTCTTTCCTGAGACTAATTGACGTGTACAAAAAATACACACATATATATATCCACGTCTGTAAATTCCTGAAGTGGTAGGCAGAGGTTCATTAATACACATGCACGCACGCATGCACGCATGCATGCCCAATACCGTTGTAAAATATGTTGATTAAATTCGTATACAATGTGTACCTTGTAATGGTCACCCTCTTTCCTGAGACTAATTGATGTGTACAAAAAATACACACATATATATATATCCACGTCTGTAAATTCCTGAAGTGGTAGGCAGAGGTTCATTAATACTCACATTTCACCAACTATGATTTTGAAAGACACGAATACACAATCAAACAATCTCACATCTCATCTAAAGGGAGTCGTAAAAGGCCACTAACGGAAAAATACGCAGACGATATCACTGCGAGAGAAAGAAAACTCGAAATAAAACCCAGTACCAACCCGTCTGTCCAGCATGGTAACATCACACCAAAGCCTCCCAACATTGGGAGAAGCCTTTTTCCAACAGTGGAGTGCGATAGGCTAATTGATTATATAAACAGCTTCGTAAAAACAATAATAATTTAGCCCTATCTCTTTAGTTGCTGTATAAAAATCGATTGAAAAAATTGATTGAAGACATTGAGTATTTTTTTTTGCAAAAATAATGTCCTCTCTAATAAATAAAACGTGAACATACATTTACTCTATGCAGAAAACTGACGTTATGTTTTTTTATACAACTTAGGTGGCATACAGGCACACGGCTCATCTGATGGAAAGTGGTTACCGACGAACGTGTGCAACTCCACAGGAGTCACGCCCATGCTGCCGATCTTGTAAGAACATAGTTTCTGTGTCATTAGTGCAGGAGACATAATCAGTACAAGCTCTTCCCACTGACAGCACAAAAACTCTCCATTGAACTCTATCCTACTCACCGACTGGGAACACAACACGAGGTCATTATAGCCATATAGTATTCTGCAGGGAGGAAGTACTTCCCCAGTCGGACTGCTCAGTTGGGACGGGAATATTGTCGTGTCCCACCTCCATTGAAGTGAATTAATTATATTATTATTAAACTGATTGATCCCGTTCCTGTTATATATGGGAATCTAGAATATGAATAAAAATATCTTCCTAGAATAGGAATAAAAAGTACCTAGACTATGTGTTAATCGATACTATAGTATGTTCTATCTCTGTACTAGATTTCAGTCTCAAAAATGCCGCTGTGGAGTTTGTTGTGCCGTTTCTTCTCCACTAGCGCCTACGAAGCGCTGGTAAACTTAGCTTCAAGCAGAATTTGACGTCAAAAAGATGTAATTACGTTTCACTATTTTGAAAAATAAAGAAATTTAATTTGAATCCTTGCAACCGTTTAAGCGCGAATCTGTACCCCTAGCACGAGAAACTATCGTAATAAAATTGAGAGAAAGGAGCATTATGATAGGCCGGCTTCACGCACACTCAGGTTCACAGTAGGCAGGCAGCCAATCACAATGATCCGTTCAATCGATACGGTTACGACACGGTTATGTTCGTTTTTTTTTGTGCTTGGGGCACAGTATACACATCCAAACATTTTTATTATTTTACTATTTTGATTAATTAATAGAATTTTAAAAGCTATTGTTTGATTGTGTATTCGTGTCTTTCAAAATCATAGTTGGTGAAATGTGAGTATTAATGAACCTCTGCCTACCACTTCAGGAATTTACAGAAGTGGATATTTATGTGTATATTTTTTATACACGTCAATTAGTCTAAGGAAAGAGGGTGACCATTACATACATCTACTCATGTTACAAGGTACACATTGTATACGAATTTAATCAACATCCTATGTATTATAAAGATCCTTCTTTTTATGAGAGGAGTACATATTAATGAGGAAAAGGATCTTAATAATCTTTACCTGTGTGTTGATCCTATTACACGCCTCTCATAACACCCACGTGAAGCATTCAGACGTTTCTTTTCCATTCAACTGTACGAAAACGAATATTAGTAGTAGTCATTTACTCGTGCTTTTGAAAAGAATAGTACCATTTTATTGGTTATTACTGTTAATTAAGTCAACATATTCCTTCTATTTTATCATTTTGAGAGACAGACTGATAGAATATATTTTTGGGTTTATGTGGTCCGACTAAGATTTTTAGAGTCTGAATCTCACCTGTAAGTTTACTGACGCAAATCTTCTACTAGATGATTTTGCCGAATGAGCATTTGGCATTGGATTTCCTCCGAAAGTTGAAAGGATTATTTTTCATGTACAGTACAGTTTAATCGGACGAAAAAATTGACTATTTCTAGCACTTATGTGTGTGGTAATTAAATATCAATATTATTACATAAACACAAAGTTTAAAATAGGAAGCAGTAACGTGTCACTTTCGTTCTTCATAGTATTTTGCGTCTTGCGTAATTTAAATAAGGTCGATAGTCAACTAACTAAAACACACAAAACAATAAAAAATATTGAAAATTAAACGAAGGCCACATCCTTCGTTATCATCACCCTTGCTTCAATTTCGATCGCATCTGAAGCTTTCACCTTGGTATCCGAGGTCCGCATTCTCCAATTTAACTGCGTGTGTCGCTGAAATTTGATATTTTCTGAGAGGCGTTCACTCAACTGCCGTATGGTACAACCCAATGGTAATATGGAAGTATTGCAGTCAGACCAGTTGATAGACTTTCCGCTCCAACTGTCCTTAATGATTGCGATAAATATTTGTAAGACAACCTCATCATATAATTGTTTTGTATAAAATTAAACTCCGATCACATCACGCAAGCCTGGGAGAGACGAGTGCGACTCCCCATTTCCGGCGACGAATTGGGGATTCTGTGTGGGCCAGATCGAGAGAAATGGTCCTGAGTCGGCCGGGGTGCAAGGGATATGCCTGTTAACCTCACCTTCCTAGAAATGACCCACAGGCGTCGTGTGTTTTGGTCGGTTCTAGTCCGACATAACCTCTCCTACCGGCTCCGGTTGGGGGATCCGTGGGGATTTTGCGCACGTAAAAAATCAGAATAAAACCCCAGTCACATCCTTTCATTTATTTATTCAGTTTAGGCACATAAGGAGTACATATGAACGTCAAAATTATGTCAAAATAATAATCTATACTATATAATATTATAAAGCTGCAGAGTTTGTTTGTTTGTTTGTTTGTTTGAACGCGCTAATCTCTGGAACTACTGGTCCGATTTGAATGATTCTTTCTGTGTTGGGTAGTCCATTTATCGAGAAAGGTTTTAAGCTATATATCATCACGCTACTACTTAAGGGAGCGTAGCATTGATAATAAATGTTAACAAATCCGGCAATTTTTCATAAATATTTTGAAGACTAAAACATACGGGCTCAAAGGGATATGAAGCTTCAAAATATACCCCGGGCGAAGGTGGGGTGGGTCAGCTAGTTTAATAATAAATAAACTATTGGAAAATGATTCATTCGCTGGTTCGGTAGGTTAGTTCTACTAAGAAGAAGCAAGAAACTTAGAGAGCTATATTAGAACTAGATTTTCGTAATGTAATAAACTGGCTGATTTACAAAACTAATGACCTGACTAACACTGCTACTTAGCAATATTAGTCAGGTCGTTGAACCGATTATATTATAATAGATTTAACAGTGTGTGTTCAGTTGCCTACGACTTAGAATTATGGAAGTAGGACACGGAGGTATTTTCGTCCCAATTAAGCAGCCGTAATAACCTTGAATTGCATTTTCGGTGGTGAGTAGGATAGCCAGAGCTCACTGGAAAGCTTTTATGCTGAGAACGGGTAGCCCAAAGGCTTGTCCTTCTTTGTCTTCTGCACTGGGAGCACTGAAGCTCTCTGTTTTTACAAGGTAAAAAAAAACAAGAGTATCACTGTCCTCACACCGCACACATCCATAGGCCATGGTAACCACTTTTCGTTTTTCTTTTCATAGCAGAGCCCAAGATATGCCTATATGGGCATCAGGTTTCTTGGGATCGGATCCCAGTCTAACAATGAAGCAGCTAAATCAACAGAACCCAGTAGCGATATCGAATCTTTGAAGTTAAACTGCCACTACCCATAACGGAGTCATAGGGAATTTCAATATGTTAAGAATAATCACTAGTAGGAATAACTTTTTTTTATACCACTTCGGTGGCAGACAAGCATACGGCCCACATGATGAAAAGTAGTTACCGTGGCCTATGGACGTTTGTAACACCAGAGGAGTCACAGTCGCGCTGCCAACCCTGTAAATACAGAGTTTCTGTGCCGTCAGTGTAGAAGACAAAGCAGTATAACTAATAGTATAAAAAGTAATCGGCCTGGGGGTGACAGGTGGAGCCGCCTGTTACCCTAGCAGAAGCAGGCCGCGGCGGCGGCGCGCCTGGCGCGCCTCCCCGTTTACCAGGAACGAGTTGGGGACTCTGTAGTCCCCACACACCCGAGAGAAGAGGGCCAGATCGTGAGAGATGGCCCTGGGTCGGCCGGGGTGCGAGGGATATGCCTGTCAACCTCACCTTCGGCAACCAAAGCGACCCGCTGGCGGCGTGCGTTTTAGTCGGTTCGAGTCCGACATAACCTCTCCCATCGGCTCCGGTGGGGAGGTATCCGTGGAGATTTTGCGCACGTAAAAAAAAAAAAAAGTATAAAAATTAATAACTAAGTTAACTTTTGGGGCAATATCAAAAATTTGCGTATATAAAAATAGCATTATTACGTTCGGATTAAACACAACTTCTCGTACATTTTGGAATCGGTTAAAAATACTCATTACACCACAAAACCGGAAGGTATTATTCCACACAAATGGCCAATTTGCGGCAATTTGGCAGATATAATTGGCGAATGGTAGCATCGAAGAGCTCTTTTTGCGTACTACTGTGTAATTGAGAAGATTAATTTGCTAATTCGCCCCCATGAGTTTATGAATCTTGGCTGGATTCTGCTGAGCCTCTTAACGAATGGAAAGCAATTGTTCATCAAATTTAATAATAATATTATTTATAATTTTGGTAGGTACTTATATTAATTAGTATTGGTTGCTTTGCTGCTGGCTACCTGCCTGAGGGAATTACTGATGCCCTTAATGAAACCTACATGACTCTAATCCCGGGTAAAACAAAGTATGTAAATGTGCAAGACTTCTAAATATGTTCCTGTAATCGCTCCCATGAGAACGTATCCCAAGGAAAATAGTAGCCTATATTACTAGTGTAAAACTCGCCGGTATATTTGCCATGTTCATTATTTTTGTTGAGCAACCGATATTTCGGCGCTGTTACAAGCGCCATGATCACGGTGTACTAGCAATCGGTTGTTCAACAAAAATAATAAACATGGTAAATATCCCGGCGAGTAAATCTCAAATCATACATAGTAGCCTATATTTTATTCCAGACTAAACTACTCCTTTATCAAATTTCACCCGAATCTCTTAGGCGTATTCTGGGGTGACGGATGAAGCCGTTTGTGGTCCCCTCACCCGAAGAGGGCCAGATCGAGAGAGATGGCTCTGGGTCGACCGGGTGCTAGGGATATGCCCGTTAACCTCACCTTCGGCAACCAAAAACGACCCACTGGCGCCGTGTGATTTAGTCGGTTCGATTCCAACATAACTTCTTCCACCTTCCACCGGCTTCGGTGGGGGTATCCGTGGGGACAATTCGCACGTAAAAGAAAAATAAGTATTTGGAAACTTGAATAATGTCTATTCACATTGATCTGGGTGTATACATGTATTTATTTTATAGGACAGAAGAAAGTACGTATTCACAAAGGAAAGTTGACTATGTATGTTCATTCCGGGCCTCGAATTAAAGCCTCTTGTATATCCTAGAATATTTTTGTGCGGTATTTCATTACCTCATGTGTCTACATGAAACTACTTACCTACGATATAACAGAAATCTACCGCAAAGTAAAACTAATTCTCATTTCAAAAAACCTCAGTACTAAATCATCCTGTATATGTATATATGAGTATACTATCTCGTATATTGAAGTTCGTGAGATTAAACCGACGTTATTAAACCTTACTAGAGAACACGGCTCGCTCTGACACATTTTATTTACGTACATAAGTATATTTGGAAACTTCCTTACATAGAATTATGGACCATACTGCAACCTAATAGAGTTGAATTTTGATAACTAGTATAGATTATTTGGTACTGATAGTCGCGTGTGTAGTATCCTATCAATTTTTATTCAACTCTTTGCTTAGATGTCTTCTTTATTGATGTTAATGTTATAGGGTAGAACATTATTTACATACATTAAGAATGATTTTGGCGTATATGGATATTATTGTAGTCCTTGTAACGACTGTTTCTGTATTATTAGCCTTTATTGTATTTTTAACCCACTTCCAAAAACGAGGAGGTTCACAATTTGATTCGTATATTTTTGTATATGTACACCAATTACTCTGAGATTTATGATCCGATTTTTAGTGATTCTTTTTGTTTCAATGGTTGCCATTTGGTCTCATAAATATTTAGTTTGGAGCTGTAGTTTTTATTTTATGATAATTTATATGTTTATACATTTATATTTTTAAGCCATTTCTTCTTTATGCTCTACGATATTCCCATCGTTTATTAACCGATTTATAAATTATGATCCCGTGGGAATATCGGGATAAAAAGTAGCCTATGTTACTCACGAAGAATGTAGCATTCTATTGGTGAAACAATTTTTTAAATCGGCCCAGTACTTTTTGAGCCTATTCATTACAAACATACAAAAAAAGGTACAAATCTTTCCTCTTTATAATATTAGTGTAGATTATATAATAGCCTAATGGTATGGGTAATGGACTGCTGAGACGAGGTCTCGGGTTTTACCATGGCACACAAATGACTTGACGATGCTTTTCGAAGTTATGTGTGTATTTATTGCAGGTTTATAAGTGCCCGGTTAATGGCCATTGGCTCGCCACCTATTACATTGGGACCTAAACATAAACTGGCGAAATGTGGGTGCTAGTACCTCTGCCTACCCCTTCGGAGATATAGGCGTGAGTTTATGTTATGTTATGTAAATAATTTTTCTATAACTCACAGATAATTCCATATAAATTTAATGGGTACGGGACCTTGGACTCCTCGAAATCAAATAGGAAATTGGAAATGATTGCTTTTTAGCTACTTTTATGACAATCCTGTGACACTATAGGCGACATTTCGTTGGTCAAGGGCATACCTACTAAAATTACCAAGTCTTGAATTTTGGAGGCAGATAACAGAATGTCTTAACGTTATATAGCATGAATCAAGCTCTGGTCAACCTGTATAAAATAAATTTTAACAGGTTTCCGTGATAAAGGGTAGCTTATGTCCTTTACCCGAGCTAAATCCATCTTTGTACCAAATTTCATTCAGGTCGGTTCAGTGGTTTTAGCGTGAAAACATAACAGACAGACAGTAACACTGCGAAAATGCGAAAGTAACTCTGTATGAAGTAAAAAGAATAATGTTTCTTCTTATAAATTACGACATATTTGTTCTTAAATTAAAAACATAAGTTACCCTTCAATGTTACCCGGCGACGATTTATTTTTAGTTGAAGTTGAAGACCTTTTATGTGCATCAGATTTTTTTTGGAAGTGCTTGGTAGTGTAGCACAAAGGCTCATTCTTCAGATTTTGTTTAGAATCTTATCCTTTCTAAAAGTAGCAAAAAGCGACGATTACAGGGTAATTAAATTGCACTACAGGGTATAAACTACTTATCTAATACTACATTTTCAGCGTCGAATGACAAAGTGAGGTTTTCCTACTGACAAAGACAGCGTGCAAATTCTCCAATATTGCCCCAGGCCGTTAGTTCATTCCCTGCAAAGTATTTGAGCTTCAAAGTATGAATACAATTACGCGCTTAAAAGTCTGCCCATCTGGAAACTTTAAAAGCGTCATAACTTAGACAAAAAATATGAGGATATTCAATTTTTTTTTTCATCTTTTGGTATAAACACGGTGGCAATATCGTACCTAAATCTTGATTAAGTTGTTTGTAAACATTTTAAGTGGGTAAAACTTTCGTCTTTACTTTATCTGCCCTAAAACCTTAAGCAAAAAACTGCGGGGAGAAATGAATTATGGATTTCGGAATAATTATTATGACAATGAATATTTAGCTTGAATAAAATTGGGAATGTTGATAAAAATTTGTACTTTGTAATACTGTGAGAGCCAAAATATGCCATTAATTGATAGCATTTTAAAGATAGAGGATAATAATTATAAAACATTATATTACTATTGTCATATCTACATCACTTCATTAATTAGTGCAATGCCTATTTATAAGCATGAATGTGTCTGTTCATGAGAATGTGAGACTAGTTTAAATACTCAGATTAATGGTGTTCAAGTAAAAAATATAATCATTCATGTGTACCAGAGCATTCTTAGTTGAAATCTAGATAGCTCTGGATAGAAAAATCTTTAATCCCAGATTATTATTATTAACTTATGGCCGGTTCGACCACATGCTAATAAAGTTTATTCCTATAAGTCACGTTTTCGAGAGTAAATCAATTTCACATTCTACCATGCATAATACTAAGCGTAGTGACCTTATTCGGAAATAGATTTCTCGGAATAAGGAGCTATTCTAAGGATAATAAAATGACGTCTGAAACTGTATTTTTTCAACTCTACGCATGCAAGGAGAGCTCCTTGCATGCGTAGAGTTAAAAAATGACAGTTTTTAACAGTTGCGTTGTTAAGCGTAAGTCGCTTTTGACAAGTTCTATCGCACGCTATAATACGCCACTCGCTTTTGACAAGCTCCGTCACACGCTATAAGACGCCAAAAGCGAATTGGCATGATCTACGCTAAAACTGTGTTTTTTTTAAATACAACGCATTATTGCCGGGTATTACATTCATTCGTCACTCACTTTGCAATTAGCGCATAGATAAATCTGAGTATAGCCATAGAGTAGACTGCATATAAAAACGTCTATTGATTATTATCATCTGGAGTAGTAACTCGTGTATAAATTTATGTTTGGTCAAATCCACTATCAGTAAAAAATAAGTTTGATTAGACTATCATCTATCCTAACTTTAATTTTATAAGTAAAACGTTAACCCCTATAAACTTTTAGTTTATCTGTATGAGAAGAAATTCCCGAAGTCAACACTTCAAGTGCAAACTATTTGATGTTCTCCAAACCAATGTAAATACTTGTACGACTTTGGTCAAATATACTTTGACGAAACTTGGTTAGGCTATAAATTGTCAAGCGGGGCAAGTATCTATCGCAATTTGACGGCAAATGGATCAAACTGATTCATCACTTTTATAATTTGATTTGTTTTGAACTTTTGAGAGCTGGAGAACTATTATCTATTCTATGATTCGAGTAGATTAATCTAAGTCACTTGTAAAGAGACTTGTTATGTTATTCGTGAGTTAATCGTTAAGTTAATATAATAGTATCATACACTGGATTGCAAAATTATTAATTAGTTTTGTAATTCCTACATATCATTGAAATAATGTCATGATAATGAACATGGATCGTAAAGCAAATTTCTCGCCTAACATAATAATAGACGAAACTATTACTTTCAGCCAACTACTTACATATACAGAGTAGCCAGAGCTCACTGGAGAATTCGTGCTGTTAGTGGGAAGACTAAAGGCTTGTTCTGCTTTGCCTTCTACACTGACGGCACAGAAACTCAGTGCTTACAGGGTTGGCAGCGCGAGTGTGGCTGCTCTGGTGTTACATTCGTCCATAGGCCACGGTAATCACTTTCCATCAGGTAGGCCGTGTGCTTGTCTGCCACCTAAGTGGTATAAAAAAATATTCACGTTTATATATATTTTCCCAATGAGGTATGCAGATGTGCTTCAACACCTACACTTTGCCAACTAAGATCGGATGGAGAATAGCCCTATCTCTAAGTCGCCTTCTACCATGCTATCTCTTCCCGTGGGTGAAATGGGGTGGCCCTGTATATATAGTGGTCAAACACGAGCCTGATAATAATAAAAAAAGGGAAGTTCTCTACAGAATACGCCAAGATTGCCTTGCCTGACTGGGACTTCAGCACTTCACTCTCTAGCGCTGAAACATCTCGTTTTATTCAGATAGCTATTAAGAAGTGAATTCTTCGGATGTCTACAGAAGATGACTTCTAATGTTATGTAATCCACTGTCATTTCTTAAGAAAATTGAAAAGTGTATTTCGTCTAACTCACCTTGAATATCAATTCGCAAAAGTTTAATATTTTCTGTCTGACCGCATTCACGATTATGTTTTCAAATTTGTAACAATAGGCATCTCTTTCATGATAACTCCTCCTCTTTCATCCTGCACAAAGATATTTTCAACTTTGTCATTTAAAACAGAGAGTCCTTTTTGTATTAATGTAAGTCTGTAGACATAACACGACCGTATAATAACAATTAAGAATGAGATGAGATTTCCCGAGTAATAACTGGAGCTAGCAGTGTACAATTTCACTTGAATGAATTCAAATGGTTTGTATATCCTTTCAAGAACAGAACTCACATCGCCATACAAACTATTATGAGTATTTTTTAGTATCTGCACAAGCATCTATCTTTCGCATGAGTGATTAACTACTTCATTCAAAGCCTTCGATTGTTTACTTTGAATATGTATACCATCATACCCACTGTGGATTTCTAGACCATTTTTTGGTCCTGATTGTGAGACCATATTTCCACGAGCTGCCATAGTATGGCACACTGTGGAACTAGTAACAGAATACTATCACGTTCCTCACCTACCAAGCACGGGTGCTTGCTTCAGATCAGGAGATAGCCAACGTTGGGTGCCAACGTGAGCATGGTCCGAGTCCCCGGCGTGGGAGAGGCTGAGACGGGAGCTGATGGTGGCCCTGAAAGTGAGAGTTCTCACATTTACCACCTTTCTTGCGGCGCTGGTTTCCTGCGCGGATCTGTGGGCTGCCAGTGAATCCTTCTGTGAGCATGTAATGCTCGTGATGGTGACGGCAGAGTGGAAGTGTAGAAGAATTGCAAACCGTACGCCCGCTTGTGGAGGCAAAATGGGTGCCGGAGGTCGCAGAATTACCTCCGAGCCCATTCTCCATGCGTGCGGGTTCGGGGGTAACAGGTGGAGCCGCCTGTCACCCTAGCAGAGGCATGCCTTGGCGGTGGCGGCGCACTTTACCGGTCTCCCCATATCCAGGGACGAACTAGGGACTCCTCCACACACGGTGGTCCATTTGTCCATTTAAACAAGCCTTCATTATTGTTGACGTATTGGCCAGATCGAGAGAAATGGATCTGTGTTAGCCGGAATGCGAGCGTTTCAGTGTGTTCAAGTTCGACATAACCGCTCCGTGGGGGATTTACGCACATTTAAAAGAATATAAGCAAGTGGCGAGCCGCTATCTCTACCTAATACGGACAGAAATAGACGTGAGCGTATGTATGTAGTATTTTAATGTTACTTTATACCTACTACTAATATTAGGTAATATTCTATGATAGTCACACAATAATGTTCATGGGAATTACCGCGATCATGGTATAGTACAAACATACCTTTGATTTGCCTGACCTCTCGACCAGGTAACACCGGCCGTGGTTACAGGCTGACTAGCTCAGCGGTGCACGCGCGTCGTTTTCGATCTCGTGATGTAGAAGGTTCTTCCTCTATGTGCGGGTAGAGGCACACAGCCTTCCTAGCAAATTGCATCACAAAAAACTTTTAAACTTTCGCATTCCATGATCCACACTAATGTTTACGGGAATTAACGGGATCATAGTATAGTTACGTTGACGTTTCGACCAGGCTGACTGAATCAGTAGTGCACGCCCGCCGCCTTCGAGTCCGTGAAGCAGTAGGTTCTTCATCTACCCGCACATTCTCGATATTATTAACATTTTCGTTTCGTCATGTACCGTCATATACCACACTCACAGTGTCCTTATTCTGTAAGCAAACTGTCCAGTGTCTATCCGACTGCGCAGAAAAGCGAGGTTGCATGTTTGAATTGGATTCCATGTTTCAGATAACGTCAGGCAAATCAAAGGTATATATGTACCTATCGCGTTAATTCCCGTAAACATTATTGTGTATCATGGAACGCGAAAGTTTAAAAGTTACTTTATGATTGTCGTCTATGGCCTTAAACTACAGCTATTGATTAAACAATTATATTTATGGAATAGTGATGTACATGGCATTTAAACAATAGTATTCATGTCAATTATAGTTCAAAATACCCACTACTGGTAAAAACCTTTTAATTTTAGGCCGCTATTAATATGTATTCTGTGTCACTATGCCAATTATTTATATTGCGTATTACATGTAGGTATTATGTTTTGATTGAAACAGTCAGTATCAGTATAAACAAACTTAAAAATTACAAACCACTTAGAGCTAAGGTGTTGTACAAATTTTAATTCTAAAAGCATCGATACAGCGTTTTAGCATATTCTATCGCGATTTTTTGATATTATTTACGATTAACCCAAGGTTTCAGCTACTTTTCAGTGATTAAGATACAGAAAAAAATGAACGGTACAGGCGGGATTTGAACCCACGATCTTTTCCTTGCGGGGGAACGCTCTGACCACGCAGCCACAGAACCTTCGCCCGAAACCATCCAAATTGTTCTATGCACTTATCCGTTGGTAGTGGTAAGGATGGTGGTTGTCACATAGTTTAAGGTTTATATTCGCAAAAACTTCAGAGTACTATATGTATATAAATTATAATTAATGCGGTTTTAGCATTAACCGCCTAACTAGGCGAACCACAAAAATGCTTTTATCACTTCCAAACGACTCCTCCCGACGACTCCCCAGTGGATACCGAAGATTGTGAGAAGTGAACGAGTAAAAATTGGAGGAAAGCGGGTAAAATCGTGACATAACTGATGATGATGATGAACCGTTGTCAGTATGTCAAAATATAATATTAAAAAAGAAATGATAACATTGTTCATTAATTTTCTTTATTATAAATACTCATACATGTTTTAGTTCTACATAATAAATTGGATAGACTTTATTAAAATACAGTGCAAAGAAAAGCTTAAAAAAATGTTACTTTTCATCTATTAAACCTTGGAGAAGATTAAAGCACAAATAGAGGGTAATATTAATATTACTTCAAATTATATATGAATTTAATAATTATTACATTAATGGAATTCTTAAAGACGTAGAACATCATTAAGTATAAAGTGATTAATACTTAATGATGTTCTACGTCTACTATTTGAAATTGTACAATTATCGTCAGGGCGATCTTGACTGCAAAGTCTCAAAATGATGTTAATATTAAAGTATTTAAAGCAAATCAAACTGTTTTATTGATTTAAACTGTATTATCGTACTGTATAACCGCGGTAGCCTAGTGCTATGGGTAATGGATTGCTGTGACGAGGTCTCGGGTTCGATCTCAGGTTTTACCAAGGCACACACCAATGACTTTTGGAAGTTATGTGTGTATTTATCGCATGTTTATAAGTGCCTGGTTAATGGCAATTAATCGCCACCTGTTACATTGGGACCTAAACTATCGAAATGTGGGTGCTAGCGCCACTGCCTACCCCTTCGGGGATATAGGCGTGAGTTTATGTTATGTTATGTATTATCGTTTCCTTTCCTACATAGGACAACACGTACAGGGCTTAGATGTCACACTGTGCAGAATATTGTATATTCTGCACAGTGTGAGGGAGCCAAGTGCAAGAACCAAGCGGTTCGGATACTCTTTTCTTTGCCGCACCACCAAGACCTGGAATTCATTAGCAGCACAAGTGTTTCCTTCTTCCTACAGTCCCGGGTCCTTTAAGCAGGGCGTGAAAAAGCATCTGATGAGACCGCCAAGCTGAGTGCCACTATTATAACATTACTTAGTGTCTGTAATGATGACCCTCTTTCCTGAGACTTTGCCTTTAGCTTACCATCAGGTGAGGTGAAGTTAAGTTGGCGTGTCCTAGATAAAAAAAGACGTGTACTAAATATCAGAACAATCAGTCAACAGGCAGGAAGGAAAATCAAGACATCTATGTAATACTGACTGGCTGTATTGTAATAAATAAAAAATATGGTAGATACATATAACATTCTACACAACGCTATCTAGACCATTGGTAAGCCTAGTTTAACCAGCTTGTGTTATGGAATCTAGACTTCAGATAATATACTTGTATACCATGGCACACACCAATGACTTTTGTAGTTAACATAAATATTGTACATAGAAACACTTAGACCAATGCAAATATAAATATTATTACATACAAATATTTGCACTGAGCGGGACTCAAAACGTTCTACCGCTGCGCCACAGAGGCCGTATTATGCGAATAGCTTTCTAACAAAATATTCTGGTATGATCATGTTCGGCGTACTATTATACGCTTCGTCGAAATCATTACACGTACGTTAACTATTAAGTTTGCTTAAGCAATTTTCAGCTTCGTTTCTCATTATAACTGGAATTAAATACATACGCAAGTTTAATGAGATACATACACACGAGAAAGAAAGCGAACATTCAAAATATTTTTGAAATAAATCACTTAATTTTTATTGTTGATTGTATTGTTAACCGCGGTAGCCTAGTGGTATGGGTAATGGACTGCTGAGACGAGGTCTCGGGTTCGATCCCAGGTTTTACCATGGCACACACCAATGACTTTTCAATGCTTTTCGAAGTTATGTGTGTATTTATCGCGGGTTTATAAGTGCCCGGTTAATGGCAATAGGCTGGCCACCTATTACATTGGGACCTAGACATAAACTGGCGAAATGTGGGTGCTAGCACCTCTGCCAACCGCTTAAGAGATATAGGCGTGAGTTTATGTTATGTTTGATTGTATGATGTTGTACATCGTATGAAATCGGCTTTACGGTTGCGAATTCCTAGGTTCAAAACCTGGCTGTTACACTGCCAATTTGTACACACTTTGGTACATTATCGAATCTATATCGGTAATATCGTCTATCATTAAAGCATGGTAATACAAATGCCACGGATGTATGTAATCGAAACACCAACTGCTTAGCGGAATCCGGACTGATGGCGGAGATCCGGATCTTGAGGTAACCTGGCTAATATTGCTTAATCTTTTATGTTTTACGTGCGAGAAATGCCTACGCCAGCCGACGCCGGTGCTAGTGGAAGAGGTTATGTTGTACTCGAACCGACTAAAACGCACAGCGCCTGTGGGTCCTTTTTGGTTACCGAAAGTGACGTTCTCGCTCCGCCCCTTGGTCTGTCAACCCTTTCGGCTACTACATAACTACAAGTGTCACCAGGTGGGCTATATACCTGATTCCTATCTTAGCAGTATTAAAAAATAAACTTTGAACGTTTTATAGTTGTTTTTTTAGCTTTTATTAAACATTAAGTTTTCATACATAAATCACTGAACACGTCAGAGCACAATAAAAATTTAAATATTTTATAGACTTATTTCTTTATATCCCTAAATTGTTTCAGTAATTAAAATATTTTATGTGAGTTATTATAAAAAATATTATTCCTAACTTTATTAGTCATTAGCTAGATTAATTATAATCCATTTATACAAGGGAACTAAGATTTGTATTGTGATAGATTTTTTTTATCTAGGACACGCCAACTTGACTTCACCTCGCCTGACGGTAAGCTAAAAACAAAGTCTCAGGAAAGAGGGTCACCATTACAGACACTAAGTAATGTTACAAAGGTGACACTCAGCTTGGTGGCTTCATCAGATGCTTTTTCACGCCCCGCTTAACACGATATTTGAATATAAACTTACTGCCATAGCTCGTACTAATCGAAGCGTGGTATGTACTTTTAAAAACTAACGTAAAAGTCAACAGGGTCACATCACGATCGAATAAGTCAACACAACACCGACTATCAACTTAGAAAACATGACTAGGGCGGGTAGCAGGACATACGATAGAATCACTATGCAAAAATTTAGTTGTGACAGTGAAATAAGTGTTTTTTACATAGGACTCGTCAATTAGACTTCACCTAGCCTGATGGTATATTCTGGTTGGTTTTAGACGAAATATTCTGCACCGAATACGAAAAAACGTCTCACTTTGTTTAGGACTCCCAAGTTTACGCGAGGCTGTTTTGATGACACTTTCAATGTAGGCTGATCTTTTTGATGGTATTGACAGAAAAATAACTCACGTTCTAAAAAGTAGGTAATTTCTGGCCTTCCTAATAGCCTGAAATTTATTCCAAACCAAGAAATTGACTGAAATCATAAACGGCTATATTTTTAATGGCATTGCATCAACTAAAGCAAATTCAAAAAAGAAAAATAATCTAGTACTAATATAGTTCGCTGAGTTTCTTGCTGGTATCTTCTCAGTAGAACTAACCTACCGAACCAGCGAAAGAATCATTTTCCAATGATTTATTTTTAAATTAATTAATATTTTTATATCATTTCTTGACATATCCAATTGTAAAATTTTGACGTTCATATGTGCTCCTTGTGTGCCTAAACTGAATAAATGAAATTGATTCTTTGATTGACATAGACTTTTTCATAGCTTCAAGTTAATACAGACTTTACCAGATCGAGAGAGATGGCCCTGGGTCAGCTGGGGTACGAGGTATATGCCTGTCAACCTCATCTTCGGCAACCAACAATGACCCACAGGCATTTTAGTCGGTTCGAGTCCGACATAACCTCCCTCACCAGCTCCGGTGGGAGGTATGCGTGGGGATTATCCGCACGTAAAAAAGAAAATTTAGTGCGGACTTAAGTACTGGGTATCAACTTCAACTTGACTCCTCTATGCATTTGTCTAGATGGACAGACAAGGACGTGATCTTGTAAGGCTTTCATCTATTCCTTTTGTGGTACAGAATACTAAAAACTATAATTACATAGGCTAAATGACACTTTAGCAATTCATTTCAATTTTTGACCCCGAGAGAGCCGGTACAGCGCTGCATTCTTTACAGCGTCTCTTGCCATGCCGCGCGTACAGCGTTCACCGTCACAATATATGCACTTGACGTTATTAATTTCGGATCCTTGCTGTACAATGTTAAGCCCAGTATGTTAAGCAATGGCGGAGAGAGGCAAACATCAGGTTTTATCCAGTCAGCACCCTGAGGGATAACACGCAGATTTGCGCCATTATTTACTTCAAGACTCCGCCTTGCTGTAATTAATTGAAGAATTCTCATTGTTAACTTCATCTTATGTTCATATATGTACCTTAACGTGTATGTGGTATATCTATAGGTTACATAGTTATGTATACATAGTCGCTTATATAATAGTGAACGTGTTTCAGTGTAGGACATATAGTAATTTAGTTTGGTGCGCTTGACTAAATCTAATTTGAAAATTAATTAAGGTAGGTCTTAAGAATGTTGTATTGTCTAAGAGTGTAGATTGAACTATCACTCAACGTTGAAGAGGGAAAGGCTACCACTGAAACGTTAGATTACAAATATTTTGTTCAAAGTCTGAACGTTTGATCAAAATACTTCATTAATAATAACTGACAGCTTATGAGTTTGGAGGCGAGAAAGGAATATCGATTAAGCACGAATTCAATACTGTAATATAGTATTGAATAGTATAGTAACTATCACGGTCGCTAACGTATTAAAGTAACGGGATAGTTAATATCCGATATTTTGGTACTGTGGCAAGCACCAAGAAACACGTGGTAAAAATTAATATCCTATTAACTCTTAGACGTACATACTATCATGTTCAGTATTAGTATTGATATATGTAACAACTGACAGATATTTACAGCCTAGACTCCGCCTCACATGCATGGCTCAAATCAACAATTCAATGAAACATAGGTACAAAGATGGTCTTTTTACATAATTTGATCAGCTATGTTCAGCCATATCGGCATACAATATTTTGCCTCGAACACATCATAAATGTGGATGTTAATTCACTTCTGCCAAACCCTCCGGGGATAAAGGCGAGATTATATGAATGTATGTATTATTACAAACTTGAGAGTTTGAGATCTGATAGATTTTTAAGGATCCTTTCCTCCTTTGATCCTTTCATGCAAAAACGACTGCACAGATCAGATTGAAAATAGCCACAAAGTTAGATTATAAACTGAAATAGTACATAGTCTATAGTGATTTGTACATACTAGTGGTTGCTGGAATATAATAAGCGCAGGCGTGGGCAATAGCTAGTGTTACATAAATTGACTGTAGCCTCAGATGCATGGCTCGAGTCAACAATAGTGCCCGGAATACGGTAATGGGCTCACCCTCTATTACGTGGAACCGAATACAATGATTTGTGAATAATGAGTGTTAGTTCACCTCTGCCTAACACTCCGGGGATAAAGGCGAGATTTTTTATATTCTTAACGTCACATAATCGCTCAAAAAAGGACGTGGTATCTTTCTTCCTAATGAGCCCCGAATAGCTCATACTATTTCGTAAATAAAATAAAACAAAGTAGTATGCCAGCCATATCATAAATGTTACCTACATAAGGCATGTTTCCAATAGACAATACAGAACCTTCTGTTTACTTGGTTTTCAATCGAACCGTTATGTATTGTGTGATACATGTGTGGTAAATATAGTTACTATTTAAACTTGCCGAAGTATGTGAATGGGATATAAAAAAATTCTATTGAATCAACACAAGCAGATTTCCCCAGAGTATCGCGACTGACCGCTGGTTTACTGAGCAGAATTGGAAAAAATGGCTTCAGTAATTTTATTTTTGTTTTCATTTCATCTGGATATTTGTCTAGTGAGGTCGAACTAATTTTATTTAATGTAACTTTGTGAGAAGTAGGGCAGTAGCTCCAGTTATTTAACTGAACAAGGAAGCTCATTTTACTAAAGGTGGTTGATAACCATTTCAAGTGTGAATATCCAATGAATTGCATCTCAATGAAATTAAAAAATGGCAGCCACTTTATATCAACATTCTATAAAAGAAAGGCTTATCATATCAAGAGGGGTATACCTGCTGGTGTTTATATAACTTGTTCATCGATTTGTTTAATGTACAGTTTTTCTTGTCAAGCTATAAAAATGATGCAAATTTGCCATCGAAATGGTACAAAAATATGACAAAAAATGACAAGACGTTGTACACGTTCAGTTAGAGGATCGTTTGCCTGTCTATTTCTTACATATATTTGATGTATTGCGCATTGTTAGACTGCAAATATACCTTTCTAAAATTACGTCATTGCAAGCGGTGAATAGCAAATAGTACATTGTCTTACAAAAAGACAGTCACAAAACTATTACATCATAAGCGAAACGTACAAAATACTAGTGGAATTTCAAATGAAACCATTTAACAGTCGCTGTCGAGTTGCAAACTTATTTAATCTAACTTTTGTCAATTTTTGCAATTTTTTCGCTGCCGCACCTTTGGTGGAGAGAGTAGCTAATGTCACTTACCCGGCTGTAGTTTAAGTTCCTTAGTGTTTTGAGGTAGAATCACTTTATCCACATTTACATCGCTGGCTTAATGCCAGGATAGCGCTGCTGTTTTCGTTCTACTGCCAGCCATATTCAAAATATTCTCGAGATAGTAATAACAAGCAAGAATTGAAAATGAAGTGGTTTAATATATTTACCGTTTTGTGAATATATTTCTCTATATTGAGGTAGTATTAGAAATGGATGTAGCGCTGTACAATAATTTCAACGTTCTTATATAGAATAGATTTAACATCATATTCCGATTAAAATTTGGCTCGGTGTCCTATATTGAGATATATATTGCAATCGTAAACAATAATATTGTTGTAGTTACGTGGGGCGCACTATAAGTTTCCGGAATGAATATGAAAAAATACTATTAAAGGTACAAAATTAATTTATTGTTTTTCAAAATAATCTCCCTTGGCGTCTATGCACTTTTTCATTCGATCAAACCAGTTTTGAAAACTTTTGTGCCACTCCTCTGTGGTGACCTCTGAAACGTGTTTTTCATACTCCTCGACAGCCTCTTCTGGTGATGAAAATCGTTGGCCGCGTAATTGGTTCTTAATTTTTGGGAACAGATAAAAGTCACAAGGTGCCAGGTCGGGACTGTATGCAGGATGACTCATGAGTTCTACATTTTTCGCCTTCGCCTTCTTTTTCGTCTGTCTGGCCGTGTGAGAACTAGCATTGTCGTGGTGCAGGATGATACGGCGTTTACGGTTATTTTTACGGAGTTCGTCAATAACTTCCGGCAAACAAATGGTCGTGTACCAGTCACTATTCACAGTACGACGATTTTCTAAAGCAACAGTAGCCACGTGTCCAGTTTTATTAAAAAAAGAAGCAATCATCCGCTTAGATGCACTTTTCACGCGCGCCACTTTGGTTGGTTTCGGCTCATCTTGAAAGACCCATACGCTCGATTGCTGCTTTGTTTTGGGATCGTAGCAATAAATCCATGTTTCGTCACCTGTTACTATGTCCCACACCAAATTTGACGCACCTTCGTTGAATCTGGTAAGCATGGCACTGCACCAAGTGACGCGGTCCGTTTTTTGATCCTCGGTCAAGTTATGTGGGATCCACCGCGAGCACAGCTTTCTCACACCCAAATGTTTGTGTAGGATTGATTGTATTTGACTCATGCCTATTTCTAAGGATGCGCGAATTTCATGGTAGGTCACATGCCTGTCTGTTTCAATCATACGGCGCACAGCATCGATGTTTTTGTTGGTCACAGCGGTGGACGGCCGACCATCGCGAGATTCGTCACTGAGATTGATACGACCACGCTTGAATTCTGCAAACCAGCTATAAACAGTCGTCTTGCATGGAGCTTCATCGCCAAAAGCTGTTTCAAGCCGAGCGATGCTCTGTTGAGCCGTCAAATTACACTTAAAATCGTAGAAAATCATACTACGAAAATTTTCCCGAGTTAAATCCATGTTGATGCAGACACACAATTTTTTAAATGGCGCCACAAGGTAAAAACAAAAGAAAGTCAGATGAAACAAACTGTGTTCTACAGCCAAAGAGTTCTATTTTCAAATGTTGTAATAAATTTTTAAATATTGTTTATGTAAGTGGCCAGTTCCGGAAACTTTTAGTGTAACCTATGTATAAGTATTCTACTATACGTAAACCTATGCTTTTTTCATACCACTTGGTTGGCAGACACGGCCCACCTTATAGAAAGTGGTTACCGTGACCTATGGACGTGTGCAACACCGAGAGAGTCACACTCGCGCTACCAACCCTATAAGCACAGAGAGTTTCTGTGCCGTTAGTGTAATAGACAAAGCAGGACAAGCTTTTGGTCTTCCCACTGACAGTACGAAAACTCTCCAGTGAGCTCTGGCTACCCTACTCACCGCCGGGAACATAACACGAGGTTCTTATGGCCGCGGTATTCTGTAGGACGCAAGTATTTCCCCTGTCGGACTGCTCAATTGGACAGAAATATCGTCGTGTCCTACCTGCTCCTATGTATTTTCCTATGTATGTAATACAAAAGAGAAACCATAAGAAAAATATATTGCAATGTTAAAAACTTAGTAGCTAATTTATATCTACTGAGTGAAATTTTAAAGCATTTAATATCTTTCCCTTACAAAGGGAATGCTCTGATCGCTGAGTCACCGAACCTCGTCTGAAGCTATCCAAATGACGACGGAGCTGCTATTGATACTTGTACGAACTATCAGAACCAATGAATGATGTTATGATAATTTTTAAACATAGATTTTTGATTATCCGCCTAACTATTGAATTTTTCACTGATACCTCCCCACCGGAGCCGGTGGAAAAGGTTATGTCGGATTCGAAGAAGAGGTAGGACACGGCGGTATTTCCGCCCAATTCAGCAGTCCGACTGGGGAAGTACCTCCGCCCTACAGAATACTGCGGCTATAATAACTTCGTGTTGTGTTCCCAGCGGTGAGTAGGGTAGCCAGAGCTCACTGGAGAATTTGTGCTGTCAGTGGGAAGACTAAAGGCTTGTCCTGCTTCGTCTTCTACACTGACGGTACAGACTCGAGAACTCTTTACTTACAGGGTTGGCAGCGCGACTGTGACTCCGCTGGTGTTACAAACGTCCATAGGCCACGGTGACCACTTTCCATCAGGTGGGCTGTGTGCTTGTCTGCCAACTAAGTGGTATAAAAAAAAAATTCAAACCGACTGAAACACCTTACTATTGAATGTAATTTTAAAGCATTTAGTAATAGATTTTTTTTATTATTATAAATAAATAATAATTTAATTCGATAAGAATAAATAATAACATTTTTTCCTATCTTAATCTATTTGAATAATTAAAAGCTTTAATTAACATTTTTCCTATCGTTATGAATCTCATAATAAGTGCCTTATATATTAAGTATAATACATTTATAGCATCAAAATCAAAATATTTCGAACAAGCAACAATCATAACCATATGCGTTGCAGTTCCCAGCAAAACTAATAAATTACCAGCCATCAATTCAGTAAAATGTTAATCGAAACCGCCGAATGAGGACACAATACACACTCATTTAAAAAATCAACGGATCAATTTTATACAACCAATTTGCATTTGTTACATTACTCCCATAGCTATATTTTGCCAGTCTTAATAAATTGCATTAAATGAGGTGACGTATTACCGTAAATTGCATTGGAAAATAATTTCAACGATCATTAAATGGGATGTACTATGATGAAATTTGAAATTTTATATTTAAAACGTGGATTGAATTGGTTTATCATTAGAGGATAATGTGGGTATCGGCTAGTCCTACTAATGTAATGGATGTTTGATCCTCAAACGGCCAAATCGATTTTACTGAAATTTGGTATTTTATACATACATACATATAATCACGCCTTTATCCACGGTGGGTTAGGCAGAGGTGAATTAACACCTACATTTCACCGATCATTGTATTCTTATATCCCACATAATAGAGGGTGAACTCATTACCGTCTTCCAGGCACTATTGTTGACTCAAACCATGCATCTGAGGCTGAGTTTGGGCTGTACATATTTGTCTGATGTTAGTCGCCTTGTGCGACATCATAAGGAAAGAATATTCGGGACATATAAATCTTTTATTCTTAGAATAGCTTCCCATGGTTATGGAAATACGATCAAAATCAATCAGGTGTGTGTACATGTCTGCCACATAAGTGTTATAAAAAAAATCAAAAATAAGTAACGTCTACGTTTACCTTGACAGCGTACAACAAATAAATGCAATAAAATTGGATTGTACGATTTAAAAATACGACGAAATTCAGTTTATGCTTCAAGTGAAAGCAACCAGCGAATATTGTTATAAGTTTTAGTCTCTTTGAGTAAGTTTTGATTGTGAATTGCAATGCGTCGGGACCGCCTTACAAGTATCAAGAGCAATCACAATAAAGTACAAAACCCAACTTTGTGAAACTTTCGTTAATGTAACCGATCCTTTTAAAAAGTTTAACATACTGAACGGAACAGGCAACTTTTTTCATAATCCAAGTATGTGGAGCATTTAATAACAAGCGAGAAAGTTTTTTAATTAGATTTGGATGCTCGTACCTTACAAGTATTTGCTTAGCTCGTGAAAGTCAACCGGTCTTTGTTTTAGAAGAACGAGAATTTGTCATAACTTTGTATTGTTATATTCATGTGCTTATATTTTAACTTGTCACGTACGATACCGTTTATCTAAACAGTCTATTTGAACAGTTACACACATTTAAAAATTTTAGCACTTGGCAATGTAATTTAAATAAATAAATATAAGGTTGTTTACCCATTATCTTATCCTTATTATGATTACCTTCGAACCACCTGGCCAAAACGTCAATGCTCGTGGGAAATTCTGTTAACAGTAATGTATTTCAGTATTAATACTTATGAAAACCCCTTTTTTAAATGATATTGCTATCAGTAGATTCTAAATGCACTCCATTAACCACACTGTTGTAAAGTCAACAGCATAAAGAACAGTTTTGTTAGTCACTGAAGATCCTTGTATCACAAGATGTCGGTAGTACAATGAAGTGCCTGTTGTGCCATTGTTGGGCGCCACCATTGTTCTAAACTAAAGCCAAAGGGTTTGGTCTTTTATACGAACGGTTGAGGACCCTCCAAGCTTCTGATAAATTTACTTGTCCGCTGCAAGCGTTAAGGAGCAACGAAAATTTAAGCGGTAGTGTAAATCTTTTTAATTAATATTTTTGGGCGCAGGAAACAAAATTGTCAGCTTTTAATAACTACTTAATAAGTAATAAGGTGTGATAAAAATAATAATTGCTATTTAAGCTGGATTTTAAATCGTAAAATGTTATATTAAAATGTCATGAAAAGATGTGTTTACATTTTATATTAAATAAAGTTATGGCTCGTAATTTCTGGATACAGTAAGCTTAGCGAGTGTTATTAGGTTGATGTTTATGTCGAAAAGTTTTTTAAGGCTTCTTTTAAAATATTTACGCATCTGTCAGAATATGATCAATAAATTACTACGTCATTTATCTATCAATAAATTGTAGTAGGAAACATTATTACTTTTAGAGCGTTTTTGAAAATCCTGACAAATAGGTTTTAGGAATTCGTTTTATTGCGAGTACCTTATTTTTTATGCCACTTAGGTGGCAGATAAGTACACGGCCCACCAGATAGAAAGTGGTTACCTTGGCCTATGAACGTGTGCAATACCAGGACCATCACACTCTTGATGCCACACCTGTAGAAATCCTCTAATGCTTTTCTTACACCAGAGGAACGAGTGCCTCTGAGAACGCTATCAAGGTGGTTGCACACCGGGCAAACAAAATCTGACAAAATGGGCAAATCAATCAAAATGCTATCTGACAAAGTGATAAATGCCGTCCACTCCAGCAAAAAGGTGACAGCAGTACTCCATGTGAGGCCGGACTTGTGCTTTATAAAGAAGGAGTTGCTGCCCCGCAGTGAAATACTGCTTCGCCCTGTTGAGCACTCCGAGCTTTCTTGATGCCAACTTAACCTAGTCCTGCAAATGACTTCGGTATTGGACGTCACTGTAGATATCGACACCAAGGATCCCGATACTCGGGGAGATGGTAAGCGGTGTGCCCAGGAATTGCGGCGCTACAATGAATGGGGTTTTCTTAGCGGTGAATACACATACTTGTGTCTTAGTGGGATTGAATTGGACTAGGTTTAGTCGCCCCCAATCGGATACTCCAGAGAGAGTAGTCTCGATTTCAGACACAAGTTGTTCGCGACTCTTCTCCACCTCGGACTGAGGGATATTTGCACGGCCCGTGTAACACGTGTCCCCGGTACTGTCGTCCGCATAACAATGAATGGAATAGCTACAGGGTGCACGAATGCAGTCTTCCACGTGGCCGGGACCTGCCTCGCGGAGTATGAGAGTGTGAAAAGTGAAAGTACAGGGCACAGCTCGGGGGCACAGTGCTTAAGCACTATCGCCGGTATACCATCCGGCCCACTCGACTTCCGAACATCTAGGGACTTAAGCTCGCGCCGGACCACCCGTTGTGTGATTTTAATTTCGGTCATCGAAGCACCACAGCTAGGGATGATGGGTGGTTCGGCGTTCCCGTCGTTCATAGTCGAGTTTGACGCAAAGAGATTACCCAAAAGATCGGCCTTCTCCTTAGCGCCATGGGCCAGACTACCGTCGGATTTTTGCAGCGGCGGAAGGCAAGACTGGCAGAAGTTTCCCTCGGCAGCTTTAGCGAGCGACCAAAATGCACGACTGCCAGATAGGTAGCGCGTAAGCCGCTCGCCAATTCTGCCGATGAACTCAAACTTTGCTCTAGACGTTGCCTTTTTACTGGACCTTGAAGCAGCATTCAACTTCCGCTTCACTTCAGCGATGTTCGGATCCTTATTGGCAAGAGCCGTGGTCCAAGCCTTGTATGCAGATTGCTTGCGGTCTCTAGCTTCCCTGCAAGGCCTATTAAACCACGGGCGTTTGCTCGCTCCTGTCGCGACCCAGCGGTTGGGGATGTAACATTCCATACCCACTAGAATCGCGTCAGCGACTGCTGTTGCACAGGAGCTTGGATCATCAGAAGTGAAGCAAAGCTGCCTCCACGGGTACGACGCGAAGAATTCTCGCAGTCCGTCCCAGTCTGCCGACTTGTAGTACCACACGTGCCGCCACTGAGGTGGTATTATGTAATGAATACTTTAAGATACTGATTATATCGAATATCTTGGATTATATACGAATATGTGTCACGATAGAGCATTTAACTTCTATGTCAGATAACACTCGTATGATTTGTATGTTTCATTTTACGAAAAATAATATTAGAACCGAAATTACTAATACTCTCTCTAACACGTCCAATTAAGCTTGTGCTTGTGTTCACATCGGTGTAATAGCCAGGATTCTAACCTGAAACCTCTCGATCATAAGTCCGACGCCTTAACCACTAAGCTACCGACTTCCCGGAAGAGTAGAATTTGAACCACCCCATCTCTTCCTATGTGGTGTCGTAAAAGGCGACTATGGGATAGGGCTGTTTTACATCGTTTTAGTCGGTTCGAGGCCGACATAACCTCCTCCACCGGCTGCGGTGGGGAGATATATATATTATATATATATTTTTTGCGCACGTAAAAAAAAAGCGCTGTTTTACATCAGACAGATATATACAGCCCAGACTTAGCCTCAGATGAATGGCTTGAGTCTACAATAGTGCCAGGAAGACGGCAATAGGCTCACTCCCTATTACGTGGGACCGAATTTAATGATTGGTGAAATGTGGGTGTTGATTCACCTTTGCCTAACCCTCCGGGACAAAGGCGTGATTATATATGTGTTTGTATTTCCAAAAAGTAGTATTATTAGTAATCGCCAGTCTATAAAACCAAAAACAATACAACATTTTATAAGTATCGCAGCTCTTGTAGAACAAATATAAACGGTTATCATAAAAAGCACTCCATTGACTCGGGTTCAATGTTCTGATAGATAAATATTTAATATATTTATACATAAACTGGGTAGAAAGTTGAGTCTGCCATAGCTTTTGGTCGTTAATAATATCAATAGGTATATGACTTGACATCACCAATCGAAATAATGTCAAATGATTGCAATATAAATACAGTGTAGATTTCAAAGAGTTTGTCTCAACTTAAAATATGATCTTGAAACAAAATACAAAATTATTTGATCATTAATATCTACCAATTTTTTTTACGTCAATTAGACTTCGCATTGCCTGATGGTAAGCTGAAGGCAAAGTTTCAGAAAAGAGGTTCACCATTACTTACATATGTATTACATACCATTACATTGACGACCTCATCATATGCTTTTTTACGCCCCGCTTAAAGGACCCAGGACTGTAGGAAGAAGGAAACAATTTGCTAGGAAAGAATTTATTTCGAAATAATTGTGGTTGCGCCGATGTAGAATCTGTATTTTCTGACGCGGAAACACACTCCTCCTATACCCATCTCCCCTCCCGCACTACCTATAGTATAGTACTAGCAATAGTTTTCGCCCGCCAATTGTCAAATAGACGCTTAGCCAGTCCCGCTTTGAACTAGCCAGCACAATGGCGGCCGCGCGCGCGTCTCTCAGAAATGAATAATATTTGTTGTATTTTAACCGCTTTCATAGACCCTTACCGATCGGATTGTGCCTCTCGTGTGTCCCTCAAGTGATTTAGTGATGTGGACAGCAGCTCCTGAGCCAGGAAGAGAAGATCGGTGCAACGGCCCAGCCAGCAAATGACAAAACAGCACGTGGCGTAGTAAAGGTTAGTGCATCCTCTCCTAATTTCTCGGGTTGCATTCAATGCCTAATCACATCCGCGGCAACCCGATCACCTGTCTTGTTTGTGTGTAAAGCGTCAATGGAACAGTTAACTTCATCCCCGCATAATACAGTCCACTAGCTCACGTGGCCAATCGCGCCACCATTCTATGGTCCTTCGAGCCGGATTCTTAGCCGTAGTTCGTAGTTTGTTATTATTCTATTGGGAATAAGCGCACCGCACCTAAATGCCTGGTTATTTTAGTAGAAAACCCCGCATCTAGACATTTAGGCTTAGAATTTTGTTGTCCGTTCGCCGCTGGCTCGCATCGTACCTACCTAATACATACATAGGTTAGGTATCGTATCAACACTTAGTCGTAGTTCGCAATTTTGTTATTATTCTATTGGGAATAAACGCACCGCGCCTAAATACCTAGTTATTTTAGTAGAAAACCCCGCATCTAGGCATTTAGGCTTAGATCTTAGGTATACTAGACACCCTAGTGCATAGGCACAGTGTAATACCTAACGCATTTGGCTTTGTTTTATTTTTTTTCAATTAAGTTGTTCGTTCGCCGCAGCTCGAATCGTATTTACCTAATACCTACGTGGGTAGATACGTGGTTGTACCTACCTCGCTCGCATTTCATTCAAATTCATACGAAAGTATTTTAATTTGAATAGATATTACGCAATACTTAATCCCTGAAATAATAGTTGAACCTAGACAGCGGTCTGGCTCGCGTAAGTACGATCTGGCTGTTGCTAGGCGCGTTTTGTTCAAGCGTGCGTTCACAGTTGTAAGTACCTACCTACCTACGGAATATCGCTCGCGCCGCGTCGCTGCTCTGTACCGCTAAGATTAAGTCATTTCATATTTTGTTGTTTACCGCACTTTAGTTTGATATTTAATTGTAAACATGCCCCCAAAGGTTGGTAGTACCGATAGTAAAGTTCAACTGAAACTTTTATACGCTAAAAGAGAAATGATTTACTCTCGCGTACAATCGATTTGTGATAATGCACTTAAAACCTCTGATTTGGCTATTAGAGATTCGTTCTTGTGTTCTATAGAAAACTTGGATAGTTTGCGCACGGATTTCGAGTCTTTAGTACATGACATCAACGTTTTAGAGTTAAATTTAAATCCCGATTACTCAGTGAGTTATCAGGCCTTGTCGTCGTTTGACGATTTGTATTGTCGTATCAAACGCGTCGCTAGGAGTTTGGAGAAACCGTCTGACCGACCCAACCCCACTCGCGACCGACCTAAGTTGCCACCAATTCAAATACCCGAATTTGATGGTAACATTCGCAATTGGTGTTTATTTATAGATAGTTTTGAGAATACAATAGATAAGAACGTTTCGTTGACAGATCACGAAAAATTGCATTATCTCGTTGAAAAATTGACTGGTAAAGCTGTAACCGTTTGCGCTGGAATTACGTTTAGTGCCGAAAATTATAATTTAATTTTAAATACTTTGAAAGCTAAGTATGAGGATAAAAGATCGGTAGCTAACGCATATTTGGATCAGATGTTTGACTTGAAATCTATTACGGCATGTAACGATCAAAACTTAGAGAAGTTTCTAGATACTTTCGCATCATCTGTTCGCGCCGTAAAGAACCTAAAGATCGATGACCTCTGCGACTTCTTATTTTTGTATATGGGTTTGAAGAAGTTAGATTCCGAAACCATTCGATTATTTGAGTCGGATCACCGCGGCAATAAAATTCCTAAGTTCGAAGACTTAGAAAGTTTTGTTCGCGAGCATATAAAAATGTTGCAACGCTCTTCATCGAAACATGAAGGCGCGAAGATAGTTGTTAGTTCTGCACGCAAAATAGATGCGTCATCGAAGTCACTGAGGTCAACTCATACTTATGTTAATACCGCACCAGCACATGTACAATCACCTGTTTGCTCTTTGTGTAATACTCATCATTCGCAATTGTACAAGTGTCCTGGTTTCCTAAAATTGTCGCCTAATGATCGTTATAAATTTGTTCGCGCTAATAATTTTTGTTTTAATTGTCTCGGTACTAAACACCGCGTTGTTTTATGTAATAGTAGAAATAGTTGTCGCAAGTGTTCAGCGAGACACCACACTTTACTTCATTTTGAAAATAGTAATGCCGCATCCAATGTGAGCACAGTTGGTTCGTCGAGCGGTGACACACGGCAGCCTGCGCCGCGGCCGCAGCCCGCGCTCGCGCGCGCTCCGGCCCGCCCGGGAACCGCTGCGAATGACGTCACCTTGTGTTCGGTCTCAGCTAGTGCCGCGCTCACTACTGTGTGTCTCGCAACCGCTCGCGTTGTTATTGTTGATGCATTAGGTAAGCCGCGCATTGTTCGAGCGCTGTTAGATGGCGCTTCGCAAAGTAATTTTATTACTCAAGATTGTTGTCAACGTCTTGGTTTCGATGTTAATAAGCGTTCAACCCGCTCAGTGGTGAAGGGTTTTGGAGGCTTACAGTCAGCTGTTCATGGCACCGTTAAAACAAGGTTTAGATCTCGTTTTAATAATAATATTTGGTTTGACATGGATTCGCTCGTTATAGATAAAATAACTGAACAGTTGCCTACCGTCCCGGTTGACACGTCTTTATTAACGAAATTTGAAGACTTGCCTTTAGCTGATGAGACTTACGCTGTTCCTGGAGTCGTCGATATATTGATCGGCGCTTCGATTCTCCCGCACCTCCAGTTATCACGTAAGATTCAAGGGGGACCGACGTACCCCGCTCCGCACGCACTGGAAACAGTTCTTGGTTTTGTTATAATTGGTTCCGCACCCGCTTCTATAGATAGTTTTAGTCACTCGACTGCTTCGTTCTGTTGCACCGTCGAGCCGCCACTGGAGTCTACCATCCGCAAGTTTTCGCTCGGTGACTCCCGTGTATCCGCTGAAAAACGCTTTCTTTGTTTAGAACGAAAGATGCAGGCGTCTCCAAAGTTGAAGCGGGCCTGTGATGAGGTTGTTAACGAATATTTGAATAAAGGTTGCATCTCACCTGCGCCTGCGGACACTGGCGGGACCCAGCCTTCGTACATTATCCCGCACCACGGAGTTATTAGAGAAGATAAGCTTACTACTAAACTCCGCGTAGTTTTGGATGGCAGTGCTAAGACTAGCACTTCCGTGTCGCTTAATGACATTTTGTATTGTGGTCAAAATCTTTAAGGTAATTTATTCGACATAATTGTAAATTTTCGCATTAATATTAGTAGAATTTTAGCTTTTTCGGACTCAACAGTCGCTTTGTGTTGGGCCCACTCTTCGCCCCATCGTTTGGGACACATTCGTCGCTAATAGAGTGGCAAAAATTCAATCTGAATTAGCGCCACATAATCTCTTTCACGTTGCTGGCACCGACAACCCAGCCGATTGTCTCTCTCGTGGATTGCTTCCTTCGCAAATTTTAGATCACCCGTTATGGTTTAGTGGACCGTCCTGGATTCATGCCCCGTTAGATAAGTGGCCAGTTAGTCAATACAATCCCACTACGGTTTCCGAACCACCCGAGGAGAAGAAGCACTCGCTTGTTGTATCGGTCCCGCGTGAAGAGTCCCTTATTTGTTGTTGGCTAATCGCGTCTCGTCTTGGTCGAGACTATTGCGTTGTGTTGTTTATGTGGGCCGATTTTTGAGAATTTTATCTACGCGCGGTCATATAGTTGACCGGTGATTTAAGTACGCTAAAATATTTGCCCGCAATAGATGTTGATGACGATAGAATGCTCCTTCTAACTCGTCACGCTCTTTTAGATAGATTAGTCCAATCGTTTTGGAATCGTTGGAGAACCGATTGTTTGCACACGCTGCAGTCGCGTCAAAAATGGAATACTCCATCTAACCCAATTACTGTAGGTACGGTGGTAGTCCTTATGACTGGGAATGCGCCTCCTTTGCATTGACCTCTAGGAGTAGTAGAGGAAGTTTTCCCGATTCCCGCGGGATAACTCGTGTTGTACGGGTTAAAACCGCAACCGGATCTTATCTGCGCCCGGTTGTTCGCCTCTGCCCTCTGCCTAGCCAGCAGTAGGCACGAGTTCAAATCTAGGTTTATATTTTAGTTATTTCCCAAACCTAGATTTAGATTAGACTTTAGATTTGTTCCGCATTTTTCGTTTCGAAGGTAACCCTTCAAGCCGGGGGGAATGGTTGCGCCGATGTAGAATCTGTATTTTCTGACGCGGAAACACACTCCTCCTATACCCATCTCCCCTCCCGCACTACCTATAGTATAGTACTAGCAATAGTTTTCGCCCGCCAATTGTCAAATAGACGCTTAGCCAGTCCCGCTTTGAACTAGCCAGCACAATGGCGGCCGCGCGCGCGTCTCTCAGAAATGAATAATATTTGTTGTATTTTAACCGCTTTCATAGACCCTTACCGATCGGATTGTGCCTCTCGTGTGTCCCTCAAGTGATTTAGTGATGTGGACAGCAGCTCCTGAGCCAGGAAGAGAAGATCGGTGCAACGGCCCAGCCAGCAAATGACAAAACAGCACGTGGCGTAGTAAAGGTTAGTGCATCCTCTCCTAATTTCTCGGGTTGCATTCAATGCCTAATCACATCCGCGGCAACCCGATCACCTGTCTTGTTTGTGTGTAAAGCGTCAATGGAACAGTTAACTTCATCCCCGCATAATACAGTCCACTAGCTCACGTGGCCAATCGCGCCACCAAATTGAATGAATTCTAGTAAACGAAACATAAGATACTAAATTCTCTAAAAGAGTAATATCAAAAGAACAAAAAAGTTTCGGCACCAAATAATATTATCGTCCATCACCACAATTGTATCGTTTCCGTTCGTTCAATAGCAAGGAATGCGTAAAATCACGATCCTTTCCACTCCAGAGACCCTGTTACCGTCCGTCAAACCTTTTTTTTTTCAATCGCATAGGTAGCTAACAGCGATTTTCAATCAATACACCACATATTTTCCGCGTAACACGTGAAATTCTCCTGAGATCTCAGAGCCCCTTTCAAAAACATATATATAGATGATTTAAATTGTATTTCATACATTGCGTGTTTATATTTATCTTTCTAACGTCCTACGGTATAAAGCCGGCAATGAGTAAGAAATGTAATTTTCGATTTTTTCTATTTGGTGTTTATTGGTAAGGAGATTGAAGCGTGTTGTTCCATTAATCTCCGTCAGAAGTCAGAGGGGTTGACCTCCAAAATGAATGTCCTTGCATTGTCCGAATCTTGCCCCCATGCGTCGAGTCATGGCGAATCTATGGCGTAAAGATGTGATTGATATGTTTTACTAAGTTTATAATAAATTTATTCAGTTTGATATAAGTTTAATTATTTAACATGAAAGCTTTATGTATTATGCAGTATTGGATCAGTGCTCAGGCCAAAGTGATTTGCATAAAATAGAAATTGTTTACATTATTCATTGTTAACTAATGTATATTAATATTCACAAACTTTGCTATTACGCTACTTAAGAAATCGAGAAAGAAAAATGTTATGACGATAGAAAATAATAAGTCATTTTGGTGATAGTCTTTTATTTCAGCTTGTGTTCTGAAATAAAAGACTATCGTTTACCAAGCAAATACGTTGCTTGGTAAACTGTGTTGTTTTTAACTAGTAAAGCAATCCGTCATATTATCGGAGAGATCCAAGGGATCCCCGAAATGACAACCCTTGAATCAAATATTACTAGGTATATCAAAGCTTTTTTGTGACGGAATTTTTTCAAATTTTTAACTAATTTTTTCCATTAATTTCGATAAAAAATATTAAAAAGTAAATAAGAATATATATTAAACATATTTTAAACATCTTAATTCAAGACCTATATTTTAATAATAAGTACAGGTCGCAAACATGCAGTCAGACAACGTTTTGCTGCAATCGTTACTGTGTAAAAACAGATTTGCTTTTGGTACGAATAATACACAAAAAAAACACAAAATTCAAATGACGGTTAATCATTGGATTTTATCAAGAGACCATCAATCACTTGCTTGACGCACAAAGCTATCAGTGCCATTCATATTTTTGAAATTAGAATTATTCCTATTGACATTCAAAGGTGCTCATGATGATGATGATATTGTCAAAAACGCATCATAGTTCATTTTTCCATTCATTGAGTTTGATGGTGACTTAGTAATACTTGATAACATATGATACTGATTCTTAATTATTTCGATCGTCTAATGATATTGCAGCATTATCAAAAACCACGAAACAACTATTCATGCAGAAATCTGTGAGAAACAATATTATTAATATGCTGCCTAGAGAAAACTACGGTTAAACCACTTTGCACGCATGCACAATGGCCGTGCAAGCGTTTATAGGAGGACATGACGGTATCTCCCGTCCAATATTGGAGGAAGGACATGACGGTATCTCCCGTCCGAAATTGAGCAGTCCGTCTCGGTAAGTACCTCCGTCCTACAGAATACCCCGGTCATAATAACCTTGTGTTGTGTTCCCGGCGGTGAGTAGGGTAGCCAGAGCTCACTGGAGAGGTTCTGTGCTGTCAGTAGGAAGACCAAAGGCTTAAATTGACCCCACTGACTGGTGGGGGCGTGAAATGTTGGCGCGGTGGTCAGGGAGACCCGGTGAAACGGTTATCCGCTGGCCGCCCGCAGGCTGTACGGTTCCCGAACCTGGTGATTACTTAATCTCCGCCCCAGGAGGCTGAACCAGCAGCCTGTGTAAAGTTCCCGGTGCTGTAGCCATGCCGGAGGAGGAGACCGGAGTGGACTTGGCTTCAGTATCTGGGAGGGGACCGGGGGCCCTTCCGCCCATCGCGCCAGCCAGTCACACAACCCCAACTTGTCTGTGGGGGTAGGACGCCTTGCTTTGTCTTCTACACTGGAGGCACAGAATCTCTTTTTACCTTCTCCCCCCCCCCCCTCCCCCATCTCAAACATGAAAACTAAAAAAAGCAAGAGAAACGTTACCACAGCGGCACCATCATCCACAGTGAATGTGGATTTCTGCAACATCAGGGGCCTACACTCCAACCTTAACGCGGTCCATCTCCACTTAGCGACCGCGCAGCCTACCTTGCTTTTTCTGACGGAGACGCAAATAAACACCTCAACAAAGTCTAGGGAACAAGATGACCCCAATTATTTTTTTTCGTGTAAATCTTGTTTTGCAAATAACTGGCAGCAAATAAATAAAAATAGAATAAAGTAGATTACAGAGTTGTTCGAAATTTAAAAATAAATTTAAATAAGTAATGATTTTCGAATATGGAGGGAAAACTTTTAAAAGTGTTTGATTGTGCAGTTTCTCTGAGGCAAAATATTTGTTTTTTTTTGATTGTAAATAACGTTTATTATCAATAATACGTCTTTTACGAATGGTTTGTGCATTTTTGTGACTGTAGTCATCATGTCACGTCGTCATTTAAGTCGCGAAGAGATGTTAAGGGCTGTTGGTATGCTGCAAGCTGGACGAACTCAACGCGACGTAGCGGATGCTGTCAACACCCAACCAAGCGTAATTTGCAGATTATGGGCACGCTACAGGTCTACAGGGGATGTTGCCGAACGTCACAGGGGACGAAATAGGGTTACTACCCCGCGACAAGATCGTTTCTTGCAAAATTCCGCAAGGCGGCAACCCACGATTACTGCTCGTCAGTTGGTCGCAGGCCTCCAGTCTCAGCATCAAGTGGTTATTAGCGATCAAACTGTCAGAAGAAGACTACACGAAGCCAATCTTTATGCTCGCAGACCGCTTAGGGTTCCAGCTCTTCGACGTGGAAATCGAGGTCGTCGCTTATTGTGGGCTAACGCACATTTACAGTGGACCGACCATCAATGGGCACGGGTTCTGTTTTCCGACGAATCTTGCTTCGGTTTTCATCCTGATTCGAGAAGAGTGCGTATATGGCGAGTTCCTGGACGTCGGAGTCGTCTCCAGAATCCGCAAGAAGTTCATCCTTACCAAGGTGGAACAATCATGGTATGGGCTGGAATTCGCCTTGGTGGAAGGACCGACCTCGTTTGGATACGGGGCAATTTGAATGCAAACCAATACATTCAGGAGGTTATACACCCCATGGTAATCCCTCATCGACAGCAGTTCGGTCAAGATTTTATGTTCATGCAAGATAATGCACGGTCACACACCGCGACGGTAGTGGTCAATGCGTTAAGCGAGCACAATATGACGACGTTGGAATGGCCTGCTCAGTCTGCCGACCTCAATCCCATAGAGCATGCCTGGGATTTGCTTGGGAGAAGAGCTTTCAGTGATTTTTTGGAAAATCTGAACACTGAAGAACAACTTTTTTTACACCTTCGCAGTGTATGGAGCCATATTCCACAGACGATGATTGACAATCTCATACTAAGTATGCCACGCCGTTGTCGAGCTGTTGCTAATGCTTTAGGAGGTCCTACAGATTATTAAAAACGTTTAAAGTACGGTTAATTACTGTATTTCTTACTACCTCGTTATTTTTGTGCCTAATCATAGAAGGTTGTAATACTCAAATTTGGCACTATTCAATTCTTTCTTAAAAAAAAAAAAATTTGGTACGAAAATGTTTTTATTAAAATTAAAATTAAAAACGGTATAAAAATACCCTTCTATTGATATAAAACACTCACTATTACAAGAAAGGGTTTTTAAATAAAAACTAGAAATGTCCTTGTTCCCTAGACTTTGTTGATGTGTGTATCATGCCCGGCCGATACAGCCTACCTAATGTACCCCGGGTACAAACTCGAGCATAGCTTTATGAGTCGCGCCGGGGTATGCTTGTACCTCCGGGATGATATTTGCTGCCGCCGTCTCCATGGTCTTGAGGATAGGGACCTGTCAACTTTATGGGTACGCATAGATCACGGTGGCCACACCCGTATCTATGCGTGCCTTTACAGGTCTCATAGCGGTGACCTGAGCACGGCTCAACTGTTCCAGCATCTGCAGCGGTCGGCGGACAGCGTAATTGAGCAGTACCCCACTGCGGAATTAGTATTCTTGGGGAACTTCAACGCCCACCACGTGGAGTGGCTGGGGTCTCATAGGACTGATTTTGCGGGAAGGGCTGCTCACGACTTCGCTCTAACTTATGGGCTCTCTCAACTGGTGCATTCTATCACTAGAACACCAGAAATCGAGACCCACAGAAGCTCTATACTGGACCTTCTGCTGACTACGCGCCCGGATGAATACTCCATAAGGGTGGAGCACCTCTCGGTAATTTGGACCACAGCCTCGTCCGGGCGCAAGTGACACTCGCGCGGCCTGAACCACCGCGGCCACCTCAGTGGCGGCATGTGTGGCACTACAAGTCGGCAGACTGGGACGGACTGCGAGAATTCTTCGCGTCGTACCCGTGGAGGCAGCTTTGCTTCTCTTCTGATGATCCAAGCTCCTGTGCAACAGCAGTCGCTGACGCGATTCTAGTGGGTATGGAATGTTACATCCCCAACCGCTGGGTCGCGACAGGAGCGAGCAAACGCCCGTGGTTTAATAGGCCTTGCAGGGAAGCTAGAGACCGCAAGCAATCTGCATACAAGGCTTGGACCACGGCTCTTATTACGTATGACGTATGACTTATTGAATGTTATAATATTATTAGACCTTAAATTGACTCATTGTTATAATGGCTACTGCATAGTGTGTGACTTATTGAATGTGATATTTTTATGTTACTTAAATCTTATTATTTTAAATTACCGTATTGTACAATGTTTAATTCAGTGAAATATTTGCACGCCACACTTGGCAGAATATGCAGATCAAGAAAAATTTAACACCTGTAATGACCATGTTCTTGGAAATAAACGTTATTCTATTCTATTCTATTCTATTCTATTCTTGCCAATAAGGATCCGAACATCGCTGAAGTGAAGCGGAAGTTGAATGCTGCTTCAAGGTCCAGTAAAAAGGCAACGTCTAGAGCAAAGTTTGAGTTCATCGGCAGAATTGGCGAGCGGCTTGCGCGCTACCCATCTGGCAGTAGTGCATTTTGGTCGCTCGCTAAAGCTGCTGAGGGAAACTTCTGCCAGTCTTGCCTTCCGCCGCTGCAAAAATCCGACGGTAGTCTGGCCCATGGCGCTAAGGAGAAGGCCGATCTTTTGGGTAATCTCTTTGCGTCAAACTCGACTATGAACGACGGGAACGCCGAACCACCCATCATTCCCTGTGGTGCTTCGATGACCGAAATTAAAATCACACAACGGTTGGTCCGGCGCGAGCTTAAGTCCTTAGATGTTCGGAAGTCGAGTGGGCCGGACGGTAGACCGGCGATGGTGCTTAAGCACTGTGCCCCCGAGCTGTGCCCTGTACTTACACGCCTTTTCGCACTCTCATACTCCGCGAGGCAGGTCCCGGCCTCGTGGAAGACTGCATTCGTGCACCCTGTACCTAAGAAAGGTGACAGGACAGATCCAACCAATTACAGGCCTATCGCTATAGCCTCCCTTCTCTCGAAGGTTATGGAGCGTGTTATTAATACACAGCTCCTGAGGTACCTTGAAGGAAACGATCTACTGAGCGACCGAGAGTTCGGTTTTCGCCACCGTCGCTCTACGGGTGACCTTCTTGTGTATCTCATAAACCGGTGGGCGCAAGCCATCGAGAGTCGCGGTGAGGCACTAGCGGTCAGCCTCGATATAGCGAAGGCCTTCGATCGGGTCTGGCACAAAGGTCTTCTTACGAAGTTGCCATATTATGGACTCCCCGAGGGATTGTGCGAATGGATCTCCAGCTTTTTGTCCAACAGAAGCATCCAAGCCGTCGTCGACGGCAGCTGCTCGGACCGCATGAACATAAACGCTGGTGTTCCACAAGGCTCCGTGTAGTCTCCGACGCTGTTTCTGCTGCATATCAATGACATGCTGTCTGATGGCTCCATTCATTGTTATGCGGACGACAGTTCCGGGGGACACGTGTTACACGGGCCGTGCAAATATCCCTCAGTCCGAGGTGGAGAAGAGTCGCGAACAACTTGTGTCTGAAATCGAGACTACTCTCTCTGGAGTGTCCGATTGGGGACGACTAAACCTAGTCCAATTCAACCCCACTAAGACACAAGTATGTGTATTCACCGCTAAGAAAACCCCATTCATTGTAGCGCCGCAATTCCTGGGCACACCGCTTACCATCTCCCCGAGTATCGGGATCCTTGGTGTCGATATCTCCAGTGACGTGGAATACCGAAGTCATTTGCAGGACAAGGTTAAGTTGGCATCAAGAAAGCTCGGAGTGCTCAACAGGGCGAAGCAGTATTTCACTGCGGGGCAGTAACTCCTTCTTTATAAAGCACAGGTCCGGCCTCACATGGAGTACTGCTGTCGCCTTTTTGCTGGAGCACCTGCATACCAGCTTGACCCCTTCGACTCGTTGCAAAGACGGGCATTGAGGCTAGTTGACAATCCCATACTCACAGGTAGAGTGGAATCTCTTAGCCTTAGGAAGGATTTTGCCTCACTGTGTGTGTTCTACCGCCTATACAATGGTTTGTGCTCAGATGAATTGTTTGACATGATGCCCGTAGCTACATTCTATCATCGCACCTCTCGCCATAGGCAGGGAATTCATCCCCACACATTGCGACCTGAGACGGTGCGCACTGTGCGGTATGAAAGAAACTTCATCCCACGCACACTCAAGCTGTGGAATGACCTCCCTGCTGCGGTTTTCCCAAGCGCCTACAATATGGGGTTCTTCAAGAGGGGCATCAGAAGGTTTCTTCATGGTCGGCAGCGCGAGTGTGACACCCTTGGTGTTGCATACGTCCATAGGCCACGGTAACCGCTTCCCATCAGGTGGGCCGTGTGCTTGTCTGCCAACTAAGTGGTATAAAAAAAAAAAAGGTAACCGCAAACTGGCATAGCGTTTCTACCACCTAATCTACGACCTAATTAAAAAAATAAACAAAAAAAGTAAAACAGCTCTATGGAGCCTTTTTCGAAAATAGATAACCGATATCATCATGATAAAATCGGTTCGGAGAACAAAGTTGAGCAGCTGACATTTATACTTAATATATTTATATTACACTGTTTAATTATCTTGACACGAGACTAATGTAAATTCATCCATAGTAGTCTTAAGAAAATACAAATTGTTTATTGACGTCTTGAAAATGCGGCAGTGGAGTTTGTTGCGCCGTTTCTTCTTAACTAGTGTCTAGGCAGCGGTGGTAAACTTAGCAGAATTCGATGCAAGCAGAATTCGAGGTAAGCAGAAGTTGATGATTAATTTGAAAATAGAACCATTCCATTCAAAAAACGAAAATTTAATCGATACCCAAACTGTTGAAGAACCTGGACACTTGGTAGATGGGGTTAAATTTGAAAAAAAAATGGCCTTATAATTAGATAAGTTTACTTACATTTTAAAATTATAAGAATCATCGGGGCTCTCAAATTCTGAAATTACTATTTCACTTTTCGTATGTTCCATTTTCGTTTAATATAAAAAATATATTCAGAGGGGGCATGAAAAGTCTTACAAGGTCGATAACGTGCAGGTGATATCTGTAATGTAGTAGACGTCTGTAAACTAAGGTGACTGTGGTTCTTCCTATCGAGAGAGCTGTAAACCAGGCCAAGCGATATTAAAGTCAAGCATTTATTATGTAGTTTTTTTTTTATTTGCGCAAAATCCTCACGGATACCCCCCACCGGAGCCGGTGGAAGAGGTTATGTCGGATTCGAACCGATCAAAACGCACGCCACCTGTGGGTCGTTTTTGGTTGGTGAGGTTAACAGGCATATCCCTCGCACCCCGGCCGACCCAGGGCCATCTCTCTCGATTTGGCCCTCTCCTCGGGTGTGGGGACCACTGAGTCCCAGGAAATGGGGAGGCACGCAAGGCGCGCCGCCGCGCCGCTGCGGACTGCTTCTGCTAGGGTGACAGGCGGCTCCACCCGTCATCCCCAGGCCTGCGCTCATGGGGGGTGGATGTCATTCATCGACCTCCGACGCCATTGATTATATAGTTGATACAATGATCATTGAGATAAAAAAGCAAATAATAACGACTTATAAAAAAGAAACAAAAATAACCAAAAAGTGAAGAAAATCGCGCTAAATAAAATACTAACGACAACACTTAAAATACGTTGAGCTTGCATACGATTTGTAGCTTGTTTTGATGCTACTAATAATACTTATTTCTCTCTTTATAAACATAAAATATTATTGCAACTCACTTTTAGAGTTATTAATTTGACATGAAACGTTAGATAAATCAGGACACAATTCCGTCAGAACAGACGAAACGCTGCTGAGAAATGGCTTGTTTTGTTTAAGACCATCGTTATACTTGATGGGGTCTATTGTTTTGTGAAAGTGCGGGTCGGAATGGAAAGGATTATTCATTTCTTACAGTCAAAAGGCAGCTTTTAAAGTTCTGGAACTAACAATCTGGTGATTATTAATATTTTCATACCTATTTGTTTTCATCGAACTCACGATCCATTAGCATTGTTGTGTGTTTATTTTTTCTGATTGAAAAAATAAGTAGCTAACTTTATTATTCGCATTGTTAAGTTGATTTGACTTTTTTTTCAGAGTGACACTAGTATACTGGGGTTATCTTCAATGCGTTACTACGCCACAGGTGTGAATATTACCGCAATTTTGGCCAATAGTGTACTAAGTGTACTAACTCTAAAAAAACTGCAATTAGAAGGTAGGACACGGCGGTATTTCTGCCCAATTGAGCAGTCCGACTGGGGAAGTACCTCCGCCCTACAGAATACCGCGGCCATAATAACTTCGTGTTGTGTTCGCAGCGGTGAGTAGGGTAGCCAGAGCTCACTGGAGAATGTCTGCGGTCAGTAGGAAGACTAAAGACTTCTCCTGCTTTGTCTTCTACACTGACGGCACAGAAACTTTGCACTTACAGGGTTGCCAGCGCGACTGTGACTCCTATGGTGTTACAAGCGTCTATAGGCCGCGGTAACCACTTTCCATCGGGTGGGCCGTGTGCTTGTCTGCCACCTAAGTGGTATAAAAAATATATATTTATAAATAATATTTTTTAATAATGAAATGAAATGCCTGACTGTTCTCATATATTCTAAACGAAAGCCTACCTTAAACAAAAAAATAGTATTTTCATAAATTAGGCTAAAAGGAGCATCCAAGTCATATTTTATTTTATAAATGGATCCTTGGTAATATATTTTCGGCGCTGCGATCGTATTTCATAAACTATTTCAGTTATGTACATAATATAAAATACGTTATTCGTTATGTACACATATAAAATTACTTTACTATCAGTAGCACATAACCCTTGCCCCATTTCATAATGTATTTCTAGTGATAAACGCAAGATCGTTTTCGGACGCAATATTTGTATTTAAAGGCTTTTCGTTGCGTTCCCTCCTGGCAATTTTATTTGAATAAAATGTTTCTTTCATTACATACATAAAAATATTTGAACACACACGACCGTTTGCGCTGGACGAAGTGCCGCCACTAATATCTTTATTGCGTCTATACCAAATGTTTACGAGCCTCGGCCACGCTTATTGTGGCTCAACACGACACAACAAGCAGTTTTTGCGTAATATACTGTCGATTTAGTTCATCGCTTACCTTTTTTATCTTAATAACACTATTTATTGTTATTACTTTCAGAAACTATTTAATGGATGTTTTGGAGACATAGTCAGTCGGCAGCCATCTTTATTTAACGATTTTCCTTTATGGCTTAGGTCTATTTGCCTAAAATGCTTATTATTTTTACTGCTAATGTGGTTATAGAGTTTATGAAACTCAAACAGTAAACTGTAAAGTATATCGTGCAAAAGAGTAGTAATTTATAAGCTGCCTGCTAATGTCGGTCACCCATAACTATTTAATGACCTAGCCAGAAAATTATCCTATTCTAATGAAATATTATAAATGTGGAAGTTTGTGACGATGTTCGTTATTCAATTACGCAGAAACGGCTGATTGTAACTGGTTGGAATATGCTATAAAGATAGATTATAATATGAAATACAATGGTTTGTACTCGAATGAATTGTTTGACATTATACCCACAGCTACATTCTATCATCACACCGCTCGCCTTAGACAGGGAAATTAACCTCACACATTGTGACCTGAGACGGTGCGCACTGTGCGGTATAAAAGAAACTTCATCCCCCGCATACTCAAGCTGTGGAATGCACTTCCTGTTGCGATTTTCCCAAGCTCCTACAATATGGGGTTCTTCAAGAGGGGCATTAGAAGGTTTCTTCAGGGTCGGCAGCGCGAGTGTAACGCCTCTGATGTTGCATACGTCCATAGCCACGGTAACCTCTTCCCATCAGGTAGGCCGTGTGCTTATCTGCCACTTTAGTGGTATAAAAAAACATATAGGTAGATGTCAACCCGGGAATAGGTCCCCATGGGTGTCGAGAACAGGACTTCACGCCAGTGGAGTTGCGGGCATCGGTTAGTTGCCTATCCATAAATGCATACATAATATATGTAATTACTTGCCCAGTCGGATTCATCAGTACTGCTAGCTAGCTTGCTCTATGGTTACAAATTTGAAATTTTGACAGTTGATATCGTTTATTTGTTTTTTTCAAATAAAAAATAGTAGAATCGAAATTACTAATATTCCCTCTAACCTGGAGGAGCTAAACTAAATTACTTGTGTTGGGAGTGGGTCCACATCGGTAGTGTAATGTCCAGGATTCGAACCCGGGGCCTCTCGATCATAAGGCCGACTCCTTAACATTAACTTAACATAAATATAATAAAAACAAACATGATATTATATTGTACAGACTAATTAGGTAAGATATATTTTAAATTCCGTATTTCAAACTTCGTACTTCACAAATGAAGCTCGAAAAGCAATCTGGTAAATAGGTCAAGATTCTTTACAAATATAAAACGGTAGAATTTACAGATAATATTTTATCTCTAAGAGACTGTCATGGAGTGATCGTTGCAAAGCTATTTGCTTGATTATTCATTGTCTATATATATTTTATGTCTCATTAAGATTTCACCCCACTTGGAGGACAGCTAGTAAAATTCAATGAATGGAGGCCAGGGTGTCCATTATAATTGTACCTATATGTATATATGCCATGAATGGTAAAATTACGATTTTTTTTATGCCACTTAGATGGTAGACAAGCAAACGGCCCACCTGATGGAAAGTGGTTACCGTGGCCTATGGACGTGTGTAACACCAGAGAAGTCACACTCGCGCTGCCGACATTGTAAGCACAGAGTCTCTGTGCCTTCAGTGTAGAGAAAAAAGCAGGACAAGCCTTTAGTCATCTCACTGACAGCACAAATTCTCCATTGAGCTCTGGCTACCCTACTCACCGCTGGGAACACAATACGAAGTTACTATAACTGCGGTATTCTTTAGGGCGGAGGTACTTCCCCAGTCGGACTGCTCAATGGGGCGGAAATACCGCGGTGTCCTACCTCTTTAATAGCTTTGAGCATCTCAGGTAATTTTCCACAATTTCACAACATTCCACACAATGCTATCTAGATTCACGGTAAGCATAGCTTTAGAATGCAGATAAACATACTTAGATTCCTTTTTTTTGTAAATACATACATATTATACATAGAAACACCCAGACTAATGCAAATATACATATTAATACATACAAATATTTGCACTGAGTGGGAATCGAACCATGTTTAATACCATGTTTAACATTATATGATTAATATGGGGGAGAAAAATGTGGAAGGTAAATAACCCTGATACATTAACCTGCATAGGATCTGATGCAGTTATGAAAAAAGAATAACAAATAAGGCGATAGATGACATAAGCAGACATTTTCAATTCAATTTCTCCCTGTATTAAATCATTTCAATGATTCGTTTCCAGAGAAATATTCTTTAGAGAGCTGACGCGGCAATGTCATATGATATAAACTAGCTGTTGCCCGCGGCTCCGCCCGTGTGGATGTCGGTTATCGCTTAGTGTTGAGTCAACACTATTGAGCATAAAAAAATCTAAAATAAAAGTAGCCTACGTTACTCTTTATTACATCAACTACCTGCCAATAAAGACTGTCTGTCTGTCTGTTTGTCCGGCTAATCTCTGAAATGGCTGCACCGATTTTGACGGGACTTTTATTGGCAGGTAGCTGATGTAATAAGGAGGATTCAGGATTTATCTAACATAAAAGTAGCCTACTAACGTAGGCTACTTTTATGTTAGATAAATTTTATGCTCAATAGCGTTGACTCAACATAAAGCGATAACCTACATCCACGCGGGCCGCGTCGCGGGCAACAGCTAGTCTTATATAACTTGCATCTCAAAATCCTTTCTTAGGGGATGCCTACGTCATAGTAGCTTTATGTGTGCAAAGTCTCAGCCCGATCAGTTTAAAGTTGACTAAGTTTCATACAAACTTTCATCGCCTATTTTATCCCCTTGGGGGGGGGGGGGGGGTAGAATTAATCAAAATCCTTTCTTAGCGGATGCCTACGTCATAACATCTACCTGCATGCCAATCAGCCCGTCCAGTGGTTTGGGCTGTGCGTTGATAGGTCACTATATCAGTCAGTCAGTCAGTCACCTTTGAGTTTTATATATGTATTTAGATTATAAGACATCTCATTCCCTAAAACTCACCACGTCACAGTAAATTTTAACACTTTCTCTGATGACTTGCCATAACCTGCTCGGATGCATTACTTCGGCAAACATTAATACATTATATTTAATGTACAACATCTTTACAAATATATTAAACTTTCAGTAGGTTCATTTTGTTAATGGTTGACATGGTTTATGCATCCTTGTAAATGTTGTAAAAGTTTTAGACTGGCGGTTGAACTTGAAGATCTTTTACGTAAGGTACCCCGCACTGGGAGTTAGCGCATTGTGCTTAACGTAGTACAAAGATAATTGTTTTAGAATTTATTTTTTTTATCTAATAAATAAATAAATATTCTACAGCATTCTACACAACGCTATCTAGACCCATGGTAAGCATAGCTTAAATCGCTTGTGCATAGAAATGGTTATGAGTTACAAATAGAAATTATGGTGGATGTTTATGATCAGATTTTGTGGACAGAGGCAATATGTGCTATTTTTGGATGACTCTGACCTCCCTACTCTCGGAGCCTTATCCCATAATGAGTAGTTGTACCGACTAACACGTACACGTGAGGTTGATTTGGATCCCAAAAACTTTGATGGGTGTCATAAGGCTACCACGTATATTTTTTTATACCACTTAGGTGGCTAAGTAAACTTAATCTGTGCAATAGTTGCAGTTTTTCCTAATTGCAGTATAAGTGTAGGTAACTTAGTGGTTAAGGAGTCGTATTTACGATCAAAAGGTCCCGGATTCGATTCTTGGCCATTACACTACTGACGTGAATCCTCTCCTAAAATAAGCAATTTAGCTTAGCTGGAGGGGCTAGAGAGAATAGTAGCAATTTCCGTTCAAATATTCTTTAAAAAATTCATTCCACCAAAATTGAATATAAACCGTTTGTAGATGGAAACAAAAATGTAGCTTTAACTACTTGTTGACGGTTGGAACTGGGAGTTAAACGTTCTCTGAGGGACCTTTTTCAATTTGTGTCTTTAATTAAAGACATTTCTTACCAATCAAGAAACTTGACTGTAGTAAAATCGCTTTATCACAATAACCGATTGAAAAATGTGATCTTTAATTTCTATAATGATGATGTCATTTTTATTTTATGTAACAGTTAATTATTTATTGATAATTATCATAATCTGCCCGTTTTTGTCCCAATCATTTGGGTTTGACACCATATATTTCTGACAGATACCGTCTCTTAAATCATTTATTTTCTTGTAATGTCTTTATTCACTGCTGTGGAATATATTATAAGATGTGGAATGAAATCCCTGCTGAGGTCTTCCCATGCGCCTACAATATGGGGTTCTTCAAAAGGGGCATTAGGAAGTTTCTTCAGGGTCGGCAAGGCGAGTGTGACGCCCCTGGTGTTGCACGAGTCCATAGGCCACGGTAACCAGTTCCCATCAGGTGGGCCGTATGCTTGTATGCCACCTAAGTGGTATAAAAAAAAAATCACACATTCCATTCCATTTCCATATACCCACATTTGCAGAGATTAAAAAATAACCTCAAAATCAAAATTTAAAAATGGAATAAATCTAAATTCCATCAAGTCACCTTAACCATTTAAAAAATCCACTCGCACTCTTAACACCAAATGTGTTGTTATAAATCATCCCTTGCCAATTTTGGTGGTTCATTACAAAACGATGTGTTCGTAATATATGGAGGTCAGCATTATGCGTGCACGGCCGTCGGCTGGCCAGAAAAAAAAAAAGTGTGGAAATATGGGACGGGACACTCGTATGATACATTCGACCCTTGTCAAAGTGCTATACTCCGACAATGTTATTCGAAAATAAATAGGAACCTACCTAATTTGCATGGGATCTCCGTCTGTTGTGTCAGATAGCACACATGTAGTGTCGCGTATTTATGTTGTGTATGACACTTCCGGGTTCGTTTTTGTTGCGGGCTGATCGGTTACTTTCTGTCCCTTGGAGGGTTAAAGTTTTAATGTGATGTCATAATATTTCTTATGCAATGTGTCTTTAGGTGTGAAAAGGGACAATAGTAGTTAATACTTGTGAGAATAAATCAAGAAGATGAATATTTTTAGTTTAATTGTGGTGTATTGCAAAATCCTTTACAATTACAACGTTTTCTTGATTTTTCGACCTAACTAAAAAAAGATAAATTTTTGCCACGGTAAAAACGTGGCTATCATTTTTTTCTCTTATATCAGATGGAATTTTAAAGTACGTTAGGTCACACGCACTATTATCAAACTGCGCCGTCTGTGAAGGAGGAGGCGGGGCGGGAGCGGCAGCGGGAGCGACGAAGGATCGCAAGACAAGCTGCCCGCGTACGAAGGCAACTCGGGCGTCGGAGGTCGATGAACAGCCTCCGCCCCCCATGAGCGCCGGCCTGGGGGTGACAGGTGGAGCCGCCTGTCATCCTGGCAGAAGCAGGCAGCGGCGGTGGCGCGCGTGGCGCGCCTCCCCGTTTCCGGGGACGAGTTGGGGACTCTGTAGTCCCCACACCCGAGAAAAGGGCCAGATCGTGAGAGATGGCCCTGGGTCGGCCGGGGTGCGAGGGATATGCCTGTCAACCTCACCTTCGGCAACCAAAGTGACCCACAGGCGGCGTGCGTTTTAGTCGGTTCGAGTCCGACATAACCTCCTCCACCGGCTCCGGTGGGGAGGTATCCGTGGAGATTTTGCGCACGTAAAAAAAAAAAAACTGCGCCGTCTCAGTTCTTCAGATGCCAAATTGGTGATGCCCATTAGGTATTTCCCTAGCACCTCAAGTGACCTAGGGCCATCTCCGGTTTCGAGATAACTCTCTTGGGTAGACTATAATCTATATACCTGTACTAATCTTCAGTCAAATCCGTTCTACCGTTTCAGCGTTATTGAGCAACAAATATCCAAATTTCAAAACAAGTTCCCAAACTATCGCATTTATAAAGTGTAGAATATTGTAGTTTATAGTGAAAGCTAAAATGCTAGTATATCGGAATCACCAAAATCTGATCCTCTCTAGTTTAAACTAGGAATTTAAATTGATGAAATTATTGGTAACAGCGGAGTGAAGGATATACGTGTGATAATATTTGAACAATTCAGTAGATACTGTCTACTGAATTGTTGGCACTCAGTAGTCCCAGATAATAGGTATTTAATTAATTTTGGTTCCTCTCTAAATGTGCATCAAATTTATTAAACCACAAATTGAATTAAAATTGACGAAGTCAGACTTGTGGCTTCGTGTGTGATTCGATGGAAAATTATGAGATTCCTCAATTCGTGTGCTTAACAAATACATTTCTTTCTTTTTCTTTCTTTTTGTCTTGTAAGTATAAAAGTACTTTTATAGCGGATATTTTACTCAGTATTGACGAATTTTTTCAGTTAGTGAAGTAAGTGGATATTAAAGTAACACATTATTAAGGAGGTATAAAAGGAATAATTTTAGAAGTATCTTGAATGAAAACAAAAATCTAAAAATAGGCTGATACATAACACTAACACCATTTTGTTTTGAATTTATTTTTCAAATCTATTATAATTTTATGTGGTTTTCTTGGTAATATTGTAGTCCAGTCCGAACAGTTTTAAATATATAAGCTCTAGGAGAAGCAAAAATATTTTTATACAATCTAAAAAGTGTTGTATAACTTTTTTATAACCTTAAAGGCCTGGAGGCACTAGGAGTTGAGATGGCGCGAAGTGGCACGGGATGTACCGCTTAGATAAGTTGCCCAGTTATTGCTTCAGAGATAGTGCTAAAATGAAATAAACCGACTACAAGCAGCTGTTACATTTGCTATAGTAGATCCTATCTCTTAACTAGATTTTTGCAGTCTTACACTAAAAAATTAGGTTAATAAAATAATAAATTGTGTTGGTGGACAGGTTTGGGTGTTAAGGTCTCCTTCTTGTCCGCTATCCGATGCACTTATATGATAGTTAATCAATCAAGTTAAGAGTTCCCAGGAATAGGGGTCATAATGGCAATCATTTCAGCTATCTAAGTATTACTGTTGAATTCGTACCCACTGGACCGTAAAATTCGTACTCTTTACCCACTTGTTTCTTTATATGTTCGAGGCTCCCACTCGTCTCTTTGATGCAGCACACCACAGTGAAAGACGGAAGGAAAGTGGAGTCTTGTAATATGGTGCTTTGGTACCCTTACGTAAGTCCCATAAGAACTAAATGTACATTTACTATTAATTTTATTGTAACCGTCAAACAGAGAATTCAATTCTATGGGAAATATTTAAGAAAACCGACCAATTTGTTTTATCAAATATTGAAATAGAAATTTGTGGAATTTGTGACGAATAAACTCTTTATTGGCTCGTAAGCTAGTACAGCCGCTCGATCGCGATGAAATTCATTTTCACTTAAGTTTGGGTGGAGCACTAGTGAGAGCGGGGAGCGGGGACTCTGAATCACTTGACTTAACATTCGAGACTGCTAAGTTAATTGAGGTACTTAACCAAAACTTTCATCGGTCTTACGAGTTAAAATTAAAAATCCGACGAAGCACTATTTAAGTGATATAGTCTGGTTTGGTACAGTCGTTCTCAGAAATTGTTGAGTTCTAGGAAATTTATAAACGATCTTCAGAGCGAAATGACTCATAATATTGACATATAAATGCATAATTAAATAGACATAATAGAGCGGAAAATAACATCAAAATCAATTCAAAAAGAAATATACTGGCCAAGAATATTGGATTTAACCATATTAAATTAAAGTCCACATAATACATTTTGTAAATTTATATTAAATAATAATACAATAAATATTGAAGGAAGAAAGAAAAAGTATTTATTTAAGAACACACAACGTACAGAGAGTCAGACAAATATATAAACATAATAAAGTAACATAATGAGAATACATAATAAGAATACACTCACTGCACATCGTGCGCACACAAATGGGCCACCATCTCAGCATGAATGCCCCGCACACCAGGGTATGCAAAGTGCTGGTTTTCAGATGGCGCCGCTAGTGACTCCGCCGCCAGGCAAAACGAGTCAGTGACGCATTGGAACACAACAACATATACTTACTCTCATTTCACATTTCATACAAATTCCTATATTTTTTTTTCTAAAAGATATAATATAATTCCATTCGGCTAAAATTCGAGGTTCCCCTGAAAAATTACTATAAGTATTCATATTTATTATTCAAATTTAATGTTCCGCTCTCCGTTAACAGTGGAGCAGTATTGGCAGACATCGTGCCTCGCAGATAATAAAATTTAAAAGGGCAAACTTCGTCGGCATAGGACGGAATGAAAAGTGATTTGCCTAATCCACTTCTCAATTTTCCAACCCACTGGGCTTCGGGAATTACAGTCACTATCGACCTCAGTGCTTCTTGTATGCGGTTTCGCTATTATGATTAAAAGTTTAGACTGACAGCATTAAGGAATAAAGTTTGTGAAAAGCTTTGTCTGTGGCGTAGTGGTAGAATGTTTGACTGCTACGCAGGGGGCGCGGGTTCGATTCCCGCTCAGTGTAAATATTTGTATACATGAATATGTATATTTGCATGTCTGGGTGTTTCTATGTATTATATATATTACATTTACATAAAACACATATAAATATGTTTATCCGCATTCTATATTCTATAACAGAAGCTAGTTTTTTTTTTTTACGTGCGCAAAATCCCCACGGTTACCTCCCCACCGGAGCCGGTGGGGAGGTTATGTCGGACTCGAACCGACTAAAACGCACGCCGCCTGTGGGTCGTTTTGGTTGCCGAAGGTGAGGTTGACAGGCATATCCCTCGCACCCCGGCCGACCCAGGGCCATCTCTCACGATCTGGCCCTCTTCTCGGGTGTGGGGACCACAGAGTCCCCAACTCGTCCCCGGAAACGGGGAGGCGCGCCACGCGCGCCACCGCCGCGGCCTGCTTCTGCCAGGGTGACAGGCGGCTTCACCTGTCACCCCCAGGCCGGCGCTCATGGGGGGCGGAGGTCGTTCATCGACCTCCGACGCCCGAGTTGCCTTCGTACGCGGGCAGCTTGTCTTGCGATCCTTCGTCGCTCCCGCTGCCGCTCCCGCCCCGCCTCCTCCTTCACGAGCATTAGTTGCTCGCAGAAGGAGGCGCCGGCCGCCCACGCATCCGCGCAGCGAACCATCGCCGCGAGCAAGGTGGAGAGCGTGAGAACCCTCACTCCCAGGGCCGCCACAAGCTCCCGCCTCGGCGTCTTCCACGCCGGACACTCGGTGAGCGTGTGCGGACCTGAGTCCTCGCTCGCGTCGCAGTGATGGCACTCGGACGTTGGCTCTTTCTGCATCCGACGCAGATACTTTCCGAAGCATCCGTGCTCGGTGATCATCTGCGTCAGGCGGTACGAGAGGCTGCCGTGTGGCCTCTCTAGCCACTCCCCCATGATGGGTCTTACCGCCGTTACTACGGCGTGCCCTAACAGAAGCTAGTTAAGCTGTGTTTATCATAGGTCTAGGTAACGTTGTGTAGAATATTGTAGAAAAAAATAATTAAAAGCTAGGCTTCAGTTGATCGTTTACATCACGTATATAAACGTTAAAGGTCCTTATTCTAGAATAACTCTCTGTCCTGAATTTCGATTGACCTGAGGACAGACTGTTTAGACAGATTGACAATTCAGAACTGAATACCAAATGTTTAAGTTTTAACACATAATACTGAATATTTTTGTACTATTCATTACTCTTACTTTTTTTTCAGAGTTTATAATCGCTGCGTTGTTACTGGTATTAATGAATATTTACTTTTTAGGGTTAGACGACACCTGTGACAGATTTTTTGCACAAAATTGTTTAATTTTCAATTGTTCACTTATAAAATCTTTTTTATTTTTAATTTAGTATTACAGTAAATGACACCAATGTCTTGTACAGATTAGTGTTTCGATGGATGTGAGACCAATGTGTGCATTAACTCATGTCATATGTTTACAATATTGTCACAGTTTGTATGTTGAACAATGAATTGAAATTAGGTATTATTAAATTAAATTTAAAAATATGAAAATATACATCTTCATCTTATGTAAGTAAAAAAAAATAGAAGTGAACAGAGAGAAGTATAAATATAGCTACTCTTAACTATAACTAACTCTTATAGTTTCTGACAAAATTATACTGTCAACCCTGATCCAAAATTGACAAGACTACATACTTTTTTATGAGACTTGGGTGACAGACAAGCACACGGCCCACCAATATGTTCAATAACAAAACTTAAAATTACTTAAAAGAAAATTAAAAAATCTACTATAAATAGTTGCTTTTTACGAAGGTACGCTAAATTAACATTTGTTTCGTAAAAAATTGTTCATATCTGTGCACCTTCTGAAATCAAGACATTTTATTTTATTAGCTATACCAGAATCAAAGAAAGAATACTTTTATCACAAAGACGCTTAGTTTAATACAAGTAAAAGATGTAAACAATAAAAGAGAAAAAAAAGCAAACAAAATTGTACAAAAATCAGATGATTATATCAACATTGCTGAAAAAATATGAGCTCTCTTAAACATAAGTGTGTCTACAGTGTTGCCATATCTGGCTCTGAGCGTATGACTTCATACGCTTCCGTACTTTATATCCGTATTTTATGACTGTAGCAACAGGTAAAATAATATGTGCAAAAATATACCAACCTGTATAATGGTTGGTTTTTATTATCGACTATGAAATTTTGATAAACTTTTTTACGTTAAGTCTTTATGGAGGACAACGTGATAAGGTTGAATGCTCATACGCATGAATTATGTACTTTGATATAATTTGCTTTTTTTTTGTCATTTGCTCTTTTTTGGTGTGAGCGTAGTGCAGGCCTCTCCTAAAAGCCCATAATTATGGTATAATATTATATTGTATTACAATGGTAATATGGGTTTAATAATTTTAGTATATAACTATACTTAGATATATAATATAAAGGGGCATCAGAAGGTTTCTTCATGGTCGGCAGCGCGAGTGTAACACCCCTGGTGTTACATACGTCCATAGGCTACGGTAACCGCTTTCCATCAGGTGGGCCATGTGCTTGTCTGCCAACTAAGTGGTATAAAAAATTTAAAAAAGAATACCTTTTTTATTCCCGGCAGATAAACGCGTGGTTTCCGGCAGAGTAGAATTTGGACCACCCCATCTGTTCTCAAGCGAAATCGTAAAAGGTGACTAAGGAATAGGGTTCAACCTCAGACAGATATATACAGCTCAGACTCAAGCACAGGTTCAAGGCTCAAGTCAACAATTGTGCCCGGAAGACGGCAATAAGCTCACCCCCTATTACATGGGACCGAAGGTGAAATGTGGGCGTTAATTCACCTCTGCCTAACCTTCCGGGGATAAAGGCGTGATTATATGCATGTATGTACTTACTAGTAATAAAATTGACATGAGACAAATATATTATTCGTTCAAATTTAGTTTTAAGGAATTTTTATTGTACATTGACGCCTGGAAAAAAGTTATAACATAGCCGTGTTATATAAGTGTTGAATAAATAAACTGACTTTGACTTTTAATAACACCGTCACAAACAACATCATCCGCAAACTTATTATAGGTACTAGCAAATAACGCGCAAAGCTCTGTCACAGACTTTATTCTCAGAGATGATCACTCTCACAACCCTATCCTTTCCAAGTAGGATAGGATAGGATTGTGATACTGATCTAACAATATTATATACGTGAAAGTGTGTGAAGATGTTTGGATGTTTGTCATTTTAAATTTGGCTAAAAGGTACAAAGATAGATCATAGTCTGGAATAACACATAGATAACTTTTATCCCGGGTATAGATTTCTACTGGTAGCGAGAATGGGATCAAAATTTCCCGCGGGTAGAGTCACGGGTATCAGCAAGTATCAATTTTTTTCATACAACTTAGGTGGCAGACAAGCACACGGACCACCTGATGGAAAGTGGTTACCGTGACCTATGAACGTGTGTAACACCAGTGGAGTCACATCCGAGCTGCCGACCCTGTAAGAATAGAGAGTTTATGTGCTCTCAGTGCAGAACACAAAATCAGGACAAGCCTTTGGTCTTCCCACTGACAGCACAAAAACTCTCCAGTGAGCTCTGGCTACCCTACTCACCGCCGGGAACACAACACGAGGTTATTACTTATAGTCGTGGTATTCTGTAGGGTGGAGGTACTTCCCCAGTCGGACTGCTCAATTCGGACGGGAATACCGTCGTGTCCTACCTCCTAAAATATAATCCATGACAAATTTTTAAAACAACATCTGAGTTAAATCTCGGATACAAGCGAAATCAACGCTGATGATGATAATGGTTCTTAAGAGTATGACGTCATCAGTTCACGAAGAATGACAGTAACCTCTCGCCTTCATCAGTTATATAAAAACCTTTTGCTTCAGACTAAATACAAATAAAGCCATGATAAAAGCAATTCGTTATTGACAATTTGTAAATCACGATTTAAAAACCTTTTTTGGTCGCCCATTACGTTTCAACCTTTTAGCTAATGTTGGAAAATACTTAGAGACTTTACTTTGAGAGAATTATTACTGGCTTAGTAACTAATTTGTCTATCTAGCAGTTTGTGTTTATAAAATGAGAGTCAAAGTCATTTATTTTCAATCTTGAATAACAAGGAGGTAAGACACGGCGGTATTTCCGCCCGATTGAGCAGTCCGACTGGGGTAGTACCTCCGCCCTACAGAATACCGCGGCTATAATAACTTCGTGTTGTGTTCCCAGCGGTGAGTAGGGTAGCCAGAGCTCACTGGAGAATTTGTGCTGTCAGTGGGCTTGTCCTGCTTTGTCTTCTACTGACGGCACAGAAACTCTGTACTTACAGGGTTGGCAGCGCGACTGTGACTCCTCTGATGTTACAGACGTCCATAGGTCACGGTAACCACTTTCCATCAAGTGGGCCGTGTGCTTGTCTGCCAACGAAGTGGTATAAAAAAAAAAAAACATAATAATTGTTACTTATTGACGTCAATACCGATGATACTTAAGCTAAGTTTACCACCGCTTTCTAGCCATTGGGGCACATGGAAAGGTATGATTCGATTTTTAGTTCAGGTAATAGCATCTAATGGTACGAGTGTGTAAATTTGGTGGTTGCTGAGGTAACATTGAGGACCGAGCCGGCAGACAAGGTTCTTAAGCGAGCCGAAGACGGTAATCATCTAAACACATGTGTATCATACGACGTTTCTCAACACACTTGCGAATAAAATAATACTAAAATATGATTTTATCGACTCTTATACTGAAATATAAATAATAAAAATTAAAAACAACTTTAGTGACATTGTTCAAGCACAGAGTATTAAAATAAATTTAAAAAATACACAATCTTTTTTTTTCTTTTTTTTCTACATAGTCTGTGATGGATCCGGCGATGCGCGATCAACAAATGAAATTTTGTGATAAAAATAGTATTGTAATTTTAGTAAATTATTAATTATTTCATGAGATTAGATAAAATAGTAACAAAGTAAATAAATATGAAACTGCACATAATTTGGATTAAGGACCCTTATTATGCAATAGTTTCATTAACGACTATAATATAGTACCTCTTATTAGTTTGATAAAAAAAATATTTGGAAAAACCATTAGTGAAAGTGCAGTTAGTAAAATTTTAATAGCATAGTTTTGTTTATTGAAAATATCTATTTGGATATGAAGTAATGAGTAAGCAGTTGGTATATAAATTTATTTTTACTATTGAAAATGATATTTTTGTATTGAAACTTTTTTAAGAACAAATCAACTCAACCAATAAAATTAAAAAAAGCTATAACTCACTCGTGAATTTAGCAAGGAAAAAAAGTCACAGTTTGATAATAGATGCCATAATGTGCTTAATTGCGGTGAAACTACAGCCATTTTATTTACAAAATTAAAAGTATAAAAATTGTCATGAATGCATTATTACATGAGACTGATAAATAGATAAAGTAAATGAGGACAATAATAAACCTCTGCGTACCCAATCAATAATATAATTTATGATATACCTTTAGCTGGACATTGTTTGAGACTAAGCTGATTCCCCAATTAGCTTACGAGGTCGACATCAAGTTTGTCGTAAACTATATAATAATTGGATTTCTGATGAATCTCCATAGTATAAGGTAATAGTAATAGGATTTGGAAATGATTATGATTACGTGTACAGTAACATAATTATCTATATAAAAATGATAATATGTTTATATGGAACACATGAAGGATAGAATTTTCGATGTGCTGTGGGTTAAATGACTGCTCAGTGCAAACATTCGCAAGTATTTGGATCCATCATACATATATTCAGGCCTGTAAATCCCTGAAGAGGTAAGCAGAGATGTATTAACGTACATCCTTGTACACGTATATCCTTGGGTCCCGCTATGGGCTATTTAGTTTCCTGTTGGACGGAGAACAGCGCTATACATAAGTCGTATAAAAAACTATGAGTAATTTTCTTATTCAACATTCTCACATAAATTTGAATAAGAGCAAAATAATATAATTTTAGTTGACTTTGTTACAAAAAGGTAATGAATTAAACGTTTTATATTAGAGGGAGTTGGGATTATCCATCGGAAAGTTTTCTCAAAAAGATAATAACTTCAGAGCCCTATTGTCGGCAGAATCTTTATATTAATTACAGACATAAAAATGATTAATGAGAGAAATCTGGAAACAATGCTTAGGAACCCATATTTATTGGACGCTCTCGCCCGGTATTTGTCACCGCGACAAATTATTGCTCGATGTTTGTTTTCATGATTTTTAATAAAAAAATATCACACTAGATATTTCTAGCTTTGTGTTTTTATTAACTTTATATTTTATTTATTTTGGTTCGTTTTTTTTGTTATACAACTTAGGTGGCAGACAAGCACACGACCCACCTGATGGAAAGTGGTTACCATGACCTATGAACGTGTGTAACACCAGTGGAGTCACACCCGTCCTGCCGACCCTGTAAGAACAGAGATTTTGTGCCGTCAGTGTGCTTAAGAAATATATGAACGAAAAACCTCGTTTAACAGTTGCAATTATAAACCAGTAACTAATGTGGAACGCCATATTATATGTTATTTTTTCATAGATTTAGATGGAACAACATAACCGTCATTTGAACACCAATACTGATAACATCCAAAGTGCGTTGAAATTTAGACTTCGCTCGCTTACAAGTCTTAAAACTTCATCATATAGATCATTTTCGCTTTTGGCCAGAGCCTTGAAAATTAGCAAGATACCTTGATGGAACCCCTTATACATACGTGATCCGGGTCTAGAAAATAATCTTACAACTATGACGTATATGCGATACCTACTGCATTCACATATCTTCCAATTACATTCAAATTCTGTTATCGTTTTAAACAGGAAATCTTGGCATGTATACTGATCTTAATTTTAACTGTTATTTTAAAATAAAGTATTATTCAATACATATTGCAATCAAGAAACAAAATACCGCACAATTTTTCAAGGAATACTCTCAGCATCTTTGTTATCATGGTCAACCTTTGAAACCCTTACACAATTGACTTGCTTAGAAACAGTTAGCTTGACCTCTTGCTATTGTAAAGTAAGCACAGTTTAATACCGTTGAAAGGGTCAGCTAAGATTGGACTTAAGGCATTTTTCAAACAAAGCAAATCAATAATTCAGAAATCGGGAAGCAGGCGGCCTCGGTTAGAAATATTTCCTTTTATTTTTCTCTCCTGTAAGATGCTTTTACATTTTTTATAGAGAAACTTGAGGTTTTAGAGATAAAGGCGCTCTAAGTAAAAGATTTTACCTTGAAAGAAATAACCATTCTTAGAAATTTGGATGGAGTGAAATTTAAAATTTTAGCCCAAAATACGAAATGTGCCTATAACCTCATTTTATATTTGAAGTAAAATGATTTTTCCAATATTTTTCTATTAAATTAATTTTGTGTTAAACTGAAGTGCTGTAAGTGATTAAGTCAGCAAATAGGTAGCTTCTTTTTATTTTTAATTATATTAGGAAAGTCTAGCTAAATTCTGTAGTTTCAGTAAGTCTGATGTATATGGTATGATAATCGTAATCTATAAATCAATTTTCAATGGATTACCATTTAATGATTGCTGCCTTCTTATTCAGCGATATTCACGACTTTTTTTAGACATAAATTGTGAGCGTCGTATATTTTTAATGTCTTAGCCATAAAAATGAAAATGCCGTCAACGCCACTCAAAGTCAGCTGGCTGCGGTTAATACCTACATGTGCCCATAGCAAAATAGTCCATGTCGACTACTTAATATTTTTTCTACAAAATGATGCTAACAGGCATTTAGTTCACGGTCAAATTTATATACATCACTATTCGTTTATTCCTCTAACAACATTTAGTACCACTGCAGTATTATTTATTAGCGTTTTTATGTTACGTGCGCAAAATCCCCACGGATACCTCCTCCACCGGGAGGTTATGTCGGACTCGAACCGACTAAAACGCACGCCGCCTGTGGGTCGTTTTGATTGCCGAAGGTGAGGTTGACAGGCATATCCCTCGCACCCCGGCCGACCCAGGGCAATCTCTCACGATCTGGCCCTCTTCTCGGGTGTGGGGACTACAGAGTCCCCAACTCGTCTCCGGAAAGGGGGACGCGCGCGACGCGCGCCACCGCCGCGGCCTGCTTCTGCCAGTGTGACAGGCGACTCTACCTGTCACCTCCGACGCCCGAGTTGCCTTCGTACGCGGGTAGCTTGGCTTGCGATCCTTCGTCGCTCTCGCTGCCGCTCCCGCCCCGCCTCCTCCTTCACGAGCATAACTTGCTCGCAGAAGGAGGCGCCGTCCGCCCACGCATCCGCGCAGCGGACCATCGCCACGAGCAAGGTGGAGAGCGTGAGAACCCTCACTCCCAGGGCCGCCACAAGCTCCCGTCTCGGCGTCTCCTACGCCGGACACTCGGTGAGCGTGTGCGGCCCTGAGTCCTCGCCCGCGTCGCAGTGATGGCACTCGGACGTTGTCTCTTTCTCCATCCGACGAAGATACTTCCCGAAGCACCCGTGCTCGGTGATCATCTGCGTCAGACGGTACGAGAGGCTGCCGTGTGGCCTCTCTAGCCACTCCCCCATGATGGGTCTTACTGCCGCTACTACGGCGCGCCCTGCGCCTGGTCGCCCAAGTCGTAGCTACTATTCCACCACCATTTCCCTGTGTAGCCGATTATTTATTAGCGTGCCAATATTTTAATTACCATGGAAACCCAAGAATCAACAACAAGAAGTGTGAATTGGAGAAATCAGGCGAGGTGAGGTCAAGTTGGCGTGTCCTATTTAAAAAAAAAGAAGCAAAAGCAGGAAAGCAGACCCAGAACTCCGAGGCCGATCGGGATCAACGCAATGATAATGACGACGATGAACATTTAGTATCAGTATACAAAGCAGGAATCGAATTGGAAGGTGTACATAGTTTTAAAATAATAGCAGCACTGCACAGGTGTGGTGAGTGTAGCTACTTCATCAAAATAATTGCCCCACTATATATTAATTTATTAGTATTCACAAACAAGGCCAATAAGATATTTGATGTACATGGTTGTCAAAAAACCCTTACGGGTTTGTCTAGACAACCGTAACCGACATTCGACTCGGGCTTTTAACTATAAATTAATGTGAGTATCTATCTATGAGGATTCGATACAGATATTTTTTTTTTAAATACCTTTTTCATTCTTTTTTTTCAAATTCATAGACAATATAAATAAACTGGATGACAAAGGCGGTAGATTGAGTACTTAAGTGCACATTGGGAGATGCCAATATCCAGCAGTGACCTGAAGTCAGTTAATATTGACGAAGCACCTATAAACGTACACCTTCGACTGCGATTGTCACGCATTCGAAGTTTTCAGAAGTACTGAAGTTTAGTCACAGTATTTTAATATGTAACATAAGAGGATTAGAATAAAGCTGCTATTTCATCCTCTACAGTTTTTATACTGACAAGAAACTTTACAAGATTGTAATGCGAAGATTTTCGTTTGTCAAGCTGTGATCTAGTTACTGTACGTTAAGGCAGAATTGTAAAGTTTGTTGTTCTTTATTCCTTTGTCTTAAGATCAAATCAGTAAATGGATTAAGCTAAATTCTCTGTACATGTTGAAATAGATTTCTGCTACACCACTAAATACATATATACATCTTTACTTTTACGCTTTTAAAAGAAAGAAAAAGAAAGAAAATACATTTTATTTTTGGTGCAACACAAACGTACTTAAAACTAAACAGTGATATTTATTTATTACCTATTTAGTGCTTGTATTGGGCACATGTAGGTTACACCTTTTATATTTTAAGGGAAGGTTTTATATCCGGAGGTTTAACGTAACCCTATTACGTGAGCCCATTGCTGTCTTCCGGGCACTATTTTTGACTCAAGCTATGCATCTAAGCCTGAGCCTGGGCTGGGCTGTATATATCTGTCTGATTTTAAACAGCCCGCTAAATACAGAATGCAAATTGCAAGAATTAGGTAGGTAGTTTTTTTTTTTTAACTCGCATTGATATTCTATAACCATACTTTAAGGGATTGACTTAAGGGAACAAAAAAGAGCAGTACAAAAATAAATGACACAGTACACCTTTATAAGTTGTTAACGTAGTCTTTAAGCTCACAGATCATCAAAAAATTCAAGGTATTATTATTGCGTTATTCTCGGCCAGAGGGGGAGAGAAGAAATAACAAAGAAAAGAATTATTATATGGTACTATAAAGGGGGTATAATTGCCTCTGCCAAAGCGAGGCTACTCTGACCGTGGGCTAACAGCTGAAGTAAAGATGACTTATTATTTAGGCTCAACACGATATCTTTTCTTGCATGATATGGAAGAATAGGTAGGTAGTTCCGTATATCTACGCTAGATGACAGATTGAGTATTTTACATACTTGACGTTTTTTATACCACTTAGATGGCAGACACGCGCACGGCCCACCTGATGGAAAGTGGTTACCGTGGCCTATGGACGTGTGTAACACCAGAAAAGCCACACTCGCGCTGCTGACCCTGCAAGCACATAGTTTCTGTGCCATTAGTGTAGAGGACAAAGCAGCAAAAACCTTTAGTCATCCCACTGACAGTACAAATTCTCCAGTGAGCTCTGGCTACCCTACTCACCGCTGGGAACACAACACGAAGTTATTATGACCGCGGTATTGTACAGGGCGGAGGTACTTCCCCAGTCGGACTGCTCAATTGGGCGGAGATACCGCCCCTACCTCCTACATTATTGAAGGGAAACTAGCCGCCTCCTACGGTTCACGGCTTAAACTAAATATATATAAACGTGTTCACGGAGTTGTTGTTTTTACTATAATAAAACTGCGATGAGTACTAAAACACTAACTTATAAAAAAATAATGGTTGACGGTAACTAAAATTTTGTTTTAATAAAAGTTGACGAAATTTCAAACTTTGCTTAACCATATCAGCAAAAGATAACTTGGTTTGAAGGAATTACATGAATTTGAACTCACCCTGTTTAACTAGACCGGCTTTAATCTAACGAACATAATTACATAATGTTGGAATTTTTATGTAATCCCATCCTTTAAAATATATGTTCAGAAACGTTATATTTTAGCTTTTCAATGGCAGGGGAGAGCAGATTAAACGTTTAGGTATTAAAAGGGTTGAATGTTAAAGATAGCAATATGTCTAACATTTGCTTTAAAAAATAGATGAAATAGTTTGTATTTCAAATCATTATGATACGAAATTTTATTTATTTTTTTACCTTAAGGTCATCAAATTAACTGCACCTTGCTTGATGGAGCTGATGATAGTTTACAGATTTATTGAATGCGAATTTTGTGTGTTTTTAGAGTAACACTAAGTGCTGCGGCTGCACAACTGATGACGCACGAAACTCTGTTACAGACTACCCTCTTGCAGTTGGGAGATCAGATGGCAGTCACCCTTATAAAAACTAAAACCAAGAGGAGTATCAGCTTGCAGGTGAGGTTGCTTAGGCACAGAATATCCACTTGGGATACATCCCTATTGACTGCCATGCAATAATGTTTGCTAATAACTCTGGTGTTGCATATGTCCATAGGCCAAGGTAATCACTTCCCATCAGGTGGACCGTGTGCTTGTCTGCCATATAAGTGGTATAAATGAAAATATGTTTACGGGACTTAACGCTATCATGGTGTAGGTACATATATAACTTTGATTTGCCTGACTTTTCATTTTCAGCTCAATCTTATTACCACAACAACATTATTGTATATCATTTTTTATGCCACTTAGGTGGCCAACAAGCACACGGCCCACCTGATGGATAGTGGTCGCCGTGGCCAAGACCAAGACAGTCACACTCGCGCTGCCAACCCTGCAAGGTTTTTTTTATACCACTTAGTTGGCAGACAAGCACACGGCCCACCTGATGGGAAGCGGTTACCGTGGCCTATGGACGTATGCAACACCAGGGGTGTAACACTCGCGCTGCCAACCATGAAGAACCCCATATTGTAGGCGCTTGGGATTGAGAGTTTCTGTGCCATTAGTGCAAAAGACAAAGCAGGACAAACTTTTGGGCTTTTGGGCACGAAAACCCTCCAGTGAGCTCTGGCTACCCTACTCACCACCGGGAACACAACAAGAAGTTATTATGGCTCCGGTATTCTGTAGGATGGAACGCGAAAGTTTAAAAGTTAGTTAAAAACTGTCCGTTGGAAATTGCTCATCGGAACCTATGAGTAAACTTCAACTGATAGTTTTTATCCCAAACTTGTTATTTTTTTGTGAGGTACCAGGTTCGATTTACAGATTTATCAAAATATTATATTATTATCGCAGAAGCTAGAAAACGTGCATAATCAGACCAGAATAGACCTATTAATAGACGTGTATATTCTGGTCTTAAGAGCCCGTTTACAAACTCCTTGTGGCCAAAAAATATAGCTGGTGAGATTAAGAATGATGCGTCTTGTGTGAGTACGTAAGTACATTGACTGTTCAAACATTTTCAGATGTGGAAACATTCCATTCAGATTAAAAAGGTCGTTTGCACTTGTGTCGGTATGATAACACTTGATAAGATCATTGTCAGCCCTAACCCTTATTAGAGTTAACATTTTCACATTACACTTCTTACTTATATAAACCGTAACTTATAGGATGGGGTGAATCTGTTAGATTAGGGTGAACTGGTTTTTTTCAATCTGTGCGTATCATATACTTATCCACAAGAGCGTATTCTGTAGTAATATTAATGCGAAAGTAACTCTGCCTGTCTGTTTGTTACACTTGCGTGCCTAAACTACTAACTGATTTAGACGAAATTTGGTATAATCGTAGAAAACTAAACTAGTTGTTTGGCCGTGGGCAACAGCTAGTCAATTATAGTAGTATTCAAGAATATGTATTTATATATTTATCGTGTAAATTATGCCCCACTAAGATCTTAGATCTCAAGTTTACCTCGCTTACTGTCTATTATACTTGCCAACTGATTGTTGCATGAGACTCTGATGCAGGTTTTCTTGTTGAGGTTGGAAGGTAAGACGACAATCACTACTATAAAAGTCACAACAAACCAATAATGGTAGAACGGAATCCGGGCTATAATTCAGAATATAATGCGTAACATAGGCTACTTTTACAATATATTAGAGATCTGTCCAAAACAAATTAAAACCCAGATCGCTTTCAAAGAAGCGTGCATACTTAATTCCAAAATAAAAACTCAAATTATACAAGAAAATTAACTAAAATAATAATTCGAAATACAAATAAACCTATAACAAAACAATTGCAAAGTTAATAAAATATTAAAATAAACCTTTCTTAGACAGTTGCACTCCGCTAACAAATTACCGACAAATATAATTTGAATTACAAGGCCTTTTCGTCCACCGACAAATATCTTTGTAGCTTTCCTCGTTCCCAGTTATCCACATTTATCCCAGTCCCTTTGTCCAACAAAAACAAAGTCCGAGTATTGAATTTATAAAAAAGAAATAACATTTCTGCGGTTAATTCAGCGGTTGCGTAGAGTAAATCACTCCAAGGTTTCATTTGTTTCCTTTTCGATACGGAGATTATAACCGCTTGGATCGATCATAGTACCTTGAAAGAAAATCAAAGAAGCGGACTGTCTCAATACAAAAATAATTCCCATCTCTGTACTAAAATCGGTGGTTTCAGTAAGAAACAACAAGTGACAAATATGTAATTGTGTTTTTATACAGGTATACTTGGCTGTGTGTTATGGAATCTAGAATGCAGATTAACATACTTAGTTACTTTTTTTGTAAATACACGCATATTATACATGGAAACACTCAGGATAATGCAGGTAGAACGTTCGATTGCAGGAGGCGCGGGTTCGATTTCCGCTCAGTTCAAATATATGTATGCACGAATATGTATATTAGCATTGGTCTGGGTGTTTCTATGTATAATATGTCTGTATTTACAAAAAAAGTTTCAAAGTATATTTCTCGGTATTATAGATACCATAAAACAAGCTAGTTAAGTTATGCTTACCATGGATCTAGATAGCGTTGTGTAGAATGTTGTAGAATATTTATTATTTTATTTATTTAAATAAACATATTCACGTATATCGCAGTCCAATGCTGGACATAGAGCTTCTCAATGCTGGGAGGCTTTGGTCTACTGTTTCCACGCTGGCCAGACGGATTGGTACAGAGTTTTATTTCGAGGTTTCCTCCCCTCGCAGTCTTCAATTCTTCTATACATATATCCGTCTTACTGTGATGGTTAGATGTTCGTGTGGTCGACTTGCATAGTTAGCATAGTAAATGCTTTAAAACGTTATTTATAGTTTATGTACTTATAACATATAATCATTCATGTCGCTTCATCGACGTAATTAATTTTTAATAATTTGACTACAATAATAAACCGTCTGACCAGACCAATGCTTATAGCAATTAATTAATAAAATATTTGCACTGAGCGGGGATCGAACCCGCGTCTCACGCGCGTTCACTACCGCCACGCCATAGAGGCTGTCTTTAGATATTTTGACGTATAGTGAAGTATTTAATCCGGAAAAACTTTTAGTCCACAGACAGACGTCAGGTTTATATCAGTAGTATATAATAGAAATAATTGATCAAGCGAGGGAAGCGAGCAAAATTCTCTGTTTCGACAAGGTGGCCGATTTTGCTTTTGTCCGTATGTCTGTTTGTTTGTCAGTACCGGTCTAGAGTGCGCATTTCTTAACCGATTTTTACCAAACTTGATACACATGTTCTTTGATTTAAAACTCAACTTTTGTCAAGAGCTTTTTTGATAGCAGGGAAAATGGGGCGAAGTTTGCTGTCGTGTTATTTATGAACGGATCTTATTGATTTTTGACTGAATCACCAAATACTCGATTCCTCACAGGTTGTTGTGAAAAATATCATGCCTCGTAAAGGTCAACTTCATTATAAAAAAACAGATGAGAAAAACGGGTGAAGTTTGCTGTAGCATTTTTCTAAATACGGTCATCATTTTTTTTGTGCTGAAACATTCTGGGTTTTTTGTAATAAGAAGATACCAGAAAAATGGGGCAAAGGGTGCCCGCGAGGTCTACTGTTCATACAACTACTAGTAATATTGAAATTATAATACATTACTTCGTATAATATTCAACTTTAGCAGCAGTCATTAAACAGCATTCAGTAAAAATAGGTAAATCAGTCGATTCCACTTCTAAAAAATATTCTCAAATTGTTCCAATGCAAACAGTTTCCAGTAAATGTCCCATTTCTAGCTTCCAATGCTCTACGGATATAATATTGAGTATATTCCATTACTTAAAACTCCTCACAAAAGGATAATATTCACTGAATCTAATTCTAGATTTCCTCAGCCCATTCAGTTGAAGCATTCGTTTAACACATTGTGCTGGCTATGGAAATAAAGGCTTATTTTCACAACGCATTTATTTCCTTCCAGAAGATGTATTTCAGATGCGAAACAGTTTATCTCAGGCGTTAGTAGCTTTTTCTGACACACGGTAATGAAGATTGATAGACTTAAATCAGATTTTAGAAGTTTGGGAGTGTTGTTTCTTGTATATTATTTCATATTTCATTTTCAGGTTTTTCACATTTCATTTCATTCTTTGATTTGTCTAAATTACTTTTGAGGTTTTAAATAATATTATCGATTTAATACTGAAATATAATGAATGAATGAAGAACTATAGTATGCGTAGCAGATCATAAATGTATTGAATTTGAATTGAATCGATGCGAATTTCAATAAATTTATTATTTTTTTGAATAGCAATATTTTTTTTCTTCAATGCGTTGCATTTTTAAAATTTTAACTATTTTGTGTAGAAATCCTATTCATCACACTACCAAGCAATTAATCTTATCCCATTTTTATCTTACATGTAATACTAGTAATTTGACTTACTAGCACTTTTTAAAAAAGATTACGTTACGTTATACAGCGTTTCGATAACACTTTCACTTGCCGCATCATTAAGACGTAGACTTCATTTTTCACGTCTTTCCTTCTTCCTACAGTCCCTTGTCCTTTAACCGGGGCGTGAAAAAGCATATGATGAGGCCGTCAAGCTGAGTACCACCATTGTAACATAGGCGAAGTGAAGACAAATTGACGCCCTATTTAAAAAAAAAATTACGAACAACTTGCTCGTGTGTATCATAGATACGTACTATCGTTAGAAACGAACGTAATCCATTTTTATTGTCGCGTCACTAAAAGTGTAATTTTTATGTCATGGACTCTATAACTTCTTCTTCTTCTCGTGTCAATGATTCACTGTCGGCGCTAAGTTGTTTCAGAATAAAATTGTACCATCTCAACCGCGCTGTCAGTGGCTATATTCAATTCGTATTAGTGCAGGAGGTAGCACATAAGGAAGTGTGCAATGGACTGCAGTGCCCCCATGAGTAACGCAGTCACATGCGGTTGACATTATAACTGTTATAATTATAACTATTATAAAGCGAAGCTTTGGATGAATGGTACGATGGATGTTACGCCACAATGGCTGAACGGATTTGGACAAAACTTTGACACAGATGTAGAATATTTTTTTAATGACATATCAATCAATCAAACAACTAGCCCATCACAGTCCACTGGTGGACATAGACCTCTTCCAATATTGGGAAGCTTTGGCCTACTGTTTCCACGCTGGCCACATGGGTTGGTAAAGGGTTTTGTTTTGAGTTTTTCCTTCTCTCGCAGTGATATCGCGTATTTCTCCATTAGTTGGCTCTTATGACACCCGTCGGATGAGATGGGATGGTAAAAGGAACTGGTATTCATTTTTTATTATTTTTACTTACGTTTTGTAACATCGACTGTACCAGCATAATATTTTAATGACTCTCAAGAAATGTTCTACAACATTCTACACATAGCAATCTAGGCATAAAGTAAGCAAAGCTCAACTAGCTTGTGTTATGGAATCTGGATTGCGAATAAATATACTTTTTTTTAATACATAAATATCATAAATAGAAACATTCAGACTAAACCACCCATATTCATGCATACAAACATAACCACTGAGTGAAGTCGCACGCTCTACCGCCACATCGTCATACTTACCGAGTTAAAATGACAGATACTACTTCGTTTGAAGACTTCTTAAAATTGTTCATCGTAAGTTTATAGTGATTCAATGCGACTCAACCTTCTAACAACTTTACGGCTTTGCAATCGAAGAGACTTTTCTGACTTTGGATATGAAACTGAGTGATTTCAACCAACGAGAGAATAATTTTCTGCCAACGAAGAAATGTGATGTTTATATTATCGTTTTAAATCCTTTTTGGCGTTGTCTTTGGAGCAACTTCTATATTACTATCGATGTTTACAAATTGTGTTTGTTCAGTTTTTATTTAATTTTTATTTATTTTTAATTTAAATTAGTGATTTTTGTATTGTATTATTTTGATTGTTTGGAGTATCCATTACAAAATTTTTCAAAAAGTATTGAGTACTCATCAATAGATATTTTTTTATACATCCATACGTGTATGTCCTTAAAAGAGTAGGTAGAAGCAATCGTGTTCGGTGATTTTCTTGCATCAACCAACAGGTCACCACGCTAGAAGAGGCACTATATCAAATAATCTATCTTGCCATTTACATCTTTTTTTTTTACATTTGTACATTAGTTATTATGTTCAGATAGCGGCTATTAAACACAATATAATGACAAAATAAGATATAGAGATCACGGGAGCGGTCAAATCAATCTTTCAGCGAAAATGAAACGAATTTATTAGAATGTTCTCGATTGCATGACTAGTTCAAGAGATCTACTAAATATTTGAGGGCCTATATTGTATCGTAATCGCTCTTCTTACTCGCAAGTAATATTGCCACGTCATGGTCGGATTTCGTTTATTAATGTAGCTTTGCTATGTTTATTTCATTTCACTTTCTGTTGAATCGCAAATTACTGTCTAGTATTAGGTCCAGCTTAAATCTTGAGGTAATTTTTATATAAGACTCGTCAGTATAAATATGACTTTGCATCATTTTGTACGCCAAAGTATTTTATATAATAAGGAAAATTTGCGTGTCCAATTTAGGCAGAACATGATGTACCTAGTCATAAGCCATAATTTGTAACATCCTTATCACAATGTTCTAGCAAATAAAAATCTATTCCAATCTTTAACTTCGCCTTGCCTGATAGTGAAGTCAAAGACAAAAATCGTTTATTCTGCATAGACCGTTAAATCGGCACTTACAAAATGTTAATACAAAAGGAAATATGAAAAGTAGTTTAGCAAATGGACTACCGATTCGAAACGCCCTGACCTAAGAAGACTCCGGCAAGAAACTCAACGGGCATTTTTTTTGGTCTATTTACAAACATACACTTAGTCTACTTAATCTAAAAACAAAAATTTACTTGAGTAGTATAGTTTAGCGCACAGGTCATTGCCGAACTTTTTTATCATCCAAGTATTCTTGGATTTTATAATAGCCTTTCAGGCACCTCTTACGTTTCACTACATTTTTAAATTTATCCACAGGTAAATCCCTAATTTCATTAAGGCGCTTGTTGAAAAAGCGTATACAGCTGGAATTAATGACTAATTTATTGAAGTCGACTACCACAGACTACAGGATTATTTTTGTGTTTGGTGTTTATGTTATGCCAGTCACAAACTCTTGAGAATTTTAAAACATTTTTTCTTACAATAGTAAGTTGAAGACAATGTCTCAGGAATGCGGGTCAATATGATGCCCACAATGTTACAATGGTGGCCCTCAGCTTGACGGCCTCTTCAGATGTTTTTTACGCCCGCTTAAAGTCGGGTCCTTTGACTGTAGGACGAAAGGAACACGTGTGTAGCAAAAAAACCGTTGCCGTTCAACCAAACAACAAAGTTAATGAAACTAAGTATCATTTAACACATTGTGCATTTCTTTTTCCTGGTATACTAAATTGGGTGTATAGGGTTTACACTATGATCTTTGAGGCCCAAGCAAATCTTATTTTTTAATTAATTAATTTATTCATTTCTTACATACATAAGTCATTACAGGCTGCCCCGAGGAGAGGGCCAGATCGTGAGAGATGGCCCTGGGTCGGCCGGGGTGCGAGGGATATGCCTGTCAACCTCACCTTCGGCAACCAAAGCGACCCACAGGCGGCGTGCGTTTTAGTCGGTTCGAGTCCGACATAACCTCCTCCACCGGCTCCGGTGGGGAGGTATCCGTGGGGATTTTGCGCACGTAAAAAAAAAAAAAGTCATTACAGGCAAACGCAATGCGACAAAGTAGTAACACGACTATAACAATTCAAAAGCATGCCAGCCATGATACATTTATTATTTTCAAATTTAAATTCAAATTCAAATTCATTTATTGTATAAATAATGGTATTTTTAAACTATCGTGGTGTGACGTCATAATTCTACAACGGCTTGGGACTTTTCGCGATTAAATCATGGAACTTACTATTTCTGTCGACGTTTCGGATGCGTTGCAGCGCCCGTGATCACGGCCCGCGGTCAAGTCGTGGAAATATAAGAAATAGTCAGTTCCATGATTTAATCGCGTAAAGTCCCAAAACGTTGTTTAATTAAAATAATAATGTATAATTTATAACAATCATTGATAAATAATTCAATTAATACTTCCGATATGAAGCAATATAATAATTTAAATAATCTGTTTGTGGATACGCCTACTGCCTGCTGAACAAGTCTCTGGTGGATATTTTCTCTCGAAGTTGGGGAGGGAAGTGGGAGGATTTGAAACCCTCTATCCTGAGAGTTTGCCTTTAGCTTATTACCAGGCGAGGTGAAGTCAAATTGGCGAGTCCTAGATAAATAAAAATCCATACTAAAATTATAAATGTGAAAGTAGTCCCATGTGACTGTTTGTCTGTCTGTCTGTTAGACTTTCCCGCCTAAACCACTGCACTGATTTTGATAAAATTTGGTATAGGTGTAGATTAGATAGGACATAGGTTATTTGGTCGCAATAACCGACAGCAACAGCTAGTTGTAATAACTAGTATATTTCCACAGCTACACGTACGTTGAATAGTGATCCCGGTCACGCAATCTATAGTAACTGATAACGGGAATTAAAACTATTTTATGTAGAAATGTGGCTGGTAAATGGTATAAATAAATTATGGCTTGCGAAATGTAGCTCTTTATTCCATCCAGCGGTTGCCAGAGATCGCAAATCGTGATAGGGTAGCCAATTGTACAACAACTTTAGATTTTAAGTTACTTACAAAATTGTAGTTTGTTATATTTGATTATTGTTCACATGATCCAAGGAAATAAGTATTAATCTTTCCATGTGAGGATTTTTGCAAAGATATATATGTACTAAACTTATTATTTTTATGTATAATAAAGAGCATATCATGAAGCGCTTTTCTAGAAACCAGGGAATCATGTCATCTCTGGATTCTTGATTATGAAATTTTGTTATTAAAGTTTTAGTATTAAAACGTTTTGTTGCTGGAAGGCCAGCTAAGCAATATCGGATTTTCTAAGCACCTACAATATGATGTTCTTCAAGAGGGGTATTAGAAGGTTTCTTCGGGGTTGGCAGCGCGGGTGTAACGCACCTGGTGTTGCATATGTCTTAAGTTCACGGTAACCACTTCCTGTCAGGTGGGCCGTCTGCTTGTCTGCCCTCAGTGATATAAAAAAATCTAGCTCATGTAAAGATTCATGTCGGTTTTGTAATGATCAAGGTTCGAACCCTTAACGACTTAACTGCCAAGTATTTAAGTCCTCAAAAATCTTGATTATAAGCTAGGTAAATTATCATTACTACTATTAGGTGAAACCACACTAGTATGACACTACAGCGGCGCGGCGCGAGTCTACTATGTCACAATGCGCCGCTACTCTGCAATGCAATTTTCAAAAAAACTCGGAGTGCTCAACAGGGCGAAGCGGTACTTCACTGCGGGGCAGCAACTCCTTCTTTATAAGGCACAGGTCCGGCCTCACATGGAGTACTGCTGTCACCTTTTTGCTGGAGCACCTGCATACCAGCTTGACCCTTTCGACTCGTTGCAAAGACGGGCATTGAGGCTGGTTGACAATCCCATACTCACAGGTAGAGTGGAACCTCTTAGCCTTAGGAGGGATTTTGCCTCACTGTGTGTGTTCTACCGCCTATACAATGGTTTGTGCTCAGATGAATTGTTTGACATGATGCCCGTAGCTTCATTCTATCATCGCACCTCTCGCCATAGGCAGGGAATTCATCCCCACACATTGCGACCTGAGACGGTACGCACTGTGCGGTATGAAAGAAACTTCATCCCACGCACACTCAAGCTGTGGAATGACCTCCCTGCTGCGGTTTTCCCAAGCGCCTACAATATGGGGTTCTTCAAGAGGGGCATCAGAAGGTTTCTTCATGGTCGGCAGCACGAGTGTGACACCCCTGGTGTTGCATACGTCCATAGGCCACGGTAACCGCTTCCCATCAGGTGGCCCGTGTGCTTGTCTGCCAACTTAGTGGTATAAAAAAAAAAAAAAAAAAAAAAAATGCCGCTATAGTGTGTTTTACTTCATAAGAAACAGTCCCTCTCGATAATTGGCTATTTAACAACCGGTGTATTATAGAATAGAATGACAATGACGTATTTAACAGTTATCAATGTATGTCATAAACGTCAAATCCTATACAGTCGCGGCGGCGGCGTGCCTCGCGCGCCTCTCCATTTCCGGGGACAAAATGGGGACTCTGTAGTCCCCACACCAGAGGAAAGGGCCAGACCGAGAGAGATGACACTGGGTTGGCCGGGGTGCGAGGGACATGCCTGTTTACCTCACCTTCGGCAAACAAAAAAGACCCACAGACGGCGTGCGTTTTAATCGGTTCGAGTCCGACATAACCCCCTCCACCGGCGCCAGTGGGGGGTATCCGTGGGGATTTGGCGGACGTAAAAAAAAGCACATACAGTCGTCATTCTATTCTACAAAACGCCGACCAATGCATTGCCACTTGTCTAGAGGGCCAGGGGCAAGAAAAGTCGCTTCGCTGATGCCGCGCCACTCCGCTGCGATGTTGCGCAAGTACAATTTCACCTGTATTATTAAAAAGAGTTACATACAAATCTAAGGTCACAAACAATTCCATACTTACGACCTCAATTGACCTTGACATTAGTATAATATATTTAGCGTCACTCAGTATGTGATAAGTTATTGACAGATGTCTGAACATATCGTAGAATATTTACGAGTATTATTTGAATAGTAAAATAATATAAAAGGCTGTGCCACTAGCACAGAACAGATAATAGTACTCTAGTCTAAATAAACATGTCTGTAAAAATAAATATTTTAGGACTTGTTATATATCGTCGTCTAGACTTCTAAGCGTAGTATTTACTATACTAGAATTCGTAGATAAATGTCTAGCCACATTTTTAGGTGTGTGGCTAATATGAAAGCAAAGAATTTGCCAATTTGATCAAAGTGTTTGAACCAGCCTGGCCATAACGCAAAGAAGATGATGATGACATCGGTTCAGTGGCTTAAATGCGAAACAGTAAGACAAAAAGAGTTTCTTTTTATCTTACTGCTCTCACTTGCTTTAACAGTTGTGGTCTAACTTTTTTTTACGTGCGATAAATCACCACGGATACCCCGACCACCGGAGCCGGTGGGAGAGGTTATGTCTGACTCGAACCGACTAAAACCCACGGCGCCTGTGGGTCGTTTTTGTTGCCGAAGGTGAGGTGTGCTCTCTCGATCTGGCCCTCCTCGGGTTTGGAATCGGGACTACCTTAGTAACTTGAAAAACTATAGTTTTTTTTTTCTGGTAACTGGGCACCCGACTCACATGATAGAAGTAGTCACCGTGGCCTATGGACGTGTACATTACCAGGGTTGCTATACTCGTGCTGATGTTCTGCTTGAAAAATCACGGTATAAATATCAAGCAATCAATCAAGTAGCCCACCGCAATCCACTGTTGGACATAGGCCTCTCCCAATGTGCGCCATTTTATTTGATTCTCTGCCTTCCGCATCCATATCCATAATATGTATAAATTAATATGCCAAATGGAGCGATTCAATTATCGCGAATCAAACGGGCACTTTTTCATAGATTGTGTTTACTGTCGAATGAACAGAGAAGAACAGTCCTATCTATTAATTACTTTCGAAGATACTGACAGGAATGGATGAAGTGGCCCTATTCTGGCCCACCGAGAACTAACAGTGAATTAATATATACTTCGGTAAAATGCTGATAGCTATGAAAACTAACAATTCACAACAATTCACCTGAAGATACACTCACGACAGTGTTGATTGAGTACAGATATAGTTGTTCCATGAAGGAATTAATCTAGAAAATTCATCGTACTGACAGTATATAATTTTCGTTTAGTTAGTTAGTTCCCGGCGGAGTAGGGTAGCCAGAGCTCACCGGACAGTTTTTGTACTGTCAGTGGGAAGACCAAAAGTTTGTCCTGCTATGTCTTTAACGTTGACGGCATAGAAATTCTCTATTCTTACAGGATTAGCAGCGCGCGTGTGATTCCCTTGGTTTTGCATACGGCCTACCTGATGGAAAGTGGTAGGCCTCGGTAACCACTTTCCATCAGGTAGGACGTGTGCTTGCTTACCACCTTTGTAGTATAAAAATACTAGTGAGTCGATAACTTGGAATATTTTATACTTACTGCTGTGTATCATGTTTTAACGTCTATAATAATGTTTGCACTGAGTGGGAATCGAACCCGCTATCTTTGACATTGCAGTCGAACAGTTTATTAAGATGTCTATTTTCCTGTAGTTGGAATAAATTATTTAACTGAGTCTCGCGCGCTCATAGCTATCGGACGCGCCTATACGCGATTGCAGACTAATTAGACGGTGCTTAGAAAAATGGCGGTATCAACGCGAGTGCTAAAATGTTCTAACTGTAACATAGTAATTAACGAAATTCTTGCTTTTGTGTGCAACAAAATAGACGTGATGGATGAAGAAAGCCTCAGCAGAATTTGTGTGACCGCTTTTACGGAGGAGGATATAATGCAGGCAAAAGGTCTGTTATTTGATTCTGTGCCTACAAAGAAGAGAAATATTAAGAGGAAACGAGACAAAAAGGCAACACGAGACATAGACGACATAGTATGTCTGTTAAAAGAAACGGATCCAGAATTAATTCCGATTTTCGTTGCAAAGGACCTCCAAAAGCTGCCACCGGTACTTTTTGACCATGTTGACGTCACGAGACTGCTCAAGGACTTATTAAGAATGCAGAACGAAATAAATCAAATCAAGGACCTATATGCAACTGTACAACAATTAGATTGCTTAAAAAGTGAATTTGAAATTCTTAAAGTGCGCGCCATTGAGAGTGAAAATTATGTAAACACGGTTAACATTAAAAGAGGTGCGGGTGTGATTTCGGAGGACAATAAATCTAGCAGCTGTGATTCCATTTTATCAGTTCCAAATAGTCCGTTAATGAATTCTACACTAGTCGAGGGTAGACAGAAAACATCAACCAGTGGTATAAACTCAAAAAGCGGCTGCGCACTTGTAAACACTGCAAGCGCGCATGATAGCGTGATGATTCACCATATACCAGTCTACAAAAATGTACGTATAACATCGGAACAAACAGCGGGAAGCGGACACACGGGCGCCTCGAATGTAGCACATATTCACAAGCATATGACTTTTGCTAATGTTTTAAGAGCTGAAAAAAAGACACCGGCTGATAAAAATGAGGGATGGATTCTAGTAGAAAAAAAGAAGAGATTTCGCGGAATTAAAGGAAAGGCTGTGGTGCAACCAGAAGGGAAGTTTAAGGCTGCGGACATCCAGATACCTATGTTTATCTCTAATGTGGATAAAAAAGTGTCTAAGGAAGACATAATTACATACATAAGAGAAAAAACAGATCTCCATTTAAGGGTGGAAAAAATTAGTATGAAACTGACTAAAGATTACGACAGCTTTAAGATCTTTATTCCCAAACAAAAAGAAAATATTTTTATGAATGAAGAGTTTTGGCCAGATGGTGTTACATATCGCCGGTTCATACATTTTAGAAAAAATATTAAAGACACCGTTGAGACACAGAGTACTAACCATATAACAAGTAATAATGGATAAGTCTGTTAAGTTACTTAGTTTCAATTGCAAGGGTCTTACATCGTCGGTTGGTTGTATTAGGCGGCTGTGTGTATCAGCTGACATAATCGCCTTGCAAGAGACATGGTTACTGCCACATGACTTGGATATACTGGGTAACATTCACGATGATTTTGCGTATACGGGAACCTCGGCCGTCGATACTTCGACTGGTATACTTCGCGGTAGACCTTACGGAGGTGTGGCCCTGCTCTGGAGGAAAAAATTATTACCGTCGGTAAGTGTTGTCCAGTGTAATAGCGTACGGCTTACAGCGATAAAGGTGCGACTTTTAGAACGCGATATTCTTATATTCTCGGTTTACATGCCGACCAACTCTAATGAAAACCTAACTGACTTCACAGACTGTTTAAGCGAAATTTGTGCAATTATAGATAATAATAGTGATATTCAGTGTGTATACATGTTAGGAGATTATAATGCTCATAAAAATGAACTATTCTACTCCGAATTGTTGAATTTTTGTGAAGAACAGCGTTGGTGGTGCGCGGATATAGAACTTCTACCGCCTGATTCGTATACGTATGTAAGTGAGGCGTGGGGGTCCAAACGTTGGCTCGACCACTGCGTAGTCACAGAGGCTGCACGGCGTACGATCACTAGCGCGAAAATATTGTACGACTGCTATTGGTCTGACCATTTACCTTTGTTAATTGAGTGCAATCTCAAATTAATTTCACCTAACGTTGTAAAAAATTGGGGGGATCGAAACAATGTGATATGGGGAGACCGAGATTGCCAACAGATAAAATTATATGAGGAATTGTGTCATTCTCGCTTACGAGAAATTGATTTTCCGTCTGAATTCGGTAATTGTTCAGATACAATGTGTAGGGATCCACAACATAGACTCATGTTGGATAAAATGTACAGAGATATAATTTGTATACTCACGGAGTCTGCCGAGCGTAGTGCTTTAGTTAAGAACCGAAGGTATAAATCATTGATAGGATGGAATAAACATGTACGGAGTGCTCACTGCGAGGCTCGGCTTGCGTTTCAAATGTGGAATTTGTATGGTAGGCCGTCCATGGGGTATATTTACGATAAAATGTGTGAAACACGTAATACCTTTAAAACAAAATTAAAATGGTGTCGCAAAAATCAAGAACAAATTAAATTAGATATTATTGCGAAAAATCATGAAATAAAAGATTTTGGAAAATTTTGGAAAAATACAAATAAATTGAATCCCAAGCAGAGTCTCCCAGTGAGTATAGCGGGACTATGTGACCCTACAGATATAGCAAATCTGTTTATGAAACACTTCAATGTTAATTTACCTTTGGAGCCAGCCGTGACAGCCGTGTCGTCGGGGTTTGACACGGGGGACATTCCTGGAAGGCTTGACATAACTTTTTCTGCTAGAGACATTACTGAATTGATTAAAGGTATGGTTCGAGGACGGTCTCCAGGACATGATCACCTTAGTGTTGAGCATCTGCGATATGCCGGGGTACACTTGCCGAGGGTCCTGTCTATGTTTTATACGCTGTGCATGAGTCACTCGTACTTGCCTGATGATCTTATGAAAACGACAGTAGTGCCAATTAAAAAGAACAAAACAGGCAACCCGGCGGACCAGGCTAACTATCGTCCGATTTCGTTAGCTACCATTACAGCTAAAGTGCTGGACTGTCTGATTGATACACACATGGCGAGTCGGATTCCACTTCACGATGCTCAATTTGGCTTCAGGCCTGGCCTATCAACAGAGACTGCCATTATGTGTCTCAAGCAGACTGTTCAGTACTACTCAGCAAGGAAGACCCCAGTTAACGCTTGCTTCCTTGACCTCTCCAAAGCGTTTGACCTGGTGTCGTATGACACACTCTGGGAAAAGCTTCGTCAGGAAAGTACCGTTGACGGTTCAGTAATTTCGTTGCTTAAATACTGGTACAAAAATCAGACTAATAATGTTAAATGGGCGGGAGCGTTATCAGATGTATACAGGTTGCAATGCGGGGTGAGACAGGGGGGAATTACGTCACCACGTCTGTTCAACCTGTATATTAATCGGCTGATTGTTGAACTCAGCAACACTAAAATCGGTTGCCATATTGACGGAGTGGCTATAAATAACATAAGCTATGCTGACGATATGGTGTTGCTGAGTCCATCGATCAGTGGTCTCAGGCGGCTTCTAAAGTTGTGTGAAGATTATGCGGTGGCTCATGGGCTCAGATATAACGCCAAAAAGAGTGAGCTTCTTGTTTTCAAGGCCGGCACCAAACATTACTCTCACGTGCCTCAAGTCACTATTGGTGATACTCCCTTAACCAGAGTAACACAATTTAAATATCTGGGTCACTGGGTCACCGATGATCTAAATGACAATCTAGACATAGAAAGAGAACGCAGGGCGTTGGCTGTCCGGTGCAATATGCTGATCCGTAGATTTGCACGATGTACCAAGGATGTAAAAGTTACCCTATTTAGGGCGTATTGCCAGACATTTTACACGTGCAGTCTGTGGGTCGCATATGCGCGGGGGGAATACAACGCCCTGCGGGTACAGTACAACAATGCATTCAGGATGCTGATTGGGCTGCCACGCTTTTGTAGTGCGTCGGGGATGTTTGCGGAGGCGGGTGTCGATGGCTTCCATGCCATCATCCGCAAACGTAGTGCATCCCTCTTGCGGAGAATACGGGCGAGCTCACACAGTATCGTGGGCGTATTGTGCGATAGGTGGGACAGTCCGATGCTGGGGCGCTGGGTACGATTGCACGCAATGTAGACAGTGTCCTAGTATTGTAGGGGTCTCATACTACCAATAATATTTGTTAGGTACCTATTAATAATATTATATTGTTACTAACACTAGTATTAAGATTATTGTTACTAACACGCTATGGACCCTGGTCCGAAATAAATGATTTTTATTTTTATTTTATTTATTTATAAAATTAAGAATGGTAAAAGAGCAGTAAAAGTTTCGTCGATTCTTATTTTATCGTTTTTATTTATTTTTAATCTGATAATAGTAAATTATTTTAGTATTAAATATAATGACGTCACAATTAAATATTTCCTTCTAGTTTCCTTGTAACGTACATTTTAACGTTAAGTAAGAAGTAACCAATTTGAATAGTCAGTCAAATACCCAAATACTGTCTAATGTCTTATATATTTTATTTTGTGATACTGCTATGAAAGTTAACTCTCATTATGCTTAAGTAAGAAAGTATCGTAACCTAAGTACAGTCAATGATAGAATTAAAGTACTATTTAAATATAGAGGACAATAAAATAATTGCAATTAATTACTGATGTACTTTTTATTATTAAATTATTTGAAATATGTTACACTATTTCTAACACTGACTGTACGTTTGTTAGTTTCCATGAAATTATTTGATTATTAGAATGTTTTTTTGAGGAATATTTAATATCTAAAAATAAAACACCAACTATAAATTATCTGTCATAAAAACCATCGATATATTTACACTTTTCAATTATTTACACATATATTTACATCGTTCAACTTCTATTACAGTAATAATTGAATCGTATTTACACAGTACAGACTCGGAAATGACAACATTCAAACAAACAAACATTAGATATGTTAACTTTATTATGAAAACAACGATAGCGTAACATCAAGCGGTGTATTGGGTCCCCTAAAAATATATACTGGTCCGTTTTTAGATCGACATTACATTGCCCAGAGGATTAAATTACAGTAATATTGAAAACTGTTAATTTAAGTGACCCTAATACCAGCGATATCTTGGTGATACAAGTGCCCAAAACCTACCGATTACATTAAAACGTACATTTATTTACCTATATATTTGTATGTATATATTTAATATGCAGTCAAACACTCAATTTCAAATATCATAACTGTTAATATCACAAAACAAAAATGTATACTGATAGTACGTAGTAATACGCTACGACGTAGCATCATATACGCTACGGGTTCGTAGCACTTCAGTGATCTTTTACTCGTAGCCTTGCCCGTATTTTTGCTTTTGTTGTTCGACGGACGCAGTGGGATGAAACCGATTCACAGTTAAAGGCAATAAAATAAATTCTTCCAAGATATATTTCTTTTTGTAAACGACTTCGGTATATGATTAAAATAATGCAATGGAACGTCGATCTTTTGGGTTTTGATTACATAAATAGCAGAAACGTTTAGTAAATTTAGTTTGAATATTATACTTAGGTTTGACTAAAGTGTTAATATATGCAGTGAGAGAGAGTAAATAACAGTGGCCACTAAATCTTGAACCTATTCCCAGGCACGCATAAAATAACCATCTCACGTGGTACCGCTCCAGTAAAACATTGCCTTTACTGGAAACAAATTGTTGGTAGTTATTAAAGATACATACTATATTTGTTTTTATGCTTATTCAACTATTGTGTGATTTAAATAATCTTTTTGAGTAACAAAATTGTTTAAGTACTACAAAAAAAAATATACTTGAATCGTATAACTACGAGCTTTTTATTATACACACAATGTATAAAATACTGGTTAGAAGAAGCATGTTATTTGTGAAATAAAAGCAGTTTAGAAACACACTAAAGTAAGGTAAATATTCTAAACAAGGTTTATGATAAAGGAGCTGACAGTAGAACTCGTGTAATGTATACGATACTATATCATCCAAATATCGAAAATATAAATAATGAAATTACGGCCAACAACTTGCTTCTCAATTAATTAAAAAAATATGAGTTGTATATTTTTACAATCAAAGCCAATGGCATATTATTTAAGAAAAGATTGACATCAAGACTTGTATATGTATAAAGACACTAATTTGAAAATGAATAAATTACCAAATCAATTGTCAAATTTCGAAGTACGAGTATCTACTTCTCGAAAAAAAACTCGATTTAACGAGATGTCAAACGATTTATTTTTATACTCTGTATAATACCACCAATTCAGAAATATTCAAATAAAAAAATCAAAAAAATACTTAAGTTAGAAATATGTAATTTTAAAATAATATATTTCTTATAGAAATAGTTTTGGTCTAGATCAATAGTTACCAAAATAACGTTTATTTTCCAACTAAAAATAAAACGTCGTATAAATCACTTCCGAATAACACATGATAGTTATTAAATAGCTGTTACCCCAACTATTTACATGAATTGTATATTGAAACCTCTATATATCAGTCTGCAGTGTAAAATTACTCTAATTATATTGACGTTAAGGTTTATATTGCTATGTTGGTTCTTCGAGTTCACTTTTAGTTAGTATTTGTTCAGTGTTGGCCTTCAGAGCAGTTGATGTTGTTAGAGCGATCAAATCTTCGTCAATTGTGGTCAACTGCGAGTACGATGCTCGGGGATACAACGTTCGATATTTGTGTTTTCTTGATTTGAACTGTGAAAGAATTGGTCGGTTAAATTGGCATTCTCTTTTTAAATGGAGTTTTTTTGTACCTCCTTTTTTATACTCTTTGTTTTAGGTTACTTGTGATAAATCATGGAAATAGTCGTTGAGACGTCGGGCTTGCCATAAAATATTATATCTGACTCAAAAATATTATGGTGGCAGATTTAATATTTAGGCGTCTAACCGTAATGTTTGGCGACAGCTTAAATCAAAGCCTTTTATACGTTTGATCTGACAATGCCTCGTTAGATGGCAAACCTCGTCAAAGTAGTAAAAACTATCAGTCCAAATAGCTATCATAATCCTGCCACTATTACTAGCAGGCAAGGCAGTCATAGTCATATTAGGAGATAGCGGGCCCTATGTTGCAAGCGTATATAGATATAGAACATGGGTACTTGTCACCAGAGAGCCAGCCATCGTAATAAAAATATGTTCAAAATTCAGTTTCAATCTAATCTCAATCTCTTAAATCTCAAAAAGGATCACGATTTCAATGTTAAATCTTCTAAATTGTATTACAAAAATACTATTTTGAGAAGGCGATTAAAATCAGACTGAATTTTGAGCATATTATAAACCCTTAGGTGATATATTTCCGTGATCCTTTAGTAGTATCCAAAATAAAGTAATATTGTAAGTAAATTGGGCCTAATTTCTATATGTTGTAGTCATTATATCAACAAAACAATGAAACACGTGGTATAAAAGGAAGTTATTTATATTTTAATAACCCTGTAATTACAGCCCAAATTGGTGTTTCATGAAAAAGAAAATTATTAACTACGATTAGTACAGTTTATCGCTTAACTAAACCTACTAATTAAAGGAAGTCGTATTTATAAAATTTTCCGTGTTCGCTTACTTTTTTGACAAATACGCCTATATATTTATTATAAACATATTAATAACAAGTTATTCATATAATAATTAAATACCAGGTGTTATGAATATAAAATATTTTTGGTAGTGTACTTATTTCAAAAATCATAAAGCAAGCTTTGCTATAGTTTCACAGCTCAGCTGCCAAATTTTGGTGGCTGCCACCGTATGTTGCCCGCGAGATATTAAGAGTTATTTCAATTGAAGATGTAATAATTAAGTTAAGATGACAAGTAAATCTCTAGGTTAGACTGGTACCGTTACTTTCCTAGATACCTTATATTGCTTTAACTTTATAGCCAGATATATTAAATTTCCCCTTTTTAATATCATGTCTTACGATTATTATTGAGAAGATATTGAAAGAATTTATTGAATTATTAAAAAAGTTTGAAAATTGTGTAAGTATATTTAGTTAATATTACAAAACCACATACCACGCCAAGAGGGTTCTATAATAATATAATTTTTATATTTACTATAAAAATATTACAAGATAAACCAATACTTACCTTAATAATGATGATCAAAGCAGCTATCACCAATAGAACACCCCCTATACTAGTGACAACCAGCAAATTACGGTCGAGCATATTCGCTGTCTCCTTCGTTTCATCGACATAGAGCGAAGCTGTTATGTGCGTCCGAATATTCTCAGCGATGCGTCTCTTTCCTGCTGAGGAGCCATTTTGACAGCCACCTAAAATAAATATTTGGTTCTTAGACATTAAAAAAGAGGATGTATGTATGTAGTAGCATGGATGTTCTCAAATGGCATATTTTTATCAACAATTTTTAACACGTTGTAAAATTACCTAATACCCCATAAAATCTTTCTTTTTAATACCCCTTAAAAAAATTAAAAAGTACCATGGGAAAATCCTAACTGACATTATAAAAATACTGCTAGAATGAAAACGGCTGAATGGATTTGGTTGAAAGTTTCAAACAAAAAGTATATTGGAAAATAGGCTACTCTTTGCTCTCGCTTTTTTCCCGATTCTTTATTGGAATCAAATGTAGTCAATACATTTTTTCCCAGATATGATAAATTCATAATACAAATTCAGTTGATTCAACAAAAAGTCACGAACAGTTAAATATTATTTCATAAATATAAGGGCGACTGTGCCAGCGATTTACATTCCATTAAATTATATTAAATATTTTACTAACCACAATTTATTATTTCTATATACACTGACGGACTCATAAACTGCATCAAAGTTCAGGTTTACTCTAAAAGGATTTTTTATAATAAGTATGCAAACTTTTTAGATTAAATTATATAAATATGGAAAGACTGGCTCTTAATCTTAAAAAAAAAAAATATTTAAAAATAGAACTGCAGTAAAACAAATGAATATAGCCGGGAAAGAAAATTTACTTGTAGTATCAGATTTGCGTGTTATTTATAGCAAAGTTTTAAATTGATTCTCATTGATTTTTTTTGTTTTGTCAATTGAATTATTGTTACCAGCATAATTGTTGGGTTAGTTTTTTAACACATCGAGAGTTTTTGAACCATAATATGGATACTTCGTCCGAACAAGCGGCACAAATTGTAGCATTGGTGCGGGAGGGCTTGGATCAACGAACGATTGGTAGAAATTTAAATTTAAACCAGTCTACGGTTTCTAGAATATACAGAAGGTTTGTAGAGACAGGTTCTTACAGGAGGAGACGTGGTACAGGCAGAACTCGAGCAACCACAGGTCGTGATGACCGATTTATTGTTATAACTTCCCTGCGAAATCGTTTCCTCACGTCAGTTAACATCAAAACCGAGCTTAATGAAGTGCGTGGAGTAAACGTGTGTGCACGAACAATAAGAAGAAGGTTAAAGGAAGCGGATATCACCCCTTTTAGACCAGCAAATGGTCCAAAGTTGTCTACAGCTCACAGACAAGCTCGCTTAAGATTTGCGCGTCATCACCTGAATTGGACAGAAGAGCAGTGGGCCTCTGTATTGTTCACGGACGAGTGTAGGACATGTTTATATGGTGCAGATGGTCGCAGAAGAGTCTATCGTCGACGTGGGGAGCGATATGCTCAAAGTTGCATTGAGGAGCGTGTTCCTTTTGGAGGCGGTTCATGTATGGTCTGGGGTGGCATATCGATGAACGGGCGAACCGAACTTGTGTTCATAGACATGGTCCGTCAAAACGGTAATAGAGGGGGTTTGACAGCACATCGCTACATAACAGAGATATTAGAAGATCACGTGGTGCCTTACATGGGATTCATAGGCGAAAATTTTACTTTAATGCAGGATAATGCCCGGCCGCATGCAGCTGCACAAGTTCAACATTATTGCGAAGAGGTTGGGATACGTACAATGAATTGGCCAGCACGCAGCCCGGATCTTAATCCCATCGAGCATGTTTGGGACAATTTAAAAAGAGCTGTATATGCGAGAAACCCTTCGCCCACGACAGTGGCAGCACTAAGAACAGCACTTTCAGAAGAATGGGACAATATTCCGCAAGATCTTTTAAAAACCCTTATAAAATCTATGCGGAACCGATTAGAATCCGTAATAAGGGCACGTGGGGGTAATACACCTTATTAAAACACAAATAAACCCTTGCATAAAGTTTGTGTCTATTGTTAAAACCAATTTTTTAATTAAACCAATTTTTCTTAAATTTCTGTTTTTTCTTCAATAAAAGTCTTAAGGTCCTTTCCAGTACATAAACTTAAACTTAAAGATATGACCCTACGCTGTTTTAAAGTTCACGAACCAATCTAGAGGTTTCAATTTAAATCTGCATAGAAAGTATGCATACTTGGTTAAAATATTTATTTCAAAGTCGTCTATTACTTTGATGCAGTTTATGAGTCCGTCAGTGTATATCTTTTCAAAACATTTCATTAATCAAAGTGCCTCTCTGTCAATGAATGTCATTTTCAATGAATAAGTATCGGTCAAGTGACAATGACTCGATCAAATTAGCTTCTGATTGAGAGGTCAAAATTGTTTCCATTGTGTATAAGGCCAACGAATATAATGTTACAAATCAATATTATTATAATATTAACAGTAATGAAATTGATGTATTATGTACTTAAATTGAAGTAATATTCGTAATTAAATGTAAATATTCCATGGTAATTAATAGTTTATCTCGTGCTTAGTCGATTATACGGTACGGTAATATGACGCATTTGGGAATAATAAAAAATGAATGGACATACACCCTTTAATATGATCCTGTCCTGACCTTTAATATTTTGCCGGCTTTGCCCAAGCCTAATAAAATTTATTGATTCTTATTTCTGCTTGTTTGATTTGTATTTATTGACCAAACGAGCGAAGCGAAGCGAGCAAAAATCTCCGTTGGCTGATTTTGCTTTTGTCCGTTTGTCTGTTTGTTTGCCAGTTCCGATTTAGGGGGCACTTTTCTTAACCGATTTTTACCAAACTTAGAACACGTGTTTTTTTATTTAAATACTACTACTACACGTGAGATTTTCTGATAGGGGGAGATTGGGAGATGTTATTTATTAATGTATCTGGATGAGTTTTGGATGAACTTCCTTACTTACTTATTGTGAAAAAAAAACATGCTTCGCAAAGGTGAACTTCGTTATAAAAAAACAAAAGAGGAGAAGTTTACTGCAGCGCCTTTTTTCGCTGTCCGTTATAATTTTTTGGTGGAACATCCAGGGCCGTTAAAAAAAAGATATCTATGCTTTGATTTCTTTTTTTACCAGATAAAGGTACCAAAAAAATGTGGCAAAGAGTGCTCGCGAGGTCTACTGTTCACAGAACTACTAGTTTTAAAAAAATATCGTAAATTTACTGTGTGTTTGTCTGCCACCTAAGTGGTATAAAAAATGGGTTTCTCTGACACCTGGAGAGCTTTGGGGCATTTTTTTTAAAATAATAACATAAATCGTCAATTACTATAGATGCATTCTTCCGAAGTAGAAATGCTATTCCCGTCATTCATTGGTTTCTTACGTCCTGCAGTTTTGAAAAAGGAAAACTAATTTTAAACTGTCTCAAAGTTATTCAATTATTACAATCAATCAATCAATCAATTAGCCCACCGCAGTGTACTGCTGGACATAGGCCTCTCTCAATTTGCGCCATTTTTGACATGACAGCCTCTGTGGCGTGGCGGTAGTGAACGCGACTGCTACGCAGGAGGCGCGGGTTCGATCCCCGCTCAGTGCAAATATTTGTATGCATGAATATGGGTATTTGCATTGGTCTGGGTGTTTCTATGTATAATATGTATGTATTTACAAAAAAAGAAGTGTTTAAGTATGTTTATCCGTATTCTAGATTCCATAACACAAGCTAGTTAAGCTATGCTTACCATGGGTCTAGATAGCGTTGTGTAGAATGTTGTAGAATATTTATTTATTTATTTTGCCGATTCTCTGCCTTCCGCATCCAGTCAGTCCCAGCCACCTTTTATTACAAATTAACCCGAATTTACGATACTTAAATTAAAGCTGGACAAACTCGTTTTTATGAATTCCATTCGATTTTGGTTCGTTTAAATCCTTTTTTTTCGGACTTCGTGTTTTAAATTGAAAAGCTATTCAAATTATATATCACTTTAAAAATATGCATTCCTTTGATGCAATCATTATTCATATATAAAATTCAGTGACTGTGAACTGATTTAAAATGTGAATTTTATGATATTCCGAACGGTAAACGATTTATATTTATTGTTATCAATCTGTGTTGAATACTAATGACAATTACTGAAAATTAAATCTGAATCCTTATTATTAATAACACATGCTCCATAGATCTGTGAGATAATTTTATGTTTCTCTTTTAAGTGTTTAATCAAGTAGATACTATCACAATACTCTTTCATAGTAAAACTTTAACAATTACCACGTTGGTATGCGATCAGCTCTTAACGGTCTAAATCACTTTGATAATAGAACTAAACTGATACTTTCCGAATTAAATTAACAATAATTTATATCACAAATAATCAATCAATTGGCCATCGCAGTCCACTGCTGGATACAGGCTTCTCCCAGAGTTGGAAGGCTTTGGCCTACTGTTTCCACGCTGGCCTGACGGATCGGTACAGGGTTTTATTTCGAGTTTTCCTTCTCTCGCAGTGATATCGTCTGCGTATTCTTCCGTTAGCTACCTCTTATGACACCCCTCGGATGAGATAGGGTAGTGATACTTATATTCTTTCTCCGTAACCACACGGATCACTAATAAATTGTATAAACCATAATAGTATCTTTTAAACAATAAAGCACTAATAAATTGTTCATTAATTAGAACTAATAAATAAATTATTAAAAAATTGAAAACTCCGACTGCTGTTTAAAAGATTGAAACAAATTTGATAGCAGGCGGTACTCGTAGCCATTTGCCAATCATAAATCGAAAGATAATTAATTTTATTTTAACATATTTCGTATTATAGCAATCTCCTTTTAAATTACTTATCCATTTTGATACCCTACTCGATAAATTTGAACAGTTTTTTTGATAACACGTTTTTTAGCACCAAAAATACAACGAATAGTTTTTGTTGATATTGTATGTACCCTATGACTCGGGAGATGAACACCTTTTCTCAGCCATAGGGCCTAGAGAGGGAACAAAGAAAACTACAAACATACATACATACATTCATACGTGCGAAAAACCCTTAGTGGTGCCGTCGGGTAAAAATGTACATGAAACGTTAAAGAAAGAAAATTGTGTACATAGATTATGTTGGCAACCCGTATCTAAGGCCCGTATGCCAATTAACGTTCAACTTGAATCAACTCTCACAATGATATTAAAACTGTCATCTAGAATACAATCCGTCCTCAAATCTAGTAATAAATCGAGATTCAAAACAAAACATCGTACAGGAATACGAGCATTCATCTTTTTCCTAATACATTTGAAAATTGTTAATGATAACATGATGCACCATCTGACTTACCTATATCCTTATCACAATGGCAGCAATCTGAAGTTTCATTATTATTTAAATACGTAGATACCATGCTCTCCGTACAGCATGGTAAACATTTATGGTTCATTCTGCGAACAAAAATATCAATACATACATACGCTCATTCTACAGAACTTTGAAACAGTTATGTTTTTGAGATCTTGTAGGTGCGTTTGAATATTTTTATAAATACCTGGCTATGTTATTGTCTTTGAAATGACAAAACACTCGTTTCCCTGAGGCTTTGAAACTACTCGAGTCTCTCAAAAAGTTCACTTTGTTATTAAAAAACTCTAAAAATTATTCTGACAAAGTTTTCTTAGCTAGAACGTGTAAATAATATAGTTAAAAAGAGTTACGTCTGATATAAAAGTAAAGAACTTTTCCAATATGCTTAACAATTTTTCTAATAGTTTATGTAAAAGCTCAATTAATGATTTAATTAGTTAATTATTTTTCAGGTAAGAAATTTGCATGATGAATTAAATAACAGGTAAAATACGAAAAAAATAACAGGTAAACAAAGTAACTTTAAAATTGTTTTACAGCGTTAACTGACTCACCTATCTAATCGTAGCGGGTGAGCACACGTCACACAACTAGTAGGCCCAGGTCCCGAGCAAGACCTGCAGGAGTCATGACAAGGACGACAAGTCCTCTTTCGTAGCTCGTAGTACTGGGAACTAAGGCACTCCACGCACAAACCATTCTCTAAAGAAAAATGCGGAGGACAAGATGTACACCGCTGAGGTCCAGCGCCATGACAGTCTTGGCAATAGTGGTGGCAGCGACGACAACTGTCTTGCCATGGGAAGAAATTTTGAGGACATTCAGGTCGGCACTCGCCTGCTGCTAGCCTCCAGTCAGGGGGACATGATGCACATTGATCTCTTCTAGGCCCCGTGCATGTCTCACATGACAAGTAACACTTTGAGCACATTCCTTCATCAGGGTAGTACCCAGGAGCACACGTCGCTCTACATGTGCCTGATTGTAACCGTAAGGCACCCGCGCAAGCGGTACAGTTCAATCTTGATACACAGCTAGTACATGTGTGGGGACAGGGGGAACATCGCCCAGCTGTCTGATAAAAGCCATGGCCACACTCTGCCACACACCTGAAAAAAATATTGCTTAATGAAAATTTAAAGCAAATAGCTTACGAAGTATTCACATCGATTTAGATTAGAAAATAAATAATGCTCATCATCATCATTGAAACCGCGACTAGTCTCTTACCGGGGAATGCTCTGACCACTGAGCTATCGAGACATGCCTTGACCGTTCAAAATTTACGAACTTTTGCATTTTCCAATCTCAATTGAAACGTTTTATTTTCAATAAATACAGAAATTGTGAATTAAAACTAAATAGATATCTATAAGACTATTACCTCGATCCTTGTAGCAACAAAGGACTCGAACAAGACAAACAGTCCCACTCGTTCGAGCCGCTACATTTTTCACAAGTCGAGTGACAATTTTTACACCTCCCACCTTCGAAATACTCATCTATAAAAAAAGTTATGTTAAGCTCACGAAAACAAAGTAAAAGCATCATTGTTTACTGACGATTACTCACTGCTATCGCATTTGTCATTGCCATCAGGAAGACAAGTTCCGCTTTTAGTGAGAATCCATTTCTCTTGGCAAACAGAACAAATGGCACACGTGCAAATTGAACAGCCAATTGGACACCTAAAACAATAAGGAATGTTGATCTTTACACGGAATTAAACTTAAAGGCGACAATTAAATGCGCCAACAATTTACAGTTCAAAGCAAATGTCTGGGATGCCGAGCGCTTCTAAGCTTGACGAGCTCTGTTTCATCGCAGAATGGAATGCAATGATAAATTATCATAACAATAATACTTACGGCAAACATTCTCGTCTTTGGGTATCGGCATAATATCTTGGAGTACATTTTGGTGAGCAACGATTTTTGAATGCGTAGTTTCCAATGCGACATGAAACACATTCATTTACACTCGGACCATGGCAAGATTCACATGTTTCATGGCACGGCATGCATCCAAAATCGTTCATTTGATGTGTTCCTGGTGGACATGCAGCTAAACAAGATCCATTAAATAGTACATAGTTGTGAGCGCACGAAGAACACATATCTGCCTTTTCTGAACATGTTTCGCAATGTTCTGCACATGGAAAGCAAGCGTTTGCATCTGGATCCTCATAGTATCCATCCGGACATTGTTGTAAACATACGGCAAGGTCATCAACTAATAAATGTGCTGGGGCACATGTGAGACAAGAGTCCTGTCCAGCTCCTGCACAAGTCTCGCATGACTCATGACATGGCCAACAAACTCCACCCTGATTGACGAAACTCCTTGGAGGACATCTCGAAACACATGAATTATCCAAACGGTAATGTTTGCAAGCAACACACTGAGTTGGCCCCTTCCCATAACAACCTTGTGAATCACATTCCGGGTCGCACAGTCTTTGTACTTGTTTATCATTGGCATCTGCCAAAACATTTTTGCGTTGAGCGGAAGGAATGTTTTTGGGGTAATTGCGTCTATCAGAAATTCCAAGTTCGATTTCATTGAGGAATTGTGAGTATTCCGAGGCGTCGTAAACATCATTAATATGGTAAGCTTTCTCCTCCTGGTAAACACTGTTTGTATTAAAATAGCCCTTATTGCGTAGACGGATCGGATTCGTGGCCGTACCATAGAATATTAATTGCCACTTTTTCAATATACCCGGTTGAGTGACGTGAATATTGCCAGCATTTATTATTTGAAGGGTCCAACGTCCTTCAGCACTTTCTCCCCAAAAGTGAACACTTAAAAATGGCCAATCGTCGAAGTTAGAACTAGTGGCGTCATGTGTCCGTTCGAATAAAAGTGTAGAAGTTGTCCCCATTGGTGATGTAAGCAATATGCGTAAATTACCTCGGGGGAAAAAGCTTAGTGAAATTTTACATTGAACGTGTTCCAAGAATCTGACCTCGTTCATTGTTCCGCTGCACCCATTCACGTCCATGTGCACTGATATCGTATACCCGAAAGATATTTCAATAGACTTATCCTCATTTATTTCTTGAGACTTACAAATATGCTGCGGTGGTACGTTTGTCCATTGTTCGGCTAATGTTACCATCTGAGCGGCGTCCATTAGTCCATAGCCAAACTTATGGCTCACTTTTCTTTTTACTCCATTTACAATCCATCCATCTTCTCTATCAAGCGGTTGTGACCGCGATGTCATTACAACTAGGTGTTGCATATCCCTCCAAGTTAATAATGGATTTGCTTCAAGTGCTAATGCACATATTCCTGCGGCTAAAGGCGCAGAGGCCGAAGTACCTGTATGATCTACTGTACAAATATGGTCAGGCCTGAGTTGAATATCCATATCTACAGTAGCAACGCTTTTGTCTCTACCCGGTGTTCCCGAGCTATAAGTAGACGCTATAGTCGACGAACATTCCTCTAAATACCACGGCTTAAAACCAGCTTGCGTGGCGCTAGAAATAGAAATAGTAAATATGCTATTCGCATATCCATCACAATTGCAGGAGTCCGTATGCCTGCCACCATTACCCGAAGCCCATATAAAAATAGACCCTTTTCCCGCTCTTCCGTTCGTTACCCCGTTTATGAATGCCCTGAAACAAAGCACATTTTAATGAGCTCGCATATAACTGTAACTATTTCTCTAAACGTGCGCATTAGAAATTACACAATACCTTCTCGCCAAAGGACCGGGACCGTCAACTGTTTTTCCGTCATCCTCAGGTCCCCAAGAGGCACTATAAATATCTATGTGATGTGTGTTAAATCCGAGAGCTTGAGCTTCCACTGCGTCGTTAACAAGGCCATCGAGCATTCGAATGCCTCCAATGCTAGCATTGTAAGCTATGCCGACGCCGCAGTACTTATTGTAGGCGACCGCAGCCACCTCACCCGCACACCGGGTGCCGTGTTTATTGTCACCATTGTCCTGCGGTGTCGGGTCCGTATCGTTCCCATTTATGTCCGTCGATGCTGCAGGGTCCTACAATATCGGTTTTCTCGTTCAATACATTTCACTTACGTAATACACAGCCGCTAAAGAGGAATCGTTGGTTCAGAATCGGCTTTTTATTTGACAGGTTATGGCAATATTATTAAATGATATATTGAAAAGGTATTAAAGCATGTATGAAATAAAAAAAATAATTACATAATTTTGCATTAAATCTGGATGATTGGGTTGAATTCCATCGTCTAATATAGTGATAACTACTCCTTTTCCTGTATATCCTTTCCTCCACGCGTACCCGACGTTCATGTCTAGGCCATCTGCAGCGCCTCCATTCTGCAAATAATACTTCACTTATAATCTAAAAGTAGTGATCAAGAAATAGACTGAAGTGGACTTGCACCACGCTCCGTGAGCTGAATACGTAATGCGAGCTTTAGTCGCGTGCGTGTAATAGATACTTGAGCGCCACGAAGGCGCTGTGCCTTAAAAATGTATTATAATTTCTTAAGCACATGAAATTGTGAATCAGAAATGCGGGGCAACTTGCGTTTTATATTACTGACCTTCCAGAAAATACCGGTTTTATAACAGAAACTGAATAGTGGCATCAATTTCTTTCAACTGTCAATCAATTAAGCTTATCTTTCAACCGTACCTCTACTTAATAATTATTCGAAACCATGCCTATTAATATTATAAATTCGAAAGTCTGACCGTCTGTCTGTCTATATGATACGCTTTCACGCCTAAACTAATGAACCGATTTATACGACATTTGGTATAGGGGTAGATTAGACTTTAAGACATAGTAAAGGTTATGTTTTGTTGTGATAGCCAACATCTACGCGGGCGAAGCCGTGGGCAACAGCTAGTAATTCTATAAAATGCTTACACTTTATTTTTATTTTCCGCATCTAATTATTATATTTCACAACTAAAAGTCTTACGATTGGACACACGTTCATAGGTCACGGTAACCACTTTACATCAGGTGCGTCGTGTACTTGTCTGCTACCTAAGTTGTATAAAATATTTTATAGAAAGTAGAGATATTATGTACAACCTCTATACAAGTGGCAGTTCGTTGGCTGTTGTATTGTAGAATAGAATGACGAATGTATGACATTTGACGTTTGTGACATGAGTTGACGACTGTCAAATACGTCAAATCCGATACATTTATTATTCTATTCTACAATATGCCAGTCATCGACTTACCACTTATCTATGGGGACTGTACACACTTAAAGAGGAACTAAACTCTATAGACACAGTAAGTGGTACTACAACGTAGTGTAAAAAATGTTTAATAAAATTTTTCACATAAATATAGGTATTTAAACTATCATGGTCACTCACATCTGTATCAATATAATCGGGATATTTGCTTGCCTTTAGGATCATGGTGCTTGCAACAGCGCCGAAATATCGGCAACTCAAAACAATGCAACATGGTAAATATCCCGATTATGTTGATACAGATATTTATATACATCCCATTATGTAAACACACAGACAGTTCACAGAACAATATTGACATTATCGATTAAGATATTAAAAATAAATTGTATCGATTCAGGCAGGATTCAAACCTGCGATCTTTCTCATATTGTCGCCGTAAGCTGCGATCTTTCTCGTATTGTCGATTAAATGTAGAGAAAAATTTGGATGGTTTCGGGCGAAAGTTCTGTGACTAAGAGGTCAGAGTGCTCCCCTTGTAAGGTAAAAATTGCGTATTCGAATCCCTCCTGAACCGATTCTATTTTTTCTATGTCTTAATCGATTTGAATAGTTTAATTTTTTTTTTAAATAGTTAAAAGCTTTATTGCATTAGTTTACACGTTTATTCTAAGCCGTTTTTTTTAATGAATTTTGTAAGCTGACAGTATCTACACAGTATATGATCAAAGTGTACACATTATTTTACACTACAGTGTAGGGACAACACCACTGAATTAGTAACATACCTACTATTCTTCGCTTGGGATATTTTAGTACAAATGAGAGTGAGACGGTCTGCCTTTGTTCACTGAAAGTTCGCAAACAACATTCACATTTTACATCTGCCAGTGAAATATTCTGAATATTTTGATACTCGTACTGAATTTAAAGCGTCTAATTTTTACTCATAATATTATTGTTTGATTGTAATAAAATAACATTAAAATTATTGTAGTCTTTTCTGCCTTATTTGTATTCAAAGATGCTATGTGATTTTACATTATTTTTCCGTTTAGCAGTATTATTTGTGTATGTAGGTTTAAATAGAAATTTTTCTACAAGTTTAATATTTGATCATAAGAGCCGTTAGTTTTTAATGTATCTTGAGATTGATATGACGTACAGACCGTCATAAAAGAACAATAGAAAATATTTTACGAGAACACCATTACGATTGTTGAAGTATATATACTTATAGCAGTCGGCCCCTCCCCGTCGCTCAGTGGGGGGTGGTAATGTCGGACTCAAGCTAACAAAACCGCACGCCACTTGATGGCGATATATAATGGTGGCCCAATACGGTAATTTACTCGCATCCAGGCTGATCCTGACTTACGTGGAAGCGACTGCTGTCTGACCTCCCCAATTTCAAAATGAGAACCTGCGTCAAAGCCTCGTCCTACCAGCCTAGCACCAAGCGTCTTATTGAGGCCCCTTTATACTCAATACTAAGCAAGCATGCTAAAAGCGGTGGTAGTATTAGTTTTAAACAGAATTTGACGTCAAATATATATTTTTTATACAACTTAGGTGGAAAGCACACGGCCCACCTGATAGAAAATGGTGACCGTGGCCTATAGACGTATGCAAAACTAAGAGAGTCACATTCGTATCACCGACCCTGTAAGAATAGGGTTTCTGTGCCGTCAGTACAGAAGACACAATCAGAACAAGCCTTCTACTTCCTTCTACTAACAGCAAAACTCTTCAGTGAGCTCTGGATACTCAACTCACCGCCGGTAACACAACACGACAGATTTAATTACGTTGTAATATTTTAAAAATAAAAACATAAGATTGATTAAATTGAAATTGAAATAAAGGCAACCAAGTAGTATTAATATTGATCTACTTCTTACCAAGTACCACTGTTCTTTGAACAGTGGGTCTGGAAAATCCGGCGCACTGGACTGCCGCATCACATGACGTGGCTTCCATTGATGGTCCCTCTTGGTACGACGCAGTTCTCTCTGCTGCATCACCCATCTTACCTGCCAAAATTAGTTCAGGTTTAGTTGATGCTTGGGTTTCCTAATAAACTTTCCTCCTAATCTCCTGAGTTTAGTAACCATCAGGATAGCCACCATTTTGAGGTTCTCAAGATCTGGAGTGGTGGTTTTTATCATCTGGATTTCACCCTATCATCTTATATAGCTGGGTGTAGTCAGTTGACGAGCTGTGTATAAAAAAGATATGACGAGATATAGTAATAACCATTACCTAATGCGATTTCTAAGTAAGTCGATGCGACGCACGCCTTAACTTTTTTGTTTTTTTATTAGGGCCAACAAACAGCCATAGTATACACATATATACAGTGCAACCATTTATAAAATGTACAATATTAACTAAAAAAAATTGTGGCCTACTACTTTATCCACAGATTGACTTACTTAGTACGCAGAGAACTTGCCATATTAGGACGTAGGCAATTATTTAATTTGACGTAAAATTTCGTGATCTTTTGCTGTGTTTAGTGCACAAGTCTACTGGTCTATTTGAGGTAACAGGTCAGTAGCTATGCACTTACCTTCTTTCTAGTGTTTGAACATACGCCCAATATCCCGATATAACGTTTATAACTTAATTTATATGGTTAGTTAGATGATTACCAGGAAAACTAGAAAATTTTAACGTGTTTTGTTAGAAAAGTTGCATTTCTTCTTTAAAATCCGTTCTTATAAAGCGTTATGCTATATTTTCGTAATTTCCAATTGTAAACTAACATAACAAAGTTTAGCCACGTAGAAGGCATGAATAAAAATCCAAGGCTGATCTAAGAAAATTATGATGCGAATGCAGAGAGATTTGTGAGAATTTGACGCCTTACAAGAGCGGACGTTTATACGCTAAATGGACCATTTTCTTGGGAAAGAGAGGACATACAATAAAGGAAATAAAACGCACTGCAAGATGGATGGAAAACGAGTAATGTCACTTTATTATCTTTGTCTATCTTTATGGGAATATATATTTAAACTTGAGCTGAATATATTATAGATAGTTACTAGATATTATTAGCGGTTTACATGAATGTTACATGTGCAATAAAACTATTTTTCAAGGTTTTTCTACAAATTATTTGGTGATTTATCTATTGCGAATCCGCAGGCAACAGTCAGTATTCAATAAAACTGTTCTCAATAAAATATCTCGATCTTTACATTTTACATTGATATTAATAATTTTAAATCTTCCTATCAATTTATTACTTTCAAAATTCTTGTAAAAATCTGTTGAAAGTGCAAACGATTTTATGTCTAAATTTTAAAAATCTGTTACTTACATTTTTGAAAGCAGAAATGGTTTTTAAAATAAGAACTGGGTTTAAATACTCGTATCGTACAAGGCACACAAGTAATTGGATGGCTTTCAGATCACGTAAGTAATTAAATGGCTTTCAAATCAATCTTTGCTTTTCTTTTATACTACCCATGGAGCTCTCGTTAACATTTAATTGGCGTATTGGATTACATTGATACGTGTCTACTGTTTTCTAGTATTTTTGACAGTTTTATAAAATGCAATAACTTTTTGTGTTTGTATCGCTATTTATAGTTCTTTAATTTTGTATTTGCTTATACTCCATCTTAAAATTGATAGATTCTATAATGGTGGCTTTTGTTTATTGTACTGCAGCTTAGCATTCATTACCATTCGGCGAGTGCAGTGAAAATGACGGAGAATAATAAAAAAAACATTAAAATGATTAAATATTCGATATTATTGGTTCAATAATTGGCTGAATAAGTAATTATATAAAAACTGTACTATTATAGTATTTAATTTAAAGTTTTAGCTGTTACTTAAACATAAACTTCAACTTTGGTAAAGAGTCATTATCTCTCTACAGCGTAGTCGTTGATATCTTCTCATATTCACATATTATTTATTTATCTATATTTCATATTTGTATACTATGTAATTATTCATTTAACACACTCTTTTATAAACGTTGACAAATTACACCAACACTCACTTTATACTGTAATATTATTCCTGTCCATCCTAAGTTTAACTGTAACTTTAATTATGTCTGTAAATCTTTTATAATATTAGAGTGCAATAAAGAATTATCTATCTATCTATCTATCTTTGTTCATATGTATCATAATATAATAACACAAATATATAATCACCTACAGAGTTCAAACCCACAATACTCAACTCAACGCTATGACTCAACTTCAACTATTACGCCATCCATAATTTTAATCATAATAACGAAAAGAGTTACTATTACGTCACTATACAGAAGTAATTGGAAGCACAATTTTCATAGCACAAAATGTCCCGTGCCACTCAGCGGAAGTCCCCACGGTCCGAACATAATAGCAATGAATATTACATAATTTAATAAATTAACCTGTAAAATTTCAGGTATAATGATCCCTCTACTTGAACAGGCCTATTCTGAGAAGTCATCGGGCGGGAAACTTAGATGGACGAGTCGAGGAACTTTAGTTCCATTCAAATTCCTCAAGATTAACTAACTGGCCAACCCTCTGAGACAAAACCCTACGTCAATACGCCACTGAATTAATTATTAACCGAGGCTCGAAGTCACGATATTCAATCCGATAAGTTTAAGGATTATCCTGATGAATAATTTCATGGGAAACCGTTGTCAATCTAATACAGATGTAATTTGTTTTGGTAAACAAATTACAGCTTGTTTGTATTGCAAGAAATTTTAGGTGTTGGTTCACATCGGTAGTTTTACGGTTAGAATTCGAATCCAGGACCACCGGTATTGTAACCGCTAAGCTACAGATGCTTTAGTTTATATATTATAGTTAATACTTTTGATCAGACCGAAGTACATTTGGTTGATTGCTAGCTGATATAAATGTGCTTTTGACCGCAAATTCTGGTCAATAGTATCTTAATAAATATTTCAATGAAAAGTACTTTTAACCAGCTTTATTAATCACAAGTACATGAGGCTGATATTTTGAATAACTCATTCAAATCTAACCCTTCTAACCTAATCTATCCGTGTTGGGACGCCCGGTGTCCCTGAGCTCGTTTCAATTATCCTCGTGGCGAGTCAAACTACTACCTTCTTATTAATTAATTTTCCTATTCATGTAAATATTTTTACTATTTACAGTCAAAATAGTTTGAACTGATAATTTTAGAGATCAATTTTGACTAAAAACGTGTCTTACTAAAATCACTTAACTAATGGGTTTGTAACATAATTACTTATAATCTGTTCTATTTTTTTGGTCTGTAGTTCTTTTGACAGATTTAGACTGTCATATACACAGACGCATACATATTATCTTTTTTCCTTTGAGTTTAACTTCTGTTATGTAATAGATTATTTCTTTTTGTCCTCACATACTTCATGAGATTGGTATGGAGAGTAGAATTTAGATCTCTTCATCTCTTCCAATGACCGCATGGGAAGAGATGAAGAGATCGAAATTACCTTGTAAGACACCGGTCTTACAAGGTGATTAAGGGACAGGGCTGTTCTCTTTTTTTATACCTCTTAGTTGGCAGACAAGCACACGGCCCACCTGATGGGAAGCGGTTACCGTGGCCTATGGACGTATGCAACACCAGAGGTGTCACACTCGCGCTGCCGACCATATTGTCTGTACTGTACTGTTTAACATCAAACAGATATATACAGCCCAGGCTAAGCTAATGCATGGCTTGAGTCAATTTCTATTACGTGGGACCGAATTTAATGATTGGTGAAATGTGGGTGTTAATTTACCTCTGCGTAACCTGCGTAATCTGCGTATGTATGTAAGCCCGTCTTACAAGTTTTCTTTTTTTTTGCAATTAAGTTGATCAGTGTATATTCTTCGTGATCAATCCTTGCACATAAAAATCAAATATATTCATTATATTCACAAACCAAGCTTAAACTAGTTTCATGTCTAAAAATAACTTTATCAATGGAATATCTAATGGTTTTACCATTAAATAGTATATGTGTAGCGCTCATTATCATGTGCGTTGATCCGCCATTAAAATAAACCTTGACATTTGTGTACCTAATTATTAACAACTTAATTAGTCTTTGTTCTATTCATATAATTATCGGAACGCTGAACTAATTTTAACACAGTATTTGGAATAAATAATTTTGTGTATAAATAACTAGCTGTCGCCTGGGGGGCCGCACGCGTGAATTTATGCTGTTCTGTTCCCACTACTGATCCCAGAAAGCATGATGATATATAAGCCTATGACAGTCACAACTAATGTAGCTTTTTATTTGTAAAACCTCTGTTTAGTAGATCCACAGACATCCCGCCTAAAACTTCTCAAAGTCCTTTTTAAATATAGTATAGATACATGTCAATTGGTAGTGGAGGTCAGATGGTACGCTTCACGCAAAATGGATAGTCAGTCAAGACTGGACCAACCTAAGTGAGTCGGGCAAAGGCTCAGAGAATAATAATGATACATAATAAATTTTATGTTATATATATATATATCCTAATGGTTAAGGCGTTGATTGAGTGGTATAACACTCATCATCATTTTTTGAGCCTTTTCCCAATACAGTTGGGTACTTCCTAGTCTAACTAAGATGCAGCTGAGCTTCGATATTTTGCGTGAAGCGACTGCTAACTGACCTTCACAATCAATTGGATTCGATATCCGATCCGATATTGAAATTCTGTAATTAGACTAGTCAGACTTTTGAGGGCTCCTACTACCCGTGACGACTGCCATAGATGTACGTTTGGCAACTGGGACCGACGGCTTAACGTGCTCTCTGGTCGTTTTTTTTTTTTTTTTTTATACCATTTAGTTGGCAGCCAAGCACACGGCCCACCTGATGAGAAGCGGTTACCGTGGCCTATGGACGTATGCAACACCAGGGGTGTCACACTCGCGCTGCCGACCATGAAGAAACCTTCTGATGCCCCTCTTGAAGAACCCCATATTGTAGGCGCTTGGGAAAACCGCAGCAGGGAGGTCATTCCATAGCTCGTGCCTCGAACCAATGCAAATACCCCATATTCATGCACACAAATATTGGAACTCGTAACACTATCAAATTGGAACTACTTCTAACAACAACAGTAATTTAGCTTAACTATGGCGCGACGGATTGGCGTGGATACTGATAATTTCTGTGATATAAAAATAATATATAACAAACAAAAAATTAGTAATGTACTGCAGAGTAGGTAATAGGAACTATTCCATAGGGATGCCTAGACTACTAGCGAAATTTAATTTATATGTAAATCTGATGTCACGGAAACCAGGCAAGTCCTTACAGAGTTTACACTCCTTTGTAGACTGTAATAGGAACTGCCAATGTTTGTTTTCAGCGGGTGTATGGAGCCCCATCAAGATTATAGGAGTCCAAGTCAATCTCCTAAGTGCACCTGTTAACGATGCCTTTCCCATCAAGGTTGGGCAGTCACTTGGGTCAACATCAACGAAATTAAATTAAGAAAATAAGAGCACAGAAGCAAATTCAGAACGTCAAACTGCAAGCTAGGATGTAACCGAGATTGTCGCTTAGTTTAAGAGGAAGTTTTTAAAAGATATATTTTTATAAAAGATTTTATAAATAAAGAAGGTCACCTTAATAAGGAAAATATTTCACGAAAGTGATGAAAAAAACGTATCGATTGGTATCTGCTGGAATTAACAAACGGTTGTCATCAAAGCTAGTCACAGGTTCAAGCCCGGCATGTTTGTTCACCTTTCCTGACTTAAATCGATAGTTGTAAACGTAGCTTAAGTAAAATTATTAATAACGTCAATAACAAACAATTGTATTGTTCTTTATTGAAAAAGAAATTATGACTATAACTATGATTATAGGAGAAGTTAGCATACTAGTTGCTTTACAATTACATTCATTCAAATAGTTTCAATAGCTATAATATTAGGTTAAGTAAAATCGCTTTCTTAAAAACATTTAACGACGAGTTTGCGTGATTGTTTTTGAATGAGTGAATTATTAACTGAGTAAAAGCTATTCTAGGAAAAACTGCAGTCTCTTTTTTTCCATTTGTACTAACCTTTTTAATCCAGTATATAAATCGTACAAACCAGTTACTAGCAAATGGCGTATGCCACGCTATTAAATTCAGCTATCAATTCTCAAAAAACTTAATGTACGCGATGTGAATAACATCCAAATAGTAGGTTCATTGAACTTGGCCTTTTTCATTAAATCATTTATTTGCCAGAATATGATACAATAGATGTTACAATGCCTTGTTTCTGCATATTCTGCTTTAAATACATACAGTCACGCCTTTTGCTTAGTGAGGTAGGTAGAAACTACAGTTTTTTACTTGCCACGATCCTGGCATACCTCTTTAGCTTCTTCTACTTTTATAATTGTTTTCATACACGCTCACCGGTTTCAGGTACACTTGACGTATCCTCTCTTCAAAATATCTTCGATCTGATTAACATACTTATGTCTACGTCGACCCCTACCAGGTTATCCATTCACCCTTACTTCATAAATTTGTTTCGTCAGTCTTCTTTTGTTCATCCTCTCCGTTTTACACAACTTTTTAGATAAATTTTAATCATCATCGTCAACATGATTCCCGTGTAACTATTAGTTGTATCTAAAGGATAAACCACACTAGCGTGACATTGTAGCAGGGAGACGCGGCGCGTCAGCGGAGCGGCGCCTTAACTTATGAAGTAAAATGCACTAAAGTGACAAAGCATTGTGGCATAGTTGATTATACTTCGCTAGGTCGTAGTTCTTTTTTATACCTTTTCTCTTGGTTTTGCTTATCTGGATTTTTCCGGGAACAATAGCTGTCTAACCTCTAAACAATGAAAGGAAAACCTATTCTAGAGCCTCGTCCGTTAATCGAAATATTACTATCTATAAACTGACAGACAGATTTGCAGTCTAAAAATAATATGCATTGCGTGTGTTGCCTTACTTATTTGTAACCTTGGCCATTGGCCCTTTGCCCATTTTTATACACCATATTCAAGTACATTGATAAATATATGGTAGTTGATATTTTAATATTCTTTATATTTATTTATCCACACATACAATTAAGGTATAATAAGAGAACGAGCCTGTTGTTGACTACTGGACATGTTTCCAGCCTCTAAGTTACTGATAATTTTCAAACAAAAAAAACAATAATATATTTTCTGACCTCGTAATTCATCATAAAAGCTTATTGTCCCCCACAGACATAAGTGCACTCAGCATCAAATCAAGCTGGAGGAGTAAAGTACTCCAAGTTCCTCCCCTTCTTGTTGATTGATTGTTCAGAAATTTGGCACACATCTTTAGTTCGGAAAATAATACAATTTAAATTAATAAAACGATTTGGTTTGCTCTTATATTAAAATGGGTCTAGATACCGTTGTGTAGAATGTTATAAAAAAAAAAAATTATATTCTCTCTAACCCCTCCAGGTAAGCTAAATTGCTTGTGGTAGGAGTGAGTTCACGTTCACGAGTAGTGTAATGGCCAGGATTTGAACCCGGCAGGTGTCGATCGCAAGGCTGACCCGTTATTAACTAAGATACCGACACTTTGTAGTCAAGATCTGATTGTAACAGCTTATGACATGGAACCAATGAGGAATATTTTTATATAAATAAATAAATAATTAATTAATTGTAAAGTTATATCAATCCATCAATCGGGATAATTGATTGATTGATTCGATCGAAGTCCACTGCTGGGTACAGGCGCCTTCCAATGTTATTTAAGAGAAGAAAAATATACCATCTGCTATGAAGTGTTTTTGTGGCTCTGTGGAGATCTTCGCGGCTCAAACCACCCTCAAATGATAGCCGATAGGCCTGCTCTCAGACAAACAGAGCTTTGGCACTGACTTTACTTTTAGATTGATAGGTCAAATAGCAGTAGCTTCAATCATTTGTATCTTGATGTCAAAAGTAGGCATTAAAAATATATTGGTAGGCGAAGTCACGGGCAACGGATAGTTTACATTAGCCTGTTTTATAATTAAATTAATAACCATCGACAAGTATTCGTGATAATTTTTACTTTTTCAAAACTCTAAGGTTAATTAACTTTTTAATTACATTTTAGGTCTAAGATAAAGTACCTCTACGAAATTCATATAAATTTAATAAAACTTATTTAATTTTAATCTTTTTTTATCGAAACCAACATTAATAAGGTAAGTGGAGAGATCTTTATTAACTGGTTGCTATGACAGCGGTGAAATTAATTGTGCAAAAAAAACTTAATATAGCGCGTATTCCGAAGTTAACATTTAATTAAATTTGCTGTACAATACCTACACGGAAAATAAAAAGTTGAGGATGCGGTGTATATACGTAGTTAATAAGTTGGTATATATGTTTGTATGTAAACGGATTCTTTGAACTCGATTTTGGAATACATCCAAACGTTGGATTAATTTAAAATTTTGCGAATATATAAAGTTTCCAGGACCAAGGACCGAAGGAGGATAGATATGATGGTTTAAAAAACTAAAAGAGATCGCTTGAAAAAATAATAATAACACCTTTACCCGATACCGGTGGAGCATTATTTTTATATTTTTAAATAGATAATAATAATAATAATAATAAATATCTAATATCTAGACCCATGGTAAGCATAGCTTAACTAGCTTGTGTTATGGAATCTAGAGTGCGGATAAACACACTTAGATATTTTTTTTTGTAAATACATACATATTATACATAGAATAACCCAGACCAATGCAAATATACATATTCATGCATATAAATATTTGCACTGAGCGGGAATCGAACCCGCGCCCCCTGCATAGCAGTCGAATGCTATACCGCTACGCCACGGAGGTAGTTTTTTATATGTATTTAGAAGTACAATTTATAAGTTGTATATAATATATTAAATTCTCACCATTTTACAATAGTTGTAGCTTGGTAAGTAAGTAAGTAAGTATAGCATTTGTGACAAACTCTGGTGGACTATATTGTAAGAAGAATTTGAAATACTCTCTAGCGCTTGAACTAGGCGTAGCCTGCATAAAACCGCGCCAGGGTCTCCTTTTGCGGTGTTGCACTTGTATCCCCCATTTCAATCGCCCAAGCGATCTCAAATATGATTTTACCAAGCACACACTCTTCAAATGTATAAATTTGGAAGCATTTGAAAAGTTTTTTTCTTGTTGGTGTGTGGTGTATTTAAATGCTTGTAGGATTGCAAATAAAGTATACGCCTACGCGTGTCTTAAGATGCTCGGGATTAACATTGCCTTAAGCATTTCCCTTGTACCCTGATTGACCCATTTCATTGAAAAGGTACCTACATATTTTTACTGATCTGCCTCCCATTTTTTGTAATTACATACATATTATACATAGAAACACCCAGACTAATGCAAATATACATATTCGTGTACACAAATATTTGCATTGAGCAGGAATCAAACCCTCCTCGTAGCACCCCGCCTCCTGCGTAGCAGTCGAACGTTCTACCGCTACACCACAGAGGCCGTACTGATATGATGTCGTTTTTTTATATCACTTGGTTGGCAAACAAGCACACGGCCCACCTGATGGAAAGTGATTACCGTGGCCTATGAACGTGTGCAACACCAAGGGAGTCACACTCGCGCTGCCAACCCTGTAAGCACAAAAGTTTCTGTGCTCAGCTGTACTGTTATAATTACCTACTTATTATGAGATAATTACAGTGATTATGATGGCTGTACATGTACAGACATGAGCTGGATATTAAGGAAACTCGGCATAACAAACAAACATGGTAAATATGCCATCAACGATAAGCCTAGTGGTCATTATAAAGTCACGTCCTTGTGGAGCGTATTGAGGTTATTTCGAAATGCAAATCGCAGTAATTTGGTTCTAAATAGACGGACTGCCGTTTGCACCACTATTACTTAGATTATAGATATACTTTTGATGGGTTAATAGGATTTTTTGTGATTTATAAAATAAAATACGCTTTGTTGTTTTGTGATTTTAGTGATTGGGTTCTAAATGAATGAATTGTACGTAAAAATATTATCCTTGTGGCAAAAGTAAGTCATCAAATGCTGAAATAAATTAATATAAATTACTTACACATATGAAATTGGGTGTTCTTCTTCTTTATAATGATTAGAACAAAAATTAAATTTAAAACCAAATAACTAAATACTGAAACTACTGAAAAATCACGACCTAAAAAGTAATTTACAAGAAAATATTAAGGATATCCGTGGTCGTATGCCACTTTGCCCTAGAATGTATTGTCTTGTTAGACCGTATAAGTGGCATGCGACCACGGATACCCTTTTTTTTTACGTGGAGGAGGTTATGTCGGACTCGAACCAACTAAAACGCACGCCGCCTGTGGGTCGCTTTGGTTGCCGAAGGTGAGGTTGACAGGCATATCCCTCGCACCCCGGCCGACCCAGGGCCATCTCTCACGATCTGGCCCTCTTCTCGGGTGTGGGGACTACAGAGTCCCCAACTCGTCCCCGGAAACGGGGAGGCGCGCCAGGCGCGCCACCGCCGCGGCCTGCTTCTGCCAGGGTGATAGGCGGCTCCACCTGTCACCCCCAGGCGCTCAAGGGGGGCGGAGGTCGTTCATCGAGTTCCGACGCCCGAGTTGCCTTAGTACGCGGGCAGCTTGTCTTGCGATCCTTCGTCGCTCCCGCTGCCGCTCCCGCCCCGCCTCCTCCTTCACGAGCATTACTTGCTCGCAGAAGGAGGCGCCGGCCGCCCACGCATCCGCGCAGTGAACCATCGCCGCGAGCAAGGTGGAGAGCGTGAGAACCCTCACTCCCAGGGCCGCCACAAGCTCCCGCCTCGGCGTCTCCCACGCCGGACACTCGGTGAGCGTGTGCGGACCTGAGTCCTCGCTCGCGTCGCAGTGATGGCACTCGGACGTTGGCTCTTTCTCCATCCGACGCAGATACGTTCCGAAGCATCCGTGCTCGGTGATCATCTGCGTCAGACGGTACGAAAAGCTGCCGTGTGGCCTCTCTAGCCACTCCCCCATGATGGGACTTACCGCAGCTACTACGGCGCGCCCTGCGCCTGGTCGCCCAAGTCGTAGCTCCCATTCCGCCACCATTTCCCTGTGGAGCCGGGATCTCATGGCCCGAAAATCTTCGGGCTCGGGATCGTGACCCCGCTCCCGCGCCACTTTTCGGAACCGGTATAGCGCCGAAAGGGATCTTGCTTCCAGGATCCATGGTGGCGATCCGGCGAGGAGACTCCCCGCGTTGAAAGATATCGTGCGGTACCCCCTTATGATGCGGCACGCCAACTTCTGCTGCAGACGCTGCAGCAGGGGCATGTGCCGATCACTCCCCTGCAGGAGTCCTCCGGGCCCCTCAGGTTGGGTAGTACCACGCCAGAGCGTTGGTTGTGCCCACCAATTTGGGGCCCAGACTTCGGAAGTGCTTCCCGAAGTCCCACTGGCCGTCGAGCACGAGCCCCAGATATTTCATCTGGGGCTTGATGCCGATGAGAGTGCCTCCTACTGTGAGACTGGAACCAGGTGGTGGCGTGCGCTGAGGTCCATGAAAGAACATGGCCTTGGATTTATGCAAAGCCACCTCAAGGCCCAGCCGCTGGATCAGTTCCACACCACGGATACCCTTGATGTTTTTTTGTTCAAAACTTTTAGATCGGGATTTTTCAGTAGTCGGGTTTTATTTTAAACTTATTATTTATTTATATTATTTTGGGTCATGCAATAGATATAATTTATACATATTTGCAATGTGCTAATTAAGCCCTTTCACATGATATCAAACACGACATATTGATCTCAAATTTATTTTTGAACATAGTACTTTATGACCACTAGAGGGCGCCACATTAGATTCAGTAACACTTTATATAGCCTATAACTAGCGTACAACTAAGATGCTTCTAACAATACCACATTTGTCCAGTTCCAATACGTGGTTGAGGAGCTATGAGTGAGCAGATGAACCTACATACATACATGCATACAAACCTAGCCTGTCAAAATCCTATTGTATTCAGTATATTAAACGATTTTTCTACCGGCTGAAAAGTAGAAATCAAGGGGTTGAAATAATAAGGTCATTAGAACATGTTTTTTATAACGTGTTCAAGTACTTAACCTGATATTGAATGATTCTATTCACTATTACATAAGAATAGTCCAAAGTTTCACTTGAAAGTAATAAGCTCCAAATAGCAAATTTTTACTTAAATTCACTCCGGTTTAGCATTTCCTTTTTTTAAAGAAATTTTGTGAATTTGCTACCAGTCTATCTTACGTCAGCTTAAATATCTGAAGTCGATATTTTCTATAACGAGAAAAATTTCCAAAATGTATGAGTATGATGTAGACATTTTTAATATCGCAAATATACCTTATATACGCGTTTGAAGAATATCGCTCTGCAGTATTTTAGCAATACGCATCTAGATAATGATGAATGATAACTCATTATTGAAATCATATTCAAATTTTACACTTTAATTACATACATAATTATAATCACGCCTTTATACCTGTAGGGCTAGGCAGAGGTGAATTAACACCCACATTTCACCAATAATTGTATTCGGTCCTACGTAATAAGGGGTGAGCCTATTGCTGTATTCTGGGCACTATTGTCGACACGGGCCATGCATCTGAGGCGGAACCTGGGCTATATATATATGTATAAATGTGTATGATGTTAGACCGCCCTATCCCATAGTCGCTTTGTACGACACCGCATGGGAAGAGATGTGATGGCCCAAATTCTACTCAGTCGGGAACCACGCAGCTATATATAATATACATGTATTCACAAAAAAAAGTATCTAAGTATGTTTATCCGGATTCTAGATTCCATAACACAAGCTAGTTAAGCTATGCTTACCATGGGTCTAGTTAGCGTTGTGTGGAATGTTGTAGAATATTTATATATTATTTATAATCCAGCAGATACGGAACACTATTTCCGATACTATTGAACTTAAAATGGTTGACGGCCTTGATAGATGCTTATTTGACTGTAAGAACACATACGAGGGCAGAGCATTCCAGCTCTTTATTATCCAGCAAAAAAGGAGGTTTCAAAGCTTTTGGTGAGAGGTGGTTCGACTTACCTGTGGGTCATTTTTCAGTCTATTAAAATGTTCACTACTGGCGTTAACTGATCTTTTGCTGATGTGTGGATGTGACAGAAGAAAGTAGTTCTTCAGGTTCCCAATCTGCAAAAAAGAAATAATATTGTCAATAAATAATAAATACATTGTAAATTAATTGAGAACATCACTATTAAAATAAACGGGATACTTACCATGTTTCATTGTTTTGAGTTGAGTTTTGAGAACAGCGCCGAAATATCGGAAACTCAAAACAATGAAACATGATAAATATCCCGTTTATTTTGATACTGATGTAAGTGACCTTGATAGTTTAAATACCTAACTGAGAACATCTTCAGTTAACCTAAGAAAACGTACTACTGTTAATACTGGGTTCCGGTTCCCTGCAACGAATTTTACGAAATGAATATTGATGTCATGATTTTTGGATTTACTTAGTAAATTGGTAAAACGAACTACTGATCTGATAAACTATTGATCGCGCATATGTGCAGTGGTGGAGTCAAATTGGAATAACCTAGATAAAAAAATAAATCTGTTAATGTATCATGAAAAATGATCACGCATCCTGAGACCAGTTTTCAGATGCGTCTTAGAATAGGTCAGCCTAGTGAGTATTACCTAACCCTGAAATGTGTTAACCTACTCGGTCATCTATGACCCCTTAAAGGTATAAATATAGTAATATAGCTGTACCGCCCCAGTTTCACCGGTTGCATATTTTTAAACCTCATATCATCTATTTGAGCCCGTATTTCTTTAGTCTTCAAATAGTGTATGGGAATCTACCGGATTTGTTGACATTTATGACCACTGTTAACTGTGTTTAAGACGACATCCGTGGCGTAGCGGTAGATCATTCGACTGCTATGCAGGGGGCGCGGGTTCGATTCTCGTTCAGTGCAAATATTTGTACGCATGATTATGTATATTTGCATTGTTCTGGGTGTTTCTTTGTATAATATGTATGTATTTAAAAAAAAGTTTCTAAGTATGTTTATCCGCATTCTAGATCCCATAACACAAGCTAGTTAAGCTATGCTTAATATGGATCTAGATAGCATTGTGTAGAAAATCGTGGAATATTTATTATATTTATTATTATTTACATATTTTGCTCCCTTAAGTAGTAGTGCAATAGTATATAACCTTAAACCTTCGTCATCAAATGAACTATTGAACGCAAAAAGAATTATTCAATTTGAATCAGTAGTTTCTGAGATTATTGCGTTCAAACAAACAAATAAAATATTCAGCTTTATAATATTAGTATAGATAACATTTACCATCATAGTGGAAGCCAAAAATAAATATAAACATAACCTCAATGTGCCAGTAAAGTTTCATGACACCGATAATAAGAGTACGCACACCATTTAGACTATAAACCGAGTTTAATGGCACACGCAGCCGGTTGACTTGAGTATAATAAACGGACATAATAACGCTCTCACTGACCCAGTAATGTAAGCTAATATAACTCTTTAACTTTAACATTCTGGCTGGCGGAACTCGATAGTGGTATAGTGCCATTAGTTCATACTTTTTATGACATTACAATTATATACATACGATATTATTTTGCTGTTTTTAGCCCTGTTTTAAATACATCTTATATATAAAATTCTCGTGTCACGGTGTTCGAACTTGAACTCCTCCGAAACGGCTTGACCGATTCTCATGAAATTTTGTGAGCATATTGAGTAGGTTCATACCCCTTAGTGATAAGGGTTGTCCACCCTTAACATTATATGGCAAAACAACGTTTGCCGGGACAGCTAGTACATATATACAGGGTGTATTTTTGAAACGGGGCAGTAAGGGCAAGTACCTTAACCGTTGCAGTTACAGCAAAACGTTCTTAGAAGACCTTCCCTAACTTTTTGACATATTTTGAACTGCATTCACAGATTTTGTAAAAAACTTACAGTTGGCAAAAAAAATGCAAAAAGTCCAAAAATTTTTTTTTATGCAAATCGATTCTATTTCATGTGGGGATCAAAAAACTCTACGAGACCATTTTAGCTTTCAGTACTAGGAAAGACAGAAAGCGCCAAAAACGTTTCCCATACATTTCGGCAACAGAAACAAATTTCTACGATGGTCTAACTTTTTGTTATGGCCAGGAAGTGGGTAGAATTGACTGTAAAGTAAATAGAAAGAATTTTTACCCTCAAATTTATGTTTAAATCTATGTGTTATACTTAGTTTCAGCTGAGAAACTTCGTATGAGTTATTAATTAAGGATTTTCGCTAAAATGTCTTCTAATCGTGAAAAAATTGACTTATTAGAAGCGTATTTTGTCAATAATCGAAATGCGGGAGCTGCATTAGTGTGGTACCGCAATAAGTATCCGTTGCGGCATGTGCCAACAAGAAAGGTTATTACAAATCTTTTGAAAAACCTGGAATTGCAGGGTTCTTTCAAAAGAAAGCGGCAGCCTCGTGTGGACATGGACATGGAGATTGCGGTTCTGACTTATGTCGAAGCATATCCAAAGGTATCGTCCAGGCAAGTCGCCCTTGAAGTAGGTGTATCCCACTCCCTTGTGATAAAGATATGGAAGAAATACGGCTACAAGTGCTATCGATATGGGCGCATAGTTCAAGTGTTACATCCGGGTGATGATGTTCGAAGGCTTACTTTTTGCAGATGGCTAAGAGGAAAAATAAGTAGAGATCATGAATTTTTAAATTACATACTGTGGTCAGACGAAACGAATTTTTCCAATAACGGTATGTACAACAGAAAAAATCACCACTATTGGTCCAAAGAAAATCCACTAAGAGTTACGGCAAGTCATAATCAAGTTCGCTTCTCATTCAACTGTTGGTGTGGTATAATGTTCAATCGAGTCATAATGGTGGAATTTTATGAAGGGAAACTGAATTCTGCCATGTATAATGAAGTAATTTTACACCATCTTGAAAACGAGATGGACGAATAGCCCCTGTCGGAATTGCGAAAAGTTCATTTTCAACAAGATGGTGCTCCGCCACATAACAGTCACCTTTCACGTTCCAATTTGAGCCGCCTATTCGGTACACAGTGGATAGGTACACAATGGTCCAACACAGTGGCCACCTCGTAGCCCCGATCTAACACCACTTGATTTTTTTTTATGGGGCTTCGTGAAAAACGAGGTGTATAAGACGACGTAGCTCAAGGATGCATTAATGACCATTTTACGTAATATTCATCCCAGAACATTATTAGCCGCCATTCGTTCAGTGCAAAAAAGGATAGACTTATGTATTCGTGAAAATGGAAATCATTTTGAGCAATTTATTTCATAAACCAATTTCTCAAATGTTTATATGATTTTTTTTATTTAAAAAAGTTCAAAATTTTACCTGACCTATGAGTTTCGAGTTGATTTATCATATTTCCGTACGAAATGTATGGGAAACGTTTTTGGCGATTTCTGTCTTTTCTAGTACTGAAAGCTAAAATGGTCCCATAGAGTTTTTTGATCCCCACATGAAATAGAATCGATTGGCATAAAAAAAAAATTTGAACTTTTTGCATTTTTTTTGCTAACTGTAAGTTTTTTACAAAATCTGTGAATGCAGTTCAAAATGTCCCAAAAAGTTAGGGAAGGTCTTTTAAGAACGTTTTGCTGTAACTGCAACGGTTAAGGTACTTGCCCTTACTGCCCCGTTTCAAAAATACACCCTGTATAATCTCAACTTTATCCCTGGAGGGTTAGGTTAGAAGTGAATTAATAAATTTCATCAATAGGGGTCGTGAGCCTATTGCCGTCTTCCTATACACTATTGATGACTCAAGCCATGCATTTGAGGCTGAGTCTGAGCCGTATATCAGGGCTGTGTGTTATAAAGCCCTATCCCTTAGTCGCCTTGTACGACACCACATAGGAAGAGACGAGGTGGTCCGAAATCTACGCTGCCGGGTACCACGTCGTGTTTTACACTTGCCCCTTTTTATTCTAAATAAATTGCTGCTAGAGGGTCCGCCTGTAAAGAGTTCTGATCCGCGCATATTATGACTCATGAGAACCGATTTCATGAATAGCATCCAAAATGTAAGCATCTTTACAATCTATCACATTTATTTATTTGTAAGACAGCGTAAGTACGATTAAGTGGATGCTCCTATTACATTACAAATTCACTAACTTTTGACCGTTTCATCACTTGCATGGAATTTTTATCCTGTTTTCGTAATCTATGGTAACCCATTCCATAATGAAAAGCAGTCTATGTGTTCGTTCCAGACTATAACCTATTTTCGTATAAAATTTCCCAGATCCATTTAGCCGTTTCAGCATGATTGAGTAACAAACAGCTTCATAATTGACATTTATATTATTAGTAGAATTAAGTGTGTGCTCCTACTACATTAAAAGTTTATTTAGGAATTTCATTACTATGAAAAATTTATATTTATATATATAAATTATTATCATACCTAAAATTAATGAATTAGTTGCAGCTTCTTTCTTTACACATTTTACATATATATTCAATGTAATTATGGGTGATTTAAAATATCACTTATTTTTATCACCTACTTTTATAATAAACAGGATAACTATATATAAATGCTTACAGAACACAATACATGATAGCAAATATAGCAACGAAGTAATTAAAACTGCTACGCCGTAGACCGTAGCCATTCGTAGCAATCTTCGTAGACATTATACGTCGTTATACAGAACGATACTACTCATTTATCAAAAGATATGACTCCCACATGGAACTCGTGGTTTACTCCTCCGGCAGACACATTGACCGTATATGGAGCCTACTGATGTTATTTATATAAGAGTTTGAGTGTTTATTTGTTAGTACATCACGATTGAACTAAAAATTTGGCTCATGGAAAAGTATTATATTTTACTACGACCTTGAGAAGATAGATATATAATAACAAAGGTAAAAGAGCCGGGCAATACGGTTAGTATCAAACTAGCAGTACTTATTAATGGTGTATCGATCAGATCGATAACGTTCTAAGAAAATGTCAGGTCAAGAGTACCCGCAAATGTAGTGCATGAGTGAAAAGGTGTATGTCACGATTGGTAGAAGTGGAAATAAGTGTCACGCTTACTTTAGCCATAAACTAGTTAACTATTTTTGAATAAACAGCTCACTGGATAGTATTTGTACTGTCAGTGGGAAAACTAAAAGCTTGTCCTGAATTGTCTTTTACACTGACGACACAAAAACTCTTGTGCTTACAGGGTTGGCAGCGCGATTGTGACTCTCTTGGTGTTGCACACGTCCATAGGCCACAGTAACCACTTTCCATCAGGTGGGCCGTGTGCTTGTCTACCAACCAAATATTATAAAAAAAACATTGAACTCCTGATAACAAGCATAAGAGACGCCTCTTAATGCTACAATGGCGGCTCTGAGCTTACAGCCTCATCAGACTTTTTTACCCCAATTAAAGGACCCGGTGTTGTAAAAAGAAGGAAACAAGTTGTGTGCTATGAGAGAACACTAAGTTTCTACGGTATGGCAAAAACATCTTTATGTTGAGGAAAACTTGGTTTCCATTTATATTTGAAATCCAATGCTAATGCGATTCAAATTCAAAAATAACTCGAATATGTACTTCCTTATAATAAAATTAAAGCAAAGTAATAAATATGAATAGGTAATTAAATTTATGTTCTGCGAGCAAAATGTTAATAAATTCTGTCATATGTATTTTTAAATTCAGAAATACAAACGAGGAAATATTTTAATTAATGTTGTTTCTCTCCTTTTGTAAATTTAGGAGCGCAGACAAACAAAATATATAATTGAATATTAAATATTTATTATGGGCTGTTAAAATAACGTCCATTATAAAATGTTTGTATGGTTTTTTTTCTTTGTTTTTTTATACCTCTTAAGAGGCAGTCAAGCACATGGCCCACCTGATGGAAAGTGAAATACCGTCGTGTCCTACCGTCATCAATTATTATTGTAAGCTAATAGACTGTGTTTTCTTGTGATGAGCTTGGATATACTAAGCTATTATAATCCATGCATAATATAATCATATTTTAATAACAAGAGGACAATGTTATGGGCTATACATTAGGAAATAATTATGTAAAACATACTTTAAGTTAAGAACATGGAATGTACGAGTATATCTGTTTTTCTTCCATGAAAGAAATCAATAAAATAAATAAATGCTTTCAGCTCAAATTGAGATAGATATGAATATTCAATTAAGATAAATTTATCGGAATGACGATACACATAATATTAGTCTTATTTTATAACTTATTTTGAGATAGGAAAAGCTATTGAAATCGCCACACTGTTACCGACACTTTTTATGACAACCTTCTTTGTTACTGGTTTTCTTTTTAATAAATTACATTGTAATCTATTTTTTTTAAATTTCTTCAAATATCAAGTAGATAATTCAATTCATCTATCAGCGTTAGATACAAGCACTATTGGGTCACGTAAACACGTCACTAGTGAATTTTATCTGGGATCTTTAAACTGGCGACTTTCAATTAAGCCTGTAAGCTAATAATCAACAAAATCACCGTGTTGACAAAATGTGATACTTTTACGAACGTACTGAACTTAAGCAATAAAGATATAGTAAACTTGTATCGCTAGTAAAAGCAGCAAACCAAGTAATGCTGTTTATGTAAGAATATCTATACTATCTTTATACATGGATTGTGTCCGGAAATTGAAGTCATAATCGCATGTAAATATTACCACAATCTCATCGTTATCACCACATTATGTTGATACCAGTTGGATCCAAAGCGGTCCCTGGGCTCCAAAATACAAAAGCCCGGGGTCTGCTTTCCCACTCTATCTCTGGATTTAGTTTATGGAGGTGAGTTATGTGTGACTCTTCAAACTTTTAACATTTCTTAAACTCACTTTCAAAATACCGAGATATTTTGTTTTTTTTAAACGTATATTCAACTTAAGTTCCCTTTACTAAAGGAATTTATTCCGAAAAATCCCCACTAATTTTATTTTCCAAAGGGTCTCTCACTAACATGAGCCATACTGTGTTATTCTAAGCTATTAAAAGTACAGAATTTTCACCCTCCGTATTTTGGAGCAAACAACATTTTTGGCATAGGCATTTTACGTAATGGTATGAATGGAGGCCATTTTAGAACGATCTCGAAATGAGGTCAAGCACTTTGTGGCTCTTTAGCCGTTTTATTCACACCTATTACATTACAAATGTTTCTAGTTAATTTTAAGCACCTATGTTTCGTTATCGATACTCCACGTATTGTGTATAAAAATCCAGAATGAGTTCTGTTATTGTGCATTACCAGTGTGCGCAACACACCTTTCATTTATATTGCCCTCTTTTTCAAAAATAATGTTACTGTTTTGTTTCCATCTGTCTAGTTTCCTTGTCTGTCAAGTAATAGAAAATATTAAGCTAACGTGGTTTATTTCTTTTATCCTTTTAATTATAATATATAAAGGGTGGAAGATTTTCATCTAACCTGGAGGCAAATTCCTTTAAATACTGAAGGAAGGAAAACATTCCTATATTTTTGAAAAGAAACAAATCTATATTTAAAGATTTTCGAAAACTCGCTTGCCAAACCCAGTAATCGACCCGACTAAAATCTGAAAAATAACATCGATCAATCAATCAACATTATTAGCATCAACCGATAGATAGTAGATATAAATCATAAAGATTACGTCATTCCATCTCCAGTATTAAGAGCACTCCCCTTCAGGTAAGGTCAAAATCTTCCACCCTGTATATCATCATACAGTCCATCATCCACAACCAGTTCATAGAAACCTATAATTTGTTAGTATTGAGATCATTTTGAAAACTTTGCTAGTCAAGATCGATCTGATTCTGACTGTACCACTAATTGAACTATAAAGTACTAAACGACAGTCTCTGTGGTGCGGATGCCATACCAACATCTATGGCAGTCGTTACAGGTATTTGGATCACTAAAACGTCCAAGAACTGGTCTAGCTGCTTGGATATCCCCTTTAGGTTGTGGAGGTCAGGATGGCAGTCACTTCACGGAAAATATTGAAGTTTAGTCAAGCCCGCGGTTAGACTGGTAAAGCAGACCCCAGATTCCAAGGTAAAAGCATCGGATGCAACTGAGATTAACGGTAAGATGCAGAAGAAGAAAGTACTAAACTCATTATCGTTAAAAAAGTATCAAGAACGTTTTCCATTGGATATTCTGAGTAGTAGTTTATGCAAAACAGCCTAGATTGAATCTAACTAATGAGCTCTAATTGGCAGTAATCTAGACGAGCAATTAATCGCATCAGTGCTGGTCACGTGATCCAGGATAGCCCCAGGGATTCGAACGTGAACGTATCTGACATCGATGAGTTAATACTTTAGTGTTGATGTTAATAGGATATCTGTTTATGGGATTTATGTAGGTTCTGGTGTCCATTAGTAAATTGGTAGCTTCATTATTGTTATTATCTTGAAAAAGATGGTGAGTATTCATTTGACACGTTTGTGGATAATTTTATTAGAATACGCCAATTCACATAATGATATAATGTGAATTGGCGTGCAAATCATATCTCATCTCCACAAGGCACTCATGACGAAGTGGAAGGAACTAATTGAACAGCCGATCACCAGGCGCGCCGCTATCGCGGTGGTAATGTTCGTCATGGCACACTGGAGAGTTTTTGTATTGTCAGTGGAGAGACCAAAAGCTTGACTTGCTTTGTCTTTTACACTGACGGCACAGAAACTCTTGTGCTAACAGGGTTGGCAGCGCGAGTGTGACTCCAATGACGTTGTTCACGTCCATAGGCCACGGTCACCACTTTTCATCAGGTGGGCCGTGTGCTTGTCTGCCAACCAAGTGGTATAAAAAAATGGACGAACTGGAGGACTGAGACAGGAGGGTCACTGAAACTCTTTACGGCCATTGTAACGTTGTAAATTTAGAGAGTAAGTAACAGTTATGTCATTGTAACTATTATCTATCAGTGCTTAGTCTTCTATTAATAAATTAAAACCTTCGTCGCTAAAAAGCCTCCAAAAACTTGAAAGTTAGCCCTTAACTTTGATATACCTAGTAATATGTTGATTCCTACGCTTGAATCATTGCAGGGATACCTTAACTGATAAAACACTCCATCATATCGGAACGATCCAAGGTCCCACCAACATGCTAACACTTGAATGAAAATATTACTAGGTTTATCAAAGTTAAAGGGCTATCCAACACAATTAATATTAAAAAAATTTGGAGGCTTTTGTGACAGGCGTTTTTTAAACTTTTTACTTAATATTTATTTTACATTTTTTAAATACTAGTCAATCCCTTTAATTTGATACACATACTGAGAGAGTTGTGAAAAAATATGTATTTTATCATTTTGTGGCGGCGGCGGCCATCTTGGACCTATTTTTTTTTCAAACATAGCTTAAAACACTCTCAACTAATATATATTTCAAACAAAAACACACAGACACGTAAAACTTATAACATCCCATCATTTTTTGCGTCGGGTTTTAAAAATATAGATTCTGAATATGTCGCAACGACAAATACATAGTATGACTCATTTTTCTATTCGATACAAACGAACTTATCTATGATATTTACTTTGTGTCCTTCATTCTTGACGTCTATATTTATAAAGTCCCAAGCAATAATGGGTTTATAGTTTAATATGAAAGCCTTTTAAGAGGTCTCAGAGGGCCCGTTATAATGCTTTCCAGTTCCAAGTATATTAAATTTTCATGACGAACGTTATATAATATTAAACTGAGTAAAATGTACGTTGATTAACTCACAAGAGAATACAAATATAGTATTATTAGCACTTTATTGTGGTACATTGTAAATGTAAATATTACACCAGACACTATTTTCGCCCTGATTACAATTAGTCGAAGCTGAAGAGGAAGTGAGTATATGAAACGTGAAATAACTAAAACCACTCAGTGTTTTGTCACCTCGACCATTATGAACAGGGAATCTGGTATGCCCTAGAAAGGTCATCTTAGGAACCCCAAGTGGTCTAACCCACAAAAATAGACCAATAGAGATCCCGATATAATCAAAGAATTATTTTTATTTATTCTGTATAGGCACATAAAGACCACTCATGATCGTCAAAATTGTACAATAATGTCAAGAAATATTATAAAACTATTAAATAACGTAGATAAACCATCGAAAATTATTCTTTCGCTGGTTCTGTAGGTTGGTTCTACTGAGAAAATATTAGCAAGAAACTCGGAGAACTGTATAAAAACTAGAACATCTTTATTTAAATATGGCTTTATTTACAATTTATATTGTGCGAGCAAGCAAGAGATTAGGATGCATGCATGCATGCATTCCAAATGTGCTAATTAAGTTCTTTCAATTGATACCAATCACGGCATGTTTATAGAATTTTTTTTAACACAATTCTTTTATCACTTAGAGGGCCTCATATTAGACGACCAAGACGATTCTAATGATACCTCACTTGTCCAGTTCTAATAAGTAGCTGAGGAGCTATGAGGGAACAGATGAACCTACATTCATACATAGATAACCTGTCAAAATCATAACCCTCCTTTGGCTTCGCCGTAGTCGGGAGAAAATAATGATTTTATATATTCTGTGTAGTCTATAAAACCACTAAAATGAATAATTAAATACGAGGTAAACCAAAGCAATTACTTTGACTTCTAAAAAACCTTGCCACAATAATTATAAAAATAAAACGTTTTACATTAATTGCTCATAATTCAATAATTTTCCAGTGACATCAATTGTCATCTAATCTTTGTAATGTTTAGTAAAACAAGCTTATTGAAAACTTCATCTTAGCCTATTTTTTATATACTCGTAAATACTAACGGCCGCCCACAACTTCATATGCGTGAGTTCGTTTAACCCCCTTAAGTGTGGAGTTCCTTAAACCTTTCTTAGCTGATGTCTTTTTTTATACCAATTAGGTAGCAGACAAAATTGGTTACCGTGGCACATGGACGTGTGCAACACCTGAGGAGCCACATTCGCGTTGCCGACCCTGTAAGCATAGAGTTTCTAAGCTGTCCGTGTAGAAGACAAAGCAGGACAATCCTTTAGTCTTCCCGCTGACAGTACAAATTCTTCAGTGAGCTCTAGCTACCCTACTCAACCCTGGGAACACAACACGAAGTTATTATAGCCGCGGTATTCTGTAGGGTGGAGGTACTTCCCCAGTCGGACTGATCAATTGGACGGAAATACCGCCATGTCCTACCTCCTCCAACCTACTTTCGATATAACACATTATATAACAAACCTACCTGCCAAATTTTAAGTTTTTAGGTGTTGTAGCTTCTGTAATTTCGCGATTAATCACTGAGTGATATTTCGCTTTTATACATAAAGATTTTTACTTATAAAAGAGCTGAAGAGTGTCTTTGTTCGAACGATTAATGGACATCTCACCCACGCAATAAGTACTCTGCGGGCCAACATGGTAAATATCCCGATTATTTTGATACTGATGTGAGTGACCATGATAGTTTAAATACCTATATAAAATAAATATAATTATTTTAACTTAATTTTATTTAGACTATTGATTAGAGTAATTTATATGTGCGAAAGAAAGATAAAATTTAAACAAGAAGTTAGCTGAGCAACAAGTTTTCCGTACCTACTATAAAATACTGCCAAGCTCACTTAATCTTAATAGTTGTTTAATAGCCTAATAAATAGCAGTAAGGCGTATGCATTGCGAGTAAGTAAACGCACTCGAGTGTGGGCAGATAGCTCTTTGAAGCTTTTAGTTGAAAAATAGTTGTTGAATTATTTGTGAAAGCAAGAGCTTATGTTGTTGAGGTTTCTAGACGTTAGATTAACGGAATGGAATAAAGTTCACTGAATTGGAATTTATTATTTTTTAAACGCCAGTTTGTATAGTCAGTATATACCTACTTATATACTAATGTATAGTAGTAGTACCTGTATTTAATCTTGATATTATGTAGACATATATTACTGCACTTATTCTAGGCAAAGTCTACGGGTCCTTTTAAAGCAGGTAGCCTTTAATTTTCAAACAATTTTCAAGTAGTAATAAAGCACTACATTCTAATCATACCACTACCTACTGCTTTTAACCTTATCTGAATGGAATAAGGTTGATACTTAATTAACAGTTGAAAAAGAGCTTAAGCGTTTTTTCGCCTGGTCTCAAATTAATTCTAACCCTATGTTTTTATCACAGTGTTAATCACGGCTTTCATTCAAAGCTTGTATATTGGAACCTGAGCCGCTCTTACTGACTTTCTAATTCCAAGACAAAGATTGAGGTTCCACAATAGCACATAAACTTAGGTCTCATAACTCAGGTTAGTTGTTTCTTAATTCGGTCTTACAAAATAATTCATATCAAAATTAAAGATAATATCTTTAATTTTTACCTAGTTACTTTTCATAATGCACCTACCTTGTTATTATCTGCATCACCTATTAGATTGACTGGTAAAGAATAGCTGTGGCATTAAGTCCGCCTGTGGACATGTGTGCATGAAGGTTAAATAAATAAATAAATTTAAAAAAAATACATATTATAAAAAACATCGACAGGATCGATGCAGTGACAGACATCGACCCTAGCTTCAAGAATACTCAGGTAGTATTAACTCAAATTAATTAATTATACGTTTATAACATCTTCCAAGAAATAGGCAAAAGCCATTTCTAAGAAAATAACAAGAAAACACTAAACAGTTTGATGAATCAAGTGGAATCACGACCCTTAGTAAAGGATACTTAAAACCGTCGTTGATACTAAGTATTACGAATGCCAGAGAAAATCAACTTTGCTGTTTACGTTCAAAGTTATTTAGGTAGGTACAGTCAGCATCAGATCGACCTTGACTAGCTATGTATTAAAAAAAAGGGATTTAAGATCTTTTAGAGTAATTTGCTAGTGAAGATCCTTATGATTAACCTACTAATGTTATAAATGCGAAAGTTTTTGAAGATATTTGAATATTTGTTTTACAATTTCAAGTTTTTTTTTAGCAGAGATAGGACACGACTATATTTCCGTCCAATTGAGCAGTTCAACTGGGGAAGTACCTCCGCCTTACAGAATACCGCGGCCATAATAATCTCGTGTTGTGTTCCCGGCGGTGAGTAGGGTAGCCAGAGCTCACTAGATGGTTTTTGTGCTGTCAGTGGAAAGACCAAAAGATTGTCCCGCTTTGTCTTTTACACTGATGGCACAGAAACTCTCAATGCTTGCAGAGTTGGCAGCGCGAGTGTGACTCTCTTGGTTTTGCACGCGTACATAGGCCACGGTGACCACTTTCCATCAGGTGTGCCGTGTGCTTGTCTGCCACCTAAGTGGTATAAAAAAAATCCTATATGTAAGCGCCTATAATATGGATTTCTTCAGGTTCGGCAGTGCCAGCCTTTGGTGTTACATACGTCCATAGGCCACAGTAACCACTTCTCGTATGCTTGTCTGCCACATAAGTGGTATAAAAAGAAACAATCGCGATCTAGTGGCTGAGATATAGTACAGGGAAAGATTACTTTTTATCAAGGGATTATGATTCTATGGATAGCGGAATCGGGAGTAACATTTCTCAGTTCTCAGGAGTAGGGTAACGGGTATCAGCTAGTTGATCACAAAATATCGTTATGAATGTTTAGGAGCACAGTGTCATGTCATAATATTTTTCATTCTAGAGATATGTCATCTGTGCTAATATAATGTCTGCTGTACACGAGTGAATACATTGCCGACGCTCCGCTACACCTCAAGAATGGCACAAACTCCCGCTCTACACGTTCACCTACATGTGTTGGCCAACGCGTTTGCCACTGTGTTCGCCAATGTATAGAACGGACATTATTCGAATCATAATATCGCACACTCGAATTAAAACACATCGTTTTAAACAAATTTCATTGCGCGCTTGGTTATCACAGATTCGCGCGCGCGATTAAACGGTAATGTAAATTTGTTTTCAAATTACCATAATCTGTGCCATTTTCTATTTACTGTTAGTGTTCTCTTCATTGTACTTAAATATTATAGACTAACTATTGCCCGCGGCTCGTCATGCGTGGTTGTTTATTATTGCAACCAAACATAGCCCATATACTATACATATATACATATATAAGTCTATCATATGTCATATTCCAAGATCTATTCAACCCCTGAATCAAATTTTAATCGGATTCAATCAGGTCAATTGGTTAATATGAGCAATATTAGTACAGATGTATTATTAAGTAATTTATTTACAAATTAGATTTCAGTCTAACTGTGTTATTATATTAACTATATCTTTATTTCGACAGCCTCTGTGGCGTGGTGGTAGTGAACGCGACTGCCACGCAGGAGGCGCGGGTTCGATCCCCGCCCAGTGCAAATATTTGTATGCATGAATATGGGTATTTGCATTGCTCTGGGTGTTTCTATGTATAATATGTATGTGTTTACAAAAAAAAAAGTATTTAAGTATGTTAATCCGTATTCTAGATTCCATAACACAAGCTGGTTAAACTATGCTTACCATGGGTCTAGATAGCGTTGTGTAGAATGTTGAAGAATATTTATTATATTTATTTTGATAAGCTAATCGTTCTTGACACGTTATATTACAGTATACTTTAAAACAATATTCCTTACGAATACTCCGATTAACAACTTCATATTTTGTTAGCGTCTTAAGAGAAAATGAAATCTAAAGATCCCATTACTTATGAAAAGCCTCGCGCCAGATACCGTACAAATAATGTGCTAAATTGTTCCCTAAATCCATTTAAGTAACGTCTCAGTCGTTAATTATTCAGTTTGAAGAAACCCCAGTTTTAAAACGACCTGCGATTAAAGCAAAGGTTGAAATACGTCCCCGAGGAGCATGCATCGAAATAATGAAGGCATCAAGATTCCAATTATCCAATGCTTTTGTTCCAACCCACTTCGCAAGCCTATTGTCATCACATTCTCGCATTCAATGAATATTTTTCATTCATTTGTGCCTTTAATTAATATCTATTTCAGAAAATTTCCATTGAAACTGTACCCTTCCGTACCCTAGATGTTCTCTTTTGTTGTTTAATTGATTTTGGGGTTGGGTAAAATCGTAAAAGGATTAGTGCAAAGAAGGGATTCTATATAAATCACGCGTTTAGTAAAGTGATCTGAAATTACTATGAGCCCTTTTATATTTCATTAGACATACGTTTTATCCATTAAAAGGCTTTTAAAACTAAGGCATTGTCCCTTTGAGATGAGTGGGCCACAAACGCTCGAATCACGGACATGTAGTACTACGGATGTTGATAACATTATATCAGAAAGGTGAATGCTATCCCGTAATGTTTGAAGCTCTCCTTCCTTAGGCTTAGATAGTAAATATAGCCATTAACTTGACCTTTGGGGAAATTGTTCCTTTCAGTAATAAAAAAAATAATTAAAAAAATAAACTCACGCCTATATCCCCTTAGGGGTAGGCAGAGGTGCTAGCACCCACATTTCGCCAGTTTATGTTTAGGTCCCAATGTGATAGGTGGCGAGCCTATTGCCATTAACCGGGCACTTATAAACCTGCGATAAATACACACATAACTTCGAAAAGCATCGAAATGTCATTGGTGTGTGCCATGGTAAAACCTGGGATCGAACCTGAGACCTCGTCTCAGCAGTCCATTACCCATACCACTAGGCTATTGCGGTTTGTTTTATTCCTATCAGTAATACTCGTATAAAATCCTTCTGTAAACTGGAGTATGTTGATAGTAATGTTTAACGGGTATTAAAACGGAACAAATAGAAGCGGCAAATAGGACAAGGCTACTAAAACAAAACATTGTAATCATCATCTATGCGATAGTCTCGGTCGCGTCTGAGGTTATCACCCCGGAGTTCGGGGACCGCTTTTTTTCTGTCTATCTTGTAGCAAACATTTTAATTAGATTAAATAAACATGTACGAAAAAGCCCGATAAATTAATTGTTGAAGTATTCTCATAGCACGGCCGCATTGTAAACCAGCGGTCAGATTTTTTTTTATACCACTTAGTTAGCAGACAAGTATACGGCCCACCTGATGGAAAGTGGTTACCGTGACCTATGGACGTGTGCAACATCAAGGGAGTCACAATTGCGCTGCCAACCCTTTAAGCATAAGAGTTTCTGTGCAGGCAGTGTAAAAGACAAAGCAGGACAAGCTTTTGGTCTTCCCACTGACAGCACAAAAACTCTCCAGTGAGCTCTGGCTACCCTACTCACCACCAGTTTATGAAGCATTAGGTGCTGCAAAGTATCTGGAGCATAGTGGTGAGCGCGGCCGCTACTCAGGAGGCGCGGGTTCGCTCTTAGCTCAGTACAAATATTTGTATGTGTGAATATGGGTATTTGCATTGCTCTGGTCTTGCCCCGGAGAACACGTTATGCCATTGGTCTCAGTTGGCATACGAACATTTTTTTTTTATACCACTTAGTTGGCAGACAAGCACACGGCCCACCTGATGGGAAGCGGTTACCGTGGCCTATGGACGTATACAACACCAGGGGTGTCACACTCGCGCTGCCGACCATGAAGAAACCTTCTGATGCCCCTTTTGAAGAATCCCATATTGTAGGTGCTTGAGAAAACCGCAGCAGGGAGGTCATTCCACAGCTTGAGTGTGCGTGGGATGAAGTTTCTTTCATACCGCACAGTGCGCACCGTCTCAGGTTGCAATGTGTGAGGATAGAATGTAGCTACGGGCATCATGTCAAACAATTCATCTGAGCACAAACCATTGTATAGGCGGTAGAACACACACAGTGAGGCAAAATCCCTCCTAAGGTTAAGAGGTTCCACACTACCATGTGAGTATGGGATTGTCAACCAGGTGACATCTAATACGGGTCGTTGGAACCCTAAAAAGTTTAACAACTGGTCTACTGGTCTAACTGCAATGCTTCAATATCGCTATTGGGTTGTGGATGTTCAGATGGCAGTCACTTTGAAGTTGAAATATATCGAAGTCCAGCCAAATCCATAGTTTGACTGTAAAGTGGACATCACACTATGAGGTGAAAGCTTTGGATTGATTGAGATTAACGCTAGGATGAAGAAGAAGCTCCTGCTTGTGGCTACACCAGCATGAAATTCAGACCCCTTTTTTATACCACTTAGGTGGCAGACAAGCACACGGCCCACCTAATGGAAAGTGGTTACCGTGGCCTATGGGCGTGTGTAACACCAGAGAAGCCACACTCGCGCTGCCGACCCTGTAAGCACAGAGTCTCTGTGCCGTCAGTGTAGAGGACAAAGCAGGACAAGCCTGTAGTCATCCCACTCACAAATTTTCCAGTGAGCTCTGGCTACCCTTCTCACCGCTGGGAGCACAACACGAAGTTATTATAACCGCGGTATTCTGTAGAATGGAGGTACTTCCTCAGTCGGACTGCTCAATTGGGCGGAAATACCACCGTGTCCTACCTCCTTAAAAACCCCTACTCCGCAACTCGTGGGAACTTTTTTCAGGGGTAAAAATTACCTGTGTATTATTTAAGACCTATACCTGTAAGATCTATACCTGTACCAAATTTCAGCTTGATCTGCCAAGTGGTTTAAGCGTAATCGTGTAACAAATATCCAAACATACCATATTAGCTCGAAATTATATGCTCACATTGCTACTCATTATTTTCCCTTCATATTAGTATGTATTGTTTATTTTGTGTATATTTTTGTGTTGTTGTATAATTAGGTTTATAATACGTTACGTAAAGCTGTATATTATTTGTGTTTTTCTTTCTCTTTCTTTTTGTTATAATACTTATAACTTATACATGTACGATATTAGTAGGATTTATATATATTCATTTACAATAAATGGATGTGAATTGACAAAAAAAGTGTTATAGGGCGGTCGGAAATCAAAATGCCAAGAGCGACGCTTTAAAAGCCTTATCGATGATGGCCTCCAAAAAGGTCAGGCATGTATAATTTGCGAGCGGTGAACATGGTTGACACCCAAAAAAGGAAAGAAGTCCACGTATTTTGTATATTTTCAGAAGTATGATAGGTATATTTCTAAATAATACAACGTGCGTTGTGAACTGCGATGGGCAACTTTTTTGTTGTTTGATACTAAATTAAACTGAACTCCCAGTGACAAATCATTGTATGATTAAGTATAGGTTTTAAACAATTCCGAGCGAAAGCAGAAGTCCGGCCCATTGTACAAATAACTTTATGTATCATATTTTTTCACAAATAATTGACATTCCATAATTATAAATTAATTGCATGCCGCCATTCTTTTGGGCACATTACCAGTCGACATCGATGAGTATTCTATTCGTATTCTATTTTATATTATCTATATATTATACAATAACAAAATATATCATTGTAATTTAAATAAATTTATCTGTACAGTTCATCAATTTTAAGAACTATGCTCTGCGAGACACCTGCTATACCCTAAATTACACACACACACACATAATCACGCCTTTATCCCCGAAGTGTTAGACAGAGGTGAATTAACACTCACATTTCACCAAAAAATGTTTTCGGCCCCACGTAATAGGGAGTGAGCCTATTGCCATCTTCCGGGCACTATTATTGACTCGAGGGTGGTATCTCTGAGTCTGGGCTGTATATATCTGTCTGATGTTAAACAGTCCTATTCCTTAGTCGCCTTGTACGACACCGCATGGGAAGAGATAGGGTGGCCCAAATTCTGCTCTGCCGGGAACCACGCAGCTACCCTAAATTGCATAGCAGTATTTTAATTTATTATACACTTAGTTACTCATAGTTATATAAATATGGTCTTCTAAGAGTTCCTACTTATTCAATCAATGTAATAATATTTTGAAGCCTGATTGCCTTCACTTACAGTCGCATATTTTTACTTTTACACATCAATTTTCTTGTAAAATTAAATTGATTATAGCTAAGATAGGTTTAACCTCCCTAGGGGTCGGGGAAGATAAAATCTTCGGATAAAATCGGATATTGGCAGAGTGTGGCTTGTACCTACCTGAAATGTAAACATCTATTTCACCCATATTCCTACAAATAAACTCAAATAAACAAATAAACTCATTCATTTCATTTCATTTCATTTCATTTCATTTCATTTCATTTCATTTCATTTCATTTCATTTCATTTCATTTCATTTCATTTCATTTCATTTCATTTCATTTCATTTCATTTCATTTCATTTCATTTCATTTCATTTCATTTCATTTCATTTCATTTCATTTCATTTCATTTCATTTCATTTCATTTCATTTCATTTCATTTCATTTCATTTCATTTCATTTCATTTCATTTCATTTCATTTCATTTCATTTCATTTCATTTCATTTCATTTCATTTCATTTCATTTCATTTCATTTCATTTCATTTCATTTCATTTCATTTCATTTCATTTCATTTCTTTTTGCCCTATGACTTAATAGGGAATTAAATTTTCATTCTTGTTGAAACCTTCGTGGCCTATTAGTCTAATATAGTATGCTTATCAAGGAGATGATGTTTGGAGTTAAAATAAATTATGTACAATGGTTCATAGGGCATTCCATACCATTATTTGTTTATACCACAGTTTGAAATACCCCACGACATTGTTTGAGTTCAGCGTTTCATAACATAGCATGAAATACCATGCACAAAAAATACATTAGGGACAGACATTTTTTAATTTAGTGGAAATCATCTACTATCGCATGAGGAGAATATGGTTATCGAACCGCAAAAAAAAAATACAAAACATAACATAAATTCACGCCATTTTATGTTTAGGTCCCAATGTAATAGGTGGTGAGTCTGTTGCCATTAAACCTGCGATAAACACACACATAACTTCGAAAAGCATCGAAAAGTCATTGGTGTGTGCCATGGTAAAGCCTGGGATCGAACCTGAGACCTCATCACAGCAGTCCATTACCCATACCATTAGGCTACAAATACATCATTTAATTATTAAAACTTTGCCAATTAAATTACAACCGTGTACTGTCGCAAAATATGTTATACCTTGACAAACAAAATTAATTTGAAGGAAATACACAAAATGATTTTGAAGTTAAAGTAATAATACATATCTTATGAGATAACTTTCGGAATACATATTATTATCATCGTCAATCATAAGGTAAGTGACATCCACAAGATCAACATAATTAAATACAGGATTAAAACTTGAGTTATCCTCGAATAATTTTATCCTAAAACTCGTTTTGACGAGGCAACAGTAAAATTTTAAAACATATTTTTGTATTCTATTACATTCTACACTCGAATCTAGACCCGAAATAATAACATTAATTATTATTTAGCATGTTGCGGGTTCGTGAATGAAGGAAAGAAATAAAAAAATATTATTTATAACGCACTAAAGCGAAAAAATTTGTGAATTGTGAATATAATTTTTATTATGCCGTTCATTAATTATGCAGTGTAGCAGTTTATTGTTAATTCTCGCCCTTGTTCTTCATTATTTCTTACTTCCTCATGTAGCTACATAATAGCATAAAAAATCTACCATTTTATAAAAACATTACTCTTATCTCGAATTACAAATTACTACAATTTCTCGCTAATTCCAACAACTCGACTAATTTTTTATGTTAGAATTTCATGTAATGGGAGTATAAAGTGACGTTTAGATTTTGTTCGCCTTTATTACATGTTCAATTCTTTGGCCGACACTTTACGTTATCGTAATCTTTTCAATCATCTTCCGATTTCTTTACTTCCTTTAACATTTTTCGTTCTCTTCCCATATCATAGAAGGCGACTAAGGTATAGAGCTGTCCTCTACCCAACAGTCAACACACAGTCTACATATTTTATTTATATTTATAAATTTTAATGTTGGCGAAATGTGGGTCAGTACACCTCTACCTACCTCTTTGGAGATTCATAGGCGTGAATGTATGTATGTAATCTTTTCAATTTTACTACGATTTTCTTAAAATAAACGCCTATTCAAAATAAAAATAGAACACTTGAAAAATAGGGAGTATTTTGCAAGCTCACAACTTAGAGCGCCATCTGTTATTCACTGGAAGTAACTACGATTCGATGCGTAAGCGGAAAACGTTTCGAGGCTGCTCATTTTTCGCTTAATGATTTACATTCTTTCCCCATTTCTAGCAAATGAGCGTGCTTCATAATGAATTTGGGAAATACTGTACTGTTACAACGAATTTTTAGAAAGAACTGGTTTTGTACCAATTTTATTTGTAAGGAATGCCGTGTGAGTTATAGCTTGCTTGAACATTGAAAGCAATTTGCATGTACTTGAGCTTATAAATATTCTTGACAGCAGGAATTGAGGTTTCAAATCATATTCTAAACGTGTACTAGAAGAGTTTTCATGTTTTAGATGCGTGTGGAGTTCACACTGTACAACTTTGGTAAACAATAAAAAATCGAAAGTTCAAAGGTTCCATGTCATGACATTTATTTTGTCTAGTTTTAATATTTTTTATTGTAGTAGCAATAATACTATAAATAATCTAAAAAATTCAACTGTCTAGCGATCACTACTGCCCTCTAAGACAAGTGGAAATTCGTTGGCCGGTGTTTCGTAGAATAGAATGACAAATGTATAGGATTTGACGTTAATGACCGTCGTCAACGCATGGGGCTGATAACAGACAGATGAACAGACAAATAGACAGCGTAGTTCGTTTTTACCTTTACGAAACCCTAAAAGTTAACTTTCCTTTACCCGAATAAGCAAGGATAATGGCCATTCATTAGTTTCTTTTCTTACACAACTCACGAGCTTGAAACTTTTTATACAACCCCATCGACTTTGGGCCTTTTTACCCAAAACATAATGACTGACTTGACTGAACTATGACTAATAACATTTTAGTAATTATATAATTGTAAAGTAGTCGTGTATGCACAAAAGTCTTGGGTTATATAAACGATACTGAATACAATTTTTTTTTTTAATTCTTATCTTTGTCTATTTGAGCGCGATGAACATAATAACTACTGAAAAATGCGGATTTTTATTTTGTTTGTTTGATCGCAATCAGTTAAGTAAGACGGGAGATATAAGAAAAAAGTCACGCTAACTACATCCGCGTGGGCAGAACCGCGGGACGAAAGCGGGCGTTTTAGTAATAATGATGTTTACTTAGCCAAGAAAGTTTTCAAATTCATATTGGTAGCATGGAGTGCAAGAATAAATTTAAATTGATTACCTATCCGAGTATTGTTTCCAAAAAAAATCTTAATGGTTTTAAAAACGATTTTCCACCAACCATTTATACTACGCTTTTGTAAATATTTGGTAGAAATGTTTGAAATAGCGAACTTAGCAGTAAATGCAAATCAATATTTTTATGAAAAGGCAAAACGGTAAGTTCTTTGGAAATTCTCACCAACCAAAAGAGTGTGACGACATACTTATTTTTTAATTGATTTATAATTCAGAATTTTTTGATCTGTACGTACGGTGTTCTGTCTATAAATCGATTTTCTTTCATTTTATTATTAACTATGTGAACTCAATCATAGCTCATAAAAATATACACCTGTATCTATGAAAGTGATAAGATATTTACTAAGACGTCGAAATATATTTATGATGGAGTTTTTTTTCTACTCTACCAGTGCCTTGGAAGCGCTGGTAAATTGAGTTTAAGTAATAATTCTACTTAAATTATTGACGTCAAAAAGAAGCAATTATATTGTTCAAGTTTGAAAATAAACGACTATGACCGAAAATTTAGGATTAAAACCATACCTACACCATCGTGCAATGGTTTTAATTCTAAATGAAGTAAAAAAGTAAAAATGTATTACTAAGTAGAACAGTTTTTATCACAGCAAGAATAAGCTGACTGCGGTAATATAGAGCAGTATGCTGCTCTTGGCACGGTTTATAAGAATGCCGGAAGAATTGTTCTTTTTGATTTCTTCATTTGCATCTTTTCCGTTCCCCCACCCCTAACTGGCAACGCGCTAGTAAGTGTTCGAAGGTCTCGGTAATCACTTACCTACTATTAGGTACGATTTGGAATCAATTTAATTTATTCAGTTTAGGCACATAAATAGCACATATTAATGACAAAATTGTAAAATTATGTCAAAAAATATTTAATATGGTAATTGGAAAATAGTTCTTTCGCTGATTCGGTCCGTTCGTTCTGCTGAGAAAATACCAGCAAGAAACTCAGAGAACTGTTTTAGAACTAGATTTTTTTTTGATATGGCGTTATTTACAATTTATATTGTGCGAAAGTACAAGAGATTTGGATGACCATGCTTTTTTGTCGTTAAAATATTTATGTACTTTATATTAACCTTTTTTCATTAAACATTTATTACATAACATAAACACATAACATAAACTCACGCCTATATCCTCCCCGATGGGGTAGGCAGAGGTGCTAGCACCCACATTTCGCCAGTTTATGTTTTGGTCCCAATATAATAGGTGGCGTGCCTATTGCCATTAACCGGGCACTTATAAACCTGCGATAAATACACACATAACTTCGAAAAGCGTCGAAAAGTCATTGGTATGTGCCATGGTAAAACCTGGAATCGAACCCGAAACCTCGTCTCAGTAGTCCATTACCCATACCACTAGGCTACCGCGGTTATTACCTCTATTTTAAATTTATTAAAGGGCACATCAACCAAATTCTGAGGAATTTTACGTTGCATTAGCAATATTAGGCGATGGGCATATGGTAGCCCGGGATATCCTCACCAGTGAACTAGTACGACTGCTAATTCACAGACGAAGTTCTAGTGTACGATTTCTTCTATGACGTGGGAGTTTTGATCGTAGTTGTTCAGTAAGTGTATATTGTAGTACCCCTTTTACTAGCTATGAATAGTTTAAGAACGTGGCGGCGTGTCGAATAATATATTTTTACTTCTTTGCTACTAAACTTATAAGCGAGAGTTCATATTGATTTGGTTTCCGACATCAGTCAAAATGTAAGACGTTAGTGATGAATATTTAAGGGCGTAATCTGCGCTGCTGTGTCAAGGTATCATGTGTACGTAACAAGTCTATCGATTGAATACGCTCTACTGTACGACACATAAGAATTTAAGTGTCTATACATTGGAAAAATAAAATAAAAAAACTTAGTTTCTGTTATATTAAAGATACTGAACACAAAAATACTTTTCTGGAATCCTAGTCTATTTTTTTATGTTTGTTTGGCTGTAGAAACTGCTAAACGGATTTCGATACAGTTTTTTAAAGAAGGAGGAGAGACAGAAAAGATATGATTCCGAGGGCGACCGCATATGACAGCGTACCGTGAAATAGATTTGAATGTGATAATTTTGTTTATTGTAAAAATATGTGAACATTAACACCCACAGAAGCTCTATAGTGGACCTTCTGCTGACTACGCGCCCAGATGAATACTCCATAAGGGTGGAAGCACCTCTCGGTAATTCGGACCACAGCCTCGTCCGGGCGCAAGTGACACTCGCGCGGCCTGAACCACCGCGGCCACCTCAGTGGAGGCATGTGTGGCACTACAAGTCGGCAGACTGGGATGGACTGCGAGAATTCTTCGCGTCGTACCCGTGGAGACAGCTTTGCTTCTCTTCTGATGATTCAAGCGCCTGTGCAACAGCAGTCGCTGACGCGATTCTAGTGGGTATGGAATGTTACATCCCTAACCGCTGGGTCGCGACAGGAGCGAGCAAACGCCTGTGGTTTAATAGGCCTTGCAGGGAAGCTAGAGACCACAAGCAATCTGCATACAAGGCTTGGACCACGGCTCTTGCCAATAAGGATCCGAACATCGCTGAAGTGAAGCGGAAGTTGAATGCTGCTTCAAGGTCCAGTAAAAAGGCAACGTCTAGTGCGAAGTTTGAGCTCATCGGCAGAATTGGCGAGCGGCTTGCGCGCTACCCATCTGGCAGTCGTGCATTTTGGTCGCTCGCTAAAGCTGCTGAGGGAAACTTCTGCCAGTCTTGCCTTCCGCCGCTGCAAAAATCCGACGGTAGTCTGGCCCATGGCGCTAAAGAGAAGGCCGATCTTTTGGGTAATCTCTTTGCGTCAAACTCGACTATGAACGACGGGAACGCCGAACCACCCATCATCCCCAGCGGTGGTGCTTCGATGACCGAAATTAAAATCACACAACGGGTGGTCCGGCGCGAGCTTAAGTCCCTAGATGTTCGGAAGTCGAGTGGGCCGGACGGTATACCGGCGATGGTGCTTAAGCACTGTGCCCCCGAGCTGTGCCCTGTACTTACACGCCTTTTCGCACTCTCATACTCCGCGAGGCAGGTCCCGGCCTCGTGGAAGACTGCATTCGTGCACCCTGTACCTAAGAAAGGTGACAGGACAGATCCGACCAATTACAGGCCTATCGCTATAACCTCCCTTCTCTCGAAGGTTATGCAGCGTGTTATTAATACACAACTCCTGAGATACCTTGAAGGAAACGATCTACTGAGCGACCGACAGTACGGTTTTCGCCACCGTCGCTCTACCGGTGACCTTCTTGTGTATCTCACAAACCGGTGGGCGCAAGCCATCGAGAGTCGCGGTGGGGCACTAGCGGTCAGCCTCGATGTAGCGAAGGCCTTCGATCGGGTCTGGCACAAAGGTCTTCTTACAAAGTTGCCATATTATGGACTCCCCGAGGGATTGTGCGAATGGATCTCCAGCTTTTTGTCCAACAGAAGCATCCAAGCCGTCGTCGACGGCAGCTGCTCGGACCGCACGAACATAAACGCTGGTGTCCCACAAGGCTCCGTGTTGTCTCCGACGCTGTTTCTGCTGCATATCAATGACATGCTGTCTGATGGCTCCATTCATTGTTATGCGGACGACAGTACCGGGGACACGTGTTACACGGGCCGTGCAAATATCCCTCAGTCCGAGGTGGAGAAGAGTCGCGAACATCTTGTGTCTGAAATCGAGACTACTCTCTCTGGAGTGTCCGATTGGGGTCGACTAAACCTAGTCCAATTCAACCCCACTAAGACACAAGTATGTGTATTCACCGCTAAGAAAACCCCATTCATTGTAGCGCCGCAATTCCTGGGCACACCGCTTACCATCTCCTCGAGTATCGGGATCCTTGGTGTCGATATCTCCAGTGATGTCCAATGCCGAAGTCATTTGCAGGACAAGGCTAAGTTGGCATCAAGAAAGCTCGGAGTGCTCAACAGGGCGAAGCAGTATTTCACTGCGGGGCAGCAACTCCTTCTTTATAAAGCACAGGTCCGGCCTCACATGGAGTACTGCTGTCACCTTTTTGCTGGAGCACCTGCATACCAGCTTGACCCCTTCGACTCGTTGCAAAGACGGGCATTGAGGCTGGTTGACAATCCCATACTCACAGGTAGAGTGGAACCTCTTAGCCATAGGAGGGATTTTGCCTCACTGTGTGTGTTCTACCGCCTCGCATAAACAATGGTTTGTGCTCAGATGAATTGTTTGACATGATGCCCGTAGCTACATTCTATCATCGCACCTCTCGCCATAGGCAGGGAATTCATCCCCACACATTGCGACCTGAGACGGTACGCACTGTGCGGTATGAAAGAAATTTCATCCCACGCACACTCAAGCTGTGGAATGACCTCCCTGCTGCGGTTTTCCCAAGCGCCTACAATATGGGGTTCTTCAAGAGGGGCATCAGAAGGTTTCTTCATGGTCGACAGCGCGAGTGTGACACCCCTGGTGTTGCATACGTCCATAGGCCACGGTAACCGCTTCCCATCAGGTGGGCCGTGTGCTTGTTTGCCAACTAAGTGATATAAAAAAAAAAGTGAAACAATAAAACAAAATGATTAATTGTGTATTGGATAAGCATTGCAATGGAAAAGGATTCTTTTATCCGTACTTAGCCTCCTGTTTTGGACCACTGTGCGTGCAGAGTACTGGCTAAAGCAGTCAACCTTGTTCCGCCTAGAAACGCAGAAGCTTACTGGCTTCACAGGCTTTGCGGATCGTGAACAGCCGTTTCCTCGCCAACGAAATACCCTCTGCAAAGGGGCTGACCGTAACACCACAGTATAATAGATGCTTGTTGAGGGGACTCCCCATAATTATTCTTAGACTTGTTCTATCCAATTTTAGCAGATGTTTCCTTGCGGCTTCTCAATGAAGCCGTTTATCCGTAATAAAGATTAAGAGTAATGTACATGAAAATATGTAAATATATAGTTATAGACAAATGACATGATTGTGGGACTGATTTTATTTTATTTCTATGGTATATTTTAGTTCGTTCGGATGAAGTGTCGAATTATTGCTCAATACTCAATACATTTATTGCGTTCCATAATGTACACACAGTTGTTCAGTACAACTAATGACACTATTAAGAAGCCGCAGTGAATTAAAACTATAAACAAAGTTATCATGCCCCGCATCTGCAGTTGTCGTATACCTTCGGAATCATAACCAAAATCTAATGGTTGTTTAATCAAAGTTATTTTAATTGACTTTGAGATATGACGAAACGCGATTATCAAAACCCAAACACTAGGAGCTACTATCATAGTTAAGAAATAAATATAGCAATCATACTTTAAAACAAAACAAATCTCGTTGCTAAAACAAATGAAAATACAAAATATAGCTCATTTTCAGACGTTAAATTTCATTTCATTTACAATTTGCCGCTACAAATAATATAAACAACTATGTTTAATACAAAAAGGACATCGGTCCTCGACGTTTGATAGGCAGCTAATTGATGGATTGTTATACAACATGATCCCAACGGAAAGTCTCGCGATAATTTATTTCGGCTTTGTTTGTCGTCCCTTTAGTGCGTGATAAACTCTTTTTTCTTTTCTTTTAGCTATTTTATTTTTGATGTCAATGGATGAGATTGGTTGGTGATTGATAAATCGAACTTTCAGTGTTTTTATTGAGCGCGATATTTTTTGTGATGCTTTTTTTTTGGTTGGGTGAAATATAGTGTTTCAAATAATATCCAAGTTAGGTAATGATAAAAGGATAATGTTTATAAAATTGTTATGGTTATAAGTAAAAAAATTGCCATTGAATGTTCCTAACAGATTGATTTCTCTCTGACTATATGTTGGAGTGCAAAAAAGTTAATAACTGGTATACCTACAGAACGTCGATATCGCCAGGTTGTGGAGGTCAGATGACAGTCACTTCACGAAAAATATCAAAATTTCGTCGCTTTGTAATTAATGAAATGTCTACCAGAAAACTGAGTTAGCAAAAGAATCAGAGAATGATAATAAAAGTTCAAATCGATTAAGATATAGAAAAAATGTAATCGGGTGGGATTCGAAACCGCGATCTTTTCTTACAGGAGAAGCGCTCTGACCACTAAGCCACAGAACCTTTGCCCAAATCCATCCAAATACTTCTATACATATATCCATTTTATGGCGACGGTTAATTTACATACATACCAAGGGCTTTAATATTTCATTCGATTTCAAAAAGTTTCCGAAATGTCTAATAAGTACATTTTAAACTAAGCCCATTTTATACCATTGATAAATACCTGCAGTTGTTATGTCAAAAAACCACGAGGAAAGTTATCTTAATACTTTAGTAGTAGTTACTGTAGTTTTACTGCTAATCATAGTTTTAATATTGACAAACTTCAAATTTGGACTTGGTCATCCATTCCCATCTTAAAAATTTCACCCTGTATGCACTTATGTATGTGTTGTGTATGTATGTATGAGTACACTTTATTCTATGGGCACCATAAGATGGTGTTGAAGACAACAAACGTCATTCTATACACCCTCTGAAAAATTAATCTTGACCGACATCCACTTATGTATAATTTTTTCTCGTCGCCAGTTCTAATAGAATATTTTATTACAAACTTATTTGGAATAGCGATATACGGAATGGAAGAAATACCATTTGTACTACGTGTGGTATGCGAATGGGTCATCGCAGCACAGTTAGTACCACTTACAGATACGCTAAAGCATTACAGAACTTTAGAGAGATATCGTGTCTCGCTTTTTAGGCGCTCGATGACCGTGAGCAGTGTGATATCAAATAATTTTACTGGTAAGAGACATTGAGATATATACTAATATTATAAGTACGAAAGTAATTCAGTCGGTCTTTCTGTATGTTACGCTTTTACACCAAAACCGCTGAACAGATTTTGGTGAAATTTGGTATAGGGGTAAATTAGACCTTGAGAAATGTTGAAAATGCATATGTTTAAACCACTTACAGATACACGATAAGCAATACAGAATTTTAGAGAGAACTCTTAGAGTTTGCTTTTTGGCAGTGGGTAACAGTGGGCAGTGTAATATTAAATTTCACTGTAAAAGTGAGATATTTTTCTTTTATCTTTTAATTTTATATAATTGTATTCAGACCACTTACAGATACGCTAAAGCATTGTAGAGTGTTGTAGAATTCTAGAGAGAACTCATGAATCTCGCATTTTAGGCAATATCAAATTTCACTGATACATTGAGATATTTTAATTTGTTAATTTAATATGATTTTTTTATACAACTTCGGTGGCCGACAAGTACACGGTCCACCTGATGGAAAGTGGCTACCGTGACCTATAAACGTGTGCTACACCAGAGGAGTTACACCCGTGCTACCGACCCTGTAAGAACGGAGAGTTTCTGTGCCGTCAGTGCAGAAGACACAATCAGGACAAGCCTTTAGTCTTCTCACTGACGGCACAGAAACTCTGCAGTAAGCTCTACCCCACTCACCGCCGGAAACACATCACGAGATTATTATAACCGTGGTATCCTGTAGGGCGGAGGTACTTCCCCAGTCGGACTGCTCAATTGGACGGAAATCGTGTCCTACCTCATCTATACAAACATTTGCACTGAGCAGGAATCGAATCCACTCTCCCTGCATAGTAGTCACGTTTACTACCGCCATGCCACAGAGATTAATTTCGCTACCCATAGCAATACGAAGAACTGTTGAACTAAAACCAGTCGTGAGTTGCTTGCATTTCTGCAAAATTGCAGTAGCTAAGTCACTCGGGTGGTAGGTATTCTCTAATATCATTAATAATTATTCTCGGAGAACATGTAAAGCCGTTGGGACCCAGAGTCGTGAACACCACTGAGAATAATAATTATGAATGGGAGAAGTTATCTCTAAAATTTTAATCAACTGACTTAACTTCAAAGATTTTTACTTAAGGATTGAGTAGGAGATAGAGTAGGAATTAAGAGTGAAAATGGGGGTATATGGGGATTTTCAAAATATACCCACCTGCAGATGTATAAATATCTGGCAGAGGTTGAAAGTGGAAAGTTAGACGGCATAAATAATTACGGAGAAAAATTAAAACGGTGAAATGGACTATAATAGTTTGCAGGGAAATCACTTTTCATTGAAGTTTTTCTGTTCTCGTTTGGAATCTTTTCCCTTTGAACAGTCGATATTGCTTACAACCTTTTGTCTCTTAACCGTTTTTATCTACCTACTCACTGATATTCGTATAAGTTACGTTAACCGGCGGTAACACCTCCAAGTGGGTATGCTCTTATGCTGAAATGGTCACATTAAAAAATTAAAAACAACACTTTAACGACAGTCTTCACGCACAGATATTTAAAATAAAATATAATACAGGTCCTCTATGGGCAATTGTATCATTATATGTAACTTTTTTTCAACTGGACGCAAGGAGGTATCAATACATTTTTCTCCCTTTATCATTCTTTAAGTAACTACTATAACTTTATTCTGTCCCAACATTAACTGTACATCTGTAGTTATCCAAATAAAATATATTTAAGTGTGTATATATAGCGAAACTTCTAACCGAAATCGCTTCTACTTTCAAAGTTAGTGAAGAACAAACTTTCTTCCTCGAGACTGTCGACGTTTTTCTGGACGAATATATTTGTAATGGAATGGGCTTAGATGATGTTGTTGATTTTATAACAGTATACTAAAAGTTATTATACCTTTTCTCTGTAAGCCTTATACGTGAATGTTAATATGATGACTGTTGTCATGATTTATTTAAACTATTCATATTTTTATTTCAAAATACGGTGTGTATTAATGGATGTTTCCCGTTCATTAATACCCTTCTTTAATATTATAATTCACTGGGAATCTTTTGTTCTACTCCGTAACAAAGTTCAAGAATGCTACATGTTTTTGGGTATGTTCACCTAAAAAAAAACAGATTCAAAAAACTGTTTTTACTGTATGGTCAAGTTGTGTTGGTATGGTCATGTTGTCAAGGCCCAATGCCTTGACAAGTGTGCATAAATTATGATTGATCAAATGTTTTGAAGGGCTCCAAAATCGAGTTAAAAATCAATTATATGCGAGTGCAATCAAAAATGAATTGTAAACATCGTGTTAATAAAAGAAAAATGTGTTGAGAGAGTATGCCTTCTGAGTTGAACCGCTGAGTTTAATCTTTATCGAGGAATTCTAGTGTAAAGATTTTAGTGCAGTGGAGTGAACTTTAGTGGAAAACTGTTTATATAGCGATACGTTCCCGAGTTCGAATGAACCGAGACTCTTTTTGTTTGGTCTGTGAAAGTGCCAGCGCGTGCCAACACGTGGGTGCCATCAGTGTTGTGAATGTTCATTGACCACGGTAACCGCTTAACTTCTTATTCTTGCTAATTGATATACATGACTTTTATTGGGACGACTGCCATCTAACTTACTCAGACTCTAGAACCTCATCCATTATTCAGCAGACGTACTGACTTATAAATTAAATTTTGCAACAGTGACTAGAGAAATCGGCATCCAAGTGACGTCGGGCTCCAGCAGCTAGTTACAGTACGATTATATTGAAAAAAGTGAAGGCTCAGGCGAGACTTGAACCCTTGACTTGTCCATTACAATGGAATGTTCTAGCCACTGAGCTGCCGAGACACGCCTTGAGCATTCGAAATTCTCCTTCGCAACCAATCTAAATCAATTTGAATAGATAGCATACTAATTACTTTAATATTTCATTATAAATATGTTTATTTACAATACATACTCCTTATCATTTCCATATCTCTTTTTCCACACTTATGTTAAATGTACAATATGTACATAAACCTGAAATGAACGCATAGCTAGAAATAGTAGGAAAAAAAAAATTAAATATCGAAAAAAACTTTTTTTTCTTACATTATATATATAATAATATAAAGTAAATAATATATGTACACCGGAAGCCGCCCACTATATCTAACTCACTCGATCCCATGGTTGCCTGGTAGAGATTGCCTTGTGCAATAAGGCCGCCATTTGTTATGCCACAAAACTGTACCAAATTTTGTTTTTTCTGTATCCATTCTCTGTGTACATACAATAAAGAGATATATTATTATTATTACATTTAAAAGCGTGTTTCTTAATACCAACAAAAGAATATACGCCAACCAACCTACCTTCTTGTGTATCTCACAAACCGTTGGGCACAAGCCATCGAGAGTCGGGGTGAGGCACTAGCAGTCAGCCTCGATATAGCGAAGGCCTTCGATCGGGTCTGGCACAGAGGTCTTCTTACGAAGTTGCCATACTATGGACTCCCCGAGGGACTATGCGAATGGATCGCCAGCTTTTTGTCCAATAGAAGTATCCAAGCTGTCGTCGACGGTAGCTGCTCGGACCGCATGGACATAAACGCTGGTGTCCCACAAGGCTCCGTGCTGCATATCAATGACATGCTGTCTGATGGCTCCATTCATTGTTATGCGGACGACAGTACCGGGGACACGTGTTACACGGGCCGTGCAAATATCCCTCGGTCCGAGGTGTTAGAGTGTCGCGAACAACTTGTGTCCGAAATCGAGACTACTCTCTCTGGAGTATCCGATTGGGGACGGCTAAACCTAGTCTAATTCAACCCCTCTAAGACACAAGTGTGTGTATTCACTGCTAAGAAAATCCCATTCATTGTGGCGCCACAATTCCTGGGCTCACCGCTTACCATTGCCTCGAGTATCGGGATCCTTGGTGTCGATATCTCCAGCGATGTCCAGTTTCGCAGTCATTTGGAGGACAAGGTTAAGTTGGCATCAAAGAAACTTGGTGTGCTCAACAGGGCGAGGCAGTACTTCACTGCGGGGCAGAAACTCCTTCTTTATAAGGCACAGGTCCGGCCCCACATGGAGTACTGCTGTCACCTTTTTGCTGGAGCGCCTGCTTACCAGCTTGACCCATTCGACTCGGTGCAAAGACGGGCGTTGAGACTGGTTGACAATCCTATACTCGCAGGTGATGTGGAATCTCTCCGCTTTAGGAGGGACTTTTCTTCGCTGTGTGTGTTCTACCGCCTGTACAACGGTTTGTGCTCAGATGAATTGTTTGACATGATGCCCACAGCAACATTCTATTATCGCACCGCTCGCCGTAGGCAGGGAGTTCATCCTCACACATTGCAACCTGAGACGGTACGCACTGTGCGGTATGAAAGAAACTTCATCCCACGCACACTCAAGTTGTGGAATGAACTCCCTGCTGCGGTCTTCCCATGCGCCTACAATATGGGGTTCTTCAAAAGGGGTATTAGGAGGTTTCTTCAGGGTCGGCAGCGCGAGTGTGACGCTCCTGGTGTTGCACGAGTCCATAGGCCACGGTAACCACTTCCCATCAGGTGGGCCGTGTGCTTGTCTGCCACCTAAGTGGTATAAAAAAAAAAAACAGAAATAACGATAATCAAATATCACTTTTATTTCCAGGGACTTCTCAAACTCCGTAGAAATTCAAAAAGTCCTTGACAAAATCCACCTAATTTAATCAAACAGTTGCCTACTAATTCAATTTCAATCTAAAAGTTAAACCTAACTCCGAAAATTAATTTATTTTTTGGGTACCTGTACAGAGTGTTTAGTATTCCTTGTTCGTTTCAACGGCCATAAAACAGTGCTGCGTATCTTATAAATATGTACCAAATTTCAGGTTTTATTTGCCATGTAGGACTTACCTCACCTTGCCTACATAATTAAATTCTTCTGCGGGTTTCAAGATAGCGTTGAGTCACAAGGGAAATAGTGAAGGGACGACTATGAGAAATTTTAAACTGTGAGTTTAATTGTGCTTGTAACTAGATACCGGCCCACTGGAGAATTTGTGCTGTCAGTGGGAAGGCTAAAGGCTTGACCTGCTTTGTCTTCTACTGACGGCACAAAAACTTTGTACTTACAGGGTTGGCAGCGCAACTGTGACTCCTCTGGTGTTATTATGATGGAAAGTGGTTACCGTGGCCTATGGACGTTTGTAACGTCCATGGGCCACGGTAACCACTTTCCATCAGGTGGGCCCTGTGCTTATCTGCCACCTAAGTGGTATAAAAAAAAATACCGGTTTTGAAACGTTATCTGTATTATCGAGGTCGTTTCTGAATATACTCAGTCATGTATTGCTAGCTGTTACTGTTGAAGGTTCCGCCCGCCTGGATGTTGATTATCGGAAATTCTGTTCATATCTTCATATTTGGTCAGTCCGAGGCCTATACTCACAGCAGTATCTCTCTGGCTCTTGACTTATGTTCTTTCTTTCTTTCTATACCTGTTCTCCCAACATGCCACGTGCACCTAGGGTAGCTGTATACCAATGGGAGCCATCAGGGAAGATACGAGACCGAAGCTATTAAAACGACAATTTAATATTTAATTTAATTTATAATGATTGTATTCTAGAAATACAAGTAACAAAATAAAATAAATAACATTCCACACAACGTTATCTAGACTCATGGTAAACATAGCTTAACTAGCTTGTGTTATGGCATCTAGAATGCGGATAAATATACTTAGATAGATACTTTTTTTGTAAATAAATACATATCATACATAGAAACACCCAGACTAATGCAAATATACATATTCATGCATATAGTATAAATTACTGCACTGCGCGGGAATCGAACTCTCGCCTCCTGCGTAGCAGTCAAACGTTCTACCGCTACGCCACAAAGGCCGTCACTCCACACCCCACCTGGCCTGCGTAAATGTAAGACTTTATTTTTGTAAAAATAATTCCTTGTAAATAACTTGCCGAAGATATTTTAAGATAAATTTTATCATTTACAAAGATAATCAAAGAACAAATTACCTTTGACCTTGACCCTTAAAATATGTTTTTGTCAGACGTGGAATGAAGACTTTTGACATTTTATTTTATAATAGAGTATTTAAGACATAATATAAATTTAAAATTGCACGTTATTTATGGTAAACCATAATAACTACATAGAATAAGTCGATTAATATAGCCTTAATAACTTTTAAACTATCGTATTCTATGTTTTACAATAATGTTAACGGGAATTAACGCTATCATAGTGGTCACAGGTTGACTGGATCAGCGGTGCACGCCCGCTGTTTTCGAGTTCGTGATATAGAAGATTCTTCATCTACCCGCACATTTTTTTTTATACAACTTAGGTGGCAGGCAAGCACACGGCCCACCTGATGGAAAGTGGTTACCATGACCTATGAACGTGTGTAACACCAGTGGAGTCACATCCGTGCTGTCGACCCTGTAAGAACAGAGGAACAGAGGTTTTTAGAGGAGGTAGGACACGACGGTATCTCCCGTCTCAAATTGAGCAGTCCGTCTGGGGAAGTACCTCCGCCCTACAGAATACCGCGGTTATAATAACCTTGTGTTGTGTTCCCGGTGGTGAGTAGGGTAGCCAGAGCTCACTGGAGAGGTTTTGTGCTGTCAGTGGATAGACCGTAGGCTTAAATTGACACCACTGACCTGTAGGGGCGTGAAATGTTGGCGCGGCGGTCAGGGAGACCCGGTGAAACGGTTATCCGCTGGCCGCCCGCAGGTTGTACGGTTCCTGAACCTGGGGATCACTTAATCTCCGCCCCAGGAGGCTGAACCAGCAGCCTGTGTAAAGTGCCCGATGCTGTAGTCGTGCCGGAGGAGGAAACCGGAGTGGACTCGGCTACAGTATTTGGGAGGGGACCGGGGGCCCTTCCGGCCGCCGCGCCAGCCACTCACACAACCCCAGCTTGTCAATGGTGGTACGAAGCCTAGCTTTGTCTTCTGCACTGGGAGCACAGAAACTCTCTATACCTTCCTCCCCCCCACCCCCCACATAGGTCATGAAAGGAAAAAATAAGAAAAACGTTACTACAGCGGTACCATCGTCCACAGTACATGTAGATTTATGTAACATCAGGGGCCTACACACCAACCTCAACGCGGTCCATCTACATTTAGAGACCGCGCAGCCCACCTTGTTTTTTCTGACGGAGACGCAAATATCATGCCCAGCCGACACAGCCTACTTAATGTACCCCGGGTACAAACTCGAGCATAACTTCCTGAGTCGCGCCGGGGTATGCTTGTACGTCCGGGATGATATTTGCTGCCGCCGTCTTCAAGGCCTTGAAGACAGGGACCTGTCAACTCTTTGGGTACGTACGGATCACGGTGGCCACACCCGTATCTTTGCGTGCCTCTACAGGTCTCATAGCGGTGACTTGGGTACAGCTCAATTGTTTGAGCATCTGCAGCGGTCTGCGGACAAGGTAATTGAGCAATACCCTACCGCGGATTTAGTATTCTTGGGGAACTTCAACGCTCACCACGTAGAGTGGCTGGGGTCTCCTAGAACTGATTTTGCGGGAAGGGCTGCTCATGACTTTGCACTGACCTACGGATTCTCTCAACTGGTGCATTCTATTACTAGAACACCAGAAATAGAGACCCATAGAAGCTCTATACTGGACCTTCTGCTGACTTCACGCCCGGACGAATACTCAGTAACTGTGGAAGCACCACTTGGTACTTCGGACCACAGCCTCGTTCGGGCGCAAGTGACTCTCACGCGGCCTGAACCACCGCGGCCACCTCAATGGCGGCATGTCTGGCACTACAAGTCGGCAGACTGGGATGGACTGCGAGAATTCTTCGCGTCGTACCCGTGGAGGCGGCTTTGCTTCACTTCAAATGATCCCAGCTCCTGTGCAACAGCAGTAGCTGATGCGATCCTAGCGGGTATGGAATGCTATATTCCGAACCGCTGGATCGCAACAGGAGAGAGCAAACGCCCTTGGTTTAATAGGCCCTGCAGAGAAGCAAGAGACCACAAGCAATCTGCATACAGGGCTTGGACCACGGCTCTTGCCAATAAAGATCCTAATATCACTGAAGTGAAGCGAAAGTTGAATGCCGCCTCGAGGTCTAGTAAAAAAGCTACGGCCAGGGCTAAGTTTGAGTTCATCGGCAGAATTGGCGAGCGGCTTGCGCGCTACCCATCTGACAGTCGTGCATTTTGGTCGCTCGCCAAAGCTGCCGAAGGAAACTTCTGCCAGTCTTGCCTTCCACCGCTGCAAAAATCCGATGGTAGTCTGGTCCATGGCGCTAAGGAGAAAGCCGATCTGTTGGGTAATCTCTTTGCGTCAAACTCGACTATGAACGACGGGAACGCCGAACCACCCATAATTCCCAGCTGTGGTGCTTCCATGTCTGAAGTTAAAATCACGCAACGGGCGGTCCAGCGTGAGCTTAAGTCCCTAGATGTTCGGAAGTCGAGTGGGCCGGACGGTATACCGGCGATGGTGCTTAAACACTGCGCCCCCGAGCTGTACCCTGTACTTACACGCCTTTTCGCACTCTCATACTCCGCGCGGCAGGTCCCAGCCTCGTGGAAGACCGCATTCGTGCACCCTGTACCTAAGAAAGATGACAGGACCGATCCGACCAATTACAGGCCTATCGCTATAACCTCCCTACTCTCGAAGGTTATGGAACGTGTCATTAATACACAGCTCCTGAGATACCTTGAAGGAAACGATCTACTGAGCGACCGACAGTACGGCTTTCGCCACCGTCGCTCAACCGGTGACCTTCTTGTGTATCTCACAAACCGGTGGTCGCAAGCCATCGAGAGTCGGGGTGAGGCACTAGCGGTCAGCCTCGATATAGCAAAGGCCTTCGATCGGGTCTGGCACAAAGGTCTTCTTGCGAGGTTGCCGTACTATGGACTCCCCGAGGGACTTTGCGAATGGATCGCCAGCTTTTTGTCCAACAGAAGCATCCAAGCTATCGTCGACGGCAGCTGCTCGGACCGCAAGAACATAAACGCTGGTGTCCCACAAGGCTCCGTGTTGTCTCCGACGCTGTTTCTGCTGCATATCAATGACATGCTGTCTGATGGCTCCATTCATTGTTATGCGGACGACAGTACCGGGGACACGTGTTACACGGGCCGTGCAAATATCCCTCAGTCCGAGGTGGAGAAGAGTCGCGAACAACTTGTGTCTAAAATTGAGACTACTCTCTCTGGAGTATCCGATTGGGGACGACTAAACCTAGTCCAATTCAACCCCACTAAGACACAAGTATGTGTATTCACCGCTAAGAAAACCCCATTCATTGTAGCGCCGCAATTCCTGGGCACACCGCTTACCATCTCCTCGAGTATCGGGATCCTTGGTGTCGATATCTCCAGGGACGTTCAATACCGAAGTCATTTGCAGGACAAGGTTAAGTTGGCATCAAGAAAACTCGGAGTGCTCAACAGGGCGAAGCGAACAGGTGGGCCGTGTGCTTGTCTGCCAACTTAGTGGTATAAAAAAAAAAAAAAAAAAATGAGATTTTGTGCCGTCAGTGTAGAGGACAAAGCAGGACAAGCCTTTGGTCATCCCACTGACAGCACAAAAACTGTCCAGTGAGCTCTGGCTATCCTACTCACCGCCGGGAACACAACACGAAGTTATTATAACCGCGGTATTCTGTAGGGCGGAGGTACTTCCCTAGTCGGACTGCTCAATTGGGCGGAAATACCGCCGTGTCCTACCTCCTCAAAATTCTCGATATATTTTATTTTCTCCATGTACCGTCACATACCAAACTCATGTGTAGATACATACACACTACCTACACCACCTATACCATGAGAGCGTTAATTCCCGTCAACATTTTTATATAATATAGTCTTAATATTGGTGACTGATAGAGTAGTATTCTCACAAGCCCTCCAGCTAAGCTAAGTAGCTTCTACAATATTTTTTACGGGAATGGTATAGGCACATGTATACCTTTGATTTGCTTGACGTTTCGATCAGGTTACACCGGCAGTGGTCACAGGCTGACTGGATCTGTGGTGAAACGTCAGGCAAATCAAAGGTATGTATGTACCTATACCATAATTGTGTTAATTCCCGTTAACATTATTATATAAAGAAATAATAAATATAAATATTCCACGACATTCTACACAACGCTATCTAGACACATGGTAAGCATAGCTTAACTAGCTTATGTTATGGGATCTAGAATGCTGATAAACATACTTAGATACTTTTTTTTGTAAATACATACATATTATACATAGAAACACCCAGACCAATGCAAATATACATATTCATGCATACAAATATTTGCACTGAGCGGTAATCGAACCCGCGCCCCCTGCATAGCAGTCGAATGCTCTACCGCTACGCCACGGAGGTCGTCATACAACATGAAAGTTTAAAAGTTAGTTTAAATAGCTTCTGTTTGGAGTTGGTTCATGTTAATAGAGTAATAGCCCGGATTTGAACCCAGGACCTCGCCATCATAAGCCTGGCTCTTTAACCAAAAGCTACCGTTAGGAAAGTTTTTATTACCAAAAACTTTGGTGTATAATTTCGTTATAGTTACGATATTGACGTCACATCACTAAAAACCGCGTAACCTACATTGTCTTAGCAACAAAGCTTTCTACAAACTTAGCAATGCCTTGGAGAACAAAGAGATAAGAATATACTGCTTCCCTCATTTAGAAGTAGTAAAAATATAATTATCTTATACAGTTGAAATACAACTCTGTTGTATTGTAACAAAGTTGACATTAGTGAAGTTAATAGTGTAGTTAATAAAGTTAGTAGAGATTAGTGTGCCCTAGTTTGTATCTATAGTGTTGCTTAGTGAATTTGTTAAAAATTCTACAATTGTTATAATATTTTTTTATAAAATTAATTGAAGAATTCATACACCCCTGATATAATTATATTATACGTCACAGAATAGATACACAGCTTGTGTCTGTATCTACGATAGTGTCGAGGTGTCTCGATAACCCAATTCCTACAGGCTTCCCAGTAGGTAGTTTGACATGCACCATGCGGCATGTCACACTAGATCAAGGTATTTCTTTTCTATCGGCTTCCCTTTTGAATTTTTCACCTTGCGCTACTAATGGTATCCTTAAAACTAGAGTACTAAGGACATCATAAATGATGCATTTTTTTGTTAATAATTTGATGTGATTGAGGTAGTTTTTGGCAATAATTTTGGTTCTTCGGGCGTTTTAAAATTACCATTGCCATGTCTGAGGTGAAAAGTGCTCTGAAGTATTAGACGAGACCAGAAAATCGCTAAGAGGAATACTTAGATTACCCAGGCTATTGCAGGTAGCCTAGAAATCCCAGCAGTCCCTAAATGTAACTACAGAATGGTACAGTCAGCATCAGATCAATCTTGACTAGCAATATACTCAAAATGTTTTATTTTATACCACTTAGGTGGCAAACAAGCACACGGCCCACCTGAAGGAAAGCGGTTACCGTGGCCTATGGACGTGTACAAAACCAAAGGAGTCACACTCGCGCTACCAACCCTGTAAGCACAGAGAGTTTCTGTGCCATCAGTGTAAAAGACAAAGCAGGATACGCTTTTGGTCTTCCCACTGACAGCACAAACACTTTTCAGTGAGGTCTAGGTTGTCTCTTCACCACCGGAAACACAACACGAGGTTATTATGGCCGCGGTATTCTGTAGGGCGGAGGTACTTCCCCAGTTGGATTGTTCAATACCTCGAAAAATAATTTATGATCTTGATACTTTGGTAATGCCCCCTTACTGTTGACTGATTATTCTGATATATGGTACACACCTTTAGTTCGAACGATAATATAATTTAAATCAATAAAACAGTTTGGTATTAACATCATAAGCAGGTATTATGATCATTTTGAGCACTTTGCTAGTCATGATCAATCTGATACTGATTGTACTACTGTAATTTCGCGTATTAATTACACCTTCAAATACGTGCACTGTTTGAGATTCGAACCAGTACCAGATAAATCAGTTGATTGCCATTCCACCATACCCCACAGATGGTAATGTAAGTCAAATATGAAATACGTTAACACAAATATTTACTTTTACCAACTTCCTCACTGCTGCCAAGGTATATGGTTAAGCTTACGCTTGCGTTTATTATCAAGTTCCAAAGTAAGCTTAACTTAACTAGCTTGTATTATAGGTTCTATAATGATAATAATAATAGTGTTTCTTGTAAATACATACGTAGAAAACCATAGATCAATGCAAACAGATATGATATTCATACATACATTCATATAATCACGCCTTTATCCCTGGAAGGTAAGGCAGAGGTGAATTAACACCCACATTTCACCAATAATTGTATTAGGTCCCACGTAATAGGGGGTGAGCCTATTGCCGAATTCCGGGCACTATTGTTGACTCGAGCCATGCATCTGGGGCAGAGTCTGGGCCGTATATCTGTCTGATGTTAAACAGCCTTATCCTTACATGATATTCATGCATACAAATATTGAATGAAATTTTAAAGCGTTTAGTATGCTAACTATTGAACTTGATTAAGATATTAAAAAATTTAACCGATACAGGCAAAAATATTTACTCTAAGCAGGACGTAGCAGTCGAATGCACCCATCAATTAATCAATTAGTTAGCCCACTGCAGTCCACTACTGGACTTAGGCCTCTTCCAATGTGCTTTATTAATACATTTAGGTTCCATCATATTTCAGCCAGATTGGCATGCAATAACGTCACACATATCTTGACGATATTTGTTTATAAGATAATTAGAAGCTAAGAATTTGCAATTTAATATAGAAAATTTCATAACATTAGATGTCAATATTTCCGTGCTAAACATAATAAACACCTCCATGCAAAATAATCATTAAATTAGTCAAATACAATTTATATACCTAATAAGAAATATCAAAGTTATGATTGAATTTAATTATTTACCTAGCATCTAGTGTTTTGTCATTTAAATATTCATTTAATAGTGTTTGGTCATAAATTAAGATGTCAAAATAAATAATTATATTAATCCTCTGCCTTCCGCATCCAGTCTGTCCCAGCCGCCTTTTTCAGGCCGTCCGTTCATCTGGCTAGTGGGCCAATCAAACAATTATTCACGTCACATATATGATCTATGGCTACCTCAGTGAAAAAGAAACATAACTATATAGTATGTTTGCCAATCTTAAGCAACCTAAAAGTCTTCAGACAACCTTTGGCTCGGACGTGTACCAAATTACTGAACCCATACGTATCCAGTAACACAGATCCCGTAAAAACCTTTTTTTATAACCTTTTTCAAGAGTTCTTGAGAAGGTTTTACATACAAACATTGTATTTACAATATTGTAGACCCTTGTAACAACTTCTAGTCTAAATACCACACTATAAATTTAACATATGTTTGAGGAATTTTGTTTTAACCAATCTCGGCAAAAATCTGGACCACAAGTCATAACCTCGGAATTCGGGAGCCAAGCGGTTCGGTGTCTCTTTCCTTTATCGCATCATAAAGGCCTGGAATTCTTTATCAGCTCACGTGTTTCCTTCTTCCTACAGTCTAAGAGGAGCGTGAAAAAGCATATAATGAGGCCGTCAAGCTGAGTGTCACCATTATCATTGTAAATAGTCGTTAAATTAGGCCTATTGGGTGGCCTGACGAACTTTGTTAATGGTTGGCCACTAATCATATCTCAGACTGTAGGTCAGACGGACGTTGTTACCTAAATAGCCGAAAAACCAAACCATTTTTTTTTAAATAGGACACGTCAATTAGTCTTCGCCTTGCCTGGTGGTAAGGTGAAGGCAAAGCCTCAGAAAAGAGAGTCATCATTAAATCCACTCTGATAATCCTCTCGGATATAGTTATGTCGAGTTTGAACCGACCAAAATTGCATTGCCGTCTTGGGCCAACTATTGACAGCCTAGACAGGCTTTTAACGTACCCTCTGAAGCACGGGAGTGCTTAAATGAAATAACACTAAGTAGTCACTCATCCAAATGGTACATTACATTCCAAATAGTACAGTACTATCTTAAAAAAAGTTTGTAAATTGACGTCTTAAAAATGCAGAGTTTTTTGTGCCATCTCTTCTCCAATAGCGCTTGAGAAGCGGAGGGTAGTAGGTACTATTATCTGTTCTGTGGCGGTGGTAAAATTAGCTTAATTAGAATTATTATTGATGTCTAAAAAATTTTTCAATATTGACAATAAATGACTTTGACTTTGATAAACGCGCCTAGACAGTTCCCACTGATCGTTTACCGAATAGTGACCACATCAGCCCCCTACAGAAGTGGCAGTTCGTTCGCCAGCGTATTGTAGATTAGAATGAAGAATGTATGGGATTGGACGTTCATTTCATACGTTGACAACTGTCATAATATATAGGAGAGTCGGCTATACTGGACCACTTTTGGGTTGGACTCGGATATTTAGGATATAAACGGACTTATAAAGATAAATAGGCATGTAAAAAAAAAAATAATGTCTTGACTACCACATGGCAAAAGAACAATGTCTTGCTTAAAGTAGAAACTTTAGGTAGTTTTAGTTTACCTATTATAACCTTACAAACCAGTATGAAGATTATCACCAAATTCCACCGCGATTGTTTTTTTATCTCGCATACACAATTCTTGTTAGCTGTCAACTTAAACGGGTAGTCGGAAGCGACACTAAAACATAGTGTGGTGTTGCCAGTGTAAAAAAATTTAATTTAATGAGAAATCTAGAGGTGGTACGATTTAAAAGACGGTACAATTTACTCGCCTTTTCCCTGAGTGATATCATATACATTTTAATTTTATTCTGCAATACGATGGTCAACGAATTGCCACAAACGCTTCAGTAAAACACAATATTAGTTTTAAAGAGTAATGTTTTTCCTTGTGTACCCAAAAATTGTATTATTCAAGGCTTTGAGTCTTCATCTTCCTCTGAGCCTTTTCTCTACTCAGTTAAACGTGTGATGTGCCTGAACTTCGATATTTTCTGTGAAGCTACTCCCATCTAACCTCCACAACTATGTCGATATATAAAGTGCATAAAGTTAGGGAAATAGTATATAAGGTATTAGGATAAATAAAATCTAGAAGCAATACATTAAAAAACAAAATTGTTAATAAACAAGACGCAAAAGAATAACCAACTCCCCCTCTCCCACCCTGTAGTTCCAAAAGTATGAAAGGTATAGAAAGAAAATGCGAGAAGAATAAAAGATAGAACTGGCATGATAAAGAGGCTCAGAATGAATGTATGAATTGAAGAAAGTTTTAATAGTTAAGCAGATGAACCCTATGGAGGTTGTTTAACCACATAGCACCAGACTAGCAGAAAATGAAACACAGTAAGCATAGGGCTTCGACTTCCGATCGAAGGTATCAGTAAAAAAAACCTCCACAACCAATTGATGATAGCACAGATAGATAGATAGATAGATAGATAATTCTTTATTGTACACAACAGATTTACAGTAGGACAAGTAGGTAGCATCTATACAGTTCAATGTACAATGGGCGGCCTTATCGCTGAAGCGATTTCTTCCAGGCAACCTTGGGATGGACAGTAATGTTATGAAAACAAAAGATATGGTGTAGTTACCGACTAAACTTAAATAGATAGTGTATTTAAACAAAAGAAAGAGAGAAAAGTAAGTAAAATAAAATTAATATACGGCTTTACACAAAAAAATATCAACATAAATACTGATATACAAATACATATACATGTATTAAATAAATATATACATAAAGTAGATAGTTCACACTAATACAAAGGGAAAATAGTGAGTGAGCACATAATTGTGAGCTATTACCTACTGTGCACAACATGATAGGTAGTGGTTCTTGACCATTAATTTAAATGCATTTAGGGATTTTGCCCGTCTGATGTTCAGTGGCAACGTGTTCCATAAGCGCACCGCCCTGACAGTGAAAGACATGTCAGCAAAGTCAGTAGAATGTATTGGCGTACTCAGCCTCAAATTCTCGGACGACCTCAGGCATTTCGTATGTGTGTCATTGAGGAACTGGAATCGTTCTTTGAGATAAGAGGGAGTGTTGGGATTAAACAATACATTATATAACAATGTTAGAATATGGGCATTCCTGCGAAGTCGAATTGGGAGCCACTTGAGTTGTTTACGGAAATCAGACACGTGATCATACTTGCGTAGACCAAATATGAATCTTATGCAAAAATTTTGAAGTCGCTCAAGTTTATCTAGTTGCTCCTCTGTTAGACCAGGATAGCTGACATCGGCGTAATCGAGGACAGGAAGAATCGATTGTGCGAGCGCAGTTTTAGTGGCAATTGGGAGAAAGTTTCGGAGCCTTCGTAAGGCACCCGCTGACGCGAAAAGTTTTCGACTAGTTTCCTGTAACTGGATATTCCAAGAAAATGATTTATCCATGAAGATACCCAAGTTTTTGACACTGTCACCAACTGACACCACTACTCCACCCATAGTAACCTGAGGAAGCTGGGTCCAATCTATTTTAGAACTCAACCTTGGACTACCAATAACAATTACCTGTGTTTTGGACGAATTTAGGGTGAGTCCATGGTTTTTGCTCCATTCGCAAATCCGCTCCAAGTCGTTGTTGAGTACAGCAAAAGCATCGCATAAGTCATTTGGAGAAGCTTGGGTGTAAATTTGTAGGTCATCAGCATAAAGGTGGTAGGATGAAAGTAATTTTTCGGAGATTGTATTTATAAAGATGGCGAAAAGTAACGGAGATAAAACGCCACCCTGTGGTACACCAGCGGTCACATCACACCAGGAAGAGCTTAATTCTTCGACGCGAATACGCTGCTGGCGACCAGACAGGTAACTACGAAACCACTCAATAGCCGTTGGAGATATGTTAACAGAGCAGAGTATACCGAGCAGAATGTCGAAATCTACGGTATTAAAGGCATTGCTAAAATCAAGTAAGGATAGTAACGTAAGATTTCCTCTATCCATGCCCAGTCTTATGTCTTCCGTGATATTAACCAATGCTGTCGCAGTACTATGTCCAGATCTGAAGCCCGATTGTAAAGGGTTTAGTAGCGCGTTTTTATTAAGAAAGGAGCTAAGTTGCGAGTGAATGAGGCGCTCTAAAGCTTTGGAAAGAAAAGGAAGGATGGATATAGGACGATAGTCAGAAAAGGAACATGGCTTAGATTTCTTGGGTAAAGGAATTATCTGGGCATTTTTCCACGAGGATGGGAAGATAGCCGAAGAAATGGAATAGTTAAAGACGTGACATAGGATAGGAAGAATTTGCTCTAGAATTGGCACAATCATGTTTCTACTAACGGCATCGCTACCGACAGCATTGGATGAAATAGACAAGATGCTCTTCTTAACATCACAAGCGGTCAATTGGTTGAAGATGAAAGGTGGATGTTCAGGAGTTGGAATAGATGAAAGATATTGCAGTGTATTAGTTTTAGCAGTTCCATTAAAATTGGACGATGTAGAAAAATGTACATTAAGTGCATCTAAATTTAAATTTTTAGGAATTGAGTCTTGACGTGACTTTCCAACTCCTAATGTATTCAGAAATTTCCAGACTTTTGCTGGATCCCCGCTTTCTACCAAGGTATGGATATGTTGGCGTTGTGCATTCCTACACACCCTGTTGCATCTATTTCTGAGGGCTACATACTTCTCCAAATTACTCTGGGTAGCTCTGATTTTATACCTCGCCTTATTTGCTGCTTTTTTCGCCATCAATTCTTTGATATCAGGTGTAAGCCAAGGCGCAGGTAAATGCTTAACTTTGATGGCACGGATTGGTGCATGCACATCATAAAGCTCTAATATTTTGTTAGTTAGCATTTTTACTTTAATGTCCATACAAGTGGATGACAGCAGAGGGCTCCAGTCAATACTATGAGCATCCTCACGAAGTTTGTCAAGGGCAATGCCACCAAAACTGCGCTGCATTATAATTTTAGGTTTATCTTTAGGTGGCCGTATCTTGTAAGAGAGGTAAATAAGGTCATGGTAAGAAAATATGTCAGCAGAGCATTGACCATGCTTTGCGACATGGGTAGGCGATGAGACAAGAATGAGATCAAGTAGACCAGGGGCACAGTTAGGAAAATGATGAGTAGCGTTTAGAGGAAGGATAGATAAGTTAAAGGATTGAATAATGCGGCGAAGAGACGTTGCACGCGTGATACATGGCCCTGGTTTTACCAAGCAAGTATTAAAATCTCCCATAATTATTGTATGCCTATAAGATGGTAAGTAGGTTTCTAGTAAGTGTTCAAAAGAAGGAAACTTTTGTTTTAGTTTACTTTTGACGATGAAGAATAGTAGACACCAACCAACTTTAGAGTGGTTTAGTTCAAGCTCCAGGAAAAGATGCTCGCCAGTATTGGATGGTGTTGGCTGTGGCGACATACTGATAACTGTATGAGGGATTTGAGAGCGTATATATATGGCCACCCCGCCACCTCCAACTGGCACTCGATCATTTCTAATAAGCTGGAAACCCGGTAGTGTGTAAGAAGTAGACGGAAGAGAAGGTTTTAGCCAAGATTCGGAGACAAGAATAGCATGAATATTTTTATGAACAAGATTAGCCAGCATATCCGGGAAATGAGCAGGAATACTCTGCGCATTTATATGGACTACATTAAAATGCCTGGGAACATCCGAAAACTGCGACCGAAGAGTATCCTCAAGTGACACAGACGGTATACTCACAAAGCTGTCGTTGAGACTACCAGCAGAGAAAAAACTATCGTCACTATCCAATTCGTTCATCAAGTATGTGTTTGTGGTTGTACTGTATGTATATATCAGTAAACAGCAAATATAAATAAATCGTATATAAAATATATAGTGGTATACAGTATTAACAACAAATTCACTCACTGTCCACCCGCCAGTACAAATAAAGAAAAAAAGTATTTCACAACAACGGAAAATTAACCATGAGTGCCAAAGAAAATTAACATGAGCTGGGCACACAATAATAAATATTAAAACAAAAAACATTAAAACATTGAGATTAAAATGCTCATATTCTTGTTGCAAGTAATGCTTAAGGTATCAAAATTTAACTTGGGAACATGGAACGTATTCCGTTATTCTCAATACTGTCAAAGACGTCAAAAACAAACATGGCAGAGAGATAAAAAATAAATAGAAATGAAGCAAATAGAAGGTACAGAGAATTTTTTGATATTTGATGAAAAAGTATTGCATAATATGAGAAAGAAGTGAAAAGTTTTTTTTTGTTAAACCAATCAAATTTTTGAGGGGTCCAACTACCCTTACTAATTACCATAGATGTTCGTGTAGTGTTTTCCAAAGCACGAAACACCCAGACCAATTCAAATAGACATATTCATTCATACAAATACTTGCATGAACCGGGAATCCAACTCGCGCCCACTGCGTAGTACTCGCCTTCACTACCGCCACACCACAGAAGCTGCCTATATTTTCCTTTGCAACACACCTCACTAAAACGAATCTAAACAGTCTAACCCAGAAGTAATAGTAGATTAAAATCACATTTAAGTTTTCACATTTTAAGTCGAGCTGCATTTAAGATACTTATCTTGTAATGCATGTGCAAGTAATGTGAATGTATTACTTTTGTTGTTTTCTTTAAAATACAGAAACTATCAGCCATCTTTAAAATACATGTAGGACGTGTGCTTGTCTGCCAATTAAGTAGTATAAAAAAACAATCGGTATTAGACTTCCTTTTATGTAAAACTATCATAAGATAATGAAAAAAAAATGTAATAATTTGTCCTCAGAAGATTACAAAAATAAATTATTATACACAAATTATTTAAAGATCATTTAGTAAACTAATTATTGTTCAGCAACTTTTCAGTGCGACTGTAATTAGGTAAGTTTTATAAAAGTTCATGAATTCATCAATCTTTAATTTGCCTATTTAACTGCAGTCCACTGCTGGAAATAGGGCTCCTAATGTAAGCCATAGTACCCGATGAGTTGAGTTTACCTCATTGTTTTAAAATAATATTAAGCTCGTGTTTTTATTTAGGATCTCCAAAAAAAATACACGTCTGACGTACTAGTGAGTGTATTTAGATTTATTTTTAATGCAAAGTGCTGTTACGCATTACGCTCTAAATCCAAACTCGTTTAAATGTTGTCCCTGTTTGGACCTGACTGTAGACTTAATTTCCAAGCCTGGGCATTACAAAATAAACTGAAATTTAGTATTCACATCACTCATGCGAAAAAACCTTACACAAAGTACTCGAAAAAAATATTAATTTCTCTGTAAAAATGTTACAGTATTAAGCCAAGATTCTCGGAAAAATTAATTTCCGGCGACTTAAAAATACCGCTACGAACCATTTCCTTTATCAAAACGTATTGTGACCTCAAATATAAATTGTTGAATTAATCCCCTCATTAATCCCAATTTTTTTGGCTACCCTTGCAACAATTGATTGTCACAAGAAGCTATTATCTTTCGTCCTCCCTCGAGTTCAACTCTTGTATTTTCTTAACGAGTATTGATATTCTGTTTCTAAATGTCTACAGATTTTTTTTTTATACCACTTAGTTGGCAGACAAGCACACGGCCCACCTGATGAAAAGTAGTTACCGTGGCCTATGGACGTCTGTAACACCAGAGGAGTCACAGTCGCGCTGCCAACCCTGTAAGTACAGAGTTTCTGTGCCGTCAGTAGAAGACAAATCAGCACAAGCCTTTAGTCTTCCCACTGACGGCACAAATTCTCCAGTGAGCTCTGGCTACCCTACTCACCGCTGGGAACACAACACGAAGTTATTATAACCGCGGTATTCTGTGGGGCGGAGGTACTTCCCCAGTCGGAATGCTCAATCGGGCGGATATACCGCCGTGTCCTACCGATTTGATTTCAGTGTCTTTTATGTTGGTATTGTTTTTTAAAACAAATAGGATTTCTATTTAAAAACGAGTCCTTATGAACCTAGGCCAGAGGATTCACGCACGTGGAATTTTGATCCTATTGCCGCAAACCATGGGAACCTATATGCGGGATAGAAAGTAGCATGTGTGATATTCCAGATTATATTTTCTCAGTGTTAGGGGTCAGCCTACGTTTGCTCCAAAGTTCTGATACTAGTTTATAAAGAAAGGATATAAATGATGATGCAACAAATTTTTGAATACGACAGCCTATTTATTTAACATAAAGTAAACTCACGCCTATGACCCCGAAGAGCTAGGCAGAGGTGCTAGCACCCACATTACGCCAGTTTATTTTTAGGTCCCAATGTAATAGGTGGTGAGCCTATTCCCATTAACCAGGCACTTATAAACCTGCTGTAAATACACACATATTTTCGAAAAGCATCGAAAAGACATTGACATGTTCCATGGTAAAACCTGGGATCGAACCCGAGACCTCGTCTCAGCATTCCATTACCCATACTACTAGGCTACCGCGGTAACTGTCTATTTATTTATTAAATGTAAATGCACAAAGAATCTGGACTGTATATATCTGTCTCATATAAAACATCCCTATACCTAAGTCGTGTTCTATGACACCGCATGGGAAGAGATGGGGTGGCCCAAATTCTACTCTGCCGGAAACACATAATATTGCACATAAATATATAAATAAATATATACATACTAAAAATCTAATGAATATTTTTCTGTCTATGGTTCGTTTTGTTGCTGACGTTGATTGTGGATCGATTTGGATCCATCCTGACTTGTAGAAGAAGCGCATTCTAAAGGAGAAAATATTGTACATAGAAAGAAGAATTCTACATTTTCTCAAAACCAAGACATTTTCTGATTGCAATAGATAATTTCGCAACTGAATTTAAGGGACCTTATACATGTGTAATGGGCTGAACATAGAGCTTATTATCTCATTAATTAGAACGGTCTCGTTAGTTGGTTTTCCTTGACTTCGTGTTTTTCTTTTGCTGGAACGCAAAGGAACTTATTTTTTTTAATCAACGTTACGACGAACGAATCATAATTCATGTAGTAGTAGCAAAAAAATAATCTTGATAAATTTAAAATATAGACGGCCTCTGTGGCGTAGCAGTAGAATGTTCAACTGCTACGCAGGAGGCGCGTGTTCGATTCCCGCTCAGTGCAAATATTTATATGCATGAATATGAACATATGCATTGGTCTGGCTGTTCTTATATATGATATGTATGTATTTACAAAAAAAAATGTATCTAGGTATGCTTATCCGCATTCTAAATTCCATAACACAAGCTAGTTAAACTTTGCTTGACGTGGGTCTAGACAGCGTTGTGTGGAAAGTTATGGAATATCTATATTTTGAAATTATTAAAACTCCCAACTATTTTATTTCAATTTAAATAATACTATTTTACATTAAAACAATAGACCCTTGTAATTAGGAGTTTTAAAATTTTTGCAGACTCCTTACTGCTGTATTTTTGTTAGAAAAAGTAAATAATATTTTATTTGGCCCGGGAATCGAACCGTAGCCTGCATTAGAACATAAAAACAGCACAATTTCATGGAATTGAAGAAGCATGTAATAAAAAAAAGTTATGAAAGTAGCTTAGTGGCTAAGAAATTAAACTGACGATCGAGATGATCGAAAGTTAAATGATAACAGCAAAATTATAATTTCAAGCAAAAGCTACAATTTGATAATAAATAATGTTCAGTGTCATAAAGCAATGATATTTTACTTGCAATTTCTTTGAGTACTTTAAATTAATTTTGTCTCGAGTGTCGAAAGCAACTAAGTTATGGAATCAACTTAGAAGGTTTACTTTAGTAAAACACTTACATATTCTCTAGATTCAAAAAACTAATACTTTGAGTGCGAATTTAAGAAATTTATTAAATTTTCAACTATGTCATTTATTTTTTCTTTTCTTTTTATACCTTTCATAACTTTGGCAGTAACACGGACAACAAACAATTTTATTGACTATATCGGCTATTTGGTCATTACTTATAAAACTATGTAACGCAATAAACAAATGATTTGTTAAAGAATATATTAAAGTACAGAAAAAGAAGTCAACTATAGTTAAGTTCTTTTGAATTGGGATAATTTAAATATTTTCGTTCTTTTTTCTACAATGTTATTTTTGTAAAGAAAATAATGATGCTGTTACCTAATATCTTATATTTAAAAGCTAATAAATATTTCCATACATATAAGAATTAAATATTATTCTACGTCTACAGTAATATGAATATATAAAATACAAAATAGAAAAACTCGTATTGCCAATTTCAAAAAATATCTGCGGTGTACTCAAGGTTAACCGTCTTGTTAATAATTTATGTACACTAGTAATGTACCCAACAGGTGACCTCGCTAGTACCCGAGTCATGTTTGAATTACCAAAGGATCGGGACTAGGTTTGCCAGATGCTAGATTCCCACCGGGATTATCGTGGTATGGGAATGTAAGGCTCGTGAACGAGAATTTTCCCAAATACTTTAGAAGTTTGAACACATGTAATAAATAGATTTGGGATTTATTAAAGTATTAGTTCTATGTAAACTGGCGAAATGTGGGTGCAAGCACCCCTGCCTACCCTTTCGGGGATATAGGCGTGAGTTTATGTTATGTTTATGTTATTAGTTCTATGTAGCTTGTTTAGAAGATTACACAATAATAATATTGACGAAATAATTCAAAATTCAATGACTTGAACTTCTAAAATCGGATGCACTGATCAATATATGTATGCAACGCGATGTAATCACTTTACTTAATGTTTGGGAATAAACTAAACCTTGTCAACAAGAAAATCTTTTATTTTAATTGACAATGTATTTATTTATTTATTTTTTAAATACTAAAACATTTATTTTAATACAATATGTCAAAACTACTAATCAAATAACCCGCCCCTGATCGCTCCCGGTGCAAAAGTGCCCATAACACTTGCTGCGTTGCCACGTTGGATGGCAATGGACAGCCTTTGGACCAGGAACGACCCGGAACTAGTATCACCGGTCGCCTCGATGAGCCTCTTTCCGATTTCTATTTTAATTCGATTAAAAAATGCATTAAAACTTTTTGAAGCAGGATAAGCGTGTCATACGTTGAGTACAATTAATGCAGAACTTTTAGGCCATTACTAATAAAAATTACACAGGGTGTATACAGCTGTTATGTCAAAATTGCCATATAAAGAATACCCGAAAAATATATCTTGTGTAACATACATCTTTAATATCGAACACGACGAACATTCATATATAATATAGAACATGGTTCAAAATAAGAATACTTATTCGGAAACAACGAGACATACACTGTAATGATGACATTTCACTTGGTTATTTGTGTTTCTTATTGGGCGTTTGTTGATTTGGCAAAAATATACATACATACATACATACATAAAATCACGCCTGTCTCCCATAGGGGTAGGCAGAGATCACGGATCTCCATTTGCTACGATCCTGACATACTACTCTCGCTTCATTCACTCTCATTACATTCTTCATGCATGCTCGTCGGTTTAGAGTACTCCTGACCTTTTCTAAAACTTCCCCGATTTGGTCCAGGTATGTGCGCCTAGGTCTTCCCCTTCCGACAGTACCATCCACACTCGCCTCGTACACCTGTTTCGTTAGTCTTCTTTCATTCATTCTCTCAACGTGACCAAACCATTTCAACATTCCTCTCTCAATTCTCATCACTACATCTTCTATCACTCCACATCGTTCTCTTATCACGCTATTTCTCACTCTATCTTTCAAGGTCAAGCCACACATACTTCGCAACGCACGCATTTCTACTGCATTCACTCTACTCTGATGCTTTTTCTGGCAAAAATATATGACATATTATTATTTGCAAACATCCAAATATAGACATACACGATTTACTTTACAAAAAAGTAGTCACTTCAAAGCAATGTCACATGTGAATTGACATATTTTGGCTGCTGTTAAAAATAAAAACCCGTAAATATTTAAAAAATACTAAACAACTTGTCAATTGTGCGTATTTGGTATTGGTTTTATTTGTCAAATAGGCAATAAGGCAAATGCCTGTCAAATACACGGTCCATGGTAATTGTTTGTCAAATACGAATAGCCATGTGAAGTGTCACCATAAAGTTAAATTTGTTCTAAATGAGTTCAGAATCGCCTATTTTGTTCACAGTAATTTGCCGTTCAACCATTCCAACGTTTAGTTTACTTAAGGAAGTTTCAGCAATCGTACTATATTTCTTCTGCTTATCTAACAGTGAGTCAGGAATATTTCTGTGATATCATGATTTCTGTTTAATGACATGTTTATTTTGCCTAATCTTGCGAAGAAATGGCTCAAGTTGATGAAAAGATAATCTAAGAGAAAATGTAGACGAAATAAATCGTAGTAATGATGTTATTATTTTGTTAGGGCTACCGTTAGCCCGCATTACATCCCTTTTTTGCAAATTTCACATTATTCTCCTTTATCTTGTAATCTGGAATCTTTACATAGTCGTTAATTGCTATTATGATGTTTATAGATACTGATAAAATGTTGCAGACTCCTGCGCAAATGGTATTTGAAATTATTACTATAGGCATCACGTAAACCATTAACAATCACAATAACCAAAAGTAACCCTTTACAAATTTTAAATAACTCAGTCAGAATAACGAGAAAAGACACCTGACTGAAAATCCACTGACGTTATGTATTCTACGATATATTGCACCCACAATATATGAGGAAACGAATAAAGGTTGACGTAATTAAGTAATCTTACTGTTTTATTTTTTATAAATTTAAGACACTAAAAATTTCTAATATCGATACAAGTGTTATCTTTTATTAGTTTTACACACCTGTTTGAAGTTTTGAAATTTACTTGTTCTTTCCATTACTTTGTAATTCGTTGAAAGATCAAGACAGGTATAGCTTACTATATTAATTATATAAGACGATAGCTAATAGTTTTCAGATATTGTGTAACGTACTAATGAGAAATGTACAAACTGTTCCGTTTCCTAAAAAAACCTACCATCAATGTTGTATAAACTCAAAATATACTTGTGAAGTTAACCTAATACAAATAACAATGAGTCTCCATTCGAATTACATTACATAGCCTATATTACGTACGAAATAAATGTTTGATACTATAAGAAAGAGGATACAGGGCTTTAAACATAGAGACAAAACGTCCTTGAGCGTAAATTTTGCCCAAAACCAAAACACGTGGTTGATAAAGAAAAACAAGTTCAAGAATGAAGGTAAGCAATAAAATTCCTATTGGTACCGTAAAACATGACATCTAGTTACATGGGAAAAGCATTTTCCTTTTATGCATTGATGAGACTCGGTTGAATAATTAATTTTGGTACAAAAGCGATTCGTTTGAAGGTTTAAAACCCGATGTTATTTACATGGAGAGGTTTCTTCTTTCGGATATCTGAAATTGTTTTTCTGAATTCAATTCGGTGAACATTGTTGTGCAGTAAATGGTTCACAGAGTTGATTCGTGTGTAACCAATTGAATAATTCATATAAATACAAGAATATTTACTGGCAGTACTGATTCTGAATTGAAGTAGCAAACATGTGAATATATTTTGCTGATATGTTTTGTGATAAAATATATGTTTATCGTATCGTCAGTCAGTCTTACATGAAATTGTGTTGCGGAAGAATAACTGCTGACTCGAATATAAAAGTGCTGTGATTTCACTTCGAACGCAAGAAAATACGTTTATACTTAAAGCTGGGGATTTACTGAAACTCAATATTGACAGAATAAAATAAATGTTTGAAGTATTTTTATCCAGGTGCAAAACTTCAACTTTGAACAATAACTAGACATCTAATCCAACAAAAATCACCAATTGATCTTAGTTAAAATAATCCCTCTCTTTCTCTTTCTCTCTTTAAACTTAAGAGCTGTGCTCATGTCAGTGGAGTAATCACCACTCTTCTCTCTCCTCCACCAATCCTTTGACCTCCTGATAAGAAAATAATCCCAGTCCAACGATATTCATTAATAACATATATTCCAATTCCCTATCTTTTTCTTTCTACAACCCCGAGAAGTACTCCCACAAATGAAACAAAAAAGATCGAGGAAGACAGATCACGTCGCCGTGCCATCCCATCCACACTTACCTCTCCGTGATTAATGAACCCATGTCTGTACGCCAACTCGTGGGCTTCTTCCAACCCACCGGGAACATACACAGCAAATTGATGATGGTACAATGGTACACAAAAGTCTAGCACTGTCAGTAGCACGACTACGTACGCTAACATCGCGCAAGCCGCGCATCGCACGTTACTACCTAACTAAAACGCGATTCACGAACCCGATCATTGTAAGTCTTACACTCGCGAAATGTAATTTTCGAGGATTCGAATGACGTCTGTTCTCTATGACGCCTCCGCGAAGACTGATTCCGTGTGACTAGAGCTCTAACGGAGTGCTTTTGATGGGCGCATGCGTGCAACTTGGCGCCCTTTCTTAGTCCACTCGCCGCCCAAATGTATTGTGTGTAACGTCAATTGTCTTGAATAACTAATTGGTTTGTATCGATGTACTTTTTAGCAAAATTAGGCTTTATAGAAAATTTGTTTTTAAGTTCATTGAATAGGTTTAAACTTGAATAAACTTGTTCTTTTTTAAGTTGAAGTATTTTAGTTGTAAAGAACATAAGCGACTAAGGGATAGGGCTGTTTAATGTCAGACAGATATATGACGTGCATAGAGATATATACAGGCACAGATACAAGGCTCGAGTCAAGAATAGTGCCCGAATAAGACGGTCCACCCCCTATTACGTGGAACCGATAACAATGATTGGTGACATGTTGGTTTTAATTCACCTCCGTCTAATCCTTCGGGAATTATATGTATGAATATAAACTTGATTATTGCAAGACATCTGAAAAATAACTACTACTAGATTAAATAATGTACTATTGGAAAACTTTGTGAAGCTGTTTCGATGTTTGCTACTCAATTCCGGTCAAACAGCTGTACGGATTTCATGGAAATTTAATAAGTACAGGGATACATTATAGTCTAGAAAAACGATTACTGGGCTTTACATCCGTAAAATAGGTTCCCATGGGTAGTGGGATGGCATCAAAATTCTATGCGGGTGAAGCAGCGGACAATTAATAACAAATTATACAGTAGATTAAGATTGGACAGCAACTAAAACTAGATAATTCTAATTCTAATTAATTCAAATAAAGAACTCGCCAACCAGTCTACCAACCTAACAAAACATATAACTAAATAGTTGTACATGAGCAGTGCAAGTTACCGGTATGCGCTGCAATGTATTGTAGTACCAACCCGTAGAATTCACAACTCTCTCTCTCGATGCAGTCCCGCGAAACCATTGAAATGCTTTAATTGCATATCACGGCTGCGGTTCTATTAGAACTTTGTTGCTATAACTACACGAATAAAAGTTTGTGAATGTTGAGTTGAAAGCATGATTATAATATGTTGTATGGAGTGTTCCTTGGAAGAAATATGAATAACAATTTTATATGGTTTCTTGTTCATGTTGGGGCTACCCATTACAATATTTGTCCGCATGATCATATGAACATATAATCTTTACTTACCCCAATAGAAAAGAGACTGACTGTGTGCAGAGTCAGCATCATTTGTCGAACAAAGTACGCAAAATGATCTAAGAGCCTTAGTTTTCCCCCCTTTCTATTTCCTTCGATATTTCCTCCGATATTTGGTAAACACCTTAAGTTTGGACAATAATACAATTTAAATCCTTGGTTTTAAGATCTTTTTTTAATATACAACTTCTGTGGCAGATAAGCACACCGCCCACCTGACGGAAAGTGGTTACCGTGTGTAACGCCAGGGGAATGATACCCGTGCTACCGACCCTGTAAGATCAGAGTGTCTCTGTGCTGTCAGTGCAAGAAGTCCCAATCAGAACAAGCCTCTAGTCTTCCCATTGACAGCACAAAAACTCTCCAGGCTCTCTGGCTACCCTATTCACCGCCGAGAACACAACATGAGGTTATTTTAGCCGTGGTATTCTGTATTTTGAAAATTTTTCAAGAAAACCGTTCTGACGCTAACTGTACTAATAATAATAACTGTGTAATCGCTACGCACTTTACGAGAACCTCACGGGGTCTGTTATCAGTTGACGATTCAGTTGGCTAACTGCATTGAGGGTTTTTAATCTTACAGTAAAGACAGTCTCACCTCATATTTCTACTATTTCAATGAGAATTTTTTTCTTTACGTTGCTGTATATCACATAAGCGCCATATTTAAGTCCACTGTAGTGGTCTGATTTTAATGTTTACACGTTAAAGCCGCTTAGGGCTCTATCTTATCATTGTCTTTCTTCATACTCATTCGTCGGCAACATTACAAAGGCATCATCAAGTACACACGGTAATGGTAACTGCCCCCTGGAAAAACGGAAGTTCATTGGCCAACGTTTTGTAAAATAGAATGACAAATATATAAGATTTGACGTATATGACAGTCATCAACGTATGACACAAATGTCATATCCCAAACATTCGTCTTCCTATCGTACAATACGCCAGCTAAAGAACTACCACTTGGCTAGGGAGGTTGAGCTTAATCTGGTCCTGAAACACATTTCTCTAAATTAAGAGAAAATTCGGTCAAGTTTAATACACTACGTTACAATTTTTACAACCCATGTTTACAAAACTATATATCCTATATCTTAGGTATGGATGTTCGCTGCAAACTGAATAACAAAAACTACATCCAAGGTATCATCAAAACAGCCTCACGGACAGTCGGACTCCTGAACAAAGTGAGAAGTTTTGTCACGCTGGCGCAGCGATATCTTCTCTATAAGACACAATCTCAATCTCTGTGCAAATCTCAGTGTCTGTAATGGTGACTCTCTTTCCTGAGACTGCCTTTAGCTTACCATCAGTCGAGGGGAAGTCAAATTGGCGTGTCCTAGATAAAAAAAAAACATAAGTTTATAGTTCGATTTATTTTACTCGATACTTTAATTATTTCTCAGATCACTTTACTAATAAAATTTGTATCAAGCGACAGTGGTTCTGTCGATTTCATTACACTAACTTTTTGAACGTCCCACTTTTCTACTTTCCCGAAACATTTTTCCGGTAAATAGTGCGGGGGTAAACGGGTGATTGTGTTCAACTGCTCGTGACGTCATACCTGATCTCTTTTATAGCTATAACAGGATCTTATGAGCCTTGAGAACGTGTTCGCAATCTATGAGCAAGAGAATTATGGTACTCCTAATATGATACAAGAAAAAGGCCTTTATAACCATTTTGGATTTTATTAGGTGGAATTAATCAATTGTTGAAACTTTGGTGTAATGTTTGGGAAACGCCAACGGGTTCAAATCGAAATATTTATAAGTGCATATAGGCAGTATCATAAATTATATGCCCGTAAGTTTAAATTATGTAAGGGTCAATATGAATTTGCCTCACATGATGGGTAACAGACAAAGGGCCAACGCCACGCCAATAGTGTGTGATCAGCCTCATAAATTTACGCGCATTTTATGATATTGAAATAAAACTATACCGTGATTTACTTGGTGTCATTTAACTACGTTCACAGATCTCGACGTTCGTTTGCATTTCAAAAAGCAAACACCAAAACAGTTGCGATAGAATTCGTTATTTTGGGTAGTTAAAATAAATTATTTAATTAAACTTAATAAATTAAGAATGGTAAAAAAGCGGTAAAAGTTGCATCGTTTCTTATTTTTTTTTTTTTTTTATAATTATGACGTCACAACCTCCGTGGCGTGGTGGTAGTGAACGCGGGCGCTAGACAGAAGGCGCGGCTTCGATTCCCGCTCAATACAAATATTTGTCTGGTCGTGCCTTGGTCTGGTCGTGCCTTGGAGAGCACGTTAAGCCGTCGGTCCTGGTGAACATCTATGGCAGTAGTTGGAACCCTAAAAGGTCTAACTACTCGTCAAATTGCAATGCATCATCATCATCCTCCTGCCCTTATCCCAAGATTATTTGGGGTCGGCGCAAAATGTGTTCTTTTTCCATTCATCTCTAGTTGCAGTCATTTCAACATTCACTCCCTTTTTAACCATGTCATCTTTAACACAGTCCATCCACCGCATTTTGAGCCTCCCTCTCCCCTTGTAGCCATCCACTTCCATAGTTAGTACCTTCCTTACGACATTACTTTCATCCCTACGCATTACATGCCCGAACCAGGACAAACGATTTCCTCGTAGCTTTTCTATGATTGGTGCTACTCTCAAACTTCCTCTAATATATTCATTCCTAATCTTATCCATTCTTGTCACACCACACATCCATCTTAACATTCGCATCTCGGCTACATGCAGCCGTCTTTCATCCGTCACCTTTACTGGCCAACTCTCCGATCCATACAGGACGGCAGGCCGGATCATGCTCTTATAAATTTTGCCCTTCAATCGAAGGGGCATTCGCGAGTCACATGTAGTTGCTGTAACCTGCCGCCATTTCATCCAACCAACGTTAATCCGGTGCTTTACGGCTCGATCTAATTCTCCATCGCTTTGCAGTAGTGAACCGAGGTACCTAAAATCGGAGCAGATTGGTATAGGAGCACCATCAAGCGCTATGACTGTGGGACTAGAGAGACCGCCGAAATCGCAGAACATGTATTCTGTTTTGGTTCTGCTAATTTTCAGGCCAACATACTCTAGCCTTTGTTGTCACTTCACCAATCTACTCTGGACATCGGTTCCATCCTCACCAACAAGGACAATGTCGTCGGCAAAAAGCATACACCAGGGTGCCTCATCCTGTATATCCGATGTCAGAACATCCATTACTAACAGGAAGAGGTACGGGCTTAAAACCGACCCTTGGTGTAAGCCAACAGCCACACTAAACTCATCGGTGTTACCCGCGGCTGACCGGACATGCGTATGAGATTGCCGGTACATAGCACGGATTAACTCTACATACTTCACTGGCACACCTTTCTCCTTCAGGGCCCACCACAAGACAAATTGCAATGCATCGATATCACCTTTTTGTTGACCTCCAGTTCAGATGGCAGTCGTTTTATTGTAAGTATCGAAGTTTAGTCAAATCCGTATATAATTAGAATGGTAATGCAGACCTTAGAATCCGAGGTGAAAGTTTGGATGCGACTGGGATTAACGCTAAAATGAAGAAGAAGATTACAACGTCACAATTCATTATTTCATACAACTTTCCTTGTTAAGTAGTTGTGACGTTTAGTAAATAGTAACTAATTTGACTGGTCAGACAAATACCCAATAGCTAAAAACAGTTTTATTTGAAGGTTTCTATAAACTTTATGTAGCTTTGGGCGTCACCAGGCATCACCACAGAAGTAATACACATGCTAGCTGTGCTAGTGACCTCTTCTGCGTATTTTATCTCTGAAGTAAAAAAAGCCCAATAAAATCAGCTATCTACAGCAAAAATCACATCAACTGACTTTGCTGCTTCGGTGATAAACAGACAGACAAACCAAACCGACATAACCATACTCTCTTAATGGCAATAGGTTCATCCCATATTACGTGGGACTGAAAAACATAATTGACATATTGTCACTGTTAACTCTGTCTATTCCTTCAGGGATTTACAGGCATGAGATTCAAAACCTCACTAACATTACAAACTGATACTTTAGTTTTATTAACTGTATCAATAAATTTGTACTAAAACGTAAATCGGATTACTCACCTAAAAGCCAAAAATAGCTACAAAACACGCTTTAGTTATCACCTCGTCCTAAACAAACAAACTACGGTAGGAAAGCTTATTCAATTATTTAAACATAGCAAATTCTTACCTATCATGCTCCCAAATTTTATTTACTTAGTGCTACTCACCTACGCCACAAAGTGAAAAACTTCAGAGCAGAGAATATATATATATGATTTCTGTAAAAAGTCTGCAGTATCAGGACTTCTTATACTGCTTTACTTCTGTAGCGTAATGCAAGTTGCCTCCAAAGCTTGTACTTAGCTACCTGTATTTCCGCCTAATTGAGCAGTCCGACTGGGGAAGTACCTCCACCTTAATAACTTCATGTTGTGTTCCTAGCGGTGAGTAGGGTAGCCAGAGCTCATTGGCGAATTTGTGCTGTCAGTGAGATGACTAAAGGCTTGTCCTGCTTTGTCCTCTACACTGACGGCACAGAAACTCTGTGCTTACAGGATCGGCAGCGCGAGTGTGGCTTCTCTGGTGTTACACACGTCCATAGGCCACGGTACCCACTTTATCACGTCATAATATTTTATAAGGTGGGCCGTGCGCTTGTCTGCCACCTAAGTGGTATAAAAAAAAACTATATTATAGCGCGGAAATCTCCTTGGCTAAAACCAGGTGGGAGTGGCTATCTCAGAACCAAACCGATTAAATCGACTTCCGTTTTGGGTCTTCAGAAGCTGGAGGTGATATTGTTATTGGGATATCTTTCGAACCCCGACTGACCTATGGCCATCCCTTGGGTGACTTTTCTACACCGAACTATCAATGATCTGTGTATACATCAGCTGTCGTGGTATTCACGGTAAGGACCACTTTTTAGGACCAAAACAGCTGCTTTGTTAAGCCGTTTCCCTTAATATTTCTTTTTTATCACGAATATTGGTAATCAAAATTACATAATTAAGTTCTAGAAGGCTTTCCACATAGCACATATGGGTTGTTCTTTTGTTGTCAGTTCTTCATCCAAACAGGATCCAGAGTGCATATTATCATCACAAAGTAATTAATAACGACTTTTGTACCCTTGCTAAAATTAACAAACATACATACATTTTAATATAATAATATTATTATTATATTAAAATGTAAATATATATTCAAGTGCTGTTCCTCTGAAAAATAATTATTAAGTCATCAGTCGCCCCGGCAGATGGCGTTAGTGGAGGGTCGCTTAATAACAGTACAAAAATATTAAATTACACCAGCAATTAAGGGTTTCGCGATTTGTGAGGGACGCTCTCTGAATAGCATACTCTGAGATGATATCTTGTTATAATTACTCTAGTACTTTGTTCAGATATCTGTCTAAGAAACATTATGTATTTCTATTTTTTTTTTACGTACATTGTTGTTATTTAGATAAATAGTCTAAATAATAATAAGCAATTAAAATATAAAACTAAAGCGAAAAGAACTATTATACAACTCATAATTTAAAAAATATTAAAATGTATCGTGGAATTTCTTTGCATTGCATGCCTCTTGTGGTAGCGTTCCCAGAAGACTGAGAATTATCTGACCAAAAAAGAGGTCACGAGAAGCGTTGACCATACTCTTCGCAATTTTATTTATTTACTTTACGTTAAAACTTTGTATTATCATCATCGTAATCTATTTTTAAGGTGCGGAAATCTTCGCGGATAAAACCCCACCGGAGGTGGTGGGAGTGATTATAGGTGGTTATGTCCTAAAAACCGCATGGCCGCCTCAGGCTATCACTTACCGGGGGTAATGTAGCCTATTGAAAATCCATACATCATCTCAAAATAATTTTATTTACTCGAATATTTAATCTTTAGCCTCTTTACAAGATAGATATTGCACCGATTGTAATAAACGATGCCAAAATGATGATAAGGCACAGTAATGTTAAAGTGCCTTGATGAATTTCATTAAATGTTAACAACAAAGAAGTCAGCATCATTCCCAGAAGCATACATGATTTATTTTTCGTTACACTTAGTTTTGGCCAGAGAAAAGAGACTGTAGGTACTGTACTCGTGACCCGCACCCCTCTGTCAACCCTCCCCTTCACCATGCTGGTTATATACGAGCCATAAATTATTTCCACAAGGTCGTAGCGTAACGGTTTACTTTATTTATTTCTATATCCCGCCACTCATCAACACCGAACAACAATCTGTCAATTTTGTGCGTTAGAAAACATGCAAAAAGTTGGTTTTTGTTGATTGAAATACGGCTAGAATTGATGCTTTGAATTAATTGTACTATATGGTTATATGCAGCCCAAACTCAGCTTCAGATGCATGGCTTGAATCAACAATAGTGTCCGGAAGACGGCAATAGGCTCTTCTCCTATTAAGTAGGACCGAATTCAATGAGTGTTGAAATGTGGGTGTTAATTCACCTTTACTTAACTCTTCGGGTAAATGATTTTTTTTTTGTAAGAAAGAGAGAAAGAAAGTAATCATGTATTACATACACACACCACACAGAAAAAACACCATTAATAACAGTAAAAAAAATCAAATGAAAAGTAACAAAATAACACTAAAGGGTAAAAAAAGATAATAACAAGAAAAAGAAAAGAAATGTAAGTATTGTTAATTGAGTAATATTTAAAATATTGGTTAGTTATTTTATACATAAACAGGGTATAATGGGCGAGAAGAGGGCCAGATCGTGATAAATGGCCCTGGGTTGGCCGGGGTGCGAGGGATATGCCTGCCAACCTCACCTTCGGCCAACAAAACGACCCACAGGCGGCGTGCGTTTTAGTCGGTTCGAGTCCGACATAATCTCTCCCTCCGGTGGAGAGGTATCCGGGGGGATTTTGCGCACGTAAAAAAAAAAGGTTATAATGGGTATATGGAGCTTCTGAGGCGTGGCGGTAATGAACGTGGCCACTAAACAGGATGAGCAGGTTCTTTTCCCACCCGGTGCAAATATTTGTATGCATGAATCCCATATTCCCATATTTGCATTGGCCTGGTCGTGCTTCAGAGAGCACGTTAAGCCGTCGGCCCCAGTTGCCATACGAACATCTACGGCCTAAAAAGTTGATAAGATATCACCTTTAGGTTTTGCAGGTCAAATGGCAGTCACTTAACGTAAAATATCGATGTTTAACCAAATCCGCAGTTACACTGGTAAAGCGGACCCCAGACTCCGAAGTGAATTCTTTGCAAGCAACTATGATTTGACGAATTGATGATCTCTGGTTCAGATCTTTCTCTATCAGTTTAAGGTTAGACTTATCATTCTCAAAAAAAGCTGCATTAGCCCAACCAAGATTCGGGGAAAACCAGGTACAAAAACTTATTTTCCAAAGTTGGTAAAATAGCTATAGAATCGTATGTGAACAAAAGTGGCCATTATTATAGCTATTTAGCCATTTCATTCGACTTCTCCAATTAAGATTGCGTCGAGGCACATAAAAAGCAACTCTAAAGCTAGACTTAGTCTTTATCTTTACTATCACGTAAATATACTAACATGTGTTGTATGTCTTGTGTATATAGCGAATGCTATGTATGAGGCTTTGATTTGGCAGGTTAATCGTCGTGGTAAAGTCAGTAAAATACTGTCAAAGAGATAAAATTTAATTACAAAAAATAAATAAAGTTTATTTCGGAACAAGTCCATAGTATATAAGTGAAAAACGTTCTTACACGTTTTTCACTAATATACTATTTATTGTTAGTAAGGTACATATATTTTTATGGATGTGTTTTTTACGGTGTGAACCACCATCCACCTTTTAAATAGGAGGGAGTCCCACCGGTTTGATAACGCAGCAGGATGTTGTTGGCGCTGCTCCTCGTGCGATTCAATAAGGAAGCACAGCGCTTTCTTATTATAGTTGAGAAGTCGTCGACATGCTTCTCCGCAAACATCCCTGAGGCGCTGCAATGCCTCGGCAGACCCATCAGCATCCTGAATGCATTATTATATTGGACTCGCAGGTCTTCGTATGCCCGACGCGTGAAACCCGCCCACAGGCCGCACGTGTAAAAGGATTGGCAGTATACTTTGAACAGTGTCACCTTCACTTCCTTCGTAAGAGTGTGAGTGTCAGCGTTTAATAAGTACAGTGCAAGAATATTTCAGAGTCAACAGTATACCATGCTCGATTCAGTAACTTAGATTAGAATGAAATATATATGAAAGAAATTTCGGTATTCAGTATAAATTAGGAGCTACACTACTTATTTATCCCGATAGGTGGCGCATTATCACTGGTATTGTATTGCTATTAAATTACATACAAATTGTTAATAACATACAATCATATATACATAATCACGCATTCATCCCCGGTGGGTTAGGCAGAGGTGAATTAACACCATCATTGTATTCGGTCCCACGTAATAGGGGGTGAGCCTATTGCCGTTTTCCGGGCACTATTTTTGCCTTGAGCCATGAATCTGAGTCTGGGCTGTATATATCTGTCTGATGTTAAACTGCCCTATTCCTTAGTCCCCTTGTACGACACCGCATGGGAAGAGATGGTGTGGTCCAAATTCTACTCTGCCGGAAACTACGCGGTTAATAAATAAAGGAAAAATCTACACTGGGATAAACGATGACGCTATGTAGTGCATTTCAGTGTAAAAAGAAAGGTCCTCATTGGGTCCCTACTGATAAGAAAAGACGGATGCTGTAGATTAAAGCCCTGCGCATCAAAATATTGATACCAAATTCGTCTGATGGAATATGTAGCGACAAATTTAAACCTGATCACTTTTGCAAGGAAGCATTGCTTTGCTTCATTTATTCTCTCTAATTAGCCACTGTCATGAAAGACATTTTTATTGTTAAACTCACAAACAAATTAATATACTTTCAATATCAACGATAGAATTGACAAGCACCTCTGACGTGAGAAATATTGGATTATAAACTCTTAGAAAAACACCAGCGGAGGTGCCGCCATCTGAGATTAGTTTTACCCGTGCATTACCCCCCATTGTAAAAAAACGTTCCGTTACGTAAGTTATTATAACTTCAGGATGATGGTAACTACAAAATAGTTTTTTTGGTAAGTTTTCATAACAAAATTTTAAAAACAGAATTGTACTGAAGCGAACCCTAGCCAGGTGTGATTCTCTGTACTGTCAATTAATCAATAAATTAGCCCACCGCAGTCCACAGCTGGACATAGGCCTCTCCAAATGTGCGCCATTTTATCCGATCCTCTGCCTTCCGCATCCAATCTGTACCAACTATCTGATTTTCCCGACCCGGAAATCGAAACCAAGATCTCATGTACAATCCCATACTATTTTACCACTGATCCATTTGATATATAATGTTACCACCGGATAAAAATTTCGTTCTAACTTAACTTATCCAAAATAAAAATAAATTCTCGAACTCCAGTCCGTAATAGGAGAAATTAAATGCATAATAATCCAGAGATGAGCACGAAATTGTATTCAAACAAAACTCCAGAAGTGGATATCTTTCGATAATGACTTCTATTCAAACCAACAATACAAGTCGACCGGATCTATAAAATCTTTCCATTCAAGACGTAGGTGCTTTATTCAAGAGGATTTCTTACCAACGAAGCTCTCTATAACCATTCATTATAATTCTATAGAGATATTTCTATTGTTAAGTTAGCCCATTATAGTCTCATTTAGCTTAACGTATTATAGGGTTAACAATGCCACTTAGACGCGTTTCAATTAATGATCGTTGTACGTTCAAGAGATCCCGTTTGAAGTTCTTGATCTAATATTGTTGGTTAAGTTGTTGTTGAATTGTGTGGTGTTCGATTATGTAATTGATATTTGGTTTAGCTGGCTATATTATGTATATAGTTATGTCCCACCGTTTTAACCGATGCATAGTGGGTTGCAGAAGTTTGTGTTCAGCTTAAAATATATAATACTTTGAGCACCTAAGTCCGACTTAACAAAATAAATACGGATGACATTATTTTTAATAACAAAACCATAAATAAACTATTACATTCAGGTAGAAGAAGAGAAGTAAAGAAGTTAATACATTTAATTACAGCTTTTCTTATATAGGACACGTCTATTAGACTTTGCCTCGCCTGATGGTAAGATGAAAGCAAAGTCTCAGAAAAGAGGGTTACCATTACTTATATATACCATGTTACAATAATGACACGGGTGCATTACCAAGAGAGGCACACTCCCACTCCAACCCTGTAAGCACAGATAGTTTTTGTGCCGTCAGTGTAAAAGACAAAGCAGTACAAGCTTTTGCTCTTTCCACTGACAGCACAAAAACTCTCCAGTGAACACTGGTTACGTTACTCCCAGCTGGAAATACAACACAAGGTTATTATGGCCATGGTATTCTGTAGAGTGGAGGTACTTCCCAAGTCGGACAGCTCAATTGGTCGGAAATACCGTCGTGTCCTACCTCCTCGAAAAAATCTTATATGCACTTTTACGAAAAAATCTTATATGCAAATATGCACTTCTGCAACCCACTGTACATAGAAAAATTACATCATAAACATAAACCTTTTTTGACACGCTCTATTATAAAACTGGAACAAATTTTCAATAGGTTACTTTAATAGCTTTTTTAAAACACAACTGCAAAGCACCGGTGAGTTCGTAACTGCAAGGCGAGTATTCAATTGAAAGTGGACTGGGAAATTCAAATGCCTTATTTGTTTTCCAAACTTGGGAACTTCAAGTACGCGGTTTTAAAGTTGTAGTACGTCGAAGTACGGAGTGCTGTATTCCACAGTCGGGTATGAATAAACATGTTCACTTGTTACCAATTCGCAGTTCTGAGTTTTGCACTGTATTGCTTTTGAATTACTTTGGTTAGATCAGCTTGGATGAATAATGTTGATTAGAATCTGAAATAGTTAAGAGAACGCGTAACATTTGAATAGAAGTGATTTGTTATAGAAACGATTGAATTGTGTTTACAATTAATGAATTTGTTGCGATAATAGCGCCTGTAGATTTTGGTAAAGGAGTTGAGTTAGTTGAGAGGTCCTTGGTTCTTAGCCTGTTGACCGATGTGAACCTACAAACGCTATAAACGTCCATAGGCCACGGTAACCACTTTCCATCAGGTGGGCCGTGTGCTTGTCTGACAACTAAGTGGTATAAAAAAATACAATAAAAGCAATTTATCTTATGTGGAGGGGTTAGCGAGAATACTAATGATTTCGTTAATAGAAAAAAAAAAGTTTAGTCCAGTGGAAGACTTTAGACTTGCAATCAAGAAGTGATACCTTAGTCATTACGGTATCAACGTGATCTCAAACCTTATATAAACATTATATATTAGGTGAATAGAATAACGAGTATTAGAATTTTAAAATTTTATAACATTGTTTTACAAAATCTACCAAGTTAATACGAATAATCATAACTACTACCAAGATCTTCGGGTCCACACCATTATAACCTGCAAGCCCATACACCCCCAGACTGATGAAGTTCAGGTTCAGGTGTGAGGACTACGGAGTTCCCATTTCGTCTTCGGGTATGGCGCACATTGTGCTTAATGTAATACACTTTTTTTTTTTACGTGCGCAAAATTCCCACGGATACCTCCCCACCGGAGCCGGTGGAGGAGGTTATGTCGGACTCGAACCGACTAAAACGCACGCCGCCTGTGGGTCGCTTTGGTTGCCGAAGGTGAGGTTGACAGGCATATCCCTCGCACCCCGGCCGACCCAGGGCCATCTCTCACGATCTGGCCCTCTTCTCGGGAATGTAATACACTTGTGCATAAACTTTAAAATTAATGTTTAATCATTAAACGTCCTATATAATTCCCAATCATTACGAGTACAGCAAGTGTGTCACTTAACTTTTCATTCTTAAAAATAGTATTCTTTTGTCAAACATTTATATGTATAACATATATATTATATCAATGGTTTATGAGGTTCAATTCAAGTTTTAAGAATGTCAAATTTTAGTGGGAGTAAAATTTTGTAAAAGTCAAAACTAAATATTCTACATAATAAAATTCGCAATACGTTGAAAAATACAATAGTAGAAAAACAAATAAAACTCTATTTTTATACATTACATTACTATACTTACTTTTCTGATACGAAAAGTTAGACACATGAGTTTTAATAATAGGTATTCATAGTTTGGACGTAGTTTCTGTTGTAATTTATTATGAGACAACATAAGTATGGTATTGCTAGTTAATTTTGTATCGGTTATTGATCCGATAATATCGATTCTAAGACATGGTTCTGTAAAATTTTGTTGGACATTCGCATCACTTTCGTTACGCTCACGTCACGACGGTACAATTCACAAACTACTTAAGTTATCAATTTTTAGCAGCTTTACTTATTCAATTTTAATAATATTCGGTACTAATATTTTATACTCTAAACACGCAACAGAACATTGTTATGTTCTTACATTAAAATGTACAAGTTATTCAGTTTTATGGATTCTACCTCGAAATCCCGTACGATCTTTATTGTCTACGAAACATGAGCGTGCTACGAATCATCTACGAACTTCTACGACACTTCTACGAAATGGTTATTAGTATAATTCTGTAGTTCGTATCCTGAATTTGAATAAGGTTTTTGTTCTTTTGTGTTATCGTTTTATTTGCTGAGTTGTATGTCTAACTTTACACACGAACACACCTTTTTTTTCATGCAGTACTCCTCTCGTATACCGATGAGGGGGAAGTTTATATCGGACTCAAACCGACTAAAGCCGTACACCACCTTGGATCTTCAGATGCCCAAATATAATATTAACTAAGCATGTGCCTCTCACCCCGGCTACATAAAGTTATATTATTATATTATAATATTTTATTTATTTATATTATATAATCTTATATTTATTTTCACTAATCAATTTAAAATTTTGAGTAATCTTTCTTGTAGCTTAATAGTTGTAAACTTTTGCATTGATACGTCGGTCATGTGGGTATTTAGAGTTCGAAGTATATTAGGCTTGGACCTTGACAATGGTACTACTTATTCCTTAAAGAAATTTCTTCCAGCAGACGGGTGAGAGAGTTAAATTTGTGTAAGGTAATGGGTAGGAATGACATACACACTCATGAGGTTACGGAAATATATAAAATATGATGCATATTGATCAATATCTAATAATATGTTCCAAACATACTTATAATCTGTTCACACTTGTAACGTAGGTAGGTGTATCATTACACGCTACGAGGCGACAACGACCAAGGGTTGTTAACGTCACCAAATAACCCTCAAAACATCGCAAAAGTATTTGCAACCCCTATCTACATCCTATTTCGCACTTAACCCCTAAACGCGGTCGTAAAACTAAAGCGTATATGTACGCAAGACGAACGTTCTGCGTTTCGGTTTTTGCTTTATAGAGATGCAATAAAGTTCTGAATAATAAAGATTATATTATTTTCTTTTGTTTCTATATCAAATGATATATTTTTCCTCAGAAGAATATTTTTGATGGAGAAGTTTTAATAATATCGGTATTAATTTCCACCATTGTAACCCAGCGATTAACCTGTCATTTTAATTTGGCCATTTAATCTCTTACGTCAAATATAACCTTGTACCTGGTGGGTTATCAGAGTGATCTAAGAACTTCGATTGGGTAGAGCCCAAGTACTTCAAGCATGCACACAGTATGCTTACAGCATGTCAACTGCAAGCCATCTGTCAGAAAAGAGATGGGGTTTGCCCTATTCTACTTCACTGAGAACCAACACGACACCTCTATTTGACCGAGTAAGCGAAACTTTTTTGCTTTTGTCCGTACCTACATCGCTTTACCAATTCTGGTCTAGAGCAACGTCTTCCGGGCACTATTGTTGACTCAAGCAATGCATCTGACTGAGTCTGGGTTGTACATAGTTGCCTTGTACGACACTGGGATGGTCCAAGTTCTGCCCTGCCGAGAACCACGCTTGATATAATTTTTGCTAGATATATTGATGTACCTACTTATATCGTCTTCAACTTTGAAAGGAATGTCTGCATCAGAGCCTTGTTCGTTAAAGACCCTAAAGACGTCGTGCGATTTTAGTCGATTCGAGTCAGACATAATCACTCTCACCTCGCTTTCTTATCCAAACTTGGCCCATTTTTTTTTATACATATATAGATCACGTCAATTAGACTTTGCCTTACCTGATGGTAAGCTGAAGGCAAAGTCTCATAAAAGAGGGTCACCATTACTTACACATACCGTGTGACAATGGTGACACTTAGCATGACGGCCTTATCATATGCTTTTTCACGCCCCGCTTAAAGGAGCCGGGACCGTAGGAAGAAGGAAACACGTGAGCTGGTAATGAATTCTAGGCCTTAATGGTGTTTTTTTATTTAAAGTACCACTTTTTTCGATCGATTTGTTTTGATACGAGGTAAAATGGGGGGAAAAGGGGTGAAGTTTGCTATCGGGTTATTTATGAATGGATCATGATAATTTTTGTCTGTAACATAACTTTCACAAAACTACTGGTTACCGTTTCCTATGGACGTGTGTGACACCAGAGGAGTCACACTCGCGCTGCCGACCCTGTAAGCACAGAGAGTTTCTGTACCGTCAGTGTAGAAGACAAGGTAGGACAAGCCTTTAGTCTTCCCACTGACAGTACGAATTCCCCAGTGAGCTACTCTGCTCACCGCCAGGAACACAACACGAAATTATTATGGCTGCGGTATTCTGTAGGGCGGAGGTACTTTCCCAATCGGACTGCTCAATTGGGCGGCAACACCGCCGTATCCTACCTCCGATTACTAGTTATACAAACCAAAATTGCAAGAAAATAAAACCAAATTAACCCTCTTCCGAATTTCTTCGACAATCTCTTAACTTCTGCGCTAACATATCAAAATTCCAGTTATTGTAACTGGAAATCAACGACATCAGCCTTGAGCATAGGTACACTACCAAAAATACCGGCATTTTCAACCATTTTCATTTCCCAACGCACATACATTGCTGTTTAAGTAAAACAACTGACTCCCAGTACGGAAATATTCGTCACAGATTTGTTTACAGTGCGAGTTATATCTCCCTTGGGTTATATTCAATTAGTAAGCGAATTGGAAGTGACTGTAGTACTGTTTGTTCGTTTCAATCGGTTTAAGTGGCGATTGAAGAGTTACACTTGAGTTTTCGAGCGTTTAGTTGAATTGATTGGAAAATACGAATGAATTGAAGCGTTTGCTATGCCAGTTTTTAGTGGAAAAAGTTTACATTCAGAGAACCAATTCAGTATAATTGCGTTCATATAACGTGTAATTTAAAAACTTAAAAAATAATATTCAATAAATTTTCAAGATTTCATTGAAAACGCAAGTAACTATAAATGATTTCGAGGATTGTTTTTATTTGACAGATCAGACTAACTCCACCATTTTTTAGAATCAAACTATTTTGTTGAAAACATGAATTTTGTGAATGTACCCAGGAATCGATTTATTTTGTAGAAATTACGTAGTTGACTGTAAAGTCTAATCAATTTCTATTTGCGAGGGTAATGTTGATGATACTGGATGAAGAATAATTTTTAAATTGACAAAAATTTGAAACCATCTTCCACTAGTTTACCAGAATTTTTAAACGAAAGAGAATTCCTTCACGGGCAGCGGCTAGTATATTCCCCAATAGAAGCACGGTGGCATCTTAGTTATAGGTACCCGTTTTTACTCTTTAGGTACGAATTCCTAAACAGTAAAAGAACATACAAAAGTCCCTCAAGATCATAATAGAGCTTCATTAAAATTTAAGTAAGACGTAGAATCGGCGTTTATAAGATCGTCGTCATTGTTGAGCCGTATCCGTGACAGCTCCAACAGGATTCTGAGAGCAACAATCAGCGCGGTACGACTCACCGATAATTATGCATGTCACCAGTAGAGTGACACCCTACATGGTCACTCTGATTAATTAACTTGTGTATTTATTTATTTGCCGCGTGGTTCCCGGTAGAGTAGAATTTGGGCCGCCCCATCTTTTCCCCATGCGGTGTCGTACAAGTCGACTAAGGGATAGGACTGTTTAACATTAGACAGATATGTACAGCCCAAACTCAGCCTCAGATGCATGGCTTGAGTCAAAATTGTGCCCGGAAGACGGCAATAGGCTCACCCCTATTACGTGAGAACTAATTCAATAAATGGTGATATGTGGGTGTTAATTCACCTCTGCCTAACCTTCCGGGGACGAAGGCGTGATTATATGTATGTATGTAATAAAAGTACCACATTTTCTATGCACGTGAGTGTATTTTGTTTCACTGCGCTGTGCAATCATTTATACTGACCACCAATTATTCATACGGGCAGTTTTACTGACATTGCCTATCGGTGTTATCAAGTGGCTCGAACATTTACATCTGTGATGCCGTGGAAGGTGTGTTTACTTTTAAAGCATGATTATGTATGTATATGTATTTATTTATTTATTTATATTTTATTGTAAATTGACATTTGACTAATGCATCTATATTATTAACTTGTGACACTTAATTTATTAATGATTTAATTTCGTAATTATATTAATAATAATATTTATTTATTTGCATAAAATGTGGTAAGTACAAAGGTAACAGACAATTTATGAGCTTAAGCCAACCATCGCGACATGCAAACATTAGATAGGTAGGTATAACTAATGATATGTTTGAATTGAATTGAATTCTAACAATCACTAAACTTATAAAATAGAATATACTTAAATTAAAGATGACTCCACGTGCATCATTATAAATTGTATTCGTAGTATTATCACATTATAATGCATTTTTAAAATGATAAAAAATGGCGACAATTTCTTTAAGAATTTTAAAAGAAGATTTTTAACTAACATCAAATATAATGCAATAAACAACAGATTGGTTCAAATAGTCAACACTGCTTACATGCAAAATGTACAAGATTGATGATGCTATAACTTTGGTATCTCACATGGTTTGGTTATCAATTGCCTTTTGAATCATCGGATTATTCTAATGTTCCCTCAGACGAGCTTTTAGTGGATAAATGGATTTTGATCTGCCACTATCGTTGTGACTGGATACAATTGTTTTCAATACAAGTTTTATGACAGACTAGCTGTAGCCCATGGCTCCACCCGCGTGTATGTCAGTTATCGCAACTAAATATGTTATTACCTAAGTTCTTCTCTATCTATGTACCAAATTTTGTAAGTTTAGGCGTGGAAGCCTAAGACAGACAGACAGAAATAGTTATTTTCGCATTTATAATATCAGTACTAGTATTGATTTTTTATACTCGGACGATAATTACAAGGTAAAGGTCTTCTACTACTCTCCTAGCGATTAAACTATTTTAGTAATTATTTATGTCTCCATATAAGGCAACAAATGAATCACACTAATGTTATGATAGAATCCGGTGGGTCAGGCCAGCTGTCAAGTATCAAGACTGCCTAGTTCTAGAAATATCGTACGTTCATAGTATTTAAAATGTTCAGAAATAATTATAGTTTTCTAATACTTCGTTAAAGTAGTTGCCAGGGTAAAGGTTTGCACAGTATTATTAGTATTGAAAAGTACTCAAACAAAAATAAATAACTGACTCTTAATTTAAAACATCACGTTGTGATTACAACTTTTTTCATTATTTATTAGAGAAGTTATTAGAAAAGCAAGTAAACGAAGTTTCGTTATATATTAGAAAAACAATGCTTTGTTATTGAAGTAAAATCATAATCATGTTTTAAAATACGTATTTCAATAAACATTAAAATTCTGTACGTCAAGCGCTCAAAAAAACTAATAACGTTTTGAAACTTTTCACTCAACTTTGCACTAATATTTGTTTTTAAATCTAGACTTTCTGAACCCAAATATAACTTTGTGATTACTTTTTATGATTACTTTTTCATCAAAATAATCTTGTAACTTACGATCATATTGCAATCCGAGGAGGACCACATCCAGAGAGATGGCCCTGATCCGGCTGGGGTGCGAGGAATATGTCTGCCAACCACACCTCCGACAACCAACAACGACCAACAGACGGCGTACGTTTTAGTCGGTTCGAGTATAACCTCTCCCACCAGCTCCAGCGTGGGATCTCCATCTCCGTAGGATCTTTGTGGGGATTTATCGCCACATAAAAGAGACGATCATAATTTAAACTATTATAACTAAACTTATAAAAGAATAATCATGAAACTAAAGTGTATGGAGCCCATCAAAACTTTCGGATCCAAATCAACCTGACCTATAAGTCGATACTTCATTGATGGACAAGACTCTGGCATAGGCTCCATTGGGTTGGTAGGTCACATGGCAGTTACGCCCCTACAAGCTGAATCTAAAAGAAGAAAAGGATAAGCGGCCCCTGGCCTCCAAAGTAAAAATCGAAATTGCAGGTAGGACAGGACAGTATTCCCATCCCAACTGAGCAGTCTGACGAGAGAAGTGCCTCCTCCCTACATAGCACCGCGGCCATAATAACCTCGTGTTGTGTTCCTGGCGGTGAATAAGGTAGCCAGATCTCATTGGAGTCAGTGGGAAGATCAAAGGCTTGTCCTGCTTTGTCTTCTGCACTGACGACACAGAAACTCTATTCTTGCAAGATTGGCAACACGAGAGTGATTCCCTTGGTATTGCACATACCCATAGGCCATAGTAACCACTTTCCATCAGGTGGACCATGTGTTTGTCGGCCATCTAAGTTGTACAAAAAAAAAATTAATACTACCCCAAGACTTTACCACTATATTTTATTTTTCACCAGACTTGGTTTTACAATATAAACCTTTTAGAATGCCGAGAGGCGAAACCGGTCAGGTGAAAAATAAAATAGAGTGAAAAAGTACAAGGTATCATATTCGATAGGTGTAAGCAGGATCCATCAAGCGTTATCAATTAATAGTCTGATATTCTATAAATCCAAAGTATTGGTTCTTTTGTTCCAATCATCAACATTGCGTAGTCCCGGTTGTAAACGGGACCTTGGCCGGGGTCTGCTTAAACGTGATTTGACTTAGTTTTATTTTTAATGGGAGGGTGGTAGTCCCTCCCTAACCTGAGTTGTATTTGTGGTCAACTACTAACAAACTTATTCAGGCTGCCCAAATGGGTCTCCATCTTGACGTGGCGACTTACAACTGCCGGGGACCGACTTTTAACGTGCCCTACGAAGTGCAGAAGCGCTCAGATGAAATATCACTAAGCGATCACCCATCCAAATTGCAACCTCACCTAAGTTGCTTAACCCACTGATCGTTTATAGAACAGTGAGCGCTGACTACAAGCGCTTCTCTATTCTGTACCATTATACTACTTTATATCTGAACGCTTAAAAAGATATTGTACAAAGCCCTAATCCTATAATAAAACCTTGATAGTAACGCCTCATAAAAAGTAGCGGGCGTAAATATAAAACTGTCAATTTAAAGAGGTCGCTGTCTACATTAGCACTTCATTAAATCGACCTTACCTTTTATTTCTGACTGGTTATGCCCTGCGGTTTCATCCGACTTGGTTATTATCATCAACCTGCGTTTTTCTAAATATTTTCTTCCCATTACTAAACTCGTAAGGTTCATAACGTGACGGAAACCTTTCCAGAACTTCATGATCATAATTAGCATTACTCCCAGTTGCATTCGAGGCTTACGATCTTGGTAGTCTGGGGTCCGCTAAATCCTCCTCCTCCTTTTGGTTTGACTTATCTTGTGGTTGGGACAGTCACTCCCAAAATAACTGCAAAAGCCAAACCTTAAGAGAGAGAGAAAGTGTTAATGGACTCCGGAGCCCGATGCGGGAAGACTCAAATGCATTCAAGAACATGCTAACATACTAATTATTAGATCATTTCCAGTTACCAATTTATACAGTGGAATCTTGAGACATGATGTATCCATACTAATATTATAAATAGAACAAAAAATGTGTAAGAAACACTTTCCTGCCTGTCTTTGATACTTTCACGCCTAGTACAGTAGTGTTGAAGAAATTTGGTACAAAAAACATAGATTAGAGCTTGAGAAAGTATGTAGACTATTGAACTAAAACTCAGGCTAAGATGATGATTCGTTTGTAAACAGCTTAATAAAAATATTTAATAAATATCCTCAGGATTTGATTAACATGCTACTCAATAAATTTAAAATAGAAGTCAAGAAACTTTAATTAATATAGGTTACTATAAAGTAGATGAGTATCTTGATGATTTAAATGCATGGTCAAAATAAGTCACTTTCTTGCTCGCACACCATAAATTGTAAACTAAAGCAAATTTAAAAACTAAAGATAATCTAGTTCTAATATAGTTCGCTAAGTTTCTTGCTGGTATCTTCTCAGTAGAACAAACCTACCGAACCAGCGAAAGAATCATTATCCAATGGTTTACTTTTACATTATATCATATTTTTATATTATTTCTTGACAGAATTGAACAATTTTTGAGATTCATATACATGTGCTCTTTATGAACTAAATAAATGAAATTGATTTTTTGATTCTTTGAATAATAGTGAATAATTGACTATGAGGATATCAAAGATGTAAATCCTGCTAATGGAAAGCAAAAATTTCCGCTAAAACCAAAAAAACTCGGCATCAAGAGTACCAAAGGCATTCTTCCCTATACATTGTTGGTTACAGAATGGCCGTGTCAGTTACTTTTCTGGTTAATTTAAAGTGAGTCTCCCAGTTTAATGGCGGAATTTATGTAGCGGTTTTTATGTACCAATAAAGTTTCTTTAGAATGAAGCAACGTCGTCAATCTAGAGGTCTAATAAAACTAAAAAAGTTGATAGTCGTATAGTTTATGTGTTCTCATACAAACGTACTAATATTCTCATGAAGTCTTGAAGGCTACTTCATCCAAACGCCAATTATGGATTTAGAATCAGTAAGGTACTGGAATTGTTTCGCTGAGCTGAAAGAGTTTAGAAGAATACTAGACTCCATTATACAAGAGTGAGTTCATATAGGTAACCTTAATGAGTTGAAATTTGTAATGCGTTTAATGTTTATGTATGCAATATTGGTGTGATGACGGAAAAAAATACATTAATCTTTACTCCATTTCCTCCTAAGGATGTCGTAAGAGGCAAACGAAGTAAAATTACGCAGACGATATCACTGCAAGAGAAAGAATACTCGAGAAAACCCTACACCAACCCGTCTGGCCAACGTGGAGTCTCCCAAAATTGGGAGAGGCTTATGTCCATACGCTTATTGATTGATAGATATGCAAAATTCATTATCAATCTTACGAATAGTTTCCACAAACTTCACCACGGCACCAAGTTCAAGTTCTTTATTTCTCAAATTCTCTTTTGACGTCAAATTCTGCTTAAAACTGAGTTAACCACCGCTTCTTAGGCGCTAGTGGAGACGAAACGGTGCAACAAACTTCACTGCGTCATTATCGAGACGTTAGCTTATAAATAGAGATCTCTTAAGACTAAATGTTGACGAATGTACATTTTTGTCTCATTTTGATAGTACACTAGTTATTCAACTAGGTAGGGGAGCTTTTTTTTTTACGTGCGCAAAATCCCCACGGATACCTCCCCACCGAAGCCGGAGGACTCGAACCGACTAAAACGCACGCCGCCTGTGGGTCGTTTTAGTTGCCGAAGGTGAGATTGACAGGCATATCCCTCGCACCCCGGCTGACCCAGGGCCATCTCTCACGATCTGGCCCTCGTCTCGGGTGTGGGGACTACAGAGTCCCCAACTCGAACACGGAAACGGGTAGGCGCGCCAGGCGCGCCACTGCCGCGGCCTGCTTCTGCCAGGGTGACAGGCGGCTCCACCTGTTACCCCCAGGCCGGAGGTAGGGGAGCTTGCGGTCTTGACATAGCTTCATGTAGAATACGTAAAATCGAAATTTACTCAGCTTTGGTTACACGCCGTACCATCACATCGTGTCAAGATAATTAAAGGTATATAAAAAATCCTTATACCAAAAATTTTACCGAAATTAAACGTTAAAATAGTTGTAAAAAGAATATGGTAAAAAAGGTCGCGTGCCGATTACAATATTATGCTGTAGTTCTAGCATTTTAACCCTAAACAGCGGTTAGGTCCGCCCTGAAGATCCATTCTTATAACGTGTTAAAGGCACATATTCTCAAATGCAATATATTGTATTTATGATTTACATAACACAACCCTCATCCATTGATCCCATAATATAACAATAGCAATAAAACTACAATACGTATAGCAATGATAATCCGCTCGTAATGAAATGGAACATAATCGTATATTTAGAATATAGATTATTTTATCATTTTAGTACTCATATTTGAAGCATAAATACACAACAGGAAACCATGGCATATTTTTTTTTTCTCTTAACTAAAATGCGTATTATTCTAAATAGAGGTCGGTCATAAACTATATTTTTTTGTTAGAGCGTCCACTTCAACGCTATGGGAACGATGGCTAAATCGAATTCGTGGGATATTCTATTTTTAAACACATGTATGCAAAAGACTGTTATGATGCTAATATTATTTACGTGAACGAGTGCAATATTACATATAACAATATATTGAGAATGTAATCATATTTGATATGGAATAGTATCATGATAAAGTTGGTGGATTTTGATTATAATTAAGGCGTCATGTTACGCCACACATATTTGTAGGTTCATGCGAGTTTGACTCCATGGAATGATTAATCTTCGGATTAATCTAATAATTGGCACAAAGCATTACAAAATTATATCACAATAGAATTCTATAAAAAAATAAATAAGAGCTCATCTTCACGACGAAAGCGCAAATACAGTATGTTTATACATACGTGCATGACCAGCTGGTTTACTATTGGTTTATTATTGGTTTACTATTTAGTTACTGTATATTTGGTTTACTGTATTTTATATACTATTGTTTTGCATGATTGATATTCTGTAGAATATAATCATAATTGATTATATTGCATGAAGGCATGTTATATCTGAATGTAAACATGAGCTTAAAATTAACTTGCACTGAATTCCTTTGTTGACATTGTAAAAAATCCTATGATAAAAAAAGGACGCAAGCGTCCCCGCTCCCGCGCGGAGTTCACACTGGTATAAAAGGAAATCGGCTGATTTGCGGGGAACAGAGTTTGGTTCGATTAGTAGAAGCGCACAGACCATGCAACGGTTTCATTAAATTATTCTAGCCGTATTACGCCAGTGTAATTTGTGAGAAAGTGGCAAAAGTTCGGTGTGCGGAAACTGTGTCGGAACAACGCGCTTTCTGAATTATTTCAGAAGGTTCCTAATTATTTATATACCTATTCCAATACACACAAATACCAAACATCCTTGAGACGTAGTGTTGATAAGTTCTTGTAGGTAAAGATTGCTTTAAATTTCGGGGCTGAGACTGGCCTTCGAAAGCGTCTCAATACCTTATCCTGGTCACCTAGGTTTCCGTGGTTTCGTTGTAGGAGAGTCTAAACGAAATCACTTCCCATTACCTTAGCTAGTTCACATTGTTGATTTACACAATTCACAACACACACATACACATAACTTCTAACTCACCTATTAAGGTTGGTAAGTCTTAATAGACCTAAGGTAAACACTAGGGCTCCTAGCTAGGTCTAGTTAGTTTTTTCTGTTGCTACAGACATAGATTGTAGGAATTCTATAAGAATTATAGGTGTGCACTGTACATTAAGTTTGAAGTGAATCTGTTACGTTATCTTTGTGTTGATATAATAACTGTTGGGGACACGTTATAATACACAACTTGTATAGAGATTGAGTTGGGGTTTGTTATTTCCACATTTGACTGTAGCTGGAAAGAATTTGCAGTTGAATTATTAATGCGAAAGGCTTTATTTAGTGAGATCTTATTTAACAGCATACGTGCTAAAATGAACTACATATTTATGTCCTATTAGAATTACATTAGTAATTCATATATTATACTAGATCTCATCATTTGTACTATACTGAGGCCTAAAATAGTAAAGTCATACATTTAGTTCCAACTGTTAGGATTCAAATCTGTGGCTCCTGGATCATTTTGATACAGTATTAGAGCAACTCTGATTGAAGATATCAATAAAATTCCAATCAGAGCAGTTTGTAAAGTGTAGCGGTCCATAAACCTGCCAAAACTTATTAAATTAATTATATATTCATTAGTAAATGACAGACATTACATACAGCCGTGAAGGCATAATATATTATTGTTGAAATTATATTATATCACATTCAATCATTATTCTAATTGTTTTGGCATCGTTCATGAGATTCGTGAGGCGTTAAAGGGCTACTACATTTTGTACTGGAACCAGAAGCCAAAAACTGAAGGATTACAGTATACAGTGGAGTTTAGTGGAGGTTTTACAAACTGAATTAAATTAATTGTGACGAAGTGGAGGAGAGCTTGATCTTTTGATCAACGCTATCAGTTCTTCGGAATTGATCATAATCTCGCTCTTCGGGGCTTGAGATTCATAGTCTCGCTCTTCGGGGCTTGAGACATTTAATTGATCCGGATCACATATCACAAATCATATATGATATCTTCGACAATAAAGGCCTATATCAAATATACAGCTGAAAAAGATGCCACACAAAGTGCAAACTATCAAAGACCTATATTGAATCTAATTTATATCTCATTTGAATAAAATATAAATCCACAGTCTTATCATTACACTATTCCGAACAGATAAAAACTAAGTTAGAATAACGATTTAAACTGTAGTGTCAGGATTATTAAAGTAATGAATGATAGATATTGGGTCGGGTTTTGAAGATTAGATAAATAGACGATCACAGCTATAAGTATCGTGGGATTACCCCGGTAGTTCCCGTTACAGATTTGGCGCCGCGTGACCAGAATTCCGTTTAATGTATTAAAAGTTCTTAATACACCGGAAAGAATCGGGCGATATTACTATCAGTACTTAATACATATTCAGCTATTAAAATTTCAATTCATTACATTTTACCAAAAATATACACAACGTAGATAAAATATGTAGACAAATCTTTGAAATCCAAAACTGTTAGTAAACAATAAGTTCATTCATTATTTTGAAGCCGTCACTACTGTTCATCCACAAATTTTGTTAAAGTCAGGTAATAAAACTTGGGATATATTGTTTAAAAAGGGTCATCCATTATAGTTGCATACAAACTGCAGTCCTAAAAGTTAATTTACGCAAGTTACGAGATAGGTACACGTGTTGAGTTAGACGATAGTTAAAAAAAATTGTTGCGTGTTTCAAAAACTTGCCAAGTTAAACAAAAAAAAGAAGGGTCAATACTTCGAAAACTCCAGATAACATAAACACATAAATCTCATATTCAAAAACTTTAGTGTGACACGTCATATTATTTAAACATTTAAAATAATAACAAAGTAACCCAACACACTCAAATAGTCGTTCATTATAATACTTGAGAAATAGGTCGTTATTATTGGCTTTAAAATAACCAATTGGTTAAGTAGACATTTAGGTGATAAAGATTTTGTGAATACTTGACAAATAGATTACGATAAGCATAGTTATTTAACACTTACACATTTTGACACATTGACACACAGTACTAAGTAACATTTAAGTAGAAGGTTGTTAGTTTAGATTTATTAGATTGTTATTTAAAGGTTTAAGATGTCTGGAAAGAATAACGAACGCCGTATGCGTAAGTCAGGTAGTAGTATTCAGAACATAGATAACGCGAATCAAACAAATCAGTTACTTTCGGAGATTTTGAATAGGTTGACGAGATTAGAAAACGATCGTGATAGCGGTAGGAGTTCAGATTCAACGGTAACACCAATTGCTAGTGGTACAGAAATTAGCACTGTTAGTGAGATGGCGCGTCAAACGGTTGTAGTTCAGGTGAAACAGAAGTTACCTACGTTCGATGGCAATAAGACGTATAATCCAATGACTTTTCTAAGGGATTTAAAAAACTACTTAGTAGGACAGAATTTTACTGATGAAAGGGCACTTTTATTTGCAATAGAGTCTTTAACTGGGGAAGCAAAATCTCGTATGAATATTTATAGAGATTATTGGAAAATTTTCAGTGATTTTGAAATAGATTTCAAAAATGTATTTTGGAGTTCATCCGAACAAGAAGTAGTGAAAAATAGGTTCATAACTTCTCGATATAATAGACAAGCTGGTAGCATGGAGAAATATTTTTGTGAACAGTTAGAAAAGGTTCATGCATTATCATTACCATTTACGGATGCGGAAAAAGTTAATACTATATTTAGACAATTGCCAGACTATGTGCAGGTGGCGTACTTTAGCCGACAACAGCAGATGACAGTCAAGGAGGCGGTAGAGTTTTTACGACATTTAGAACGTAACATAAACAAAGAAAAATCCGGTAGCTTTCAATCGCAGAGTACAACTGCTAAAATACACGAAAGACCGCGGGGTATTCATGTAAATACAAAATATAGTTCAGTACGTGTAAATACCATTAGGCATAATCCAACTAGTAACAATAGAGATTATCATAACCAAGGTCAGTCTTATAGGGGTTATAATAGGCGTGGTCGAGGTGAAACACGTGGTAGAACTTATTATAATATGCGAGGAGGCGTGAAACCTATTGAATTCAAACCTGCGACCGAAACTCAGAATACAAGTAGCGAAAATAATACTTCACAATCTACTAATAATATCAGTTCAAAAACTAAGTAGACCGGGTTGCTCTGACGTCACAAATATATGATAATATATATAGTTATCTTGAAGTTAAATAGTTAACAAAGTACGAATTAAAACTTGATAAAATCAAATTGTTAAAGTGGAATTGTTAATAGGAATTTCAATGTTTATAATTATTATCTAATGAGACAGAAAATCCAATAAGACTAGCTGGACAAGATGAGGTGACATATACTTACTAAACGACTTAATACATTCATTAATACATTAACAGAGAGTTATCCATTAGATTATGTAGAGCATTCAAATAGATATTTGATATTGCCAAGAGATAAGTTTAGGATAGGAGGCGTGACTTAGACAGGTTTTTTTTGACACAGGGTTAATGTAAACTTTAATTTACTTTATCTTACGTGTAGATACATTCAAGTTGAACTATTTTAAAATACCGAGACAGGCAATGACAATCGAACAATAAAACAGCATAAATGGTTTCAATCGTCAAGTCATGGGGATGTTTAAGGCTATAACTAGGTTACAAATAATTATTATACTCTCGTGGAACCCAAATACAATAAAATAAAGGGTAATTATAACACTATCAATTTACCAAGGTATTATATAAAAAAGGGGTCAATGAAGATAAGTTTGAAATATTTAGAGTTTTACCCTATAGACAGATCTTCGAAAGAAGACTGCTTCTAAGCGAAACAGCTTATTTCAAAGTCTGAGGAGGCGACTGAAATGGAACATAATCGTATATTTAGAATATAGATTATTTTATCATTTTAGTACTCATATTTGAAGCATAAATACACAACAGGAAACCATGGCATATTTTTTTTTTCTCTTAACTAAAATGCGTATTATTCTAAATAGAGGTCGGTCATAAACTATATTTTTTTGTTAGAGCGTCCACTTCAACGCTATGGGAACGATGGCTAAATCGAATTCGTGGGATATTCTATTTTTAAACACATGTATGCAAAAGACTGTTATGATGCTAATATTATTTACGTGAACGAGTGCAATATTACATATAACAATATATTGAGAATGTAATCATATTTGATATGGAATAGTATCATGATAAAGTTGGTGGATTTTGATTATAATTAAGGCGTCATGTTACGCCACACATATTTGTAGGTTCATGCGAGTTTGACTCCATGGAATGATTAATCTTCGGATTAATCTAATAATTGGCACAAAGCATTACAAAATTATATCACAATAGAATTCTATAAAAAAATAAATAAGAGCTCATCTTCACGACGAAAGCGCAAATACAGTATGTTTATACATACGTGCATGACCAGCTGGTTTACTATTGGTTTATTATTGGTTTACTATTTAGTTACTGTATATTTGGTTTACTGTATTTTATATACTATTGTTTTGCATGATTGATATTCTGTAGAATATAATCATAATTGATTATATTGCATGAAGGCATGTTATATCTGAATGTAAACATGAGCTTAAAATTAACTTGCACTGAATTCCTTTGTTGACATTGTAAAAAATCCTATGATAAAAAAAGGACGCAAGCGTCCCCGCTCCCGCGCGGAGTTCACACTGGTATAAAAGGAAATCGGCTGATTTGCGGGGAACAGAGTTTGGTTCGATTAGTAGAAGCGCACAGACCATGCAACGGTTTCATTAAATTATTCTAGCCGTATTACGCCAGTGTAATTTGTGAGAAAGTGGCAAAAGTTCGGTGTGCGGAAACTGTGTCGGAACAACGCGCTTTCTGAATTATTTCAGAAGGTTCCTAATTATTTATATACCTATTCCAATACACACAAATACCAAACATCCTTGAGACGTAGTGTTGATAAGTTCTTGTAGGTAAAGATTGCTTTAAATTTCGGGGCTGAGACTGGCCTTCGAAAGCGTCTCAATACCTTATCCTGGTCACCTAGGTTTCCGTGGTTTCGTTGTAGGAGAGTCTAAACGAAATCACTTCCCATTACCTTAGCTAGTTCACATTGTTGATTTACACAATTCACAACACACACATACACATAACTTCTAACTCACCTATTAAGGTTGGTAAGTCTTAATAGACCTAAGGTAAACACTAGGGCTCCTAGCTAGGTCTAGTTAGTTTTTTCTGTTGCTACAGACATAGATTGTAGGAATTCTATAAGAATTATAGGTGTGCACTGTACATTAAGTTTGAAGTGAATCTGTTACGTTATCTTTGTGTTGATATAATAACTGTTGGGGACACGTTATAATACACAACTTGTATAGAGATTGAGTTGGGGTTTGTTATTTCCACATTTGACTGTAGCTGGAAAGAATTTGCAGTTGAATTATTAATGCGAAAGGCTTTATTTAGTGAGATCTTATTTAACAGCATACGTGCTAAAATGAACTACATATTTATGTCCTATTAGAATTACATTAGTAATTCATATATTATACTAGATCTCATCATTTGTACTATACTGAGGCCTAAAATAGTAAAGTCATACATTTAGTTCCAACTGTTAGGATTCAAATCTGTGGCTCCTGGATCATTTTGATACAGTATTAGAGCAACTCTGATTGAAGATATCAATAAAATTCCAATCAGAGCAGTTTGTAAAGTGTAGCGGTCCATAAACCTGCCAAAACTTATTAAATTAATTATATATTCATTAGTAAATGACAGACATTACATACAGCCGTGAAGGCATAATATATTATTGTTGAAATTATATTATATCACATTCAATCATTATTCTAATTGTTTTGGCATCGTTCATGAGATTCGTGAGGCGTTAAAGGGCTACTACATTTTGTACTGGAACCAGAAGCCAAAAACTGAAGGATTACAGTATACAGTGGAGTTTAGTGGAGGTTTTACAAACTGAATTAAATTAATTGTGACGAAGTGGAGGAGAGCTTGATCTTTTGATCAACGCTATCAGTTCTTCGGAATTGATCATAATCTCGCTCTTCGGGGCTTGAGATTCATAGTCTCGCTCTTCGGGGCTTGAGACATTTAATTGATCCGGATCACATATCACAAATCATATATGATATCTTCGACAATAAAGGCCTATATCAAATATACAGCTGAAAAAGATGCCACACAAAGTGCAAACTATCAAAGACCTATATTGAATCTAATTTATATCTCATTTGAATAAAATATAAATCCACAGTCTTATCATTACACTATTCCGAACAGATAAAAACTAAGTTAGAATAACGATTTAAACTGTAGTGTCAGGATTATTAAAGTAATGAATGATAGATATTGGGTCGGGTTTTGAAGATTAGATAAATAGACGATCACAGCTATAAGTATCGTGGGATTACCCCGGTAGTTCCCGTTACAGTAACACGAACAAACATACGCATACGGTCTGTTTTCATAGGACCTCATCTTGTGGGTAACATTCTAGTTTATGAGGCCATCAAATTCATGGATTTAATACCAATATATAAATTGTGTTGAAAGTTTTTTTTCATGATAGTGTTAACATTTTTTTATACAACTTAGGTTCCAGACATGCTCACGCGATGATGGAAAGTGGTTACCGTAGCCTACGAACGTGTGCAACACCAGAAGAGTCACACCCGTACTGTCGACACTGTAAGAACAAAGAGTTTATGTGCCGTCAGTGCAGAAGACACAATCTTGGACAAGTCTTTGGTCTTGCCACTGACAGCACAAAAACTCCCCAGTGACCTCTGGCTACCCTACTCACCACCGGAAACCGGAAACACAATACGAGGTTATTATGGCCGTGTTATTCTGTAGGGTGGAGATACTTCCCTAGTTGGACTACTCAATTAGGATGGGAATATCGTCAAGTCCTAACCACTAGATCCTCCACTAGACCAAACACTAGATCATTATAGCCGTGATATTCATTATGTAGGGTGGTGGCACTTCCCCAGTCGGACTGCTCAATTGGGACGGGAATACCATCGTGTCCTCCTGCATGTATGTTATTGTTGACGTTTAATTTATGAGTTTCTAGCTATTCTAGAACTATGTATGAAATATTTTACATTTGATCAGATTGCAAATATTTTCCTAAATTTAAGTTTCAATAAATCACAAACATTCACAAATGAAAACACAACGAAGTTACCACAATCTACAAACAGCCATTTTCCATCATACCAATATATTTTATCCCATTCCAATGAGAGTGCAAATGAAAATAAATAATAAAAAAATAAATTTATACCTAACGGCTGTGCCAACCAAAATGTCGGAAAACCTTCAGTCACTCCCTCCATTCCTCGGTCCATTACCTCTAACAGGGGCCCTTAGGCTATAGGAAATATATTAGCCGCACCGTGAAACGTCATCAGCGCATACGCCGTACGATATCTCGTTAGTTCCCAATTTGAATATCGGCCAATCAACGCGCGACGCTGTGGCTGGAGCGACCCCTTCCCGATTCAATTATTTTATTTTTGCGCTCGCAACACTCTCGGTAAACACGTTTTCTTTTTTCAAAATGTTTGACGTGTTCCGTTGGTTTAAATTTTTAGATTGGCTTTAGTGGAGTTTGAATCGATTCGGGTGAATAAAAAAAATATAAAGAGGCACAATAGAGATTGACTTTAACGAATCGCCGTTGTGCCTACGAGTATTCCATAAATAGTGAATGTAGAAATACTTTTAATTAAATCGATAGCCAAAGTCAAAGAAGAATACTATCACTGACCATAGAAGCTATTAGTTCTATCTATAATGTAGTAAGCCTACAAACACTATGAGTAACCTTGAAAGTACTTCAAATTATTCCTTCCTTACTTATTAACGTGTAGTTCACGACAAAAGTGGAACATTCTGACAGCTCATTATTTTTTGTTACTTGTAAAAAGCAATGAAAAGCAACGGGCTAAGGTAAACATCAATACTGCCTACCGTGAGATATGGATCGCGAGAGGAAATGTGTTTTTTATTAGCGTGCCGCGACAGAAGGTGACAAACTGACCGAGGAGTGGTGCAAGTGATAAATATAATTCTTTGAAAAAAAGAAAACAATTTTTCATAACCAATGTTTATTGTCAAATTGATATTGAAAGATTGTGTAAATTCTTATACTCGCATCATTAAATCATTTAGTTATTGCAGTAACTTCTGTGTATGTTGCTAGACACGGGGTACGGATACATACATACATACATATTAATAATCACTCTTTTATCCCTGGAGGGTCAGGCAGAGGTGAATTAATATATTGTATTTATATTAATTTATATAAAATTTATATTAATATATGTATTATAGTACCTAATTCGAAATTTAAAGTTCATTCTCGCCTCATCCAGGAATCGATGACACAATTTTTGTTCTAAACAACCAGGAAATTTCTCTTCCGGTATTCTCACAAACTTTTTAACTTAAGTCAATATTAAATAATGGTATAATATAATAAAATATAATAAAATATTTAATAATATTAAATAATGGTGCCATTCCAATTAACTAAACCTACACAAGTCTGACATCTTGGGCATTTTTATTCTATAATTTCATTCTTCTTATCTATCAGTGAAGACTCGCCTCAAAAACGTTTCGTTTCTTTGTTGAGTTATGCTGATTATGCCTGATGCGGAGCGCAGAAGTGCTTTCGGAAGGAAAAAGAATATTTGTCACATAATGACAACGCTCGTGAACTATTTACGCTTTATTTTTGTAAATTAACATCGCAGTCTAGTGACCCTCTAATTTTTTTGCTGTCTTTGAATTCTAAAAAGGTTAGGTTAGGTGGCAGACTATGTCCCATCTGATGTATTGTGGTTACCGTGACCTATGGACGTATGCAACACCAGGTATATTTTATAACTTTTGTAGTTGCGCTAGCTTAGTGACCAGCAGCTTGCTCTTACCATAAAAAACGCCCACCGAATATCTTGTCGGAGTTTTCCAGGTTCATTCGTTTTGCACCTGTATCTGTGGTCCATTTGCTAAACAAGCCTTTATTATTTTTAACGTTTTGTAAGTACCGTTTTAATGGCCTACATATTTATAATTAGACTTGGACTTTGACTTTGAGAAGTAAGAAACTAAGCTATACAGTGATCAACCCTTGGGGTTCGTCATTAAAGACTTTAATATTATTTTCAAAACTATGTTATTTACATCTACACGAAATCAATGCATCAAAAAGTCAAAAAAGTTTTACTCAAGTGTTAAACACGATGAAAATTTATTTAAAAAAGCCTTATATTTAAACGTTCTTTTGAAAAGCCTTTGCTTAAACCGAAAGCCTCAACGGCACATCAATTCTCGTTTTAAATTTAAATGGACCATGTTTTACAATTCAAATAACAGAAACTTGGACAGCGTCGAAAAGGTGAAAACCTTTATAAATGTCGCGTCTTGAGTTCGGTTTAAGTTGAATTTAATATCTTGAATACTGTACTCTGTGACATTTCTATAATTGTTGATGCGTTTTAGATAAATACTAACACTTACTTGCTTTGTTACTTACAATGTATATTTACAGTCAAGGATATAATTACACATGGAAAGGAAAGGAAACATTTACATAGGATGGTGAAGACAAAATTGTAGACTTCCTTGGCTATGTGTACATACAATAAATTATTATACCTTTTTATGAAATTAAACATCACAGTTTTATTTAAAATACATATCATTTTAATAAATTAGCCCACAGCAGTCCAGGATGCAGGAAGCAGACCTCTCCCAATGTGCGCCATTTTTTCCGATTCTCTGCCTTCCGCATCCAGTCTGTCCCAGCCACCTTTTACAGGTCATCCTTCCATCTGGCTAGGGTTGTCCTAACTTTTGTTTACCTTCTCGTGGTCTCCACTCTAGGACTCATTTGCTCCGACATGTAACCGGGAAACTTCCCCTGGCTACTTCACCGGTTCGCCCAGGTAAGAGCTGAAGAACTGAGACTCTAAGAATACCTCAGGGCGCCTGTTTCATCAGAGACAGTGTGTGTGCGTGTTCCAGATACCTTCAATGAAACGACCTTATAGGCAATACATACATATATTTGAACAAAAAAACACAGAATTTACAGATAGGTAAGTAGGTAGGTAGAACAGAATATGTAGTTTGCCTGTGTGCATCCACAACGCACAAACATTCCGGCGTTACAAACAGCCATCGGTCCTTCTACAAACGATGTCGATAACTTTAGTTTTCTTTCGGATAACCGCGTTCATCCTCTATCCTTCAGAGAAACTCCAAGCATAGCTCGTTCTATAGCCCGCTGCGTGACTTTTAAGCTATGGACTAATCCCACTGTAAGTGTCCACCTTTCGGCACCGTAAGTCATAACAGATAGGACGGTTATTTTAAGGCATTCTGGTAGGGGTAAAGTGAAGACTCAACGTAGTTTGCAAAATGCTGCCCAACCTAACTGGATCATTCTGGCTAGTTCTTTCTCGAAGTTGTTTTTACCGAGCTGGATGACCTGCCCCAGGTAGATATATTTGAACAACTTCGAACGCCGCCCCTTCGATGGCAATCTGTCTCGGTGCAACATGCTCGTTGAACAAAATTTTGGCTTTATCCAAGTTTACACCGAGGCCGACGCGTCGAGAAGCGTCATCTAGGCTATGCAGCATCTCGCCGTGTTGTTCCATTGATTCCACTACTATGACGATGTCGTCGGCGAACCGAAGATGTGAGATGTACTCACAGTTAATGTTTATACCCCGCCCAGTCCAATCCAGAGTCTTGAAGACGTCCTCCAGTGCGTTGGTGAATAGTTTGGGGGTTATAACATCCCCCTGTCTCACTCCACGCTGGAGGCTAATAGGTTTCATCTTCTGATCTTGGAGCTGGACGGACATTGTGGCAGTGACATACAAGCATCTCAACACCCCGATGTATCGCCAATGGACACGACACCGCAATCTATATAAAAATTTAAAATATTGTGCACCACCGGTATCGGATACAGGGACCAAGCTACCGGTGGCTATGGCTCCAAAGAGAGGATCATAATACGTGACGTGTCAAGCACAAATAATTAGCTAAGCTGGACGAGTTAATGCGAATATTATTACTAGTTTGGCTCGTTTTTTCTTTTTTGGTACGCTTAAATAGGACAACAAACTGTTACACGAACAACTAAAGAAAAATATGGCGAGACTGGCACAGAAGAAGATAAACTTCACACACCAAAAAATAGAAAACGAGCAAAACCAGTTATGTCAAAACGGTCATCAAAGCGTGCCGCAACTATAATATTCGCATTAACTCGTCCAGCTAAGCTAAATTATTTATATAAGGAGTGGGTTCTTGTTGCTCGGTTGTATGCCCAGGTCTTGGAACCTCTCAATTGCACATTATGATCTAAGGCCGACTCCTTAACCGCAAACCAACCGAAGCTGTATTGTTTTTGTATTAATGAAAAGCTTTAACTATAAAAAATTGTGATACTCAATGTTCAATGTAAATTGAACCACATTTTTTCATAAGAACTGGCAAATTACTTTTGTCGCTGACTATACAGAAGATTTTTAGCATATGATAAAATGATAAAATATTCATTGTACCAGAAATAACGCTTCCTATTTAAGTGTTTCAAGAAATAGGATTCTGTCTACGGTACGTATGATATATTTCTTGTAAAGCACCCGGACGGAATGAGATTAAGTTCCCTCGGTGAATTCTTTACACTGCAAGCTCGTTATAGCATTTAATTTCTCGCTATCTAGGCATTATGCGAGAAGATATTTAGTGTAGGAAAAACCCATGTCTGCACTATTTGTATGACTAACGCTGCTGGTGTTTAGGGTTTCATAGATAAACTATCGCGGTGTGAATTCATAATTACACAACGGTTCGGTCTTTTGGGATTTTTAAACCGTTCGCCAAAGTAGTGAAATACGTGCGAACATCGAAGGACGTCATACCTCTACAAACACCGGGTGTTTATAAAGTGAATTGTAGCTGCGGTAGTTCCTACACAGGCCAGACCAAGCGAACCATTGTAGAGAGAGCCAGAGAACATATCGCAGCTATGAAAAACCGTCAGTTTAAAAAATCGGCAGTAACAGAACATCTTTAGTCGGGTACCAATCACTGAATTAAGCTTCATCAACCCAAAGTCCTCTCCACTGATCGCCACTATTATTCACGGATTGTGCGTGAAGCCATTGCAATGAAAAAATGTAAAAATTTCAATAGGGAAGATGGATTCAAACTATCCGGAACGTGGGATCCAGTGATTAAGATACTAAAACCAAAAAAACACAGTACCGTTAAAAACTGACATAGTGAGTGTGGTGTGTCGCCAGCCTAACTGTTCATAATAAATGTTATGGTGGGTATGTGACCTCCACAATCCAAAGACGATATCGAGGCATTGCAGTAGGACCAGTTTTTAGACGTTTTAGGGCTGCAGCTACCCATAATGACTGCCATATATCAGTTTGTTATTAAACATTATACTTTACTTGAAATGTAAATCAAACATAAAATATTTGAATACGATTTCAACTTAATCTAATCACTATAGGTACTTACTATTATAAAATTAAAAAATGGTAAACCTGTACATTGGAGATAAGAACAAACAAAAAAGAACTTGATTTATGTTAAATTAAGGATTTTGAAACAAAGAAAAAAGAAACCAAAAACACAGAAATTTCAAAAAATAATCAATTATAGTTCCTGAATCTTTGTTCGCAATTGACCCAAAAACGACTGATCTTTTCTGAATTTTGGTGCATTATTTTTATTACAAAGATTTTAATTACAATTGGTTTTGTAGAAGTGGAGATAATGAGCAAAAGTCACGATATCTACTTGGACAGAGCGGAGTCAGGGGTATCAGCTAGTTTGATAAATGAATTCATTTCAACAGATTATATTACACTTAACCAGATTATTGGTGGTTACATTAATTGTGATAAATTAACCGTGAGGCAGAAAAAGTTGACAAATTTTGATAAATGATAGCACAATAATGTCATTGAGATTACATCTAATCGTCATTAATCAAATACATAAAACATAAACTCTCTATATATAATCAGGTTATAATATCGGAAGTGCCTATTTTCATATCATTACGTAATTCACTTATGCTGATAACATAAGCATATTAATATTAATAGAATAGGCGACAAATAAGTGATTTGTTTGAATTAAAAGTGTAATATATTTTGATATTCATTCTAGTTGTTTGTAAGTCTGTGATAATAAATAGCGCTTTTGGACGATGTAAGATTAGGGAACCATTAAGTTGTTTTTATTATATTCAGCAGGAACGCCAACAGCAAAAAGGATGAACATCCTGTGATGATTATAGACCACTTAATACATTTCTCCAGTTGCCTCCTTAGGAAAAACGTGGTTGATTCAGAAATATGTATTCTATCATTTTGTGGCGCCGGCCATCCTGAACTGATTTTTTTTCAAACATAGCTAAGAACGCGTCCGACTAATATACCTTTCAAACAAATAAAACCAAATCTTAATCGGTTCATCCGTTCAAGAGCTACGATGCCACAGAGAGACACACACACATACATACACGTAAATTTTTTGACACCTCGTCATTTTTGCGTCGGGGTTCAAAAATACCGTCTTATGTTTTCAATCAGGGATAAAAACTGATTATGAAAAGAGAAATCTTGGAATTCCATAGAAAATATTTATGATTCATCTAATTATATTTAAGGAAAACAGATATTTTACCTTAAAATGCATCTCACCCTCCCGTTAATATAAGTACCTGCCTACCGTTTAATAATAAATTTGAAACTGGAAGCAGACAAGAATATTGTTATAAGGATCCTTCGCCATTAGAGATAAAAACATTTAAGCCTGAGAAATATACAAACCCTTTCATGCATTATCAATTGAAATAAACCCTCGGGAAAAACAAACATTTTAGCGATATTACACCATGGAAAAGTGTTATAATATTCTAAAACATGAACTTATTTCCTGTGCCCTTTGGGGACAGACCGGACAGATATCACTTCCTTGAGTGATGTTGAATGTAGCTTCGTAGTTGACTTTGACTTCATTCTAGCCTTAATCTGAATTGCATCCGAAGCTTTTACCTGGCAATCTGAGGTCCGTCTTTTCCAGTCTAACTGCGGGTTTGGCTGAACTTTGATATGTTTCATTAAAACTATCTGAAGCTATCTGACCTTCACAAGCCATTAGCGATATTGATGCATTGCAGTTAGACCAGTTATTGGATGAAGACGAAGTTGACTTGATTGAAGTATAAGGCAGTGCCTGACTTAGAGCAGAGTGGGCCGCTCTAATGTTGGGTGTATCTCAAGACCAAGATCTTGTTAGTGTTGTTGTGGCAGATAAGCAGATGGCCCACCTAATGGGAAGTGGTTACCTTGGCCTATGAACATGTGCAAAATCATTCGTGCTACCGACCCTGTAAAAAGCTTTCGATGAGGATTTTGAAGCCCTGTAAGAATCTTTTGAAAAGGGTCTTACAGCAAGCAGCCAAGTCATCCTCATCTGTTAGCTGGTACACTTTCTGATTATTAAATGATTCTCTGACGGCATTCCTTTCAGGGTTAAGAGTTGAGACGACAGTCACTTCCGTAAAAACCACTCAAATACAATGCACTGAAGTCTTCTCTAAACCAAGAAACTTAAATTTTCACCACAATGTTTTATAAAAGCTAATTCAACAAGCATAATTACCTTTGCAAGCCAATTATTCTCTTTTATAGTGCGATGTGTCTGTTACTACATTGTATTTCCTTTGGTCTTGGCGGGATGTTGCACTTAAGTTTAACTGCAGTCAGTCTGTGTGATCTCTAAACTAAAACTAAGAGGTTTATTCTCTGTGGTATCAACTTTCTATGGGACAGTAGAAGACCTCTGTCAGGTTTTCTAAAGTAGTTAGTAAAGGGGGCAGTCGAATCGAGGGGTAGTTGCATTAATTTTTGACTTCTCAAATGTATGCGCGCCTTTTGTAATGTTAAGATATGATTCCGAAGCCGACCGCATAGGACAACTGCCGACCCGTACAGTTAATACAAGTAAGTAAGTAAGTACAGTTTTTATGATAAATCCTTCACTATACAGGCAGTTCGCCTGTGGAATACACTGCCACTATGTATAAAACAAGCACAATCTCTGGAATCTTTTATTCTATCTTCCCTTGAGTAACTATATTATGTAACTTTGTGGACTTATAATGTTGTGTAGTATATAATATTGGTTCTGAGTAGATTATATTGTAAATATTATGTATTGTATAGATATATTATTTGACATACTGTGTGGTATATCTATATTTTCAATTTTGAGTCTTTGGAATCATAATTTTATGTATAGCGCATTGTTGCTAGTCAAGTACGATCAGTACTTGACTGGCAACAATGCGACTGTGACGACTGTCGTAAACGTCAAATTCCATACATTTATCATTCTATTCTACACTACGCCGGCTAACGAATTGCCACTTGTCTAGGAAACCATAAAAAATATTCACTATAATTTCGATTTTCTTCTAAAACTGGTGAGTATTTCATATGTTTTCAGAGCAATTTTCAATTTCAGCAACATTAACTATATTGAATAGCATAATATGCCATGGTACTTAATAATATCACAATTATACTACAGTGTAATAAAAGTACCACATTTTCTATGCACGTGAGAGTATTTTCTTTCACTGCGTTGCACATTAAATGATTTATACTGACCACCAATTATTCATACCAGCAGTTTTACTAACATTGCCTACCGGTGTTATCAACATTTACATCTTTGATGCCGTGGAAGGTGTGTTTACTTTTAAAGTGGAGAGCATTTTATTATATCATATTATAAGCTTAGACAACACAATTGCACCTCATATTTTGTTTTATAATTTATATTTACACGATAGCAAAATTATGCACTTAGTATATTTTGACACAACTCTTAATAAAATGAATACTCAAATATTTCCGCGGCGGCGCCACGGCTTACGGCGTGCACCTCCCCGTTTCCATAGACGAGTTGGGAACTGCGTGTTCCCCACACCCGAGGAGGGCCAGATTGAGAGTGATAGTGATGGGTCGGCCGGGTTGCAAGGGATATGACTATCAACCTCACCTTCGGCAACCAACAACGACCCACAGACCGCGTGCGTTGTAGTCTGCTCAAGTCCGACAAAACCTTCCCCACCAGCATCGCCTCTATGAGGGGATTTTGCGCTGAAAATGTCAATAAAAGATGATAATGATTAATAAAAGATGATAATGTCAATTACACATTCTCATCTGTGCAGTTCGAGTCCGACATAACCTCTCACCCCTATCCGGCTGGGGTTATCTCGCACGTACAAAAAACAAACATTTTGCAAATACTTGTGAAAAGGTTACAAACTTATAACTGATGGTTTGCAAGGAAATTACAAAGCGCTAAATAGCTACTTTACATATCAATAAAACTCAGTTTATTTTCTGATACCTACTAAAATCAACATTGGAGGCGTTTTGATTATCTAAGTAGATAACTAGGTAATAGCAATGTAGAAGTATTTATAAGAGTTTGTCAGGCTACTATTCGCAACTCCACCTCTTGGTACGGTTTTTACTGTACTTTCTGGTATAAATATTCTTCTATGTCGTAGATATTACCCCAGTTTACTAGGGATCAGTTGTACTAATTCTGTGCATACACTGTGCTGTTGTGGGCTGTCTCTTCCTTTATGTTAGTATTAATGATTTTCCTTTTTATGGTCTGCAACCAAGTCATTGTTCAAAGTTCAAATCAGTATTATATAAAAAAAAAGAAATATCATCACTTCGCAGATTTTCATCCTTACTTTGACACTATCATATGGCATAAAGAATGTGTTTTTTTCAAAATCAATGGGTTCGATTCCCAGCTACGATAATTGGTTTTTCTAAAATCTAATTATGAGATTTTAAGTTTCATCAAAATCGGACTCATGACTCCTTTGAACATTTTTCACAATACCTTATAGTTTCGGATTTGGTCATCTAAGCCCTTTTCAAAAATATATATCAGGTTTTATATATACGGATTACCATAGAGAGTTTCAATTAGCTCAAATGAAGCAGCATTGAAATTCGAAACCGAAGTATCTATTGGGATGTCACCAGTTGCAAGCAGAAGATTCTTCCTCATCAGTTTAATCCAAGTTTACAATTTAATCCTTTAGTTTGATCATTCTAGTGCCATCAACCTTAATACTACATTAGCTTTTATTGCCCACAAATTACGTACCTGGGATCTTGTTAGGAGAGAGAAGCGTAGATTTCTCTACATTAGGTTAGTTTAAAGATATTATGAATATTTTCTAGTAGTATCTTCATTGTTACGTCATTTCCGGTGGCATGCGATGTTTTTTCTACAAACCTTAGGGCTAACTTACTCCGTCTTATTTTTTTTTATATAGTTGTAATGGGAGTGGCTGCCTTCTAACCTCTTAACTCTGAGAGGAAAGTCTACGTTTGAGCCTCGTTTGTGATTTAGTATGTGCACTGACAGTGAGTGAGAATGATTGAGCCTAGGGTCCCGGAGACACGGTCTGAACTGATTATCAAAAACTGCCACCTGTAAATAAGTTTTCTAAAGGTAGAATGGTAAGGCGAATTGGCTACCGTGGTTCTCAACCGCAAGACAAGTATGATAATATTAATATGCTGTATTTCTTTTTATTATTGGTGATAAATTCCTTTTGAGCAGCATAAAGTGGAGTCACTATATATCCTCATAATCAACAAAACGTTTATTATAGCCAAACCATAGCCATAGAAAATGCTCAAGTAAAGCAGTTTATGGGCTATAATGATAAATTTTGAGATAACCGTAATGACTCCTCTCCTTTGTTTTATGTTTTCTTTGAATAAAATCTTCGCGATCCAAGTTTATCAGCTATAAATATAAACACAGGAGATTACAAAAATTCCGAACAATAAATTCACAAAAAAGCGAGTTATCACCACAATAAAATTGGACAAAACAAAAAGTAAGTGCGCCAACAGAACGTGTTGTAAAGTAACAATGAAAAATGGCGGTTTCCAAGTTGCGACGAATTTCACCCACCTCTGTAACAAACTTAGGGAAAAGTGGCCAGATTTATCGATGGGGATCTTTACCGGCAAAACGCTTTGGTAACGCGGCACATTGAGTTAAAAGCCATGGAGCAAATTGAAACGAGTTTACTGTCTGCCATTCACTTGTAACTTGCTAAGTTGACATTTTGTGAATATACTAACTTAGTTAGAGTTAAGCTTTTGAATTTCGATGTATAACTTGGTTTTCATGGATTTTATATCTGTAAAAGTTGTTTATATATAGATGATGATGAAAGTCTCATAGCAGATGTGGATATGATAAAGATGGTTGGTTCCCGGCAGACTAAAATCAAAATCAAAATCAAAATTCATTTATTTGCAGAAATGTGGTCATACATGGTGTCAAATAAGATTAGATACAGTTCAGCACATCTACCATTCAATGGCATGCAAATATTCGCTTAGGCTCTATTTAATTCTTCTTTCGTTTCTTGGGTATTCAAAACAGAATTGGAATACAATCAGTACTAAGATGATGAGAATTAGATTAACATATAATAACATAGAATAATAATAGTCAGAATAATAATAATATAATCATAATGTCCAAGATAATTCAGTGTCCAAAACAAATTCATCAATAATGTCTACAATAGGTATTTACATTTTTATTTCAATCAATTAATTTCAATTTTAAAGTAGTCGTCTAACGAGTAAAACGATTTTTCTAAAAGCCATAATTTAAATTTTCTACAAAACCTATTTGTGGGTAAATGTTTAAATTCGCTTGGTACTGCGTTATAAACACGGCCACACATTGCTGTACAATTTTTGAGATACATTGTGGTTCTTGGTATCTTTGTCAATACGATTCTGTCTGGATGTCTAGTATTTCTGGGATACAGATCTTTGGCCTTTTTGAACAGGTGTGGGTGTAGTTTTACAAATTTAGCAGCTTCTAATATGTACATACAGGCCAAGGTAAGTATACGGTACTCTTTGAAAAATGGTTTGCATGATTCCCAAGGTGGTATACCAGCAATAGCTCTTACACACTTTTTTTGAGCTATAAATGCCCTTTGTACTTCTGTGGAATTCCCCCATAAGATTAGGCCGTAGTTTAAGACAGATGATATGTAACCGTGGTACGCTGCTAACACTGTTTTTTGGTTAGAAGTCTTACGCAATGTGTTTTTTTTTTTTTTTTTTTTTTTTTTTTTTTTTTTATATAGGACATATACAAATCTATTTATTTTGCTACACACTTTGTTTACATGGTGTTTCCAATTTAGATGTCCATCTAGAGTTATACCTAAAAATGAAGTTTCTGTTACTTCCTTTAATTCATATTCTTTATAATTTACTTTTAGATTTTTGTGTAATATCGGACTTGTGTTAAATTGGATGAAATTGGTTTTATTCTGATTTACCTGTAAATTGTTATCATTGAGCCATTTAATTACATTATTTATTGTCTTATTTATGTCATTTGAGAATTTTTCAATGTCCGCATGTTTATCACAAGTCATAATTAAAGAAATGTCGTCAGCATATAATATACAAGGATTTGAAGTAATGTCAGGAAGGTCATTAATGTATAACAAGAATAATAAAGGTCCTAGGACGCTGCCCTGAGGAACACCTAGATTATTGCCGATAAAATCGGATTTGTAGGGTGTAAGCTCTTTGCTGTCATTAATATTATGGATCTCGACACATTGCTTTCTGTCTTTTAAATAAGTCCTAATCCAATTTAGTGCCGGCCCTCTTATACCGTACCTGTCAAGTTTCTCTAGTAACACTTCATGAGAAACTCGATCAAATGCTTTGGACATGTCAAAAAAAATTGCAGTTACTATTTTGTAATTGTCAATATTCTCTACGACCTTGGTCACCAAATCAAAACATGCCGAAGTCGTAGATTTACCCTTTTGGAAGCCGTATTGTTCCACGTAATCTAGAATTTGGACCTCCCCATCTCTTACAATTCGGTGTCGTACAAGGTGACTAAGGGATAGGGTTGATTAACATCAGACAGATTTACAGCCCAGGCTCAGCCTCACATGCATGGCTCGAGTCAACAATAGTGCCAGGAAGATGGCAATAGCCTCACCCCCTATTACGTGGGATCGAATTCAATGATTGGTGAAATGTGGGTGTTGGTTCACCTCTGCCTAACCCTCTAGGGATAAGGACGTGATTATATGTATGTGTGTACATATTTCTTTCAGTTGTATGAAAGTTATTTCTTCTTCTTGAATCCGCTTGTGGAGCTGTTAGAGTATCACTTTAAGAGATTTGCCCATGTGAATATAAGCTGGGTTAGCCAGTTTGTTATAAAAATGTTTTTACAGTTTATAAATGATTTTACAATATCAAAAAAATGTTCCTACAGACCTTTTAAGCGGGGCGTGAAAAAACATATGATGAGGCCGTCAAGCTGAGTGCCACCATTGTAACATGGTACAACATACAAATACCATGTTACAATGGTGGCCCTCATTTCTGAGACTTTGCCTTCGGCTTACCATCAGGCGAGGCAAAGTCTAAATGACGTGTCTTACATTAAAAATAACTTTATTCTAAGAATGTTAGAACAGCAGTCGTGGAATAAAAGTGGACTTCGAATGAACACAGATAAATGAATTAACTTCTCAGGAATTAAGACACTTAACAAATCCGTCTTACCATTTCGGCGTAGTACGGAATAATCCCATCGACACCTTCACTTTACGAGGATCAATAAAATAGTAGTGACCTAAGAAAAAGTCAAGTTGTCTTAGATCCCGCAACGAGTTTAATCAGAAGTAAATAGGAGAAAAAAAGAGCAAAAAAAAAAAAAAAGAGCATCAAGAATGATGGGTCCTAAGTGAGCTATATTCCATTCCAATATAAAATATACACTATGCATAGTGGAATCACCAAATTTACTATTATCCAAAATACGTCTAGTATATCATAGAGTAAGCATGTTAGGGTACAATTTTGATATTGTATTGTATAGTAGTATATTCAATAACATATTGAATATACTACTTAGATGATACTTTGTTACCGTATTATGTTACCCATACATACATATAATCACGCCTTTATCCCTGGAGGGTTAGGCAGAGGTGAATTAACACTCACATTTCACCAATAATTGTATTCGGTCCCGCGTAAAAGGGGGTGAGCCTATTGCCGTATTCTAGGCACTATCTGTGGCTGAATCTGAGCTATATATATCTGTCTGAGTTTAAACACTCCTATCCCTTAGTCGCCTTGTACGACACCGCGTGGGAAGAGATAGGGTGGCCCTAATTCTACTCTGCTGGAAACTAAGAGGCAATTTATTATGTTACCCAGTAACAACGAAATAGTAACCAGGAGGAAAGCTAATTGCTTACTGTTGATATAGATTAGTTTCTATGTTTCAATACGTACATCTAGTCCCTAGAATATGCTGTAACAAGATAACACTAAGTGTCGCTGTTCCTTTCGTTTTACGTGATATAATATAATCTCAATGCGAGAGCGTTATCTAGTTATTGTGTTACTAATAACAATATAGTAGACTAAGATATTCTTTGAATAATATGTTCTCAGTAACTAGATTTACGTGAAACGAAACAGAAATGATAGTCAGATTGCGCGGGTACAGCTCTCTACGGCTTTCGTTGTTATTCAGTACCTTGTTAATTATTGGTAGCACTCATATTAGGTCTTTACATAATATATGAAATTTCCGAAATTTTCTTACAGATTCATAAGTTCATTATTCCTGTAATTTAATAGATATTTCCATTATTTATATTTTGTTTGAAAGTTGATTTCAAGATTTTACAACTCCGTGTTAAATTTTGTTTTTATTGACAGCTTGATAAATAAAATTCGATCTTCAAAAACTGTACTTCCTAAATGCTATCCATTTTGATGATAAATTTCGTATTACTTTTTCACAGCTGTCATTTTTCAAAAATGTGTTTGACATTTTGTCTCAAACATACACAAAAAAAATCATATAATTTGAATTTGTCACTCCTAAAAAAATGCAAAAGTTTTAGTACTGGAAATCGGGTTTCCTCCAATTTCTTATGTTACCGGTGCTTGTTACGACAATATTCATTACACTTCTAGTATATCACTTCAATAAACTTATTAAATAAATGTAGTAAATTTTGTCAAAGTCTGTGTTACTCCAAATTACAAATGTCATATCAATTACAAATTTTGTCTTAATTGAATTTATTCACATTAATATGAATATTTACATAATGTACACGGAAGTTATCTAAATTACAATATTTAAAAAAAAACAGAATATGCCTAAACAATCCTGCAGGTTCAGGCGTCAAAGAATTCCTCCCCATCGACGTCAACCGGGAGGGTAGCCTGAAGGCTGGCGGCATTGCCACGTTGAATGGCAATAGCAATCCTTTGCGCAAGGAATAAACCAGCCTTCTGGTCACGGGTAGCGTCAATCTTGTTGTTTTAATGTGTTGATGTTTGTTACTCAATCTCGTTTGAACTACTGATTATTAGTAGATTCATACTACTAATGTTATTAGTACTGCTTTTTTTCTATTACTAATGTGAGCTTTCTTATAGAAATTATTATAAACGGTGTACGAGTACGGTCTGCCTACTTCTTTGTTTTGCAAACAGGCGCGATTCGCCAACTTAAATTTACCCACTAATGTGTTTTACCAATGTTAGATATTTGTGAACAGCGCAATTCGTAATGCTGTTATATATTTTTACCATTTACAAAATAAAATGACCAAATTTACAAAAAAATAAGGAACAAGCAACTTCACAAAGATCACTAAAATCTTTACACATTAATGCAACACCACGTCTCTTCATACGTCATCGTCAATATTGCGTAGCGAGACATTATGGGAATACCGTCAACGCGGGTGTGAATCGTCGCCTGCCGACTGATTGGCCATTATGCAAATCTCATACTAACAACGCCTCCCGAGGCTCCTTGCATATTTTACCGGATTATAGCGGGTAACACCAATAAGTGATGGCAACCCAGCCGTTCGATGTTTGCGTTATTGTGTGATGTATGGATGAATGGTTGCAGAAATTGAGATGTTATTTTTACTAATGGGTTACTGAAATAGGATGGAGATGGCTTTTGGGGAAAATGTAATTTATTAACATTATATTGACTTATATAGTCGGTTGGTTTTTTTAACAACAGACTTGAAAACTGTCTTATTCTGCTATCGTTCGTATTTAGACTCTCTAATTATGCTTACCCTATGTACTGCCTACCTACTCTACCTGGATGGCGTCCACAGATGCGCTATTGAGTACCTCCAGTATACATTTAATAATAATATATAATAAATATTTTACAACATTCTACACAGCGCTATCTAAGCATAGTTTAACTGGCTTGTGTTATGGAATCTAGAATGCGTATAGACATACTTAGATACTTTTTTTGTAAATACATACATATCGTACATAGAAACACACAGACTAACGCAAATATTCACGCATACAAATATTTGCACTGAGCGGGAATTGAACCCGCCCCTTCTGCGTAGCAGTCAAACATTCTACCGCTACGCCACATAGGCCGTCCTTTTGTATATTTGTATTTGAATTTGAATGACCTTTATCATCCACGTACACATATCAGAATATGAGCAGGTGCTAATAATCACTAACCATTATTCGTTTCAAATGCTTATTTACCCCCAAAATTGTAGGTTGAATTCTATGTATTTCTATGAACTACCTGACATAGCTGCGACAAGTCACAGTGAAAACGCGTCATGACATCCAACGGTACATCAGTATCAATCAATCAATTAGCTTATTAGCCCTTACTTATTATATATTAGGCTATGGTCCCGGGTCCTTTAAGCGGGGCGTGAAAAAGCATCTAATGAGGCCGCCAAGCTGAGTGCCACCACTGTAACATTACTTAGTGTCTGTAATGGTGACCCTCTTTCCTGAGACTTTGCCTTTAGCTTACCATCAGGCGAGGTAAAGTCAAAGTGTCGTATCCTGTATAAAAATTGAAAAAACAGTCCATTGCTGAACATTGATAGGTCTCTCCCAATGTTGGGAGACTGTGACTTTACGTCAATAGAAATATGTCAGACATCTTGTCTCACAGAACACTCAAAACCAATTGGAATACAGTGCTGCTTTTTGCGGTCGGGTTTGAAATTATGACCACCGCGACATGACGCGATGAGTATCGTCTGCGCTGCTGATGCTGCGTGCGTTCTAATACGTACTCAGACCTTTAGACTTACTACTTCTATTAAAGGCAGGAAAAATATTAGATAAGATAAGATAATCTTTATTGTACACAATAAAAGTATTACATGATAAGAATTCATTTATATGTCGGAGAGCATAGTATCAAAGTGTAAGAATGCCAAGTAAAATTATTATTTGAATTTAGTTATTTTGTGTGTGGCAATATTGGTTATTACTTGGCTGTGACAGATTGTCAGTTGAAAATAACATTTGATGTGAATGACACTTCGTTGGCAGTCCGAGCCGGGAATAGCTCAGTTTGAAACGGGACGCGGCGCGAAGTGCTATGTTGACGCAGTTAACCTCACTGCATTTTATTGGTTTGTGACATTATCTTTTGAAGAAAAACGGACAATGATGAATTAATTAGATATTACAAATCAGTCAAGTTTGAAATATATACATAAACTACAAAATATATGTCAATATAATATACCTATACATAAATTTACAATATATACTACTTGGCATCTAAATTACATACTACACAATATTTTAAAGTAAGTAAAAGTACTACTGTATATTATTTAATCTAGCCAAGTTGTCTAATATAATCGTAAGTCTGGCATTGATTATAATAACAGTATTCTGTCCATAGACAGAATACTGAGCTCACTGGAGAGTTTTTGTGCTGTCAATGGGAAGACCAACGGCTTGTACTGATTTTGAGTTCTACACTGAGGGCACGTAAAATCTCTGTTCTTACAGGGTCGGCAGCACGGATGTCACTCCATTGGTGTTACACACGTTCATAGGTCACAGTAACCACTTTCCATCAGGTGGGCCGAGTGCTTCTCTGCCACCTAAGTTGTACAAAAAAAAACAATTTAGTATTCTTCTCAATTCACTTTTATCCACCAGCGCCCTGTTATTTAGATTAAGTCATTCATTCTGATTATGGTAAAACTCTTTAAGAAAGACATTTTTATTTAATACACACACACGTTGATATAGGAGGCCTCACGAAATTCTTTGGGACTCAACTCAACTCAACACAAAACCACCCTGCCCAGTGATGGACAAGACCCCAACCCTGGACTCCAATCCAACTCGTGGTTAATGGGTCAAACGGCAACTGCGCCTATGAAAACCAAAATAAGTCAATCTGGAGGAGCATAGGACTAAGTGTAGTGGATTTGTTGACATTTATGATCACTGTTTCGCTCCTTTAAGTAGTAGAGCGTTATGATATATACCTAAAACCTTCGTCGGTAAATAGAATATTTAATAAAAAAGAATTTTTCAATTCGAACTATTTGTTCCTGAGATTAGCGTGTTCAAACAAATAAACAAACTCTTCAGCTTTTAATTTTGGTATAGATTTATCTTATTCCTATAGAACAATGTGCTGACGTCAATCTATTACCGATAATTTCGTGGCCACAAGGCCAAGATTACATACAACTTGATTTATCTAAACCAAGGATCGCTGGAACAATTTACAACATCCTTTTTGGATCAACCTGATTATTTATTAGTGTTGTACCTTGTTTACAAAACTCGTTGATTTGGGTTTTTATATAATTGAGTCCTAAGTCATCAGATTCTTACCAATACTGCTTCATGTCATAGTTTTTTATCTAGAAATAACCATAGTAAACTAAGATATTGCCTAGCTATATTGAAACTATGACATTACCCAAAATAGATTAAAATATGAACAAATACGAAATAACGCAAAATTTAGGACTTTTTAAATTCCTTGTTGAATTCGAAATCAATCTAATTTCACGTTGTAGACATGTAAACGCATCGTGGACTGAGATAAATGAGATATTCTTTTGCAATCTATACATTTTCACTACGCGCCGTGACGTCACCACCACGTGACACGATATTGTGTGCTTTCGCGGCGGCGCGGAAAACGAAAACTAAGAAAATTTCACTTTTAAAGTTCTATTATATTATTGTGAAATATATAGTTTACGATACTAAAAATAAATAGGACACAACTCAATTAATAATTGCCCGACAATAGTGCCCCGAAGACGGCAATAGGCTCACCCCCTATTACATGTTACTAAATTCAATGATTGGTGAAATGTGGGTGAATAAAACCAAAACCCTCCGGGGATAAAGGCGTAATTATGTGTAATTATATTATATATATCAATTAATAATACTTGTCCGTGGTTCCGCCCGTGTAGTAGAGTCTTGACAGTCGGGACCGTTCTTTACGAAGGTGTCCTCCGAAGTACCTACGCGCTCGATGAATTGCCATTAAGCAGTTATCCTTCCAAATGGTACCTAAAACACGTATAGATTACCAAACTGTGAGCACATATGACCACCAGCAACTCTAATGATACCTTTTTACTATAAAAAGTTAAGCATTCTTTAGTATATATATCTGTCGCATTGGGTCTGCCTGTAATGACATTGTATGTATGAAGTAAATAAATAAAAAAAAATAATAAAAAAAAATATAGATGATTATTATCCGTGTGGTGACGGAGAAAGAATACAAGTATCACTACCCCCATCTCATCTGAAGGGTGTCGTAAGAGGCGACTAACGGAAAAATTCGCAGACGATATCATTGCGAGAGAAGGAAAACTCGAAATAAAAACCCTGTACCAACCCGTCTGGCCAGCTTGGAAACAGTAGGCCAAAGCCTCCCGATATTGGGAGAGGCCTATGTCCAGCAGTGGACTGCAATAAGCTGATTGATTGATTGAATTATTATCTCGTTTAAAAGCAATATAATAAACTAGCTTTTGCCCGCGGCTCCGCCCGCGTAGATGTCGGTTATCGCGACAAAACATAGCCTATGTCCTTTCCCAAGATCTAATCTACCCCTGTACCAAATTTCAGCAAAATCGGTTCAGTGGTTTAGGCGTGAAAGCGTAACAGACAGACAGACAGACAGACAGACAGACAGAGTTACTTTCACATTTATAATATTAGTAAGGATTTCATAATTACGGTGACTCTTTCCTCTGTCACACCATTAAGGCCTGGAATTGATTACCAGCTCACGTGTTTCCTTCTTCCTACAGATCCGGGTCCTTTAAGCGGGACGTGAAAAAGCATATGATGAGGCCGTCAAGCTAAGTGTCACCATTGTCACACGGTATGTGTAAGTAATGGTGACCCTCTTTTCTGAGACTTTGCCTTCAGCTTACCATCAGGCAAAGCGAATTGACGTGTTCTATATAAAAAAAAATATTCATGGACTCTAATGGCTGGCTGTTGTCTATGCCTACCCCGAAGGAACATGGGCGGGAACGTATATATGTATGAATGTATGTAATATTCTAAAACTGGCCTTCCGCCTGGGGCACCCCGCGCGTGGATGTCAGTTGTTGCAAATTTTTGGTCATATCTCCGTCAAATCGGATTTTAAGTCTTGCAAACAAAGATATCGAAGTTTAAATCCGTGGTAGTTTTGGCGTTCATCACGGATATTGAGAGAAACAGACAAGAATTAAAGAAAAAAATTCTGTTCAATATACACTCGAGAGCAATGAATCCGGGTCACTTAAAGAATGTTAAAAATCTCGGAAACTAAAAATGATAGGTTAATGCAATAAATTGTATTTAATAGACAATGTAATACTCCTTAAATGAAAGTAAAAAAAATATGAGTCACCATACATTTTATTAACACAAAATTACATAAAGAAAAAAACTGCTGATCTCTCCTTAAAACAAAAATAGGAAACATGAAATTTTTGAACTTTATTACGATTTTCTTGAATTTTAATACTTCGTATTGCCTCCTCGTGCTTCCATTACTGCGTTTACGCGGTTTGGCATGCTGTACACCAAGTTCCTTATACGATTTTGGGGAATATTCTCCCATTCCTCTGTGAGAGCAATTTTGAGCTCACGAAGCGTGATTGGGGGAGGGTTTCGTTGTTTTACGCATCTGCCTAGCTCGTCCCAAGCATGCTCGATCGGGTTGATATCCGGGCTGCGCGCTGGCCACTCCATACGAGTAATGTTCATCTCTTGAAGGTAGTCATTCACAATCCTACCTGTATGAGGTCTGGCATTGTCATGCATAAATATAGCATCCTCGCCTAAATTGACCATAAATGGACCAACGTGATCATTGAGGATTTCTTCCACATATCTTACGCTAGTTAAAGAGCCGTTTTCTATGATCACCAGCTCTGTGCGACTTTCAGAAGAAATTCCGGCCCACACAAGTACAGACCCACCACCGTAGGCTACTTTTTCTTCGATGCATGCTTGCTTGAATCTTTCCCCTGGTCTTCGATACACTCTGTGTCTTCCATCGTGCTTGTAGAGCATAAATTTTGATTCGTCGGAGAACATAACTTTTGACCAATCTTCAATACTCCAATTTACGTGGCTCTGGGCATAACTTAGTCTCGAAATACGATGCCCACGCTCCAGTTTAGGGCCGTTTGCAGGTCTAAGGGGTTTTAAGTTAGATTCAGCAAGCCGACGTCTTACTGTCCATGCACTTGGGTTACTTCCTCCGAGGCGTCGAAACTGATTGGTGAGTTCAGTTCCTGTGAGAAAGCGATTTCGAAGCATGGTGTTCACCAAGTATCGGTCTTCTCGTGCTGTGGTACACCTGGCTCTGCCCGTTCCTGGTCTGCGTAGGTTAGAACCAGTTTCTTCGTAACGTCGGAGAACTCTTTGTACTGTTGACAGCGACACACCGACAGTCCTGGCTGTATCGCGCTGACTCCGGCCGGTTTCCAGCATTGTAAGTATTCTGGTGCATTCTTCAGGCGTAAGCGACATAATTTCAGCTTGATTAATGAATATAGAGCACTATCAACATGGTTTATGTACCACATAAATGACAGATTACAAACAAAAGCAACACCAAATGCTGTAATTTCGTAGTTCCATCTTCGAAAGTGGCCCTTTTTCAAATTTGATTTTTTTATGATATAACTTTACAATAACTAAGAAGTTTTAATACCTTCATTTAAGGAGTATTACATTGTCTATTAAATACAATTTATTGCATTAACCTAGCATTTTTAGTTTCCGAGATTTTTAGGATTCTTTAAGTGACCCGGATTCATTGCTCTCGAGTGTAGTTAATAAAACACAACAACAACCCATTTTTTTAGATGTCGTCTATGTACAGACACGACCTCTTGATAATAATATAATAATATACATATAACATAATATAATACATCTATATTTGATAAATTTGCCTTGTAAACACACATTTACAAGGCAAAACCCCTAATAAACCGTAGATTCGGTGATAAGACTAAAATTGAAATCAACTTACGAACCTCTTCAGATTTGACCTTTGATTAAATATTAAACCGAACATCGAATGAATTAGCCGTCTCCTTTGAAAATAACGAAACCTCTTAAAATATCAATAAATAACTTATTTTGCTTATTTCTAATGCTTAAACTTACTAATATTATATCTACGAAACTTCGTGAAGATGATGAGATATCTGTCACTAATTCACGGTCTAACATTCCCGCAATAACCACCTGTGTACTTTATGGAGTTCTACAGAACCCCATATGGTTTTAGTCTGCTCGATTTTGATACAGCCATCTTCTCGTCAGATACAGTGAGCATCATCAGATCGACCTTGATCAGCAAAGTACTTTTTATACCACTTCGGTGGCAGATTAGCTCACAGTCTACCTGATGGGAGGTGGTTACAGTGGCCTATGGACGTATGCAACACCAGGGGCGTTACACTGGTGCCTGATGATCATAATACTTTGGTATTCCTCCCTTCCTGTTGACTTATGGTTCTGATATTTGGTACACACTTTTGGTTCGGGCTATAATACAATTTAAATCAATAAAACAGTTTGGTATTAATCGTTAGTAGCTCGTAAGATAATTTTGGGTATTTTACTAATCAAGATTGATCTGATGCTAATTGTACTCAAGGGGGTGCAACGCAAAAAAGGGTGGTGGTTCGACATAATTTCTGCGTGCGTCTCTTTATAGGGGTGCGATTACCCGGCTGGGGTGCAAGGATGCCTCAGATGCTTTGCCTTTTACTCTGACGGCACAGAAACTCTTGTGCATATAGGGTTGGCAGCGCGAGTGTGAAGCAAAGGCCACGGTAACCACTTTCCACCAGGTGTACTTGTCGGCAACAATTGTTATTAAAAAAAGATAATCTTACCTCCGGCAACCTGCGGCCCACACAGTTGGCGAGCGTTTTAGTCGGTTCAAGTCCAACATAACCTCACTCACCGCCTCCGGAGGTGGAGGTGCCCGTGCGTTTGCGCACAATAAAAAGAAGGGGAGCGATTACCAAAAACACTCGGAAATCACTAAAATTATCAATTGCTTTTCTAAATAAATTTCTATTTATTTTCTATAAGGATTTTGACAATACCTGCTTAAAATATTATTATTAAACCTTCAATTTTTTCGAATAACACACATATGAACTAAACATGTTTTACAAGTAATAAAATAATCAAGATATTTACCATGTTACAGTTTAAATACCTATAATGTTTTACCAGATTATTTATAACTAGGTATACCTAATTTTACTAGCTACCACAGGAAGACAAGATAGTGATGTTTATAAACGTATTATTTCTTCAAAAAGATGTTTTTTATTTTATACCACTTAGGTGGCAGACAAACACACGGCCCACCTGATGGAAAGTGGTTACCGTGGCCTATGGACGTTTGTAACACCAGAGTAGTCACAGTCGCGCTGCCAACTCTGTAAGCACAGAGTTTCTGTGCCGTCAGTGTAGAAAACAAAGCAGTTTTACCACTGACAGCACAAATTCTTCAGTGAGCTCTGGCTACCCTACTCACCGCTGGGAAAACACAACACGAATTTATTATAGCCGCGGTATTCTGTAGAGCGGGAAGGTACTTCCCCAGTCGGACTGCTGGATTGGACGGAAGCGTTCCTTATCTAGCCTAGGAACTATTCTTTGCCAGAAAATGCTTATCATTGACAACTTTGTGATGAGATCTGGCAACTCTGCAAGAGTTCTACATAATTTCCGAACGTTACTTTATACTCTGACTATTCTGAGCCTACTAAAGTTCCTCCGTGATCATGGTGCTTGGAACATCGCCGAAATATCGGAAACTCAGAACAATACAACATGGTACATATCTCGATAACTTTAATACAAATGTGAGAGATCATGATAGTTTAAATACCTATAAAATACCACTTGGCTCGCGTTAATATCGATCGTGACTTCACAATTGCAAGTAACCCCAACTATGACTTCAGAATACACAATTAAATGGTATTCTTTGCGATATCTATCTCGAGGAATGTGTCACTCATCATCACTATCATTCCACTAAAGCAGGGGGACATTGACTGTAAATATGACGGTATAATATTGATCTATATCGGTTTAGCGGTATCTGACATGCCAACTTTCTAACCCTACTAAGTACAAGTTAATATAGTATTTGAAGAAATAGACTATTTCAATAATATATTATAAACTAAGAATGCCTTATCCACATTCTAAAATGCCACTTTAGGCCTTGCCGAAGGTACGATACGCAAAAAAAATAACATAACATAACATAAACTCACGCCTATATCCCCGAAGGGGTAGGCAGAGGTGCTAGCACCCACATTTCGCCAGTTTATGTTTAGGTCCCAATGTAATAGGCGGCGAGCCTATTGCCATTAACCGGGCACTTATAAACCTGCGATAAATATACACATAACTTCGAAAAGCATCGAAAAGTCATTGGTGTGTGCCATGGTAAACGTGCATTTTTCTGTTAGTCGCCTCTTCACACCCTCCCTGTCGTAACACCCTTCGGATGAGTTGGTATGGTGATACTTGTATCCTTTCTCTGTCACCACACGAATAAATAATTATGTAACATATATTTGAAAATGTATATTACAAGAATTTTTAAATAATTAAAGGAAATAATTAATAATTCAAAAACGAAGACGGCCGCGTTATTCTCAGCAGAGTAGAATTTGAGCCACCCCATCTATTCCCATGCGGTGTCGTACAAGATGACTATGGGGTAGGGCTGTTTAACATCAGACAGATATATATATATATATATATATATATACAGCCCAGACACAGCCTCGGATGCATGTCCCGATTCAACAATACTGGAATGGAATATGGCAATAAACTCACCCCCTATTACCTGGGACCGAATACAATTATTGGTGAAATGTGGGTGTTAATTCACCTCTGCCAAACCCTCCGTGGATAAAGACGTATTAGATATATGTATGTAGACCACAGGTACTATGCAAACTATACTATTATAGGCATAATATTTCAGTGTACAATTTTATGCCATTATATTAATTACAGCGTAGTTTAATAGCCAGCAGTTTTAATTAAAATGTATCAACTGTGACCGAACATAAACTTTATATCTATTCATGCTTATATAAGAACAAATAATTTGATAAAATAAAATAAATATTTTTTTAAATACATTATTCCATTCACTATATTATATTCATCTTTCGCTCTAGACTGACTATAAAATCAGCTGACATGTCACTAACGAAATGCGGAGTAGAGCCTGCGTCGTGTTCTTAAAAAGAGTATGATTTAAAAAAAAAAATATACCACTTAAGTGGCAGATAAGCACACTGGCCGTCTGACGGGATGTGGTTACCGTGGCATATGGACGTGTGCAACACCAGTGGCGTTACACTCGCGCTGCTGACCCTGAAGAAACCTTTTAATAGCATCTCTTGATTTTCATATTGTAGGCGCTTGGGAAAACCGCAGCAAAGAGATCATTCCACAGATTCAGCTTGCGTGAGATGAAGGTTCTATCATACCGCACAGGGCGCAATGTATGTAATGTAGCTGTAGGCATCATATGTAAATAAATTGTAGAGGCGTTATTTTAAAACTATCGCGGTATGAATTCATAATTATACAAGGTATTGGGACCACGGAGATTTAATTCGCGAGAGGGGCCATGTATAATTTTGAAATGTATAGGCGGTTGAAAGTAGAATGTAGTTTTGTTAGTTAATTTATTCATTCAGCAGCTTGAGTAGCAACCTTGCATGTCTAGACGAAAGTGTAGGTAATTTGCACAGAATTTGCGTAATGTACAAAAAAACGCTTTCTGTGATTGTGAGCAGATGATCATGCTGCAATATCCAACTTCATTATCAAATTCACCTTCATAAATTTAGTATTTGGTCTCGATAATATCGTTATTCATATACTTTACCTCCTTGCAAAGCTGAGTATTTTATATTAATTTTAAGTTAACGCCATCACAACCACACATACCTACCTGTGAAAAAGTTATCGACAGACAGACGAACGTACAAAGCAGAGATATCATAATAGCTTCGTTTCTTTTTCTTTTGAGTTCTATATTTAGTACAGTACTATAAAATGCTTTGAATAAAAATAAGATAAAACTCAGTTACATGAGAAAACGAACATGACAATATAACGTACACAGAGGCTGTCGCTGCGGGTGGCCACACGTGTCGCTGCCGAGTAGCAACGTCATGGGCATATGACATCAGTTGACACAGCATGAGAATAGAGGCTCCAGTTAACAGTAGTGTCCATGTGTCAAGCTACAGAGAGAAGATAAATAATCACAAGAAAAGGACAATAGGTAGGTACTGATTATGTCCTATTATCTGATAAAGTAGCCTAGTGGTATCTGTGGTATGGATAATGGACAGCTGAGACGAGATCTCGGGTTCGATCCCAGGTTTTACCATGGCACACCAATGACTTTTCGATGGTTTTCGAAGTTATGTGTGTATTTATCGCAGGTTTATAAGTGCCCGGTTAATGGCAATAGGCTCGCCACCTATTACATTGGGACCTAAACATAAACTGGCGAAATGTGGGTGCTAGCACCTCTGCCTACCCCTTTGGGGATATAGGCTTGGGTTTATGTTATGTGCAAGATAAAGAAGGTAACGAAGCATCACATATATATTTCTTAAGAATTATTGTCTTGGGCTTGGAATTTTTGACTTGGGCTTGACTTTTTCAACACACTTGCTCATTCAGTTAATTTAATTTCACTGCAATTAGGCACATATTGGCACCTATAATCAAACTGTGACGTTTTCCTTGCTATAATTCATAAGTGAGTTATAATTTTTTTTTATTTTATTGGTTGAGTTGCTTAGTTCTTAGAAAGTTTGATATAAAAAAGATCATATTCAATAATACAAATAAATTAATAAATCTATTTACATTTTTTTTATAACATACCTATACCCATTTTATGCAATTTCAAATCTTAATATATATATTTCTTGTGTGCGTGTGTATGTGACTGAACTCCTCCTAAACGACTGGACCGATTTTGATGAAATTTTTTGTGTGTGTTCGTGGAGATTCGAGAATGGTTTAGATTTACAATTTGGTCTACTGGAAAATGTTTTTTCCGGGCGAAGCTGGGGTGGGTCAGCTAGTTTAAATATATAATTTCAACTTGTACGTGTTTAATTAACAAAATATGCAAACAAAAACAATTCATTATAATTTTACTATCTGCTCATTTACTATTTTTGTTTTTAATAATTTTTTTATCTAGGTTCTATTTGATAGTAGTTTATAAAACTATTCTTCATAAAGTATGTGCAGTTTCATACACTATTTTATCTAATCTCATGAAATAGTTAAATATTTTTCTTATTTCAATAACCTCGCGCTTCATTCTAGGTATTGTTCTTTAGCAAGCATTACATCTTATGGTATTTGAAAAAAAAAATCATGTGTGGATAGATTAATTGACAAAGCCTTATTGCCCATTTGACAAATATGAACAATACCAAATATGTACATGCTGTCAGTGGGATGACCAAAAGGCTTGTCCTGCTTTGTCCTCTACACTGACGACACAGAAACTCTGTGCAGGGTCGGCAGCGCAAGTGTGGCTTTTCTGGTGTTAAACACGTACATAGGCCACGGTAATCACTTTCTATCAGGTGGGCCGTGCGCTTGTCAGCCACATAAGTGGTTTAAAAAATAATGAAAGTTTTTTTTTATTTCTTTACGGCCAGTACCTTTAACAGTACAAAAATATGACAATTCACATGTGACACCTCTTTGAAGTGTATACATTTTTGTGAGGTAAATTATGTTTGTCTATATTTGTGTGTCAAATTCTGCCAAATCAATAGCAAATACAAATAGCCAAGTGAAGTGCCACCATTAAGTAAATATCTACTATATACATTTTTATTTCAATGTTCGTTACGTTGGAAGTTGAACTTAACGTTAACTTGGAGTGATTTACAAGCCATAGTATCTTGGACAATCTTATTCTTGTCTTACTTGTAATTACTCATTATATTGTAAGTAGTCAGTGTAATCGGGGAATTCGCTGCTATCCTTAGTGGCACTGACTTCTGGTGTCTCTACTAAATACGGATACTGCGAATCATTGTCTATTTCTGTGCCTGGACACTTATCTAATTCTTCTGCTTCAAGTGTTTCATTATCGCATTTCATACATATTTCATTCTTGTATATAACTCCGTTGGAGCCGCAAACAGGATCAATCAATCCTGGACAAGGACACTTTGTTCGTGTAATAAGGGCTGTAGTAATTTTCAAGATTATAATAATCAATAATTTCATAGTCAAACAGCAATTTCTTGAAGTATAAAACTTAAAATATCTTACATGATATCAAGTAAAAACGATTTGATGGTGCGTTGTACGTGTTATTTTTTTTTTATTCTTAAAATTTTCATTTTACTTATATTTACATGAAGGCTTCCAACACAATACTCGTGTCCTTATCGGTAAAATTAATAAACGAAATGGTGTAATAAATCAGAGATAACCTTTTTTAATCGAATACTCGTATATTAAAATTACAGTACTGCTGAAATATAAACTAAATGAAAAAAATAGTTATCAAACACTAATAAAATTTGGTCTTCTATATAAATACTACATAAATTCGATACTAGACTAGTCCATATTAATTAATATGGATGAAAATAAAATTAATAAGAACTTCAAAATTTAATCCATTTAGGTTTATTTTGCATTATGTATTTATTACATTTCTTGTGTTGCGTTGCAGTTTCAAATTAATTGTACTGTTATGACTTATTGTGCCGAAACGTAGACACTTATGGTAGGGTTGGTTCATAACTTAAAAGTCATGCAGCGGGCTATAAAGTAAGCTATGCTTAGAGTTTCCCTGAAGAATAGAATTCGGAACGAGGTCATCCGACAGAGAGCTAAAGTTACCGACATAGGTCGCAGAACAACCAAGCTGAAATGGCAGTGGGCTGGCCACGTTTGTCGAAGTTCTGATGGCCATTGGAGCAAACGAGTCCTAGAGTGGAGACAACAGAAGGCAAACGAATGGTAAAACACCTCCTGGCCAGATGGACGGAAGACCTAAAAAAGGTAGCTGGGACAGGCTGGTTGCGGAAGGCAGAGGATCGGATGAAATGGCGCACATTAGGTAAGGCCTATGTCCAGCATTGGATTGAGGTGGACTAATTGATTGAAATTGATTCAAATTAATGAATATTTTTCTTTCTTTTTCTTCATTAATACCTAAGTATGCAAGAACGAATAAGAATTCGATTAAAATGTAGATACTTTTAGAAAACCAATTAGTCAGAATTCTCACAGTTTGAAAGCAGAACAGTACAGTCGTATTAGTTGTCACAAAAGTTTTGTCTCCAGTTAGCTTAACAAGATAAAAGTTGTAAGAGACAGCAAAGACCAGCGCTAAGTCAAAGGTCTCGTTATCTTTTTATTTTTCTTTTATACTGTCACGTTAAGTTTGTTTTCTACATGTTTTTAACAATGTATGATATTCTGGTGTGGATTAGGCTTGCGCATTTATTTCAGATCGCGGCCCTAATATAGTAACAGATGTTGTAAAACGTATCGGTACCTTAAAGGTTTGATTCTGAAAGTGACCGCATATGTGGCACTTAGGTGGCAGACCTAATGGAAAGTGTTCACCGTAGCCTATGGACGTGTGCAACACCATAGGAGTCACACTCGTGCTGCTGACTCTGTAAGAGTATAGAGTGTCTGTGTCGTCAGTGTAGAAGACAAAACAGGACAAATTTTGGGTCTTCCTACTGAACCGCACAGAAATTCTCCAGTGAGCCACCCTACTCATCGCTGTGAATACAACACGAGGTTATTATGGCCGCGGTATTCTGTAGGGCGGAGGTACTTACCCAGTCGGACTGCTCAATTGTACGGAAATATCGTCGTGTCCGCTTAAATATGGTAATTTTGTTTATTATTTTAATTCATTGCGGCTTTTCAATGATACCGTTTATCCATACCGAAATTTTAGGAGTAATGTATATGAAAATACGTAAATGTATAGTTATAGACAAATGAGCGGATTACGGAACTGATTTTCTTTTATTTCTATAGAATATGATTAAACTGCCGAATGACGTGTCGTGTCTTTACATACATTACTTGTTAAACTTCGATACGATAAACGGAATTATTGAGAAGACGCAAAAAATTAAAACCATAGACAATAATATTATCTTATCTAATCTATTTTACGGTACGCTCCGCGTCTGTAGTTGTCGTATGCGGTCGCTTTCGGAAGATAGATAGATAGATAATTCTTTATTGTACATCAACAGATTTACAGTAGGACAAGTAGGTAGCATGTATACAGTTCAATGTACAATGGGGCGGCCTTATTGCTTAAGCGATTTCTTCGAGGCAACCTTGAGAAGCATACTTTTATCTTCACAAATGACTTTTTGAACAAAATAATATAGAAATATAATATAAACATATTGAATGAAATTTTAAAGCATTTAGTATACTAACTATTCTGGGCGTCGGAGGTCGGTGAACGACCTCCGCCCCCCATGAGCGCCGGCTTGGGGGTGACAGGTGGAGCCGCCTGTCACCCTGGCAGAAGCAGGCCGCGGCGGTGGCACGCGTGGCGCGCTTCCCCGTTTCCGGGGACGAGTTGGGGACTCTGTAGTCCCCACACCCGAGAAGAGGGCCAGATCGTGAGAGATGGCCCTGGGTCGGCCGGGGTGCGAGGGATATGCCTGTCAACCTCACCTTCGGCAACCAAAGCGACCCACAGGCGGCGTGCGTTTTAGTCGGTCCGAGTCCGACATAACCTCCTCCACCGGCTCCGGTGGGGAGGTATCCGTGGGGATTTTGCACACGTAAAAAAAAAGTTTACTAACTATTCAAATCAATTAAGTTAGGAAAAAAATTGTATCTGTTCAGGCGGGATTTTAACCAGCGATGTTTGCCTTACAGAGGGAATGCTCTGACCACTGAGTAGATCAAGTAAGTAAGGTAAAGATCCCGGGTTCGAATCCTGCCTGAACTGATTCAATGTTTTTCCTATCTTAATCAATACTATAAAGCGTGACAGCAGATGAGATACATACATCTCATCTGCTGTCACGTACAAAAAATAATTCACGGGTTTAGAGGAGAAAAACGAATATATGTATAAAAGAATTTGGATGAATCAAAGAATCAAAGAATCAAAGAATCAAAGAATCAAAGAATCAAAGAATCAAAGAATCAAAGAATCAAAGAATCAAAGAATCAAAGAATCAAAGAATCAAAGAATCAAAGAATCAAAGAATCAAAGAATCAAAGAATCAAAGAATCAAAGAATCAAAGAATCAAAGAATCAAAGAATCAAAGAATCAAAGAATCAAAGAATCAAAGAATCAAAGAATCAAAGAATCAAAGAATCAAAGAATCAAAGAATCAAAGAATCAAAGAATCAAAGAATCAAAGAATCAAAGAATCAAAGAATCAAAGAATCAAAGAATCAAAGAATCAAAGAATCAAAGAATCAAAGAATCAAAGAATCAAAGAATCAAAGAATCAAAGAATCAAAGAATCAAAGAATCAAAGAATCAAAGAATCAAAGAATCAAAGAATCAAAGAATCAAAGAATCAAAGAATCAAAGAATCAAAGAATCAAAGAATCAAAGAATCAAAGAATCAAAGAATCAAAGAATCAAAGAATCAAAGAATCAAAGAATCAAAGAATCAAAGAATCAAAGAATCAAAGAATCAAAGAATCAAAGAATCAAAGAATCAAAGAATCAAAGAATCAAAGAATCAAAGAATCAAAGAATCAAAGAATCAAAGAATCAAAGAATCAAAGAATCAAAGAATCAAAGAATCAAAGAATCAAAGAATCAAAGAATCAAAGAATCAAAGAATCAAAGAATCAAAGAATCAAAGAATCAAAGAATCAAAGAATCAAAGAATCAAAGAATCAAAGAATCAAAGAATCAAAGAATCAAAGAATCAAAGAATCAAAGAATCAAAGAATCAAAGAATCAAAGAATCAAAGAATCAAAGAATCAAAGAATCAAAGAATCAAAGAATCAAAGAATCAAAGAATCAAAGAATCAAAGAATCAAAGAATCAAAGAATCAAAGAATCAAAGAATCAAAGAATCAAAGAATCAAAGAATCAAAGAATCAAAGAATCAAAGAATCAAAGAATCAAAGAATCAAAGAATCAAAGAATCAAAGAATCAAAGAATCAAAGAATCAAAGAATCAAAGAATCAAAGAATCAAAGAATCAAAGAATCAAAGAATCAAAGAATCAAAGAATCAAAGAATCAAAGAATCAAAGAATCAAAGAATCAAAGAATCAAAGAATCAAAGAATCAAAGAATCAAAGAATCAAAGAATCAAAGAATCAAAGAATCAAAGAATCAAAGAATCAAAGAATCAAAGAATCAAAGAATCAAAGAATCAAAGAATCAAAGAATCAAAGAATCAAAGAATCAAAGAATCAAAGAATCAAAGAATCAAAGAATCAAAGAATCAAAGAATCAAAGAATCAAAGAATCAAAGAATCAAAGAATCAAAGAATCAAAGAATCAAAGAATCAAAGAATCAAAGAATCAAAGAATCAAAGAATCAAAGAATCAAAGAATCAAAGAATCAAAGAATCAAAGAATCAAAGAATCAAAGAATCAAAGAATCAAAGAATCAAAGAATCAAAGAATCAAAGAATCAAAGAATCAAAGAATCAAAGAATCAAAGAATCAAAGAATCAAAGAATCAAAGAATCAAAGAATCAAAGAATCAAAGAATCAAAGAATCAAAGAATCAAAGAATCAAAGAATCAAAGAATCAAAGAATCAAAGAATCAAAGAATCAAAGAATCAAAGAATCAAAGAATCAAAGAATCAAAGAATCAAAGAATCAAAGAATCAAAGAATCAAAGAATCAAAGAATCAAAGAATCAAAGAATCAAAGAATCAAAGAATCAAAGAATCAAAGAATCAAAGAATCAAAGAATCAAAGAATCAAAGAATCAAAGAATCAAAGAATCAAAGAATCAAAGAATCAAAGAATCAAAGAATCAAAGAATCAAAGAATCAAAGAATCAAAGAATCAAAGAATCAAAGAATCAAAGAATCAAAGAATCAAAGAATCAAAGAATCAAAGAATCAAAGAATCAAAGAATCAAAGAATCAAAGAATCAAAGAATCAAAGAATCAAAGAATCAAAGAATCAAAGAATCAAAGCATCAAAGAATCAAAGAATCAAAGAATCAAAGAATCAAAGAATCAAAGAATCAAAGAATCAAAGAATCAATTTCATTTATTCAGTTTAGGCAAATAAAGAGCACATATGAACGTCAAAATTTTACAATTATGTATGTCAAGAAATAATACAAAAATATTAAATAATGTAAAAATAAACCATTGGAAAATGATTATTTCACTGGTTCGGTAGATTAGTTCTACTGAGAAGATACCAGCAAGAAACTCAGCGAACTACATTAGAACTAGATTTTTTTTCTTTTATAAATTTGTTTTGGTTTACAATTAATTTTGTGCGAGCAAGCAAGAGACTTATGTTGACCACGCATTAACATCTTTAAGGTACTTATCCACTTTATAGTAACCTTTACTCATTAAATGGTTTCGGGCGAAGGCTTAGTAGTCAGAGCGTTCCCCCTGCAAGGGAAAGATCGTGGGTTCTAATCCCGCCTGAGCCAATTTTTTTTTCTACATATTAATCAAAATTTTAAGTGTTAGTGTTTGTTATTTTTAAACTTTCGCGGTGTGAATTCATAATTATACTAGTTATAGTTTGGTATTTGGTAGTGTTAATGTTTGTTAGTGTTTGTTATGATGTATTGCAGTAGTTGTGTTTGGTGGGTCAGACGGCAGTAACTCCCCAAATCTAAAATAAAATAATGCAAAGCAGCTGTACGTTTCAAGCTAATACCTTTTTACGTTATTATAATATATTGACTGAAACTGAAAAGACATAACGATTAACTTTTCAGTAATTAAATTAAGGTTAAGTTGTTTTGAAACCGATTTAATTATTTTTTTATACCACTTAGGTGGCAGACAAGCGCACGGCCCACCTGATGGAAACTGGTTACCGTGGCCTATGGACGTGTGTAACACCAGAAGAGCCACACTCGCGCTGCCGAGCCTGTAAGCGCAGAGTTTCTGTGCCGTTACTGTAGAGGACAAAGCAGGACAAGCCATTAGTCATCCCACTGACAGCACAAATTCTCCAGTGAGCTCTGGCTACCTTACTTACCGCTGGGAACACAACATGAAGTTATTATAACCGCGGTATTCTGTAGGGCGGAGGTACTTCCCCAGTCGGACTGCTCGTATTGGGCGGCAATACCGCCGTGTCCTACCTATATAATTTTAGTATGGAATACTTTGAGACTTCAAGACCAATTAAAATAATTACAAGTCAATTAGGTACGTGGTCATTATCGATAATTATGATTAAAACGTTAAGTGATATCAAATTTACAAGTACTTATGGAATATTCTATTTTTTTTTATTAACTATAATAACCGCGGTAGCGCGGTAGTATGGGTAATGGACTGCTGAAACGAGGTCTTGGGTTCGATCCCAGGTTTTACCATGGCACACACCAATGACTTTTCGATGCTTTTCGAAGTTGTGTGTATTTATCGCCGGTTTATAAGTGCCCGGTGTAATAGGCTCGCCCCTATTACATTGGGACCTAAACATAAACTAGCAAAATGTGAGTGCTAGCACCTCTGCCTACCCCTTCGGGGATATAGGCGTGAGTTTATGTTATGTTATGTTATTTGTTTTTAAAATAGGTACTAATTTAATGTTAGTACATGTATGGCTATTTTTCCCGAACCTCTCTTTATTCACTAAATGGCTTGTATGTTCAAGTCAGTATTTCAATGACGTTTATAGAATCCGCATTATTATTGGTTCCCGGTGAATTCGAATAGGCCCACCCCATCTCTTCGATAGGCGAAAGGCAACTAAGGGCTGTTCTCCATCCGACAGTAAATATACAGTCCAAGACTAAGTGCCTGCTTGACGGCAATAGGCTTGCCCCCTATTACATGAAACCGAAAATCATAGTTGGCGAAATGTGGGTGTTAATACACCTCTGCCTACCCCTTCGAAGATTTACAGGTGTGAGTATATGTATCTGTTTAATGTATAAATTTTCATCTTATTTTTTTTCTTTATTTTTTCTAAAATTACATAAAGAAATAAATTTGATGATTTTAAGTCAAATTCATTTCATGTACTGGTTTTTGGTCCAATGTAATATTATGCATAGGACGCTGCAAGTTTGAGTATTAGGTTGGTTAAAATATCTTGTGAGCTTGTCTGCCACCTAAGTGGTATAAAAAAAATCTTGATCGAACCAACACACTAAACACTCATACCTAAATACAGCTATACAACTTACTGAAAAAAAAAATCTAAACACTCGGGTTAGTAGCGATTCCCCCCGTTCTCGATCCCCCCCCTGAAATTTAATAAAACGTTATTTTATCATATGTATAGATATATCCTCTATTTCCCCCTAAAATTTAAAAACTCGTACAGTCAAGCACAACTTCTTTATTTTACAAGCTTTTATTTAACATTAAATATATTACTCAGTTTTAGAACACATCACGCACAGATTTATTACAGTACATTCGTAGATATACAAAGTCTGTTAACTTTACCACTTAAATCGAATTGAATACACAAGTAAGGGGAATTACTAACGTAATTTTGAAGTATTTCTGATTGTTAGCTGTAAATTTACATACGTTGAAATGTTCGCGGCAATCAAGTCTAGGGTAACTGTCATGTCAAAGTTTGCTTTCGGCTCGGGGGCGAGACACGCACGAACACAAGTGACTGTTTGTTAAGTTTGAATGCTGTCCTCATAATTATCTTAACTGTCTGTCATATGTCACTCGGGAGATAAGGTAATAATCGTGAAGTCTTTTAATCATAGCATGACTTTGCAGTTTATATATGTTTTTAGGATGTTTTAAATGTATAGTTTTGGCAGACTTAAGAGTCTCTTAATCATTTAAAACCTTTATTTATAAAATATAAAAAAAATATATCTTTTGGACTAATAGAATAACCCACCCCAGATCGCCCCCGGTGCAAAAGTGCCCATCACACTTGCTGCATTTCCACGCTGCATTGCGATGGCCAACCTCTGCGCCAGGAACGATTCGGTCCGGGAGTCACCTGTGGCCTCTATGAGCCTTTACTCAATCGCCTTTACAAGGCTTTTGGCCTCTTTGTCCCAGCTTCCCAGGGTTTCTACCGCTATTGGCATGGCACGGTATAGTACTGCGGATCCAACTCACGGTGAGCTGCAGTACCACATCTAACCACTTGAGTCTCTTTCTTAAGCTGGCGGCATCTGCGACCGCTAACGGGGACTAAAATAAATTAACATAAAATACCAATTAATATAAAAATAATCATGCGCTGTTTAAGCCTTAAAACATAATATTACTTAGTAAGCGGATGGTACTTCTCAAGCCACCATCCGCTTACTTAGACGTAATAGGTACCATCCGATTGGTACAGATACTACAGAGCCGAAGTATTTTGTATGTAATTACTTGCACATTGTCTTCATGTCGATTCTTTGTTTATATATCGATATTATGTTTATATAAATGTGGAGGAATGAAAATAGCGATCTATGTCTTCCCATGGGGTGTCGTACAAGGCGACTAAGGGCTAATTGTTAAACAGCCCTATGGTTGTTTAACATCAGTCAGATATATACAGCCCAGACTCAGCTTTAGATGCATGGCTTAAGTCAACAATAGTGCCTGGAAGGTGGCAATAGATTCACCCCCTATTACGTGGGACCGAATTCAATGATTGGTGAAATGTGAGTGTTAATGCACCTCTGCCTAAACCTCCGGGGATAAAGACGAGATTATATGTATGTATGTGTAAGTCAATTTATAATGGTAATGAATTAACTGATTGACACTTCATTCGTTACAATCAGTTCAGGATAGATAGATAAATAAATAATTCTTTATTGTACACCATTAGATTACAGTAAAACTTGTAGGTAGCATGCATACAGTTTAATATACAATGGGCGGCCTTATCGCTGGAAGAGATTTCTTCCAGGCTACCTTGGACAGTAATATAATAAAGCAAAAGATTTGGTGTAGTTAGCAAATAAACTAGAATTATGAGTAACTGAAGATATGAAAATACACAAATACATAGACTGTTAACCATATTACCATATTATGTACATAACTCTTTTAGCTATGGCTGGTAAAAAATAATACCTCGATATTATTTTGATTAGTTCCTTTTTTATTTATATTGCAATTCCTGGGACTCAGATTCATCCATTTTAAAGTTTATTAAACAACAAATTTTAAACTTTCTTAAATTAGTTAAAAACAACTATTGTAAAATAATCTTTACTTTAACAACATAAAATATAACATTACAAGAATGATTTAGAATTAAACAAAAAGTATCAACGTAAGTGCCCTCCTACAACTTATCCACAACTTTTCAAACTCCAGAAACGCTTTATGTAAGAAAAAGTATGTGAATTTGAAACTGGAACGATTAAAACTAAAATGTGTAACGTACATGCGTTAGCTAACACCGCCTAGCGTTTAAGATAAAACTTTTAGAAACCAGTATGATAATAAATCGTCAAGTTTCTCTTCTCGTTGGCAAGTCTTGAAACAATGATAGTGAGCATCTGGATGATGCAGTTTTTCTTTTTAAATGTTAGTATCGGTCAGTCTCAACAGACCTTGCATCTAAGGATAATTACTTATGCAAAAATTTAGATAACTTTTTAGTGGGAAAAATATTCGATTCCCAAAAAACCCTCATTCGGGATTCATCCTCACACATTGCAACCTGAGACAGTGCGGTTTTCCCAAGCACCTATGGGGTTCTTCAAGAGGGGTATCAGAAAGTTTCTTCATGGTCAGCAGCGCGAGTGTAACACCCCCTGGTTTTGCATACGTCCATAGGCCACGGTAAACACTTCTCATCAGGTGGACCGTGTGCTTGTATGCCACCAATGGTATTAAAAAAAAGTGCCTTTGAATAGATTTTTACAAGAAGGGCATTACTAAACTGTCACTACATTAACATAGATGTATCGATTGCATGGGTGGATTATTTTAAATAACAGAAATAAATACTTAGTATAATTAGAAATAAAAAAGTTTATTTTACCATTTTTTGCACATTTAAACCCTCAAAGGTTTGCTGAGAGAGAACTCAATATTGAGTTAAGTTCGCCTTTGTACACCAAGATCTATTTGTGAATGCATGTTGATGCATAATTTTCCTGTGTACAACAAATAATGAATTACAGAAAAAAAATGTTTCAATAAAAAATTATTATCATTTTAAACTTGCCATATTCAGTAAATCTGTATCGAACGAACTGCCTTGTCCTACCTTATGACTTAGCAACGGCATAAATTAACCCGGCGAACGTAATGGGGCAATATTAGAGACAAGCTTGTTTTATTACCATACTTCGAGTGTAAGTTTTCTACGTGTCCTCGACATTACACTACAGTTTAAAACGAATATGTATTGGCTTACGATTTATGCTGTTGCAGTGAATTGGCTAGGCTAAAAGTAGTACGTGAACTGGTTGGGGAAAATGGGAGTTTATGGGGCAATGCGGGATTATGTTTTTAACGTTTGGCTTTTATGCAAACTTCGTAGTTATTTAAGATAAATGATTCGTATTAGGGGCTGTAAAAGAATAAACCGAGAGTTTACTAATATTGAAGTACTTAATATTTTAACTTAGTGTACATTTAAATTCTAAAATGTTAACATTCACTATGGAACTTGAACTCGTGGTACTCCTTTCTAGGGGAAATATTATTTTAATTCTTAGCATTAAATTTTTTTAAATTATTTTCTCTTTCAAATTGTACCAATTGGTATCTAAATTTATAACAATAGCATGATAATACATACATTTTGTCTAATTCTCTTATTCTTAAGATCGTTTTATTCATCGTATGTAAATGCTAATTTCTGTTGTAGAAAGTCAAATATAATAAATGCGAAAGTTTTTGTTACGGGTGTTGAAGCAGCTAAACGGATAAGTATCGCCTTTTTGGAAAGTCGGGCAAAGCGTTAATTTCCGAATTTCGGGTTGTCTGTAAGACATCTGTCAGAAATCACGGCTAGCGATATGACCGCCTTTTGTACTACCTCATAATTTGTAAAATGTAATATTTTTGTATATATTATAGTCATTTATTTCAACAGCATTAATTAAAGTACAAAATATTAATATTAAAGCAAAAACACACAAACTACATTCGCAATTATGTCGCGTCGAACAACCTACTCCGAATCGTTCCCGACGCAAAGGTGCCTATGAAGCTGGCCGCGTTGCATCGCTGAATCGCTGAAAAAAAAATTGTATAGGTAAATTGTTTATGGTTACAACAAAGAATGTTTTATTGTATTGTATTAATTTCAAAGCTGCTGATGCAAAGATTCCACTGTTTATCAAAAGGATACGATGGAGGATGATATAATTCCATACATACAAAGTAAGACAAAGAGACTTGACAGTTGTCAACGCATGTCATAAACGTCAAATCCCATACATGCGTCATTCTATTTTACTAAACGCCAGCCAAAGAATCCCACTTGTCTAGGAGGGCTGGTTGAAATTTGATACAGGGATAGGTTATACCACCGCGGTAGCCTAGTTGTATGGGTAATGGACTGCTGAGACGAGGTCTCGGGTTCGATCCCAGGTTTTACCACACACCAATGACTTTTCGATACTTTTCGAAGTTGTGTGTGTGTTTATTACAGGTTTATAAGTGCTTGGTTAATGGCAATAGGCTCGCCACCAATTACATTGGGACCTAAACATAAACTTGCGAAATGTGGGTGCTAGCACCTCTGCCTGCCTCTTCGGGAATATAGGCGTGAGTTTATGTCATGTTATGGATAGATTATACTCTAAAATAATATGTTCCCATGGGTTGCAAGAACAGGATGAAAATAACGCGGACAGAGTCGCAGGCAACAGCTAGCTATGTATACATTGTTTACATTAAGTGTTAATTACATGAGGCCCAGGTGTTATACGCTGCCAACATTTCAGTTAAATGAAATGCAATAACAATGCTTAAGGGCCCAATTTATTTGATAGCGGACCATTTATACTTGACGATCGCGGTTGGTTTATGTATAAGGCACTTAATAATAGTTGAATACAGATTTGATTCATATATTACGTAATTTGGTATTGGAAAATTTATGTGTAATGTTTTTTAATGTAAAATCATGATGTATTTTTTTTTTTACGTGTGCAAAATCCCCACGGATACCTCCCCACCGGGGCCGGTGGAGAAGGTTATGTCGGACTCGAACCGACTAAAACGCACGCCGCCTGTGGGTCGCTTTGGTTGCCGAAGGTGAGGTTGACAGGCATATCCTTCGCACCCCGGCCGACCCAGCGCCATCTCTCGCGATCTGGCCCTCTCCTCGGGTGTATGGGGACTACAGAGTCCCCAACTCGCTCCCGGAAAACGGAGAGGCGCGCCAGGCGCGCCGCCGCTGCGGCCTGCTTCTGCCAGGGTGACTGGCGGCTCCACCTGTCACCCCCAGGCCGACGCTCATGGGGGGCGGACGTCGTTCATCGACCTCCGACGCCCGAGTTGCCTTCGTACGCGGGCAGCTTGGCTTGCGATCCTTCGTCGCTCCCGCTGCCGCTCCCGCCCCGCCTCCTCCTTCACGAGCATTACTTGCTCGCAGAAGGAGGTGCCGGCCGAATCATGATATATTGTAATATTAGGGCATGCTATATATTATTATTTAAACCCAAATAAGGCATTAGCTTGCATATATAGTTACTATTTAATTATATTGATGATTGAAGACACTTAGTGAAATTTGTTGTTAAACATATTGATTGACACTTGTGCTTTTTCCACAGTACTTTTTACTATTATACCTGACCTCAAAGGTTTACAATTACAGTTAAGAACATACTTCTTAAACATTACGACACATGAAATATACAAATAAAATATATAAAGTCCTCATCGATTCGACAGCTATATTTTTTTTTATTCGGGGTCAAAGGTCATAATAATAGGGCTTTCGCGATTTTCAACAAAATGGTAAGTATTATCATTAAATTATCTGAGACAGTTATAGACCCCCAATAAAAATTAATCCAGGTGTTGGTTCGATGAGGACTTTTTATATTTCATTTATGATGATGTTTTGAAAAATTCTACCAACTTTCAGCTGAATGCGAATTATTGTTGCCACGGATTTGTATATTGACCGTAGCTAAAAACACCTTAGCAATGCAATAGGGCTCCATATATACATTACATACATTTTAGGGGTCCACACACCCGTAATAAATAACACAGATATTCATATGACACCAGGGACCGACGATTTAACGTATGTAGGTACTCTCCTTGGCATGGACGATTGTCAATATATAAAAATAGTCACCCATCTTCAGACCGATGTGGTGCTGCTTAACTACATCGGTCTTAATCCTTCATATAATTCGGTCATATAACATACATACTTCTGACCTACTTCTCATATTCAAATCTAGTATCTCGTAAAGAGAAGGGTCTTATGATTTACTGACAAAATACATGTTTAATTATGAACACCGCCAACGTCAAACTGAATTACAGTCAAACTGTTTCCCAGGGGTCAGGACACGCTTGATTTGTTTGACCGAAAGTTAGGACAGGTAAAACTAAATTAAGCTGGGCGTAACTTTTGGCTATTTTAATACGTGTACCGCAAATAAACTGATTCAATTATTATAAACTGATTAATTATTATACCTATTACAAATTAAATTCGATGTAACAATTCCTTTAGATATTTTAACTCTTGACAATGTATCTTCAAATATACAGTTTGCACACCTATTGAGGTAATAAGCAGAGCACTTGGAAATTATTGTAAATGAAACCACATTTATGTACCTGTCGTATAATAAACTGATTTCAGTATTGCAGATCATTATTGCAGTAACTTTTTTTTAGACTATTTATACTGTAGATTGATGGCACTTGGTGGAATTTGTTGTTATATATATATTATTTTATTGATTATTACACCTGATCGGTTTCGCCTTACGGCATCGGTCAAGTGTAATAATCAATAAAGTAATGTGGAAAAGTACAAGTGAGTTATCAATATGTGTAACTATTTTTTAATTGATTTATGATTTAATTTATGCACATGACAATGATTTAATAATTGTCATGTGCATGTAAGTACCGATTGTTATTCGTAATATGTACTGAATATGCTGGGAGAAGGAAAGAAATAAATACATTCATCGATTTATTTCAAAATATAATATATGCACTATCTTATGCACTAGAAGTGTAACAAAGACCAGAAAAATTTGTTCGTACATTACGATCGTCGCATTTTTGATATATTCGAATATAATAACTTGTTACATCTTGTTTAGTTGTATAATGATTACTTACATTTTTTTATTTTATTTAATAAGTATATAGAAATAAGCCGTTTTCCGGACACTATTATTGCCTCGAGCCATGAATCTGAGGCTGAGTATGGGCTGTATTGTATATATCTGGCTGATGTTAAACAGCCCTATCCCTTAGTCGCCTTGTACGATACCGCCTGGGAAGAGATGGGGTGGTCCAAATTCTACTCTGCCAGGGACCACGCGTCTCCTATCGGTATGATGTAATAACATAGTTAGGAGATTTTTTTATTTCGCAGTGAGAATAAACTCTTTTTTTCGTGGGTAGTTTGAAATGATTGTATCCACGATATTTTTTAAACTAAAAATCTCACACAGAAAATAAACTGTTTTTTTTTATTATATCATATTAGTAAGTTACATGTGATGTGGTTGGAAGTGTCTGAACATCAAAGGTTTCTGATTTGTACAGTCAGTATAAAGGCGTTAGAGACGTGATTTTTATTTCTTTCGAGAAATTAAGATAAGTTGCATCACGGAGCAGTTCTCGGCCTCCAAAGTTCAAACTTTGGATGCTACTGGGATAAGTGTTGAGATAATGCACTATATCGGAAGCTGTGGTGTGGTGAAGTCTGAAGGTGAACCATGTGCTTGTTATACATATATGATGTATTACACGTCTGGCACAGTGGTACAGTAAGAGTCTGGCACAGTAAGATAAAGTCGGTCCGTATGTGATACTCTACGTGTAAACGACAGGTATTTTGGCTTTAAACAAGACATCTTTATTTAAAATCCTTTTAATTGTAATAGTACCTAAATCTCCATATTTACAGCACGGGTGTGACTCCACTGGTGTTACACATGCTCATAGGTCACGGTAACCGCTTTCCGTCAGGTGTGCTTTGTGCTTGTCTGCCACCTAAGTTATATGAAAAAAATAACAAAGATTGCTAAATATGTTGCTCCGTCTTCCCATATGACTTGAATTCTACAGATTACTCTTCTGCCCAAACTATAAGATAAGTATTCTTTATTGCACACCAAACTTAGGATACATACAATATGTACGTTTACATAGCAGAGAGTTCTGTTGTTCAATGGATGGTCTTATCGCGGTCTGCGATCTCTGCCAGATAAGTTATTCAATATTGGTATCTAGTATCGTATTTAGAAAAACAGCAGTGAAGAAGAAAAATATATACTGACCGTACTTCAAAATTGATCCCCATAATTGAGCGTGGCTAACGCCTAATTCACCGAAACAATCAAAATACAAAACCCCGCACATAACTTATGCATGACCTTTTCAAACTTCGTTCACAGTCCTTCGTCAAAACTCAAGTAAAAACCTCCCCACACGGAATTATCAGCTCCACGTAACAATAGGTACACATTCAAATTTAATTAAAAGCAATCTTCAGGGATCTTCAGTCTATAAACACCTGGAAATAAATTCACCCGACTGCCAACAATTCTTCTTTAATAGGCCAGCGAGAACCGACAGCGCTATCGCGAAAATTTAATAACAGTGAAACAAGTACAGTTTTGAAAATACGGCTGACAAGTTTGGCCAGTAAATAGTATGGAGATATTCTAGGAGTTATTAGAAAGAAAGAAAGAAAGAAAGAAAATATTTTATTTGCGACGACACACAATTCATTATGGATACATTATTTAAAGTAATTTATTTATTCATTTACTTTACATTGTGCGAGCCCCAAATAGGGCTCCATCTCTCATGCCTCGTGCAAAACCGGTTTTGCTCAATCGATGCAACCGCCCGCTCGCTGCTTTAACGTTAGGTTTATGTTATATTGTTATAATAAGTAAAGAAATGTAATATCTGCTTGTTTAATTGTGTGTTGTGCTTGTTTAATGGCGCACCAGACAAACCCCCAGTGATTTTAGGATGTGCCATTGTATGTAACGATTGTATTATATTTTGTAAGTAAATAAATAAAAAATAAAAAAATCTCAGCATAAGATGCTGCGTACACCGCAACGCGAGTATACGCAGTGCTATAGACAACACCAAATAGACCTCAAGTAAGCATATCGTGTTATAAGTATTCCAGAATGCGGATAAATATAATTAAATATATTTTTAATGTAGTTTTCAGGTGGGTGAAATGTCCAATATTGACAGCATCTGTGGCGTGGCGGTAGTGGACGCGGCCGCTACGCAGGAGGCGCGAGTTCGTTCCCGGTCAGTGCAAATATGTTTATACACGAATATGAATATTTGCATTGGTCTGGTCGTGCCTTAGAGAGCACGTTAAGCCGTCGGTCCCGGTTGCCATAAGTTGGAGCCCTAAAAAGTCCAACAACTGGTCTAACTACAATGCTTCGATATCGCCTTTGGGTTGTGGAGGTCAGATGGCAGTCGCTTCACAGAAAATATCGAAGTTAAGCCAAATCCGCAGTTAGAGTGGTAAAGCGGACCCCAGAATATGATTAACGCTAGGATGAAGGAGAAGATAGTTTTTATGTGGATAAAAGACATAATTATGCATATAAATGGTGCAATACAAGAATGTCTTCAAAAATACGCATCATAATACAAAAGAGAAAAGAAAGTCAAATATTTTTCTGTAAGTTTTCTGTTAAGAAATTTTAAGTAGCAACACGAATCAGAGAGAGAGATATCGTATTCGGGCAGATACTTCGTAACATCATAATTTAATTATTTTAAAGTAGATTAATCCTAAAGATATTTAAACTATCATGGTCACTCACATCACTATCAAAATAAACGGGATATTTACCATGTTTCATTGTATTGAGTTTCCAATATTTCGGCGCTGTTGCAAGCACCATGATCACGGAGGAACTCAAAAAAATAAAACATGGTAAATATCCCGTTTAGATAGATAGATAATTCTTTATTGTACACCAATAGATTACAGTAACATTTGTAGTTAGCATGCATACAGTTTAATGTACAATGGGTGGCCTTATCGCTGGAAGCGATTTCTTCCAGGCAACCTTTATTTTGATACTAATCCTAAAGATTATAAATATCAGTCTAGATCACATTTTTCTGATAAAATATTGAAATAAACACCCTCTATATTGACTATTTATACTACTGATTGATGGCAATTGGTGGAATTTGTTGTTACACATATTGGAAACACACTTTTATTTTAAATACTGTAGAAAAAGTACAAATGTGTTCTCAATAAGTGCCATCTATATTTATTTATAGAAAAACATCTCTAGTTTAAAAAAAAATACAATTTTATTTTAAAATAATTTGCCACCCTCTATCAGTATTCAGCGCGTTACTTTGCCCAATATTATTGCCCCTCATGCAAATCTGTCAAGGGAGCTAGCAATACAATAAAAATCAATTAGGTTACGGAATTTTATTACGTGTTGGTTACGTCGATTAGATTTTCATAGACCCCGAAGTGTAAGAATTTGCATACTAAAGTGACATCTGGAGTATTTTTGTGTATTTTCAATGAATAAGTTATGCATTTATATGATGTCATAAACTGTGTTTTTCGTTAATCAAAAGTTTAAATTGAAACGAAGAGGAAATTGTTCTCGCCATATTTATATCAAAATGTATATTTTTCATGAATTACTTTTTCTTTTTTGTAAATTGACATGTTTTTGTGTTAGTTTTATACAACTAAATTTAGGAAATTACAAATAACCCGCCAAGTTCGCTAACTTAACAAGCCATGTGTAGTATCATATAAAGTCTATACACATATATCTCATTAAGTAGTTATTTGAGGATGCGATGAGAGCCACAACAATGAGCCGTTAGGCGAAGGCTTACGTAATTAACCTCAGTTTACACGTACTGGCCGAACACTCATTAACGTCAGTTAAAACTGAATTTTTGATAACTTAGTGATATTTATTATGCGTAGGTCTTTTAAATTTTAAGCTTAGCGCGTTATTACCTCGTAATTACATTAAACTATCAGTGGAGTATAAACCTTTTAGGGTTCGCACCTTAGTTTGAAAGTAATTTAGAAGCCAAAAGTGGAATGCCGGAAACTGAAGTTGGAGGCCCGTTTTGTAGAATTTTTATTTGCCCATGAGGACGTTGTTTTAACTTTTTATTATTAGAAGAGCTCAGGTGAAATATTTAAAGTTAGTTGGAGTAATTTTATTAACACGTTAGGTCTGAGATGGTTGCTCGAAATGGACTTCTGAGATTAACTCATAAATTACTTTCTGCAGAGCTTACTTTTTGCGTAGGTACATTTATTTTATGTGCATACTATGTTTTCTATAAAGTAATGAATCACTGATCTGAAACATTTATGTGAAATTTAGTTAAACCGTACGATCTCGTCCGAGGCGGCGAGTCTCCTTGCTGGAACCTCACCGTGGGATTTGATGGCCAAAGTCTTTTCATCGCTATATCGGTAGCGAAAGGTGGTGTGGTAACGGCCTATCCCACTCGCACAGCCCGTTTTTGTAACACAAAATATTGTGTTTAAATCTGCAGAATTACCCCAAAGGTAAGCCGTAATGTGAGGTGCTAATATGGTTAAAAAACCGTAATATGAGGTAAGCTATGCTGACCAAGTGGTAAAACATTTTTGAATGGATCAGTTATCCTATAATTCTTGCAGATTAATTTAAATACATGTTTCAGCAGAATATCTTGTGATAAAGCTACAGTTTTCCTCTTCGTAAAACAAAAACAGTAAAACAATTAAGTCAATTAACAGATTACGTGGAGTAATTAAACAAAGCATCAGGTGCTTGTATTGAAGGCAATATGTGTTACAGCCGCCGATGGCCGACAGCAGGTGATTTGTGTTATTTGCTAGCTTATTAAGCCGGGATTACTCAATGCAGATGGACTACTGGAGGCCTACTATAAAACATCTGCAGTTTCGGATCGAATTTCGGTCCAACGAACATATTGGTCTTGAAAATAAATCCGGTGACGGTGAGTTTTATTTGCACAAACTTGGCAGGAAGACTTAGCTCATCTGCCTATGCGGTTAGAAAGATAAGGTAACTAATGAGGAAACTGCACGACTAGTTTATTTTAGCTACTTTCATAGCGTTATGTCATACGGTCTGCTGCTGCGGGACTCAGCTGACGATATTTAGACTATATTTATACTACAGAAACGAGCGATACGAGCAATCTTTAGCCTCAGACCCAGTAACTCGCTGAAAGAATTATTTGAAGAAATTAATATTTACGATAATATATTACATGAACGAAAGAACCTATCTTTTCAATTTCAATACGAGAAATGAAAACAAACTTGCTGTACCACAACTCAGGCTTCATGAAGTTGGTGATTCGTTTGTAAGCAGTTCTATGAAAATATTTTATTATTTCTTAGGATTGGTTTGACATGCCACTAAATAAATTTAAAATAAAAGTGAAAAAATCTCTAAAGTAGATGAGTATCATGATGAAAAAAATGCGTAGTCAACCTAAGTTTCTTGCTTGCTATGGTTTTGTTAACAACACAAATTGTAAACAAAACCATATTTATAGAAAAAGATAATCTAGTTCTAATATAGTTCTGTGAGTTTCTTACTGCTATTTTGCTATCTTCTCAGTTGAACTAACCTACCGTACCAGCGAAAGAATCATTTTCCAATGGTTATTTATACATTATTTAATATTTTTATAATATTTCTTGACATAATTGTATATTTTTTACGTCATATGTTCTCTTTATGTGCCTAAACTGAATAAATGAAATTAATTCTTTGATTCTTGATTGATTCTTTAATTCTTTGACATTTCGTTTCGGCTTCAACCCAACTGTAAGAAAACAGAAGTGACTTCACAGTACCTACATAGCTAAATGCTATGTCTTTCGTTCGTGTCTAGTACGGGTTCAAAGTTTCGGATGATTCATGGTAGCCACCCTGGTTATATGTTCATGTAGTTTGATAAACTGAAGGGAGAGACATAATGTAAGGCTGATGGTGAAGGTCCAACGGATGTAACCACTAATAATCATACAACCTTCCGTATAATTGAACAGGTCTACAGAATACCTAGGCCATAATAACCTCATGTTGTGGTCCCGGTGGTGAGTAGGGTGGCCAGACCTCAATGGAGAATTTTTGTGCTGTCAGTGGGAAGACACGGACTTCCGGAAGGCATTTGATAAGGTGGACCACAAATTACTTTTAGATAAAATAGCATACAACGGCATACGTGGAAATTTGTTGCGGTGGTTTATGGCCTATATCTCGAACAGAACTCAAAAGGTGGTCGTCAATGGTGTGGAATCTGGGGCTATTGCGGTCACTTCTGGAATTCCGCAAGGGTCCATAATTGGCCCGCTCCTCTTTATTCTATATGTCAACGACATTAAACCTTGTTTTATTAACTCTCACTTTTTGATGTATGCGGATGACATAAAAATATACAAATCCTGCAAGAACATACACGACTGTGCACTACTACAGGAGGATCTTGACAGGCTGTCCTTGTACTGTACAGTTAATAAACTTAGCTTCCCTAGCACTTCCCTAATTTAGATATTTTCGCACTTTCGCACAGGGAATTTAGAAAGCAAGCTATATCTACACTTCTTTGAGTCAATATGGCTCAGGATTAGCACAAATTTAACTCTTTATTCACTATATTATTTTGCGGACATAAGTGTGGGTTATACATTTACCAAATTTAACAATGGTAACTTTCATTTTGTATGACATAATGTGTAACTGTTTTGTGTCCCAATAAAAGAAAATAGAAAATAAAAATAAAAGATCAAAAACTTACCCTGTTTTGTCTTCTGCACTTATAGTACAGAAACTCTCGGTGCTTACAGGGTCGGAAGGCCGAATGTAACTCTCCTGATGTTGTGCACGTCCATGGGCCCCGGTAGCCACTTTCCATTAGGTGGGCCGAGTGCTTGTCTGCCACCTAAGTGGTATAAAAAATAAAAAAGTCTTGGTTAGTATAGTGATTGAATAGTTGATTATGATAGCACATCATAATCAACTATTATTAATAAACGTGGTAGTCTAGTGGTATGGGTAATGGACTGCTGAGACGACGGTTTCGGGTTCGATCCCAGGTTTTACCATGGCACACACCAATGACATTTCGATGCTTTTCGAAGTTATGTGTGTATTTATCGCAGGTTTATAAGTGCCCGGTTAATGGCAATAGGCTCGTCACCTATTACATTGGGACCTAAACATAAACTGGCGAAATATGGGTGCTAGCACCTCTGCCTACCCCTTCGGGGATATAGGCATGAGTTTATGTTATGTTTATGTTTATCATATCAATTTCGGAAAAAACTAAAATTTTCTAAAAATGTGTACCGACATCATCAGAATAATGAAATCTTCATGATTTGTTATCCATGTACTAAATAAATATTTTAAATCAAATTAAATTAAATAAAGTTTATTTCGGAACAAGCCCATAGATGGTTAGTACGTACATTTTTCACTTATATACTATTGTTAGTAAGGTATATATATTTTTATGGTATCTCTCTCTTCTATTTATTTCAGCGTTAATCCTAGTTGCATCCGAAGTTTTCACCTTGTAGTCTGGGGTCCAGTTTACCTGTCTAACTGCGGATTTAGTTAAACTTCGAGATTTTTTGCGAAGCGACTGCCATATGACCTTCACAAGTTAAAGGTGATACAGAAGCATTACAGTTAGAGCAGTTGTTGAACTTTTTAGTGTTTCAACTACCTGTAACGAATGCCAAAGACTTTCGTATGGCAACTGGGACCGAGGCCGAGCAACGTGCACTCCGATGCAGACTAGACCAATACAAATACCCATATTATGCATACAAACATTTGTACTAAGCAGGGGTAGCGGCTACGTTTACTACCACCACGCCACAGAAGCTGTAATTTTTAGAAGAATTTTAGAACATTCCACATAGCGCATTTGAACTTCTCTCATATCTTTCGTACTACTCATATCTTCCGGGGACTATTGTTGACTCAAACTATGCATCTGAAGCTGAGTCTAGGCTGTACTGTCTGATGTTAAACAGCCCTAAGGTTTTTGTTATTAAATATATCAACATTTATACTACTTAGGTGGCACACATACACACGGCCCACCTGATGGGAAGTAGTTACCGTGGCCTATGGACGTATGCAACACCAGAGGAGTTAGTTAGCTTCTTGAAGGACTATATTGTAGACGCTTGGGAAAACCGCAGCATAAACGTCGTATATCTATTTATGTGCTAAAGTTGTATATTTATTTTACTTTATTTGAACTTCTCTCATATCTTTTTCTTTTTGTTTTTTAATACACCTTGTTTCTAGTTTATTTGCAATCTTTTGCTTTATTACACTACTGTCTATCCCAAGGTTGCCTGAAACAAATCGCTTCCAGCGATAAGGCCGCCCATTGTACATTAAACTGTATGCATGCTAGCTACAAGTTTTACTGTAATCTATTGGTGTACAATAAAGAATTATCTATCTATCTATCTATCTAAAGTAAGCACAGCTTAATACTAGCTTGTGTTAGGTGTTCTAAAATGCGGATATTTTGCAAAGTCAGAGGTCCTGGGTTCTGCCCGACCTCTGTCGTAGCAGTCAAAAATCATTAATAATTTTCGGAAATTCACTGCGAGAGGATTTCCCTCCGGTCTTCGGTGTGGTTATGTCAAGCTCGAACTGACCAAAAACCCTACGTAAAATGGCCTACGTGACTTACTCATAACCCTTAACTCCGAAAAAGCCTTGGATGCGACTTACCCTAACGTGAAGATGATGATGTACCTTCCTATAATTTTTAACTTACTCGGCCAAATTAGAAATTAATCGTTTACAATGCAATTAACCATAACAATTTTTGTATACATTTTTTTAAACGAGGTTTAAACCATTCTATAAATGAATACTAGTAACATTTCGTACTCATTTATGACCAGGATATTCAAGATCACATAATACCTACTTCAATAATGCTTTTATATCCATTCTCCAAGAATGAAAGGAGAAAGTAAGAACATATTACAACCAAAGCCCAATATCAGGCAATATTGTAAGGTCTCATTCCAACTTGAGGTAGAAAATCTTATAAAACTCAATTTAGTTAAAATCGGATCTTGGCTTCCCCTTGCATCGTAGGATCTGCGTCGATCCGACGAATGATTTTCAATTCTAGATAAGAAGATTTGACTTGGATATATATATTTTTTTATTATTAATACGTGTTTTTGTCGCGTTTGTGAGGGTGGCGTAGCTGTTTGTGTCATAAGGGATGATAGGGCGGGCAATACGTGCATACATAATAAGTGTTTTGATAAAACTCTGAAATATTGTGAGGCAAAGGATCAACGTAACGTCGTGGCTTGTTTTTCTGAAAATATCTCAAAAATGAATTATTAATTAGTTGAAAATGTATATTTAAACTTAATATTTCATTATATATATTATATAACTCTATATATACAGATATATACAGCCCATACTCAGCCTGAGATGCATGACCGAGACGGCAATAGGCTCACCCCCTATTACGTGGGACTGAATTCAACGATCGGTTAAATGTGGGTGTTAATTCTGCCTAACCCTCCAGGAATAAAGGCGTCATTGTATGTATGTATGTATTTCATTACAATTGAAGGAAAAAAGAAAAATTAGATAAAATGTGGTACATCACTACTTATTCTGAATATTAAATAAAAAATGATCCTTACCTATTCATTGAAGCCCAATTGTGAGGATATAGAATGGAATTGGAAGTGCTTAATTCATAGGATTATTTAATAAAATCTATTGGAAACCTCAATTGTACATACATAGGTACATACAATTACGTCTTTATCCCCGGAGACTTCGGCAGAGGTTGAATTAACACCCACATTTCATCAATCATTGTATTCGACCCCACGTAATAAGGAATGAGCCTATTGCCATCTTCCGGGCACTATTGTCGACTCGAGCCATGCATCTGAGGCTGATTGCTGTATATATGTATCTGATGTTAGGACACGGCGGTATTTCCACCTGATTGAGCAGTCCGACTAGGGTAGTACCTCCGCCCTACAGAATACCGCGGCTATAATAACTTCGTGTTGTGTTCCCAGCGGTGAGTAGGGTAGCCAGAGCTCACTGGAGAATTTGTGCTGTCAGTGGGAAGACCAAAGGCTTGTTCTGCTTTGTCTTCTACTGACGGCACAGAAACTCTGTACTTACAGGGTTGGCAACGCGACTGTGACTCCTCTGGTGTTATGGTGGACGTCCATAGGTCACGGTAACCACTTTCCATCAGGTGGGCCGTGTGCTTGTCTGCCAACTAAGTGGTATAAAAAAAATGTTACAAAGCCCTATCCTTTAGTCGCCTTGTTCGACACCGCATGGGAAGTGATGGGGTGGTTCAAATTCTACTCTGCTGGAAACCACGAGGCTTTATACATACATATAACATTAAATTTAGTAAACATAGCCTATTCCTAGACGCTTTTAAATTCTACAAAATAACTAACTAAAATGTTAGTTCCTTTCAGGTACAAACATTTAATTACGTTGAAGAGGAAAGTGAAATAGTCAAACAAAATGAAAAGACATTGAAATCGGAGATTGTACTAGTACGTTCCAAGCTGGCCAATTGCACACGTTAATTGTGACTTCAGTTAAAACAATAGTATTATACCACTTTAAGTCTCATTTCTGGTGCTGTCTATATTAATAAAGACAATGTATCAAATAACAATAATTAAAAATACGGGCACAAACATAGACACAGGAAAACCGTGCGTTTCTATTCACGAAAGAGAAGAAAAATTATCTCTAAGGAAGTGTAGTCTGATTAATTCCTCAACATATTTGTTGAAGCTAAGCACCGCCGTCCGAAGCAACTGGCCTAAATGAAAAGGTCCATCAACATAAACTACGTCATCAATCTCGCTACCTCTATCTCGGGGTCAGACTAAAAAGGTTAATGATTAAGGCGCAGGCTTACAAAGCGCCGTAATTTCTGCACGAATTAAAACGCATCAGTCAAACATCGCGAAGACTTGTTTCTGAACGGATAGACGGTCGAATCGTTATTAATGTTTGTGTATTAAGAATTTGCCCTGGTTTTGAGTGGTTCATCTATTACTACTGCTGTAATTCAATAAGTATGTTCGGAGCTTTGATTTTTTACTGTATATAGTACACAGTTCTTCTAATAAAATGAATCGCAAAAAATGGCTTAAAATATGCGTTGTGTGTGTGGTAAGCTAATGTGAATATTGTCATTAAACTTTCAATGTATATATGTCAAACTTGTACCAAAGTAGTAACTATGTTTTAAGCCGGTTGTACTGTGTCTATAATGTATGTATATAATGTAAAGTTGGGAGTAACTGACAGCTAACAGTTTGATATTTTCATAATCAAAGTGTCAAGCTGATGTGCGACCGAGATAATGCTCTACAATACCGAAGCAAGTCGATCTTAGCCGAACTTTCACTCTGTCTCCCGAATCGCCAACGTAAACGCGGCTCAGTCTTAATATTTATTACAGTCTGTTGACTCAATACTTGCGCGGTGCAACTATGAGGGGTACAGGGAAAGCGAGCGGCGTAGTTAGTGAGCTCAAACTCACGTAGTTTGCGTTCTCTAATCTGAAGGGGCATGTGCCGACATAAACCTTTTAACTTCAAAAGGGAGGAAGATTCTCAACTTGTCGGAATCCTTCTTTTTCCAAACTTTTTATTAACTTGCAATGTTTTTCATGTATTTATGTCTGTTCGGCTCAAATCTTATCTTATCTTACAACTCAATTTTGAAGCAGATGAGGATGACGGCCCCACATAATGCCGGAAAGAGGAGGAGCGAGCATTGCGACACCGCGTTGCTGATGTTTTCAATCGTTATTTAAGTACTTCCGCCCTGCAGTACACAACGTCATAATAACCTCGAGTTATTTTATCAGCGGTGAGTAGGGTAGCCACAGCTCACTGGAGAGTTTTTGTGCTGTCAGTGAGAAGACCAAATGCTTGTCCTGCTTTGTGTTCTGCACTGACGGCACAAAAACTCTCTGTGCTTACAGGGTCAGCAGCGCAAGTATAACTTCCCTTGGTGGTGTTACACACGTCCATAGGGCACGGTAACCACTTTCCATCAAGTAGGCCGTGTACTTGTCTGCCACCTAAGTGGTATAAAAATAAAGATGCTGTCCCTATGTCCCTAGCTTTTAATTTTAGGTCTATCATATGGGTGTGTATATACACATATAAAAATAATCTAGTTCTAATTTAGTTCGCTGAGTTTCTTGCTGGTATCTTCTCAGTAGAACTAATCTACCGAACCAGCGAAAGAATCATTTTCCAATGGTAGCCTAGTGGTATGGGTAATGGACTGCAGAGACGAGGTCTCGGGTTCGATCCCAGGTTTCACCATGGCACACACCAATGACTTTTCGATGCTTTTCGAAGTTATGTGTGTATTTATCGCAGGTTTATAAGTGCCCGGTTAATGGCAATAGGCTCGCCACCTATTACATTGGGACCTAAACATAAACTGGCGAGATGTGGGTGCTAGCACCTCTGCCTACCCCCTCCGGGGATATAGGCGTGAGTTTATGTTTATGTATGTATGTTATTTTTACATTATTTAATATTTTTATATTATTTCATGACATACATAATTGTAAAATTTTGACGTTCATATGTGCTCTTTATGTGCCTAAACTGAATAAATGAAATTGATTCTTGATTCTTTGATACATACGGGTATGTATATACATACAGCTACATTCCAGAATATTCGCGTTACTTAAATATACATACATCCTGTTTACAGCTTTCTAAGTAAGCGAGAAAAAGAAAAAGTTGTTGAAGCGTATTTACGTCTAAAAGAATGTCAAACTTGTTAGAAATCTTGAAAGCGCCTCGGGACTTTTAGTACTTAGTGCGCTGATGTAAGTCTTGTGTGCGTTCAACCGTGTGCCGGCACCTACACTAATATAACTTCTATGGACAACGAGAAAATATCGCCTGTCTAGCTATGTCCGCCTGGTAGATGGGTACTGAAAGCTTCTAAGATATAAGTATAGTTTTTACCCGACTACGGTAAGCCAAAGGAGGGTTATGATTTTAACAGGCTCTGTCCATACAGACACCATAGACATCCATATGTCTGTATGTGTGCATGTTCATCTGTTCCCTCATAACTCTTGAAATACTTATTAGAACTGGACAAATAAGGTTCTATTAGAAGCGTCTTAGTCGTCCGCTGGTTATATATTACAATGGCGTATCACTGAATATAATGTAACGCCCCCTAGCGGACATAAAGTACTATGTAAGTACTGTGTTGTAAACTTGAGATAAATATGCTGTGTTTGGTACCATTTGAAAGGGCTTCTAATTATAGCCGTTGCTTGCTCTTAAATAATATAAATAAAAATTAAGTTTAAATCTACAACCCGACTACTGAAAAATCACGTTTTAAAAGTAAAGTATTAAACTAGAAAACATCAAGGATAGCCGTGGTCGTATGCCGAAGTTTAACAAAACCATACATTCTAGGGAGAAGTGTCATACGACCACGGCTATTCTTGATATTTTCTTGTTTAATACTTTTTAAAGCGTAATTTTTCTATAAGCGACTGCCACCTATCCTCCACAACTCAACGGCGATATCAAAGCATAGCAGTTAATCCAGTTATCGGACTTTTTAAGGATCCAATTATCTGTAAGGACTGCCATAGATGTATATATGGCAATCAGGATTGAAAATAGCTATGTGCATGCCTATTTCACTAAGCGGAAATCAAACCCGCGCCTCCTGCGTAGCGGCCGCGTTCACTACCGCCTCTGTCACGTGGCAGTCCACACTACAATTTCTATGAATTGTAAAAATTCCGTGTCTACATTAAGGATATTCAATGATATATTTACTCAGTATTTAAAATTCAAACAGCTTCGCAAATATAGTTTAACTGACTAACTACAAAAACAGAAAATGTACCCACAACTCGATTTGAGTTTTAACTGGAAAGTAAACCATATTACCATAACTACTAATTTCAACCAATTACCATCATACTCATACGTAATACTAAGTACAAATAGTTCATCTCACAGTTTAAATTCTATTACGTAACCCCCAGAAACCTGACTTCAGCAAGTAACATCTTACGCAAATTTAATATCTGTCTGTAGAATTAAGCGGCATTCATATTCAAATTATTTCTTGGCTTTCCTTCAAACGTAGGTATCAGTAAAAGGTATCTATTTAGCACATCTACATGAGTTCTCAAAGTTCTGTAATAGTGGTTTGAATTCAGCATACGTTTGAAAAGAAAACTAGTGGTATTTTTAATGAGGTAGGGAATTTGTTATGCCGCACGTTAGTTTAGGAGTAGTGTTATCGTATAACGACCAATAAATAGTAAACTGTTATAAGTTAATTGAATTTTATAAATTTTTATAGGAAGAAGTCAACATATACTATGGAAACTTTAAATTGTACTCAGTTTGTGCACTATTTTTCTGAGCAGGATGACATCTGCCAGGTCTGTTAGTTACATAATATATGTATAGATTTTTCAAAAAAAAATCTGTCTGATCAGGTCATATCATTTCTTCATACTTAGCCTTGATAGAAAATTGAGATAATCTGAATTTCTTTTCCTTTCGGAAATTATATAATTTTAACGAAATAACAACGCAATGGCTTTTCACATTATCAATTATGGATGTGTCTGTAAAATAAATGTAAGTAAAGAAGTTGAGTTGTTGAGTTGTGTGAGTTAAATAAAAATCTAGTATTACAGTAGGTACCCGGTATTTGAGGTGCGTGGTCAGGAACTTACGGGGCCACCCTGCAAAAGCAGGCAAGGTATGGCCTAATTTTCCAAGCGCAGGAGTAACAGTGCTACGATAAGTCTGTCATATTGAAAACATCAGCAACGCGGTGTCGCAATGCTCGCTCCTCCTCTTTCCGGCATTATGTGGGGCCGTCATCCTCATCTGCTTCAAAATTGAGTTGTAAGATTTGAGCCGAACAGACATAAATACATGAAATACATTGCAAGTTAATAAAAAGTTTGGAAAAAGAAGGATTCCGACAAGTTGAGAATCTTCCTCCCTTTTGAAATTAAAAGGTTTATGTCGGCACATGCCCCTTCAGATTAGAGAACGCAAACTACGTGAGTTTGAGCTCACTAACTACGCCGCTCGCTTTCCCTGTACCCCTCATAGTTGCACCGCGCAAGTATTGAGTCAACAGACTGTAATAAATATTAAGACTGAGCCGCGTTTACGTTGGCGATTCGGGAGACAGAGTGAAAGTTCGGCTAAGATCGACTTGCTTCGGTATTGTAGAGCATTATCTCGGTCGCACATCAGCTTGACACTTTGATTATGAAAATATCAAACTGACAGCTAACAGTTTGATATTTTGAATCTCAATTTTGAAGCAGATGAGGATGACGGCCCCACATAATGCCGGAAAGAGGAGGAGCGAGCATTGCGACACCGCGTTGCTGATGTTTTCAATATGACAGACTTATCGTAGCACTGTTACTCCTGCGCTTGGAAAATTAGGCCATACCTTGCCTGCTTTTGCAGGGTGGCCCCGTAAGTTCCTGACCACGCACCTCAAATACCGGGTACCTACTGTAATACTAGATTTTTATTTAACTCACACAACTCAACAACTCAACTTCTTTACTTACATTTATTTTACAGACACATCCATAATTGATAATGTGAAAAGCCATTGCGTTGTTATTTCGTTAAAATTATATAATTTCCGAAAGGAAAAGAAATTCAGATTATCTCAATTTTCTATCAAGGCTAAGTATGAAGAAATGATATGACCTGATCAGACAGATTTTTTTTTGAAAAATCTATACATATATTATGTAACTAACAGACCTGGCAGATGTCATCCTGCTCAGAAAAATAGTGCACAAACTGAGTACAATTTAAAGTTTCCATAGTATATGTTGACTTCTTCCTATAAAAAATTATAAAATTCAATTAACTTATAACAGTTTACTATTTATTGGTCGTTATACGATAACACTACTCCTAAACTAACGTGCGGCATAACAAATTCCCTACCTCATTAAAAATACCACTAGTTTTCTTTTCAAACGTATGCTGAATTCAAACCACTATTACAGAACTTTGAGAACTCATGTAGATGTGCTAAATAGATACCTTTTACTGATACCTACGTTTGAAGGAAAGCCAAGAAATAATTTGAATATGAATGCCGCTTAATTCTACAGACAGATATTAAATTTGCGTAAGATGTTACTTGCTGAAGTCAGGTTTCTGGGGGTTACGTAATAGAATTTAAACTGTGAGATGAACTATTTGTACTTAGTATTACGTATGAGTATGATGGTAATTGGTTGAAATTAGTAGTTATGGTAATATGGTTTACTTTCCAGTTAAAACTCAAATCGAGTTGTGGGTACATTTTCTGTTTTTGTAGTTAGTCAGTTAAACTATATTTGCGAAGCTGTTTGAATTTTAAATACTGGGTAAATATATCATTGAATATCCTTAATGTAGACACGAAATTTTTACAATTCATACAAATATGAGGTGGTAGGAAACGGCGGTATTTCCGCCCAATTGAGCAGTCCGACTGGGGAAGTACCTCAGCCCTACAGAATACCGCGGTTATAATAACTTCGTGTTGTGTTCCCGGCGGTTAGTAGGGTAGCCAGAGTTCACTGGAGAGTTTTTGGTCGGCAGCACGAGTGTGACACCCCTGGTGTTGCATACGTCCATAAGCCACGGTAACCGCTTCCCATCAGGTGGGCCGTGTGCTTGTCTGCCAACTTAGTGGTATAAAAAAAAAATGTAGCGTGGACTGCCACGTGACAGAGGCGGTAGTGAACGCGGCCGCTACGCAGGAGGCGCGGGTTTTATTCCCGCTTAGTGAAATAGGCATGAATATAGGTATTTTCATTTGTCTGGTCGTGCCTGAAGCACGTTAAGCTATCAATCCTGATTGCCATATATACATCTATGGCAGTCCTTACAGGTAATTCGATCCAAGTCCGATAACTAGATTAACTGCTATGCTTCGATATTGCCGTTGAGTTGTGGAGGTTAAGTGGCAGTCGCTTATAAAGACGCTTTAAAAAGTATTAAACAAGAAAATATCAAGAATAGCCGTGGTCGTATGACACTTCTCCCTAGAATGTATGGTTTTGTTAAACTAAATGGCATTCGACCACAGCTATCCTCGATATTTTCTTGTTTAATACTTTTAAAGCGTGATTTTCAGTAGTCGGGTTGTAGATTTAAACTTAATTTTTATTTATATTATTTAGGAGCAAGCAACGGCTATAATTAGAAGCCCTTTCAAATGGTACCAAACACAGCATATTTATCTCAAGTTTACAACACAGTACTTACATAGTACTTTATGTCCGCTAGGGGGCGTTACATTATATTCAGTGATACGCCATTGTAATATATAACCAGCGGACGACTAAGACGCTTCTAATAGAACCTTATTTGTCCAGTTCTAATAAGTATTTCAAGAGTTATGAGGGAACAGATGAACATGCACACATACAGACATATGGATGTCTATGGTGTCTGTATGGACAGAGCCTGTTAAAATCATAACCCTCCTTTGGCTTACCGTAGTCGGGTAAAAACTATACTTATATCTTAGAAGCTTTCAGTACCCATCTACCAGGCGGACATAGCTAGACAGGCGATATTTTCTCGTTGTCCATAGAAGTTATATTAGTGTAGGTGCCGGCACACGGTTGAACGCACACAAGACTTACATCAGCGCACTAAGTACTAAAAGTCCCGAGGCGCCTTCAAGATTTCTAACAAGTTTGACATTCTTTTAGACGTAAATACGCTTCAACAACTTTTTCTTTTTCTCGCTTACTTAGAAAGCTGTAAACAGGATGTATGTATATTTAAGTAACGCGAATATTCTGGAATGTAGCTGTATATATATACATACCCGTATGTATCAAAGAATCAAGAATCAATTTCATTTATTCAGTTTAGGCACATAAAGAGCACATATGAACGTCAAAATTTTACAATTATGTATGTCATGAAATAATATAAAAATATTAAATAATGTAAAAATAAACCATTGGAAAATGATTCTTTCGCTGGTTCGGTAGATTAGTTCTACTGAGAAGATACCAGCAAGAAACTCAGCCAACTACATTAGAACTAGATTATTTTTATATGTGTATTTACACACCCATATGATAGACCTAAAATTAAAAGCTAGGGACATAGGGACAGCATCTTTATTTTTATACCACTTAGGTGGCAGACAAGTACACGGCCTACTTGATGGAAAGTGGTTACCGTGCCCTATGGACGTGTGTAACACCACCAAGGGAAGTTATACTCGCGCTGCTGACCCTGTAAGCACAGATAGTTTTTGTGCCGTCAGTGCAGAACACAAAGCAGGTCAAGCCTTTGGTCTTCTCACTGACAGCACAAAAACTCTCCAGTGAGCTGTGGCTACCCTACTCACCGCCGGTAACATAACTCGAGGTTATTATGCCGCTGTGTACTGTAGGGCGGAAGTACTTAAATACGGTTGTGTCCTACCTCCTCGAATCGATTACGGCGGCCACTATTTTTTGGACTGCGTATCACCTTACCATCAGGCGAGGAGTGTTTTTATACATGGGACACTTCAATTAGACTTAACCTCGCCTGATGGTAAGTTGACGGCAAAATCTCAGAAAAGAGGGTTACCTTCACATACATATACCATATTACAATGATGACACTCAGCTTGACGGCTTCATCAAATCTTTTTTCATGCCCCTCTTAGAGGACCAGGAACTGTAGGACCACGTGATCTGGTAATGAGCTCCAGGCCTTAATGGTGCGACAAAGGAAAGAGTCTCAAATATTCTGCACCGAATGCGGGTGACATCTAAGCCCTGCACAAGTTGTCCTGTGAAGGAAAGGGGAGGGTGGGACTAATTGGAAGAGCTCATCAGACCCATGGAACAGACGGTAAAATACTGCCAAGGACGCAACATCTGTACGCATCGGCAAAGGTTCGTGACTTCGGGATTCACAATAATGTGGACCGCACGTCGCTGTAACCTGTCGAGAGCATCTAGTAAGTACTTCCGCAGAGCCATCCCAGAGATGCGAGCAGTTTTCCACGCAGGAGCGAATTTGTGTCTTGTATAAAAGACGCCGGTGCTCCGGCGTAAACTTGGGTTGAGCATTATTTACCTACACAGTGAAACCCCTTCGTGCCTGTGTGAGCACGAGGAGCCACCGTTTGTTAAATTAGGAATCAAATCCTCCCTTCGTAATAGAGAGACGCGTTGTGTCCCCATCTGCTGCTGCTAAGGTGATGTAACCCAAGCCTTCATGTCACCTCCAAACCCACGCCCGTCTCAACTACTTGAATAATCAAATATTCTAGAATTTATAGCCCCGTTTCTTATCCACTAACGCCTAAAAAGCGTTGGTAAACTTAGTTTTAAGCAGAATTTGACGCCAAAAAGATGTAATTACGTTGCACTATTTTGAGAAATAAAAAAAATTAAATTTAAAATACACAGTTAAATGTAAACTCAGCATGACTTGTAATACATATTCTAGAATGAGGATAAGCGGTATAAACATACATACTTATAATGGACACATTTTTAAAAGCATCGAGATCAATGTAATCTATACGCGACACGGGAGATTAAATGACAAAACTGAACAATTTCGTTATGTGTTACGGTAGTAAGTACAGTCACACTCAGAAGTAGCTTAACATATTTCAAGTTATAGACCACCTTACCTATATTACCTATATTTAAAAAATGGCATAAAATAATAAACAATATTTGAAGATTACAAAGATTATTATAAATCGTTACTTCTATATTAAAATCATCTCGGCTTCGTTCCCGGTTGCTTTACAAGTTTCCGATTTGGAATTCGACGTATACGATTTTTATAGTAGCGACTGCTGTTGACCTCTCAAGCCCGAGAAGAAAGCCTGTACCAGAGTTTCGTTCATCAATTAGTAGATGTACTGGCTTCCAGGTAACGTTTACTTGACAAGCTGTGCGAGTTATTTGAAATTTATGCTGAAGAGTCACTCTACGCGAAAAGTTTATAGAAATAGACATTCTAACCGTAGTGTTACAATACATTTTCGAAAACCTAATGTATATAGGTAAAATATAAACGATAATATTTCAAAATTTTCAAGTTTGTAACAGGCATAATATAAATAGAAATTAGTCGCGTAAACTTGTAGTTTGTAATAGTACCTATACTTCAAAAAATTAGTCATTCTTTCCAGGGCAACGTTATACGCTTTTTTAACAAGCTGCCTAATGAAATTAGGGATTGACCTGTGAATAAATTTAAAAATGTAGTTAAGAATAAATTGTGCCAGACAAAATAAAGAAACATCTAAGAATACTTAGATGATACGCAATTTATAAATAAGCTGTTCACTCAACTATAATTCACTCTCACTCACTCAAATATAGTATTTACACTAAGAAGACTAAGTAAATGTTTGTAAATAGACCATGAAAATGCCCGCTGATTTTCTAGCCGGAGTCTTCTCAAGTCAGTTCATTCCATTCCGCGTTCCCAGCCAGTAGTGCATTTGCTAAACTAATCTTTCATATTTCTATATATTGTCGTTTTTTAAGTGCCGATTTAATGGTATATGCAAAATAAATGACTTTTGTCTTTAACTTTGACCTGTAAGCTCGTCTGCTCTAAAATATCCGTAAATCAATTTTATTAATTAATTATTTATTATTAAGCTTCATTTATGTATCAAATATAGTTAACTTCTATATGTAGTAAGATATTCATAAATTAAATACAATAAAACTAAAATAACTATTATACAACTTATAGCGAAAAATAATTAAAATGGGTGGTGGAATTCCTTCGCATCGCATGCCTCGTGTCGTAGCGTTCCCATAAGACTGGCAGCATTGCCACGTTGTATGGCAATGCTTATTCTCTGACCTAAAAAGAGGCCAGCCTTCTGGTCACGAGAAGCGTGGACCATACGCTTCGTAATCTCACGGAAGATATTGTGAGGGCTCGGCCCCCATGACCCCAAAGTTTCGACTCCAAACGGGACAAATTCATAATCTCATGAGACTGGAGTATTTGCGTCGCTTGAGAGCCTCCGCAGAAGCAGCAGCAGCAGTTGCTTAATTTATTTCAATGATGTAAAAAATCGCTTCTAAATTTAATAGTATGAAACAACTTTTATCGTTGACTTTACTTTTAATATTGATACGATTATACCTATCTGATAACAAACGGTATTTTTTCGAGCCTGTATTCGTCACGCCCCTCAAAGTGAGCTATTGGCAGCGACGCCATCGACGCAGACTCATCGCGCTCGTCAAATTGTCGACGACACATAACAGACGGCACGTTAAATTGAATTTGTCGTGAAAATATTTACTTACGCCGTCATTACGGAGATAAACACTAATACTTTGAGTATAACGTGTATTTTTATCTCAAAGAAAGAGAATATTAAATTAATTTGGAATTGAACTTTTGACGCGAAAATACGTAAAGGATCGTATTAAAATCAATTGAATTTTACAGTAATGAAGGAATGCTTAAGGTACGTTATATCAAAATATGTACAGGTAATATAATTTCTTAGAAGAATATAATATAAGAAGATTGCAATTTCTTAAATGCAGGTGATATTTTAATTCAAGCCAGAACTCACTAGAGAGTTTTTGTGCTATCAGTGGGAAAACCAAAGGCTAGTCCTGCTTTGTCTTTTGCACTGATAGAATTGAAACTCTCTGTTCTTACAGGGTCATCAGAAGCTCTTGGTTTTGCGCAACCTGCGGGCTGCGGTAACTACTTTCCATCAGGTGAACCATGGCCACCTGAATGGTATATATAAAAATATTTTTTATACTAGACTACCGACCCGCCCGACTTCGATTACTGATACTGATACTAAATACACTACAGAAAAACTCTAAACGTTTATAAAACCATAGCGACCCGCTCCGGCTTCGCAATGTAAGCGGTAAAAATATAATTATTTACGACATCACATTAGAAGCCTCAAAAACAACAACATTTCTCCACTATTTAATGGCTGTTATTATACATGTAAGCCTTTCTCTTCAATCTCACTATCTATTTAAAAAAAACGCATCAATATCCGTTGCGCAGTTTTAAAGATTAAAGCATACATGGAGATATAGGGACAGAGAAAGCGACTTTGTTTTATTCTATGTAGTGATTATATCCATATATCTATGTACCATCAGGTGGGTTTTTTTTTTTACGTGCGCAAAATCCCCACGGATACCTCCCCACCGGATCCGGCGAAGGAGGTTATGTCGGACTCGAACCGACTAAAACGCACGCTGCCTGTGGGTCGCTTTGGTTGCCGAAGGTGAGGTCGACAGGCATATCCCTAGCACCCCGGCCGACCCAGGGCCATCTCTCACGATCTGGCCCTCTTCTCGGGTGTGGGGACTACAGAGTCCCCAACTCGCCCCCGGAAACGGGGAGGCGCGCCACCGCCGCGGCCTGCTACTGCCAGGGTGACAGGCGGCTCCACCTGTCACCCCCAGGCCGGCGCTCATGGGGGGCGGAGGTCGTTCATCGACCTCCGACGCCCGAGTTGCCTTCGTACGCGGGCAGCTTGGCTTGCGATCCTTCGTCGCTCCCGCTGCCGCTCCCGCCCCGCCTCGACCATCAGGAGGGTTGTATCCTTAGTGTTTTCACAACCATCTTGAGACTACGGTTGAAACCGTCTACCGATAATATGCGATGAATAGGAGTATTTGGAACACTCAAGACGTGACTCGGTAGCTTAGTGGACAGAGCAAGTGGTCTGTAAGGGACCGGTCGCGGATCAAGTCCCGTTTGAGTCATTTCACTTTTACCGATCTTAAGCGATAGAATTAGTTAAATATTGATTTATTTCTATACATATCATTATCTAGCCCGTTTGTGTGTCACCTGTAGTCTATTGTGAAATAAACAATAGAATACAGTGGATGTTAATTCACCTCTGCCTAACCCTCCGGGGATAGCAGCGTGATTATATGTATGTATATACAGATGAATGGAATTTTAAAACATTTAGTAGTGAGACGTATATATATATTTGGATGGCTGCAGGCGGGGTTTAGTAAAAAGACCACAGTTTTGATTCCGCCTGAAATTTCCCCTCACACTGTGCAGAATATACGAGCAAGAACCAAGCGGTTCGGAGACTCTTTTCTTTGCCGCACCACCAAGACCTGGAATTCATTACCAGCACACGTGTTTCCTTCTTCCTACAGTCCCGGGGCCTTTAAGCGGGGCGTGAAAAAGCATCTGATGAGGCCGCCAAGCTGAGTGCCACCATTGTAGCACTTAGTGTCTGTAATGGTGACCCTCTTTCCTGAGACTTTGCCTTTAGCTTACCATCAGGCGAGGTGAGGTCAAGTTGGCGTGTCGTATATAAAAAAAAAAAAAAAAAAAAAAAAAAAAATAGACTACAGTATTTTTCAATTGTCAAGATAAATGTAAGTCTCTCCCCTGTCATATTATTATTAGGTGCAAGTGTAATAGATTTCCCCCAGGCAGGGATAAACGTGCAATTGAAACGGCTTTAGCATGCGGCGTGCATTGTAAAATACCTTTTAAATGTAATCATTGTTGCGTAAATCCCTATTCAACTGTTCTCGTAATTTCCATTCTCGGTGAACAAAAAGGTAAAATTCAACTAGACACTTTTCTTGTTACTTCATGTGAATTTTTGCTATAGTCTGTTCATTATAGGATGATTTGCGTGACAGCTGTTACTGTGTAAGGACTAGTGATGGGACATTATTGATTAAATCGATCTATTTAAAGATATTAGTAACATACAGTTTTGAAAACAATAAAACCATAAATATTTATTTTTCTATTTATTGTTGGCACACATTAGATAGATAGATAATTCTTTATTGCACACCAACAGATTTACAGTAGGACAAGTCGGTAGCATATTTACAGTTCAATGTACATTATCGCTAGTCCAATCTTGCTGTTGGACACGAATCTTGATGAAGTACCAGCATGTGTTATAATAAGACGTTGTCCTTAGGTAACAATATAACGGCGAAAGCAGATGAGAAAAACATGTAACGCATACAAGGCGTGGTGCACTCGTGCTGACTCAGTCAATATGATTCTTTTTTTGAATATTTATGACTTGGTGATTAAGACCTTTGAGCAAAATCTTTCAATTCATTGTATTACTCCGGTAAATGGGTGAATACCCCAACTAAAAACTCTATTTAAGAAAACGTCAGCGCTGTTGCAAGGTTCTTTTTACATATTAAAGTTAAAATTTCATATTGTAATAAGACCGTGGAGACAAAAGGCGAAATAAACATTGGTAATTATAAATACATATAAAAATAATTATTGGATTATACTCGATGGTGTGATAAGACCATCGAATATTATAGTAGTTTAAGCACTAAATTCTTCATTTGATAATCGAGTGACTACTATACATCCTCATAATTTATCGCTTGTGACATTACATAAATTTAAATGTTTAGAAAAAATAATTTGGGTTTCGTATTATATGCATAAATCAGTTACTCTTAATAATTATATTTATACGTTTAAATACAGAATTGAATATGAATTGCTTCATCTATTAATCAACAAGATTACTGGCTAGCAGGTTGGCTTAAACCTCAGTGGGTCCCGACCACCCCCATACGAATACTCGTACTTACATAATGGGTAAGTTTGCTAATAGTAAATCGCAAATCACAAATACAGTTTATTTTTTATACATACTGCAAGAAAGAGATAGACGTCGGCGACTGTAGTTGTATGAACTGTGCAACAATCGCCAGGGTCTGGGGCTGGAATTTATTTTTACAATATACAATTGCAAGTCATATACAAACAAATAAAGTCATCATAGACCTATATACTTATACCAGGGCACTGCAAGGCTCAGTACAAGGAATAATTAGAATTTTGAAACAGCACAGCTATTTCCCCGACCCCGTGCACATGTGGCTAGATATACACTAAGAGTTTGCAATTTGCAATGACAATTTGTGCATTTAAATTAAAGATATAATATTTGAAAGGGCGCTTGGGCAGAGGCTCATAGAGGCTACTGGTGACTCTCGCTCCGGATCATTCATGGTGCAGAGGCTGGCCATCGCAATCCAGCATGGAAACGCAGCAAGTGTGATGGCCACCTTTGCGCCGGAAGCGATCAGGGGCGGGTTATTTTATTGATATTGACATATTATTTAATTAGTAGTAAAGTGACATAAATTAAAGAATGAAAATTTAATAATGTAATTTATAATACTGATATTAAGAAAAATATAATAAAAAAATAAATAACCACAGTGGCAATGGTTGTACTCTAGGGTCAAGCTGAGCCTAGAGTCTGTTCTTCTGTTTGTGTATAATTTTATATCTTCAGCCACCCACAGACTGCAGACCTACACTTAGCCAGGGGTAAATGTTATTAATTTTATTTACTATATTATATAAGCAGTTACTTAGAGTATAATATTGACACCTGCAGGGGCCATCCTATGTAAGATTATGGGACAGACTTTATTAAATATTACGTTAGGTGGGTGGTTAAAGTAGGGGGGTAGTCTAAAACCGCAGCATTTTGATTAAGCCTAACAATACGGCATCGCCAATATTTTACCATGAGAATCAATTCATTTCTCATACACCCACGCTTTACATCTCCATAAGGCAGAGTCGTATTTATACGCCTACGATTTCGTATAATAAGGCCATGTTAATAATCATACATCACTGATTTATTTTACTTCCTTCCCACTTTATATTATAAACTAGCTGACCAGCCCCAGCTTCGCCCTAACCATATTTTGAAACACCATACCTATCACACCTTTGAGCCCGTATTTTTTTAGTCTTCAAACAAAATACGGAAATGTGTCAGATATGTTGACATTTATGGTCACTGCTCTGCATGTTGAAGTAGTACCGTGATGATATGTAGCCTAAAACCTATGTCAATAAATGAACTATTCGACACAAAAGGATTATTTTCAATTCGGACCAGTAGATCTTTAGATTAGCGCTCCCAAACAAACTCTTCAGCTTTATAATATTAGTATAGATTTAATGTAAAATTTTCGTAATGATGTTTGGTACTCAACCACGCTCAATTCGCTGAACAGATCTGGCTCAAATTTGGTAATCAAATTTAGCTTAAAACTTAGGAATTTATTATAATGATTTACTGGGATTGCCGCTTGTATGATAATAAGATAAATAAGCTTGCTTCTTATTACATGGTAGCGCAAATGTAAATTAAATCCCATCTCTATAAAAATCAGGAGTAGCATTAGAAGGTTGTTTCAGAGTCGAGAGCGCGAGTACGCCCCTGAAAGAAAGAAAGAAAGAAGAAAGAACCATTTATTGTGCACACACACACTTACACTACACACATTACAAACTCCACTATCGCAACAAAAACACCCTGGTATTGCACTCGTACATAGGCCACGGTAACCACTTTCAATCAGGTAGGCTGTGTGCTTGTCTGCCACTTAAGTGGTTTAAAAAATTATCCTATTATGATTTTTGTAATGGATATCACATAATATGATGTATGTGAGTATCAAAAATAGTTCCGACGTTTTTGGGTTACAACGAGTTACAGAAATTTATGAATTTTACACACGAAAAACCTTCAGTAAACGACTTACTTAAGGCTGACTACTCAAGCCTTGAGAATATATCAAACATGCAGAAAAGAGCGTGACAATACTAAGAACGATCCCTCTCACGATTTATGCCATTTTTCTCAGGCGTGCAATTTTTCTGTTTGTTTATGTCCCACAAGGATGGCGTGATGGCGACTCTCTTTTGTGTTTCGTGTAATAAAATCTCGTGTGACGCACCGTCCAGAGCTATCCCTTAGCTCCTTTAGGGGCTGTAACTTTTTCCCTGTCGCCAGTATTTTATTCGATAATAATTCACTGGACGAGAGAGAATCCTTTGTTTCATTAAATTTGAGAAAGTTCGGACGTTAGTTCTGCTAGAACTTTAATTCGTTATTTTGTTTTTCGTATACCTTATGTGTACCTACCTATTTCTTTTATTCAAATGTAACTTATTTACTGAATATCTACATAGTTTTATTATCCAACTTTGTAACACGGTAACAAATTGAACGCGTAAGGTAACTCCTTTCTTTTATATGGGGTTTATTTCACTGGAATTAAATAAAATTCTCAATATGTGTGTCCTTGATATTTTATCTCTTTTATTAGTAGTTTGTCTCTTGGCTCCCTCGTTCTCAATGGGGTATAAAGAGATTTGAATGCTTCCTATTGTTATGAACTTACGACCTCTGTGGCGTAGCGGTAGAGCGTTCGACTGCTATGCAGTGGGCGCGGATTCGATTCCCGCTCGGTGCAAATATTTTTATGCATGAATATTTGCATTGGTCTGGGTGTTTTTTTTTATACCACTTAGTTGGCAGACAAGCACACGGCCTGATGGAAAGTGGTTACCGTGACCTATGGACGTCTGTAACACCAGAGGAGTCACAGTCGCGCTGCCAACCCTGTAAGTACAGAGTTTCTGTGCGTCAGTAGAAGACAAAGCAGGATAAGCCTTTAGTCTTCACACTGACAGCACAAATTCTCCAGTGAGCTCTGGCTACCCTACTCACCGCTGGGAACACAACACAAAGTTATTAAAGCCGCGGTATTCTGTAGGCCGGAGGTACTTCCCCAGTCGAACTGCTCAATCGGGCGGAAATACCGCCGTGCCCTACCTCATATAGGTATAATATGTATGTATTTACAAAAAAAAAGTATCTAAGTATGTTTATCCGCATTTTAGATCCCATAACACAAGCTAGTTAAGCTATGCTTACCATGGATCTAGATAGTGTTGAGTGGAATGTCGTGGAATATTTATTTCTTCTACTTTCAATATTGTTTTCATATACGGTCGCCTGGTACTCTTGACCTAGCCGTATATATTCTTTTCCACCAATTTATTTCTGATTAATTTCGATGCGGGTTCTAAGACAGTTAATGGGATTGTGTTTATTTCATTACAGGTTATATATACACACATTCATTAGTCATTAAACCATTCACGCAACCCAACTGACTTACTCACTCACATTTTGTATTATATACTCATTTATTCATTCGTTCAGTAATCATTCGTTCCACGTGCTATACTATTTTATACCATTAATCTTCTTTATATGCTTCTTTGTTTGATTGCACGTTCTTAAACTATTTCTTTTCACGCTACTAATCTTCTTTGAAACGTAAATTGTAACTAATGAAATTCGAATCTCAAATGAATTCACAGAAAATTATTACATGATTTTAGATTGACATGGTTAATTTTAAAATGCTTGTAAGATTCAACGGGATGTGTACCATGTTTATTAGTGTTGGAAAGTACTTATATAGATATCGTGTATAACGTATTATTACTAAGTGTACTGTTTAATCTAAAACACGCATCGTAAACGCCAATCTCTAGCTGTTGACTGCAATAAACTTTATATAGATATTAAAACTATCATGGTCACTCATATTAGTATTAAAGTAATCGGTATATTTACCATGTTGTATTGTACTGAGTTATCGATATTTCAACGCTGTTGCAAAAACTGAAAATCGTAAACTGAAAGAACATAAACAAACGCTACATTAAATACTTTAGCCATAACAGAAAAACGTGATCTAAAGAAATATCAACCCGTTACAATATAAAGTTACACAATGGCCCGTGAAAAAAAGGCATAATGCACCAAACCGAAACATGATGGATGTAATAAAAGTCGGCCATCCTTTACGTGACTTCATCACAGTAACAAACAAACTGTCTCCTGCCATTCGCGTGTGTAAAACGGTAAATTTTACTTTAACTTGGCAGGTGTTACAACTATCAGGTGACTACAACCGACAACGGTGGATCGTGGAACAATAAAGCTGTGTTTACTTTGAATACCGCATGTACTGTTAAACTGTGTACTTGGATCAACTTTTAACTAGCAAGGAAATGTGAATGTGGTAGTGCTTTAGGGTGGTGGTAGTGCTTTGTGGTAGTACGGTAGTAGTAAAATTAGGCATTCTTCTTCATCTTAGTGTTAATCAAAGCCGCATTCGAAGCTTTCGCCTAGGAGTCTGGGGCCTAGTTTACCAGTCTAACTGCAGATTTGGCTGAACTTCAATAATTTCCGTGAAGGATCTGACCTTCAAAACCAAAAGCAGATATCGAAACATTGCAGTTAAAGCAGTTATTGGATTTTTAGGGCTCCAACCACCCGTAAAGATTGCCATAAATGTTCGTATGGCAATCATGTCCGACGGCTTAACGTGCCGTTCGAGGCACGACCAGACCAATGCAAATACTCATATTCATGCATACAAATATTTGCACTGAGTGGTGATCGAACCCGCGCCTCGCGCGTAGCGGCTGCGTTCACTACCACCACGCCATCGAAGCTAACGTTAGCCTTTATGACTTCTCTACCTTTGTAGTATATTATGTAGTAGCTTTCGCAAACTAAATTGAAAGGAAGAGGATCGAGTGTTACTATACATGTTACTTGTTCCTTGCCAAAGGATTGCTTCTTGCCTAATGAACTTATAGACATTGATTCGCATAGTCAAAATATATAATTCCGCCCAATTGAGCAGTCCGACTGGGGAAGTACCTCCGCCCTACAGAATACCGCGGTTGTAATAACTTCGTGTTGTGTTCCCGGCGGTGAGTAGGGTTAGCCAGAACTCACTGGAGAGTTTTTGTGCTGTCAGTGGGATGACCAAAGGCTTGTCCTGCTTTGTCCTCTACACTGACGGCACAAAATCTCTGTTCTTACAGGGTCGGCAGCACGAATGTGACTCCACTGGTGTTACACACGTTTATAGGTCATGGTAACCACTTCCCATCAGGTGGGCCGTGTGCTTGTCTGCCACCTAAGATGTATAAAAAAAAATACTGCATTAACGGCTGTTCCCTCTAATTGTATTAACTAAAACGATAGATTTTTCACAGCTGGATAACCTACACGTGTTCATAAGAAATAGGTCTTAACAGACACACGGTCAGACAAACAGACCAAACGGATAACGATTTTAAAAGGGTTTCATTTTTTTTGTATTTATATACATAACCCTAAAAATAAGATTAAATACATAACCAAATTCTTATAAAGTAGACATTTGTGTACAACGTTGACATATTTTAATAAAAACATGGCTATGATTGATTCGGATAGTCGAGTAAGACGATACATTTCAAAATAATTGACATCCAAGGTGATCGATGTGACATGAGATGAGATGAGAAGTATATTTACGACTTTTAAAAACAGATCCTTAACGGATCGCTTACTTTTAAGGCGGAGGGTGGATTTTATCTTGTCCAAAATGACCGGACAGTATCAATAATAAGGTGCTGCGCAGACAAGGGTCACTGGCGAACACAGTACCCGCGGCGCGGTTAGCGTCATTTCAAAGCAGGCGGAAACGCTTGGAACACTTTTCAAGTGCCTTTCCCAAGCGGTTTTCCCAAGCACCTACAATATGGGGTTCTTCAAAAGGGGCATCAGAAGGTTTCTTCGTGGTCGGTAGCGCGAGTGTAACACCCCTGGTGTTGCATACGTCCATAGGCCACGGCAACCACTTCAAATCAGGTGAGCCGTGTGCTTATCTACCACCTAAGTGGTATAAAAAAAATCAACCTTATTTCATTAAGACAAAGTTTAAAATAGTATGCAACAATGCACTATAGCTTTGTCATTGTACTGCATACTATTTTCAGCCTTATTTAATTATCAGTACTTGAATAGTCGCTCTTTATCCCCGTAATAATTCACGTCATATTTGGTGGGCGCTGCACTTATCCAGCTATTGCTATTTGTGTTGATGTGTCCGACATTAGAACAAATGTCGAACACATCAGAAGGAGCTATTAATTAATTAACGAAGAATATTTTATCCATGAATAAATCTATGCACATATGTTGTACATTCGACAAAAGAGATAATAGTAGCAGGTTTTCATGCATCTTTTATAAAAAGTGCAACCGTATCTCCTTTGCCAACTGTATCTGCGACATGTTTTTTTTTAATATCACTTTAGTGGCAGACATGTGCACGGCCCACCTGATGGAAAGTGGTTACTGTGACCTATGGACCAAGGAAATCACACTCGCGCTGCTAACCCTGTAAGCACAGAGAGTTTCTGTGCCGTCAGTGTAAAAGACAAAGCAGGGCAAGCTTTTGGTCTTTCCACTGACAGCACAAAAAATCTCCAGTTAGCTCTGGCTACCCTACTGACCGCCAGGAACACAACACGAAGTTATTATGGCCGCGGTAATCTGTAGGGCGTAGGTACTTCCCCAGTCATACTGCTCAATATGATGGAAATACCGTCTCGTCGTATCCTACCTCCTCGAAAAATGTTTGTAAGCAGGTAAGGAAAGGAGTTTGAAATAGTTTACCCAAGTATGTTTGTCCCCATTCTATAAACTCTATTACAAGCTGCCTACTTTAGGGTCTAGACAGAATATTCCACAATAATTTACCTTTACATAAAATATAAATACCAAAAATATTCCTCCCTTCTTGCTATCGTAATTCATAATTTATTTAAAATAGTTTTCCCCAAAATATAAATTCGGGAAGAGAAACTCTCCGAATTAAAGGAGCTTCTCCCTTTTATTTCTGGATGATATACGGTGTAAGTTAGTTAGTTGGTCGTTGTCCAGGCTTATGAGACTTGACGTCAGCAAGGCAGGAAGTTGCTGCGACTTGCACCGCCTGACGTTGCCCGCTATTATAACACGGTACACAAACCGAAGAACTCAACAAGTACTTGTTTATTTTTACTCAACCATGTCGATTTATGAGATTAAATTCGATTTACATAACTTGATAGGTTTTTATAGTGTGTTGATTTTTGTCAAGTGGTTATCCCATGAAATATTTGGATGTTTAGGAAGAAGACAATAAAAACGATAGGAATTTAAGGTTGCTATGACATATTTATTTCAGTGCAATTATAACTCGTTCTATATGCAGCACAGTTTGGTACTAATATGTTGATTTTTCTATTTAAAGGGTGACCACATTACTACTTGACATCACATTTTATTAGAAGTAATTGTAAGGAGGTTTCCCAAGTAAAAAAATATTAAATCTATTTAGCCGAAGTTGTCTGTATCTGGCTGGAAAAGTGTCTTATTAAAAACTGTTACCAAAATTAACCCTTAAAGATTTACGGGCATCGGTTTTCCAACGTGTCCTGAGCCTGAAGAAATCTTTGCAATTGATCTCTGTACTATCCAAGGTGAACTTATATATTTGGTTTTTTAGACTGCCAGATCAGCTACTTCTCCAGATTTATTCATTTAGGTCACATACAGTGTTAAGTTTATAGCTTAACCCTTCCCAATCGTAAAGAAGGCTTGTCGGCTGTATTTGAATGCTTATGGGCTGTGAAAGTTTTAACTTTGTTAGGAGTACGGGTACTTAATCGTTTAAGTGCCAACGCACTAATAAAAACCTAGTAATGGCTTAATTTGCGTTTGGGCTATTTCAGCTTTAAGTGCAAGTCGTTTTGGATAATGTAGGGGTGTATGGGGTGCTACCAAGATTTTTAGAGAAATATGCAAGAAAGCCTTCTAATTTAAGAACGAGATTCTGGCGCAAGTTTCCTCAAGACCGAGGGAGGGGATAACAGTTGTTCCTATAAGCGTTAAGATAAACCAACCTAAGAAAAGGACTAGGAGACAGAGCCTCGCTGTAATGATGACAATGATGATATCTATATAGCGTAATCTAAACAGTAAACCCCCGCTCTTAGTTTTTAATTGACATCATTTTAAAGACAGCGGAGGCCTTATTTCTATAGTTACTAGCCGTTGTCCGTGGCTTCACCCACGTGTAATATTGATACCGATCTTTTACGAACCTTTTGCTGGAACGTTTGCAGTTACGTAGAGACATTGCCTCGTGCTGGCCTACGGTGCCACCCACACACGGTGGAATCTTTACGGTCTCGTACCAAACGGTTTGAGGCCTCCTACCTCTGCCGCACGATCAAGAGCGAAATGCTGCCTGCGCACGTGTTTCCCTCTTCTTACAGTCCCGGGTACTTCAAGCAGAGCGTGAAAAAGCATATAGCATAGCCGTCAAGTTAGGAATCACCATTTTAAGTTCAATAGTATCAGAAGTGGTGGACTGTAACTTTTGGACTGCACCTCAACTTATTACCATCTAACAGGATGTGATTAATTGACGGACCAAATACAAAGAAAGAATACCCAAGATCTTTATATCGAGATACGTAGCCACTCTGTTGTTGTTAAGTATCAAATATCCCTCTTTATCACCTATACCCATCTATCCTAAATTTCTAATTTATATACACAGTTATGAGTGTGTCATCATAGCGAGCGTTCAGACTCAAGTCATTATGCAACGTTTGCACTTTACACTATTATTTAGAACATCCACAATTCTACGGCTATTCTGAACGGTAGACGGCGGTGGTAAGGTTAAATTTAATTAAATTTACCTGGCTACAATTACTTCAAGTCGTGTACCGTGCAATACTTTAGCAAAAGTTTATTATGTCTTAACTAGCGTCCCGTCTCTTATTACTTAGTTATACCTAAAACTTTGCTGTGTCTAAACTGTGACTTGTCTTATAATAATAGTCAAATTGTAGGCACCATGAGTTCACAACAGTATGTTCGATGAAGAGTCGCAAATAACTTTAATTAGAACTTTAATGCCACTCCGTATGGGTGAAATGGACCACACAGAGGAGCTGATCACTCGTCCAACCAACAGCGTCCCCACTAAAAGTAGTTGTAAGCTCAAGAATTTTGGGATCCGAATCAACATCAACTGCGAGTCGGCGCACCTGCTGATTAACGGTTGTTGCTCTTGTACTAACTATCCTCTGAATATTATGGGGGTACTTACATTTACATATTAAGCCCATATGACAAATGTCGTTATCATTATCTTAGCAATGATACCAGTTGCATTCACAGCTATCACCTCGATGTTCAAGGTCCATTTTCTGATAGATCGATGAACGACCTCCGCTCCCCATGAGCGCAGGCCTGGCAGAAGCAGGCTACGGGCGGCGGCGCGCCTTGCGTGCCCCTCCCCGTTTCCGGGGACGAGTTGGGGCTCTGTAGTCTCCACAACCGAGGAGAGGGTCAGATCGTGAGAGATGGCCCTGGGTCAGCCGGGGTGCGAGGGATATGCCTGTCAACCTCACCTTCGGCAACCAAAAACGACCCACAGGTGGTGTGCGTTTTGGTCGGTTCGAGTCCGACATAACCTCTTCCACCGGCTCCGGTGGGTATCCGTGGGGATTTTGCGCACGTAAAAAAAAAGATCCATTTTCTGCTTTACGTGCAGCTTATTTGGTCTTAATGGGCACAACTGCAGCAGGAATTCTCACGTCGGGAGCCTCCTTCTTTAATTCGACAGATGTGGTACCAGCTAGCAGGTAAGGTTGGCTTCGACCCCGAAGGTATAAATAGAACCCCATACATCCTCACCCACATAATAATATATACCATAACAATACACAACACTCATAACGTGTCGTCCTGGATTCTTTATGAGATCGTAAAGTAAATTTTGAACGGCCATTAATATTTTTTATTCGTCCATTCTCTACTTTAATTAGCACCATCGTTATTTTTCTCGTAATTTAATGCTTAATTATACAAGAAGTTTGTTTTACTGCGTGCTATGATGCGATTACAGTTGCCAAAAAGTTATGTTGCCCGAGGTTGTCCACAAATGGTGGAGTTACTGCTGTCATTGTTGAATAGCTTTTAATGAATGTGTATAATTAGAGTGACTGTCTTTGGGGTACTAGTTGTTGCCAGCGGACCCATCCGCATGGAAATTGTATCCAATTCCTTACTTTTATCCTCAAAAACTGCACGAGATTTTTACTATCAATAAACCTTTTTGAGTGACATAGTCATGTTGTGGCTAAACTCCGTAAATAAAGATTAAAAAATAAATAAACTTTCAATACTAACATTCATGTAAGATAAGATAAGATAATATTTATTGTACATCAAAAGTATTACATGGTACTACACAATTCATTTATATATAATGCACAATGGGCGGCCTTATCGCTAACAGTGATTTTTTCCAGGCAACCTTTGAATGGATAGAAGCAAAAGATGTGATAGGGTGTCGTACAATTATATTTTTAAAGAAGTCGGACACGAAGAGGTTGATCAGTTGTCGAAAATTGGCCGCCGCATCCTCGACCAAGGCGGTGAATTCCGATCCGGCTCGTTCCTGGGGCAAAGGTTGGCTATTGCGATTCAGCGGGGCAACGCGGCCAGCATCATGGGCACCTTTGCGCCGGGAACAATGCGGAGTGGGTTATTTGACGCGACATGATCGCGAGTTTGTTTCGTGTATTTATGTTTTAATTATTTTGAAGGTTAATAAATTATATTTTTAAAGAAGAAACAAGAAAGAGCTGATTCATAATAGCTATTGGCGTCTAAACCTATATTTCCCCTGATTGCTTTGGTATTGGTAAGACCACATGGAGTTTCAATCTGAACAATTTCTACGAGTAGTATTTGTGTAACTTGATTCTCACCAATAAGTTTAGCTGGATACAAAAAAGCATTGTGGTTGTTGAAAGTCTTAGATCATATACTGTATACACACAGGATGCTAATAAACCGCTATATAATAAACTAATTAGCCGCGTGGTTCCCGGCAGAGTACAATTTGGACCACAACTTCTCTTCCCATGCGGTGTCGTACAAGGCGACTAAGGGATATGGCTATTTAACATCAGACAGATATATACAGCCCAGACTCAGCCAGATGCAGGGCTGAAGTCAACAATAGTGCCTGGAATACGGCAATGGGCTTACCCCCTATTACATGGGGCCCAATAAAATTATTGGTGAAATGTGGGTGTGTAGCGGATAATCCTAAACTCCCTCTCCGTAATACACGCAGTAGGGCGCCGAGACGTTATTCTCCGTCTACTAATTTACGAACGCGCCCATAGCGCTAGCCAATCACAGGCCCGCGCGACCGGCTCGGAGAGTCGGAGAAACGAACGCCAACGTACTACACGAATTATAATCATTGTCTTAATAATTAAGTTTATTTGTTCCTAAAATTGTGAAATTAATCATTAAAAGGAATGTGACAATTACACCTGGCTCCTTATTGGCTCCATCCCGACTACAACTGACGCCCAACGTGTATATAAGGAGCATAAAGTTCGTCCAACAAGATGCCGCGCAAACGACAATCGCTAGATCAAAATAGTTCTGTACAGGAGGGAAATAGCAATAACTCAACAAATAATAACGTTGTGTTTACACAAGAAGCACTTACAACGCTTATTACGAGTATGCAGCAGTCTCAAGCTGAGTTATATTCTCAAATAATGAGAGAGGTACGTTCGTCCACACCAAACGAGGTTAATGTCTCCGCCATTATGAAAAATAATTTTGCGAAATGTGCATCGCGTTTCAACGGAAATACTGGTGAGTCTGTTGACAATTTTATTGATGCCATCTCAGTATACAAGGCGTGCCTAAACATAAGCGACGAGAACGCCATGTTAGGACTTTCTATGTTACTGGGTTCATCGGCGGGAACATGGTGGCAAGGCGTCAAAAACTCAACGAAAACTTGGGAAGAGGCCCTAAACAGATTGCGCAGTGCCTTCGGCGAGCGTCGTCCGCCATTCAGGATTTACTCCGAAATATTTTCAACCACTCAAGGTCAGCAGAATACAGATCTTTTTATTGCGAAAATTCGAGCTTTATTAGCAAAGCTTCCGCATGGTGATCTGTGTGAACGAGTGGAGTTGGACATGGTATATGGGTTATTAGATCGCCGCATTAAGAAAAGATTAGATAGATCAGCTATCAGTACATTCGACGAATTATTAATTAAAGCTCGCGCTATTGAGGACTCGTTAAAGGAAAACCACAAGTCCGAGAGCTGCAACACATCCGTCGCGACGACTTCGGAATCTGCGCGCCCCGCTTCTAACCCTATGCGTGCCACTGCAGTCCCCGCACGTGCCTCTGCAGCACCTGCGTATTCCACTGGCACAGCTGTTGATGGTCAAGATGCAAGACGTGGGAAACCCAGGTTGTTCTGTGTGTATTGCAAGCGTAGTGGTCACACTAAAGACAAGTGTGAAAAGCTTAATATTAATAAATCTAATGATAATAAGTCTAGTGATAGTGATACTTCAAAGTACAAAGATATTAAATGTTATGGTTGCGGTACAGAAAATGTTATAAAATCTAAATGTCCTAATTGTAACCCTAAATTAAGCTCATATGGTGAGCACACTGCATTTTATTCCCTTAGTTCAAAGACTGAGACTTCAACTTGTATTTGTAACAATTGTAATCCCCACTTTATGTTGTCAAATGGTTTTCAATGTGTTTCTGGTAATTTTGTCGGATCAAAATCTCATGTTAATAATGATTTTAGGCCGCACACCAGTATTGCTGTACCATTATCTGACAAAGTTGGTGGCTCACAATCTTTATTGGAAATGTCAAGTAGCTCTAAACAGTTTCATGGGAAAGTCAGTGGTGCTCAAACATATTTGGTAAATGGTGCTCAAACATGTTTTGCTAATGATTCTCAAACATGTTTTGCTAATGAATCTCAAAGTTTTTTTAAAGTTAATTGTGAAAATAAATCTTCTCTACGTCCAGTAATAAAAATTAATATTTTAGGTGAGAATGGTACAGCAATGATTGATTCAGCAGCCAAATGTTGTGTGGCTGGCTATACATTGTACAATCTTTTTAAAATGAGAAATCATCGTATGTTGTCTTGTGTGAAAAATGTAAGCTTAGCTGATGGTGTTACTAGATTAATGAATGTACTTACTACGGAAGTGTATGTATGTCTTGAAGGTAGAACCAGGCTCATAAGTTTTTTAATTTTTCCAGACGCGGATAGTAATCATACTTTGTTAGGTATAGATTTTTTGATAAATTTTGATATCAGTGTGGATTTTGGTAACGCTAAATGGTACTTTAACGATAATGATAAAAAGTTTGATCTTCTTTTCGAAAAAGATTTATTTTATGAACATGTCTATGTTAACAGCATATTTAGGGATGATGAAGCATCAGGTCTTACCGATCAACAACGCGAGGTTCTTGCTCAAGTTCTCACGGAAAATGAGGACATTTTTAAGTTGACAGGTGAACCAACTAGTCTCGCGGAACATGTAATAGATACCGGTGACCACGCTCCTATCGCGGTACCTCCGTATAGGTTAACGCCCGCGAAAAAGGCTGTTATGCAGACTGAAATAGAAAAGATGTTAGCCGAGGATATCATAGAGGAATGCGAGTCGGCATGGGCCGCTCCGGCGTTATTAGTTCAAAAAAAAAATGGTCAGGTACGTTTTTGTGTCGACTATCGTAAGCTTAACGCAATTACTAAGTCTGACGCGTATCCAATGCCGCTTATTGACGAACTTGTACAGTCAACAAAACGCAATTGCATCATGACTACGTTAGATATGAGAAGTGGGTTTTGGAATGTAAGCGTACGCGAGTGTGATAGGGATAAAACGGCCTTTCAGATACATTTAGGAACGTTTCGTTTTAAACGCATGCCTTTTGGTCTTAAAAATTCGCCAATGACGTTTGCTAGGCTAATAGACAGGTTGCGCTCCGGTACATCACTGAAAAACATAAACATTTTAGCATACCAAGATGACCTGCTAATTATATCAGATGGATTCGACCAGCATATCGCAGATTTACGTATAGTTTTTGATAGACTACGCCTATTCAATCTTCGCGCCAACCGCGAAAAATGTGTTTTCGCACGCAAAGAGGTTAAATATCTTGGCCACGTCATCACACAGGAAGGGATCCTCCCTGATCCTGGTAAAATACGCGCTATCGTGGATATGAAAGAACCAAGTTCGGTACGCCATCTCAAAACTTTTCTTCAAACGTGCTCGTGGTTCCGAAAGTTCATTTTGAACTTTTCGAAAGTCGCTGAACCACTAACACGTCTTCTGAAAAAGAATCAACCTTGGAAGTGGGGTAATGAGCAGAAACAGTCGTTTCAAGAGCTCAAAAAGAGTTTAACGTCTGCTCCCATTTTAATCCAAGCTGATTACAGCAAACCATTTGTATTACGTACGGATGCTAGCAATTACGCCTTAGGTGCCGTCTTGCTGCAGGGCGAAGGAAACAATGAACGGCCAATTGAGTATGCGAGCCGTCTCCTTAACCCCGCCGAACGCAACTACAGTACTACTGAAAGAGAAGCTCTAGCGGTAGTCTGGTCTGTTGAACGCTTCAGAGGTTACATTGAGGGTCATGAAATTGTTGTTAGTAGTGACCATCAACCTCTTAAGTGGTTATTAAGTTTAAAATCGCCTTCAGGTAGACTCGTGCGATGGGCTTTAAAGTTGCAAGAGTTTAATATTCGCTTTGAATACACTCCTGGTAAAGCCAATGTTGTCGCTGACACTTTGAGTCGTCCTACCTGCGAAGAAGATAGTAAGGATCAGTGCGGGATTTGCTCAGTCATTGTAGACTTACCTTCGAGAAGTCCTGCTGATCTTCGCCAAGCTCAGTTAGATGACTCGGAACTGAGGAAAATTATTAGTAGTCTTGAAAGTAATGATGCTCTTGAAGACAAACGCTGGTCTGAGCGAGGTTACTTCATGCAACAAGGAGTTCTTTATAGGTATAATCCTGACGCCGATGTTGAAGAACCACAGCTCGTACTTCCTGTGAGTTTAAGACTCGATGTCCTGCAGGAATGCCATGACACTCCTATTGCTGGTCATCAAGGCATCGATAGAACGTTACATAGACTTTCACAACGGTTTTTTTTCACTGGTATGAGACGTCTTGTGGCTGATTTTATTAAGTCTTGCCCTACATGCCAGCGGTATAAGTCGTCAAATGTAAAGCCATCAGGCCTCTTGCAAACACCAGTTTTGCAACAAAGAGGTGAGGTTATAGCAGTTGACTTATTTGGCCCGCTCCCATCTGGAGAAAAGGGGGAGAAATACATATTGTTGGTTGAGGACACAGCTACTCGGTGGGTCGAGCTCTTTGCTCTTGTTGACGCCACGGCAGAAGTCTGTGCCCGAACACTGATAGAGGAATATTTCCTCAGGTATGGCCTACCGCGTCGTGTCGTCTCCGATAATGGAGTACAGTTCGTCTCATCTGTTATGCAACAATGCATGTTTATCCTGGGGATTCAACAGGATCTGTTACCCTTATACCACCCGGAAGCAAATCCGGCTGAACGTAAAAATAGAGACCTTAAGGTACAGCTGGCTCAGATAGTTGACACCAAGCATAACTCATGGCCCAAACACCTACCGTCGGTTCGTTTCGCTATGAACTCAGCTATGTGTAATACAACTGGTGTCTCGCCCGCATTTCTCACCTTTGCTAGGGATCTCCGTTCACCTATCGAAGTCAATCTTGACATCAGGACAGTCCTAGAGAAAGATAATTTTGTACCCCAGATTACTCCTTATTTAAAGAGTTTCTTGAATTCTTTAATTTCAATTCGAGATAGAGTAGAGAAGGAACAGGATAGACGTAAAGAATACGCGGATAAAAATCGTAAAATTGAAGAGTTTCATGTCAATGACCAAGTGTTAGTTAAATCGCACGTATTAAGTAACGCTGCAAAAGGGATTTCAGCTAAATTTGTACCAAAAAGAGATGGTCCTTATACAATAATTAAGGTAGCGAGTCCTACTACTTACATTCTTTCTAAACTTGATAATCCTAACGACATCATAGGTAAATTTCACGCGTCACAACTTACGTCATTTGTTAAAAGGAACGAGGTTTCTCTACCGGTCATGCCCAAACGTAACCGAGGCCGCCCTCGTCAGATTAAGCCTGTTTCCATTTCACCTGAACGGGTTCCAGAGCCTGTTTCTATCTCAAACGAACGGGTTCTTGAGCGAGGACGCTTTATCGAACCCGAGGGGGAGTATGTAGCGGATAATCCTAAACTCCCTCTCCGTAATACACGCAGTAGGGCGCCGAGACGTTATTCTCCGTCTACTAATTTACGAACGCGCCCATAGCGCTAGCCAATCACAGGCCCGCGCGACCGGCTCGGAGAGTCGGAGAAACGAACGCCAACGTACTACACGAATTATAATCATTGTCTTAATAATTAAGTTTATTTGTTCCTAAAATTGTGAAATTAATCATTAAAAGGAATGTGACAATTACACCTGGCTCCTTATTGGCTCCATCCCGACTACAGGTGTCAATTCACCTCTGCCTAACCCTTTGGGGATAAAGGCGTGATTATATGTATGTAATAAAATGCATTGCAGAAAATGGCGTGATCAACACGTTTTGTATGAGTTAGCTTATGTCAATATTATTCTTTAAATTGTCAATATGTACATGTCATGGTATATATCTCAACTTATATAGTAACTTAAAGTATATAGATGGCCCTGGGTCAGCCAGGGTGCGGGGGATATGCCTATCAACCTCACCTTCGGCAACCAAAACGACCCACAGGCGGCGTGCGTTTTGGTCGGTTCGAGTCCGACATAACCTCTCCCACCGACTCCGGTGTGGAGGTATCCGTGGGGATTTTAGGTACGTAAAAAAAAAGTAACAATTTGTTACGTCGCGTTGAAATGACAATAGCTGCGTCTAGGTATAAAGTTTGTATATAATCTAAGTTGGAAGTATACGTCACTAGCTTTTGTTTTGAATTATAAGGTGTTAATGGAAGTCCGCATTGACTTGCAAATGTATTATACTTGGGACCTTAAGATCTTATGGACCGATCCCTCTCCCCTCTAAATGTTTCAGTAATTTGTTACCAAGAATACAACATGACCAGCGTTAGCATAGGAGTATTTTAGAATCATAAATCTAACGCTAATTCATGTCACGTCACTATTTACCAAACCAATTTGTCAATCGCAATTCATTAGTTACAATCTGTCAGTCGCAAACTGTCAGCTACAATTTGTTAGAAAATCTCTTTTAAAAATCAGTATTCAATAAATTAATTCATACGGTCAAAACTGACATCAAGTACTATTCAATAAATTATTATTTATTCAACGTCCCAAATAACGTGTTTAAAAGTAAAATACAATAGGTAGATCAAAGCCTTAGCTTAGTTTTCAATACTTTATTACTTCAATTAGTCACTTGAACATAATTGGACTAGACCCAAGAAGCCCTGGATTGGCTTCATATTATACGTTCCAAAAGACTCGCTAACATGTCTACAATAGATCGTACGAAGTGGAGAAGTGGAAGCTGTATAGCTTACCCTGGACTCCGAGGTGAGAACCTTGGAAGCGACTGGAATTAAAGCAAAGGTGATGACGACTATCCGTGTGATGACGGAGAAAGAGGACCCAATCACATTAGAAGGGTATCGTAAGAGGCGAGCAACGGAAAAATACGCAGACGATATTACTGCAAGAGAAGGAAAACTTGAAATTAAACCCTGTACCAAAGCGTCAGGTCAGCGTGGAAACAGTTGGCTAAAGCCTGCCAACCAGCCCTATGTCCTATGTCAGCAGTGTACTGCGATAGGCTGATTGGTTGATATCCATTTTTTTTTTATATAGGACACACCAACTTGACTTCACCTCGCCTGATGGTAAGCTAAAGGCAAAATCTCAGGAAAGAGGGTCACCATTACAGACACTAAGTGTTACAATGGTGGCACGCAGCTTGGCGGCCTCATCAGATGCTTTTTCACGCCCCGCTTAAAGGCCCCGGGACTGTAGGAAGAAGGAAACACGTGTGCTGGTAATGAATTCCAGGTCTTGGTGGTGCGAAAAAGAAAAGAGTCTCCGAACCGCTTGGATCTTGCTCGTATATTCTGCACAGTGTGAGGGTGACATCTAAGACCTGCACGTGTTGTCCTATGTAGGAAAAGAGCTGGTGGAATTAGTTGGAAGTTAATATGGTTATAAGAATATAATGTGTATGTAATCTGTCCCTATACCAAATATCAACATACGAGCATCTTCACAAATTTACTCATTTAGTATATTAAGTAGGATAGGCAGCACGATAATGAAATATTCTTTCAACTTTAAACACTTTCCAACAGGGGGCGTTTTGACAGTGACTAACTTCGCTGTGATATAATTAATAATAATTCTTTCTTCCTTAACTTCTTCAGGCTACTTTTACTTTTTAATTCAATTGTTTCTTTATTAAGCCAGATCACGAATTCTTTAACTTACTTTAACTTTTGGAAATTCAAAACACATAATTTGTTAAGATAATTTCTATTATAAGATTACGATGTTAAAATTCTGGTTTTTTTTTTACTATTTTGGTGTGAATTTATAATTATATTCAGTCAAGTCATGACCACGGGTGCTGCAATGCATCCGAAACTTTGGCAAAAATAGTAAGTTCTATTTTTTAAACGCTTAAATAGTTAAAATTCCGAAGACAAGTTGGGGACTCTGCAGTCCCCACACCCGAGAAGAGGGCCAGATCGTAAGAGATGGCCCTGGGTCGGCCGGGGTGAGAGGGATATGCCTGTCAACCTCACCTTCGGCAACCAAAGCGACCCACAGGCGGCGTGCGTTTTAGTCGGTTCGAGTCCGACATAACCTCTTCCACCGGCTCCGGTGGGGAGGTATCCGTGGGGATTTTGCCCAAGGAAAAAGAAAAAAGAAATAGAAAGTTTATTTATTTATTTAAATTTGTGTTATGCGATTATAATATAGAAGTGCTTGTTTCACGGCCTTAATGAAAGGCGAGTGTTGGCTGACAAGTGCCCTATTCCGTCAGTTTTGATGAAGGTTCAGCCGGTTAGTAAACTACAATGTAGTAACACGTGACCGGGTCGAGATTAATTTGTTCAACTTAGTTAATGTAAAACTATGGAGGGTTGTCAGCTAAAATGTTTAGATTATTTTGAACTAGACGACCCGCCCCGGCTTCATAAGTAACACACTTCGAAACCCGTAACGATACAGTCATATTGAAGTCCTCCTCGAAGTCATATTACCCACATTTTAATATTTTTTCTACCGGATTTTTTGGAATTTATAATTACTGCTACACTCCCTTAAGGAATACCGTGATGATATTTAAACTATAATCTTGCTTAATAAACGGGCTATTTATCACAATAAGATTTACTTAATTCGAATCAGTTGTTCCTGAGTTTAGCACGTTCAACCAAGCAAACAAAAAAACTCTTCAGCTTTATAATTTTAATACAGAAGATACGAACACATATAGATCAATAATCAATAATAGACATTCTTCATCTTAGAGTTAATCACCATCGAATCCGAAGATTTTATCTCGGAGTCTGGGGTCCTTTCTCCAGTCTAACTGGAGATTTGGCTGATCTTTGATATTTTATACATCAAAAGTCATCGTTATTGTCAATCATCGTAAATCATCATCAATAGCCGCTATTAGAGATTCTCTTCTGGATATAACCTTCCCTGAACCAGGTAGAAGTACAGATTATCTGTTAACATGGACTGCATGCAGCACATATACATAGGAGGAACTCAATTAAAAAGAATTGAATTACACAAAAATATGCAATGGCTGAGATAGGGAAGGAAATGGTGGTAAGTGTTGCCGGCACAAAAAAATAAAAATTATAATTCGTTTTAGGTTTTGTTGTATATTTTATATGTGAGTACTGCTATTAGTCAAATGTTGTGTGCTGCAGGAAGTTAAAATAAACATTTCTTTCTTTCTTCTTTTCTTTCTTTTTTTTCAAAAAGATAAGTTTATTCAATATTTTACGCAGGAATCGTAGATTTTGGTAAACATAATATATTGTTCATCGTCAGTCAATTTATTTTCAATTTTGTCTTCGGCTACACTTCATTTTGTTCTGAAAACACTGATAGTCGCGATATTAAACCACATTGTGTATACACGAAAATATATGCAACATCAAACTACAATTTTGAGGAGTAACGTTCTGTATTATAATGTACAATCAGCGCCAAACGTTGCTAAAACTAACAAGTTTTTCACCCTAGTTTTAATCACAAAGTTAATATTCTCATGGTCGCGAGTGTAACACCCCTGGTGTTGCATAAGTCCACATCAGGTAGGCCGTGTGCTTGTCTGCCAACTAAGTGGTATAAAAAAAAATTAAAAATTCCAGTCGCATCCGAAGCTTTCACATCAGAATCCAGGTTCAGCCTTTTTTTCAGTTTTACTGCAGGTTTGGCTGTACTTCGATATTTGCCGTGAAGCAACTATCATCTAACCTCCATAACCTATCGGAGCTATCAAAGTATTACAGTTAAACCATTTGTTGAACTTTTTAGGGCTCTAAACTACCCGTAACACCCGCCATACATGTACGTATTACAATCGGGACTTGACGTGCTCTTCGAGGCACGTAAATTTCCAAACCAATGCAAATAGACAAAATATTCATATAAATATTTACACTGAGTGCGAATTGAACCCACACCCCATGCGAAGTAATCACGTGTACTACCGCCACGCAACAGAGCCAGTCTAACAAATATATAAATTTAACAAATTCCCAGTCATAATACAATTATTATAATACAATATGTCAAAACTACTAATCAAATAACCCGCCCCTGATCGCTCCCGGTGCAAAAGTGCCCATAACACTTGCTGCGTTGCCACGTTGGATGGACCAGGAACGACCCGGAACGAGTGTTCCTGGTCCAAAGGCTCGCCCGATTGAGCAGTCCGACTGGGGTAGTACCTCCACCCTACAGAATACCGCGGCTATAATAACTTCGTGTTGTGTTCCCAGCGGTGAATAGGGTAGCCAGAGCTCACTGGAGAATTTGTACTGTCAGTAGGCTTGTCCTGCTTTGTCTTCTACTGACGGCACAGAAACTCTGTACTTACAGGGTTGGCATCGCGACTGTGACTCCTCTGGTGTTACAGACGTCCATAGGTCACGGTAACCACTTTCCATCAGGTGGGCCGTGTGCTTGTCTGCCAACGAAGTGGTATAAAAAATAAGGCTTTTAGCTTCCTTTGAAAATACTTTGAAACATATCACTCAAAAAAATTATTTTATGGTAATCAATACAAGTTTAATATATATCTTGTCTTGTCTATTGTTGGTAACTTATGATATACAATAATGTTTAAGGGAATTAATGCGATCATGGTATAGGTACATACATACCTATGATTTGCCTGACGTTTCGACCAAGTTACACCGGCCGTGATCACAAGCCACGCAGGCAAACAGGCAGGTACCACGGCCGGTGTAACCTGGTCGAAACGTCAGGCAAATCAAAGGTATTCTTAATTATACAACGGGTCGGCAGTTTACGCGATTAAATCGTGGAATTTACTATTTCTGCCGATGTTTCGGATGCGTAGTCGTGACCACGGGTACTGCAACGCATCCGAAACGTCAGCAGAAATAGTAAGTTCCAAGATATAATTCGCGAGAAGTCCCGATACCTAGTATAATTATAGATTTATCTTATTCCTATAGAACAATGTGCTGACGTCAATCTATTACTGATTATTTCGTGGCCACAAGGCCAAGTTTACATACAACTTGATTTATCTTTTGGATCACCCTGATTATTTATTAGTGTTGTACCTTGTTTACAAAACTCATTGATTTCAGCTTTTATATAATTGAATAGTTTTCTAAGTCATCAGATTACGTAGGTCACCAATACTGCTTCACGTCATAGTTTTTTATCTAGAAATAACCATAGAATCAAAGAATCAAAGAATCAATTTCATTTATTCAGTTTAGGCACATAAAGAGCACATTTGAACGTCTAAATTTTACAATTATGTATGTCAAGAAATAATATAAAAATATTAAATAATTTAAAAATAAACCATTGGAAAATGATTCTTTCGCTGGTTCGGTAGATTAGTTCTACTGAGATGATACCAGCAAGAAACTCAGCGAACTACATTAGAACTAGATTATTTTTCTTTTTTAAATTTGTTCACAATTTATTTTGTGCGAGCAAGCAAGAGACTTATGTTGACCACGCATTAACACCATTAAGGTACTTGTTGGCGCGTGGGCCAACGTGTGCGAGTGGACTGTATTGCGGGGAAGCAGATAACTGTTCTATTGACACTTTACACACAAAACAAGACAGGTGGCCGGGCTGCCGCGGATTCGATCCAGGCAGTGAATGCAGCCCGAGAAATTAGGAGAGGATGCACTAACCTTCACGACCCACGTGTTTTTCATCGCAGCCGGTACACGGATCTTCTCTTCCTTGCTCAGGAGCTGCCGTCAGCGTCACTAGATCCCTTGAGGAACACACGAGAGGCACCATCCGATCGGTAAAGGTCTATGAGGCGGTTAAAATACAACAAATATTATTCATTTCTGAGAGACGCGCGCGCGCGATCGCCTTTACGCTGGCTAGTTCAAAGCGAGACTGAGTGTCTATATCACAAATGGCGGACGGAAGCTATATCTACTACTATTCTATGGTTAGTGCGGAAGGGGAGCTGGGTATAGAAGGAGTGTGTTTTCCGCGTCAAGAAATACAGCTTCTACATCGGCGCAACCATTCCCCCCGGCTTGAAGGGTTACCTTCGAAACGACAAATGCGAAACAAATCTAAAGTCTAATCTAAATCTAGGTTTGGGAAATAACAACTAAAATATAAACCTAGATTGGAGCTCGTGCCTACTGCTGGCTAGGCAGAGGGCAGAGGCGAACAACCGGGCGCAGATACGATCCGGTTGCAGTTTTAACCCGTACAACACGAGTTATCCCGCGGGCATCGGGAAAAATTTCCTCTACTACTCCTAGAGGCCAATGTAAAGGAGGCGCATTCTCAGTCATAAGGACTACCACCGTACCTACAGTAATTGGGTTGGATGGAGTATTCCATTTTTGACGTGACTGCAGCGTGTGCAAATAATCGGTTCTCCAACGATTCCAAAACGATTGGACCATCTTATCTAAAAGAGCGTGACGAGTTAGGAGGTGTATTCTATCGTCATCAACATCTATTGCGGGCAAATATTTTAAAGGAGTCATATTTAAGAAGTGAGCTGGCGTCAGCGCTAACGGCTCTGACGGATCGCTAGATAGAGTCCGACACAGCGGACGCGTGTTCATCACCGCCTCTACTTGCGCGAGTACGGTACTCAACTCCTCGAACGAGAGAATCTGTTCGCCTATGACGCGAAACAGATGCGACTTAAGGCTTTTAATATTCGCTTCCCAATTACCACCAAAATGACTAGCTGCAGGCGTGTTAAAGTACCATTCAATGCGATTTTCGGCTAAGATGTGAGCGAATTCACTTTGGTAGTACTTAGACCGTAAGAATGTGTGCAATTCCGAAATACTACGTCGGGCCCCTACATAGTTTGTACCGTTGTCCGAATACATGCGCTTAACCGGACCCCGACGCGACAAAAAACGTTTAAAAGCGGACATAAAATTTGGCGTACTTAAATCACCGGTCAACTCTATATGAACCGCGCGAGTTGTCATACAAATGAACAAACAAACATAAGCTTTCGTGGAGCGAATGCCACGACCACGAGCAATGGTGACCTTGAAAGGCCCAGCAAAGTCTGTGCCGGTGTGTACGAAAGGTTTTGCGGATTGAACAACACGACAAGAGCGATGATCGGCCATTTCAGGCGCGATAAAACGCGGGCGGAGTTTAAAACAAGGTACACATCTGTGTACTCTAGCGCGAATCAAATTACGAGCGGAAATTATCCAGTATTTCTGTCTCAAAATAGACATTAACAAATCGGGACCAGCGTGACAATTCACCTTGTGATGATAATCTACTAACAAATCTAATACGTGGTCCTTACGCGGGAGAATTACTGGGTGCCTTTGTTCAAATCCTAAACCTGAATTTCTCAAACGACCACCTACTCGAATGAGTCCATCTTCCAAAAATGGTTTCAAGTGTCGGAAAGAACGACTACAAGGTTTGTTAAATTCTAAATTTTTAAATTCAGAAGCAAAATAACACTTCTGCAATTCGCGAAGTATGATCAATTCAGCCTTATCTAAATCAGCGGCGGTTATATGACCGCGTGTAGATAAAATTCTCAAAAATCGGCCTACATAAACAACACAACGCAACAGTCTCGACCAAGACGAGACGCGATTAGCCAACAACAAAACCAGGGACTCTTCACGCGGGACCGACACCACAAGCGAGTGCTTCTTTTCCTCGGGTGGTTCGGAAACCGTAGTGGGATTGAATTGACTAACTGGCCACTTATCTAACGCGGCATGAATCCAGGACGGTCCACTAAACCATAACGGGTGATCTAATATTTGCGAAGGAAGCAGTCCACGAGAGAGACAATCGGCTGGGTTGTCGGTGCCAGCAACGTGAAAGAGATTTTTTGGCGCTAATTCCGATTGAATTTTTGCCACTCTATTAGCGACGAAGGTGTCCCAACGATGGGGCGAAGAGTGGGCCCAACACAAAGCGACTGTTGAGTCCGAAAAAGCTAAAATTCTATTAATATTAATGCGACTACTACAAGCATTGGCGATAGAGGTGATCAATCTAACCAACAATAGTAAAGCGCATAGCTCGAGGCGTGCCAGAGAGACGACCTTACGGGGAGAGACCTTCGATTTCGCGCTTATAAGGCTAATTGAAACCTTACCTACATTCGAGACATGAAAATAGACTACTCCTCCATACGCCCTCTCACTAGCGTCCGCGAAGCCTACTACCGTAACAACACTATGTTGCGATATACCTACATGACGCGGAATTTGTACTTGGTCAAGCACAGAGAGTTCTTTTCTAAAGCGAGCCCACAACTTAGCAATGTTGTCGGGCGCGGTGTCGTCCCAATCACAATTCGAAAGCCAAAGCTCTTTTATAAGTAGTTTGGCGTACAGAACGACAGGAGCTACGAATCCCATTACGTCCCATATCCGTGCCACACACGACAGGATAATGCGTTTAGTACAAGTTTGCGGGGTCGAACTACTTTTCAAACTAAACGTATCAGATGCGGGCGACCAGCTTAAACCAAGCACCTTGTGCGTATCACTTTCATCGAACTCCTTAACCGAAGACAATCGGTGCGACGGTGGAATCGACTCTAACGCTGTTTGCGAGTTGCTCGTCCATTTCACGAGATCAAATTGACCCGCCTTCATGAGACTTATAACCTGAGCGGCCGTCTCGACAGCCTCGGCCTCGCTATCTACACTATACACGAAGTCGTCCATGTATAAGCCAGTCTCAATGGTGGCTCTCGCTTTAGGAAATGCATCGCCCTCGTCAGCGGCCAACTGCTTGACGGTGCGAAGTGCGTGAAAAGGGCTAGATTTAAGCCCGAAGCAAACACGATTAAACTCGTAAACCATTAAAGGTTCTTGCGGTGAAAATCTATACAAAAATCGTTGAAACCTACGATCGGGTTCGCGCACTTCAAGGCACAAAAACATTTGTCGAATATCTGCAGAGAGTGCCACAGCGAATAAACGAAAATTTACAATTATGTCAAATAAATTACCTTGAAGATTTTGACCACAATACAAAATGTCATTAAGCGACACGGAAGTGCTAGTCTTAGCACTGCCATCTAAAACTACGCGGAGTTTAGTAGTAAGCTTATCTTCTCTAATAACTCCGTGGTGCGGGATAACGTACGAAGGCTGGGTCTCGTCAGTGTCCGCAGGCGCAGGTGAGATGTAACCTTTATCTAAATATTCGTTAACAACCTCATCATAGGCTTGCTTTAACTTTGGAGACGCCTGCATCTTTCGTTCTAAACAAAGAAAGCGTCTTTCAGCGGATGCACGGGAGTCCCCGAGCGAAAAAATATCTCCCTTGAAAGGGAGCGCGACCACATAACGACCCTGCTCATCACGAGTAGTCGTGCGACAATAAATCTCCTCAGCCATCTTGTCATCGGGGCTTAGGATTGGTGGGACATTGACCTCTTCAATCTCCCAAAACTTGCGGATGGTAGACTCCAGTGGCGGCTCGACGGTGCAACAGAACGAGGCAGTCGAGTGACTAAAACTATCTATAGAAGCGGGTGCGGAACCAATTATAACAAAACCCAGAACTGTTTCCAGGGCGTGCGGAGCGGGGTACGTCGGTCCCCCTTTGACCTTACGTGATAACTGGAGGTGCGGGAGAATCGAAGCGCCGATCAATATATCGACGACTCCAGGAACAGCGTAAGTCTCATCTGCTAAAGGCAAGTCTTTAAATTTCGTTAATAAAGACGTGTCAACCGGGACGGTAGGCAACTGTTCAGCTATTCTATCTATAACGAGCGAATCCATGTCAAACCAAATATTATTATTAAAACGAGATCTAAACCTTGTTTTAACGGTGCCACGAACAGCTGACCGTAAGCTTCCAAAACCCTTCACCACTGAGCGGGTTGAACGCTTATCAACATTGAAACCAAGACGCCGACAACAATCTTGAGTAATAAAATTACTTTGCGAAGCGCCATCTAACAGCGCTCGAACAATGCGCGGCTTACCTAATGCATCAACAATAACAACGCGAGCGGTCGCAAGACACACAGTAGTGAGTGCAGCACTAGCGGAGAACGAACACAAGGTGACGTCATCCGCGGCGGTCACCGGGCGGGCCGGAGCGCGCGCGAGCGCGGGCTGCGGCTGCGGCGCAGGCTGCCGTGTGTCACCGCTCGACGAGCCAACCGTGCTCACATTGGATGCGGCATTACTATTCTCAAAATGAAGCAAAGTGTGGTGTCTCGCTTGGCATTTGCGACAACTATTTCTACTATTACATAAAACAACGCGGTGTTTAGTACCGAGACAATTAAAACAAAAATTATTAGCGCGAACAAATTTATAACGATCACTAGGCGACAATTTTAGAAAACCAGGACACCTGTACAGTTGCGAATGATGAGTGCTACACAAAGAGCAAACAGGTGACTGTACACGTGCTGGTGCGGTACTAACATAAGTATGAGTTGACCTCAGTGACTTCGATGACGCATCTATTTTGCGTTCAGAAGTAACAACCTTCTTCGCGCCTTCATGTTTCGATGAAGAGCGTTGCAATACCTTTATATGCTCGCGAACAAAACTTTCTAAGTCTTCGAACTTAGGAATTTTACTGCCGCGATGATCCGACTCAAACAAACGAATGGTTTCGGAATCTAATTTCTTTAAACCCATATACAAAAATACGAAGTCGCAGAGGTCATCGATCTTCAAGTTCTTTACGGCGCGAACAGCTGACGCGAAAGTATCTAGAAATTTCTCTAAGTTTTGATCGTTACATGCCGTAATAGATTTCAAATCAGACATCTGATCTAAATAGGCGTTAGCTACCGATCTTTTATCCTCATACTTAGCTTTCAAAGTATTTAAAATTAAATTATAATTCCCGGCACTAAACGTAATTCCAGCGCAAGCGGTTATAGCTTTACCAGTCAATTTTTCAACGAGATAATGCAATTTTTCGTGATCTGTCAACGAATCGTTCTTATCTATTGTATTCTCAAAACTATCTATAAATCGACACCAATTGCGAATGTTACCATCAAACTCGGGTATTTGAATTGGTGGCAACTTAGGTCGGTCGCGAGTGGGGTTGGGTCGGTCAGACGGCTTCTCCAAACTCCTCGCGACGCGCTTGATACGACAATACAAATCGTCAAACGACGACAAGGCTTGATAACTCACTGAGTAATCGGGATCCAAATTCAACTCTAAAACGTTGATGTCATGCACTAAGGTTTCGAAATCCGCGCGTAGACTATCTAAGTTTTCTATAGAACACAAGAACGAATCTCTGATGACCAAATCAGAGGTTTTGAGTGCACTATCATAAATCGATTGTACGCGAGAGTAAATCATTTCTTTTTTAGCGTATAAAAGTTTCAATTGAACCTTACCGGTCTTATCAACCTTTGGGGACATGTTTACAATTAAATATGAAATGACTTAATCCTAGCGGTACAGAGCAGCGAGGCGGCGCGAGCGTTAACTATGTAGGTAGGTAGGTGCTTACAACTGTGAATGCACGCTTGAACAAACGCGCATAGCAACAAGGTCGCACCTGCGCGATGGTCGCTGTCTAGATTCAACTATTATTTCCGAGATTAAGTATTGCGTAATATCTATTCAAATTAAAATACTTTCGTATGAATTGGGATGAGATGCGAGCGAGGTAGGCACAGCCACGTGTCTACCCACGCAGGTACTAGGCAAATACGACGTGAGCCGAGAACAACGTAATTGAAAAAAACAAAACAAAGCCAAATGCGTTAGGTATTACACTGTGCCTATGCACTAGGGTGTCTGAGTATACCTAAGATCTAAGCCTAAATGTCTGGATGCGGGGTTTTCTACTAAAATAACCAGGCACTTAGGTGCGATGCGAAAATTGTGAACTACGATTAAGTGTTGATATGATACCTAACCTATTTATGTATTAGGTAGGTACAATGCGAGCCAGCGGCGAACGGACAACAAATTCTAAGCCTAAGTGTCTGGATGCGGGGTTTTCTACTAAAATAACCAGGCACTTAGGTGCGGTGCGCTCATTCCCATTAGAATAATAACAAAATACGAACTACGGCTAAGAATCCGGCTCGATCCGGACCAAAAAATGGTGGCGCTTGGCAGCGTGCGGTAATGGACTGTATTGCGGGGAAGCAGATAACTGTTCTATTGACACTTTACACACAAAACAAGACAGGTGGCCGGGCTGCCGCGGATTCGATCCAGGCAGTGAATGCAGCCCGAGAAATTAGGAGAGGATGCACTAACCTTCACGACCCACGTGTTTTTCATCGCAGCCGGTACACGGATCTTCTCTTCCTTGCTCAGGAGCTGCCGTCAGCGTCACTAGATCCCTTGAGGAACACACGAGAGGCACCATCCGATCGGTAAAGGTCTATGAGGCGGTTAAAATACAACAAATATTATTCATTTCTGAGAGACGCGCGCGCGCGATCGCCTTTACGCTGGCTAGTTCAAAGCGAGACTGAGTGTCTATATCACAAATGGCGGACGGAAGCTATATCTACTACTATTCTATGGTTAGTGCGGAAGGGGAGCTGGGTATAGAAGGAGTGTGTTTTCCGCGTCAAGAAATACAGCTTCTACATCGGCGCAACCAGTACTCATCCACTTTATAGTAACCTTTACTCATTAAAGTTTCATAGTAAACTAAGATATTGCCTAGCTATATGATTTAAACGCGAAAAGTTCCGAACTGTTGTATAATTATGAATTAACACCGCGATAGTTTAAAAATAACAAATCAAAGGTGTGTATGTACTTATACTATGATCGCGTTAATTCCCGTTAACATTATTGTATATCATGGAACGCAAAAGTTTAAAAGTTAGTTTAACTTAAGATTTACTAACTTTACCATAAGATAAGACGACCTCCGTGGCGTAGCGGTAGAGCATTCGACTGCTATGCAGGGGGCGCGGGTTCGATTCCCGCTCAGTGCAAATATTTGTATGCATGAATATGTATATTTGCATTGGTCTGGGTGTTTCTATGTATAATATGTACGTATTTACAAAAAAAAAGTATCTAAGTATGTTTATCCGCATTCTAGATGCCATAACACAAGCTAGCTAAGCTATGCTTACCATGGGTCTAGATAGCGTTGTGTAGAATGTCGTGGAATATTTATTTATTTATTTATATGTTAAGTTACCGGGGGTGACTGTACCGCTGCTAACAATATTGTTCGCGTGAGTGCGTGCTACCCTGTATATTAGGCGATATATTATTTTGCTCCCCAATTTTCTTCTAATGTCACGTTTCTATCCAGCAGTAAGTGACTTGTGGACTACGTATTACAGCAACTGTGGTTATAACATAACTAGCTGGTACTCGCGACTCTGCTTACGTGAAATATTGATCAATTAATTGCGATTCACAGGATCCTACACCACTGTAAAGATACTACATCTTTTCATCAAACATCAATAAATTGTAGATATTTTTAAATATACTTGGTTTACCCTAAATCCGCGTGGTACCTGGCACAGTAAAGTGCCGCGTGGTTATCGGCAGAGTAGAATTTGGGTCACCCCATCTCTTCCTATGCGCTGTCGTATAAGGCGACTAAGGGATAAGGCTGTTTAACATCAGACAGGCATATACAGTCCAGATACAATCTCAGATGCACGGCTCGAGTCAACAATAGTGCCCGGAATACGGCAATAGGCTCACGTAATAGGGGTATTACGTGGGGCCGAATACAGTAATTAGTAAAATGTAAGTGTTAATTTAACTCTGCCTAACCCTCCGGGGATAAAGGTCTGATTATATTTATGTATGTATGTATGTTAACCGAAATTATCGATGCTGAAATAAAACATTTTTTTGGCATACTTATCCATTTGTCGGCAATGGGCGCAAAACTACTGAACCAAATTGGATGCGTTTTTTGTTAGAAAGTTCTAAAATCTTATGTTTGTTTGATCGTGAATGGTTGTATGAAACCGGAGATATGAGCAAAAGTATTGAAAATCAACCTTTCTATGGACGGAACCGTGGCCATATGCTAGTAAATAATATTAGAATAAAAAGTTTTCCTAATAATAACCAATCTATAACTTTAAGTTAATAATAAACAACAAAACAAGCAAGCAATGTCAGAACACAGTACGAGTGTTCTTTTGTTTCTTTTCATAGCAAAGAACTTTGTTAAAACAAAAGACCAATCTAAAGTCAGTTGAGCAATAAATAAACGCGAATATTTTCCACGGTACGTTTAATATTAGATACAACAAATTTTCGTTTGGAATTGTTTCTATAAACTCCAAGTAATTTATAAATAGAACAGTGGTAGCTCAAGCTGAAGCGGATGGCGATGGTTGATATTCTCAGGTAAACTTCTTAAGGCTTCGAATACATTAAAACTTTGGCAAAGACTTCTAGATAGATAAGACTACTGGGAAAAAAAAATGTTTGACTAATGTATGTGTCCATTATCAAAATCACTGTTAGACCACGAAGTTTGTGACTTGACCAGCTGCAGCAGATGGGCCGTATACATGCTGCATTGCCACATGGCGGTAAAAACGTGATTTTTACATGTCATAAATAACTTTACAAAAATGCATACTATTTCTTCTTTTTACTTATTATTTTACTTATCTTTTACTTATTCTTATCTTTTATATATGGTGTCAAAAATTACTACAGTAATCGGCGACTATTGTTACAATATGCTTATGTTCTTTTTATTAGTTTAGGTCTCTTTGGAGGAAAGTGCGGGGTGCGACGGCAGAGGTACGCCAACCAACCAATCATAGATTTATATTAAACCAATCGCGGATGCACGTGCTCACGTCATTGATTATTCAGTTTTATTGGTTTTATGTTTGATCAGTTAGTATTCATGCGTAAACATTTTGAGGTTGATTCATAATAATTATAGTGTGATAAATATGCACTTTTACGCACTACTAACGTTTAGCATTTTATTTCTAACAATTCTAGTCGCTTTTTGACTCGTTTCCTCGCTTTCACGTACACCTAGCTCTCATTGTAAACTTATATTTTGAATCTAACTTTCGTTCGTTCGTATTGGGCTTCGCTTTATTAGTTTTTATTTAACATCGTCTGTTATACGTCGCAACGTTGTTCCAAGTTTTTACACCGTCTAAACTTTAAACAAAATTTTGGAGGGTATTTGCCAAAAACGGCAGGCATCCTTCTAGAATAATAAGAGCATATTGCAACCAACTATACAATATCGTAGCCAAAATTGTGAAGTAAGCCAAAATCATAATGCCATGAAATGAATTTCAAGTGCAACTTAAAGCCACTAATATTTTCCTTAATCTATTTCTTTTCATCTAAGACACTCCAATTTAACTTGCCCTCGCCTGCTGGTAAGCTACAGGCAAAGTCTCAGGAAAAGGGTCACCATTACATACACCAAGTAACACCAGTGTTACAATGGTGGCACTCAGCTTGGCGGCCACATCAGATGATTTTTCACACCCCGCTTAAAGGACCCGGGACTGCAGGAAGAAGGAAACATGTGTGCTGGTAATGAATTCCTGGTCTTGGTGATGCGACAAAGAAAAGAGTCCACTTGGTTCTTGCCTGTATATTCTACATCATATTTTCATAAAATTTATCAAGTATCTCTACATATTACTTTATTCTTGGTATTTGACCAATTTAGTCAAAATACTTTTGACCAATTTAATCAAAAAACTTTTGACCAATTTAGTCAAAAAGCTTCAATAAACAACATAAGAAAATGTGAGTGATTTAAGTGTTGGAAAATATTGAAACTGACTTCTTTTGAAATCTGTGACCAATTATAGCGAAAATAATTAAACGAAGATAAAACGAAGTTAGCTCTCTGACAAAATACAATTAAATTTCTTTCTCAAACGGATCCTGATACTCATTTATTCCGTGAACTTTTAATTCGAGGCACCAGAGTTTGAAATTTAAATAGGCCAAGTCGACTCTTTTACTTCTTCTGTAAGGGCGTTCAGATTAAACCGTACAAACAAACCAATTAAAAGTGAAAACCTTGACACCAAAAGGTCTTCATTTATCTTGCAAGCAGTACCTTAAATGTCACCTACAGAGAAGGAAATAAAAAGTTCCGTTCCATTTCATGTAACAATTAGAAGCGGAGAGTAAAAAAAGGACAAGGCTTAGGGACCCCCGCAATAAATTATTAAAGAGACAAAGTTGTGTCTGTGCGTTTTTATGTCTAGGAAGAAACTTGGATAGCCATTAATTCTCTGGCCGACGTATTAAACGAGATAAAACAATTTTTATTACAGTAACTTTTCTTAGCGTCGATTTAAAATAATCTTTGGTTACATTTGGATTATTTGTAACCGCTCCTGAATCATTTGTTACTGTGAGACGTTTTTCGGTCTTTCTTTAAGTACTGTTGAGTTTTAAAGGGTCTAATAGTTCATTTCATTTGGCCCTTTACTTTTCTTTTATCGGCTTCTTGTGTAATTTTAATATATTATTTACACAGAAACAAAATCTTATTACTTTTGAGTAATTTAGGATTTTTAAGATGTTTTTTTTCTAGTTTTTTTATAGCAAGTACTTTTTATGTTTTTTAGCGTTATTTCTCTTTTTTTACATACATGCATATAATCACGCCTTTGTTCCCGGAGGGTTAGGCAGTGGTGACTTAACACTCACATTTCACCAATAATAGTATTTAGTCCCACGTAATAGGGAGTGAGCCCATTGCTGAATTTCGGGCACTATTTTCAAATTCTACTCTGCCGGAAACCATCGTTTTAAGCTTACACAAACAAATGTAGCTTACGCAAGTTAGCTTAGTAGGTATGTGAGTCTTCCAGTTTCCTTTAAGGAATAAATTACTAGCTCAAGCTGAACATAATATTGAACCTACACAGGTACGTTCATATTTATGATATCATTCATATAGCTGAATGAATACCGAAACTAGGAAACAAATCAAATTACCTTTTAACCAATACACCAAATTGATGGTCAATATATTTGATACATCGCTAGTACCCCGTTCCAATGTTATATGTTCCTGTCTGCGTAATGTTGACCATAGTTTACACGGCTAATGCATTAACACTACAAATTTGTTGCGACAGTGCAAAGATAACACGTGCGGAATGTTTGCGGACTAAGCCAATAATATTTGATAAATGCTCACGCCTTTTAGAGGGTATTTTGAGAAAATGCAGCCGTAGTTATCCATAAAAGATATTTACATAATTTATTAAACTGCTTTGCTTGCTCTACTTTTGATACTAGCTTCGCTTCGGCTTGCACGGGACTTTTTTTCGTATTATGATTGTGAAATTTCATGAAAACCATTTCTTGGAAAGCTTTCATGCTTAAAAGACGTTAATTGTCACTTTTCATCAAGAGGCCCGTGAGCATTTTGTATTGATATAAAAAAATGCGAAAACTTCAAGTTTGTGAATCCAGTTTTATTTTAGTTTTATTGAACAATTATTCACACAAAATCATTCAAAAACCTTTAAAACATATCACATTTATATTGACTCCACTGGTGTTACACACGTTCATAGGTCATGGTAACCACTTTCCATCAGGTGGGCCGTGGGCTTGTCTGCCACCTAAGTTGTATAAAAAAAAAATACTAGGATAGAATAGTACGATTTACACAACATAAGAAAATCAGAGCCGAATAAAGACTGAAACTCTAACTAGACACAGGAACTTACCATTCGGAGCGGTACACTACAAAACTTCTCAGTAGCTACTGTAAAAAAAAACACAGAATTATACTGTTGGTTCAATGCACAAGACTTCCGTATAGAATTGCAATGCCTCTTGTACTAACTTTACCAAGAATATTAACTAGACTTGATTATAAAATAAATTTAAGTAACTCTATGACTTGGTCCCACCATAACGTAGTCACCCCATAAATTTGTCACCCAATGAATTTGTCACTCCATGACTTTGTCACCCCACGACTCTGTCAGCCCATGACTATGTCACCCCATGACTTGGCTACCCTGTCACTATGATAAAAAGTAACATCAGGCTCAGTGTAAATAATATAACAATATCAAATGGACAGCGAATCCGTTGCCTGTCACATTGTGTTAATGACAATAAATGCCAATTATGACAGTTTTTTCCTATTTGACAACTGTATCTTTCATTCTTTACGTGAGCTGTTTTGGTATCATATTATTCATTATACATGAGTGATATTCAACAGTGTCATTGAAGTAATTATTAAATTCTTGTGAATAATGATAACATGGCAATTATTAAATTATTAATAAATTTTTATTATATGAAATAAAAAACCGCGGTAGCCTAGTGGTTTGGGTAATGGACTGCTGAGACGAGGTCTCGGGTTCGATCCCAGGTTTCACCATGGCACACACCAATGACTTTTCGATGCTTTTCGAAGTTATGTGTGTATTTATCGCAGGTTTATAAGTGCCCGGTTAATGGCAATAGGCTCGCCACCTATTACATTGGGACCTAAACATAAACTGGCGAAATGTGGGTGCTAGCACCTCTGCCTACCCCTTCGGGGATATAGGCGTGAGTTTATGTTATGTTATGAAATAAAAAATATTAAAAAAATACCAAAATATAGGTATTTAAACTATCATGGTCACTGACATCAGTATCAGAATAAACGGGATATTTACCATGGTACATGAAACATGGTAAATATCCCGTTTATTCTGATACAAATACCAAAATGTCAATTGGTAGGTACTAAACAAATCTAGTCATTACACCATTAAGATTGCTTCAAAAACAAATGTTTTATTTCATATTTAGAAAAAGTCCGTCTTCACGTAAATATTGAAAATCACGCCACAATATTTCTGCGAATGTTCTTAGGGATCTTTTTCTAACTATGTATACCTCAATAATGTAATCAGCGTACACACCCTAACGTTATAGAAAACAAGTAAAGTAAGATAAGAGCTGCAAATGACAGCTGTCTCCTACCGCTCGCGAGATAGGAAACAAAGATTGACAACAACAGAGCCAGCAATATAAATTAAGACGTAATTTTTTGACTTCCCGCAGATAACGCAATAGGAGCATTATTCTGAGTGACATCGAGATTCAAACTCAGTCGTAACGTGAGAAGGCAGTGAATTACAATTGGTTAACATAGAAGAGAAAAACAGCGTAAAATTAGACCAACTTAAATGTGCCGGCTTTTATGAACGGGCGTAGTTATGAAACGGTTAGTCACTCAGCAAAAGGGATCAGAACGGTATCAGTTGTGACGTCAGTCAAGGAATATCTGGCGCTTTTGAGAATTTGTTATTAGAATTATAAATAAACTTAAGTTGGAAGTGAGGAGAATGAGGTTGATAATGTGTTTAATATCATGGTTTGTTAAAACATTTTAGAAAATAAATATAATAAAAAAAGAACAGTTTTTAAATGAAGCTATATTCTAATTTCGATTGTGATATCGGAGACGCCAACATCACGATAATAAACCTTTATATTCTACATAACTATTAATTCTTCTTCATCTAAGCGTTAATTTCAGTCGTATCCGAAGCTTTAGCATCTGACACCTCGGAATCTGTGGTCCGTTTTACCAATATAACTGGGGATTTGGCTGAACTTCAAAATTTTTATACTGTTGATTAATGGCACTTTGTGAAATTTGTTGTTAGAGAAATTGAAATACACTTGTACATTTGCCACAGTTCTTTTTATAATTACACCTGACCGGTCACCTTACGGCATCCTCAAAGGTGTTGCCAGACAAAACCTTTGAGGATGACATTTTTTATACCACTTAGGTGACAGACAAGCACATGGCCCACCTGATGGTAAGTGGATACCGTGGCCTATGGACGTAAGCAACACCAGGGGTGTTACACTCGCGCTGCCGACCACGAAGAAACCTTCTGATGGCCCTCTTGAAGTACTCCATATTGTAGTTGCTTGGGAAAACCGCAGCAGGGAAGTCATTCCACAGCTTGAGTGTGCGTGGGATGAAGTCTCTTTCATACCGCACAGTGCGCACCGTGTCAGTTCGCAATGTGTGAGGATGAATTCCCTACCTATGGCGAGAGGTGCGATGATAGAATGTAGCTGTGGGCATAATGTCAAACAATTAATCTGAGCTCAAACCATTGTATAAGCGGTAGAACACACACAGCGAGGCAAAGTCCCTCCTAAGGCTAAGAGGTTCCACACTACCTGCGAGTATAGGATTGTCAACCAGTCTCAACTCCCGTCCTTGCACCGAGTCGAAGGGATCAAGCTGGTATGCAGGCGCTCCAGCAAAAAGGTGAGAGCAGTACTCCATGTGGGGCCGAACTGTGCCTTATAAAAAAGGAGTTGCTGTCCCGCAGTGAAGTACTGCTTCGGCCTAAGCAGCCATAAGGAGGCCATAAGGAGAAACCGGTATGCAACAAAGGCATTAAAGTGCAATATGATTGAACAAAATTGCACCCGTGTCACTACGATAATTCCTTCATGCTATTCGAAAAAAATGTAAAATAAACATCATAAAAGCAAACACAATTTTCCATTAAAAGAAACGGTCTTCATATTTTCGAAGGGCGACCGCTCGGACCCTCGCAAAATTGTATTATCCTATCCGTGATCCGATCAGTAGCCATCTCAAGTGGCGTTAAATATTTTCGATTACCATTATTCCCGGGAATTTTCTATAGTTGTTGCTTTATAAATATTAAAATCAACATGGGCAAAAAGGTCAATCTGCAAAGAGCGCAAAGTGTGCATGCAAAATGTATAGTGGCGCCACCACTTACTCCATCACGATCTTTGGGATCCTTTTTTTTCGTTTAGGTAGGAAAAATGCACCTTTCGCATTTCGCGGGCTCGGGGATGGGGCTCTCTTCACTCTAAAACAACCTGCCCTGTGTCATATGCCGTGACTTTAGTGAGTGAACTATCAGCAACACTACAATCTCGTTGAAATTTGGGGCCCATACCAACCTGGTCTACATGCTGATGCATCTACTCAACGACCAACAAGTTGTCGAAGATGGTGCTACTTTCGAAGCCGGGAGAGTGGACGACAATCGCTTTTATGTATGTAAGCTATATCAAAAAGAGAACGTGATACCAGGAGCAACGGTAACATGATGATGACAATGGAAATAATCAATTCAATCAAACAAGAATGTCTTGAAAGCTTTTCGAAGAAGTCAAGAAGTTGCGTGAAATAAATTACACAAAATCACCGGGACATTTATCATTACATTACATGGTAAATATTCCGGTGAGTTTTACACTATTAATAATCAATTCCCTTTCGCTGACTCTACGTAGTGTGCAATTTATTTCACGCGACTTTTTGTACTCCTCGAAATGCTTTCAAGATATTCTTGTTTGATTTTAATTAATTAAGTTAAGCACAGTAAGGTACTTAGCTTAAATTAAAATCAAACAATCAAGCTATAATCATATTCGAAGGATAAGAAGTCATTATTTTCAATCATATATTTCCGTATTAATTAATTGGGATGCAATAGGCTTCTAATTGATTTATATGGCTTTCAAGGTAGTGTAGCGGTATTTGTACCAATGACTTTTCGATGCTTTTTGAATTTATGTGTGTATTTACCGCAGGTTTATAAGTGCCCGGTTCGCCACCTATTACATTGAGACCTAAACATAAACTGACGAAATGTGTGTGCTAGCACTTCTGCCTAACCTATTTGCTTGAGTTTCCAGGTTAGATTCCTAACTCGGATAAATAGCATTATTCGGTATTTTATACTACATATGTTATTATGTGACCTATAAATATTTTTTCCCAATCGTGAAGTTTAGAAAATTGTGAAATCATCAGTATCAAAATAATCGGAATAGTTACCATGTTGCATTGTTTCGAGTTTCCAATATTTCGGCGCTGTTGTAAGCACCAAAAATATAGCGTTACTTGGTATTTTATACTTTATAAAAAAATATAAAAAATATCGGACACTCGAAACAATGCGACATGGTAAATATCTCGATTATTTTGATACTGATGTGAGTCACCATGATAGTTTAAATTGTCGACAGGTTGCAGCAACGCGCGGTCCGAATTATTGGGCAACCTGAGGTCACGAACACCCTCGAGCCTTTGCAGATGCGTAGAGATATTGCTTCCTTGACTGTATTTTACCGTCTCTACCATGGTGAGTGTTCTACCATGGTGAGAGCTCTTCCAACTAATCCCACCATCCCCTTTCCTACATAGGACAACACATGCAGGCCTTAGATGTCACCCCCACACTGTGCAAAATATACGAACAAGAACCAAGCGATTCGGAGACTCTTTTCTTTGCCGCACCACCAAGACCTGGAATTCATTACCAGCACACGTGTTTCCTTCTTCCTACAGTCCCGGGGTCTTTAAGCGGGGCGTGAAAAAGCATCTGATGAGGCCGCCAAGCTGAGTGCCACCATTGTAACACTTAGTGTCTGTAATGGTGACCCTCTTTTCTGAGACTTTGCCTTTAGCTTACCATCAGGCGAGGTGAGGTCAAGTTGGCGTGTCCTATATACAAAAAAAATCATATTATTATTATGATATAACATTTACCTGATCGTAGCTATTAGCTCATGGATTCTACATTACAGATAAACATTCTTTAATACATTTTTGTTACCAAATACTTAACGATACGCAAACCAATGCACCCCGATACTATGCAAATACCCTGAGTATGAATGGCACTTACGACTTCTGAGATAACAGTCGAACGCTCAACCACTCCACCATAAAGCCCCTCTAGATAAGTGGCAATTCGTTGCATCGTTGCAAATCTATTCTGCAATACGCCTGCCTGCCATAGTCACGGATCACATCCTGAGACCTGAGACGGTGCGCACGCACACTCAAGCTGTGGAATGACCTCCCTGCTGCGGTTTTCCCAAGCGCCTACAATATGAGGTTCTTCAAGAGGGGCATCAGAAGGTTTCTTCATGGTCGGCAGCGCGAGTATAACACCCCTGGTGTTGCATATTTCCATAGGCCACGGTAACCGCTTCCCATAAGGTGGGCCGTGTGCTTGTCTGCCAACTAAGTGGTATAAAAAAAAGATTGACAAGTGTATGGGATTTGACGTATATGACAGTCGTCAACGTATGACATAAACGTCAAATCGCATACATTCGGCATTCTATTCTACAATACGCCGTCCAACGAATTGCCACTTTTCTAGAAGGACTGGTCATCTGAAATGAAATAAATGTACATGCATATAATACACAGGCATTTATACCTGAAGGGTTAGGCAGAAGTGAATTAACACCCACATTGCACTAATAATTGTATTCGGTCCCACGTTATAGGGGTTGAGCCTATTGCCGTATTCTGGGTACTATTGTTGACTCAAGCTATGCATCTGAGACTGAGTCTTGGCTGTATATATTTGCCTGATGGTAAACGGCACTATCCCTTAGTCACCTTGTACAACACCGCATAGGAAGAGATAGGGTGGCCCTAATTCTAGTCTGCCAGGAACCACGCGGCAACAAATAATAAATTTATGTACATCTAATAATAGACGTGAGCAAAGATGGCCCCGGAGGTAAACAGTGTTGCTACATGGAATATTCCATTGAGGGTCAGTCATTTAACGCAATTTGTTTAGACGAAGTATTCATGCCCCGGGCGACGGAAGATGAACCTACTAGTGCGCGTGAGGGTACAAAATATAAGTGGTAGCGTGTAGTGTTGGAGATTTAGTATATTTATAATTACTTAAGATTGGTACTTTTTCACACAGTCAATGTTTAATTTTTCCCGGAACATATGTGGTTCCTATTATTAGGAGTTACATTCCCTTTTATTCAGATAATATACATATTTAAACCATGTCAAAATGAAATAATTTACCCAAATTAACTCTTTGTAATACAGACGTATTTTTGGGTACTGTTGCCCAGCAGTATCCGAAACAGTATCTATCAAAATGTTGAACAATTTTGATAGATACTATTTCGGGTACTCTGTAAGTGGAAGGCGCCACTCGCCAGAGCCTGTAGCATAGTTTAATACTAGCACAGCTGGACACATACTGACATTCACTCTGTGCCTTATAATGTTATGTATATATGTGATAATAGATTGTATATAATTTTGTTCAGAGACGGACACATTATACTATGTGATTACAATACCTTTTATGAAATAAACCCGATAGCCTAGTGGTATGGGTAATGGACTGCTGAGACGAGGTCTCGGGTTTGATCCTAGGTTTTACCATGGCACACACCGATGCTTTTCGAAGTTATGTGTGTATTTATCACACGTTTATATGTGCCCTCGCCACCTATTACATTGGGACCTAAACATAAACTGGCGAAATGTGGGTACTAGCACCTCTGCCTACCCCTTCGGGGATATAGGCGTGAGTTTATGTTATGATATGTTATTTTTTTTTAGTTTATGACCTCTGCCGGTGTATCATGGTATCATGATCACATTAATTCCCGTTGATGTTGCTGTATATCATGGATCGCAAGAGTTTATAAGTTAGTAGGTATTTGAACAGAATTGGTTGCGATAGTGAAAAATTCACTATACAATAGTAATAAATCTCTTTATTGTACATATACCCAGGATATAAATAATATGAATCAGTTTATATTCTGCATACTCTTACAGGCAACCATAGGATAGAGAAAAATTTTGAACTCTGGGTTGGCCGGGGTGCGAGGGATATGCCTGTCCATCTCATCTCCGGCAACTAACAACGACCCACAGGCTCCCGTGCGTTTTAGTCGGTTCGAGTTCAACCTCTCCCACTGGATCCAGCGGAGGGAGGGGGGACGTTTTTCACTACAGTCTCAAAATGATCTTAATAGCGAGGTATAAAGAGCAAATCAAACTAATTTAAATTTAACAAAAGGTGTGTACCATATATCAGAAAAATCAATAAACAGGAAGGGGGAAAATCAAGGTATTAATATCATTTTGAGTTCATCTATATTGATCTGATGCTCACTCTACAATGCTTACTCTCTGGTCTAGGGATTCAAATGCTTGTTTACTAATAATAAACTAAATACATTGTTTGTACAGTACTTACGTCACAGAATTACCTTCTCTTTCGCCTTGCAGCCTCCTATTAAGCTTCTCCAACCCTGAAATTAAATCGCCCGTGTGATTTACATTTTAATATGGCGAGAGACTCACCTGTACTAAAACAGGATTAATGGTATTGACATAACGACATTAGCTGCCCATCCGCTCGTAAATCTCGAATTCCTCAAACTTTATACAATAGTGTTGGGTTGATGAATTAATAAGGCGACAAATGTCAAATCTTGACTAAAAAGTCCCAAAATAATCTTAATAACGTATTAAGAGCAAATAATAAACTGTTCTTTTTTTAAAATTGTATTACTATTATTGTTCGAACTAAAGGTGAGGACACCGGAAACAGTGAGTACGATGCCGTTTGTCACCAAATGTTCTCATTCGCATTATGAAACAAAGTATACACATTATACAACATATATGTATATACACCATACATATAACCACCCCATCTCTTCCCTTGCGGTGTCGTACAAGGCGACTAAAAGATAGGGCTGTTTAACATCAGACAGATAGATACAGCCAAGACTCAGCGTCAGATGATTGACTTGAGTCAACAATAGTGCCCGGAATACGGCAATAGGCTTACCCCCTATTACGTAGGATCGAATATAATGATTGGTGAAATGTGGATGTTAATTTTCTGCTGCCTAACCCTCCGGGGATAAAGGCGTGATTAAACAAAATATCGTTATAACATCTGTATATATCTACCCAGTATAATTTTATTAGTAAGGGCCGTTTACTATAGCAAGTAATACGTCTGGTATTTGAGCCCATGGAAAACATCCACCATGAGTTCATTAACATTTAAGAAGGATAAAGAAAATCTAATTGAACACGTTTTAATTTTATCTAGTATTGTTACGAGGAAAATGTGCTTTGATACTCTCCTGGATGAAAACAAAATTAAAAAGAGATTTATTTTAGTTGAGATAACATGCCATTTATTCATTGTTGTTTTTAATTTTCCAATATCTCCAGGCGACTTAATTTATGTAGCGAGATTTTATAAACTTTGCCACTTACATCTACCTGAGGTAGATGTAAGTGGCAAAGTTTTATATATCCAAGTTGTATGATCTATATTTATCATAATTCAGGTATATATAGACTCGTTGTATATTCTATATTCATTTTCCCCTTCAATTTAAATTTAAATATTCTACAACATTTCACACAACGCTATCTAGACCCATGGTAAGCATAGCTTGTGTTATGGACTCTAAAATGTGGTTAAACATACTTAAATACATTTTTTTTGTAAATACATACATATCATATATAGAAACACCCAGACAAATGCAAATATATATTCATACAAACAAATATTTGCACTCACCAGGAATCCAACCCGCACCTCCTGCGTAGCAGTCGAGCGCTCTACCACAATGCCACAGAGCATGAAAATCGATTCAGTCATCAATGTGTGAGAAGTTACCAAAATGTAGTAAATGTACATTGCATGTAACAGAATATAATTATTATTAATAATAATAATAAATATTCTTTATTGTACACCAAAATACACAAATGAACATGGATTTTATATATAATAATGTACAATGGGCGGCCTTATTGCAAACAACAATCTCTTCCAGGTAACCTTTGGATGGACAGGAGTGTATAGAAATAAAAGTGGATTAATGGTGTAAAAATCAATTTACAGACTACTTAATAAAAAATATTCAAATGAAATAATAATACATATACACTACATACAATGTCTACATACAATACAAACCATATCTAAATACAATACACACTAGATCTACATACAATACATACCATATCTACATACAATACACATAATACCTACATACAATACATAGAATACCTATAAACAACTTGCATTCGTATAGACATATACACTTATGAAATATATAATACACACATAGTTACAGACGTCTTATATTGACAGATAATATTTAGTCACCAGTCTTTTGAAAGATCCCAATGTTTGAGCTCGCCTAATAGAGACAGGTAATGCATTCCATAGGCGTTATTCTTTTATTTATTTATTTTATTTTTATATTTTAAAGAATACTTACAGTCCATCAAATCTAAGAGGTACCGTTTGACGTTTCATATTTTTCAAACCGAAACAACTTTGTTCATACGTACATTATTCAGTTTCGATAACCTTTTTCATAAAACCATGAATTTAGAAAGATTTCATTATTGTATCTAAAAATGTACAATTCTTAATATCTAAATGTAATTGAAAACTTTCAAACAAAGCAAAATAACACATATTTACACAGTAAATAATTTCTAATAGTTATATTCTTGACCGCATTACAAAGTTACGTAGTTAGGTCACTGCACGTAGTGTTGCGACTCTTCGGATACACTTGTATGCAAAAAAATCGTTTACATATACGAAAAATCGAATGTATTATTTACAAATTACACTTGACAACCAAACAAATATTTTTTCATGTGAATGGGATTTATCTCACATATTACGATTACATAACTAAATAGTTATGTAATCGTAAAATATGAGATAAAACCCATTCACCAAAAATACGTATTTATAAATCAAATATATTTGCTTCTTTAAAAAGTTGTCGAAAGCGATTTGTCGATTTTTGATTTTCGCGCCCAAATAAGTCGGGGTTTCTCGCGCTAACGCTGTCGAAATAGTAAATGGAGTCAGGGATAGTGTTTTTTACATTTATTTTTGTGTATGATAGTATGGGTTTGCATATTACAGAGAAATAAACAAATTTTTAACAAGCACATCCATTGATTTTACAATTACAATTTTTTCTTCTAAGTCTTATTTCTACGTCTAAAACTAATAAAAATAAGGTATGTAGAACCCATTCACAAAAATGTTGTTGCCTGATGTTATAAATTAACGACGTTACTGCGCGACCGCATAATGCACTGAATACACAGATACCCTAAAATAAATTAATTTAATTATTTTTAGGTCAATAGGCAAAATCGCAGGTGTCCAAGTCTCTACAATTTTTTTTTCTGGCAACACTGCCAACTACAAGCGCACGCGGTCCGCTCGGTCGGTTCGGCGTCAGCAGTCTCTCGCCATCTTGGAAGCTGACTGTGCGCGTACTTGCTTTCTCGTTTGTGTTTTACAATTTGTGACTTGGCTATTACTTTTCTGGACTGATCATTCTTTATCCGTTTACCTTGGCAATATTTATACTGGACTCCGAACTAAGCAAGTGTTTATTAATAATGTCGAAAAGAGGACGTACTTTGAACAGCCAGGCTCGTGAATTGGTGGTGAAATTACACGAGTATTTTGAGCGTGAATCTCAAAATGGTGGACTTCTACTGCCAGTTACACAAGTTCGGGATCGCGTCGGTGAAGCTCTCGGTATTGGTAGCCGCACCGTTGGCAAAATATTAAGTGAAAAATATGGGCCTTCGGGGAGTGACAGTAACGTACTTCACACACCGAAAAAACGAAAAAGAAATAAACCTGTGACAGGCATCGATGAATTCGATAGTCATGCTATTAGAAACCATATATACGGGTATTTTACAAGAGGCGAATTTCCAACATTGGCAAAGTTATGTGCAACTTTAAAAGATGCCGGGCTGTATAAGGGAAGCATAGAGTCGTTGAGAACGGTAATAACAGGAATTGGCTTCAGATACAAAAAAGTTGACAAACGAAAAATTGTTATGGAGCGACATGACATAATTATGCAGCGACTAACATTCCTGCGCGAAGTTAAACAAATTATAAACTGGGATAATGTAATATTTTTGGACGAAACTTGGCTAAATTCCAACCATTCTGTGCCGAAAACATGGACTGATGATTCTGAAGCTTCGTGCTCGAAGGTGCCGATAGGAAAAGGTGGACGCCTCATAATATGCCATGCTGGGTCAGCGTCTACAGGCTTCGTGGAAAACTCTTTATTAGCTTTCCAATCCAAAAGCACTAAAGAGTATCATGAAGAAATGGACGCAGTAAGGTTCCGAGAGTGGTTCTTAAATTTATTACAGAATATCCCTCCTAACAGCACAATTATAATGGATAATGCCCCATACCACTCTGTGCAAATTGATAAAGCACCTACGTCAGCCAATAAGAAAGCAGATTTGGTGGCATGGCTGCAAAGAAAAGGAGTGGATGCCGACATGTCACTATTAAAAGCTGAATTATTACAGTTAGTGAAATTGCATAAACCACCAAAACCGACATATGTAATTGACCAATTGGCCGAAGAGCACGGGCACAAAGTCATACGACTTCCTCCGTACCATTGCCAATATAATGCCATTGAACTGATTTGGGCCCAAGTTAAAGGTAATATTTTATAATATTATAATAATAACACGAGTACTTCTAACATTTATAATTTAAACAATGGTTTTCGTCTGCTATCAAATAGTTACATTATTGTTTTACAGGTTATGCAGCAAGACACAACACAAAACCACCCTTCAGTGTCAAGAAAATGGAAGGTTTATTAAAGGAAGCATGTGCCCAAGTTACACAGGAAGATTGGAGTAAAGTAGTACAAAAAACAAAGAAAATAATAATGGACGACTTCGAAAGAGACGTACACTTTGATAATGTAATGGACAATCAACTGGTCATTAATTTAAATGACGATGATGACGAAGACGACGATACTAGTACTAGTAGTGAATAAAAAAATATCCTAAACATTTCTTTTATTTAATTATAACAATTGATTTCTTAAAATTCGGATATTATAGTAATCGATCTCTTAAAGTTCGGATATTATAGTAATCGATTTTTTCATCCCATCCCTATCATTCAATTGTCAGAACTGTCAAACGGTACTTCTTAGATTTGACGGACTGTACAGACTAATACAGAAATTGAGTACACAATTAATATTCACAGTCTGCTAATTAAAAGCCCCCACGTTTAGGTAATCCAAACAGAAAATAAAAGAAAACACAAAGACAGCCATAAATCAAGAATTACACAAAACAAGAAAAAAGTAAGAGAATCTGCTAGCTGTCGTCTAATTGTCGCCTAAATGAAATAATCTGAATTATGTCAAAACTACGTCACATCAAACAAGCACTGCGCAGTAAGCTCAAAATTTGATCAATACCCCCACGATAATTGCAGGAATGTAATAGGGGCTGGCAACAATAGGGTGAAACCAATGACCACAGCCGTGGCCAAGCAGGAATTAATCACCAAACTCAACAGTAATTGGAAATAATTGTGGCAAAAGTGCTTTAAAATCAAAATTAGTTTTACATTGAAAACAGAGTAAAACAAATAACTCAGGTCAATTCTCCTGATAAAAATGGCTACGTTATAATACGACCTCTAAGTTTTAACCCACGGTAGCATACGACCGTCTATCAAACATCGTGTTTCGATAATCTTTTCCCTGTATGGTGCCGTATCGATGCCCAGTGGAGTAGAATAGGGGAACAACATCTCTTCCCACAAGAAGAGATATCGTAGAAGTCGGCTAAAGGATAGGACTGTTCTCCATCCGACTGTAATATTTTCAAAATTCAGTCACAATGTAATATCATTCTCTTAAATGTCAAAAAACAAGACAAGACATTGATATTGTAATCGTTTATGTCATTTGGGACACTGAGATTATATATAGATATAGATTGAATTTTGTATATATATATTTATCTCGAGAATTGTCCTCCTCGTAATTCCATTCTCTATTTATTTTTTTATGATAAGTTTAAGAATAAGTGTAAGAAGTTTTGATGTTCACTGAACATTAGTATTAGTGGCAATATTACTATAATTATTATTAGTTATGTGTATCTATGATCGTTCAAAAACCAGTGCCTTACCAAAAATAACATTCACACTGCATATAACAGAAATAAATGACAAAAACAAATCACAACAAACCAAATTAGGACCTGTAAATCGTTCGCAAAAAAAATTTAGGCAAACCGAAAGCAATTCCTATGAAATATGATCAGACATTACGTGGTCCGGACTGAGGTACTATATAAACTATGTGCCATTACCACAATGAGAGTTTAAGTCTGCACAGAGTGCGTCGGAATGGAACGGCTGTCGTCAGCAAAGCAAACACCTACCCACCTCTAAGACCGCATTATTCATGAACCTATTTATTTGTATTGCTTACTTATGTTGTTTTATCTCGGGGTTTTTGCTGGGGAATATGTTTTTACATAATTATTATTGACATGGGTCTAGCTTAAATGAAAAAGTACCTTGGTATTTTAAGATTCTTATTCGTTCTTGCGTTAATCCTGATCGCATCTGAAGCTTTCAGTTCAGGGCCCGCTTTTTCTAGTCTAACTCCTTGGTTAGCTGAACTTTGACATTTTCCATGAGCCGATTGCCACTTCACCTTCAAAACCCATTGGCAATATCTAAGTATTGCAGTTAGACCAATTATTGAACTTTTTAGGGTTCGAATGACTGCAATAGATGTTCGTATGGGAACCAACGTCTTAACATGATCCCTGAGGCACGAAAATATCAAGATCCATGCATATAGATATACTCTCTATATGTCAGTGATTCGGATGAGAAATTATGTATGTGACCTATAACTTATATGACTAGTTAACTGTAAGTATAAGTTGGTTAAATGAATAAATAAAAATAAATAAATAAACTCTTTGGGGGTGGACCTATTATGGATACGATACATTGACTTTTCTTAAGATGAAATCAATTATTTCAATAGATATATTTTCATGATTACGATATTCAGTCATCCTAATGCAATCATTGTTTATTTGTTTCTATTTTTGTACTACCGTACAGGGCACTGATTCCGCTAATGTCAAAGCCACTTTCATGCCACTGACACTGCAAAAAATTACATTTAATTTTATTCTATATCTGCATGTTATTAAAGTCTAAAATTTTACGGCATCTTGTAGAGTAAATGAAAAATGTAATAAACTTTTATTCATTTAATTTTGAACTATAATGGCATTTAAATAAAGTTTAAAACTTAATGAATTTTTTGCAGTGTCAGTGGTATAACATAAACTTAGTAGAATCGCAATTAAAAAGTCATCAAGTTACCTATAACCCTATAAGTGTAGCTGCAATAATATGAAGAGCAGGTCAGTATAATATAAATTTAAATCACTCTTATAATGTTGGACAAGGTATGATAACGATAATTTTCATAATATACTTACGCCTGTATAGCCTAAGGTGTAGACAGATTTTACTAAACAATCACAAAGAAAGTACATTTGAGTAAAACCATACTGCAGGTACTCCATCGTCTTAGCTAACATAATATTCGTCAAAATGATCTTAATACCTAACCCCCCCCCTCACTCTCTCCATCCTGTTAACAGTTTGTTCTGATATTTGATAGAATTTGATATTTCATTGAAAGATCATTTTGACACTTTGTAGCGGAGATCGTTCTAAAACTGACAGTTCGTTATTAAGAACCTTAGAAATTTTCTTTTATGTAGGCGTGGAATCCTTATTTCCTAATTAGGCAAGTTCCACTAAGTAAACTAATTTAAAAGGTAAATATATACTAAATCAAACTCAAACGAACGTAATCAAATAAAGTACCGTTCTTATAATCTTTTCTACAATTTTCAGCTACTCTAAAATTGCCTGGAAGAAATTGTTTTTAGTGATAGACTGTTCATTGTATATTTAATTGTATTCTTTATTTTCTGATCGAGAGTAAGCCCAAAAGAAAGGTTATGTGCTGAAACTTTGAATATACCCTGTACAGATACAGTAACTCTAACAAATGCATTGCATGAAATATATGCGTAGATATGTCTTTTATGTAGAAGATCATCTTTACACCGTGTTGTAGTGCCACTTACAGTTTTGTTTCGTTCTCGTTTGTCTTTACTTACAAAAGATAAAGATGCAGAAAATCATCAAAAAAATCTTTAATAAACAATACCAAGGGGCTCGTAGGCCAAAATGAATCTCTCCTGGCGACATCTTGCTAGCATGATGTCACATTCTCTTCCTTCTTGTGGGCTCCACCTGAACCGCAAACGCTTATTTTCTTCACGCTATTGTTAGAGCGGGTAGACGATCGTGCATACGGAGCCGCACTTTCAGGTGCAGCTACTGACGATTCCTGCTCCTGACTTCTCATAGTGCTGAACCTGGAGACGGTTCCGTACTCTGACTGTCGACTGTCCCAAGGCGTCCAAAGCCCGCATACGCTCTGCTATTTGGTCCCCTATGATCTCTCTATGTGGTCCAGCATGACCTAAGTAATCCATAGCTGCAAGCCATTCGGTACGTTCACGAATTTGAGTAATCAATTAATTCCATTTTTCTTTGTTAGATGGTAGCTTTGGTGTCTATAGGGCTTGTATAATATAGTTTAAGTATGTAACATGTTGCACACCGGATACGGTGAAACATATTGTACTGATCAAAATATGTCGACCTATTGCCATTGTAAAACCATGTTTCCTGCAAATAAAGGTTTCTTTCTTTCTTTCACAATCATCTTAGCGTGGCGCCGAGGCTTCACCATATGCCTTGGAGGAGACCAAAAATGATGGATATGAGTGTTTGATATTTATAATTAAAATTAACTTATCTATTTTTTTTTATACCACTTAGTTGGCAGACAAGCACACGGCCCACCTGATGGGAAGCGGTTACCGTGGCCTATGGACGTATGCAACACCAGGGGTGTCACACTCGCGCTGCCGACCATGAAGAAACCTTCTGATGCCCCTCTTGAAGAACCCCATATTGTAGGCGCTTGGGAAAACCGCAGCAGGGAGGTCATTCCACAGCTTGAGTGTGCGTGGGATGAAGTTTCTTTCATACCGCACAGTGCGCACCGTCTCAGGTTGCAATGTGTGAGAGAGAGATTTTCAACTACCCGTAACGACTGCCATAGATACTTGTATGGCAATAGACCTGAGAATGTGGTATGACTTTCAACTTGATATTTCCACGCATTCCTGAGAAAAAGGTCTTGACAGACAGACAGACACACAAACGAACAACGAAGTGAATCTACAAAAGTTTATTTTTAATTTTTTTTGAGGTACGGAACCCAAAAATCTAATATTATATAGCTTAATATAGAATTGATAAATAATAAATGTAATCTAACAAACTGAATTTAAAAGTTTATTTTTCAGCGGTTAAGCTGTTTTGAAATAGGCTAGCAAAATACGTTGAAGGCTTTGGCGCGCCACCGGAAGTGTTGGTGACGTCACACCCGCTGGCGCCACCTACATCCGGCCGCTTGACACGCTCGGAATTCATCGGATTACCTCTCAAACAAACCCGTTCGTGATTTATGGATTTTCGTTCAGAATTACCCGACATAGTGGTTTCAAAATAGAAATATAGTTTTGTGCGTTAGTATTTTATGATTTACTTGCTGAAGCACGCGGCTTCACCTGTGTAGAATTCTCATTCTTCTTTACAATTTTCAAATATTTTAAACATTTCAGCATAAAATCAGCTAAATCAGAATAGCCAATCCCGAATTTTAACGAAAGAAATGAACAGCATAAGTATTTATAGAAAATTAGGCATTTTAGATCTTTCAAATAAACGTGTAATAAACATTTATAACATTTATTAATTTAAGTAAACTAAAGAGAAACGATAAACTATATCTCTTTATCGGAATAGATAAACTAAATTTCTTTATCGGATTATTTACACCAGTGTTTCTCAAAGTGGCGTACGCGAACCCCCAGAGGTTATTCGACGGTAGGGGGAATGCGACAAAATTTACGTAATGGTGCCTCGATGTAGGCACGCGCATACCGGTACACTTTGTGATACACGGTGACGCACACCGGTATACTTAGTGAAACATGGAAGCGCGGGCGTGACTGAATTTTTCATTCGTTCTCATTCGCTCTTCAATGAAACTCTTCAAGCTGATTTCTAAATTTCTTGACTTTTCTTGAATTTATCTATAAATTAATTTTTTCTGGAGGATTAAGCAATTAGATAAGGGGTTCACTGTCATTCGAAAACTATAACAGCTGTTCGTGGAGAAAGAATTTTGAGAAACCCTGATTCACACATTTCCCGACATGGAGGTTTTACTGATTCTGATTTAAATATTGTATCCTAGGCTAACGTCATTGCTAGTCAATTCACAACTGAGCCTCGTTCTACAACGGACCTTAGACACTTATTTTCTCATGTTATCAATCAGCTTTGCGGCTTTGTGCGCCTGTTCATACTTAGGGACGAGATGGGGATTCTGTGGTCCCCACCCGAGGGCTAGATCGAGAGGGGTGCGTTCGACTGGGATGCGAGGGATATGCCTGCCAACCTCACCTTCGGCAACCAAAAAACGACCCACAGACAGCGAGCGTTTAGTCGGTTAAAGGTACTACGGGGGAGTTTGTACATATAAAATAAAGAAATAATTAATTATAATAGCCAGACAAAATAAGTATTTTAATAACTATACAATATTTATAGTCATTGACATTTTCATCTCTATCTCAATAGTTTTTCGAGGACTGCATTCAGGACTTTCTGGAGTGGTTTCAGGAGGTACTTCAGTGGTACTTTGAGAACTACTGTCAGTGGTTCTTGCGGTAGTTGTGTCTATTAATTCATATAGTTCGCAATCACTTTCGTTTGTTTCTGGCGGTAAATACCGGAACGAGTCCACTAAGACCGTTGAAGATTGAGTAGACACTCCGATAAAGACGAGCTGAAACATAAAAACCATCAGTTATTACGTCTTCAAGTACAAACAACGTTATTGTGTTACAGCAAGCGCTGTACCCCTGTAATGGTACGCGCGGCGTAGAGAGGGACGCTGTAATGAAATAGAAAGAGAGAGCATTAGGTGAAAGCGAGCGAGATACCGCAAATTGACCGGAGTCTAGTAAAATGCTGATAATGTGTATAATAGCGGAAAGGAGTTGGCCTATGATAGTGATTATCATACGGCAACAGATGTCATCGCATCCATTGCATGATTTCATTGCGAGAATAGTCCTCCTGATCTCCTCTGACGTGACTGAAGTGAATTGAAAAGGTCCGTAATTGGGACTGGTCAGTCCGGTGATAGAGTCAACAGTTTTACGGTTGACGGGGCCATCAATTGTTTGAGAGGCAGAGAAATGGTGGTTAATGGCATCCAACTCAATTGTCTTCGGTAACTCCAGCTGTCTTGGATTACCAATAGCCAGTGTCCCAAAAAATCTCCAGACATTGACAGATGTCAAGAAAGATACATTGTCAAGAATAAGTCAGTGTTTAGCTTTGCTTATCACCTGATTACACCGAATCCTGGCAGTTGTATAAGAGTTACTTACTTCTTACTTTTCTTCTCTTTCTTTAAATAATACGTAAGGCATAAAAAAGGAAGAAAATCATAATCGGCTATCGCGACATTTGATCATATTTCTTGGTACTACACTATTCGAACATACTAAAGATTTTAAATCTGTCCAAGACCTTACAAAAAAACTGCATCAAAATCTGTTCAGCAGTTTTTGCATCCATCGCGGTCAAACAAACAAAGACAAGAATTTCAAAAAGATATATATTTGTGTGTTTAAAATCGATAAATCAAACATACTCGTAACCCTGATTTTTTTAAATATCTCCTTTGTACAGACACATGTCTATGTACAGATAAATTAGAAGAATTACCAGCCCATCTCATCTGGCGCGTGTCGTAAAAGGCGACTAACGGAAAAATAAGCAGACAATATCACTGCGAGGGAAGGAAAACTCGAAATAAAACCCTGTACCAAACCAATTGGTCAGCGTGAAAACCGTTAGCCAAAGCCTCCAAACATTGGGAGATCCAGCAGTGGACTGCGATGTAGTCCATCGCAGTTCACTGCTATGATTGATTGAAGTGCAGACACGGCTACTCAACAATTGTATTGTTTATAAATTAATAAGAGTTTTAAAATATTTAGATGTAAAAAATACTTACATGACCCATGTACTTTTCCGTGCCAGATACCGTAAATGTAATGGTGTCCCAACCGGCTGAATAATTGGCTCCAATGCGTTGCGCAGAACCCACCCACTGTAATTCATTGTACGCTACAATCTGTATAAAATCACCAAGACTTGGATTGTCTACATAGATATTCACTTCAACAGTTCCACCTGCATTCATAGGAAAGTCGAAAGATTTCAAACAGCTGGAGTCTGGTACCGCATATATAAAATGAGTACTACGCTCATGAATGGCCTCGGAAGGTTGGAAATCTTCAAAACTGCCGACATACCAGGGATACGCATTAGCCCCGCAGACAGGCGACCATGAAAATAACTCATCAAAATCCTCTTCAAATGTATATCTTGTACAGGTAGACGCATGTGCCAACACTGACCACCATGATATCATTAACAGTAAAATAACTTTACGCATCATTGCAACTCACAATACTGAACTGTCTGTAACAAATTGGTATGTCTGCTAGTATACCTGATATCTTTTTATTATACACTACTTCTATCGTATTATTAACCGGATTATCCTATCGGATTATTGATGATACGATATCGACCACAGGAAGGGCCTACGATAAATAAATGATCCATACTTATAATTAAATTGTGACGAGGTTATTGAAGAAAAAATATAATATTCAGTCGGACTAAAAAAATAGCATAGACGGAACGTGTAGAACTCGCGTTTAAAGCCGCGCAAAGTAATATTAAAGTACTTAGTACTATTTCGCTCGCACTCTTTGTGTGCACGCACGAGTGCGATTGAAATGGTACTACTTTTATTTCACAAAAGATTTATGATAGAAATTAATACTAAAAAGTGTAATAAACAATCATTTTCATATTAGTCAAACAATTATGGGAAAAAATTCAAATTAATTTAAATAATGCGCAATAATAGGCGGTCACGTGATAGTTTGAGCAGACAACTCCACGCGGAGTCGCCGTGATGAGCATAAATTGTGCATGCGTGGAGCAAAGACAACATTTATGGGGAATAGTATACTGTGCATGGCACCAAAGCTATATAATAAAATTCCTAACATTTACAAGGACATGAATATAGATATGTTTAAGCAGAATATAAAAACGCTACTGGTTCGGAAGTGCTACTATACAGTAAGAGATTTTGTCAGTGATCAGAATATAATTTGAATAATATAAGACTTGACATAAATTTAAATACATACTCGACTTTAACTTAATATACAGATAATCAGCTTAATTAGGGTTTGGACATCAATATATTTTAGAATTGGAAAAAAAAAAAACATAAATTCTGACAACCATTATAATTATACTAACCACTTGACATTTAATTAATTCTGACTAGTGATAATTTAATTATATATTAAAACTATTTACTTTGACTGATAACAGATAATTTGCACTAATTTGTAATTGTGTTTTTCTAAAATAAATGGGGAACAATGTACCAGTATTTCGAGCTGATACAACAGCTTACGAGCTTCAAAAAATTTGTACGTCTACATTGACAGAACATGTTGAAACTTGTAATGTATTATATTGTAAAATTCCACCTGTACCTACACATGTTTTCGCAAATAAAATTATCTTTATCTTTAAAAAAAAAAAAGTGACGTCATAATAATAGTATGAACTACGACGTCCAACGCATAAAATAGTTAATAAATATTACTTTTAGAACTGATAGAACTTCTTCATTAGAATTTGTAGTTTTGATTTACGGCACATGACAGAAAGAATAAGCCACTTGTACTGTTCCACACTATTTAATTTCTTCACCTTTGAGAACGCCATGCGGAGAAACTGGTAAGGTTAAAAATAAAATATTGTGGAAAAGTTTTTCTTCTCTTTCGAGTTTATTACTAGGTCTGACATGTAATAGTCTGATATTTAAATTTTATTGACCCAGAACTTGGCCACAGCAACAACGCTCTCCGTCGGTAGTGCAAGTGAAGGGGCACATCGGGCAGGAAAGCAAATGTGACATGAACTGAGATTGTGCCCCACAGTCGCAGGACTCTTACGACCGGTCGATATTGCCATGTTTTCTCTACAGCCACCAACCTGGGTCCGCAGGCGGTTTAAAAACTTCCAGGTTGGCCACTGGAGATGGAATCCAGCGGCAGGTCTTCGCTTGGTCTGATGAAACGTACCGGAGCTGGATGCTTATTTTCCCACGTTTGCTCTCTCGCTCGCTGTGTGGGACTCTCTGTAGCTAGAGTGGATCTCATGAAACTCCGGCGGCTTTTTAAGCGGACAGTGGGCATTTCGTAGCGTGTGGAAAAGTACAAGTGGTTTATTCAATAAGTGCCGACTCCCCTTCATTGTTTCTCTAGTAGATGTATTAATATTTGTATTACTTCATAGTTTTCTAACTACTGTACATATAACGCAGGGTGGTTCTATTAGTAAAATAAAAATGAAGCCGAACTATTTGCCATCAAGATTTATGAGTAATAAAATAAAAAAAATACATTGCAATGGTCGACATCATCCCACTAATAGATGTCACATGTACGTTAATGTGGGTGACAGCGCAGTGACACAGTCGTTCAAGATATTTAAATTTTTAAAGTGGTAAAATCAGACTAGTAGTACCTAAATATGCACCTAAATTGGACCTATGGTGTTTGTGTACGATTACAAGGTGAAGAACAGTTTTAAAAAGTGGAATTTCACGTTATTTAAACAAAAATCATATGAGATCAACTGATTGTTCACGGGTGTTAAAAATTATTTTGAGGGTGGTGTGAAGAAGTGTCGGGCTGCGTATTGCGCTCGCTCGCACGCGTGCGTATTGGCTAGTTTCATCTCAGTCGCACTGTGTTACATAGATTTAAAATGAATTGTGTTATTTGCAACAAAAAAATTGATACAGCTGAATTGCTTAAATGCAATGGATGTAAGTTGGCATACCACTACAAATGTGTGAATTATGCAACAACTACATTCAAAGAGGAGCAGATACGGATCAGACGTAATTTCAAGTGTGATTCCTGTACAAATGTGACACAGCGTTTACGGATTACGGATGACACTCCCATACGTTCCCAACGCACGGCGATGATGGATAGTCTCCTAAATATAGAAGTAGACCAAACGTCAGAAAACTGTGGCTCTAAAATTGTAACATATGAAGACACAGATAAAGTAGTGGGTATTATGGAAAAAGTAAATAAAATGGTAATGGAAAAACTTGGTGATTTGGAAACGAAAATTATAAAAGAGATCAAGGACACGGTGAAGATTTTAGTGATAGAAAATACTAAATTGACACAAGAGTTAAGCGAAGTTAATAAAAAATGTATCTCGTATGAACAGGAAATTAATGCTTTAAAAAGTAAGGAAAATGAAATTAAAGGAAAGCAAACTACCGATTATATTGTAAACAAGGCAGGCGGGCCACGTCAGACGGTTGTCTGTGTTCCAGAGGTAACGGCTGTAACCGGGTCATCACCTGTGGTTGGCGTTGCGAGACGTGAGCGTAGTAACCTTAAACAGCAGACACAGGCTCCGCCGAAGTCTAATGTCAGTTATGCGGCAGTGGTCAAGCAATCAACAGAGAATGAAGGTAATGATAAGAAGCAATATACTTGGACGGAAGTTAAGAGTAACAAAAGGAATAACCCTATAAAAAAAGGAGGGAATGCATCGACTGTACTCCTGAAAGCAGTAGAACGGAAAAAGTTCCTTCACGTTTGGAGACTTGACAAAAGCACATCAGAAGATATGTTAAAGGACTATATTAAAAATGTACTGGATAACGACTCTGAAATTATTGTAGAAAAATTAAAACATAGAACTGAAAGGGACTACGCTTCATTTAAAATTGGCGTTACAGAAGGTAACTACAATAAACTTTGTGACTCGCAAGTATGGCCGTTAAATGTTGAGTTTAGTGAATGGATCTTTTTTCGTCGCTCAATCATCGCAGGTCAACGACAAACCAAGTAGGAGCATTAATATTTTATATCAGAACGTGGCGGGACTTAGGACGAAGACTATGCAGTTTTTATCTTTCATTGAATCATCGGCGTCGGATATATTCGCTATCACCGAAACCGGTTTAAACGAAAGTATTCAAAACGCAGAATTCGTGCTCCCTGGTTATCAAACATTGCGCTGCGATCGGGCGGATGGGCGTAAGCAGGGCGGCGTGCTTTTGGTGGCCGCACCGCAGTTTGAGTTGAGACGGGTGACGCTCCCTGATAGCATGGAAGCGAACATAAACAGTCACGCGTTCGAAATAATTTGTGCTTCTGTTTATGTAAATAATCGTTTTATGTTTACATGTTGTACTGTGTATATACCGCCAAGTACAGATGATAATGAATACATGTTAATGTTTAGTGTTTTAGAAAAATTGAGTTTAAAATATAAACAAAACTTAGTCATATTGGGTGATTTCAATTTGTGTTCATGTAGTCAAAATATTGTTAATTACTATGAATTTTTTATGGCCTTCTGTGAATTGATTCAGTATAATGCAATACCTAACTCTAACGGTAGACTGTTGGACCTCGTGTTGAGCGCGCGGGGCGGCGTGTTCGTGGGCGAGGCTCCGGCGGACGACAGGATGGAGCCGGTAGACCGCCACCATCCTCCGCTCGCCGTGCGCCTCGAACTGGGTGCGCGGGCGCCGCCGCGTGAAGTGCCTGCCCCGACTCTCGGGTCCCCCTCTTCTCCCATGCAGTGCTCACCGAGTCCGTTACCACGTAAACAATGGAATTTTAGTAAAGCTAACTTTGACTATTTATATGATTTGTTTACAAGAATAGATTGGAGCGATTTATATTCTTCTAGTGACCCTGAAATTATTTTAGATTTATTTTATGATAAGATTTACGAGATATTTGATCTATGTATTCCTTATAAGAATATCAACACTACACATAGGAATAGGTATATATATCCGGTATGGTACACGCCTCACATTATTAGGGAATTACGCTATAAGCATACGTTACATAAACGATATAAAAAAACCGGATCTCTTAGTGATTATGAAGCTTTTAGCAGGTGTAGGGCAGCAGTGAAGGTGGAGACTCTGCGAGCTCACGACCAGTACCGTGAGCGCGTACAGCATCATCTGGCTGTGGACCCACGGGCCTTTTGGAATTACATGAGAAGTAGAAAGGGTAACCAAGGTAAGCCCAGGTTAGTGAAAGATGACCACACCTTGTCAGAGTTGGAATGCGCGAATGAATTCGCTCAGTTTTTCCACTCGGTGTACAACCAGGAACCCGCTGAACTGAGCGTGGAGGCGGCCAGCTCGGTGGGGACACCGGCTCCGGGGGCGTGGGTGGACCTTACTAGCCTGCGTTTGGGGGATGTGAAGACCGCGCTGGCTCGTCTGCCTCCAAAGCGCTCCATGGGACCGGACGGCATACCAGCGTTCATTTTCAGGGATTGTCGCATGGTACTCACTGAACCTTTGCTGCATTTATTCAACACCTGCATTGAGACCGCAAAATTTCCAGAGCGCTGGAAACTAACGCGTGTGATACCCGTACCTAAAGGTAGTGGAGGCCCAAACCCAAGTAATTACAGGCCCGTGGCTGTGCTTAGCACTCCAGCTAAGGTGTTCGAGGCAACCATTCACAACCGCTTATACGGACAGATAGACAATCAGCTATCTGATGCGCAACACGGGTTCCGACCTGGGCGGGGTACTACGGGCAATCTGCTTCATTTAATGTCGTGTTTGGTGCCAGCGGTGGACGCTGGGCTACAGGTAGATGTGGCGTACTTTGATATTCGGAAAGCATTTGATACTGTTGATAATGACGTGCTTTTATCACGACTAGCTAGCGTTGGATGTACGCCGCATACACTGTCCTTCTTTTCCAGCTACTTGCGGGACAGATGCCAATACGTTGACTGTGGGGGACACCTTTCTGAACCATATTTCACGAGATCTGGAGTGAGTCAAGGCAGTAACTTAGGGCCTCTTCTCTTCATACTCACGATAAATAGCTTACCGGAGGAGGTCAAACATTCGGTGCCCCTTCTTTTCGCAGATGATCTTAAATTGGTACGAGTTATTAAGGACCACATAGATCATGATGAACTACAGCAAGACGTAGATAGGATTGTGAGATGGAGCTTACAAAATAAACTTTACTTTAATGTAGCTAAGTGCTCGGTGATATCGTTCAGCCGTGCACACAACCCAAGTCACTACCAATATCACATGGAAGGGGTCCCTTTGCGGCGTATAACCGAGGTTAAGGATTTGGGCGTGCGCTTTGGCACGGATTTAAATTTCCGTGACCATATCACCGGTGTCTGTAAAAAGGCTTTCAGAAATTTAGGGTTTGTCTTACGTCAAGCAAACCAGTTTACTAGTATTGCGGCGTTAAGGGCGTTGTATGAGGCTCTCGTGAAGAGTCACCTAGAATTCAATGCGCTAATCTGGTCTCCACACGAAGACAAATATAAGGTTATGTTGGAGCGTACCCAGAATAAGTTCCTTCGATTTTTATATTGGAAACAGTATGGTGTCTATCCGGGCTATCCGTGGTTGTATCCTACGTTGTTCGTTCTGGGTATGACAGGATATTATAAGCTGGAAGTGAGGAGGGAGGTGACTATGGCCACCTATTTGTTTAAAGTGTTTCGTGGGCTTATACACAACCCAGCTATCCTACGGGAAGTAGGGCTGTGTGTACCGGAGGAGTACGCGTTGAGGCGGCGGCGCCCCCCGTTGCTGCGAGTGTGTCGCGCGCGTACCAACTTGCTGCAGAGGGCGCCGCTGACGCGGGCGCTGCGTGCGCTTAATGTGATGGCTGACAGATTAGATTTGTGCTTGTTTTCATGCTCCCTGAATGAATTCACAAGGGCTAGTTACTGTGTTTTGAGCGAAGGAATCTAGGTAATGATATAATCTGATTATGTATCGCTGGTATTAAATAATATATTTTAATGAATTAAATTGTATTTTCATCATCTGACATTAAATTATTGTGAACTTGACATTAAATATGTAATTTTGACAATTGATTTGAAGTACTATTATGACATTATTGATCGAATTATTATTTTTACACTATGAATTGAAGTATTATTTTGACTTTATTAACTTAATTATTACTTTGACATTATTATTTGAATTATTACTTTGACATCATCAACTGAATAATTATTATTTCTGATATGACATGTTTATGAATAATATTTGAAATAGTAATTATATCTATTTTAATTAATAATATGTTGTGGAATTATTGTTTAGTTTTTTGAAGCATGATTATGTGTGATTATGATAATGTAAATGACAATATTGTAAATGAAATTATTAAAATTATGTTGCTACTCTGTCGCATTGGGTCTGCCTGTAATGACATTGTATGTATGAAATAAATAAATAAATAAATAAATAAACATACTAGGGTCACATTAAGAATAACTAGTAAACAATGTGCTTCAGCTGCTAATAATCTTCAAACTTGCTTATATCGTTCCAGTAAGACCTAAAAGATTACAGAATTAGTATAAATATCAATAGGTGTAACTATGATTGACCCTCAAGCAAAAAAAAAGTATTTTGTTTTCTATAAAATGCTAATAGTAATTGACATTTTCATATCTATCTCAATATTCTTTAGAGGAGCGCACTTAGGGGGTCTTTCAGGAGTACATTTAGGGGGTTTTTTCAGGAGTGCATTCAGGGGGTATTTCTGGAGTGCAATCGGGCGTATTTTAAGGAATGGAAGGTGGTATATCAGAATCAGATTCAGGTGCACTTTCTGTTGGGGTGTTACTAATACTTTGAGTGGTACTCTCCGTGGTACTTTTAATGGTAGTTTCAGTGGTGCTTTCGGTGGTACTTACAGTGGATGTTTCTTTTAAATCATATAATTCACAATTATTTTTAGATATTCCAGGCGGTATATAACGGAAAGAATCCACTACGACTGTTGAAGTTGAAGATGCCATACCGAGAAAAACAAGCTGAAACAAAACATAAATTAATCAGATATTATTTTCTTCACGGACGATTATTTTATTATTATTAACACATAATAATAAAAAAGAAGACATAGAAAGAAAAATAAAACCCGGTCAAGCGCGAGTCGGACTCGCGCAACGATGGTACGGAACCATCTTTGTTAAGCTACATAAACACACATAAACTCACGCATATATCTCCGAAGGGGTAAGCAGAGGTGCTAGCACCCACATTTCACCAGTTTATGTTTAGGTCTCAACAGGGCACTAATAAACCTGAGATAAATACACAAATAGCTTCGAAAAACATCGAAAAGTCAATGGTGTGTGCCATAGTAAACTTGGGATCGAACCCGAGACCTCGTCTCAGCAGTCCATTACCCATACCACTAGGCTACCGCGGTTACATCTCAGCTACATACCGTAATATATTTTGAATGCGTTGACTTAGAAGTCTGATTTTTGCACAGTTTAAGATCTTATAGACTTGAGGATGTGGTATAAATTTCAACTTAATACGTCCACGCATTTCTGAGAAAAAGGTCTTGACAGACACACAAGTAAGACACGATGGTCGGTCGGGGGGTGAAAGGTGGAGCCGCCTGTCACCCTGGCAGAAACAGACCCCGGCGGCGGCGTGCCTGGCGTGCCTCCCCGTTTTCCGGGAACGAGTTGGGGACTCTGTAGTCCCCACACACCCGAGGAGAGGGCCAGATCCTGAGAGATGGCCCTGGGTCGGCCGTGGTGTGAGAGATATGCCTGTAAACCTCACCTTCGGCAACCGAAACGACCCACAGGCAGCGTACGTTTTAGTCGGTTCGAGTCCGAGATAACCTCCTTCTCCGGTTCCGGTGGGGAGGTATCCGTGGGGATTTTGCGCACGTAAAAAAAAAAAGTAAGACACGATGGTATTCTCGTCCCAATTGAGCAGTCCGATTGGGGAAGTATCTCCACCCTACAGAATAACCTCATGTTGTGTGAGCTCACTGGACCGTTTTTGTGCTGTCATTGGGAAGACTAAAGGCTTGTCCTGATTGTGTCTTCTGCACTGACGGCGTTCTTACAGGGTTGGTAGCACAGATGTGACTCCTCTGGTGTTGCACACGTTCATAGGTCACTGTAACCACTTTCCATCAGGTGGGGTGTGTACTTTTCTGCCACCTATGTTGAATAAAAAAAGAGACAGACAGACGGACAACGAAGTGATCCTATAAGGGTGCGTTTTCTTTATTTGAGGTACGGAACCCTAAAAAGATATTGAATCCGTGACGGGGAATAACCTAATCTTTCTGTTGATAATAACTCAATAAACGTTATAGTAACATACCAGAAATTTTCTGTAAAGTTATTTTTGGCTTTCATAGACCGGTAAGCCACTGGTAATTATAATAACAGGTTTGCATTTATTGGAACACGATGGTATATAGTACCGGAATTAGAACCAACATATATTATATTATATGTAATTAGGAATGATATTATGCACATTGCATGTTTTTAATGTGCGTGATACTCTTTTTTAATGTGCGCAATATCCCCTCGGATACCCCCACCACCGGGCCCGGTGGGGGAGGTTATGTCGGACTTGAACCGACTAAAACGGCTGTGCGGGCCGCAAGTTGCCGGAGGTGAGATTATCTGAGACATATCCCTCGCACCCTGGCCGGCCCAGGACCACCTCTTATGAGACGGCCCTCTTCAGGTGTGGGGACCATGGAGTTCCCATCTCATCCCCGGATATTTGGTGGCGCGAATCGCCCACCACCTCCGCGGCCTGCTTTTGCTAGGGTGACAGGCGGCTTCAGTCGTCACCTCCAGGCCCGCGCTCAAGGGGGACGGAGGTCAGGGCACGCCGTAGTGGCGGCGGTAAGACCCATCATGGGGGAGTGGCTAGAGAGGCCACACGGCCGCCTCTCGTACCGTCTGAAGCAGTGACGCATTTCCGGGGACGAGTTGGGGACTCTGTAGTCCCCACACCCGAGAAGAGGGCCAGATCGTGAGAGATGGCCCTGGGTCGGCCGGGGTGCGAGGGATATGCCTGTCAACCTCACCTTCGGCAACCAAAGCGACCCACAGGCGGCGTGCGTTTTAGTCGGTTTGAGTCCGACATAACCTCCTTCTCCGGTTCCGGTGGGGAGGTATCCGTGGGGATTTTGCGCACGTACAAAAAAAAAAAATGGGGACGGAGGTCATTTTGCGACCAATGTGCGTGATACTGTAATAAAAATATTATAAACTAGAATACTTACATGACCTTTGAACGGACGCAAGCCAAGCACTCTTATTCTCATGGTATACCAACCACCTGGATAAGTATTTCCAGTGATTTGATCTTGACCTGCATTGGAATCCATCTCATCAAATACCATTACAAGTACCATATCGTCGGCAGCAAGATTTTCCATATAGATATTTACTTCAACAATTCCATTTGGATTCATTGTAAACGAGAGAGAAGACACGCAGTTGAATCCTTGCGCGTACATGAACTGTGTACTGCTCTCGTGGAAGGGCATCACGGATGTATCTTCAAATCTTCCGATATTCCATGGCAACAAGCCAGCGCAGAAACCATTAGTTGTAAAGAATTCATCAAAATCCTTTTCAAATTTATATCTTATACAGGATTTACACGCACGGGTCTCCAACAGACACCATGACATTGCCAGTAAAATAACTTTACGCATCATTTTGACTCGCAATTCTAAATAGTCTAAAGCATAATTATGTATGCTAATATATTCGAAATTTCTGTAGATTAAGCTTCAAACACTTCTGCCGTAATGATTCATATCGTCATTGATGAGATGCTATCAAACATATCAAGTGCGATAATCTAGATAATTTGTACTTGTAACTAAAATTAACTGCGGCAATTTCCTATGAAGTTATGGCAATTATGAACTCAAAAATAAGGCATTAAAATGTTTATTTGCCTGTCATTCGAAGAAAATTCTAAAACCTTGGTTGTGTTCTTCATGAATTTAAATACAATAATAAATTGATGTTTCCAATTCGTAGGTAACGGTCTATACAAGGTTACTGATAACTCGACGTATTCTTGGCAGGGGGATATGTTAGAGGACCCAAAATAGTAGAGGTAACCCTGTATATTTTTTTGCGAAAATGTGTGGTGGCGTAGATAGACCGCCAGCATCATGGATATAGAAGGAAATGAGAGGATCCTCACATTACCTAAAAAAATAACTACGGGTCCATTTTTAGGGTTTCATATCTCACAGTAAAAAATGACAACCGCATAGGATTTTTTTATATAGGACACGTCAATTAGACTTCGGCTGGCCTGATGGTAAGCTGAAGGCAAAGTCTCAGAAAAGAGGGTCACCATTACATACATACACCATGTTACAAGTGTGACACTCAGCTTGACAGCCTCATCATATGCTTTTTCACGCACCGCTTAAAGTTGGTTTAATGTGTGTCTGTCTGGATGTCAAGACCTTTTTCTCAAAAACGTGTAGACGTACGTATCAAGTTGAAATACATACCATATACCCAGGTGTATATCGTGAGAGATGGCCCTGGGTCGGCCGGGGTGCGAGGGATATGCCTGTCAACCTCACCTTCGGCAACCAAAACGACCCACAGGCGGCGTGCGTTTTAGTCGGTTCGAGTCCGTCATAACCTCCTCCACCGGCTCCGGTGGGGAGGTATCCGTGGGGATTTTGCGCACGTAAAAAAAAACCCAGGTGTATAGCGTCTTAAAACTATCCAGACGAGAAGGAAACATATGCCTTCAATGATTGCACCTACTCTCGAGGTAGTTAAACACAGCTCATCTTACAGTGCAGTCAAACTATTTAATAGTCTTCCCCTAGACATAAGAAACGCTGTTTATACGAAGGAGTTCGAAACCATACTTAAGGCATTTCTTGTACAAAGGTGTTTCTATTTAGATGATGAATACATGAAGTGACATGGTTCAGGTGTACATGCATTTTTTTTATATAGGACACGTCCATTAGACTTCGCCTTGCCTGATGGTAAGCTGAAGGCAAAGTCCCAGAAAAGGGGGTCACCATTACTTACACATACCGTGTGACAATGGTGACACTCAGCTTGACGGCCTCATCATATGCTTGTTCACGCCCCGCTTAAAATACCCGGGACTGTAGGAAGAAGGAAACACGTGAGCTGGTAATGAATTCCAGGCCTTAATGATGCGACAGAGGAAAGAGTCTCCGAACCGCTTGGTTCTTGAACGGATGTTTTGCACCGTGTGCGGATGACATCTTAAGACCTCCACGTGTTGTCCTGTGTAGGAAAGGGCAGGGTGGGACTAATTGGAAGAGCTCATCAGAACTCTCTCCATGGTAAAGACGGTAAAATACAGCCATGGACGCAACATCTCTACGCATCTGTAAAGGTTCTAGGGTGTTCGTGACCTCAGGATTCCCAATGATGCGGACCGCACGTTGCTGCAACCTGTCGAGAGCATCTAGTAAGTACTTTGCTGAACCATCCCAGAGATGCGAGCAGTATTCCACACAGGAGCGAATATGTGTCTTGTATAGAAGACACCGCTGCTCCGGCGTGAAAAATCGTCTCACTCTGTTCAGGACTCCGAGTTTTCGTGAGGCTGTTTTGATGATACTTTCGATGTATTTTTTGTTATTCAGGTTGCAGCGAACATCCATACCTAGGATATTGAGATTGTCCTGCAGTGGCAGTGGCGTGCTCTGAAGAGTGGGGAGGGGAAGGAAAGAAAAATATAATAAATAAATATTGTAATTTATAATTATTTTTGACCTTATGTATTGATCTGAGTGCTTGCATGGATTTTTATATTTTATTATTCAATTAAATCTGTATCTTGACATTTTGTAATTTGGAATTTTTGCTTGACTTGACATACTTACTTAATAATTCACTTTTTAATTGGTGTCAGTCTCATTGTTCATAAATTTAAGGAATACTAAACTTAGACTAAGATTTCTATATTTTCAATACAATGTAACATTGTTCAGAAAAGTAAATAAATAAATAAATATTCAAAAATTACACTATTTTGTAGTTTATCCAATTTTGTACGGAACCCTCTGTGTGCGAGTCCAACTCGCACTTGACAGACTTTTTTAGGTAATAGGTACCCCTATTATAGTTTAGTATTATAGATATATAGTGCACCGAGTATTCAGGGCGTTCCATGGGTGGTATAACCCTCATAGGGTCGAGCCCGTTTTATAGGGCAACGCTAGTCAGAATGCAGTGAGTAATCTCATGTCCATTCTGTCCTTCCCTTCCTGTCCCCTCCTACAGTTCCCAGTCATTTATGTGGGGAATGAAAAAGGTGTCTGCAATGGTGACCCTCTTTCCGGAAACTTTGCCATAAGCTTATCTTATCCTATATAAAAAAAGAGATCTGACTAAGGCAATGACGTGGAAATCTGGATGTTTACCAAAGATATACGGAATGCTCCAGTCAATATGATAAGCAATATCGTGTCATCTTCCGCGAAGCCTGTGAAGCCCCCAGTAAGGTTCTTCGGGGCGAAGCATAGCTGGCTGCTCTGGCCAGTACTCGGCACGCACAATGGCCCAAAAAAGGAGGCTAAATGCGGACAAAAGAGCCCATTTCCATACCGTGTCATCAGCGTAGCTTATGTTATTTATGCACACAACGTCAATAAAAAAACTAATGTTAGTATTTTCAAGCTTAGTAATAACCTATTTATAAACAATTTAGAGGATAAACCACCTTACTTAGGCCTTAGCACCGCATTCCAATCCGTAGACGTCTGAGCGCGCATCTGACTGCTGGAGCGCCTGCATACCAGCTTGACCCCTTCGACCCGGTGCAAAGACGGGCGTTAAGGCTGGTTGACAATCCTATACATGCAGGTAGTGTGGAACCTCTTAGCCTTAGGAGGGACTTTGCCTCGCTATGTGTGTTCTACCGCCTATGCAATGGTTTATGCTCAGATGAATTGTTTGACATGATACCCACAGCTATATTCTATCATCGCACCTCTCGCCATAGGCAGGGAATTCATTTTTTTTTTATACCACTTAGTTGGCAGATAAGCACACGGCCCACCTGATGGAAAGTGGTTACCGTGACCTATGGACGTCTGTAACACCAGAGGAGTCACAATCGCGCTGCCAACCCTGTAAGTACAGAGTTTCTGTGCCGTCAGTAGAAGACAAAGCAGGACAAGCCTTTAGTCTTCCCACTGGCAGCACAAATTCTCCAGTGAGCTCTGGCTACCCTACTCACCGCTGGGAACACAACACGAAGTTATTATAGCCGCGGTATTCTGTAAGGCGGAGGTACTACCCCAGTCGGACTGCTCAATCGGGCGGAAATACCGCCGTGTCCTACCTCCTCCATCCTCACACATTGCGAACTGAGACGGTGCGTACTGTGCGGTATGAAAGAAACTTCATCCCACGCACACTCAAGCTGTGGGAATGGTTGTCTAAATTAAAGCACAGCTTTAAATGTTATACAGGAAATCAGGTAGTATTGCAGACATACTAGCCTTGATGAAACCAGTTGAGGTACATTTTAAAGTGAGCATCCAGTAGTCACAGCGAACTTAACGAGGGAGGGCTAACTGTACAATTCCCCGGTGTATACATGCTAACACTGAAACATATTTTTTTTGAGGCTTGAACTCAGCAATGTGGGGTTCTTCAAGAGGGGCATCAGAAGGTTACTTCGTGGTCGGCAGCGCGAGGGTAACACCCCTGGTGTTGCATACGTCCATAGGCCACGGTAACCACTACCCATCAGGTGGGCCGTGTGCTTGTCTGCCACCTAAGTGGTATAAAAAAAAACCTTACTTTTCCAACCAATATTTATTAAACAGAAATACATTCTCACGTAGTATATTTGTATCGCATAGTATCTTCTGCCACAGCCTATTTTACTAGACAAGATGTTGTAGACAAAAGTTTTTGACAGATCCAACAAAGTGTATTTCTAGCTGTATAGGACTGAATAGTTAACATGAGACGAAGAATAGCACTTTCAGAAACTGAGCGTCATGTTACTGTAGGCGCTGACCTAACTGTTGGTCAAGCAGACTGTCAAGCACTTCACCAATGACAGTCGCAAGTAAATTTGGCCTATAATTAGACAAATTCGACAAGTCACTAGTATTATCCTCTACGATAGGAATTAATTCCATATTATTAAATCATCTGGTAAGGCGCTAAGCCTAACACAGGTCACTCTTAGTATATACTTCTTCATCCTAGCGTTAATTCCAGTCGTATCCGAAGTTTCCGCCACGGAGTTTTAGTGTTAGAGCCGATATCACAAAGTCTAGTCTGATCTGATTCCTAGATGATGTCTTTTTATTTTTTCTTTTTCATACCACTTAGGGGCAGACAAGTGCACGGCCCACCTAATAGAAAGTGGTTAACGTGGCCAATGGACGTGTGTAACACCAGAGAAGCCACACTCTCGCTGCCGACCCTGTACGCACAGAGTTTCTGTGCCGTCAGTGTAGAGGACAAAGCAGAACAAGTGTTTAGTCATCCCACTGACGCGCGCCGCCGCGGTGGCCTGCTTCTGCCAGGGTGACAGGCGGCTCCACCTGTCACCCCCAGGTCTGCGCTCATAGAGGGCGGAGGTCGTTCATCGACCTCCGACGACCAATTAATTAAAGACCCATCTAACGATACACATATCATCTTGGAATCAGATCAGACTTGAGTTAGTGATATCGACAATGGTACTATTTGGGATTCGCTTTTTCCAGTCTAATTGCGGGTTGAGCAACAAAATACCATAGTTATAATAACCTCGTTTTGTTTCCGGCGGTGAGTAGGGTAGCCAGAACTCATTGGAGAAATTTTGTGCTGTCAGTAGGAAGACCAGAGGCTGGTCCTGATTGTGTCTTCTGCACTGACGGCACAGAAACTATCTGTTCTTACAGGCGTGTAACTCCTGTTGCACACGTTCATAGGTCACGGTAACCACTTTCCATCGAATTGACTGCCACCTAAGTTGTACATAAAAAAACTGAATTTCGATATTCTTCATGAACCGACTGCCACTGGCCTTCACAACACATCGGCGATTTCGAAGTACCGCAGTTTAGGCTAGTTGTTGGCTTTCTTAGAGCTCTATCAACCCCCCCTCAATGACTGCCATAGATGTTCGTATAATAACCAGCACCGATGTCTTAACGTGCTCTCCAAGGCACGGAAATGTCCAGACCAATGCAAATAGACATATTCAGGCCTACAAACGTTTGTTCTGAATGGGAATCGAACCCGCACCTCTTACGTAGCAGTTCACTACCAATACGGCACAGAGGCTGTACCTACTCTCGGTATACGTGGCTCACATACTGCAAGTGCTCGGTACTAAGACTATCCATGGCCCGGGGTTTTTTTTTTATATAGAACACGTCAATTAGACTTCGCCTTGAATGATGGTAAGCTGAAGGTAAAGTCTCAGAAAAGAGGGTCACCATTGCTTACATATACCATGTGACAATGGTGACACTCATCTTGACGGCCCCATCGCAGTCTACTGCTGGACTAGGCCTCTCCCAATGTTGGTAGGCTACGCCAGAGCCTAATGTTTCCACGCTGGCCAGACGGGTTGGTACAGAATTTTATGTCAAGTTTTCCTTCTCTCGCAATGATATCTATCACCTGCGTATTATTCCGTTAGTCGCCTCTTATTCGCCGCCTTCGGATGAGTTGGAGTAGTGATACTTGTATTCTTTCTCCGTTACTACGTGACTAAACCATGATTTTATTCTTATTAGGGTTATATACTTAGCAGAGAACCTGATACTGATACTGAGATATCTCAGTAACGATACCCAGCACAAGCAGGGCAGGCAAAAATGAATATAAATAAAACAACATACAATTTGAAGTATTTTTCATTGTCTCCTCTTATCTTAAATGTATAATTATGTCTATTAATAATAAAGCTGCTGGATTATGATAGGTTGACTAATTTGACTAATTACATTGACGACTGGTAATCTGAAGTTTTTTTTTATTGTTATTGGCTATTGTAGGCCTTATCGAGAGAGTTTGAAGTTATCTAGAAGGCGTTTTGATCACACAAGTCTAGCTATAACATCGACAGATTTAAAATCATTTTTTTTTGGATAACTATCCGAGAGCAAGTAAGAGTCGGCTATGGTGCACATTAAGAGAGGCCTATGTCCAGCAGTGAACTGCAATAGGCTAATTTTATTGTTGAACAATATGCGAATCATTATACTGAAATACCAATGTTAGAAAGTATACAAGTTGATATCGCCAATTGGATGTAGAGGTCGCTTCAATTGGACACTCAAAAGGCTCTATGGAGGATGAGGAGTACTGTAAGAATACTTCTCTCCTTAAAATATGATCAGGGGAAATGTTGTTCAACACTTTTTTGATAGTGTGAAATCCCCTAAGATTCCCCCCGGTTGACCCAGGGCCATCATAGTGACCCTCTAGGGTATGGAACTACTGTGTCCCCTCATATGCTAAAACTCCCGGGTGCTGTGCTCTCTACAATAGAGGGAGAGGGATAATGACAGCATAATGGCTTCCATGGCTACAGTAAAAATGTTGTCAGACTATTTGCCGTAGAGATCTATAATTCTCGAGGAGGTAGGACACGACGGTATTTCCGTCCGAATTGAGCAGTCTGGCTGGGGAAGTACCCCCACCCTACAGAATACCACGGCTATAATAACCTCATCTTGTGTTCCTGGTGGTGAGTAGGGTAGCCAGAGCTCACTGGAGAGTTTTTGTGCTGTCAGTGGGAAGACCAAAGGCTTCTCCTGATTTTGTGTTCTGCACTGAGGCCACATAAAATCTCTGTTTTTACAGGGTCAGCAGCACGGATGTGACTCCGCTGGTGTTACACACGTTCATAGGTCACAGTAACCACTTTCCATCAGGTGGGCCGTGTGCTTGTCTGCCACCTAAGTTGTATAAAAAAAAAAGAAACACAGTGAAAATCATCACAGTATAAAGTAGGAAAATGTCATTTCTGATAATCTTCAATTCATAATGACCTTGAATCGCTTATAATTGCAGTAAAAATCTATTAGATTACAGAAGTATTAGAAGTATCAATATATAATGTAAAACTATATTATGGTACACTACGAGCAAAATAATAATCCTTTGTTAACTATAAAACACTAATAGTAATTGACATTGTCATGTCTATCTCAATAGTCTTTAGAGGAGCACATACAGGGGGCCTTTCAGGAGTACATTCAGGGGGTCTTTCGGGAGCACATTCAGGAGGTCTTTCGGGAGTGCATTCAGGGCCTTCCGTTGGGGGATTACTAGTACTTTGAGTGGGACCTTCAGTGGTACTTGCAGTGGTACTTTCAGTTGTACTTTCAGTGGTACTTTCAGTGGTACTTGCAGTGGTACTTTCAGTGGTACTTGCAGTGGTACTTTCAGTGGTACTTTCAGTGGTACTTTCAGTTGTACTTTCAGTTGTACTTTCAGTGGTACTTGCAGTGGTACTCTCAGTGGTACTCTCAGTGGTACTCTCAGTGGTACTTTCAGTGGTACTCTCAGTAGTACTTTCAGTTGTACTTTCAGTTGTACTTTCAGTGGTACTTGCAGTGGTACTCTCAGTGGTACTCTCAGTGGTACTCTCAGTGGTACTTTCAGTGGTACTTGCAGTGGTACTTTCAGTGGTACTTTCAGTGGTACTTTCAGTGGTACTCTCAGTTGTACTTTCAGTGGTACTTTCAGTAGTACTTTCAGTGGTACTTTCAGTGGTACTCTCAGTGGTACTTTCAGTGGTAGTTTCCGTAGTCGTACTATCTGTCGTTGTTGTCTGTTCGTATAATTCGCAATGACTGTCAGACATTCCTGGTGGTATATACCTGAAAGAATCTACTAAGATCTTTGAAGTAGAAGATGCCATACCGAGAAAGGAAAGCTGAAACAAAACAAAACAAAAATAAATAAATTGGTAATTATTTTTATTAGGGTCATTGTAATATTGATTACATAATACAAGGAAATTAATTGTATAATAATACAGATAAAATAAACAAAATAAGTACAAAAATAAGTGTAAAACCAATTTTGTACGCAATTACATGATCTACAACTGTCCAATCTACTTTAGCGATAGCACTTGCTGTTTAGAAGTAAAATACGAGAATACAATAATGTTGACCTTTGACCTTGGAAATACACACATCAACAAAGTCTAGGGAACAAGGACATTTCTAGTTTTTATTTAAAAACCCTTTCTTGTAATAGTGAGTGTTTTATATCAATAGAAGGGTATTTTTATACCGTTTTTAATTTTAATTTTAATAAAAACATTTTCATACCAATTTTTTTTTTTTAAGAAAGAATTGAATAGTGCCAATATTGAGTATTACAACCTTCTATGATTAGGCACAAAAATAACGAGGTAGTAAGAAATACAGTAATTAACCGTACTTTAAACGTTTTTAATAATCTGTAGGACCTCCTAAAGCATTAGCAACAGCTCGACAACGGCGTGGCATACTTAGTATGAGATTGTCAATCATCGTCTGTGGAATATGGCTCCATACACTGCGAATGTGTAAAAAAAAGTTGTTCTTCAGTGTTCAGATTTTCCAAAGAATCACTGAAAGCTCTTCTCCCAAGCAAATTCCAGGCATGCTCTATGGGATTGAGGTCGGCAGACTGAGCAGGCCATTCCAACGTCGTCATATTGTGCTCGCTTAACGCATTGACCACTACCCTCGCGGTGTGTGACCGTGCATTATCTTGCATGAACATAAAATCTTGACCGAACTGCTGTCGATGAGAGATTACCATGGGGTGTATAACCTCCTGAATGTATTGGTTTGCATTCAAATTGCCCCGTATCCAAACGAGGTCGGTCCTTCCACCAAGGCGAATTCCAGCCCATACCATGATTGTTCCACCTTGGTAAGGATGAACTTCTTGCGGATTCTGGAGACGACTCCGACGTCCAGGAACTCGCCATATACGCACTCTTCTCGAATCAGGATGAAAACCGAAGCAAGATTCGTCGGAAAACAGAACCCGTGCCCATTGATGGTCGGTCCACTGTAAATGTGCGTTAGCCCACAATAAGCGACGACCTCGATTTCCACGTCGAAGAGCTGGAACCCTAAGCGGTCTGCGAGCATAAAGATTGGCTTCGTGTAGTCTTGTTCTGACAGTTTGATCGCTAATAACCACTTGATGCTGAGACTGGAGGCCTGCGACCAACTGACGAGCAATAATCGTGGGTTGCCGCCTTGCGGAATTTTGCAAGAAACGATCTTGTCGCGGGGTAGTAACCCTATTTTGTCCCCTGTGACGTTCGGCAACATCCCCTGTAGACCTGTAGCGTACCCATAATCTGCAAATTACGCTTGGTTGGGTGTTGACAGCATCTGCTACGTCGCGTTGAGTTCGTCCAGCTTGCAGCATACCAACAGCCCTTTACATCTCTTCGCGACTTAAATGACGACGTGACATGATGACTACAGTCACAAAAATGCACAAACCATACGTAAAAGACGTATTATTGATAATAAACGTTATTTACAATCAAAAAAAATAATTTTTATTTTGCCTCAGAGAAACTGCACAATCAAACACTTAAAAGTTTTCCCTCCATATTCGAAAATCATTACTTATTTAAATTTATTTTTAAATTTCGAACAACTCTGTAATCTACTTTATTCTATTTTTATTTATTTGCTGCCAGTTATTTGCAAAACAAGATTTACACGAAAAAAAATAATTGGGATCATCTTGTTCCCTAGACTTTGTTGAGGTGTTTAAATGCACATTTCCAATCGATTGGGACTTTTGGTATTTCTTGTATTAGGGTTTATTTAAGATCCCTACCAATTTTTAGCTCTATGGGAATTAATGGAAACTTACCATTAGGACCAATACAATGAAAGAAAGAAAGCAAATAAATTCGCATTTCATTTCATGTAGATAAAACTTTTTTAAGAAAGGCCGATATGTTACTGCATATATACAGGAACTATACGGTTCTATTGATTGAAAATGTATCGTCATCCAGTATAAAGGTTAGATCAATTCCACTTAATTTGACCCCACAAGCAGGCCAAACTATACTTAACTAATGAAATGAAGTACCGTCTTCGTCACCATGAAACTCCAAATTTCATGAGAAAGACAATTATTTCTAATGATCTTGGCGCATCGTGTACAACAACTTCGGTTTCAACTGCACACTCACTTTAAGTAGGGTAAATTAAAATAAATTAAACCAGTTACATATGTACATGTTTTTGACACAAAATGCTTAAATATTAATTACTTAGCTTAACTAAACTTAACCTCAACTTAAATAGTAAAAGTGATCAACAACATGCAACAAATAAATTAAATATGTTAATGTAGTTTAATGAGGTCTCGATAACATAGATTTGTTCTGTACAAGCTCGAATGTAATTAAAAGACGCATGGGTGACGAGTTCTTTGGGGAAGGTGCTAGACACTGTCGCAGATATCAGTCAGTGTAGTGACACCTACTGCAGACCTATTAATGTACTTTTGTATTTTGTATCTTCTTATATATTTTCTTTCCTTTTGTTGTAATATGTATAGTATTTTTCGTATCGTTTAGTTATTTATAGTATTGTAAACGTAATAAATAAATATTTACATGTGTAGGCTTGTAATTAGCAATATGATTAACATAGTGTATCTATATATTATTGTTATTAGTTACAGACGTCCTAAAAGTAATAAATAAAAATAAAATAAATAAAATATTACGAAATAAGGTCAGTATTCCAGGCCCTCGATTATATTAAAGCAAAACAGTCATACCACAAACTCTGAAAAAATGGCATGAAATTTTCGACTTTATTACACTTATTCATTTAAATTGCAAAAAGCCTTTTAATTTTCAACTTTAACCGCGTTACTTTAAAGTCTATAATTAAATTTATTTTTTAGCACTATCTGTGGTATGACAGTGGTGTTGCGTTAGCAGAATTGAGGCCCAGAGCGATACTCAGTCCTGAATCTCGATTTATAAGCCTTACGTCTGAATTCTCTATAGTTTTTTTTTTTTTTTTTTGTTCTTTAATCTGCGATCAGTCCTTTTTTTTTTTAATCAACTATGAGCAGATGTGTATGGTCAGTAGGTGTTTGGGGAAAAGGGATCCTTCGATCTCTTCCTCCTTCAGTCACGAATCCAGCTCGATTATGTGGTTCCTTTTTAGCCGCTTGGTGTAGTTTATGTTCGTGAGTTCTACAGCCAGGGGGTTTGGATGCATAGCTATTCGCTGTTTGTAGGTGGCTGAGAATATCTTAATTTCTTCGCTGACTGTATTTATTTTGAGCTCTTCGTGCAGTTCACTATTCCTCAGGAACCATGTAGCATTTGCCAAACTTCTCAGAATGCCATTCTGAGCTCTTTGTATAATTGCGACATTGGATTTGCATGCGGATCCCCAGAGCTGGATGCCATATGTCCAAACAGGTTTCAGTACGACCTTATATACAAGGAGTTTGTTGTCTATACTCAGTACTGAGTTTCTTCCAAGCAACCAATGGAGGTTTCGAGATTTCAAGTTCAATTCTTCTCTTTTTTTTTGTATGTGTGTTCTCCAGGTGAGTCTCCGATCCAGGTGCATACCCAAGTACTTAACTGAGTCCTTGTGCGGCAATGTGGTATTTCCCAGGTATACGGGAGGGCAGTCTCCTGTGCGTAATGCAAACGTGATGTGAGTAGACTACAAAGTGGCGAATAAAACCCAGTGCCACAAGGCACTGGGTTTTATTCGCCACTTTTTTAACCACTGCTCTATTTTATCTAACTCTTGCTGGAGGATTCGAGAGGCCGTGCTGCGATTACTACTGCTTGCAAGGATGGCAGTGTCATCTGCGAATGTAGCAGTTACTACGGCTGGTGATTCTGGTAGGTCACATGTGAAGATAGTATACAGCACTGGCCCCAGTACCGATCCCTGCGGTACTCCCGCTTCTATTTCGTGGAACCTGGAGGTGCAATCGCCATCTTTAACTTGAAATATTCTTCCAGAGATATAAGATTTTAGTAACTCGAAGTACGCATGGGGTAGCAGGGTTTTGACCTTGCAGAGTAATCCCTTATGCCAGACCTTATCAAACGCCTGTTGGATGTCCAGGAAAGCTGCCGAGCAATATTCCTTATGTTCCAGGGTCTTCCTTATATGGTCAACGACTCTGTGCACCTGTTCTATGGTGCCGTGCTTCTGTCTGAATCCGAATTGGTGGTCCGGAATTACATATCTTTCCTGCATGGTTTTAAGGATTCTTACTAGCAGAACCCTTTCAAATAGCTTGGAGGTAACAGGTAGGAGGCTAATTGGTCTATATGAGCCAACTTCGTGGATCGGTTTTCCATCTTTGGGGATCATTATGATTTGGGAGATTTTCCATATGGTTGGATAGTAACCTACTCTCATAATACTATTGAAAAGGATCGTGAGGAAGACTATCCCTTTTCTTGGCAGTTGAAGAAGAACCTCCTTGGTAATATAATCAAACCCCGGGGATTTTCTGTTGTCAAGTCGAGATAAGAGCATAAATATCTCACGACGGGTCGTATATTTAATGGGAATGTCTAACTGGAAGTCCTGGTTCAGTATGTCATCTATGTCAGAGTCATTGCCAATGCCTTCATTGGGTTGGAATACCTTAGCTAGGTGGTTTGCAAAGGTTTCTATTCTTTGTTGTGGAGTTCTAGCCCACATACCACCTTCTAGTTTGAGGGGTGGTCTGGTGTATTTTGGTTGGTCTAAGTCTGACGTTGCCTTCCACAATGAATAATTTGTAGACTTGGTTGCTGTCAATGATTCTAGTCGCTGTGCTAAGGTTTCGTTTTTGGCATTTTTTAACATTTCCCTCAATTCCTTAATCGCTTTGTTATATGCTTGTTTGTCTTCACGGTGTCTAGTGTTGTGCCATACTCTGCGAAGTCGTCTTTTTACTTGGATTTTATTTCTTATTTCCCATGGGACTGAGTTGTGTCTGAGTTTTTTGCAGGACTTATCGGGAGTGGTCGACCAGCATGCGACTTGAATCAAATTTGTAAACTGGGTTGCAGCTGTCTCTATGTCATCAGGTGATTTCAGAGAGATTCTGAGGTTAAGTTTCTTGTCGATGATATCGCGGAAGGAATCCCAATCAGTATGCCTGTTGTACAGTTTTGGTGTTTTTTCGTACTCTAATAGGACTGTACTTATTGTTAGGAGTACAGGAGTGTGAACTGTGGATCCATCCAGGCAGGAGCTAGTAGAAGAGAAGTATTGTGACATGCCCTTGCAGATGAAGAAGTCTAAGACGTCGGGGAGTCTATTTTCGTCAGTGGGCCAGTGTGTTGGTTCAGCCGTAGATAGTGTTGTTAGATTGTTGCACTCAATTGATAATTTTAGTTGGCGCCCTCGTGGACTTGTTAATCTTGAGCCCCAGTGGGGATGTTTGGCATTCCAGTCACCTCCAGCGATAAATCTAGGGCCAAGTGTTTGGAAGTAGTGCGTCCATTGCTCTTCTTTAAGTTTGTGCTTGGGTGGACAATACACTGAGGATATGTTGAAACTGCCCGCTTTTCCTTCCACTGCAATTGTAGTGGCCTGTAGGTGTTCCGTCCTGTATTCCGCTAGCTCATGGTGTTTTAGGGATGATCGTATGATCAGAGCTGTTCCCCCATTTGCTCGCGCTGCTCCCTCCGGATGTTTAGTGTCATAAATTGTGTAGTTTTTTATTTTGACCGAGCTTCTAGAGGTAAAATGAGATTCTGATATTAAGAGTATGTCAATCTTATGGGTATCCAGAAAGACTTCCACTTCATTAATCTTCGGTGCAAGTCCATCAATGTTCCACGTCGCCATATTTAATGAGAGCATTACGTTAGTTTTTCGACGAGTGTCGTAATGAGTCCCATGAGTGAGCTCATTAGGGTGAACAGCATGTTCATTTTTTCAGTTTGCTTATTCATTAGATCTTGAATGACTTGGGTTAGCTTGAGAGATCCATCATTTGTAGTGTGATGTGTTCGCTCAGGAGATTTCCATGAAGGGTGTGTGTGTAATCTAGACTCAGAGTTTTGGTTGGTTACCTCATTCCACTCAGGGTTTTTGGTGTTTTGAGAACCAGCGACTTCCGAGTAGGTCCGACGATATGGTGTTTGTTTTTCTCTGATGTGTTGATGTTGTGTATCTTTTTCATTGAAGGTCTTCTGACTTCCTATCTTTTTGTCCACAGTTAGCTCTGGGTATGACTGAGTGTCCGATGGGACTGGAGTCGGAGGGACCGGAACCGGGTTCTGTCTTCTAGCGTGTGTGAACTGACAATTTCGCCTTTTAAAGATTTCGCGGTAAACTTCACACCCTTTATAATTTGCGGGATGCTCTCCAAAACACAGCACACATTTCGCTGGGGTGCTGCGATCTTTTTTAGTACAGTCACTTGTTTTATGTTGCCCGGCGCATTTAACGCAGCGGTATGGCCTCATACAATTGTTCTTGGAGTGGCCGTATTGCTGACATTTGGTGCATTGGACAATTGTATTTTTCTTATTAGGATCCTCAATGACGACTGCAGTGTTGTAGATGTATTTGATGTCTTTGGCGGCTATGTTGTTTGGGCTAGGCTCTAGATTAATAAAGAATGTTGAGGTAGGCTTTTTGTCGGGTCCTCCTCTGGCATTAATTATTTCTCCACGAACTTTGTTGCCTGTATTTTCAAATGCTTCAATGATGGCATCGTGTGGTGTGGTATGGTGGAGGTTTCTTACTACGATTCTGTAACATCTCTCTTCCTTTCTTGTGAAGGTGTGGCCAATAAGACCCATTTCCCTTACAAGGTTTAGCAGTTTTTTGTATGGGTCAACAGAGATGCAGTTCACCCTTAATTGGTTTCTAGTGATGATTTTCAGAGAATATTCTCTCTTTTCTAGAACTGTTTCTATTGCTTCGGTTAGCTTGTTCACATCTTCTATACCATATAGTATGAGTGGTGGAGGTCTGGTAACTTTAGCTAGGTTTTTGTTATCACCAGTAGTATCGGTTGGTAAGATAGAGAACATGTTTCGTGTTTCTGTAGCTACTTGTTGAGGTGGTGAATCTGAAATTCTCTTGCGTTTGTTGGTTTTAGGCATTGGAACTTTCTGCCAGGTTGGCCTGGTAGGTATAGCAGCTTGTGAAGGTGTTGAAGTCTGGGTTGAATTTTCAACTTCATCTAAATCAATGATTGGTGTAGAGCTTTGTATTTCAGAATGAGTAGCTGCTTTCGGTCTTGTTTGGAATAAACCTTTGTGGAATACTTGCTGGGTATAGACTTTTTTATTTAAGTCTTGGGAGTTGGTTTTAGGATTCACTGTGGTCTTTGGTGACTGAGATTCACCTATCGCTCTAGTAATCTTATTTTCATTAGAGTTCTGGGGATCACCGCCAAGCAATGTTGAATTTTCCCCTTCCATTGGGGTAATTTAATTATGCGGCAACACTTTTCCAGATGTCAGATGACATTGGATTGACAGATTGAATGAATGTTAAGATGCACAATTATGTTGAGGGTAGATTTAAAAATATTTTCAATTGACGAGTTTTATAACTATCAATTTCAAATTATAAACACAGAATTTTGGTAGAAATATTGTAAGTTGTTCTTAGATAACACTGTCACTAAGAGTATAACTGTTTCACTTCACTTTGGTGTAACATTGAGATGTTAAATCACTGTTTATCACGAAATATTAATTTTTTTGTCGGCAGCGTATTTGCGTGTGTTGACAGCTTGACAGCATTCTCTATAGTAGTTTTATTTATTTATTTTACGTGCGAAAACATCCCCACGGATACCTCCCCACCGGAGCTGGTGGGTGAGGTTATGTTGGACTCGAACCAACTAAAACGATTTAGTTGGTTTAATTGGTTGGTTGGTTTAGTTGATCATTGTTAATGGTGAGCTTGACAGGCATATCCTTCGCACCCGGCTGACCCAGGGCCCGATCTGGTCCTCCTCGGGTGTGGAGACCACAAGGTCCTCAACACGTCCTCGGAAACTCGCCGCAGCGGCCTGCTTCTGCTAGGGTGACAGGTGGCTAAACCCGTCACCCCCAGGCCTCCGCTCATGGGGGGCGGAGGTCATTCATCAACCGTATTCTATAATAGGAGGTACTTAGTTCTGATCTCATGGACAATCTGTCAATGTCGATTCAATCTGTTCATAGATAAATCGAGATTCAGGACCGAGTGTCATTCTAGAATACGGACCATCATACAGGTTTTGCACTGATTTCTAAAGACATCTCATAAGAAACTTATATTTCGCTACGCCTAATTGGATAAAATCATGATATTAGGGTAGTAATACTATTATCATTTTTAAACTTTCGCGGTGTGAATTCATATTTGTACTAGGTATCGGGACTTCTCGCGAATTATATCTTGGAACTTACTATTTCTGCCGACGTTTGGGATGCGTTGCAGCACACGTGGTCACGACTTGACTAGTCTTCGAGCGTCGAGATGTATGCGGGGAACATTTTTTGAGCGCCTACCCACCATTACACTTATTATGAACGGTTAGTCTGGCGCCACACCACACTCACTATGTCAGTTTTTAACGGCTCTGTGTTTTTTGGTTTTAGTATCTTAATCAGTGGATTCCACGTTCCGGATAGCTTGAATCCATCTTCCCTATTGAAATTTTTATATTTTTTGATTTCAATGGCTTCACGCATAATCCGTGAATAGTAGTGGCAATCAGTGGAGAAGACTTTGGGTTGATGAAGCTCAATCCAGTGATTGGTACCCGACTCAAGATGTTCTGCTACTGCCGATTTGTTGAACTGAATAATGAACAAAGTGCATAAACCCAATGTGCCACTGCGACCAATCGTAAGTCAGATTGACTCACCAACCTACGACCTAGCGAAACACATTGCTAAAGCACTGCAGCCATTAGTGGGAAAAACACCATCTTTTGTGAAAGATTCTTGCCATTTTGTGGACATAATCAAAGACGTTAGGTTGGAACCAGATGAGCTTCTGGTAAGTTTTGACGTTGAGTCGTTATTTACCAATGTTCCATTACAAGACTGTCTGCAGATTATTGGAACTAAATTGAAGGATAATGGTCTACCGGATAGTTATGCGACACTGCTACAAAGTTGCCTCGAAGGGAACTACTTCCTTTACCATGGTCAAAATTACCTCCAGATAAACGGCGTCGCCATGGGCAGCCCTTTGGCACCAGTCGTGGCCAATATTTGAGGAAATGGTATTTCAGAACGCCCACGCCCAGATTAGGCTATGGAAAAGGTACGTAGATGATATATTTTGTATATTCAAAGGCAACAGTGAGCAGGTGGTTCGCTTTACTGAGTATCTCAACTCATTACATGTGAAGACACAGTTTACGTATGAGATTGAGAACAAAAGAACATTGTCTTTTTAGACATAAAGTTGATGGTAAGAACTGATGGCTCCTTGGCCTACACTGTGTATCGTAAACCCACTCACACAGATAGATACCTGCACGCCTCCTCGCATCATCACACACTTCAATTAAAATCCGTAAGATCGACGCTCATCAAGCGAGCTAATGACCTATGTGACCCTGAGCACCTACAGCAGGAGTTAGATCATGTTCAGGAGGTTCTTGAGGTGAACGGGTATGGTACGAGTGCTAGAAAGCCGCGACGTGCACCGAGGAAGATGTTGCCGGGTATTGACCGCCAACCGGCATTCATGCCGTAAGTGAAAGGTGTAACAGACAAAATCGGATCTTGCTTACGGAAGTTTTCCATCACGACGATTTTTAAACCGTTCGCCAAAGTAGCGAAATACGTGCGAACATCGAAGGACGTCATACCACCGGGTGTTTATAAAATGGATTGCAGCTGCGGTAGTTCCTACATAGGCCAGACCAAGCGAACCATTGCAGAGAGAGTCAGAGAACATATCGCAGCTATGAAAAATCGTCAGTTCAACAAATCGGCAGTAGCAGAACATCTTGAGTCGGGTACCAGTCACTGGATTGAGCTTCATCAACCCAAAGTCCTCTCCACTGATCGCCACTACTATTCATGGATTGTGCGTGAAGCCGTTGAAATCAAAAAAAATATAAAAATTTCAATAGCGAAGATGGATTCAAGCTATCCGGAACGTGGAATCCAGTGATTAAGATACTAAAACCAAATAACACAGTGCTGACATAGTGAGTGTGGTGTGTCGCCAGCCTAACCGTTCATAATAAGTGGTGATGGGTAGGCGCTCAAAAAATGTTAACCGCATGCGTCTCGACGCTCGAAGACTAGTTAAGTCGTGACCACGGGTGCTGCAACGCATCCGAAACGTCGGCAGAAATAGTAAGTTCCAAGATATAATTCGCGAGAAGTCCCGATACCTAGTATAATTATGAATTCACACCGCGAAAATTTTTATATTGTTTTTAGATCAAAATCTGGAATGGAATCTTTTCTCCGCACTTAGCCTCCTTTTTGGGCCATTATGCATGTTCGGGGAACGTTAACAATAGCGCGTTGGGTTCGGAAATTCGTGAGTAAAAGTTGTTGTTTGTGATGTTAATAATTTTGTAATGAAATGTTAATGTTAATGTTTGATGAATGTTAGAGTGCGCCCGGTCGCGATGGAATCGATTACGATGCTATAGTGATCGCGATGACCGCTGTTAGTACACTGACTATTTCTAATTCCTAACTTCTTAATGAAGTGTTACGACACGCGCCCGGGCTCACCTCACGTGTTCGATGTCAGCATTTACATTGAACAATGCATGTAGAATTACTGGCTATAGCAGCCAGTCTAGCTCGGCCCAGAAACGCAGAAGCTTACTTCTTGCTGGGCAAGAACAATTCTAGACACCTAAGAAAAGTAAGAAAATTTAACCCTGGCAATTGTGACGCATTCTACAAGCTTCCGCGATAAGTGCTTGACAATACAAGCTGCATGATTGTGGAACGCGTTGCCTATAAACATCAGACGAGCAAAGTCGCTGTTTACATTTCAGAGACTGGTAAGGGAGCACTACCTAGCGTTATAAGTTATTATATGTGTTCACTCTTTGTTTTTTTTCTAGTAGCTGTATATTATTTAATTGGTGTCTATTTGTATGTTTATATAACATATATTTAACATGGGTATGTATATATGTAGCTATGGTATATGTATGTTTATTTATGGTATATATTTTTTGCATGCATTTATGTATCTGTATATTTTTTTATTTATTCCACGAAATAATATAATTTCTTATTCTTCTTCACTTCTGTTCTCTAAATGCTATACTACATACAAATATTAAATAATTATAATTTAGTGTACACCGCAAACTACCCTGATTACTGGCAGTATAGTCTATACACTGGATGTCTGGAAGAGATCGCAGACCGCGATAAGACCGCCCGTTGTACAACAATCTAACATGTATGTATCCTATGTTTGGTGTGCAATAAAGAGTATTTATTATTAAAATATGCACTTACATATGTAAAAATAATTTTCATCATAGGATTTCATCCATCCTATGGTTGCCTGTAAGAAATAGCCGCAGAGCGATAAGGCTGCCATCTCTACGTGCCACGGAACTTGTATCACATATTCTAGTGTAATGTGTAATCAACGGCGGTAAGACCCATCATGGGGGAGTGGCTAGAGAGGCCACACGGCAGCCTCTCGTACCGTCTGACGCAGATGATCACCGAGCACGGGTGCTTCGGAAAGTATCTGCGTCGGATGCAGAAAGAGCCAACGTCCGAGTGCCATCACTGCGACGCGAGCGAGGACTCAGGTCCGCACACGCTCACCGAGTGTCCGGCGTGGGAGACGCCGAGGCGGGAGCTTGTGGCGGCCCTGGGAGTGAGAGTTCTCACGCTCTCCACCTTGCTCGCGGCGATGGTCCGCTGCGCGGATGCGTTGGCGGCCAGCGCCTCCTTCTGCGAGCAAGTAATGCTCGTGAAGGAGGAGGCGGGGCGGGAGCGGCAGCGGGAGCGACGAAGGATCGCGAGGTCGATGAACGACCTTCGCCCCCCATGAGCGCCGGCCTGGGGGTGACAGGTGGAGCCGCCTGTCACCCTGGCAGAAGCAGGCCGCGGCTGTGGCGCGCCTGGCGCGCCTCCCCGTTTCCGGGGTCGAGTTGGGGACTCTGTAGTCCCCACACCTGAGAAGAGGGCCAGATCGTGAGAGATGGCCCTGGGTCGGCCGGGGTACGAGGGATATGCCTGTCAACCTCACCTTCGGCAACCAAAGCGACCCACAGGCGGCGTGCGTTTTAGTCGGTTCGAGTCCGACATAACCTCCTCCACCGGCTCCGGTGGGGAGGTATCCGTGGGGATTTTGCACACGTAAAAAAAAAAAAAAAAAGTGTAATGTGTAATTGGTGTACAATAAAGACGTTATTATTATTATTATTATATAGGATCAGTGCTCCGAGCAAGAAAATATGCGAATTTCACTACAGGTAAGTTTTATCACACACACACACACACACACACACACACACACACACAGTTTCGCATTAGACAGGCGGCTAATTGAATATTATTCGTGCTCGGGGCACAGATCGTGAAAACAATGTTTTTATTGGTAACACAAAAACCGCGATAGCCTAGTGGTATGGATTATGGACTGCTGAGACGAGGTCTCGGGTTCGATCCCAGGTTTTCCAATGGCAAACACCGATGACCTTTCGATGCTTTTCGAAGTTATGTGTGTATTTATCGCAGGTTTATAATTACCCGGTTAATGGCAATAGGCTCGCCACCTATTACATTGGGACCTAAACATAAACTGGCGAAATGTGGGTGCTACAACCTCTGCCTACCCCTTCGGGGATATAGGCGTGAGTTTATGTTATGTTATGTAACACAAAAACCTCATCAAATGTTAGAATAATATTGCGTCATTTATTTTACTCTGTTTTACTGTACATATGTACACAGTTCTTAAAAGCATTATCTCAAGAATTATCCAATGTTAGACACTTACTCAAAAATGTCTGCATTGGCTAGTCATGTGCTGCTGTTTTTGTTCACTGTTTTCACTATTACATCCCAATATTCTAGGAATTTTTTTCTATTTATTTCATTAAGAAAAATGGGGAAATTGGTCTCACAAAAATTTTATTTTAGCCTCTGTTCTAAGTTATACTGCTCCCTCAAGTGGATGGGACCATCCTCAAGTAAGTGGACGACCGTCTCCTCAACTCACAGGCGCATAATGGGTCCTCCTTAAAGTTTAAAAGATCTAAGTTTTTGAAGAACACACCATGCCATGGTGCAGGCTATCTACGTCTTGCATACGATGCTATATACTAACTTTTTGGTTTTCATAGGTTAGCAAATGAAATCACAGGTAAATAACTATATAAGGTTTTAGTACCAGGAGACATTCATGAATCTTTTTTTATAGGACAACTTTAATTAGATATTATAATACAAAAATTATAGTGTGCATATAGCTTTCATTGTACATAGTACTGTAGATAGAAATATTATGAAAAGCATATTTTGATGTATGGAAGACTTAAGTGGCCTTTGAACAGACGCACGTCAACCACTCTTAGTGTCATGGTGTACCAACCACCTGAATAAGTAGTGAAATGGAACATAATCGTATATTTAGAATATAGATTATTTTATCATTTTGAAACTCATATTGGAAGCATAAATACACAACACGAAACTGTGGTATTTTTTTTTGGTACTACATGTGACACTTTTATGAATTTTTTCTTTCTCTCAATTAAATGCGTATTGTAAAGAGAGGTCGGTCATAAAATATTTTTTGTTATAGCGTCCACTTGAGCGCTATGGGAACGTTGGCGAAATTGAATTCTTGGGATATTCTATTTATAAACACATGTATGCAAAAGACTGTTATAATGCTAATATTATGTACGTGAACGAGTGCAATATTACATATAACAATATATTTAGAAATTAATTCTATTCGATATGAAATATTATCATGATAAAGATTGTGGATTTTGACTATAATTACAGCGTCATGTTGCGCCACACATATTTGTACGTTCATGCGAGTTTGACTCCATGGAATGATTAATTAAAATTAAATAATTGGCACCGAGCATTACAAAATTACATCACAATAGAATTCTATAAAAAAAAATAAGAGCTCATTCTTCACGACGAAAGTGCAAAATCAGTATGTTTATACATTCGTGCATGACCAGCTGGTTTACTACTGGTTTACTATTTATTTACTGTGTATTTGGTTTACTGTATTTTATATACTATTGCTTGCATGATTGATATTCTGTAGAATATAATCATAATTCATTATATTGCATGAAGGCATATAATATCTGAATGTAAACATGAGCTTAAAATTAACTTGCACTGAATTCTTTTGTTCACATACGCCATGTAAACAAAAGAATTCTATGATAAAAAAGGGACCCAAGCGTCCCCGCTCCCGCCCGGAGTTCTCACAGTTGTATAAAAGGAAAGCGGCACGTTCTTGGCGGGAGAGTTGGGCTTGAACAGTAGATGCACACACAGTACATGCAACGGTTTCATTAAATTATTCTAGCCGTATTACGCCACTTAATATGTGAGAAAGTGGCAAAGTTCGGTGTGCGGAAACTGTATCGGAACAACGCGCTTTCTGAATTATTATATTTTCGGAAGGTGCCTAATTATTTATATACCTATTCATATACACACAAATACCAAACATTCTTGAGACGTAGTGTTGATAAGTTCTTGTAGGTCCAAATAAAATAAAATAAAATAAAATAAAATAAATAAAATAAAATAAATAAATCTCAATACCTTTTTTTCCGTGGTTTTGTTGTAGGAGAGTCTAAACGAAATCACTTCCCATTACCTTAGCTAGTTCACATTACTGATTTAAACAATTCACAACACACACATACACATAGCTTCAAATTCACCTGTTAAGTTTGGTAATCTTGACAGACCTATTAAAACACTAGGACTTCTAGCTAGGTTAGTTAGATCTCTGTTGATACAGGCATAGAACGTTTGTGGGAATTCTAATAAGAATTATAGGTGTGCACTGTACATTAAGTTTGAAGTGAATCTGTAACGTTATCTTTGTGTTGATATAATAACTTTTGGGAACATTGTACATTGTATTCTTAAATAATATCTCGGTTAGATATAGTACTCAAATTGTATAGAGATTGAGTTGGGGTTGTTATTTCCACATTTGACTGTAGCTGGAAAGTATTTGCAGTTGAATTATTAGTGCGAAAGGCTTTATTTAGTGAGATCATATTTAACAGCATACGTGCTAAAGGGAACTATTTATGTCCTGTTAGAATTACATTAGTAATTTATATATATTACTAGATCTCATCAGTTATACCATACTGAAGCCTAAAAGAACAAAGTTATACATATTGTTACCAGCTGTTAGGATTCGATTATGTGGCTCCTGGATCATTTTGATACAGTATTAGAGCAACTCTGGTTGAAGACACAATTACAATACCAATCAGAGCAGTTTGCAAAGTGTAGCGGTCCATAAACCTGCCAAAACCTATCAAATTAATTATATATTCATTAGTAAATGACAGCCATTACAGCTTATACCAAAGAAATAAGCCTATTGTAAATTACTGAAATTATAAGAGAAATAAAGCGCCTTAAATCAGATAAAAGTCCGGGGCCGGATGGGATTACGAACGAAGCAATAAAAACAGCTTATACGATGCTTGCCACGCCACTGACAATTCTATTCAACAAGATTCTAGACACCTCTGTAGCTCCTCAGCAATGGTCAGAGTCAGATATAATATTGTTGTATAAAAAAGGAGACCCCAAGGATATAACAAACTATAGACCTATCAGCCTATTACCATCATTGTATAAACTTTTCTCGTCCATTTTAAAACGGCGAATAACCTCTACACTAGACCTACATCAGCCAACAGAACAAGCCGGCTTTCGGAAAGGGTACTCTACGGTTGATCATATACATTCAGTAGAGCTTCTTATTGAGAAGTACCAGGAATTCCAGCAACCACTCTATATAGCGTTCATGGATTACTGGAAGACTGAAAACTGGAGACAACCGGACCCTCCATTCCAATTAAAAGAGGGGTAAGACAAGGTGACCCCCTGTCCCCCACTATCTTTATATCAGTATTAGAGTATATAATAAATAAATTGAATTGGAATCGAATTGGCTTGAATATAAATGGCAATTATATAAATCACTTAAGATTTGCTGACGATCTTGTCTTACTATCAGGAAATAGTGTAATGCTAGAGCACATGATTGATACACTGCAAAAATCTAGCAGACAATCAGGGCTAGAAATTAATTTTAGCAAAACAAAAGTTATGACAAATGCATCGAAAAATGTAATAAAAATTGATAATACGAAATTAGAATATGTCGATTCTTACATCTATCTTGGCAAACAACTCTCCTTTGATATAAAAAGTAACGACCAGGAAATAGAAAGAAGAATAAAAGGGACATGGAGCCTGGTATATTAATTTTCTTGGAAATAAACGTTTCTATTCTATTCTATTCTAAAAATAAAAATAAATGTCATGAACACCTGTGGTTGCGCCGGTAGTAGAATTTGTATTTTTTCGCTCAATAGTAGTAAATTCAAATCGTCTCAAAATTGTTTGACGCTGAGCACACGCCTCCTGTACCCATCTCCCTCCCGCACTGCCTTTAAAGTGAGATAGCAATAGTTTTCGCCCCGCCAATGGTTGAAATGGCCGCATCTGGACTTCCGCTTTGAACTAGAATCAACAATGGCGGCAGCGCGCGCGACTCTTAGAAATTAATAATGTTTGTTGGATTTTAACCGCTTTCATAGACCTTTACTGATCGGATTGTGCCTCTCGTGTGTCCCTCAAGTGATTTAGTGATGTGGGCAGCAGCGCCTGAGCCAGGAAGAGAAGACCGGTGCACCTGCGCCGACAGCACGTGGCGTCATAAAGGTTAGTGCATCCTCTCCTAATTTCTTGGGTTGCATTCAATGCCTTAACCACCTCCGCGGCAACCCGATCACCTATCTTGTTTGTTGTGTAAAGTGTCATATGAAACATGTAGCTTCATCCCCGCAAAATACAGTCCACTAGCTCAGGTGGCATGAGAATCGCGCCACCAACCTGCCTTTTATCGTTACTCACCTACGGTTGCCAAACGTGTAAATTCACCCGAAATGTTAAAAACAAAATAAATTCATGCCAAAGGAGCATGGAAAGAAGCATGATGAAGAGATATTCTGAAAATTCGAAACTCTACTATAAGAGAAGCAACAGGAGTAGACGCACTAAAGTATTATATGAGTCTGAAATGGCGATGGGCGGGTCACGTTGCAAGACTTCTCGGCTGACCTCATGGAGTGGACCCCGTGGAGCGAGAAAAAGAGGAAGACCTCGAAGTAGATAGACAGATGACATCGAAGGGGCCGCCGGGAAATAATGGAGAGAAAAGGCTTTAAATAGGGACTACTGGGCATCTCTGGAGGAGGCCTTCACCCTCGACTAGATGGGTTCACAAATACATAATTATCTTAATAAACATTTTCAATTATGTAAAAAATTAATGGTTAGTGTGAATATAGAATTATCTAATATATCTTATAATTAAAAAAAAACTAAGTAACATTCTATATTAATCTGATAATAATCTAAATATATAAATTATCGATAATACCTTGCTATACATGCTAATACATGCTGTTTTAAAAATGAAATACTTATGTTTAATTGGAATTAATGAAACTATGTTCGATTATAATAATTTGAAAATCTAAACAATGAATGTAAATTGAATTTTTAATATGTGAAATAAAAGGCTTTTTTTTTATTTCTTTTTTTATTAGAGCAACTCTGGTTGAAGACACAATTATAATACCAATCAGAGCAGTTTGCAAAGTGTAGCGGTCCATAAACCTGCCAAAACCTATCAAATTATATTTATATTATATTTATATTTATATTATATATTCATTAGTAAATGACAGCCATTACAGGCGTGAAGGCATAATATATTATTGTTGGAATAATATTATATCACATTCAATCATTATTCTAATTGTTTTGGCACAGTCTATGAGATTCGTGAGGCGTATAAAGGGCTGCTATATTTTATATTGAAACCTGAAGCTAAATACTAAAGGATTACAGTATACAGTGGAGATTAGTGGAGGTTTTGCAAACTGAACTAAATTAATTGTGACGAAGTGGAGGAGAGCTTGATCTTTGATCAACGCTATCACTTCTTCGGAATTGATCATAATCTCGCTCTTCGGGACTTGAGATTAATATTCTCGCTCTTCGTTTCATACTCTCAGTATTGCAATATACAAAATATTTAATTGATCCGGATCACATATCACAAATCATATATGATATCTTCGACATTAAAGGCCTATATAAAAATATACAGCTGAAAAAGATGCCACACAAAGTTCAAACTATCAAAGACCTATATCGAATCGAATATATCTCATTTGAACAAAATATAAATCCACAGTTTTATCATCATACTATTCCGAACATTTAAAACTAAATTAGGATAACGTTATAATATATAGTTTACAGAATTATTAACGTATTGAATGGTAGATATGGTAAATCATTGGGTCGGGTTTTAAAGATTAGGTAAATAGACGATCACAGCTATAAGTATCGTGGGATTACCCCCGGTAGTTCCCGTTACAATAGTTCCACTGACTTGCGCTTGACCCGCATTGGTACCCATTTCATAAAACACCATAACTATTATGGTATCGGTAGGTTTAGGATTTTCCATATAATTATTCACATCAACAATTCCATGCACATTCACTGCAAACGTGCAAGATGATACGCAGCTGAAGTCTCGCGCGTAAATGAACTGTGTACTACTCTTATGTAAGGGTATCACGCCGATATTTTCAAACCTTCTGATATTCCACGACGGGATACCATCACAGAAACCTGTGGTTAAAAAGAACTCATCGTTTGTTCATTAAATGAACTCATTCTAATCCTAGCTACAAGCAAATCGCGCCAGTAAATCTTCAGTAAACAATGATAAGTTTATATTTAATCAAACACGGTAGTTCTAAGCATAGCATCATAACATACAACATAGAAATACTATTGACAAGAATAAAAATAATAGGTACTTACATGACCACTGGCGGTCGAACCAAGCACTCTGAATTGCATGGTGTACCAACCGCCTGAATAATCATTTCCATTGATTATCATTTGACCTGCATTGGCATGCAAGTGATCAAACACCATAACCTGGATCATATCGTTGGACTGAGGATTTTCTATATAAATATTCACTTCAACCAATCCATGTATTTCCATGGCAAACGTGCGAGATGATACACAGCCGAAGTCTTGTGTGTACATGAACTGTGTACTACTCATGTGGGAGGGCGTTATTGCGATATCTTCAAACCTTCCGATATTCCACGACGGGAAACCATCACAGAAACCAGTGGTTGAAAAGAACTCATCAAAATCCTCTTCAAAGGTATATCTTAAACATTCAGACGCGTGAGACACCATTGTACACCATGACATCATTAAGAATAAAAAAACTACACGCATCATTTCAACTCACAATGCTAAACAGTCCAAAGCATGTATTCGAATATACTCAAAATTTCTTTACATTAAGCTTCAAACACCTATCGTAAGGATCCCCATATCGTCATCGATGATATGCTATCATCCACATCAATACGATTATTTAGATAATCTACACTTGTAATTAATTTTACCAAGTGATTATTGTGCAATAAAGACATTTTTGAAAATATAGATTTTTGAGGACACAAAGGAGCTAAAAATTAGCCTATTATACTGCTGAATATAGGCCCTTCCCAATGTGCGCCAAAAAAACCCGATCCTCTACCTTCCACAGAGGCTGTCGCCATGAAGAAGATTATGAACCCCAAAATAATGATTTTAACATTTAAATGAAATTTTTATCTATATTATAGCTATGCAAACTATTCAAATCGAATGTGATTGAGATTGGAGAAACATTCTCTTTTTACCAATTATTCAGGAAAACTGTGAAGCCTTAATTTTTTCTATTAATTCTGACGGGGCCTATCTTTTTCTGAAAACGTCATACCCAAACTATCTAACACTTTATTGGTGTTTTGCAATAAATGTAACTGTCCACTGTCATTTGAGTCCTAGAACATTTGAACCTTCCGTAAGCACAAACCATTACAATATTTACAATATATATTGTATACAGGCCTGCATTGCTACCGCACTATTACCTAGGAATACCACTAACACCACACTTGAATTTCTTAATAAAGTTCTATATCTTCTGTAACGGGAACTACACACAACTTTTTTTTTTTACGTGCGCAAAATCCCCACGGATACCTCCCCACCGGAGCCGGTGGAGGAGGTTATGTCGAACTCGAACCGACTAAAACGCACGCCGCCTGTGAGTCGTTTTGGTTGCCGAAGGTGAGGTTGACAGGCATATCCCTCGCACCCCGGCCGACCCAGGGCCATCTCTCACAATCTGGCCCTCTTCTCGGGTGTGGGGACAGAGTCCCCAACTCGTCGCCGGAAACGGGGAGGCGCGCGAGGCACGCCACCGCCGCAGCCTGCTTCTGCCAGGGTGACAGGCGGCTCCACCAGTCACCCCCAGGCCGGCGCTCATGAGGGGCGGAGGTCGTTCATCGACCTCCGACGCCCGAGTTGCCTTCGTACGCGGGTAGCTTGGCTTGCTCCTTCACGAGCATTACTTGCTCGCAGAAGGAGACGCCGGCCGCCCACGCATCCGCGCAGCGGACCATCGCCGCGAGCAAAGTGGAGAGCGTGAGAACCCTCACTCCCAGGGCCACCACAAGCTCCCGCCTCGGCGTCTCCCACGCCGGACACTCGGTGAGCGTGTGCGGCCCCGAGTCCTCGCTCGCGTCGCAGTGATGGCACTCGGACGTTGGCTCTTTCTGCATCCGACGCAGATACTTTCCGTAGCACCCGTGCTCGGTGATAATCTGCGTCAGACGGTACGAGAGGCTGCCGCGTGGCCTCTCTAGCCACTCCCCCATGATGGGTCTTACCGCCGCTACTACGGCGCGTCCTGCGCCTGGTCACCCAAGTCGTAGCTCCCATTCCGCCACCATTTCCCTGTGGAGCTGGGATCTCACGGCCCGAATTTCTTCGGGCTCGGGATCGTGACCCCGCTCCTGCGCCGCCTTTCAGAACCAGTATAGCGCCGAAAGGGATCTCGCTTCCAGGATCCACGGTGGCGATCCGGCGAGGAAACTCGCCGCGTTGAACGATATCGTGCGGACGCTGCAGCATATGCCGATCACTCAGGGTGTCCGCCCACACGAAACTCCCGTACAGGGCCATGGACCGCACGACACCCGTGTAGAGTCTCCTGCAGAAGTCCTCCGGGCCCCTCAGGTTGGGCAGTAGCCGCGCCAGAGCGTTGGCTGTGCCCACCAATTTGGGCCCAGGCTTCGGAAGTGTTTCCCGAAGTCCCACCGGCCGTCGTACACGAGCCCCAGATATTTCATCACAGTAGGTATGTCAAAGTTATTTGGAAAGAAAAACCCAGATTTAATTGCGATATGATTTGTGTGCTCTCTTAAACCAAGATTTAATATATGGATATAATGTACAATGACCCCTAAATAAGTTATTATATTAACACAAAGATCAAATTACAAATTTGATTTACATTAATGTACGGTGCAATTTTATTATTAAGTCTTATTAAAATTCTTACCCATGTTCTGTTTGTATCAACAGAGATCGAAATAACATAGCTAGAAGTCCTTGGTTTTTCTAAAATTCTAAAAACCCAACCACGGCCAAATAGTTGTGTGAGAGTTTATATATGTGTGTGTGTGTGTGTGTGTATGTGTTGCGAATTGTGTAAAGAAAGAACTAGTCAAGGTGTTGGAGAAGGGATTTCGTTTAGATTTTCCTACTATATTTATCTCATCAATCATCTTCAACTAATAAGCAGACATCATTATACCATATGAGGAGGCATGAGTAGTAGTACACCCTAACAGTAATCAGACTAACAAATGAAGATCATCGCCGTAACCAAATTGGCTTGGAAAGCATTTTCTTCAATGAACAATGATAGGGAGGTAGAACACGGCGGTTATGCCGCCCAATTGAGCAGTCCGACTGGGGAAGTACCTCCGCCCTACAGAATACCGCGGTTATAATAACTTCGTGTTGTGTTCCCAGCAGTGAGTAGGGTAGCCAGAGCTCACTGGAGAATTTGTGCTGACAACACCGATCACCATATTATTTTTTTCAGTAGCAATATTACTGGTCATATGAGACAAAGATATCATTTTGTAAAGTCTAAATTCTAGAAAAATAGTACATTATTTTCTTCTTTTTTTGGTCTTACTTGAAATATTTACATTGATTGTAAAGAATTTATCTACTAACATACATCCATTTAATAATAATGAAAAGTTCATAAAAGTCAGGGCCAAAACTTCGAATAAAAATATTTTCAAAGTTCAGTGTCGGTTTAGATCGAATCACAATCTGACAAATGTCAACCAGTTCTCTTAAAGCGGATTTTTTTATTTGCTAGATTAAAATTAGACCGAAATTGAATATTGAACATATTTTGTCAGTGGGTTGACTAAAGACTTGTCCTGCTTTGTCCTCTACACTGACGGCACAGAAACTCTGTGCTTACAGGGTCGGCAGCGCAAGTGTAGCTTCTCTGGTGTTACACACGTCCATAGGCCACGGTAACCACTTTCCATCTGGTGGGCCGTGTGCTTGTTTGCCAGCTAAGTGGGATAAAAAAAGAAATAAGAGTAATATTTTTGCTTTTGTCCTCTTTCATCCAGTTATAATTTAAAATACGCTATTTGTTTTGGTCAAATTACAGCTGCTGTAATAGTTTTTTTTTTTTGTTCATTTTAGGATGTATTCAAGGGACTAAAAAATAATTCAGCTTAATTTCTAATAGCGTTCATAAAAAATAAGTAATAAAAATAAAATATGATCACAACATATTACGATCTTACAATAATGTCAATATATCTTTGATTTGCCTTACGTTAACAGTATTGTGTGATAGTTTCATAGTTATAATATGATCTCGTTGTCATATAATATACAACACTGAAAGAATTGTGGTAAAACACGAGTACAGAGGCAAATTTTATTTGTTTTAGGACCACTTCTATACAAAAGGATAAACGCTATTACAAGCATTTATTCATTAAATTATGCGTGTTGTAAACGAGTCGTAAAGAATGTCCTCCAAAGATTGTCCTACGATGACACAGAGGAGTTATTGTCTGTTTTAAAATAAATAGTTACTGTTAAGTTGCATAATTAAGACATAACTTTAGTTAGTGATAGTGAATCACTCTAGCATTGTAATTTTCTTAGTAAATTGGTTGTATCTGTAATAGTATTTATGAAATATTGTTAATCTGCACTTGATGCTTGAAGCACAGGACTACCTAGTTCAGGCACAGCTTAGATAAATATCCCTAAGTAAAGACCTCTGTAAGACAATTAACTGCACAAATATATATTATATATACCTAATATACCTACCCATTAAGAACCCATTTAAAATGCTGTACAACGATTATGAAATAAATTTGACTTGATTTGATTGATTTTAGGTAGAATACGAAAAAAAAGTAATTCTAAATGATTTAGTAAAAAACGAAGGTACAGTTTAAAGAATAAAAACGTAAATACTCACAGTGCCTTGTATTGGAGCTCTGCTAGTTATTTTAAACCTTAACACATGCCATCCAGGTACAAAGTCAGTACTGGACGGTGTGATCGTGGCCAAACCCACAGTATTATCAACTTCATCCAAGGCCAATACTATTATTATGTCATCACTAACAGTCGATTCTATGAACGTATTCACTTCAACAGTACCACCATCATTCATAGGAAAGGAGAACGATGTCACACAGCTGAGATGGTCTTGAGGTTTGATAAATTTTACACTCTTCTCGTGAAGACTTGTGACTTGTAAATGCTCGTAAAGATCAAGCGACCAAATACCAGAACCGGTACAGAAATTAGATTCTGAAGTAAATAATTCATCATAGCCTTCTTCAAATGTATACGCTATACAGTTTTCACTAAGCACACGTAAGCCCAATGTCAGTAATATTAGAAACGTTAGAATCATTTTGTTTAGTCTTAAAGTTGAATGCGATAACTGGTCTAATAGAAAATCAATTGCCAACTATCGCAACTGTCCGATTAGCAAAATTATCTCTAATTCGTGGCTGCGCTTACGTGCGATGTTGATAATGCTGTATCATTTGTTTTTGTGTAACACTTCCACTGGCGTTATTTATATATGAACTCACAGTCATTTTTTTACTATTTTCGACATTTTTATTAGTAACTTTCGGTTTTATAATTATTCAAAACATTTCAAACAATAATATAACAAAAATAATAAGCGTTTGTTTCAACGCGTATTAATTATATTTAAGCTATCGTAAAAATAAAAGCTAATAAAACTTATTTAAAAATATGTTGCTTTCTATATTCTTATGTTCTCTATTTCTCAATATAGTACAAGATAAATTGTAAGTTCAATTTAAGTTATGAAATTTTTGGCAATCATCAGCAAACATAAATAATCATTGTCTAATATCTTAATTATGTTAGGTGCAAATAATTAAGTCGTTAAGATGTAATCGTAGACCCCATCAATTCAATATTAGTAGATGATCTACTTGTTTAGTGACAGAGATTAGTATCAAAAATCTCTTATCCAAAGATAAGAGATTGTATACTGATTCCGACAAATCGATAACGACGAACCAATATCCCGGTCAACATGAAAGAATGTTGATAATCACGTACTTCATGCAACTTTTAGACAGTGTTGATATTGCGAAGAGTCCATGGTGAGAATTCATGGTGGTGTTGATATTGCTCTTCGCAATATCAACACCACCATGAATGTTCAGTCAGATCGATGCAAAGATATAAATCATTTTCAGTACTTTGCTCGTCAAAATCGCTGACTGTACACCTAGATCCTAGATATAGATTTGAATCATATCATTTCGATCTTGAATAGATAAAAATAGATTAGAAATAGAGATAAAGTAAAAAGCCTTATCGATTTATCAGTGACTAACCAACTATACATTGGATGATAAAAAATCATAAATAGGGGTAGTTTAATTTGATAAAACACAATTAAAACTGCAGAACCGTTAACTGCTGGACTATTTTGTATAAAATAAAGTGGAATAGATAAGGCACAAAATAATAACAGCCCTTCTAGACAAGTGGTATATGTACAGCATAATCAACTTCTTCGATGGTTTCAGGGGAAAGACCTTGTACTGAACCTAATAACAACTCATTTATTACCTATCTATTATTAGTATCAATTTGTCGGGGAGACCTATAAAGCCACACACACACACACACACATATCAGTGGATGGGTTGAGCATTAAGCACCTCGACTCGATAAATTTTCCAGGGTTCGAGATTGACAGAGGCTTAAAATGGGAGAACCAGATTGATAATGTTTGTAGCAAGATGGGTAGCGCAAGCTTTGCCCTCAGCCGAATAGCTCGGGTAGTACTAGGTAGGGAGGTAAGAGCCTTGCAACTGTACACTCTCTACTCCAATATTGTACAGAACTGAGGGGACGCGCTGCAGGCTGGGAGACTGGGAGCGCACTAGAAGCTATGGTCTCTCCAGCAAAACGATATTTCACCCAGTTGGAAATCACTACCCTACCTTCGACAATAATATATCAGGTCTTAATGCATGTGACGGTATACCTTGAAAAGTTTGCGAAGCGATGTGATGCGTATGCGTATTGCATACGGAGTCGAGAAAAACTAAGAACAATGTGTAGATCACTAACAAAATTCAACAAGACGACTCATATCTTGGGGTCATTGGTTTACAACAAGTTACCGCCTAACATGACTATTGAGGAAGCATGCTACTCATTTGACGAAATTGTGAATGAAATCACTGCAAGAAAAATGATAATAATGTGTTAACAATGTATAATGTTAAATTTTTTATTCTTTTACACATTATACCTGGCATTTTTAAATGTGAATAATACATTTTGGACATTAATTGAGTAATTTATTATGATAATTTGTTGTAATTGTAATTTTTTGGCCCGAAACCTGACAAATTTAAATTGTGTAGAATAGGCTGTAGGTGTATTTTTAGTACATTGATATGTAGTGTAATCACTTACTGACCCAATACTTTTAATTGTACTTACCTCTATTTAAAGTAAAAACATCTCCGAAGTTCATCGACAAGTATAATTTTTGTAGTTGTAATTATTTTGCTGTAAAATTTGGCTTCTCTGGATTGACTGTTCAGTGGTCAATGAGCCAATGTCTCAGCTGATGAGGTTGGCTTGGATCACTGGTGGTGTGGTAGCTACGGTATTGGACTGATACGCAATATGTATTCAGTTCGGATCCAAGTTTTCCCGTTTATATAGTATTTACACACTATAATTATCTAAATAAATAAATAATATTATTAAAATCAGTGCAAAGACGGGCATTGAGGCTGGTTGACAATCCCATACTCACAGGTAGTGTGGAACCTTTTAGCCTATGGAGGGATTTTGCCTCACTGTGTGTGTTCTACCGCCTATACAATGGTTTGTGCTCAGATGAATTGTTTTACATGATGCCCGTAGCTACATTCTATCATCGCACCTCTCGCCATAGGCAGGGAATTCATCCTCACACATCGCAACCTGAGACGTTGCGCACTGTGCGGTATGAAAGAAACTTCATCCCATGCACACTCAAGCTGTGGAATGACCTCCCTGCTGCGGTTTTCCCGCGTTTTCAGAAGGTTTCTTCATGGTCGGCAGCGCGAGTGTGACACCCCTGGTGTTGCATACGTCCATAGGCCACGGTAACCGCTTCCCATTAAGGGGGGCCGTGTGCTTGTCTGCCAACTAAGTGGTATAAAAAAAAAATATATATATTTATTTATTTACATAGTATGTAAGTAAATAAATAAAATCAAAGCTTATTTTAATGCTATTATCATGTACGATGTAAATTATCTTTAAGGATGTTCGCTATCTTTTCGCGCCAATGAGAACTCATCCGATTGGTGTGATATAGTAGTGGGCGTCTCTCAAAATGGCGTTCTTTTTCCTCCTATGTGAGTAGGGTAGCCAGAGCTCACTGAACAGTTTTTGTGCTATCAGTGGGAAGATCACAAGCTTGTCATGATTGTGTCTTCTGCACTGACGGCAAAACTCTCTATTCTTACAGGGTCGGCAGCATTAGTGTGACTCCCCTGGTGTTGCACATGACCATAGGCCACGGTAAACAGTTTCCATCAGGTGGGCCGTGTGTATGTTTGCCACCTAACTTGTATAAAAAAATTATGAGAGAACTGCTTTTAATAAGTGAATCAATGAAATTGACATTGGTATTGATAGATATATAAAACATAAGCTCAAAATAAATTGTATCATGAGAAGGGTGTTTTTATGGCATTGAGTTCACATCAACTACGGATATGATCAGGATAATACGTCTCTATGATGATGAAGGGTGTTTTTCATACCAAAAGGAGCAGAAGGAGCTAGTGGGTACCGTGTACAGAAGTAAAAGCCAAGGATACAACTAAGAATGACATGTTTTTCTCAATCTCTACGAATATCCGCCCCGCCCCCCTGCCAGAGTCGGTGGGGTAGGTTATATCGGACTTGAACCGACTAAAATGCACGCCGTCTGAGGGTCACAGGTTGACGGAGGAAAAGTTAATGGAGACGTATCCCATTTTGTATTGTGCGCAACATCCCAACGTATACTCCCACCACCGGAGCCGGTGGGGGAGGTTATGTCACACTATGTTAAAGCACAGGTCCGGCCCCACATGGAATACTGGTGTCACGTTTTTGCAAGAGCGCCTGCATACCAGCATGCCTCCTTCGACTCCGTCCAAAGACGCGCATTGAGGCTGATCGACAAACCCAAACTCGCAGATGATGGTGAACCTCTTCGCCTTAGGAGGGACTTTGATTTGCCGTGTGTGTTTTACCACCTATACAACGGTTTGTGCTCAGATGACTTGTTTGGCATGATGCCCACAGCAATCGCAATAGGCAGGGATTTCATCCCCACACATCGCAACCTGAGACGTTGCGCACTGTGCGGTATGAAATAAACTTTATCCAACGCACACTCAAGCTGTGGAATGAACTCCTTGCTACAGTTTTCCCATGCGCCTATAATATGGAGTTCTTCAAAAGGGACATTAGAAGGTTTCTTCAGGGTCGGCAGCACGAGTGTGACGCCCCTGGTGTTACATACGTCCATAGACCACGGTAACCACTTCCCATTAGGTGGGCCGTGTGCTTGTCTGCCACCTAAGAGGTAGAAAAAAAACTTGAACCAACTAAAACGCACGCCGACTGAGTGGAGCGCAAGTTGTCGGAGGTGAGATTCGATATCTGAGGCATATCCCTCGCACTCCAGCCGACCCAGAACCATCTCTACTACCGGGAATAACATTAAGAAGATGACAGACAGATAGATAAATCTTTATTGTACATACATACATACATATAATGTGTTTATCCCCGGATGACCCACATTTCACCAATAATTGTATTCGGTCCCACGTATTAGGGGGTAAGCCCATTGCCGTATTCCGGGCACTATTGTTGTCTCGAGCCATGCATCTGAGGCTGAGTCTTAAACAGCCCTATCCCTTAGTCGCCTTGTACTACACTGCATGGGAAGAGATGGAGTGGCCTAAATTCTACTCTGCCGGAAATCACGCGACGTTTATTGTACAATATCAACAAATATGATGATAAGGCTGTATCATAAATATTTAGAGGCAACAAAATTAGAAAACATTGGATTTAAAATATGTGTCCTGTTATAAATTGTAACAAATAACTAAGCTCACAATTTAAATATTTATCCGCATGGTGACCGGGAAAGAATACAATTATCAATATATAATAATCATCCGAATGGTGTCGTAAAAGACGACTAACGGATATATACGCAGACGATATCACTGCGAGAGAAGGAAATGTCGAAATACATACATAAACTACATTTTAAAGATATTTTCAAATAAAATTACCACAAAGTAAATTTCAAAGTTTATTTAATCTAGTGTGTGGAAGAAATCACTATGACTTCTGAAATCACTCTTCCATCTCTCTCTTACATATTATATTTTCAATAATATGTAAATATTCGAAATATGTATTTATTTATTTACATGATAAACCGACATTACATGATAAAACTACAACCAAAAGCAGTAATCCACTAACGTTAACCCTAGTGATCTGATGTCAAACTACTTTGTGAAAAGATAATTTATTAAATCAAATAAATATGCGCTAATTATAAATATTCTCATAAATAGTCTTTATTTAAAATACACCTATTAATTTAACACGAAGATTAAAAATTAAATTGCAGGCGGGGTGAGACGAAGCACCCATTAAATTAAAGGTTTTAGTGCACTCTCGGCAATAGAAACGGCAACGCCTCCGGTTCTTACTTCTCAATCTTACTTCTTGCGTTGTTCAGGGTGCACCACTGCCAGCGGCAAAAAGCAAACATCCGGCCTACGTAAATTTAATAACAATTGATGCTGTAATGTCAATTTTAATTATCTTTTCAACAGGACAGTCAGGAATTTCAGCGCTATCCGGGGGACTATCAGGGGGACATTCAGGCGTTGCGCCAGGGTTGCTTTCTGTTGTACCCTCAGTGGAACTCTCAGTTGTGGTAGTACTGTAATCAGGACAGCTGTCAGGAGTGTTTGCTGGCGTGTTTTCAGTAGTACTCATAGTAGTGCCCTCAGTAATATAAGTACTATCAGTGGTGCTCTCAGTTGTAGAAGTGGTGCTATCAGGGAAACTTCCAGGAATATCCTCAGGTGTACTTTCATAAGTACTTCCAGTAGTTCTATCAGTAGTATAGGTACTGTCAGTTGAAGAAGTGGTGCTATCAGGGAAGCTACCAGGATTGTCTTCAGGCGTGTTTTCAGTAGTACTACCAGTAGTGGTATCAGTCGTATAAGTACTATCAGTTGAAGAAGTACTGCTGTCAGGGGAGCTAACAGGAAAGTCTTCAGGCGTGTTTTCAGTAGTGCTGTCAGTCGTATAAGTACTATCAGTTGAAGAAGTACTGCTGTCAGGGTAGCTAACAGGAAACTCTTCAGGCGTGTTTTCAGTGCTATCAGTTGTATAAGTACTATCAGTTGAAGAAGTACTGCTGTCAGGGGAGCTAACAGGAAAGTCTTCAGGCGTGTTTTCAGTAGTGCTATCAGTCGTATAAGTACTATCAGTCGAAGAAGTGCTGCCGTCAGGGGAGCTAACAGGAAACTCTTCAGGCGTGTTTTCAGTGCTATCAGTTGTATAAGTACTATCAGTTGAAGAAGTACTGCTGTCAGGGGAGCTAACAGGAAAGTCTTCAGGCGTGTTTTCAGTAGTGCTATCAGTCGTATAAGTACTATCAGTTGAAGAAGTGCTGCCGTCAGGGGAGCTACCAGGAATGTCATCAGGCGTGTTTTCAGTAGTGCTATCAGTCGTATAAGTACTATCAGTTGAAGAAGTGGTGCTATCAGGGGAGCTACCAGGAATGTCATCAGGCGTGTTTTCAGTAGTGCTATCAGTCGTATAAGTACTATCAGTTGAAGAAGTGGTGCTATCAGGGGAGCTACCAGGAATGTCTTCAGGTGTGTTTTCAGTAGTGCTATCAGTCGTATAAGTACTATCAGTTGAAGAAGTGGTGCTATCAGGGGAGCTACCAGGAATGTCATCAGGCGTGTTTTCAGTAGTGCTATCAGTCGTATAAGTACTATCAGTTGAAGAAGTGGTGCTATCAGGGGAGCTACCAGGAATGTCATCAGGCGTGTTTTCAGTAGTGCTATCAGTCGTATAAGTACTATCAGTTGAAGAAGTGGTGCTATCAGGGGAGCTACTAGGAATGTCATCAGGCGTGTTTTCAGTAGTGCTATCAGTCGTATAGGTACTTTCAAAGGTGCTCTCGATGTTTTCAGTGGTGGAAGTGGTGCTATCAGGGGAACTTTCAGGAATGTCTCCAGGTGTGCTTTTAGTAGTACTATCAGTAGTATAGGTACTTTCATTGGTGCTTTCAGTCGAAAAAGTGGTGCTATCGGGGGAACTTTCAGCCGTACTTTCTGTAGTACTATCAGTGATGTATGTACTTTCAGAAGAACTTCCTGCGGTGCTTTCTGTGGTACTATCAGGAGAGCTTTCAGGATTGTCTTCAATCGTATTTCCGGTAGTTCTATCAGTAGTATATGTACTTTCAGTGGAACTTTCAGTGGTGCTTTCAGTCGTAGAAGTTGTGCTGTCAGGGAAATTTTCAGCCGTAGTTTCAGTAGTACTATCAGTAACATAGGTACTTTCAGAGGAACCTTCAGTGGTAGAAGTGGTGCTATCAGGGGAACTTCCAGGAGTGTCGTCAGGCGTACTTTCAGTTGTACTTATAGTAGTGCTATCAGTAGTATATGTACTTTCAGTGGTGCTTTCAGTCGTAGAAGTAGTGCTATCAGGGGAACTTCCAGGAGTGTCTTCAGGGGTATTTTCAGACGTGCTTTCAGTAGTACTTAAAGTAGTGCTCTCAGTGGTATAGGTACTTTCAATGGTGCTCTCAGTAGGAACCTCAGTAGTCTGAGTAGTGCTTTCGGTGGTCGTTTCTTCTTCCTCATATATAACACAATCATTTTCGTCTGTATTTGGTGCTATATATCTAAATGAATCCACTACGACAGTTGAATCTGGAGATGACATACCTAGAATGGATAGCTGAAAGTACAGGAAACATTAATTAATATATTTCACGAGTATCTACATAATTGTGTAATTATATAAAAAAATCATTATTTAATTACCGATACATATCTAATCTAAGAGTTTGTGCTGCAGGTATATTATTAATTAGCCAATATAAATACCATTTACGCAAACAGATTTTATTTTTTATTTCGAGTTCCGAAAATTTTGCTCTATACCTCAGACACACTAGCTAACCTTGCCACCATTCCACTGAAGTAAGGCACTAGCTTTATAACGTTATAATTATGTATAAATATAAGTGATCATCATCATCCTCCAGTAATTTCCCAGGTGCTTACATCCAAAATCTGTACTTTGGAGCCTGGAGGTGTATATTTGATTGGTCTGCCGGATTTTACGAGAGCAACTTCCGTTTGATAGCAGACGCACCGAGGTGAAATTTACTGAGCTTTAAGACACTGATAGAGCTCTGGATTCCCGCATATAAATTTTATTCAAATAAACATTACTATATCCACTAAAATATAAAATTTAAACGAATTTATACTTACTCGGCCTCTAAACGGTATTACGCCAATTAATGAGAGGCGCAAAGTATGCCATCCTCCTGAATAAGTCGATCCAGTAATCATTGCTATGCCCGCCACAGCATTCCGATCATCCAAAGCCATCACTTGTATCATATCACTGCTACTAGGGTTGTCCATATAGATATTCACTTCGATAACACCTCGGGGAATCATGTTGAACTGATAAGATGACATGCAACTGAGTTGCTGACGAGGGGATATAAACCTCGTACTTTGTTTGTGAAATCCTTTTATTTGTAAATCTTCATAAGTGCGAATGTCCCATGGTAACGTATTAGAGTTACAGGATCCCCCCACCGGGGAAAACAGCTCATCATAATTCTCTTCGAATGCATATTTTTCGCAGGCAAACGCTCCTGATATAAGTAACAGTAAAACAAATACTTTTTGCATTATTTCAATCCGTTCAACTAATACATACAAAATCTTAATTCCTATATCACAATTATATATACTGTCGTTGAAGATAAGATAGCATTCTCATGCATACTGTAATATAAATGAGTAATGTACGTTTTATGTCTTGTGTATCTCGTAGCAATTCAAATAATTGAAATGTAATTGATAATTATTTGATTATTGGTCGATTTTTATTTTGATATTACTCAGTGAAGTTTTGGAATGGGTAAAAGTTAAATGCTAATGACGGTGACAATTAGAAAGAAATCTAATAGATAGAGTTATAAGGTCAATTTTAACTTAATGTGTGGAAGTTTCTAAGACGCACCCACAATAAATATAAAAACAATTACTAAAACTATATTTATACGAGCTAAAGTTGTAAGCCTCATGCGACATCAGCCCCCCTAGAAGGGCAGATTGCAGAAGAGTTACAGTTGAGCAAGTCTTGTAGTAGCAACTCCTCGCATATTCAAGTTAATAGAATTTTAGTAAAGCATATTACAAAGAGCATCAGAATCTAAAATACGCACGCAACATAATTAAAACATAACATAACATAAACTCACGCCTATATCCCCAAGGGGTAGGCAGGGGTGCTAGCACCCACATTTCGCCAGTTTATGTTTAGGTCCCAATGTAATAGGTGGCGAGCCTATTGCCATTAACCGGGCACTTATAAACCTGCGATAAATACACACATAACTTCGAAAAGCATCGAAAAGTCATTGGTGTGTACCATGGTAAAACCTGGGATCGAACCCAAGACCTCGTCTCAGCAGTCCATTACCCATACCACTAGGCTACCGCGGTTTATTACATTAAATGCGAATTAAAACATGACCACCAGTTTTATCATCAAGTTATGAAATACTTAGAAATACATAGCTTTTAATAGAATATATTCTGATTCATATGAATGACATTTTTATCAGTCATATCTAATCGTGGAGAACTTATCAAATGGAGATACATTAACATTGATACCGTATACAGTGTTTACATAACGTGTAATTGATTACAATCAACAAATTTGTTGTTGTGTTGATAGCTGAAATATGGCGAGTACGGTGCAGGCCCCTCCTAAAATGTTTTAACTGCGGCATACTATTGTAGTAGGCACGCGAACTTTTTTACCATATATTAACATATTACAATTATTTTAACTATACCAGTTCGTGCTAATAGCGGCGGAGACTCTGGGGAGCTGGGGCAAGCCAAAGACCTTATTAAAGAAATCGGACAGAGGCTCATCGAGGCGACTGGTAACACTCGTTCCGGATTGTTCCTGGTGCAAAGGCTGGCCATCGCCGTCCAGCGTGGCAACGCAGCAAATGTCATGGGCACTTTTGCACCGGGAGTGATCAGGGGCGGGTTGTTTGGTTAGTACAAGAGCTAAGCATTGCTTGTTGTACAATTTTAACATTTTATATAAATTTGCCGAATAATAAAGTAATAGAATTTTAACTTTTAACTAAGGTTTTATTCTAAGATTTTTTTATATACTTTTCTTCTTGATCTTGATACGAAACAAAAATGTACATTCGTATATATTTAGTCTTAAGAAATCACTATTTATAAACTGACGTCACGAAAAAACCACTGTGGAATTAGTTGCGCCGTTTCTTCTGCACTAGCGCCTAGGAAACGTTAGTAAACTTAGTTTTAATCAGAATTTGACGTCAAAAAGATGTAATTAGGTACATTGCACTATTTTGTGAAATAAAAAATTGAATATGATAGAAAATTAAATTATTAGAGTTAAAGAAAGAGAGAGATATCTGGCCTATTATTAGCTAGGCCTAGGTATTCACTTGAAAATATTCCCATAATGATTCTTACCAAAAGCAGATACACCATTATCAATGTTCATAGGCCCGTACTCCAGAACTATATATAGTCCTAAATCTCGATTTATTTATTTTTTATTTATTTATTTATTCTTATAATTGCAAATACAGGTATATGGGTTGTTATGTTCGTACAATTAAGTAACACTATATTTAGCCTTGCGGCGTGCAATATTTTGTCAATAAAAAAAAGAAGTTAAAGAATACAAAATTAATACATGTCAATATGGGAGTCAATAATAGGTATGTAGCACATGTCAAAAAAAAAAATATCATAAATAACTTAAAATGTCAATAGGTATACTTGTCTATATCAGTTCATCACATAAATATTCCTTTACAGAATAATAGCACTTCTGCAACAATATTTTCTTTAGTGTATATTTAAAAAAATTATAATTAGCTTCCTCTAGAATTGACTTGGGTAAGTGGTTATATATTCTGGGAGCCATGCAGAAGATACTCTTGTTTAAATAAGCTGTGGAGTTGGAAGGAATACAGATTCTTAAATTATGTCTACTGCTTTTCAATTTTACGAACATATGAGCATTCCTCTTCACAAACAATATTGTTTCTAAAATATAAATACATGGCAGAGTCAGAATGTTTAGTTTAATAAAGGAGGGTCGACAGCTATCTATTGATTTTATATTAGAAATAGCCCTTACGCATTTCTTTTGAGGTTTAAATGCATATTCTACATCAGTAGCGTTGCCCCAGAAAATTATACCGTATCTTATGATTGAAGCAACATAACCATGGTAGGCGGTCAGGACTGTAGACGTACTTGATGTTTTCGAAAGTTTATAAAGAGCATAGGAGTACTGGTTTATTTTAGAACACAAACTTTCAATATGAATCTTCCAGTTCAAGTTCTCGTCAATATTTAGACCTAAAAATTTTGCTGCTGATACTTGTTTAATGTCCCTATTATTATACCGTATTTCCAAGCTCACTAGTTTATTAACTCTATTGCTGAATGTCATTATGCTAGTCTTGTCAATGTTTATTTTCAAATTATTTTGTGTTAGCCAACCTATACTAGTGCTCAAAGTTTCATGAATTTGGTGTTCAATCTCTTGTTTATTGTTTCCTTTAAATATAATTACATGGCTTCGTACAAAAGATAGTTTAGAAGAGACGTGCTTTAAAATTTTAACTGATATACCATCATAACCGGTGCTGTTTGTAGGTTTGAGATTCACAATTATTTTATTTATGTCACTGGGTAATGTTGCAGGCATGAACAAGGAATTTACATTATTACTATCATAGCTTTGTGTCAAGTCTGTATTCAATCTAATTACATGATTTATGTAAAAATTATTAAAGGAGTTGGCTAGTTGCGTAGGGTCACTTATAATATTATCACTAACCACAATGTGCTCAATTTGATCTTTAGGTACGTTAAATTTATTGTTATTTATAATAGTCCAAGTGGCTTTGCATTTATTGCTTGATTTATTAATGAAATTGTCATTTTGGGCTTTCTGTGTCAGCTTAATGATTTTATTTTAGATTTAGGACTTATTAGATTTATTATTTATTATTATATTTAGGACAGATTGTATTTTATATGACAGTTCTAATGTCATAGTGAGACTCTATTCACAACTGAAATTTGTTCTGAAATATGGGGACTTACAGTGGGAATACGGCATCTATTTGTAGATAAACAGAAGGAGTTGCATGTCGGCAAGATTAATATGCTGTATAGATGTGTAGAGTCATGACCGCGTGAGGACAAAATACAAAAGAAACGCCATTCTCGGTGCAGCCATAGGTAGTTAATAATTACTATAGGAACCCATGGTATTTATTAACTGTTGACTTCAGTAAATGGGACTCAACATAAAATATGTATGCGTAAGGCCACGTTTTCCAATACTTGATTACAATTCTATTAAAAAATAAAAACACTGACGTTCATAACCATAACATAAACTCACGCTCATATCCCCGAAGGGGTAGGCAGAGGTGCTAGCACCCACATTTCACCAGTTTATGTTAAGGTCAAAATGTATAGGTGGCGAGCTCATTGCCATTAACCGGGCACTTATAAACCTGCGATAACTACACATATAACTTCTAAAAGCATCGAAAAGTTATTGGTGTGTGCCATGATAAAATCTAATTACCCATACCACTAGGCTACCGCGGTTACTGACGTTCAGCATGATAAACAAAACCAACGTGGGATGTATGAAGCTTACATTAGAATGACTCATGATCTGATTGCGTTATCAAAGTTCAGTAGACGAACTGTCATCACGACTTTATGTATTTCTGTGAAATACTTTCCGTAACTTGTGTTTGCACATCTGCACAAGTGGCAATTCATTGGCTGGTATGGTGGAATATATGGGACTACCATGTATGTTGCATTGAGCAATCTATTCTACAAACGCATTGCCACTAAACTAGAGCGACAGTATAGTTCACAGAAATACTACGTCAGACTTCTTGTCTCGCAGAATACTCAGAACCGAATGGAATACGGTAATGTCATCTACAGCTGGTTATAGTTGGGATCAAAATCATTACTACTTCTACTACAGCTACATGAAGCGACTACGGGTCGCTACGAGGATGGCTGCTGCAGTATGCAGTCGGCGACGAACTCGTATCGTGTCGTTAAGTTCTAAAATCTTTTTTTTCTTTCATCTAGGACACGCCAGCTAAATGCAAAGTCTCAGGAAAGAAGATCACCATAACAGACACTAAGTAATGTTACAATGGTGGCACTCAGCTTGGTGGCCTCATCAGATGCTTTTTCACGCTCCACTTAAAGAACCCGGAACTGTCGGAAGAAGGAAACACACGTATTTCCTCACGACTTGGTTTTTGCTCTTATATTCTGCACAATGTGAGGGTGACATCTAAACCCTGCACGTGTTGTCCTGTGCAGGAAAGGAGAGGGTGGGATTAGTTGGAAGAGCTCATCAGAACACTCACTATGGTATACTTTACTATAAATACATACATATAATCACGTCTTTATCCCCGGAGGGTTAGGCAGAGGTGAATTAATACCCACCTTTCACCAATCATTGAATTCGGTCCCACATAATAGAGGGTGAGCCTATTGCCATCTTCCGGGCACTATTGTAGACTCAAGCGATGTATCTAAGGCTGAGTCTGGGCTGTATATATATGTCTGATGTTGAACAGTCATATCCCTTAGTCGCCTTGTACGACACCGCTTGGGAAGACATGGGGTGGTCCAAATTCTACTCTGCCAGGAACCACGCGGCAAGGCAAGAACCACTATACATAATATACCAACTTTAAAAACCCAGTTACCCCAGCTAGAACTCGTTCACGCAATGAAGATATTCTACGCGACGCTATATCATAAGAAATTGCGCCATCGTATCGTCCTGGAAGGTGTTTTCACTTTCGTTTTTATTATAGCAAAACTATCTTGGGAATTGTGATACAGGATCGTATCCATTCATTTACAAGCGAGTAAATGTAAGAACGTTCAAAGCTTGCACTCACAAACCGATGCCTGTGGCATTAAGTCCGTTTTTGTACAAAAGTCAAAAATAATTTATTCTGTATAAACCATTATATCGGCACTTACAAAACATCAACAAAAATGAACATGAATATCAGTTTAGTAAATGGACCACAGGTTCGACGGCACGCGGCCCCGACCTGAGAAGACTCCGGCAAGAAACTCAGCGGGCATTTCTACAATGTTTGTGCATTTGTGCAAAAAGTTTAAATAAATCAAAACAAATAAAGAGTATAACATGAAACAGAAAATTCCATACGTCCCTACCGGTAGCGATAATTGGATCAGTGGAAATTTATCAACAGAATTATAATTAGGTATATAGAATAGCCTGAAACACTCGCATGGGCAGTTCAAATTGGAATCTTCCAGCACTGATTTTTATGTTACCTATTTATATATTTTGCTATTAGCAAAATTGCTATTAATATTTTTTTCGTAGGCGTTTTGAACTCCACCAAGATATTGTTAACCTCTAAGTCGAAAGTCAAAAATAATTTTACTAGTTTAATACTTGCCGGGATATTTACCATGTTTATTATTTTGTTGAGCAACCGATATTTCAACGCTGTTGCAAGCGCCATAATCACGGTGTACTATATACATACATCATACATACAAAATATATCATACAAAAATCATTTATTCTGTAGAGTACGCGCCACGAAATAAGTTCCTTAGCCGCGGCGTGGCAGTCGCAACATGTAATGTTGCCAGCATCGTCTTTTCATTTTACCAGATCTTTCATTTTTCAGATATTAATGTAATAGTTCTTAGTTAAACTGCAGAACTTAAAAAGTTAAAGCAGTGAAAACTTTGGTCAAAGTGTATCAAGAGACAGTCTTGGTGCGTGTTGTGAAACTTGCCGGCAATACACATATTAATGTGATCGGTGGGTTTGAGCTCCTCCGCCGCTGTAGCACCTCATGCTATCCTCCAAAAAACGCGTACTGTGCATATTATAGTGTACATGTTGTAACGAGACTGGGATCAATATACATGCCAGGAACTATAATTCCCACTAGTGCAAGCTTAGCAAGTAGCTTGTTGAAAAAACGTATACTGTTCGGAGCCCAAGCCAATTTCACTTTTAAGCCGGTATACTGATTGACGGACACAATCGGCCGTTCGTATCTGGCACAGAATTTCCTCTGGGTATAAGGGGTCAGATGGCAATTTGCTATGAAAATTTACTAAGGCGTTTTCTTTAGATTGAACTATTTTTGTAATATTTACTGATCGTTTTTTTTTATTTATTCATTACTATACGTATAGTATGTACAATATGGGGTTTTTCAAAAGGGGCATTAGAAGGTTTCTTCAATGTTGGCAGCATGAGTGTGACACCCCTGGTGTTGTACACGTCTAAGGGCCACGGTAACCACTTCCCATTAGGTGGGTCGTGTGCTTGGATGGAAAGTGGTCACTGTGCCCTATGGACGCGTGCAAAACTAAGCGTGAGCTCTGGCTACCCAACTCACCACTGGGAACACAACACGAAGTTATTATGGCCGCGGTATTCTGTGGCTCTAATTTCACCGCAATTAGGCATATAATGATACCCGTGACTTTTTCTACGCTATAATTTACAAGTCTTTTTTTTTAATTTTATTAGTTGAATCGCTTTGTTCTTCAAAAAGATTTGCAGCAAAAAAATCATGTTCAAAATAGTACTCATAATTGAATAGCTCAAACAAGTTTAATTAAAAATCTTTCACTCAAATTTAACTTATGTTTTCTCTGTAAAAACTTTAAATTCCCCATTTTTTACATTCCGAAAAAAAGAAACCTCCTTCTTTTAGTCTAAGCCATTGCTAGATAGATGCGCGCGCATAGAAAAACTAATTAATTATGCCCGCTATTGCAAAATTTTGACTCTCTCAAAATACTTAAAGTTTTCAGTTCGTTTTTCTGTTGAAATTACAGTCATTATAAATTAAATTGTCTATGTCTACTAGTTATGAAGGGAATTATTTATGTTGTACACCGCCCGATACAAAAAGTGAACCTTAACGTCATGGAAAGTTTATTACCTGAAAACTACAAGGGAAAATATCTATTTTAGTATTATTTTCTCCGCAAGTGTGTTGAAAAACGTCGTATGATACACGTGTGTATTGATGATTACCGACCTCAGCTCTCTTATGACCCTCACCTAACGACTCGGGTTTCAATGGCGCCTCAACGGTAATCACCAACGTTACACACTTGTGCCATAATAACATTATTATACTAAGTTATAAATCCGTGCCACTTCTCTATTGGATAGTTTTCAGTAGACGCGCAAAATCCTTATGTTTAGACACAAAGAAAGCAAGTTGAAAGGCTTTGTGCTCGGGTTAGATGACATGTGCAATCGCATTGCGGAAATAAGGTACAGTGGGCTGCGGAAGTCTGTAGACAGCTTAAGATATACAATCTTTAGAGCGTGTAAGTCTAATTTACTGAATGAAATATAGATGACGTTACCTCTGTAAACAAAACGAATGAAAATCATCTAATACACAGAAGAAGAGAAAGAAAGAAATGCATTTGTTTACAGGCGAAGAGTTAGTATGCATACCCAAGGAGTTGAGGTGAACACCTCGGATGTACCTGGGAACCACATTAACGTTAGCAGTAAGAATAAATTAAAGAAAGAAAGAAAGATTCAAGATAATCTTCTTGAATCTTCAATTTATTCTTACTGCGGTTCGGTCTGCTCACTTTAAAAAAGGGTAGATCAGAAGTACGAAACCAACGAAGTTGAACAAAAAGTTAAATAGCCGGGTCTAGGCCTGTCGAGTATGGAATAACATTAGTTTCAGCTCGTAAAGTATGTACCTAAGGATAGAAGCAGATGATCAGACCGGTGTCTCTACCTACCATGCAGGTAAATAGACATAAGGCGTATGTATGTACATATATTGATGTTGTGTGTGATAATAATTTGAGTAATCTTGGCAAAGTTCTTGTGTTTCTGATTTCAACCCACGTATATTTTTTTCTGTTTCAGAGCATCTGTATACCTACCTACTGAAATGCTTCCCTTCCCTATTTTACTTGAAAAGTAAATAACACATTTGCTATCATAGCTAAACCAATAGTAACACACCTGCAACTACATTCAAAGCATAGCTCTGTATAATCAATCCATGAACTTTGCAACTCGCCCGAAGTTTCGCTCAGAACTCAGCACCGCCAATCAAGCTCTATTCTAATTCTAATTTGAAGGGTGGGCGGATTCGGCGTCATCGTGGAAGTTCCTCGTCAGGTAGTGGTGTAGGTATACCTTGGTACGTGTATCTTGGACCTAAAATGTACTTAATATATTCTCTATATACAGTACACAGTATCTTGTGCGTTATGATATTTGTATTGCACTGAATTGATTGTCTTCAATATTTATTAACATTGGATAATTTAATTAAACACATTTTCTTTGAACCTGTAATAATTAACGATAGGTACTTAAAAAATCACAGTGGGTTCTTGCATACTAACAAGGTAGGCCGAAGAGGACTTTTAAATGTACTAAATACTACTGTAATACTATTAATTTGTTTATATATTGAATTAATTTTGATTTGATTTGCCTCTGTTGAGGATAGTAAGAGGTGCTACGACGGTGGACGACCTCTAATGTACCAAGCACAAATTATTTCAAAACAATCCGCGCACGCCTTGATGTCTAAAAAGGCCACTTAATAGGAATCGTATTAGGATAATATCTTATCTTGCAGCGATATTTACAAGATATTAGAATCTGCTTAGTACATGCATACATCATACATATAATCACGCCTTTATCCCGGAGGGTTAGGCAGAGGTGAATTAACAACCACATTTTACCATCATTGTATTCGGTCCCACGTAATAGGGGGTGAGCCTATTGCCGTTTTCCGGGCACTATTGTTGCCTCGAGCCATGCAACTCTGGCTGAGTCTGGGCTATATATATATATATGTCTGATGTTAAACAATCTTATCCCTTAGTCGCCTTGTACGACACCGCATGTGAAGAGATGGGGTGGTCCAAATTCTACTCTGCCGGAAACCACGCGGCTTTACATGGGCTTAGTACATGAATTGTTATAGTTCTGCTCGTTCGTCTGACTGACCATTTTACGAATTATATAGGAAACTATTGAGATCTATTTGAAATTCAGAAAGTTACTTGTTTTGAGCAGAATCGCTCAATGTGACCTTTTTAGACCCGTAGACCCGCTGGTCCTCTTCTGTCCCGCGACAATCACGACCTAAGTCCCAGATATGTGTCCCGATATGTACATTAGTTTACACATAACAGCTAGTGTTTATATTGAGTTTGTTATCGCAAACAGAGATGTAGTTTGGCTATCTCACAGTTTGGTTAGGTCAAATTAGGGTATATTTGTGTATCCAGAAAACATCTTAAATGAACGTTGAAACTTCTCCATGTAAATTATAAATGCATTATTGTTTGAAACTCGCTACGCTCCATGACTGCATTTATTCATACAGACTATCCGATCATTGACAAACACAAAAATATAAGCATTATACAATTTAATGCAGTCGTTTGTTGATGTAGTAATACTCGTACGAACATCGTTTTTGGCGATTCATTTTTATTTGTATGAGGTAGATATGAAATCTAAAAGAGAATTTTGAAAGGGTATGCTGGTTAAGGTGGTTTGGGCACATTTTTAATGACGTAGAGAAAACTCCTCCTCCTTAGAAAAAAGGTATCCAAAAAGACATGTATATATGAAATTGTAAAAACGCATTTATGATTTCTTTTTTTTTATATACAATTTAGGTGGCAGACAAGCAGACGGCCCACCTGATGGAAAGTGGTTACCGTGGCCTATAGACGTGTGTAACACAAGAGGAGTCACATCCCTGGATGCACATAGTTTCTGTGTCGTCAGTGTAAAAGACAAAGCATGGCAAGCTTTTAGTCTTCCCACTGACAGCACAGACTCTCCAGTGAGCTCTGGCTACCCTACTCACCACCGGGAACACAACACGAGGTTATTAGGGCCGCGGTATTCTGTAGGGCGGACTGCTCAATTGGACGGAAATACAGTCGTGTCCTATCTCCTAGTGAATGAAATGTTCAAACGTTTACAAAATCATTACTTTATGTGACGTTTAGAGTATTTGCGGGGAGGATTTTAGTAGGCGTTGAATCAATTATTTTGATGTTGTACAATTTTTTTTTATCTAGGACACGCCAATTTGACTTCGCCTCGCCTGATGGTAAGCTAAAGACAAAGTCTCAGTACAGAGGGTCACCATTACACAGACTAAGTAATGTTACAATGGTGGCACTCAGCTTGACGGCCTCATTAGATGCTTTTTACACCCCGCTTAAAGGACCCGGGACTGTATGAAGAAGGAAAGTCGTGAGTTGGTAAGTCTCTGAACCGCTTGGTTCTTGCTCATATATTCTGCACAGTGTGAGGGTGACATCTAAATCCTGATCGTGTTATCCTGCGTAGGAAAGGAGAAGGTGGGATTAGTTGGAAGAGCTCATCAGAACACTCACCATGGCAGAGACGGTAAAATACAGCCAAGGAAGCAACATCTCTACGCATCTGCAAAGGCTCGATGGTATTCGTGACCTCAAAATTTCCACTAGCATCTAGTAGGTATTTCACGTAGCCATCCCAGAGGTGCGAGTAGTATTCCATGCAGGAGCAAATTTGTGTCTAACTGAGAAGACACCGCTACTAGTTATGTGAAGCGAGCCAAAGTACCTTCTCTATCCAACTGTCAAATTCTGCTGGAGTCGAGCTCCAAAGTAGCATATGTTGCGTACAATCAGCGTCAGAACGATCTTGACTACAAATTCTTATAATAATCTTCATATCGAGGTATTAATAGCAAATCAAACTGTTTTATTGATTTCAATTGTATTATGGTCCGAACTAAAGGTATGTATCAAATATTAGAACAATCAATCAAAAGATAGGGGGAAAACCAAGGTATTAAGATCATTTAGAGTACTTTGTTCATCAAGATCAATATCAAACTGACTGTACATAGCAAAAGCTTCTTGATGTTTGTACCCTGAGGCTTGCTTCTTGAAGTATGGACCCTAAGGAGGTTATCAGTATCCATACTAATATTATAAATGCGAAAGTAACTCTGTCTATCTGTCTGTCGGTCTGTCTGTATGTTGCGCTTTCCCGCCTAAACCACTTTACCGTTTTTTATGAAATTTGTTATAGGGGTAGATTAGACCTTGAGAAAGGACATAGGCTATGTTTTGTCACGATAACCGACATACACGCGGATAGAGCTACGAGCAACAGCTAGTGTTTTTATAAAAGTTTCTTTTTCGACTATGATTTTCACATTATAGTATTTTATTTCCAACATTTTTTTATTTCAATAGAACTACAATTGTTATTATATCATAGAAGCACTCATAAAACCCGTATAGGTTTATCTTGGGTGTGAGAGTACAGTCATTTTAATTTACATACCAACAATAATTATAATTACATAGCCGCTTGATTCCCGGCAGAGTAGTATTCGGACCACCCCATCTCTTCCCATGCGGTGTCGTACAAAGCGACTAAGGGATAAGGATGTTTAACATCAGACAGATGTTTGCAGCTCAGACTAAGCCTCAGATGCGTGACTCGTGTCGACAATAATGCCCGGAATACGGCAGGTTAACTCCCTATTACCGTGGGACCGAATGATTGGTGATTTGTGTGTGTTAATTCACCTCTGCCTAACCCTCCTGGGATAAAGGCGTGATTATATTATATAAGTTTCGCCATTGACAAGAAATAGTAAGCGCAGAGTAGGTAGGTGTAAAGTCTTTCAAACGTACAATAGTTTTGTTACTTAAAATGTAGGTATGCTGATAAACAGGAAATCAGTGCAAATTTTTAAAATATCATTATAATAATAATTAGCTTGATTATCAAGGATACGTTATCACCATTATAAGTAGGTTAATGTTGTCATTTTTGATGTATTATAATTATATGTCTAATTATTGTTTCCTAAAGATTGAATGTTAATTCAACATGCTAAGAGTACTTAATTTAATTGATGAAATAATTAGAAAAAGGTGCCGACTTTTTCGTACTATTTGTACCAATGTACTTAGACTAATTAGATACTATTAGTTTTACTTTATAGTGTTAGCTAATGGCAACTTTAAAGAGATTAGTTAGTATTAATATGATAATTGTATTTGATATACATTTTATGGTAAATAATTATTATTGTATTAATATTTATTTATATTATTATTTTATTCAGAAATCATTGTAAAATATATATCATAAACAAGAACTGTAATTAACTCGAAAATATACTCTGTGGTCACCGCTGTGGCGCCATATTGAATTCTCGGTGCGGTTGTTCTTTAATATACTTGAAAAAGTTTGTGAATAGAAATAAATACCGTTATTCCTGAAGTACTTCGTTTATATCATTTCACTGGACCTAATAAAGTTTTCAATAGATAGTTTGAACTGATTTTCCGGTAAAGGAGTTGTTATTGTAAGTAGGTTATAGTTCGCGTGTACTGTAAATTAATTACCTACCACTATTATTATGAGACGACCGTGATTTGCAGTTGAGACTCATTGAGTCTCGTACAAATTTAATAGCCATCTTGCTATTGTTAAAATAAAACCCAGTGATGCTATTTCACTTGACCTTTTTCATCACCACTAAGACCTTTGGGGCCCATTCAGTCTCATCTGCAAGCGGAAACATCTTCTGTTTGGTGCAATAGTGAGGGTGAATGAATACAATTATCACTACCTCGTTTCTACCAAAAGGTGTCATAAGAAGCGACTAACGGAAAAGTAGGCAGACGGTATCACTAATAGAGAAGAAGAACTCGAAATAAACCCCTATACCAATCCGTCTGGCCAGCGTGGAGACAGTAGGCAAAATCTAGCCAAAATTTAGAGGCTTAATATACAGCAGTCAGCAGTGAACTGCGATGAACTAATTGATTAACTTTCATTACAAACCTTCGTGGTTTTAAGGAATGTTGTAATACCATGTATTTTTGTTTTTATACCACTTAGGTAGTAGACAAGCACACGGCCCACCTGATGCAAAGTGGTTATCGTGGCCTATAGACATGTGCAACAGCAAGGGAGGCACTCTCCACTGGCAACCCTGTAAGCACAGAGAGTTTTTGTGTGTAAAAAAACAAAGTAGGACAAGCTTTTGGTCTTTACACTGACAGCACAAAAACTCTTCAGTGAGCTTTGACTACCCTACCCACCGCCGGCAACACAACACGAGGTTATTATAGCCGCGGTACTTTGTAGGGCGGAGATACCGTCGTATCCTACCTCTTCGAAAACATATGTACAATAGGTACTCATTTTCACAATAAAACAACCAAGTTATATATAACACAAGCTAGTTAAACTATGCTTACCAGAATGTTGTAGAATATTTATTATTATTATTCTTTATATGTGTTATTCCAGATTATAATCTATCACTGTACAAAAATTTCAACCAGATTTATTCAGCCGTTTGAGCGTGATTGAGCGACAAACATTCAAACATCATCACCAACTCTAGCTTCTGCCTTCTGCTCACATAAAAAAATCCATTTAAAAATTCTGAAAAATTTAAAAAGTTTATTTATCGAGTTTTGAGCAGTGACTCTCTCCGGAAAGGTTTTGTTTTGTCAGTGGGAAGACCAAAGGCTTGTCCTGATTGTGTATTCTACACTAACGGCACAGTAACTCTCTATTCTAACAAGGTCGGCAGCATGAGTGTGAATCCCCTGGTGTTGCACACGTTCATAGTTCACGGAAACCACTTTCCAACAGGTGGGCCGTGTACTAGCCTGCCACTAAGTTGTATAAATACATATTTTTAATAATAATACTAGAATTATGTTACCTTCAACAATAATGAGAAGGTTATTGTTATTACGCACCAAATCGTTAAGATCCATATCAGCTCGTTTGTGTCTACTGTTCTTGAATGAAAGATATCGCTCCAATAATAAGAATATTTACTACACATTGATTTTATATGTGCGATAATCTACATAATCTGTAACATATATCTAGCATATTTCATTTTATCTTATTGTAAAGTAAACACATGTGTACACCAGACACGGAGTAATAACACTTGGGAAGTCCCCAAAAAGTAAAACATTCTTTTAAACTGCATCGTAATCGAGACGATAATAATTAACAAAAAAAAATATTATTATCGCAAATTGGACGCCTTTTTCCCTGGAGTAGGCAGAGACTACATGTATCTACGATCTTGGAAAGAAGAAAATAATAAATAAACAATAATAAATATTCTACAACATTCTACACAACGCTGTCTAGACCGAAGGTAAGCATAGCTTAACTAGCTTGTGTTATGGAATCTAGAATACTGAAAGACATACATAGGTACTTTTTTTTGAAAATACATTCATATTATACACAGAAACACGCAGACCAATGCAAATATATATATTCGTGCATGCAAATATTTGCACTGAGCAGGAATCGAACCCGCGCTTCCTGCGTAGCAGTCAAACGTTCTACCGCTACGCCACAGAGGCCGCCACAGAGGAAGAAGGAGCCAAAAGAAGGCTGCAAAGTAAATAAGTCAGCCAGAGGTATTCTTTGACTTCTTCTACTTTCATAATTGTTATGTTCGAAAACAATTCTCACTCCATCCTACGTATAAATTATGCGTTGATAAAATACGGTCTGCAAAACCAAACTTAGATCTATAGTTAGGTCGAAAGTTTGCATTTTGAAGCGCGAGGTGCTTCTTTTTTCTTGATTTAGTCTATGCAGTATCGACTGTCATCTGGTCTCACAGCCACAATGAAGAAAGCCTGTAGGCTGGTGTATCAAAGGCTCGTTCGTCAAACCGCAGTATACCAGCCTACGGGTAAGGCTAGTTATGCCCTGACTAGAAGCACACTAAGTTATTACTAGCAGGTGTAGTTTTGGGGGACACCTGTGTCCAATAATGTACTACGATAGGCTAATTGATTGATTGATACTCACAAATAATATGAGTAATTCTAGCGTAGGGAACCATAGTGAAAAATTACAGAACCACGCACTATTAGTTTTCACGCCCGTACGTTACAACGGTAGCAATATGCAATGTAGTGGGCCACTCAATGCAAAACGGGAACCATTGGAAACGCAATCGCTGTCGAACGATCGTTCGAAGCGATTTACGATCAACGATAACTATACTTTCTCGTCCACGTAGTTAAGTGCACAGATAACATTTGTTTTACTGTGTGTAGATAGACCGACTTGTTACTCGCTGGCTACAGACTAACTTACAAATACGAACTAATGGTTTAAAATCCGTCCTAACATCGACCTTCACCCATTGGTCTACCATATAAAGAATACATTTTAGCGAATGAACTTTAAAATTTTGAAGCGTATTTTCTTTTTCAGTTTCACCAACTTTCTGCCAGAAAAATAAACCTTCATTAAAAATGCACCTGCAAAACTTGGTAGCCTATCTTTTTCTGCACCCTACTACCTGGTTGCTTTATATGAATTCAGATATCTAGGGTTGCATGAATATCTGGCCTTGAATAATGGTAGATCGTCTTAGAAATACGAAAATATGAGTCAGTAAAATCATAAAAAAATATCATGTTTCAAAACTTTAATGATTTTTGAGCATATTTATTTGGGCAACCCTATTGGTACAGTTCATTCGCTGAAATGTATATTTAGTTGCGTAATCAGGTAAGATCTTAGGCCATAATATTGCGTACTAGCCAGCTTCGTATCACCCCTTAAAATCATATATGCCCGCAATTCATTAATTTTCAAGTAATGTATGGGATTCTGTCCGATTCACTGATATTTACAATTACTGCTCCGCTCCTTTGAATATTGGCGCGATGATATATAGCCTACAATCTTCCTCGATAAACGGACTATTACAACACAAAAAAAAACAATTCGAATCAGTTAATTGGGGCGTCCAATCAAACAAAAAATCTCTTTAACTTTATAATATTGGTATAGATAAATAAATTTTAGGGGCATCACCGTAATCTTCAAGGTACAACCAAGCTCACATCTCCTGAATCAAGGAAGAAGCCAAAGACTTTACAATCTTCTTTAGTAATCAGGTAAAAGAGTGAATAGGTTACCTCGACTGGTAGAAAGGAAAACTCTCTTTTTTTCAGAGTACTATTAGTAATCGAGAATTCTCGTATTCCCACTAACACCTCCAGATAAACTAAATGGCTATTAGGAATTCAATACGTCATTAGTGTAATGATCATAATTCGATCGTGAGTAACGCACTTATTTATTTATTTACTTAACAATTATAATAATAAATAATAAATACATAGGCGGTCTTAATGTTGTAGGCATTATCTACCAGTCAACCAAAGATGGTGCAGAGATAAATTAGTAGGTGCATTATTGAGTGACATTAAGTAGATAAACACTATACATAACCAGATATAGTGCCGTGAAGTATTAATATACTATATACTTAGTCTGGCCATAAATACTGTTATAATTAAAATAAGAAAGATATTACATTTGAATTTGGAATCTGTCATTTTTATACGATTGTTCATTGTGTTTTCTAATTTTGGCGCCAATACATTGTACAATATTTTGCTATATTAAAATGGAGTGGGGTGATAAAGAAAACCGAATCGCTGTGATTGCATTACACAAAGTTGGTATGGAGCCGAATGTAATTTTTAAAACTCTCCATACGCTTGGTATTAGTCAAATGTTTGTGTACCCGGCTATGAATAGGTACAATGAGACCTCCTCTGTTTGTGACAGAAAAAGATCTGGCCGTCCACGTAGTGTTCGTACGAAAAAGGTGGTCAAAGCAGTAAGGGAAAAAATTCGAAGAAATGCTGTCCGAAAGCAAAAGATTTTATCTCGGGAGATGAAGATAGCACCCAGAACCATGTCGCGCATTTTAAAAGATGACTTAGGACTTGCAGCCTATAAGAGACGCACTGGTCATTTTTTAACTGATAATTTAAAAAAGAATAGGTCACAGAAAAAAATTGTTTACGGATGAGAAAATCTTTACAATTGAGTTACATTTTAACAAACAAAATGACCGTATTTATCCTCAAAGCTCTAAGGAAGCTTCCCAATTATTCGACAGAGTGCAACGTGGGCATTATCCGACTTCAGTGATGGTTTGGTGGGGTGTTAGCTATGAAGGAGTGACTGAGCCATATTTTTGTGAAAAAGGTATCAAAATATCGGCACAAGTTTATGGAAGTTGGAAGTGTACGTTTCGAACTTCATCAGAGCTGAAGACTGGCCGTCGTCTAGTCCCGATCTTAATCCGCTGGATTATGATTTATGGTCAGTTTTAGAGAGTATGGCTTGCTCTAAACGCCTTGATAATTTGGAGTCCCTAAAACAATCCATACGATTGGCAGTGAAGAAATTTCCCATGGAAAGAGTGCGTGCTTCTATTGATAACTGGCCTAAACGTTTAAAGGACTGTGTTGCAGCCAATGGAGACCACTTCGAATAAGCTTTTATATTTTAAATCATTTATTTCTCATAAAAACATAAAGTTCACTTAAAATTAGATTTACAATAATTTAGAAATTAGAGTACGCCAATATATAAAAATTAATTATTACATTATACAATTAAAATATTGTCCACATTTTTGTACAGTCAGAGTGACAGTCTAATCTATTAACCCGCCCCTCATCGTACCTGGTGCAAAGGTACCCATGACACTGGCGGCATTGCCCCGTTGAACAGCTATGGCCAACCGTTGCCCCAGGTACGAGCCGGAGCAGGGAGTCACCGGTTTTGTCCCTCAACCTGCGCCCTAATTCGCTCACCAGATTCTTGGCGTCGGTACCCCAACTACCCATTGTCTCGACCGCAAAGGGAGCGAACATATATTGCTCTGTCAACGCCGCATATTTCTCTCGTTTTTTATCCGCTGCGTCCTCAGCAGCAGCTGCCGGAGACCGGACAGTACGGCTCAGGTGACTGGGCGCAACCGTGCTGACACACGTGGCATCCCACAGAAGGCACTTACCATTTTTCCATGGCACCAGAGTCATACCGTCCGGCCTTTTGCCGTCGGATCTGCTGAGACCAGGTGGTTCTAATAGGCATGGGATATCCGCCGACACAAAGGCTCTCCGAAGTATGTCGTTGAGAGCATGGTGGCGCGGAAACCTACCCGTACTTCTACGACAACTCAGTGCGTGATGGCCATCGCTCACCACCATGGTTTTATATTTATGTATTAAACTAACACACTGTAAAATTAATAAATATTATTTGCAGTAAAAAAAAATGTTTTTTCTTCGTAACAATATTTATGGCTAGACTAGGTACCCATGCTACATTCTATGGCTCAATCAATCAATTAGCTTATCGCAGTCCACTGCTGAACTTAGGCCTCTCCCAATGTATGGATAGTCAAAGTCAGAATTTGGCCTATTGTTTCACACTGGCCCTACAGGGATTTATTTTGAGTTTTCCTTCTCCGTCCCTTCGTATGAGATGGGGTGGTGATACTTGTACTCTCTCCATCACCATGCGTGTCTAACACTTTTGGCTATGAGTGTGTTGAAAGGGGTACCTCATACTCTTCTTCTTCTCCTCCGCAGGTAGAAACTACGTCCTACCTGTGGTGGTCTATGTTCTCGTTTAATACTCAAGTAGTATAAAGAAGCGTCGGAGTTGCATCGAAATCTTCGAAACCAAACTCATATATAAAACCGACACTCCCTGATTTCTGAACCAGTCTTATACCAGAGGCTCTACAAAAAAGCCACTTAATTTTAGATTTCACTGATATGCTGTTAAAGTCTAAAATTTAATGGTGTTTTTGCAGTGTCAATAGTAAGACTGTGGTTTTTTTTTCCCCACGGATACCTCCCCACCGGAGCCGGTGGAGGAGGTTATGTCGGACTCGGACCGATTAAAACGCACGCCGCCTGTGGGTCGTTTTGGTTGCCGAAGGTGAGGTTGACAGGCACATCCCTCGCACCCCGGCCGACCCAGGGCCATCTCTCACGATCTGGCCCTCTTCTCGGGTGTGGGGACTACAGAGGCCCCAACTCGTCCCCGGAAACGGGGAGGCGCGTCAGGTGCGCCACTGCCGCGGCCTGCTTCTGCCAGGATGACAGGACGCTCCACCTGTCACCTTCGCCTTCGTACGCGGGGACCTTGACTTGCGATCCTTCGTCGCACCCGTTGCCGCTCCCGCCCCGCCTTCTCCTTCACGAGCATTACTTGCTCGCAGAAGGAGGCGCCGGCCGCCCACACATCCACGCAGCGGACTATCGCCGCGAGCAAGATGGAGAGCGTGAGAACTCGCACTCCCAGGGCCGCCACAAGCTCCCGTCTCGGCGTCTCCCACGCCGGACACTCGGTGAGCGTGTGCGGCCCTGAGTCCTCCCTCGCGTCGCAGTGATAGTAAGACTGGTTGACAGCATAATCGGGGTCCTGCTGATAAACGGACTAGGTTCTCATCGAGCCTTTACTCTCATGGGTGGGAGCTCAGACTGAAGACTGCAATTGTTTTTTTTTATAAAGAGTATTAGAACCGAAATAACTAATATTCGCTCTAACCCCTCCAGCTAAGCTAAATTGCTTGTATTAGGAGTGGGTTCACGATGGTAGTGTAATGGCCAGAATTCAAACCCGGGGCCTCTCGATCTTAAGGCCGACAACCTTCCTTAACCACTAAGCAACGGCCGCTACGATTCGGATGAAGATGCTGACAAACTATCATAACTTAACATAAGACAGAAGACCATTCAATATCAAGTCTTACTTCAAATGCAATCCCTTATCATATTTTATTATTCTCAAGAAGCATGTCTGTCTGGAACACTTAGACTAAAAAGTCTGACACAGATCGTACAATCGGATCGGATTCCGAACGAATCAATTTGTTTGATTCATTACTCGAGGCCACGGATAACATCGATCAAAGCTCACAAAGCTTTGGTTTAAATTGCTCCAGTAAAAGGTGCTATTTCGAACAAATTGATAGGACTCGTAAAATTAAAAAGTTCAGTGTAGTTTTTTGCTGCCGTATTCTTATGAGTTGGTGATTAAACAATTAGCAGCTTTTGTTTAGTTTGTAATGTGCTAGGCGCTTTGTATTGACACAGAATAAATAGGTGATTGGTAATGATTCGCATAGAATTTTCATTCACATGACGCTTTTTAGTCCAAAGTTGCAAGATAAAAATCTGGGAGTTATCTACATTAAAATATAAAAATAATACGGAATATACTAAACAATCCTGCAGGTTCAAGCATCAAAGAAATAATCCCTATCGATGTCTACCGGGAGGGTGGCCAGAAGGCTGGCGGCATTGCCACGTTGAATGGCAATACCAATCCTTTGCGTAATGAACAAACCAGCCACGGACAGCCGGTCACGGGTAGCGTCAATTAAACGTTTAGAAATATCTCTAAACAAAAGACGAGCACTTGGACCCCATGATCCCAGCGTCTCGACCCCAAAGGGCTCAAATATGTAATTACCACTTATAACTATATATACTTGCGCCGTTTGAGAGTCTCCGACGTAGCAGCAGCGCAGGTGCAGTTTGCAGTCCCTGGAAGATGTGAACGCGCAAGGGTTTCAGCATGCAAGTTACTTCTGATATACAATTCTTACTTCACTCTAGGTATATTAGTTATATTCTTTCATCCATCTTCAAAAAATTCTACAAATTATTCGATTTTTCTTTATCAACCATCAAAAAATTCCGTAATTAATAATATGTATTAGCATATAAGAATAGCTACTTAAACAACAAAATACCTAGAACATTATCTTGGATTATTGTCATAGATTATACTTGTAGCTTCCTATTGTTTGCACGCTCCGTTCTATGATCAGAATATTCTGTTTCTAGTCTTTAAGATATCACCTTTGTAATATAAAGTAATTTTTTTAAATTTGTTGGCTGGAAGAAATTGGGTAAAGCGATAAGGATTTGTACTACCGCTCTTGTCTTTACAATTTCGGTAACATTAATATTGTAATTACATACTTACATACGTATAATCACGCCTTTATCCCCAGAGGGTTTGACAGAGATGAATTAACACCCATATTTCACCATCATTGTATTCGGTCCCACGTAATAGGGGGTGAGCATATTGCTGTTTTCCAGGCACTATTGTTGCCTCGAATCATGCATCTCTGGCTGAGTCTGTATTTATCTGTCTGATGTAAAACAGTCTTATCCCTTAGTCGCCTTGTACGACACCGCATGGGAAGAGATGGGATTCAGCTTATGTAATGTATGTATGTAATTGACATACAATAAAGAATATAATAAATAATAAATAAAATATTTGAAACTCGATCATAGGAGACTTGTGTAACATTGGCAAACATCGTTTTCGTATTTTACCCCATTTGGTGTAAAATTTTGAAATAACTATGCTTAGTGGACTTATTAGATTACAACATAAAAAACATCAACTATCAATGCTTTAGACCCAGCGGCTTAGAGTCTACATGTATGAGTCAATTAGTCGGCATAAGTAATAGTGATTGTGAGTAAATAGATCTACGTGTCGAGTGACGCGTGGAGTTTCTAATCAGATATTACACATATACAAAAAAGACAATTATATTGGACAATGGGCAGTCGATTATTGATTAAAAACATAACATATAACATAACATAAACTCACGCCTATATCCCCAAAGGGGTAGGCAGTGGTGCTAGCACCCACATTTCGCCAGTTTATGTTTTAGGTCCCAATGTAATAGGTGGCGAGCCCATTGCCTTTAACCGGGCACTTATAAACCTGCGATAAATACACACATAACTTCGAAAATGTTTTGGTGTGTGCAATGGTAAACCCTGGGATCGAAACCGAGACCTTGTCTCAGCAGTCCATTACCCATACCACTACATTACTACATTATGTTTAAAATAAGAAATAAGGATTAAAAAATATAATTCCAATTAATAGGCGACCTTGAAAAGCAAGGTCATCATCATAATATTGTGTCCAGACTATCTAGTATATTGTTTTCACATATATATTAAATTAAGAATACTATGTTCTAAATATATCTAAATAAAATAAAATTACGGCCAGGTAGAAGGACGACCTCGTGAAGGTCGCTGGGAAGAACTGGATGCGGGCTGCTTTAGATTGGTCATTCTGGAGGTCTGTGGGAGAGGTCTATGTTCAGCAGTGGACTATGTGTGGCTGACATGATGATAATGAAAATTAAATTAAAACCCCGGGCAGTTAGGCATAAGCCTCGGGTGCGCCCGGGACTCAACGTTGGGATAATAATGATGATTCAATTTTACAAGTTTTATTGCTTAGTAATATATAATGTTTAAAACAAGTGAAAACTAATTTCACTATCTAATCGATGCGCATTCTAGATATAAGTAAATATTTTAACTAGTTATGGTTGCGCCGAGGTAGAAGCTGTATTTCTTGACGCGGAAACACACTCCTTTTATACCCGTCTCCCCTTCCGCACTAACCATAGATGTAGCTTCCGTCCGCCATTTGTGAAATATAGACACTGGGTCTCGCTTTGAACTAGCCAGCGTAAGGACGGCCGCGCTCGCGTCTCTCAAAAATGATTAATATTTGTTACATTTTTACCGCTTCATAGACCTTTACCGATCGGATTGTGCCTCTCGTGTGTTCCTCAAGTGATCTAGTGACGCTGACGGCAGCTCCTGAGCAAGGAAGAGAAGATCCGTGTACCGGCTGCGATGAAAACACGTGTGTCGTGAAGGTTAGTGCCTCCTCTCCTAATTTCTCGGGTTGCATTCATTGCTTGGATCACGCCCGCGGCAACCCGACCACCTGTCTTTTGTGTGTAAAGCGTCAATGGAACAGTTAGCTACATCCCCGCAATACAGTCCACTACCGCACGTTGCCAAGCGCCACCATTTTTGGTCCGGATCGAGCCGGATTCTTAGCCGTAGTTCGTATTTTGTTATTATTCTAATGGGAATAAGCGCACCGCACCTAAGTGCCTGGTTATTTTAGTAGAAAACCCCGCATCCAGACATTTAGGCTTAGAATTTGTTGTCCGTTCGCCGCTGGCTCGCATTGTACCTACCTAATACATAAATAGGTTAGGTATCATATCAACACTTAATCGTAGTTCACAATTTTCGCACCGCGCCTAAATATAGTTATTTTAGTAGAAAACCCCGCATCTAGGCATTTAGGCTTAGATCTTAGGTATACTAGACACCCTAGTGCATAGGCACAGTGTAATACCTAACGCATTTGGCTTTGTTTTATTTTTTCAATTACGTTGCTCGCTCGCCGCTGGCTCGCGTCGTATTTGCCTGGTACCTGCTTGGGTAGACACGTGGTTGTACCTCATTCCAATTCATACGAAAGTATTTTGATTTGAATAGATATTACGCAATACTTAGTCCCTGAAATAATAGTTGAACCTAGACAGCGACCATCGCGTAGGTACGATCTTGTTGCTATGCGCGTTAGTTCAAGCTTGCACTGGCAGTTATAAGTACCTACCTACCTACGGTTATCGCTCGCGCCGCCTCGCTGCTCTGTACCGCTAAGATTAAGTCATTTCATATTTGTTGTTTACCGCACTTTAGTTTGAGATTTAATTGTAAACATGTCCCCAAAGGTTGATAGGACCGGTAAGGTTCAATTGAAACTTTTAAACGCTAAAAAAGAAATGATTTACTCTCGCGTACAATCGATTTATGATAATGCACTTAAAACCTCTGATTTGGTCATCAGAGATTCGTTCTTGTGTTCTATAGAAAACTTAGATAGTCTACGCGCGGATTTCGAAACCTTAGTACATGACATCAACGTTTTAGAGTTGAATTTGGATCCCGATTACTCAGTGAGTTATCAAGCCTTGTCGTCGTTTGACGATTTGTATTGTCGTATCAAACGCGTCGCTAGGAGTTTGGAGAAACCGGCTGACCTACCCAACCCCACTCGCGACCGACCTAAGTTGCCACCAATTCAAATACCCGAATTTGATGGTAACATTCGCAATTGGTGTCTATTTATAGATAGTTTTGAGAATACAATAGATAAGAACGATTCGTTGACAGATCACGAAAAATTGCATTATCTCGTTGAAAAATTGACTGGTAAAGCTATAGCCGTTTGCGCTGGAATTACGTTTAGTGCCGAGAATTATAATTTAATTTTAAATACTTTGAAAGCTAGGTATGAGGATAAAAGATCGGTAGCTAACGCCTATTTAGATCAGATGTTTGATTTGAAATCTATTACGGCATGTAACGATCAAAACTTAGAGAAATTTCTAGATACTTTCGCGTCAGCTGTTCGCGCCGTAAAGAACCTAAAGATCGATGACCTCTGCGACTTCGTATTTTTGTATATGGGTTTAAGGAAATTAGATTCCGAAACCATTCGTTTGTTTGAGTCGGATCATCGCGGCAATAAAATTCCTAAGTTCGAAGACTTAGAAAGTTTTGTTCGCGAGCATATAAAGGTATTGCAACGCTCTTCATCGAAACATGAAGGCGCGAAGATAGTTGTTGATTCTGCACGCAAAGTAGATGCGTCATCGAAGTCACTGAGGTCAACTCATACTTATGTTAGTACCGCACCAGCACATGTACAATCACCTGTTTGCTCTTTGTGTAGTACTCATCATTCGCAACTGTACAGGTGTCCTGGTTTTCTAAAGTTGTCGCCTAGTGATCGTTATAAATTTGTTCGCGCTAATAATTTTTGTTTTAATTGTCTCGGTACTAAACACCGCGTTGTTTTATGTAATAGTAGAAATAGTTGTCGCAAATGTCAAGCGAGACACCACACTTTGCTTCATTTTGAGAATAGTAATGCCGCATCCAATGTGAGCACGGTTGGCTCGTCGAGCGGTGACACACGGCGGCCTGCGCCGCAGCCGCAGCCCGCGCTCGCGCGCGCTCCGGCCCGCCCGGTGACCGCCGCGGATGACGTCACCTTGTGTTCGTTCTCCGCTAGTGCTGCACTCACTACTGTGTGTCTTGCGACCGCTCGCGTTGTTATTGTTGATGCATTAGGTAAGCCGCGCATTGTTCGAGCGCTGTTAGATGGCGCTTCGCAAAGTAATTTCATTACTCAAGATTGTTGTCGGCGTCTTGGTTTCAATGTTGATAAGCGTTCAACCCGCTCAGTGGTGAAGGGTTTTGGAAGCTTACAGTCAGCTGTTCGTGGCACCGTTAAAACAAGGTTTAGATCTCGTTTTAATAATAATATTTGGTTTGACATGGATTCGCTCGTTATAGATAGAATAGCTGAACAGTTGCCTACCGTCCCGGTTGACACGTCTTTATTAACGAAATTTAAAGACTTGCCTTTAGCAGATGAGACTTACGCTGTTCCTGGAGTCGTCGATATATTGATCGGCGCTTCGATTCTCCCGCACCTCCAGTTATCACGTAAGGTTCAAGGGGGACCGACGTACCCCGCTCCGCACGCACTGGAAACAGTTCTTGGTTTTGTTATAATTGGTTCCGCACCCGCTTCTATAGATAGTTTTGGTCACTCGACTGCTTCGTTCTGTTGCACCGTCGAGCCGCCGCTGGAGTCTACCATCCGCAAGTTTTCACTCGGTGGCTCCCGTGTATCCGCTGAAAAACGCTTTCTTTGTTTGGAACGAAAGATGCAGGCGTCCCCAAAGTCGAAGCGGGCCTATGATGAGGTTGTTAACGAATATTTAGATAAAGGTTACATCTCACCTGCGCCTGCGGACACTGGCGGGACCCAGCCTTCGTACATTATCCCGCACCGCGGAGTTATTAGAGAAGATAAGCTTACTACTAAAACTCCGCGTAGTTTTGGATGGCAGTGCTAAGACTAGCACTTCCGTGTCGCTTAATGACATTTTGTATTGTGGTCGGAATCTTTAAGGTAATTTATTTGACATAATTGTAAATTTTCGCATTAATATTAGTAGAATTTTAGCTTTAGGACTCAACAGTCGCTTTGTGTTGGGCCCACTCTTCGCCCCATCGTTGGGACACATTCGTCGCTAATAGAGTGGCAAAAATTCAATCTGAATTGGCGCCACATAATCTCTTTCACGTTGCTGGCACCGACAACCCAGCCGAGTGTCTCTCTCGTGGATTGCTTCCTTCGCAAATTTTAGATCACCCGTTATGGTTTAGTGGACCGTCCTGGATTCATGCCGCGTTAGATAAGTGGCCAGTTAGTCAATTCAATCCCACTACGGTTTCCGAACCACCCGAGGAGAAGAAGCACTCGCTTGTTGTATCGGTCCCACGTGAAGAGACCCTTATTTTGTTGTTGGCTAATCGCGTCTCGTCTTGGTCGAGACTGTTGCGTTGTGTTGTTTGTTCGCCTCTGCCCTCTGCCTAGCCAGCAGTAGGCACGAGCTCCAATCTAGGTTTATATTTTAGTTGTTATTTCCCAAACCTAGATTTAGATTAGACTTTATATTTGTTTCGCATTTGTCGTTTCGAAGGTAACCCTTCAAGCCGGGGGGAATGGTTGCGCCGAGGTAGAAGCTGTATTTCTTGACGCGGAAACACACTCCTTTTATACCCGTCTCCCCTTCCGCACTAACCATAGATGTAGCTTCCGTCCGCCATTTGTGAAATATAGACACTGAGTCTCGCTTTGAACTAGCCAGCGTAAGGACGGCCGCGCTCGCGTCTCTCAAAAATGATTAATATTTGTTACATTTTTACCGCTTCATAGACCTTTACCGATCGGATTGTGCCTCTCGTGTGTTCCTCAAGTGATCTAGTGACGCTGACGGCAGCTCCTGAGCAAGGAAGAGAAGATCCGTGTATCGGCTGCGATGAAAACACGTGTGTCGTGAAGGTTAGTGCCTCCTCTCCTAATTTCTCGGGTTGCATTCATTGCTTGGATCACGCCCGCGGCAACCCGACCACCTGTCTTTTGTGTGTAAAGCGTCAATGGAACAGTTAGCTACATCCCCGCAATACAGTCCACTACCGCACGTTGCCAAGCGCCACCAAGTTATTTTAGTCGATTATGACAGGAAAAAGTGCATCAGCTCAGGTGAAACACGAATCCCCGATCTATCCTTTACAGCGAATGCTTTGACTACTTAGCCACCGTGTCATGCCTGAAGCTGTCCAAATTTTTCCTATACATCTGTTTTGGAGCGACTGAGCTGATTTACTTAAGATAATATTTTCGCGTTCAGTAAAAATACTGATTGTGCATCTAATTAAGTTCAGAATGATCACCACCCACCTCGAAATGGATAGGTTAGGTTAGAAGACTAAGGCGGGAGCGAAGCGAAGCGGAGCTCTCGCCTTATGTCTTTGTGGTAATTTTTTTTATAATTGGTTGGTTGGTTGGTTGCTAACTAACTACTTACTTGCAATAGTTTGTTGGTGCTCAATCAGTATTTTTGATGTGAATTTGGATTATTTTGTCGTACAAAATATACTCTTTTTGATATACGTTTAAATACCATGCATTTGCTTATGCCTATTTTAATCAATTTGAATAGTTAGCATACTAAATGCTTCATAATTTCATTCAATAGTTATTGAAGCTTATTTAGTATATAATATATTTAGTTATATTATAAAATATATTTAGGACCATATATATATTATTTATCTAAATTTTGGGGAAAATATTTATACTGGTTTACATAATTTTACAACTACCCACATGTGTAAAATGTTTGAGTGTCGCAATGTTTCTAATAGGAATGTTCTTAAATGTCATTATAAACCTTTGAGGATGCCGTAAGGCGAAACCGGTCAGGTGTAATAAGCAATAAAGTAATGTGGAAAAGTACAAGTGAGTTATCAATATGTTTAACAACAAATTCCACCAAGTGCCATCAGTCTACAGTATAAATAGTCTTATTTAGTATAAGTTTCTAGTTATGCATTTAATTTAGTTTTAGTTTTAATTATGTTTTTTCCAATAACTGTTTTTTTATTTTTATACCACTTAGGTGGCAGACAAGTATACGGCCCACCTGATGGGAAGTGGTTACCGTGGCCTATGGACGTATGCAACACCAGGAGTGTTACACTCGCTGTTCTAAAAATTCAAATTAAATTAATATTATTATTACTACACGAATAAATTATCTAGTAATAAAATGGAATATATATTATTATATTTTAACCAAGCCGATGTGATATTTTGTCTTCAACTCCCCAAGCCTAGTACACACCAGTATTATTTATTTGCCGTATTTATTTAAAAAGTTGTGACGCGTCCCCAGAGCGTCGTATTCGCCGTTTTGCTGTGAAAGCATTCGATATATTTGAATATACGGCTATTTCCTTTTATTTTTACGTTTTCAAACTTTTAGTTTATGTGCTGATAGATAACAAAATATATGTATGATAAACGAGGTAACGAGGTAACGTGTAGTACTAGTTATCGTGGGAATAAAACTGTATAGACAGTATCTGGCCACTGGGGGGCTACCATGAAACATCCATAACTTTTAACCGCATGGGACAGGAACGGAAAACGTAGTATTTACCCATGTAAGAACCATAAAGTCACTTTGTTTTTCTTCCGGTAAGGTTTAAGCAGAACCGAAGTGACACGCGCCATACTCGGATATGATTTCGTAATAAAAGTTCTGCGGATATTTCTTAATACTGATTAGCACATCGAGTCCGGCTAAGAATAGCTTACTTCAATCTATTAGTAAGTACAATTGCTGAATCGTATATCACCAATAATTTAATATATATAGAGTAAATAAAACAGTATATGCTTAGTGTGGTAACTTAGCTGTTAAAAAGTCGTCCTTACGATCGAAAGGTCCCGGCTTCGACTCCTAGTCATTACACTACCAACGTGAACCTATTCCTAAGAAATAGAAACTAAGGTAACCTTAAAGGTTGGTTTTAACTGCTCTCAAAATATATCAACCTGATGACAAATGCTATGCGATAGAGCATACAGTCGTATCAAAAGCCGGATACTGAACAGTAGTTTGTTACCTCGTCATAGAAAACGGCCGGCAAATATTCAAATACTAATACTTTGATAACACCTGATACTGTGATAACAACAGATTTATATTCTATCAGCTGATGTCCGTGTTCCGCGGTCCGACTGCCGATATCTGCCTCCCCTGCCTCATGTCTATCATATCACGGTTGCGGGCGTTCGCATATCGTACAAATGGTATGAAGATAATAGACTAAACGAAGCTTCCCGGGACCATAAGGCTGGCCTTTACCTCGCTCAAAGAATTAGCATCGCCATTCAGCGTGGTAATGCCGCCAGTCTCTTGGGCACGGTACCAGTAGAGATCGATGGGGAGGAATTTTTCGATGCCTAAAATTGCAGTCTCCCTCTTTTTCTCTATTCCATTTTTGTATATATTGTATAGTTAGCATAGTTTTATATAAATTTGTAAGTAATTGTATATTATAATAGCATATTTTATGTATGAATATTCAAAATTAAATGTATGAATCTCATTACACAATTCTGTAAAAACAATCTTCATGAAATTAACTCAGCATTATTTGCACGAAAAAGATGCCCGCATGCGTGCACGACGCAACTCAGGCGCAGTGGAAAAATTAGCTTCTATTTTCTTTCGGTCAGGGTACGACGAATATGACTACGGCAACTTCACCTCCGGCAACCTACAACCTTCAGACCATGTGCGTTTTAGTCGGTTCAAGCACTGGGTGGGTGCGTGGGCGGCCGGCGCCTCCTTCTGCGAGCAAGTAATGCTCGTGAAGGAGGAGGCGGGGCGGGAGCGGCAGCGGGAGCGACGAAGGATCGCTAGACAAGCTGCCCGCGCACGAAGGCAACTCGGGCGTCGGAGGTCGATGAACGACCTCCGCCCCCCATGAGCGCCGGCCTGGGGGTGACAGGTGAAGCCGCCTGTCACCCTTGCAGAAGCAGGCCGCGGCGGCGGCGCGCGTGGCGCGCCTTCCCGTTTCCGGGGACGAGTTGGGGACTCTGTGGTCCCCACACCCGAGAAGAGGGCCAGATCGTGAGAGATGGCCCTGGGTCGGCCGGGGTGCGAGGGATATGCCTGTCAACCTCACCTTCGGCAACCGAAACGACCCACAGGCGGCGTGCGTTTTAGTCGGTTCGAGTCCGACATAACCTCCTCCACCGGCTCCGGTGGGGAGGTATCCGTGGGGATTTTGCGCACGTAAAAAAAAAAAAAAAAAAGGTAGGCTAATTCTAGGGTAGACTGTCCGATGGTGAGGCATTGGGTCGGAGTTCACGTGAGATACACGTGAACTTCGGTCCAATAATCTTACACAAAAAAATAACCTAACGAAAATCTTGTACTTACTAACATAGATTAAGCATTACTAACAAAACTATGGATTGTAAAAAAAAAATATGCGAAATAAAAGATTTATTATTATTATATTGTATACAGCCCAGACTCAGATGCATGGCTTGAATCTACAATAGTGCCCGGAAGACGGCAGGCAATAGGCTCACCTCACATTACGTGGAACCGAATTCAATGATTGGTGAAATGTGGGTGTTAATTCAACCCTCCGGGGATAAATGCGTGATTGTATGTACGTATGAGTTCAATAATACTGCCACCGCTGAGCGATGGGGGAATAAACGTGAGGATTTTCGCATGAAAAAAGAAATACTATTCCGAAGTCAAATATATCTGATATTCTATTTCAATTTGACTAATTGTGAGTCTAAAATACATCACATAGACTGGTTCAGCTCTCTAAATATAAAAAGGAAACAGACAGAGTTACTACTTTCAGATTTATAATATTAGCTTGAATTTTAACCTATGTAGCTTGAATTAGATATAAACTCACATAGCATGTTCTTATCTATTAGATAAAAAAATGCCAAGCATAACTCCTTTAATCAATCGTTTTTAGATACAGATTTTAGTCGTGAATCAGTAGAGAAATGGGATATGAAAGTAACTGGAAATTATAAAGATAACAGGTTTAGTACAGTTAGGCTACTAATCATGATACTAAGTACTAGACATAAGAAATGACGTCACATTTATTAGGAAACCAGATTGCGAAATTATAGCCAATACGGATTAATATAATCATTTTTTATTGATAATGATTATATATCATCGGAATAAAATTCGAATGACATTAGTATACATACTGCACTGCTGAATAACAGTATTATCAGAACAGAAACTGTCCCTAATAACACATTAAATTTCAGATAAATATTAAGTAAGCTGAGTGCCGGAGAATCTTGATTCATATTTTCAACATGAGTGCTACAAAATTGAAGAAAACTTTGTTGTTTACTTAACTTAAGCTACATGTAAGCGTGATTTTGTATAAGACTATATTTCTTATGATACTGTAGAAAGTTTACCTAAATGTCGTTCATTAATTCGATTCTATTGTGATTTGTTTCAGTTTCAACCCGGCATTTCAGCAACTTTTCAGGACCCATGGTTGCGGGGTGACTAAAGATAAAAAATATGAACAATCCCAAATATTATTTTTTTCATTTCACCAGAATGTAACGGTGTGAGTGCGGAGTGTCGGATGGCTTAATATTCCCCGGCTAAAATCAAGATAGAATCCATTAAAAAGTGGCTTCATTTTAATATCTTTTCTTGTATTTTATATTATGTTAAAAATTGTATTTAACTGTCACTGTTGAATAATGGGTAGGACTCTGGTATGAGACGAAACATGCGTCTACATCATTGCCCCTACCCATATAACTAACACGGCTGGCTGTGCTGGTGCTGCTGTAGCTTCTGCAGAGGCTCTTAAGCGGCACAAATACTCCTATCTCATTTGTGATTATGAATTTGTGACGTTTGGAGTCGAAACGTTTGGGCCGTGAGACCCGAGCGCCCGCAATCTCATCAGAGATATTGTGAAACGTACGGTCGACGCTTCTCGGGACTAGAAGGCTGGCCTTGTCTTAAGTCAGAGGATAAGCATTGCCATACAACGTGGCAATGCTGCTAGTCTTCTGGGAACGCTACCACAAGAGGCATGCGATGCGGAGGAATTCCACGACGCATTTTGACTTTTGTTTTATTTAATTATTATTAATTTTATTAATGTATATATTGTAATAGATTTATTTGAACATGGTAACATGGTAGATCTAAAGTGGTTGGTTATGTACATAGTATAGATTAGATCTTAATTTAACTGAACTTTATTTAATACGATTTGTAAAAGTAATTAAATTTGACAGTCACTGAATCATATACAGATCATTAGCCAAATGACTGGAAGACTTCTTTCTTTATGATTTGAAAAATAATAAAGAAGTCCGCTCAAAGATTTGGCACTACGAATCCTATATTGAGCGAAATAAAACTATTTAAACGTATTCAATTGCGACTATGACTATAATAATAATAAATTAATTGCAATAATTAGCGATGAGAAAATAGTTGCATAAAATTTTAGTATTATCTATTTATTACCATGCATTTCAGTTAATGTTAATGAAAAAATAATAATTTTGACGTTCATCGCTATTATTATTGTCGTACGTTGTTTATCAAATTGTTGTATGTCACCTAATTTAATGAAGACTTGATTTGATAAGGTTAGTGGAGCACCTCTACGTAAAACAACGTCACGATTACATGAATGACTAATAGTACCAAATATCGACAGGTTATAATAATTTTAATCTCTTGGAATTCCAATAGTTTCATCATTGAACTCAAAAATAGAACTAATGAGGTAATATGACATTTAGTAATTACATACCTATACAAAAGTATATTAGCAACAAACTTTCAGGTGATGTTCCAGAAAGTAGAAGAAAATTCTTAGTAATTATTGAAATAATGTTATACATACAAATAGCAAGACCAATGCAAATAAACATCCATGAATACAAATATTTGCACTGAGTGGAATGAAACCCGCGACCGACGTAGCAGTCGAACTCCCTATCGCTACGCTGCAGAGGACTTCAATCTTACCCACGGTCAAGTGCGTTAAGCACTGTGTTAAATAATTATTAATAATAATATCAGTTCCCATGAAATATGACAACAATGCACGATAATAATAGGATGCATAAGTATGTGTAATCGATTAGGTATCTGTTACATAAAAAAATACTAGTTATAAAAGAAATTGCTTTGTGCGTTTGTTGCCGCGTAATTGTAAAATAATCGGTTGGATGAATAAAGATAAGCCTACTAATATTTTCAATGTGAAATAGTATAATTTGGATGTTTGTTACTCAACCACACCTAAACGGCTGGATGAATTTGAAGGAAAATTTAAGTAGTTGATCTAATACTTTTTATTCCGGTAAGTATATGACGTTTGTTTTATATTTCACACTACTAAATAGTTCAAAAATATTACATGAGGAATGAATCTGGTTCAATGTTTGAGATTTTCTTATAATACACGATTCAAAAATCAATACCCAAGGTTAATTGGTAAGCACTGCCTAAATCTTAATTGCACTGAAACAGTGATGGCGAACCTTTTATTCCTGGGTTTCAATTTCACTCAAAAGACCAGAATTCTAAAATCGTGAAAACTCATAATGTCCCTATTTTGGAGGGTTTTTTTTATACCACTTAGTTTGCAGACAAACACACGGCCCACCTGAGGGAAAGTGGTTACCGTGGCCTATGAACGTGTGTAACACCAAGGGAGACACACTCGCACTGCCAACCCTGTAAACACAAGAGTTTCTGTGCCGTCAGTGTAAAGACAAAACAGGATAAGCTTATGGTCTTCCCACTGACAGTACAAAAACTCACCAGTGAGCTCTGGCTACCCTACTTACCGCCGGGAACACAACACGAGGTTGTTATGGCCACGGTATCCTGTAGGGCGGAGGTACTTCCCCAGTCGGACTGACGTAACTACACATTACGATTTTTGACTATCTGGTACTAGATATTCCAAATGATAATGTAGCTGCTTCAAAGTTCAAAATCCAGTCAAAGAATCTTCTTAAAACTCATGCGCATTAGGCACAGTATGGGAACGTCTTCATCCTTTTCTAGAAAAGAGAATATTATCTTAGACTTCAAACATTATAATTCCAACGAAACAGGCTTATAGCAGGCGCATCTTCAAACTGAAATAAATGTAATATAGTTGCAAGTTTAGTTAAGTATAATTAGTACAAAAAATGTAGGTCACGTCAATTATACTTCGCCTTGCCTGATGGAAAGCTGAAGGCAAAGTCTCAGAAAAGAGGGTCACCATTACTTACACATACCATGTGACAATGGTGCCACTCAGCTTGACGGCCTCATCGCTAGCATTTACACCGCCCCCTTTAAAGAACCCGGGACTGTAGGAAGAAGAAAATACGTAAGCTGGTTATGAATTCGAAGATTTAATGTTGCGACAAAGTAAAGAATCACCGAACCGCTTAGTTCTTGATCGTATATTCTGCACCGTTTCCAGGTGACATGAAAGCCCTGCACGTGTTGTCCTGTGTAGGAAAGGGGAGGGTGATGAATCAGAACATTCACCATTCATATTGTAAAGTTTGAATATTAATAATAACCAAAACATAACTTATAGAAAACAATGAACGGGAGCACAAATGATATGACACTCGACTAATTTCACATTCACTTCTAGATATCATTCATCTATATTCTATAAAATCACTACCTTAGTATTAAACCTTAACAAGGTGCTACATGTTTATAAATGCACATAAAACAAATAAATTTGAGACGTTTGTAGGGGCTGTTAGGTGATCGTCGAGTGGCCAGTGAGGACACAGACAATAGATAATATCGCGAAGATATCAAATACATGAAACACTAATAGCTCACATCAAAATTTCTAGGAATGGTCCGATTAGATATGTAAATTAAAGATCCTAACACTGATTCCTTGGGGTTCTATAGTAATTAATTATAATTGTCATATGTGTTTGTTACATTTATTACTAGAACGGTAAATCAAAAACAAAAGTCCCAAGAATTGAACCTTGTGGTATCCCATACACGCAGATAATCCTGAAGACTACCACCATTATCATGTTACATTATATTAATAAAATAAAAATAAAAAGCAAGAAAAACACTTCAGTAAAATATCAAAATAAATAGAAATCACAAGCTAACACTTTATGGTACTGATATCTAACTGATAGACCTAATAGCCCTTTAGATAATTATTCATGTGGATTAATAGATATTGACAAAATAATAAATGGTAAATCTCAAGAAAAATCGTCGAGGTCTACCAAATATGCACATGGAAGGGCTAATAACACTTAGTACTGGAAGTTCATGAAATGTGTGTGTAAGGACAGAAGCCAGGCTGTAGAATTCTACCTATCGAAGGACTAGACGAGAATTGTCTCTTATGTATGTAGAATTGATCAGTGTGCTTTATTTTCACTATAATATAACTCTGTGGTGTCTTATCGTCATCAATCCTACTTTTAGTAAAACCAAAATTCTCGCGAAGGCCGCCACTTTCCTTTCAAGAATGTCAAATCCTGCTAAATTGTTTTTGATTTGCAATAAAATATTATGCAAGCGGCAGTGAAATGTACTTTTTTTTATTACCGTTTCACGGAATTGTTGTTTTAACTGCTACCTAACTTTACCACCGTGTCCGGGACAGTAAACTTAAGTTCTTGTGTTACATATAGTAGTAAATGTAGTTATTGAGTCAGTATCCTGCGGCTTTGTTTTTGAAGTCGTATATCAGCCTCACAAAGGAAAACATTGATGACAAATTTACTGCACAATAATGATTTTATATACTTACTATAAAAGTTATGATTGCTAAAAATATTCTTCCATCTATGTTTATTGCATCATATTGATTACTTAAAATTAAATTTTTAGCTTTTACTTTTAATTAAGGTATACTTAATAAGCATGGAATAGCGGGTATAGTAAGACACCACAATTCGATTGTATTTGTTTATATATTTACCGGCATATATTGATCGATGTTCACATAGCCAAGTAAAATAAGCGTAGTCAAAAAATTCAATATTCATTTTTTCAAACATGATGTTACAAAGATTATTACAGTGCAGCACATCCACCATTCCATATAGCATGCAAATATTGCTAAAGACATAAATCTGATCATCCTCCTGCCTTAATCCCAAGTTTATTTGGAGTCGGCTCAATATGTGTTCTTTTTTCGTCTCTAGTTGCAGTTATCTCAAAATTCATGTCATCATTCACACAGTCCATTAACCTCATTTTAGGTCTCCCTCTCCCCTTGTAACCATCCACTTCCATAGTTAGTGTCTTCCTTACGACATTACTTTAATTCCTACGCATTACAAGTCCGAACCAGGACAAACGATTTCCTCATTATAGACATAAATATAAAAAAAATACTTTTAATTGTTTTATTATAAGAGTAATGAACTCTAATAATTCTTCTCTTCATCATAGTGTTAATCCCAGTCGCATCTGAAGCTCCTCGGAGTTTGGTCCAGTCTAACTGTGGTTATAAACTCTTATACTAAATAATGTTAAATTATTAAATTACTTTATTCATTACAGGATTCAGTTGGGCACATTACTTTAGTGAATGAGAAATGCTAATTTACTACAAACAATAAATACTGCCTTGCCCACAACACATTAAACTGTACAAACTATGAAGATATTAGGTATTTTTATTTCAGTTACTTGAACTATATTGACCTATCAATCACCCACTGCCCACTGCAGTCCACTGCAGGACATGGGCCTCTCCCAATGTGCGCCAATAGGCACCTTTTTTTGGCCGTCCATCCATCTGGCTAGAGATTGTCCTTCCATTTCTCCACTATTTTATTATTGACCAACTACGAGGTAATTATATTATTTACATTTGAAATTATTTGCTGGTGCCGATATCAATGAATTAATAGCGTCTAATCCAATTGATATGCATTACCTTGACTTAATTTGACTGGTTATTGGACTTTGGATGGGAATTCTCTTGGGATAAATTCAATTGAAACCACCAGTTGCATGTAATAAATTTATTCAATAAAAGCTAGAAATACTCCTAAATAATACTGCACAATCAATCAATCTTAAATTGAAACGTAATCAAAATTAATAAAATAAAAAAAAAAAAAACGTAATAAATTAATATTTATATGTGTAGGCTTGTAATTAGCAATATGTTTAACACAGTGTAATCTATATATTATTGTTATTAGTCTGTAAGCCTTCCTAAAAGTAATAAATAAATAAATAAAAATGTTTGATCCGTTACTGTTTTTTTTTTTTTTTCAAAATAATTAACACCTATAACAATCATACGATATAGCAACTAACACTAACAACTCGCTGCATTAACTTTAGGTATATAATAACTAAAGCAGAGTAATATCAGCTTTAATGGCGCACCAGACAAACCCCCAGTGTGTGTAATAATTGCATTATATTTGTATATAAATTTAATAAAATAATTAAAAACGGCATCACTAATAGAAGCTGGAATAAATTTCTATACGTAATTTCATTTATGTCTTACATATGTCTGAGACCTTATTAAATACTGGTCAGTAACAATATAATAACCACTCTAGCGTAATGGAAGAAAATAGTTGAAGAGGTCAAAAACTTCAGAAAATTATAACTATATACATTTTTGGTAACATCAATTATGAAATTTATAAAACAAAATAAATAATACAGTTTCAGATTTCTATTCCAGGTGAGTTTGGTTCTGAGTGGTTTGAATATGCACATTTTTGTTGATAAAATAACCGTGTAAACAAATCCGTAGGAAATAGTTATACCCCCCTCTCGCAGAGATAAACGTATTCAATATCACCCATTTTATCGTACTTACTGTGAATGATATCTTATCTACTTGATGTATCGTAAGTATGAATAATTACAATATATTTGAAGCTTAATTTATACAGATTTCGGGTACACTAGCATACATACATGCTTTAGACTGTTTAGTATTGTGAGTTGAAATGATGCGAAAAGTTTTTTTACTGTTAATGATGTCATGGTGTACAATGGTGTCTCATGCGTCTGAATGTTTAAGATATGAATTTGAAGAGGATTTTGATGAGTTCTTTTCAACAACACATTTTTGTGATGGTTTCCCGACGTGGAATATCGGAAGGTTTGAAGATATCGCAGTAACGCCCTTCCACATGAGTAGTACACAGTTCATGTACACACAAGACTTCGGCTGTGTATCATCTCGCACATTTGCCATGGAAATAAATGGATTCGTTGAAGTGAATATTTATATAGAAAATCCTCAGTCCAGTGATATGATGCAGGTTATGGTGTTTGATCACTTGCATGCCAATGCAGGTCAAATGATAATCAATGGAAATGATTATTCAGGTGGTTGGCACACCATGCAAATCAGAGTGCTTGGTTCGACCGCCAGTGGTCATGTAAGTACCTATTATTTTTATTCTTGTAAATAGTATTTCTATGTAGTATGTTATGATGCTATGCATAGAACTACCGTGTTTGATTAAATATAAACTTATCATTGTTTACTGACGATTTACTCGCGCGATTAGCTTGTGGCTAAGATTAGAATGAGTTCATTTATTGAACAAATTATAAATGAAATTTATAGTAAAAAGTACATTTGTTTAGTAAGATTTTTATTCTCTTTAGAAACTGAAGGTAGTGGTAACATATCTGGTAGGAAAACTAACAAATCATAATATATTTGCTGTTCACGCCAGAACAAGCATTTTATCCCCAAACAAAATATATGTTAGACTATTGCTTTGAGTATAACATTCTTCAACATTGTCATCACTGTACACCTACGGTCCCGGGTCCTTTAAGCATCTGATGAGGCCGTTAAACAGAGTGCCATCACCCTCTTGCCGGAGACTTTGCCTTTAGATTACCGTCAAGGTAGGTGAAGACAAATTAGCGTTTCCTATATAAAAAGAAATTCTAAATTCAATGTGATTTATCAATATTTGCAAATTTAGTAATTATTATAAATTTTTCATCACGTATTATAATATTAATTTACATCTAAACTAATTTCACTATTTTGTGTTGTGATTGTCACATATTTTGAATTCATTCATAGTCCACTGCTGGACATAGGCCTCTCCCAATGTTGGGAGGCTTTGGCCTACTGTTTCCACGTTGGACAGACGGGTTGGTACAGGGTTTTATTTCGAGTTTTCCTTCTCTCGCAGTGATATCGTCTGCTTATTTTTCCATCAGTCGCCTCTTACGACATCCTACGGATGAGATGGGGTGGTGATACTTGTATTCTTTCTCCGTCACCGCCCGTCACCACACAGATGGATATGTTAGATACTTAAAAAAATATTAGAATAGGAACACAAAATTTCAACGGAAGCTATTAAAACAAGATTATATATTTTTTATGTTATCAGCAACGCGTCATTTTTTTCATGGATCCGCAAATAATGTTAGAAGACAGATACACATTGTTTTGTATATATTTACATGCTCCACTTTCTTTTACATGCTTCACTAAAGAATACATGCTTCATTTATTTATGTTGTCAATCACTTTAAAGTTTGATGTATTGTGATAAATTGAGTGGACTATGTAATTAACCTTGATAATGGCACAGATTTAGATGGCTATTTGGATCCCAAATTAGTACCTACTCATAGCTTGTACTATGAGTTCTACAATACGAATAAATTTTAATACATTTCAAATAGGTAGTCGTAAATATAATTTATTAGTCTTCACTGATTCATCAAAACAGAGATCTAAGCAGCAGTGGTTGAATACTTATAATTTTGACACATTTGTTGTACTATAACTAAAAATATAAAATGGGGTAAAGAAACGAGATTTGAGAAGCTGGAACGAAAGAACCCGAATTACCTGTAGACACCCGTATTATGATGGTACTTCACTTGGCTATTTGTGTTTGCTATTTGACGTTTATTGATTTGGCAAAATATTTGACGCATATGCAAACATGCAAATATAGACAAACATTTACTTCACAAAAAAATATGCATTTCAAAGAGGTGACACATGTGAATCGTCACATTTTGTCTACTGTTATAGCAACTGGCCGTAAGAATTAAAAAAACTAAATAACTTGTCAATTGTACATATTTGGTATTGGTCATATTTGTCAAATTGGCTATAAGGTACCTAAATACTTTGTCAAATGCACTGTCCACACATGTTTTTTTTAAATAGAATACGTCGATTAGACTTCACCTCGCCTGATGATAAACTGAAGGCAAAGTTTCAGAAAAGAGGGTCACCATTACTTATATATTTGTTACAATGGTGACACTCAGCTTGACGGCTTCATGATATGCTTTTTTACGCCCCTCTTAAAGGACCTGGTAGGTAACACGTGAGCTGGTAATGAATTCCAGGCCTTAGTGAATGAGTTACCGAACCGCATGGTTCTTGATCGGATATACTGCACTGTGACATCTGCACGTGTTGTCCTGTGTAGAAAAGGGGAAGGTGGGGCTAATTAGAAAAGCTTATCAGAACATTCACCATGGTTCAGACGGTAAAATACTACCAAGGACGCAACTCTAGGGTGTTCGTGAAAAAACGTCAATGATAATTGTTTGTCAAATAGGTCAAATAGGCAAATACGAATAGCCATGTGTAGTGCCACCATTACATAAAATAGAAATTTCATAATATTCAAAGAGCGAAATAGAACACAAGAGCCACCTCATCTTTTCCGTGGTATATCCACGACTACATAAGTAAGGGATAGGGCTGTTCGCTAGACCAAAGAAGATGTAATAAAAAGCCCATAAAACTGTCTGGTTGACCACAATAGGCTCTTTGTAGATGAAATATCGATCCTTGTGAACGCTATTATGGTGACAATACCCATGTTCCCAACGCCATCTAGCATAAAGTTAGTGAACTATATTAGAACTACAAATACTACATCAGCCAATTAAAGTCTCAGCGCTTATCTACATATTGATAACGTGAAGCGAAAACTTCGTTACCATTTTCAAGAAAATTGCGCGAACGTATGAACGTGAAATTTGATTTTACGTTTATAAGAAGAAAAAGTGCGTTAAGCCATGCGCGTCTGTAGCTTTCTCAACCATGCTTATTCAAATACGATTTTTAAACTACTAGTTGATATCAATCCACGCTATTTGGATGTTCACTAGAAACTTGACATCTTTGCACTACTCCCTGTAGTATCCGAAGCTTTTCCACCTCAGAGTCCGGAGTCCGTTTTTTCCACTGACTGAACAAGTTGATGTTCCCTGCAAACGGAATATTTAAAACTACATCAAGAGTGTTATTAATATGCTCTCTGGTAAACTCGTAGTACTGTATGATGTCATACATCTTTTGCACCCAAGTAGCGGTATATCTTTGGTACAATAGGGTCGCTCAGGTGTGAAATACTATTTCCGTCTATGGGATAGCTTTGTACAGTATTTATTAAACTCTATCAGCAGTTATTATCAGCAGACAGACAGACAGAAAGATTGACAGACATGTTGCAGTTACATACAGCCGTAACTATAAGCTGAATTTGGTAAGAGTACGAGCGCCCATTTTTTTTTTCGTGCGCAAAATCCCCACGGGTACCCCCCCACCGGAGCCGGTAGAAGAAGTTATGTCGGACTCGATCCGACCAAAACGCTGCCGCCTATGGGTCGTTTATGGTTGCCGAAGGTGAGGTTGACAGGCATATCCCTCGCACCCCGGCCGACCTAGAGCCATCTCTCACGATCTGGCCCTCTCCCTGGATGTGGGGACTACAGAGTCCCCAACTCGTCCCCGGAAACGGAGAGGCGCGCGAGGCGCGCCACCGCCGCGGCCTGCTTCTGCCAGGGTGACAGGCGGCTCCCAGTACGAGCACCCCCAGGCCTGCGCTCATGGGGGGCGGAAGTCGTTCATCGACCTCCGAAGCCCGAGTTGCCTTCGTACGCGGGCAGCTTGGCTTGCGATCCCTCGTCGCTCCTGCTGCCGCTCCCAGTACGAGCACCCTAGACAAGTGGCAATTCGTTCGTCGATGTTAGAATAGAATGACAAATGTATGGGACTTGATGTATATGACAGTTGTCAACGTATGTCATAAAGGTTCTACAATACGCTGGCCAACGAATTGCCACCTATCTAGTGGAACAAAAGTATTCCAAAGCCATACCACGGACACAGCTAAAAATCCATTTAATTTCAGATTTTAAAGATAAGCACTTAAAGTTAATAAAAAAACAAATTAAAAGACTTTTTGCAGAGTTAATGAAAAAGTGTAATGAAACTCTTTTCATTTAATTTTGGACTATAATTTAATTCAATTTTATATTGACTTTTATTATTAACAAGAAAAAGCTAATTATGATGTCAGCTATTGTTAACGTTACGTAACACAAATGGGTTCAATGATTAATCTTAAACACAAGTTCAGTTATAAAATAAATATAACCTAAAACACTTCATATATATAATATTATTATAACCAAAACCTAAATTCAAAATTAAATAAGACATCATGTAAAATTACTAAATTTATTAAATAATTTTCAGATTGCAAAACAAAACTTGATATTTTAACAGCATGTCATATTTTAAATCTGATTTCTAGGTTTCTGATTTTATTCATTTTGGCTATAAATTTATAGTAATAAAAGTCTTGTCAAACTCGAAAAGATAATAATTTTGTACCTACCATTTGACACAATCTTTTTTAAGCTTATGCCTTGTATTTATGGCAATGCTACCAACATTGTAAACGGATTACTGCCGCTAAACCTCTCACATCGAGATTTATCAATTCACCAAACATGTTTCAGAAGAAGTAAAACCTGAAAACCAATAAACAGAATATCGGTTAGTCATGCATATTTTTAATATCAGTTCTTCTATTTTAGCATTACAATACGCTTCATAATAAATATTGAAGCAAAGATATAGAAGATATAATTTTTCTAAAAATATCATTGAAGTAAAACCAATATGTAACAGTATCTCCACAGCCTTCTTCTCCATCTTAGCGCTAATTCCAGTCGCATCGGAAGTTTTCACCTCGGAGTCTGGTGTCCGCTTTACCAGTCTAACTACGAATTTGGCTGAACTTCGATATATTCCGTGAAGTGACTGTCATATGACCTCCTAAAACCAAAGGCACTGTCACTTTACTACGATTGACCTTATGCTTAACTTTGCAATATAACTTTGCTTTGACCAAAAAACTCGGTTACCACTTAGCGACCAGCCTCTCACTCACTGTGTATACCAATCAACGCAAAAAATAACATCTTCCATAGACCTAAGTAATCTATTGCGGCGTTTTGGTTTTTCTAGATAAAACTCGGCTGATTTGATTTCAGACGCAGTTTCAACTAGTAGTCACCACTTACCAGAGGTTGTCTTTGGTTGCTGTAATTGAATGGTTTGATTGTTTACTGTCATTATTTTGTTGCAAGTTTTAAGTGCCAATAAAGAATTTATAGTTCTTTTTTTTTTCATAATTAAATTTTTCTTTTTGAGTTTCATTCACCAATAAAATTGCTCGTTCGCTGAACTTTCGTTTTACAACTTATACAATCATACTGAAGGGCACCGCAGAGTAATGAGAATATGGTTTCAATAATAAATAATTTCATTTTCAAAAATCAAAAAGACACATTGCTAAAGCTTGAAGGAAATCTAAAAAACTTACCAATTGATCAATAATGATATCAACCAAAACCCCTTTTTATTTCCGGCAGAAGGCCTACGAAGGGTTCCTCGGGTGGTCATCGTGGTTTTTACGGTCCAAAGGAGTTCCAGAAACTTATATTGACATCATCTGAAAGGTGCTACCGATTTCGAGGTTAGGACCTGTTTTGGCATAATTAAAACTTTTCCATTAACGATCCGGCTTTACCAGGTATTCGTCTGTATCCAGTTCTATTCAAGGTAATATTAGCTGCTCATCGTTACTTATGTTTGCTGATAATGTTGCACTGGTGGTTGTAGATAGTGGTAAATAGGTGCGACGTTTGCAGCTCTGGACGTAAGTGAAGACCGGGTCTTTGGCGCTCCCTCATCTGTCAACATAGCCCCGACGAATAGTATCAATTGCGATTGTGTATGAGTGCTGGCTGCGGTGGATTAAGTAACATTTAGCGGGATAGCTAAAATTTAGCGGACTAGGTAACATTTTGTGGGCTAGGCAACATTTGATGGGCTAGGTAGCATTTGGTGGCTGGTATACCCAAAACGTAGGTTAGGTCAAGAGAGCATGTCTTTAAATTTTGTCTATCACTTCAAATGACTGTAATTCCAACATGAATCGTGGTCGTTATGTCGAATTACACAGAAGGATGCATAAGGAACTCCCGCATCTAGCCTTCATGTCCATGACATCGCATATTAATTGCAAAAGAGTCTTCCCCGCTGATGCGACCGAAGATCTAAATACCATAAGCATAATATAATTTGGTTTTGGTACTAAAAAGTAATTTGTCAAATATACGCCATGTAAAACAAATATGACAATGTAGCAGAATCCGGCAAAGAAAGATAATCAGGATTATCCACAAAAACTGAGGCACCCAAAAATAGTAAAATATAGAAGAGGCACTAAAAGGATTTAAAGGCGAAGAAGATTACATGAAGAAATAAAAATATAAAATATTTGAAGGTTTTTCTATTTAGAAATGATTAACTAATTAAATTTTATACACAGAGACTTTAGTTTTTAATACAAAATAAAATGATTACTTACTAAATAGGTATAGAAGTTTTCTTTGCATCAACGGTCCGACTGTTTTTTGCCCAATCATTATTGTATACAATATTGATGAGTTAATACAGCTTTTATATGTAATCTTTAATTTCGATCTCGATGTGAGTCTATGTTTTACTAAGATCCTTCTGTATTGGCTGTTGTGTCGGTAAGAACAATCAATTTCTCGGAATTGTTATATATATGAAGATAAAAGATCACTGATTCTAATCTCAATCATTAAACACGGAAATCGTCTATTAATTATAGATCGATGAGGCCTACGATTACATCTTAACGACCTAATTAATTGCACCTAACATAATTAAGATATTTGACCAAGATTGTATGTTGTTATTAACTGTAAATTCAGAATGTTAAATTCACCTGATGTTTTTCATCACAATTATGAAGCTATTTATATTGATTTAGATTCGAAATAGTGAATATCCAGGACGGGACTTAAACCCGCGACCTCCCTTCCAGAGGGAACGCTAAGCTAGAAAAATGTAACTGTTCGGGTGTCCTTCAAGGAACACATCTTGGACACCTGAAATTCTTCTTTTCAATCTGTTTACATCATTTGGTTACTAAAAAAATAAGGTCAAGTTCACAAGTGATTAATGATATTAATATTTAAATATTTCAATTTTTTTATTTAATATTTTATTTAGGTATTATGTAACTTCACAAGCGATATTTTTTCACACCTCGATTAAAATTCTCATGAAAAGTAACATAATACTCGTAGTAATAATTACACACACAGTTACATAGGCAATGAACACACAAATATGGATAGAATTGTAGTGACAAGTAAAAAGAATGACAACGTGAGTTGCAAATGAAATTGCTGCCACCCAAACTAGGTTCTCATCTGTATTTTGGGTGTCAGAGTGCTCTTTGAGGTACATCAATATCATATCATCAATAAGAACATAAAGTCAGGTTTACGACATTGAAATGTAAAGTGAACTTGCCAATCTTACGTGTTTGTCTATAGCCCTACTCTTGAAGATACTAAATAGTGGCAATAAGATGGAATGAGAGATTTCGTGTGTAAGTGGTAACTAAGTAGGTTAAGCAACACCAGTCAGGGGAGTCAGGTCGGTCGTAGAATGGGTGAGCATTCTAAACGACAATGATCGTTCAGCTGCTTAACTAACTGCGCAAAAGTGGGCCCCGGGCACTGAGGACAAGTATAGATGTTTATAAACCAGGAGAGCCGCATTCGTGCTGGTGACCTTGTAACAACAGAGTTTCTGTGCCATCGATGCAGAAGACAAAACACGACAAGCCCTTTGGTCTTCCCACTAACAGCACAAGAACTCTCCAGTGAGATCATACTAAGGGGGGTACACACCAAACAGGCAATTCACCAACATTTACGGAGCAAATGCATCTTCACATCTCTTTTCAAGAAACTTTTTATTGTCAAATTGCACTTTAAATAAGTCCTTAACAGGTTTTTTTTTAAATATACAACTTAGGTGGCAGACAAGCACACGGCCCACCTGATGGAAAGTGGTTACCGTGACCTATGAACGTGCTGCCAACCCTGTAAGAACAGAGATTTTATGTGCCTTCAGTGCAGAACACAAAATCAGGACAAGCCTTTGGTCTTCCCACTGACAGCACAAAAACTTTCCAGTGAGCTTTGGCTACCCTACTCACCGCCGGGAACACAACACGAGGTTATTATAGCCGTGGTATTCTGTAGGGTGGAGGTACTTCCCCAGTCGGACTGCTCAATTCGGATGGGAATACCGTCGTGTCCCACCTCCTATAAAATGATTGTATAAAATAGTTTTGATCTATTCTCATAGAATCATGATGGAATCATGGACAAGCATGTCTTTTCTTTCTTAAAATATAAAGTTATGTCACTGTATCGTTAAATACAAATAATTCAAGTCATATATTATATTTTTGTTTTCGAAGTTATGAATTGTTAAATACGAAATTCAATGTTTTATTTTTATTTCAATTGTACATATCATATTTCTTTCCATGGTAGATTGTTTTGATTTTATGAAACAATGATCTTAACAAAAACGTCTCAACCTCGAGCAATTTAAATAAACTTCGAGATATTGAGTGAATTTTTTATGTAAAAAAAAAAATATTGAGCGAATTTGTACACAATCAAATACCCTCAGTATACTATACCTATCTTTTACTATACAGAGACACATAATAAATTATATCTTTGAATGAATTTGCTTGTATACAAGTTCACCCAAATATATATCTTCGCAATTATTCAATTTTACAAATGTAAAATAAGTTTATGTAGCACACAACAACACTATCCAGTAAAGTTCTTTTTCATCACCACGTAATGTTCTAAGTGACACTGAATTAAGACGCGACATTCTCAACTATATTGAAATGTTATCTAAGTAGGCGTGTACAATGTTACAGTTGAAGTGATATCAAGGGCAATATTTATAATGCCCTTTATTTAATTATTTTACGTCGTCCTCTTTTTTATTTTAAAGTGTGGGTATCCCCTCAGGTACCACATATTGGAAGCTAGTGGTGATATATCTATATCAGAAACGAATCGAATAAAATCATTCGGCGTTCCACTATGGGAGCATATAGCATGGCACCCTGAGTATACCTAAGAAACCCCAGAAGCCCTAGGCTGCCTGTCGCACAGGCAGCCTCACTGAGAAGTACTGGGAATGGCATCACCTAGACCTTTAACCCTCTATGTTGAGAATAACAGACATCTCAGACCTGCTTCTGCTATGACAATGGGTATTCCTTCCCTTCGCTCTCAGTACATGCTCACGGAAGACGAAATATCACTCGATGCGTCCTCGTAGGGACGGAGAATACTAGTTCTCTCTGGTACTGTTTTCGCCGCTCTTTTGTATACATAACCTCCTCAAAGTATTTGGACACCTAGGGTTTTTTCTCTTTTCTCCTGCTTCTTTGTACATCTAAAGTTATCTAAATCTAAAGTATTTTCGCTTTACCTTTCTAATCCTATCATTAAACTCATTTTGCTTACTCCCACGGCGCTTAATGAACGGCTTAGGCGTCTAATTAGAATGGCTGGTTTTGTTAAGTGACTGCGACATATTCATTTTAATACCTTTGCCTAATTGTATTTTTACGTTTATCACAAGAATGATAGTAGCAATAAATGGTCAGCAATAAATGATTTTGATTGATTTGAGGTCAAAACTTAAGATAAAATCGATGTACACATTGATTGACGATAAAACGGATTTTGTCGATTGAAATAAATGAAACATTGGTTCTCTATTGTTCTCAACATGAAACCTGTAGCCGATAAGAACTTCTTTCCTATACCAAGGTACTTCTGACGATGCCTCTAGAGAAGCTAGTTAGTGAAGCTACTTCGGTAATCAAATGCCCAGTGCCCATCTTCCTTTCTGCAATCCATATAGGTATTCTTTTTTATATTATCTATTCGTCTAGTTTTATGAGTGCACCAAAGGCTAGAGAACCATCTATGTCAGGCCACATCTACTATCTTTGAATTATTGTTTAAATATGATTCCTGCATTCTAGCACCACAGAGCCCATGTTATTGTCCGTTGCCAATCAGGGTGATACATATAACTTATTTTCCAAGGAGAAAAGGGATAAAAAGGTCCTTTCAAACACATTATTGTGAAATCACAAATTTTCACAATTGTATATCTTTCTATTGTATATTATTCTAAGTGAGGACCTTTCCGTTAAATTTCAGTAATTTCACTATTTTTTCGACATTTTCGATAACCTAGCATGGTGTTCCCGGCAGAGTAGAATTTGGACCACCCCATCTCTTCCCAAGGCTACTAAGGGATAGGGCTGTTTAACATCGGACAGATATATACAGCCCAGACTCAGCCTCAGATGCATAGCTCAAGTCAACAATTGTGCCCGAAATACGGCAATAGGCTCACACTCTATTACGTGGGACCGAATACAACTATTGGTGAAATGTGGGTGATAATTCACCTCTGCCTAACCCTCCGGCGATAAAGGCGTGATTATATGTATGTATGTTTGAATATAAAATGACTATCCAGCAATCAATGTCTCAAGAATTTATTTTCTGAACTCAGCAAAGTGTTACTGTGTTTCTATTAGGAAATCTTGGTAGAAAACTGACATAAATAACAAAATTTGGTTATAATACAGCTGTATCTACCATTTAGGAGCTCATAAATGTACGAGTACGTGCAAAATGAGCAAGGTGTTATCAATTCATAGGCAGACTATGCTATGAATGAACAGAAGTGATAGTACTTACTATACCAAAATGAATAAAAATAACGTTTTAGCAAGTCATTATGGTTCCAGAAAACAGACAAAAAAATGTAAGTTTATTTAAAAATGTATATGAACTACAATAATTGAAATAAGGGCAGTTACAGAAAGTTTTATAAAAAATATACTAACTCCTAATCCTAATCCTCACAGGTGATGTTCAATTAATATAATGTAATAAAATTGCCAAACATTATTCAAATATTAGTAGATTCACACTATCTGAACGTTACACGTTAATTGTACTCATTAATCACTCGCTACATTAGGTACTTATGCAAATTATCAAAAACTATGATCGATGATAAGTTCGTAATCATCGTCATATCAGAAACAAATATAAATGTTTGTTTGTCTGTCATGAATTTTTTTTTCAGTCTTGAGTTTTGTACTTAATAATAAATAAATATTCTAAAATATTTTTGTACCCTTAAACTTTAAAAGCAATTAGTAATAAATATATATACGAATAACACTAACTTACTAATAAAAAAAACAGTAATAATCTGAAAAATAATATCAAGAAGAGAATATCTATGTGTAAGTAATATTTATCTTGATAATTTCGATACAGCTTCTGCCAATAGCTTAAATATAATAGGCATATGATAACAAATGATGTATTACATAACGCCGGGTATTATACAAAAACAAATTTGAGATACAGCTTTATCAATGACTCACGTGAGCGAAGCCATGGACATGAATTAGTTGTGATAAATTGACTAATCGGTCAGTTGTGATAGTTGGTGTTTGGTTTCTTATAAGAGCAGTTTTCGTGGATATTCACACTCATGAATTTTTTTATTCTACTTTACGAATAATTAAAATGATTCTAACTTTTCTGGTCTTGTTGACATTGGGATCGCATGTGCTTAGTGAAAAATGTGTGACGTATACATTTGAAGAAGGTTACGATGAATTATTTACTTCAGAATCAAATTTTTGCACCGATAATGGAATTTGGTCGCTCGATCTCTACGAGAATATAGAGGTTGCAAGTCCACATAAGGATAGTTTTAAATTTATAAAACCTGAGGAACGCCTCAGCTGTGTGACATCGTTCGTGTTTCCTATGAATGCTGGAGGTACTGTTGAAGTGAATGTATTTATAGAAGATACTCATATTGATGATGGTGTAATAGTAATGGCATTGGATCAAGTTGAGGCTACTGCGGGTTTTGGTACAATCACAGCATCGAGTCCTAACTTTGAAGCTGGATGGCACACAATAACGTTTAAAATAACTACCAATGCTCCAATTCAAGGCACTGTGAGTTTTCAAGGTTTTTTTAACTTTAAGTAACTACAATTTTTCATCACAAAACATTTTAAATAACTTGTAGTTTAATTTGCATTTAGGCTGAAACATACATGGCCTTATAATTTGATATTTTAAAGTTACAGTTAATAATTAATTAACACGTATTATTTATTAATAAATATCTACCAATTCCTGCGTTGAAAATATTATGTTTAGAAATATTTCAATTTGGGATTTTAATATAATAACAAAACAATAGCAGCGTATCTTAAATTTTAGTCCAAGGTGGTAGTTATTATTATGAATTATTTATCAAACTATTTCTTTAACTGTAATACTTATACACAATTTTTGTCAAATTTATGTCGGAGTAATGTTTTGTACATTCCAATGGGGTTCAGGTTCAGGTTTAATAGGGTAAAGATCCCTCCTGAATCGTTTAGTATTTATGTGTTTAATTTAATTATTTTCTCTTAAATTATACAATTGACCAGTTTTGTAGAATTCCTAAATATTAATCTAGTCGAAAGCTATATTGAAATCTATTGCGAGCTTGTCAAGGTATTGGACATATAGATGTTACTACATTTCATTGTTGTTTTATCACTTCGAAAAAATTACATGTGGTTTTTTTTAATTTTTGACAATTATGTATATAACTCAGAAATTAAACTTTACCAAAAATTAGATTTTTCGGTTCCCTAACACCGAAGCTTTTAAAGTAATAATATAAATAAATAATAATATAAAATATAAAGGACACGACAATATATTATGCTAGGCTAGAATCCTGTGAAGCTGTCTATTTTCGTTACAAGTTTCTTAACAACTAGTCTTGATGAAATGAAGTTTACATAAGAAGCTTACATCATTTGCCGTATAATGTAACAATTAACTGAATATTGAAGAAGACACGTACTTTTCCGTAGTATTTTATTTTTCAACCTGACTGATTTCGCCTCACGGTATTCTCGGCGAAACCGGAAAATTAGAATACTGTGGTAAGGTAATGTCTTATTCAATATGTGTAGCAACTTCCATTAAGTGCTAGCGATCAACAGTATAAATAATGAACAGAATAAATACGGCTAATTAATGTATATCTATTTTTAGGGATAGTTTCTCAAATTAAATATTTTTACTGCGCCGTTCATCAATCTATACCAGAAATTAACGATATCATCAATCTTGTCTTGATTCGATTATAAACTCATAAAATTATAATCACATGCTTAAAAGTTTTAGTGCTTTATAGATCCATTAGACTTAATCAAATTACATCCAATTGTAATAAATCGAATACAATGCTAATAAAATTCTTATTACGTATAATTCTTACAGTATTAGAAGTTAAAATAATAATGCACTGATACCTACATTTTAGTCTATCTTTTCTTTCGGTCATTTTTCAGGGTTAACAATTACATGCTTGTGAAATATTTTGTATCCCATTTATATTTATATTAATTTTAGAAATTTTATTTCTATGAAATAGAACATCATCTTTCAGATTCAGATTTTTCTACGTAGCTTCACAATTATATATTGCGTCACATTTTTTATTACTCTATTTTGATGTTAAAGGACATTTGTAGGAATTATTGTGCTTATAAGACACAATTTTTGTTTTAGTATATGCATGAAAACATATTGATGAAATTGTCTTAACCAGTAAGATTATAAAGTCAATTTCAGCTAATCAACTGCCAACGGTAACAAAGATACCACAAACAGTATAAAAAAAACATTTGTTTTTTTTTATTTAATTATTGGTCCACCAACAGTTGTTTACACTGTACATTTTATAAACAAATATTATAAAGGTAACAATTCCTTATCTAATAACCACTTATAAGTAGACACATCACTCAAAAACAACATTTAAAAAAGAAAAAAAAAGAGCTTACATACTATCACAGCAACACAATATGATTGTCCGAGTTAGAACCTCAGTGGTAGTAACTTCTTTTAAACAAAAATAAATAAAATAAACGAAACAAGCCTATAGGTAACAAAAAATATAGAAACTAAGTCAGTTCTGGCAGCGAGCCATGAATTGACTTCTGTTTGCGATGCGAATCGAAGTGGACATCAACCAGATGACTGCAACAGTTTATGATCCCACTTAACCTTGCAAAAGGAGAATTAGCACCGAGAACGGTTGGTCATAAGGGTGGCCACAGTAGTGTGACTGGTTTGCTTGGGATCCTCGAGGGTACATGAAACTTGTTAGTTTAAGATACCTACGATAGAATAGATGATTGAAGGTATCCACAAGATATTTTGTCAATTATTATCATTTGTGCTTATTATTGGTGCATATATTTCATCGCAATGAACATTTAATACTGATAAGAAATTGTATTTATGCGGGACAAGGACCTGGTGACAGCCTATAAAAAAATATAGAAAGAAACTAATTTCGTTGTATTAACCAACCAACTGAGAGATTATAAAACAATCCTTAGAAATGTAGGTATATTACTTAATTTAGAATAACAATACAATCCTTATTAAGAAACCGCGGTTAGGTGTATTTACCATTGAATCGAAAGAATAAAAATAATTAAACCTTTAATATCAAACACATAGTAATTAATTAAATTGATTAATTTAAAAATAAGAAACAAAGAATGACATGATTTGATTAGTTAAAGTTGAGTTCCCTAAGGAAAATCATTGCAGAACAATTATACCTGTATGCTTAAAATTTTTTTCTTTATGTGTTTCATCCTGAAGGAGTTCTTCCTTCAGGATAATAGTTACGAACGCATTTGAACAATGATTGATAAGAGTTTATCACACCAGTAACTGCCTTTCATTAGAAATTTTCTCATATTGAATCGCACGTACTGTAATGCCAAAACTCTACTAATATCAAGTAACAGATATACCTAATGGTGCATAATCATATTAAACAACCTGTTCTAATTTGTGCATGTCATTAATTACGACTATAAAACATAATAAATTTTACCAACCTATATGATATGATACGTGTGATAAATGGTCTGTATTTTACTATATTTTTTAATGAATTAGGAAGGCCCCTAAGCAGTATTTGAATTGACAAAGAAATGCTTCTTGACAAGAAATGTAAAAAGCATTTGGGTAAATTTAGTTTTAGTGCATTTGCTGCTTTGGTGTGAGCCCCTCCTTAGATGTTTATTTGCTTTCCCGTTCCGATATGTACCTTACACTGAATCATTGAGTTGCGCAAAATTATTCAATGATCATCGGCGCAAAATATGATGCAATTAATTCAGGTTTTCCAGGTTAATCATGAGTAAAGACATGAGTTGTTTGCAAAGCATTCATGTGCATTCAATTGCAATAATTTGCAAAGGTGTTCAACAGGATATATTTTGGTACGAATGGCTTTTAATTCATTCACACCTTTAAAATGTTGCACAAGCTTTAGGTACTTCACTGAAGAAGAAAATTGTTCTATAACAAGCAGATTTTTATTGAACGCGTTGTTGTGTTTAGGCACATATAATATGATATTATAATATACAGAAAAATATATGAAATTATTAATAAAATATATACAAAACTATGCTTACTATACAATATTTACAAAAATGAAATAACAGAAGAGGGAGACTGTAACTGTAAGCTTCGAAAAATTTCTCCCCAGGGGTTGTTGTTATGTTTTTTATTCAATTACACCTAAGCAGCGAAACTATTCTGAATGAAATTTATTTTATTTTGAAACTAATAAATAATTGGGAACTAGAGACTAGAGATGCAACTATAAATGATTTATGAGTTTTCGAATGGTTATGCATATTTAGAGCTTGCTTGTACATACCTAAGAAACCCTATAGTATAGGATGTTATGTTATTAGAACCTCTATATTTATTGTTTTACATGTCTATACTGTACATTCCAACTTTCAAACTCATGGCTAATTTGGCACATAAGTTCTGCATTCTGATTATCTTAAACTCTTAATAATATGAGTCCTAATGTATGTATGGCTAGTTTTTTATTATTAAGAGTTTAGGAAGACAAAACGCCCGTATTATAAGTAAAATACTGGCGTAAGTATATGATATATACACTTCCAGATTATGACGTTTATGTTCAGTGGTACTATGTAATAATTAAGGGTGTTATTACCTAATTTAAATACTAACAATTATAATTATGCATGTACGAAAATAATTTATAAATATACTTTTTTGTTTCAGCTATCCATATTGGGCATGGCATCTGCAACTTCAACTATCTTAGTAGATTCATTCAGGTATATACCACCTGGAATGTCTGAAAGCGATTGTGAATTATACGAACAGACAACAACGACAGATAGTACAACCACTGAAACTACCACCGAGACTACCACTGAAACTACCACTGAAACTACCACCGAAACTACCACTGATACCACTGAAACTACTACAGAGACTACCACTGAAACTACCACTGATACCACTGAAACCACCACTGAAACTACCACTGAAACCACTACTGAAACAACCACTGAAACCACCACAGAAACTACCACTGAAACTACCACAGAATCTACTACTGAAACTACCACCGAAACTACCACGGAAACCACCACTGACACTACCACAGATAGTACAACGGAGACTACCACTGATACTACTACAGACAGTACAACGGAGACTACCACTGATACTACCACAGACAGTACGACAGAGACTACTACCGATACTACCACAGACAGTACAACGGAGACTACTACCGATACTACCACAGACAGTACAACGGAGACCACCACTGACACTACTACAGACAGTACAACAGAGACTACCACAGATACTACCACAGATAGTACAACGGAGACTACTACCGATACTACCACAGACAGTACAACGGAGACTACTACCGATACTACCACAGACAGTACAACGGAGACTACTACCGATACTACCACAGACAGTACAACGGAGACCACCACTGACACTACTACAGACAGTACAACAGAGACTACCACCGATACTACCACAGATAGTACAACGGAGACTACCACAGACAGTACAACGGAGACCACCACTGACACTACCACTGACAGTACAACGGAGACTACCACTGATACTACCACAGACAGTACAACAGAGACCACCACTGACACTACCACAGACAGTACAACAGAGACTACCACTGACACTACCACTGACAGTACAACGGAGACCACCACTGACACTACCACAGACAGTACAACGGAGACCACCACTGAAACGACAACTGAAACGACCACTGAAACGACCACTGAAACTACCACTGAAACTACCACCGAAACTACCACTGAAACCACCACCGAAACTACCACTGAAACTACTAATATCCCTGAAACTACCACTACCACTGAAACAACTACTACTCCTTATACTACTACTGAAACGACTAGTGAAAATACTGACAGCACTACAGAAATTACTACTGAAACAACAGATCAAGGAACTACCCTTCCGATCACAGATGAGTCCAATAATTGTTTTGGTACCCCAGTTACCATATCAGTATTAAGTCTTGTAGCATTATTAATCACAATTCTACTATGTGTATTATCCTATTGGCTTGGCCGAAGAAGAGGTAGAGCAGAAATGGCAGCCTTTTTGAACTACGACGAATTCAATAGTAATTTTAGAATGCCAAGAGTCAAAAAAGTTTTTCCTGATACAAAAAGTAATCCTTATGCCAGAAGTAACGAATTTTTATCTTAGATAGAAACCTGTTATGATATTACTATCATACATACAAATGCTATAATTGACGTACCATTAGACTAGTTGCTATTTGGTACTTTGAAAGATATTTAGAGATATCTGTTACATAATCTATGGTTATATCTTGATCGAATATTCGAACTTTTAATGGTTTATATTTTAAAATTATAACTTGTAATCAATTTATTATCAATGCTTTTAAAATTTATTAAGATTTTCACCCTGATTTATATCCTTATCACCTTTGATATCAAATTAATTCTAAATTGTTGTTCGATCAAGTCTTGGCTGTACAGAATTTACCTGTGAAGATGGGAAAAGTGTAACCTTAAGTATTCATCTCATTTAGTACACATCTGTTAAAGTAAAATTTTGCTCGTCTTATTTTAAGTTTTCATAATTTCGTTTTACATATCTGAAAGCCAAAGGATCATTATAGGATACTTATAATTGTAATGTAATATTAAAAGTTTAACGCTACTGATGATGGATTTCAACACACATTAAGAGCCTTTATGATCATATTTTTACCTTTAGTGCCTTATCTCATTTATCAATATTACTTCCACAGTGATTACATACAAATGTATATAGCTAGCTCTTAAGTTTAATTGTAAAACAATGTACATGTGTGCCCAATGATTATTAATGAAGATAAATATGTAGTTAGAAATTATAATAATTTGCTTTACGTCATAGATTTATGATACAATAAATACTCAAACTGTGACTCATGTTAAAAATAATACTATCTCAATAAAATCGACCAGAAACCTTTCGGTCAGCCGCATACTTCGATAAATGTATTTTTGTCGAATAATCAATGCTCTTACGGTATTATTGTATGGTAAACGTTATTGTTTAATAGTAGTAATAGTGATTTTATTATACCTTACTCGAATATCCTTTTGTTAATCAAAAAGTATAAATATATGTTATTTATATTGTTATCTAAGTTTTTCATTTTTAATAACAAACAACTTCTATTTTTTATTTTGGAATTGGTTTTAAATACATCTTGGTAATTAGGTACTTATGAACTGAACAAGTACATTCAATTATTTGAAATCTGAATCTACAAAGCTGAATCTACTCATGCAAGGATAGAAGTAAATGACAGGCTGTTGTCTCGCCTGCCCTGGAAGGAGAAAGGCATGAGATTATGAATATATAACAATAAATACTAGATTACAAACCTAATAAGTACATTGGTTAGACAGTTTAGTGATGATGATAAAAAAATGTACTACTTAATTGAATTAATTAAAAATACAAGTGAAGTCATGATACAATTGAAATCGATAAATTAAAAAATCCTTGTACAATCTGATAAGTACACTCAGCAAGCAACCAAAATTACAGTAATTTATAGACGTACATTTATTGGGATTATTGCCAGATTAGAGAGGCGCCTTGTAATATAAATATCTGCAAATCAGTTGGTCGTAACTTTTTAATCCTAAATTTAATACAAGCGTTCCTTAAATTATTCGGTCGTCAAAAATATCGTTATAGTTATTACAAAACATAATGAAAGACTAGCCAAAATTGAAAAAAAAACACAATAAAGCTGACATTAAATAGCGAGTATAACAATACTTTCTAATAAATTAATGAAATCTAATGCGAATCGCAAATATAATGCGAATCCTCATTTAGTGAAAATTAGAAAAAACAAATATCCTAGGAGATTTTACTATACAAATTTACTATCTTTGTCTATCTTTAAAAGGATGGCCTTAGGCCTTATATGATATAAACATAAATCAAGTTAATGAGCAAGGTTGCCTTTATCAGCATTAAAAAAAACCATTCTGATATATAATTTTCTATCATTCCGATTGCATCCTAAGCTTGTATTTTAGAGTCCGGGCTGCACTTTCTTACTCTTCTTTTCCTTAAGTGAGTTAATCTTGACTGCTGAGTGAATGCAGACTGTGAAACGAAAAGGTTGCTCCAGAAACACAACTGTCAATCAGTAGATACCAATAAAGTTCTCTTTGACCTTAAAGATCACATCAATGGAGTCTTTAACATTCATATTATAAGATAAAAATTAATTCACATCTGGAATTAAAATAGAATGTTAAGTGTCAGTGTTGAATCTGGTGCCAGTGCTTTTACGAGGCGGAGTCTACACAAGCTCAATGAAGAGAAGAAACCTGTAAGTTTAGTGGGGTCCTAAAAAATAGTTCTACTGATGTCGATGTCGGTGTTTTTGCGAGATAGAGTGCTACATAAGTTCGATCAAAAGAAACTTGTAAGTATAGTGAGGTCTGAAATGAAAGTTCTACCGATGTCAGTGTTTTTACGAGATGAAGCTCTTCACAACATCTGAAAATAGGTCTAAAAATAAATTTCTGTCGCTATTCGATCCGATATCATCCGATCAAGAACCAAATGGTTCGGTGACTCTTTCCTCTGTCGCACCATTAAGGCCTGGAATTCTTTATCAGCTCACGTGTTTCCTTCTTCCTACAGTCCCGGGTCCTTTAAGCGGGACGTGAAAAAGCATATGATGAGGCCGTCAAGCTGAATGTCACCATTGTCACATGGTATGTGTAAGTAATGGTGACCCTCTTTTTTGAGACTTTGCCTTCAGCTTACCATTAGGCAAGGCGAAGTCTAACTGACGTGTTCTATATTAAAAAAATAAATTCGAACACTTGGAATCAGCAATGGCATCAGACTTCAATTCTTGAAAGACTTTTAACAAAAACCAATTATTCATTCTACAGTTTTATATAACTAGAAAATGAATATGAGGATCATTATATTCTATTATCATTTTGTGTATAGTTCTCTTTGTAGATACAAGGTAAAATTACTCCAAGTGACTATTTAAAAAGAATAAAACGGGAAGACAAAGACAAAAACTTGCTGTTGTAGATTAGTTCTTGATCTATATTCGAAATTACACGCATAATATAATCTGATTAACAGCAGTTGGAAAGGCAAGTCGAATATCACAAAGAGTAAAATGTTGATTCAGAATAGTTGGGTTAAATAGGTCTTCTTTTTTATGTATGCCATCTATATTTGGAGGGTTGATCAACCCAGGGTTGAATCGTAGAGTAAGTTCTGCTACCTACAAGTAGGTACATAAAAAGTATGTGTGTGTATGTGTTTGTGCATCATTTATCATTAATAATTTGCATGTTATTGACATACAGTCTGTAAGTCATTTTATCACGGTCATTACATCAAATCATGATTTTGCCGATAGGTGATGGTTATAACTATAATCAGTTAACCAAATAAACACGTTATTGTTATGATAATCATATGATAATCAGAATAATTGAGTTCGTTATCTTGATATTTTTATAAGGTTGGGTTTTTCTAGTTGAGTTCTGATGAAAGTTAACTGATTAAAAAATGAATAAATAATTGTTACGGCATCTAATACATTGCTACAGGAAAGTTACAACGAGCGACATCTATCGGACAATAGCGGAACTATCTCAAAATTGAACTACAACGTAGATTGCAGATTTTATTGGAATTAGTGTTTGCTGATATTTATGTAACTACTATTTTCTTTGCACCTATTATCATATGCTTGGTACGGAAGTGGCGTGATGTAGAGAAAATAATTTGAGGTATTTAACACACATTAACTTACTACCCTTTTAATACTCAGCATAGGATGCCCATTAACCTTAAAATATTAGGAGAAAACCGTTAAAAATAAATTTAAGCTTCAGCATAATATGAAAACGGTAACCAGGTACCATTCAAATACATACATATAAGCACACCTTTAGCCCCCCCCCCCCCCCCCTCGCAGGTTAAGCAGAGGTGAATTAGCACCCACATTTCACCAATCATTGTGTTTCGTCCCACGTATTAGGGGGTGAGCCTATTGCCGTCTTCGAGCCCTGATTCTGAGCCTGAGTCTGGGTTGTATATATCTGTCTGGTGTTAAACAGCCCTATCCCTTAGTCGCCTTCCACGACACCGCATGGGAAGAGATGAGATGGTTCAACTTATACTCTGCCGAGAACCACGGGGCAAATACATACACTCAACCATTTCTTTACACGGCTATGTTATGAGTAACATTATCAGTACTGACAGTACCATTATCTTCCTCCTGCCCTTATCCCAAGTTTATTTGAGATCGGCGCAACATATGTTCATTTTTCATACATCTCTAGTTGCAGTCATCTCAACATTCACTCTCATTTTAACCATTCACACAGTCAATCCACCTCATTTTACTTCTCCCTCTTTCCTTGAAGCCATCCACTTCCATAGGTAGTGCCTTCATTACGACATTACTTTCAACCCTACGCATTACATGTCCACTCTCAAACTTTCCCTAATATATTCATTCCTAATCTTATCTATTCTTGACACACCACACATTCATCTCAACATTTGCATCTCGGCTACATGTAACCGTCTTTCATCCGTCACCTTTACGGGCCAGATTTCCGGTACACACAGGGCGGCAGGCCGTATCATGATTTTCGGCGGTATTTCCGCCCGATTGAGTAGTCCGGCTGGGGTAGTACCTCCGCCCTACAGAATACCGCGGTTATAATAACTTTGTGTTGTGTTCCCAGTGGTGAGTAGGGTAGCCAGAACTCACTGGAGAATTTGTGCTGTCAGTGGGCTTGTCCTGCTTTGTCTTCTACTGACGGCACAGAAACTCTATACTCACAGGGTTGGCAGCGCGACTGTGACTCCTCTGGTGTTACAGACGTCCATAGGTCACGGTAACCACTTTCCATCAGGTGGGCCGTGTGCTTGTCTGCCAACTAAGTGGTATAAAAAAAAAATTATACATTTTTTCCTTAAATCGTACTGACAGTACCAAGTGTCGGTAGCTTAGTGGTTAAGGAGTCGGCCTTGCGATCAAGAGGTCCAGGGTTCGAATCCAGGCCATTACACTACCGACGTGCACCCACTCCTAACACAAACAATTTAGCTTAGCTGGAGGGGTTAGAGGGGAATCTCATAATTTCGGTTCTAATATTCTTTATACAAAAAAAAATATGTTTAATAAAAATAACTTTTTTCAGGAACATTATACGACCAAAGCCTTAAGTGCTTATATGTACAAAAAGCATACAACACAACATTAGATAACCTTCCGACTTTTTATGCGAATAAGTAATCTTTGTCATTACACAAAATCAAATTTGTTACGTGACTTGGAAATATTCGGTTTTGCGCATTTTTTAACGAATACACAAAAAAATATGGGACACGTACCACACAAGGTTGCTTCATTATAAATACTTGTCTGGTCCTACGTCTAAATATAGAAGCTGTTTATAATGTTTGTATTTATACTTTACTTATTACAAGCAATCTTCTACTTCATCGAGCCAACGGGAGTACAGTGGTATTAGATATGTCCAACCCAAAATTCGTTGAACCTAGCGGTCCACGCAGTCATCTCGTTCAAGTTCCCAATTGTGCAGGTATTGGGGCGCTAAATGGTAGGTTATTGTGTAAATGAGTGACGTGATGTTTTAAGTTTTTTTCACAAGACACTCATCTGTCACTTATCTACGCGCCAGACGTGACAAATTCGATCAAAACTACAATGACCTCTGTTCTCTAGTATGACAGTGTTACGAGTAGTAAAGACGTTATGGCATTGAACAGTTATTGGAACACTAATAATACAATTGTACGTGTTCTGAAGAATTGTTCGACTTGATATCCAGGGATGCATCGCACCGCTCGCCACAAGCAGCGAACTAATTCTCACACATTGCGACTGGCAGTTCTAGAAGGTTCTTACAGGGTCGGCAGCACAACTTTAACGATCATGATGTTACACACATACATAGGCCATGTTAACCCCTCCCATCAAGTGGGCCGTATGCCTGTCTATACCCAAAATGCTATAAAAATGTTATTTCTGCGTGGGGTAAAGAAGACGAAAGTCGAAAATATTTTTGCTTTCATTGAATGAACAAAAAGAAGCTAAAATTTTACTAACGTGCGCAAAATCTCCACGGATACAAACCCAAGAGAGGTTATGTCAGACTCGAACCGACTGAAATGCATGGCGTCTGTGAGCCGTTGTTGGTTGCCGGAGGTGAGGTAGGCATATCACTCGCACCTCGATCCCACCATACTCTCTCTCGATCTAGCCCTCCTTGGGTGGAGGGACCACGGCGACAGGCAGCTATATCCGTCACCCTCATGCCTGCGCTCTTGGGAGTGGAGGTTATTCTGCGACCTCCGACGCTCGAGTTGCCTCATTACGCGGGCAGCGTGGTTTGCGATTCTCCAAATAAGTTACATTTAAAGGTTTCCTACTAATGTTGCCGAAGACTATATAATTAAGGTGTGGTAAGATAAAGTTCAATTTTTAATCTATCTTACTTCATATTCTATCATCATTATTATCTACTGATCCTAATCAATGTCATAATATTTAAGTGCTAAATAAAAATCTATAGGTACTCAAGTAGTATTAATATATAAAATTATTGATTGATTTTAATTGAAGTCATTGACATCAATCAATTTCCTCTGTGGCATAGTGACCGCTACGCAGGGGACGCGGGTAAAATCCCCGCTCAGTGCAAATATTTGTATGCATGTATGGTTGTGCCTCGGAGAGCTCGTGAAGCAGTCGTGCGTTGGATCTGGTTGCCATACAAATGGCAGTCGTTACGGGTAGTAGGAGTCTTAAAAATCCGACTACTCAAACTACAGAACTTCGAAATCACCAATTGGTCGTGGAGGTGAGATGGCAGTCGGTTCACGGAAAATATCGAATTTCAGCCACATCTTGTTTAAACCGAAAAGCTGATCCCAACTGAGTTGGGAAAAGGCTCAGAGAATTATGATGGTGAATCTAACCTCAATCAAATCCAAACGTCAGCAGTGCATCTATGGCAGTATATTTGTCAGCTCCGGTCTAGAGGGCGCATTTCCTAACCGATTTTCACCAAACTTGGCACACATGTTCTTCACAATTTAAAACTCAACTTTTGTCAAGAGCTTTTTTTGTAAGCAGGGAAAATGGTGAATCTTCTCCCCCTGGGGAGAAGTTTGCTGTCGCAAATGCTGTTTATTTGTGAACTGATCGTGATGATTTTTTGTTTTAGGTTAGCAGAAAAATGTAGCAAAGGGTGCTCGTGAAGTCTACTGTTACGCAGAACTACTAGTTTATATACAATTAGGAGAAGAAGTAGGCTCTAAAAAAGGTGGATGGAATGCGTGATATGTCCCAAGTAGATCCCGCTCGAAGGAACATTTAAATGTTCGTGCAGTTTTCTACTCATACACTTGATAAAGTGATAGAAAAATATAATACACTTTAGATAGACCAAACTGATATATTATTTAACAAAGGTACTAAAAATGAATGAGAATGATGAGAACGCGCGGAATGCTTGATGACCAAATGCGAACTGAATTCGTTGTTAAAAAAATATAACTTTGAAGTAAACAAAAATGATGATGGTGCGTAACATGGTATTGTAACTATGTTGAGCTTAGCTCGTACAGTTTAGGCAGTTATTTAATATATTTTTAATTTTTAATTATTTATTAATATTTAACAAAATACCTCAGGTTTTGATTAACATGCCAATGAATCAATTTTAAGTAGAAGTAAAAAAATAATGAAAAAATGTTCCTACAAAGTAATTAGGTATCTGGATGATGGAAATGCGTGGTCAGTATCTGAATCATTTTCCTATGGTTTATTTTACATAATTTAATATTTTTATATTATTTCTCGACATAACTGTAAAATATTGACGTTCATATGTGCTCTTTGTGTGCTTAAATTGAATTAATGAAATTAATTATTTGGTTCTTTGACAGTCTCACTCAGACGGCTGATTGGATTTGACTAAACTTAGGTACTAGTATAGATTGTGGTGTCTGAAATAATATTTTCTATCCTTAGACTAGAGTTCCATGGCTTGTTGAATCGAAATCAGATTTCACACGTGTGTGATGCATGGTCGCAGCTAGTTATCAATAATAGCGTTAAGAGCTTTTAAAAGCTACCGCCTTGTCACGTTTTAGCCTTAAAACATATAAAGGAAAACCCAATACCTCGTGTTCTTGACACAAATATTTGTAAGGCATAATAGGACATAATAACTGACAACACAATGCTTGTGTGTGAGTTTACAATGGGTCCTGTCGTCATTGCATCTGACAGATGAAAAGAATTGCTAAGGGGATGTCTTTGTAATTGGCGTAAGTATATAAGGCAATTATTTTTAACAAACAAACCTTTGTAATGGGTGTAGTTGAGGTCTTATTTTTTAATTTGATAAAGGAAATACGAGGTTCCATTTACAAATTGGGGACGGATGTTTTAGTTGCGCTTTGTTATTTGATTATATTTTGTTTTTTTTTTCTTCATATTTTGTATTGCGATGGAATAAAATTAATGAACTTCAGGTTTTTATTAGCCGAAGTCGAGATCCTGTAGCAATTCCTAAAGATTTGCTCCCAAATACAAATCTCTGAAGCTATAGACCTATACTTTGTTTTTAACGAAATCCCATCAGTGGGTAGTTATGTTGAACTCGGACCGACCAAAAACGCACAGCCGTCTCGGGCCATTAGTTGCCGGGGGTAAGGTAGCCTTTAGCATATCCCTCACGGATAGAACTATACTGATATCTGTGTATGCGAAATAGGCGTATATTTAAGGCTAGATCAGACAGACCTGGCCTTGTCTGGCGAAATTTCACAATTTTGATAAAAAAAGGAAATTTAATCGAAAATTCTCTACACATAGACTAGTGGAGCAATTAATTTTAAATCACCTACCTCACTATTACAGATTAGATTTTAGTTATATTAATTTCCACCGAAACGCTAAAATAAGTCAAAACCAAAAACTTTTTATAACGAAAGCGAATTATACCTACTTATTTTTTAAATTTCCGGAGGATACCTATTCTTAATTAATTTTAAGGCGTTTGTTATTGCACATAATTAACTTTTTATGGCAAAACGAAATTAAACTTCAACTAAGTGAATTGTCGTTAACGTAAAAAAATATTAAGAAGCCGGTATTTTCTTTTTCTCATATTACTTTGTCACTTAATTAACGCTTCGGACGTCAAGTATTAAAAAAATCTTCCACAAACGTTTTTTCCATAAAACGTAACTTCGGACAAAGGGAAATTAGAAGACTTGTGGAGTAGACCGAAGAAACCGACCACAAAATAGACGCTGGTTTACCATTGAAACTCGATTACATGAAAACATTTCGAGAAATGTAACAAAAGAAATTAACAAACCGAAGCTACCTACCTTCTAAAACAATTACTACAAAAATAAACACTATATTTGTATCAGCAAGGTAAGTTTCACCGGAGGCCAGGGTCAACAGCCCGAATAAAGTCAATGACTCATCGGATCCAAGAACACTCGCATTATGATATCAAACGTCTCTATTAAACCGAAAAAACCTACACGTATTTTATGACATAACAGTTTGTTATTATTGTTGTTGTATAGATTCTGTGATACAACAAATATATTGCAAATCATAAAAAAAAACGATATAACGGTCTCGGCCTACGACCTTGCTTTGTGATGGTGAGTCATGTGTCAAAGTAAATGTATAAGTAGCAAAAATCTTCGAAAGTTTTAGATTTTTTTTATACCAATACACAGCAGACAAGTGCACGGCCCATCTGATAAAAAGTGATTACCGTGGCCTATGGACGCGTGCAACACCATGGAAGTTTCACCCGTGCTGCACACCCTGTAGGTACAGAGAGTTTCGGTGCCACCGGAGCAGAAGACAAAGCTGGACATGCCTTTGATTTTCCACTAACAGTACAAAAACTGTTTGGTAAGCTCTGACTACCCTGCTCACCGTCGGGAACACAACACGAGATTATTATGGCTGCAGTATTCTCTATGAGCTGATTCATTCAATTCACTGGGTTTTACCATAACGTCGACTCTTGCGCAACTCTTACTATATACTATATACTTACGATATACTTATATACTCGAAGATTTGGTGAGTACTTGCGATACCTGGTTTGAGAAATCACCAGCATGAATATGTATGTTTATGCTTCTTCTAAATGAAAATGTAATTATTTTGTTCAAGTTTTTCTTAAAACCGATATAAAATTAGAATATATTTCTTTTTCATCATCATCTTTGCATTAATCCTTCTCGCAACCGACGCTTTCGCCTTGGACTCTTAGGTACGTTTTATCAGTCTAACTCCAGATTTGGCCGAACTTAGATATTATCCGTGAAGCGACTGCCATTTAACCTCCACAATCTAAAGGCGATATCGAAGCATTGCAGTTAGACCAGTTATTGGACTTTTTAGGGCACCAACTATCCGTAACGACTGATATGGATGAATGAATGGCACGCAATAATAGAATATCTTTATTAATAGAATAGTTTATCACAGCACCACTATGTACCCATTTTCACAATAAAATAATTTGATTTGATTTGATTGATTTTTTCTGATTAATGTAAAAGTAAGAACAAATCAATTAATTCGTTGAAAACTAATTCAAAGTTTGGTAGTAAATTTAATAAAAAAAAATTACCTTGACGTTGAATTCCAATGAAAGCTTCGATGAATATGAATATTACTGGAATCTCTGTCACAAGAATTAAAATCAAACTTAAATTAAATTAAGAAATCTCTCGAATCGAGTTCTGAAATAAATGGTAGTCATGAATGTTGATCGCTGAGCGAAATATAATTGGAGGAAAAGAATAAAATTAAAACTCCAAAGGAGACTCCACGCGAACTTGCCAAGATAATTGGTCGCGAAAGCAGAAAAACAAGATAAAATTAATGTGCCACCATCAAAACACTTCAGCATTTCTTAATTAAGCACCCACTTAAGGCGCTTTGTTCGTATACCCAAGTGGGGAATGCGTTTCGTTTTAATATATTTAGATGGAGGACAAAGGTTTTGTGACAACAATGAATTCTACGCGTTCTATTTCCTGAGGAATAGAATATGGAATGAAAAGAAATAATTTAAAGGAAAACGTGGGGACTCTATCCATTTGAAAGAAGAAAGCGAAAAATAAATTAATTTGACATCTCATATAATACGTGAATAACTCTTAGTTATTTAAGACGAAAAGTAATAGCTGAACATTAATAACAATTATATAAAGTAAGCAATGTATGGAACAAATGTTTATTAATTATTAAAATATACAATGTGGGAATTTATTTCTTAAAAATAATATCGTCTAAATGTAGACCCTCGCGTTTGCGGCACTCATTTAAGCGAACAATAAAATTGTTCATGACGGCCCGGCAGGTGGACTCGGTTATGGCTACCATTTCATGACGGATATTTTCTTTTAAATGTGCAAGGGAAGTCGGCTTACTAGCGTAAACTTTAGATTTAAGATACCCCCATAGGAAAAAGGCCATAGGGGTTAAATCAGGACTGAGTGGAGGTCAGTTTATGTCACCTCTCCTGGAGATCAATTTCCCAGAAAAAAATTCACGTACTCGTGGCAGAGACGTATTGGAGGTGTGTGACATTGCTCCATCCTGCTGAAACCATGTCCTTTGGTTATAGCCATGAAAGTTTTGCAGTTCAGGCACCAAGAAGTCGTCTAACATCTCCACATAACGCTCTGAATTTACTGTAACGGCACGACCCCTTTCGTCTTCAAAAAAGTAAGGGCCAATAATTCCTCGCGCTGACATCGCAGCCCATACTGTCACTTTTGGCGAATGAAAGGGTTTCTGATGCTTGCGTTTTGGATTTGTTGCACTCCAGTAGCGGTAATGCTGCTTATTTACGTGCCCATTATGATGAAAATGAGCTTCACCTGAGAACAAGATGTTGCTAAACGTTGAAAAGCGCTCAATTGCCTGATTTGCGAAGGCAAGCCTCTGACTAGCATCTTGGGGCTTTAATTCTTGCACCAATTGGATTTTGTAGAGGTGCATCTTTAGATCGTTGTATAAAATGCGTTGCAATGATGATCTATGCACATTTAAAGCACTTGCGCGCTTCCGAATTGATAGGTTCGGATCGTCACGAACAGATTGATTAACAACCTCCACGTTTTCTGCCGTTCTTGATGACCTTGTTCGTCCGGACTTTGGTTTTTCGAGCGTTGAACCGGTCTCTTCAAACTTTTTAACCCATTTTCTTATAAGAGGAATGCTTGGCGCTTCATTTAAGTGACGAAAACCTCGAATACTGCAGAATCTTCTACGCGCTACAGTCGCTGAATCACTGTTTTTGTAAAATTCTCGCAAGCACAACGCGCGGTCTGCTCCTGAGAAACGCTACATAGAGACTGAATTCCCAAGAGCCACGCTACCGATTGCCATAACCCCCGCGCCCCTCGGATACGTTGCGCTCACGCAGTAAGCTTATTAAATATAAACTTTCTTTTGAGACACCTTGTAAAAGCAAAAATATTGCAATACAGAAAAACATTGTTCTAAATCAATAGCCATCGGTATTACACAAGCAAAGTATTGGTATTAAAGTTATCGGGATATTTACCATGTTGTATAGTTCTGAGTTTCCGATATTTCAGCGATGTTGCAAGCAACATGATCACGGAGGTACTGGACTATTGGCGGTGAACAATGAAAAAGTATTTTATGAGTAAATATATCGATCTACCCTCTTTCGAGTTTTTTCAAAGAAATAGGGTAGACCGATATATTTATATCCCGATAACTTTAATACTAATGTGAGTGACCATGATAGTTTTAATACCTATATAGTAGCAAAGTAGTCTAGATTATTTTTTCTTTTTTAAGTACCTTTTCACAATATTGATGGTCCCTGTATCTCTTTGTTAAGTCTTATAATTGACCGAAAAGCTTCTTGTAATATTACAATTTATTATTAACACTCGTGATGTTGCTTCTATAAACTTGTATACTACCAGAATTTGTCTTTGATTTTTATAAGACATAGTTGTAATACAAAGAAATTTTAAAAAGGTTTTTTCTATACACCCACGCTACAACACCATGGGTTGTGGAAGTCAGATGGCAGTCGCTTCACAGAAAATGTCGAAGTTCAGCCAAAGACGCAATTAGACTGGAAAAATCGAATCCCGGCCTCCGAGATGAAAACTTTGAATGCGACCAAGATTAACGTTAGGATGAAGAAAAATACACCTATGAAATTACCAATGAAGCAAATTTAATATGAAAGCGTCATTGAAACCAAAATAAGTAAGTAAACAGAAAAGCTACACAAAGAAATGCGAAGTTTCCTTGAAGCAGCACATAATGGAAATTTACACAAAATGGAAGTGTAATAAATTAACTTACTATTCCAGGCCGGACCTGTCGCGCACCTCAGTGGCGGGCTGCTGCGCTGTGGGGAAATACTTTTTATATTATCCTGTATATATGTAGCCTCTTGTAATTGGGAGAGGCCTTTGTCCATCAGTAGACTGCGATAGACTAATTGATTGGCAAGTAGAATGATATCTAGTATAACGACCCAAAGGCGGCGTGCGTTTTAGTCGGTTCGAGTCCGACATAACCTCTTCCACCGGCTCCGGTGGGGAGGTATCCGTGGGGATTTTGCGCACGTAATAAAAAAGTATTGTATCCATTGTTAGGAAGGGCTTAGATGTCACCCTCACACTGTGTGCAAGAACATTGGTTCCGAACCAATTGTGGTTCGGAGACTCTTTTCTTTGCCGCACCACCAAGACCTGGAATTCATTATCAGCACACGTGTTTCCTTCTTTCTACAGTCCCAGGTCTTTTAAGCGGGGCGTGAAAAAGCATCTGATGGGGCCACCAAGCTGAGTGCCACGATTGTAACTTTACTTAGTGTCGGTAATGGTGACCCTCTTTCTTGAGACTTTGGCTTTAGCTTACCATCAGGCGAGGTGAAGTCAAGTTGGCGTGTCATATATAAAAATAAAATAATTCAACCATATTTCCTTTTATAGAGTAAAGATAATCAAAATTATTAATAGATATTATTAACCTCTGACTAAATTGCTTGTGTCAGGAGTGAGTTAACGTTGGTAGTGTGATGGTCAGGATTCAACTCTGGAGCCTGTCGATCATACTCGTAAGATCGACTTCTTAACTCGTAAACTACCGACGCTTTTAATCGCTTATCACACATTATACCCCTGCTATTCCGACATATTGTTCAAATGGTAACCCTTCCAAACATGTATGGGCTAGCGAAATTATTACCATAACTGGATACTTCTTTATAAAAATATTCTTAAGTACTTATACCTACGTAAGCTTATGGATTCGTCTTTCCCTAACTAAAACTCATATAAATTACTTACTTTTCCAAGAAAAAGTTCCCGTATATTGTATTTAAGTACCAAATATCTTCCTTTTTAATATTTAATTAGGCAAAGCATTAATCTAACGTCTCAAAAGAATTAACAGTACTTAAAACTTTTGACAGTGCTGGCCATTAAACTGGGATACTTATTAAACAGCCTCTTATAGACTTATAAAGTCTTCTTTTGGGTACATAGATAGACGGGGCTGCCTTGAAGAGATATAATTCATGGACCTCGTTTTTTATTAAATTCACTAGCGGCCACTCTCGTTGTTGCACAGGTGGATATTTTATTACTGGCAGTATTTGAACAAATTTAGAAGCCATTATTAACCTTTTTAAAATTTCTAATACTTGCCATATTTCACTTGTTTGACGGTAGATTTCCTTGCTGATTTGAAATTGGCTCAACGATTTCTCAAACAGCACTGGTAGGGGCTTTACTATTCTCCCAAGTACTGATTATAAAACATATAACAGACCAAGGGACGAGTGGGAGCCTCAAATATGTCAGTAGAAATATCGACGTGGGGTACGAATTTTCGCTCTTCTTAAATATTTAGGGAAAGCATCTAAGGACGTAAATACAGAAAGTAGTTGTAGTGGTAAAACTATAATTGAACTACTCCGAACGGTAAGAACCTAAAGTTATGTCTAGAAGATACTGGCCAAAACTCAAATTCTAAATCTTTATTTTTCAAAATAGTGCAACATTATTATTACATCTTTTTGACGTTAAATTTTGCTTAAAACTAACGGCCTCCTGGGCGCTAGTAGAGATGAAACGGCTACAATTTACAACTAGAAATTTCTTAAGACAAAATATGGACGTATTTGACATTTGTCTAGTGTCACGATAATTAACAATTATTTTAAACTAACGCATTGCATTAAACTGAAAGACAAAAACAGAAATATTCTTATTTTTGCAACCAATTTTACTCCACACATTTCGCGCAGCGGTGTCAGAATATTTGTTACAGAGCTTGTTTTTCTAAAAATGCAAGAAAACAGGTACATTTTTCACGTTACCTTATATGTATTTCGTTTGTAATTCTAACCTAACACCTGGGGGGTACAAATGGCGTTAGACTGCCACAGCCTACTGACTCCGCGTCACGTACAAATTACGTCTGCCACTCGCAATGGGGACAATAAACTATGAAACATTGTCTTATATATTTTCTTTTTCGTTTTTCTTCATATTTTGTAAGTCAAATATTTTATTTACAAAATATATTACGTACATAATATATTATTGAAACTTTTGGATTTAGGCAAGTTCTGATGTATTCTTCGCTTGTCCCAGGTGGTGCATAGCTCACTTCAAACTTAAAATGATTAGGTGAGAACTGTGAGTGGGACAAAGAAGAAAATAATGATAAGACTAATATATTATATTGTCTTCTTATCACCTGTAGTGGATTCAAACAAAGGAATGGAAAACGAGCAATTTTATTTACTGGTATTGTAAAAGAATGAATACTACAGAGTTTTAAAATCTCACCTCCGGCAACTTGTGGCACACACAGTTGGCGTGCATTTTAGTCGATTTAAGTCTGACATAACCTCCCATGGTGGTATCCGAGGGGAAAATCCCCTACAGTAAAAAATAAATAAATTAAAAGTATGTGTATTAAATACATAGTATGAAAACCGAACATACACCTAATTCTATTACAACAAAACGAACGAAAATACTAGCACGAAAATCTGTTGTAATCGTATCGGATACGTATCGAGAGAACGGTGCATTGTGATTGGCCGCCTGCCTACTGTGAACCTGTGTGTGTGTGAAGCTGGCCAATCGCAATGCTCCCTTTTTGCGATACGTTCACGATACGATTACGATAGTTTTTCGTGTTAGGGGTATAGAACACGACGTACGTCAACGACTTAAACAGAATTGTTTCAATCGCAACTCGTATAATCACTATCATCATCTTGACATTATCCTTGGTTACATCTGAGACTTTCACCTCGCTGCCGAGGTTCCGCTTGTTCCTTCTTTAGACTTCCGAACCCCAAGAGCAAAGACGGAGTTCGAGGCTCGTTCAGCAATCAAGCAGTATGCAGGTGAGGTAGAATTGCTCGCCGAAAAAGGATAAATCAGGAATCACGGTCTCAGTCCCGTACACCGTACGAACGTTATACACTATGACAGATGTGTCAATCGCAACTCGTACATGTAGACGTAGACAAATCTAAATTAAATCTGTTTAGACACACGCTACGATGTACATCTAACCACATCTAGCCTATTGTAAATCTGTGGTGAACCCCCGCCGGAAACTGATGCGATAGGAGAACTCAACTCCAAACCGTCTTCAGTTTGAAGTTGAGTTGAGTTTCTCGTATCGCACCGATTGCCACCGGTTTTTAGAACTTAAGACATTATACAATCGGTGGAACGCGACAGACATACATATTGTATTGTAAATTCTCCGCTAAAACTAAAAGGTTTAATGGTTGTTGTGAATTTGGAATATTTTATAAATTATTATTTTCATGACGATTCAGACTACGTTACACAGGTTGTGTAACTTAGGGCATTCGACTATTGAGTACGGGTTTGATTCTCGCTCAGAGCGCAATGTAAATTTATAAGCATTTATAAAAAAAATACATATTTAAGTATCTTTATCCATATCAAAGAATCCATATTACAAACTTTTTCTTTTCTTTTTTTTTCTTTATTTTTACAACATACTGTATTATTTTATTAATTAATCTATTAACATATTTATCTATTTACACTTAATGTATTATAAAGCTAAGCTAATATTGACATTAATAAAAAATAATAATTAAATAAACAATTACAAACTACCTGCTTACTTTAGGTATAGATAATAAAATAAAAATAAAAAAACAAAGTAGCGATGTAGGTCCATAGTATATCACATGAAAACTGGAATAAATATGGTGTTATAAAAAATTAGATCCAGTAATATAATTAATTAAGTAAAATTTTAGAATTAAATTGACACTAATAAATAATTAATACAATAATGATAATCAATACGCAATAATAAATCAATTAATACATTATAACATGATCAAAAATATATATAACATAGTCGGTCAGTCAGTCAATCAAATAATGTCAAATTATTACATAGCCTTTACATCCGGCATTGCGGGGCGTGTCTCTGACAGCAATGCAATGTAAGGGTAGTCGAATCTGTCAGCAAGGCAATCATTGCCAGGACGATGTTGGAGCTGTCTCGCACCCTGTGTACCAGTTTGCGCATACTTGTATGAAAACAGTCTGTTTGCCGCTGCAAACATGCCTGATGCGCTGCAGGTACGAGGCAGCCCCATCATTACCCTAAAAGCATTGATAAATTGGACACGGAAGGTACTGTAGACTTTTTTCGAGTACTTAGCCCAAAGACTACATGTGTACAAAGAGGTGCAGTATACTCGGAAAAGAGTAATCTTTACTTCGGCAGAACACCGCGCGAACCTACGTCACAACATGTTTGCCCTCCTGGACAATGCCCTCCGTTCCCGTTCAATATCAGCATGATCCCTGAGGTCAACCGTAAATATATGCCCCAGATAGGTGAATTGGTTCACTCTCTCCAGAGGAATCCCATTGAGTTGAACAGGTGGTAGGTTCTGTGGACATGTAGCTCCGTCGACCTCAAAGACCATGTATTGGCTCTTCGTAACATTATATTTTAACCCGTGTGCACCAGCATATTCCTCACAAGTCCTAATCAACTTTCTTAAGCCACAGATAGACGCACTGAGCAGCACCATATCATCTGCGTAACTTAAATTGTTTACACACACTCCATCTGTATGGCATCCTATATACTGGCTGCTGAGCGCGGCGATCAGGGCATCCATATATAAATTAAACAAAGTGGGCGAGGTTGCTGTGTAGAATTATCTAAAACTATATTATAAAATATATTCTTAAATCTAATTAGTATTGGACAATAAAATACTAAGTAAGACTTTCTTCTTCTGGCAATCTCAAGTAAATCGTAATGTTTATTAAATTATTAATGGCGAGACGCCAAAGTCAAGTATATTTTCAACCAATTCCAATATTGTTGTTTTTTCTTCTAATTCTTTCCGTAATTTAAGTAAGGCTACCAACACCAACAGGCATATATGACGTTAATTGTCAAACATGACAGATTCTATTTGACAATTAGTGTCAAATATGACAGATGACACTGCATAAAGAAGTGCCAACCGTTGAGTAAAAACTATCTGCTTCGCTAATGCAGATCTGGCGGGAAAAAGTTTCTAATTGTTTCCGCCGAACAGATACAAACACAATGAACGTTGAAGTATGAATTAGCAACCGTATCAATTGAAGGAATGTACAGTCAGCATCAGATTGATCTTAATGAACAAATCATTTTGAGACTTTGAAGTTAAGGTCGTTCTGACTCTGACTGTACATATAGATTGTTCTACGCCTACTTGCGACTTCGTAGAATATTGGATATCAATCATAACTTGATTTAATATCAGTAAAATCTGACAGCTGATTGTTAACGCCCTAAAATATGTACTGAAACTATTTATATTCTACTAGCTGTTGCCCGCGGCTCCACTGACATCCAGGCTGTCAGTTATCGCGACCAAGTGTATGTACTTCTCTATTCTACCTCGGTACCAAATTTCATGAAAATCGGTCCGTGATTTTGGTGCAAAAGTGTAACAGACAGACAGACGGAGTTACTTTCACATATGATAATTATGATAATTTTACAGTATGGAGTAGTAATTTTTATCTACTTTATAACACTACAATAACTCGTCTAAATCAACTTGGCTGGACTAAAATATATTCCAATGTATCCAAGAACCAAACTATCGAAAGCAAGACAATGAGAGATAAAAAAATTAAGCTATTTCAAACTTCTTTAGCTTTTCACGTTTTTGGACAATAGAATCGGTACTATAATTCCCAAACACATGTCCTTTGCGGTCTTTACCTAACCGAAAACTCATTAAGATATAAACCTGTACAATACGTAATAAGTTCGAGAATTACCGGATTTTTTGCTTTAGTTATACGAAGCGCACGGATGAACCTAAATGTGTCTTTTGTCTACCCGTACCTAGCGCCAGTAGGGAGACCATGGTGCTGTCTATAGCATCTTAGGATAAGTCCATAATTAGAAAAAATGAATGAATTATAAGTACAGCGTAGCTGATACTACTACTAAGCTAGCGGACTGCCTTAGGACAGGTAGATCCTTCTAGGAGGTAGGACTCAACGGTATTTCCGTCCAATTGAGTCCGACTGGGGAAGTACCTGATGATAATCTCGTGTTGTGTTCCCGGCGGTTAGTAGGATAGCTAGAGCTCACTGGAGAGTATTTGTGCTGTCAGTGGCAAGACGAAAAGCTTGTCCTGTTTTGTCTTTTATACTGACGTCACAGAAACTCTCAATACCTACTTACAGAGTTGGCAGCGCGTGTGTGACTTTCTTGGTTTTGCACACGTCCATAGACCATAGTGTGCTTATCTGCCACCCAAGTGGTTTAAAAAAAAGATCCTGGTTTCAAATCCTGATCAATACACAACCGAAGTGAATTTACACATAAAACGAGCAAAACAAATTTCTGATTTGGTTACATTACAGTTAGTGGTTACAGTAGTCTTCTTCTTCTTGTCCATTCGTCATGTGTTTTTTGTCTTGACTTTTTGCTATTAACGGGTTAGTGACACACAAACATTTGATGGGTGTTTATTGGTTGCAATCTTTATGGAGGTGTTCCATCAATTCCTTTTTATAATACTGTTAATTTAGTTTGTTGAGCAAAAGTACTGTTTCCCTATCGTTCATCCATCAATAGTTCCGTCACCCTATCTGTACTGACACGTAACCTGTAGAGCTGATGTATTGGCGCACCACTGGCGAACCACTGGCGATCAACATAATAAACTATAGAATGAAATTTTAAAGCATATAGTATGCTAATTCCTTCTTCCTACACATTCGGGTCTTTTAAGCGGGGCGTGAAAAAGCATCTGAGGAGGCCGTCAAGCTGAGTGCCACCATTGTAACATTATTTAGTATTTTACTTAGTAATGGTCACCCTCTTTCCAGAGACTTTGCCTTTAGCTTACCATCAGGCGAGGTGAAGTTAAGTTGGCGTGTCCAAAATAAAAGAAAAAGATCGCGGGTTCGAATCCCGCCTGGGCCGTTTCAATATTTTCTATTATAATCGATATTAAACTATAGCCGTAACATTTGGAGTCTCTCATTATATAAGCAGTTAACCAGTTCACAAATCTTGAAAGATGTATATGTGTCCTGTTATATTCACAGAATACGTAGTGACCCTACCATGGAATGTTACGGGCAAAAATCACGGGAGCAAACGAACAATGGACTCGTAGATGGCGCATTTCCTCCGCGGGAACTAATTAAGTGGATTCTATTCAGGTATAATAGTTCCAAGTCTAGATTTATCCGACGCTGTCGAATGTATTTATACGATGGTTGCTAGGCAGGAGCGAAATTATTGATTGTGGAAAATGATAGATGATAACGTTTTTTACATTAGTATTAGATTATTATTTGAAGCATTGGGTTTTTTTTTCTTTTAATACCACTTAGGTGGCAGACAAGCACACGGCCCACCTTTTTTTTTTTTTTTTTTACGTGCGCAAAATCCCCACGGATACCTCCCCGCCGGAGCCGGTGGAGGAGGTTATGTCGGACTCGAACCGACTAAAACGCACGACGCCTGTGGGTCGTTTTGGTTGCCGACGGTGAGGTTGACAGGCATATCCCTCGCACCCCGGCCGACCCAGGGCCATCTCTCACGATCTGGCCCTCTTCTCGGGTGTGGGGACTACAGAGTCCCCAACTCGTCCCCGGAAACGGGGAGGCGCGCCGCGCGCGCCGCCGCCGCGGCCTGCTTCTGCCAGGGTGACAGGCGGCTTCACCTGTCACCCCCAGGCCGGCGCTCATGGGGGGCGGAGGTCGTTCATCGACCTCCGACGCCCGAGTTGCCTTCGTACGCGGGCAGCTTGTCTTGCGATCCTTCGTCGCTCCCGCTGCCGCTCCCGACCCGCCTCCTCCTTCACGAGCATTACTTGCTCGCAGAAGGAGGCGCCGGCCGCCCACGCATCCGCGCAGCGAACCATCGCCGCGAGCAAGGTGGAGAGCGTGAGAACCCTCACTCCCAGGGCCGCCACAAGCTCCCGCCTCGGCGTCTCCCACGCTGGACACTCGGTGAGCGTGTGCGGACCTGAGTCCTCGCTCGCGTCGCAGTGATGGCACTCGGACGTTGGCTCTTTCTGCATCCGACGCAGATACTTTCCGAAGCATCCGTGCTCGGTGATCATCTGCGTCAGACGGTACGAGAGGCTGCCGTGTGGCCTCTCTAGCCACTCCCCCATGATGGGTCTTACCGCCGTTACTACGGCGTGCCCTGCGCTTGGTTACCCAAGTCGTCTCTCCCATTCCGCCACCATTTCCCTGTGGAGCCGGGATCTCACGGCCCGAATTTCTTCGGGCTCGGGATCGTGACCCCGCTCCCGCGCCGCCCTTCGGAACCGGTATAGCGCCGAAAGGCATCTCGCTTCCAGGATCCATGGTGGGGATCCGGCGAGGAGACTCGCCGCGTTGAATGATATCGTGCGGTACCCCCTTATGATGCGGCACGCCAACTTCCGCTGCGGACGCTGCAGCAGGAGCATGTGCCGATCACTCAGGGTGTCCGCCCACACGGGACACCTGTACAGGGCCATGGACCGCACGACACCCGCGTAGAGTCTCCTGCAGGAGTCCTCCGGGCCCCTCAGGTTGGGCAGTAGCCGCGCCAGAGCGTTGGCTGTGCCCGCCAATTTGGGGCCCAGACTTCGGAAGTGCTTCCCGAAGTCCCACCGGCCGTCGAGCACGAGCCCCAGATATTTCATCTGGGGCTTGATGAGCACACGGCCCACCTGATAGGAAGTGGATACCGTGGCCTATGGGCGTATGCAAAACCAGGGGTGTTACACTTGCGCTGCCGACCATGAAGAAACCTTCTGATGCCCCTCTTGAAGAAACCCATATTGTAGGTGCTTTTGAAAACCGCAGCAGGGAGGTCATTCCACAACTTGAGTGTGCGTGGGATGAAGTGTCTTTCATACCGCACAGTGCGCACCGTCTTAGATCGCAAAAAGAAGCAAAAAGCTAATCATAGTTCATTAAAGATAGCTTGTCAACTGATTTATAATGCTGCCGGTGAATACCTGAGAAAATTCAGTATTCAGTATTTCAATCAATCAATCAATTAAGCTTCTATCTATCACAGTCCACTGCTGGACTAGGTCTCTTGCAACATTAGGAGGCTTTTACCTACTGTTTCTACGCTGGCCAGACGGGTTGGTACAGGGTTTTATTTCGAGTTTTCTTCTCTCACAGGGATATCGCCTGCGTATTCATTTCATTAGCAATTTTTACATACATTTTTACATATTTGAACATAGTATGAACTTTATATGAACAAACGAAAGCATTCAAAACATTATGACACAATACACATGTTGAATGACATGTTGAAAGGGAATCTATATTTCATACGGACGAGGCCGCAGACAAAAGCAAGTCATTTCTGCAATCGTATAGTATTCCCAATATTTAATCACTTTACTTCTTTATAACAATAACACCAATTTAGTTAACATATTGATTGCACCTCGTGGCATTATCTAAGGCTCTATGTTGAGTCATGCGGTTATTTATAACAGGTCATTATAGTCCTTATAGCGATTGTCCACTTGCATTGAAAGTCCACATTTGCAGACTAGAATTCTTCTACAACTTCCTTCCACTGTAACTGCCGCCTGGTTCTCCAACCTCGAGAAGAAAATCTATACCAAGTTTTCGCACTTAAATGAACAGGGTTGATTCCGTTGATTAGAGATCTAAAAATCTTGGTATATTCCAGCACATACAAGTCCTAAAATTGAAATGTAAAATAGAATATATATTTAATTTTTTTTTTTACGTGCGCAAAATCCCCACGGATACCTCCTCACCGGAGCCGGTGGAGGAGGTTATGTCGGACTCGAACCGACTAAAACGCACGCCGCCTGTGGGTCGTTTTGGTTGCCGAAGGTGAGGTTGACAGGCATATCCCTCGCACCCCGGCCGACCCAGGGCCATCTCTCACGATCTGGCCCTCCTCTCGGGTGTGGGGACTACAGAGTCCCCAACTCGTCCCCGGAAACGGGGAGGCGCGCCACGCGCGCCACCGCAGCGGCCTGCTTCTGCCAGGGTGACAGGCGGCTTCACCTGTCACCCCCAGGCCGGCGCTCATGGGGGGCGGAGGTCCTTCATCGACCTCCGACGCCCGAGTTGCCTTCGTACGCGGGCAGCTTGTCTAGCGATCCTTCGTCGCTCCCGCTGCCGCTCCCGCCCCGAATAGAATATATTAAGCTTCTCTTATCTCTGACTGTACATATCTAAGGAAAGAATTCAAAGAAAAGATGTACTAATACTAAACAAGTATATCTGTGACGTAAATCAGTTGATATTTTTAGTATACGAACAAAGAGTATTCCTACAATCTAATAATAGGTAAATACAGCGTCTAATGATAAAGATACATAGATATGCGTCACAATAGGTTTCTTTAAAGCTTCATTATTGCTATGCTTACAGAATCTAATCGACTTAGACGATAAGGAGTTAGAAATTTCGCAATTCCACACGAAACTTACGTTATAAAGTTATGTATGATGTGGCTTGTTTTATAACTATTATCCATATATATATAATGATATATATAGAATGATATATTATAATGATTCATCTGAATGAATCATCAACGCAAAGCCTAAACAGCTAAAGCTACAGACTTAAAATTTTGTTATAGGACTATTTCGAAAATTTCATCCCTAAGGGGGCAATAATTTTTTTGTTTTATTTTTTAAATTTATTTATTTTAAATAGAAGTTTAAAGTAATTAAACATTCATATTTTACATTTTAAGAATCCCACTTGTAACCGGGTCGAATCGTTACAAATTAAAATGACTATATATTATTTATTTTGAGTAACATTTATAAACGTCAAACATACATTTAATTCACGCCTGTAAGTCCCCTAAAGTGTAGGTAGAAGTATTTTAACCAACATTTAGATAACTATGATTTTCGTTCCCACGTAATAGGGGGCTAGCCTATTGCCGTCAATTTTTTCTTCTCTCAATCGATATGTATATTCACTGTTGGACCGACATTGTTCTCCATCCGTCATAGTTACTTTCAACATCTACGTAGTGTATGGCACTTGGAAAGAGAAAGAGAAGAAAATTAGGAGGAGGTAGGGTACAGCGGTAATTCCGCCCAATTGAGCAGTCCGACTGGGGACCTCCGCCCTACAGAATACCGCGGTTACAATAACTTCGTGTTGTGTTCCCAGCGGTGAGTAGGGTAGTCACAGCTCACTGAAGAATTTGTGCTGTCAGTGGGATGACTAAAGGCTTGTCCTGCTTTGTCCTTTACACTGACGGCACAGAGACTCTGTGCTTACAGGGTCGGCAGCGCGAGTGTGGCTTCTCTGGTGTCACACACGTTTTTTACGTTTATATACATACCTACATACATATATATAATCACGCCTTTATCCCCAGAAAGTTAGGCAGAGGTGATTTAACACCCAAATTTCACCAATCATTAAATTTGGTCCCACGTAATGGGGGTGAGCCTATTGTCTTCTACCGGGCACTATTGTTGACTCAAGTCATGCATCTGAATCATTTTATAATTAAGCTAGGCTGACACACTATACATAGTAATCCATACAACTAATAGGTAAGTACTTTATACTACAGAAGCTATAAAAGTTATTTTAAATTTTAAAAAACGAGCACGTCTATGTACTCTTTTATGGTCGAATAGTACTGAACCCAGTTAGTTATTTTACAAGATTGCTTTCACAATCCAATACCGATACAACCTACGCCCAAACTTTGCATTAGAGTCTCGTAGACCCACTTACGTCATTTTATGACCTCAATGTTGTAAAACCGGTTTATTACGAGTACGCTACGTTTACGGAATTACTAGAAAAGGTACATGTACCGGAATTAGTGGGTATTACTGTTTGTGTTGTGTACTTGTGTGTTGTGTGCGTGATCCGCTGTTTTGTGATACTATTTGGCCCAACTAACTCTATTTATTTTAGACTACTCATGACTTTTTAAAAAAAAATACCATTTTGCGATGTTTTCTAGCGAGTATTTTTTTTTTATATTTACAGCCTGACTCATGTTTCTAGTAGTAGCAACAACGCTTGGTATATCCACAGATAACATAATACTAGTACATCCAAGTAATCAAAATACTCGTATTACTTGGACATGCCAAGTTAAAAGACTAACCAACACAATTCATTTTAAACATTTTTTTTTTCATTTTATTGCGATATATGGGTACACAGATTTTTACAGCAATACATTTGAGTTTCACCGTATTTCAGCCAGATTGGCATGCAATAATGTCACATATTATGACAATTTTTGGTATGACACTTTTTGGTATTTTTGTGAAGTGGGTTTTTTTAAAATTTTTAATTTAATTTTTATTTTATACTTTTTAAATGATCTGGTCAAGCTCTTTGATTTGATACCTATATTGAGGGAGATTGAAATTATGTACTCCGTCATTTTTTGACGACGGCAACCTTGCACCGATTTTTTACTTTTCATACAAAGAAACTAAATCCAAATCGGTTCTTCCGTTCCCTGAACGATGCCACAGATGGACACACACACACACACACATGCTGAGACGTTAAACCTATAACACCCCGTCACTTTTGTGAACATGGTACGTGTCTGGAATGGTGACCCTCTTTTCCGAGGCTTAGCCTTCAGCTTATCATCAGGCGAGGTGAAGTCAAATGCCGTGTTCTATATAAAAAAAAACACATTTCGATCTAGGTTTTATTGGAATGAAGAGGGGTACGGTTACGCCCCATATCTCTCTCGATATCGGTGGGGTTGGGGTCCCATATTTACCCTTATATATATATGTATGTAACTCTATCAAATTTGTGCATTCATTTTTAAAGTAAAGTCCATGGAAATCGTCATCATCTCAATTACAAAGGATAAAATAAAATCCGTTGTAAACAGAGTACAAAGGATATTTCGACAAGCTATTAATTATGACATTGTTTGTTTGTACTTTTATATACAATAGGTAAATTCAAGTAGTCATCATGTTAATTACACTGAAACAATTTTTTTATTTTAATATTACCCGCTCTGGTTGATTTATTAACCTATTTTTTTTTATACCACTTAGGTGGCAAACAAGCACACAGCCCACCTGATGGAAAGTGGTTACCGTGGCCTACGGACGTTTGTAACTCCAGAAGAGTCACAGTCGCGCTGCCAACCCTGTAAGTACAGAGTTTCTGTGCCGTCAGTAAAAGACAAAGCAGGACAAACTTATAGTCTTTCACTGACAGCACAAATTCTCCAGTGAGCTCTGGCTACCCTACTCCCCGCTGGAAACACACCGAAGTTATTATAGTCGCGGTATTCTGTAGGGCGGTGGTACTTCCCCAGTCAGACTGCTCAATTGGGCGGAAATACTGCCGTGTCCTATCTCCTTGCATTTCCCGTATCTCATAACATAAAGGTATGATTGCAAATTCTGCAGCACGCAGAAGTGCTGCAGAGCAGTGATGCACAGTAGTGCTGCATGATAGTGCTGCGCAGCATTACTAGTCCCCATATATTCTCTATGAATTCATATGGCATTACGTTCCGACCTACGCAGCTACGGTTCAGCAGTGCTGTGCAGCACTGCTTGCTGCAGTCCCTAGACGATCATGTGGCATGTCATGCCTTAATACAATTTTTTTTTATTCAACTTAGGTGGCAGACAAGCACACGGCCCACCTGATGGAAAGTGGTTACCATGACCTATGAACGTGTGTAACACCAGTGGAGTCACATCCGTGCTGCCGACCTTGTAAGATCAGAGATTTTGAAATTACGCACGTTTATTAACCTCGGAGTGAAAATTGTATCAAAACCTATTGTATGGTTCAGAAAAAGCTGGCTCAAACGTAACGAAATACAATTTCGAAATTATACCTTCATTCAACAGTGTAATTGCAGCGCTTGCTATTACTTAACCAACGAGTGGCGTGCGGTCGTCAATATATTATACTAATATTAATGTTACAAGTGTCGATACAGTAACCTAAAGTAGTTTCAACTAGTCATAAAAGAAGTTATTATGCATATATGCTTTTAACAAGGTACAGGCGCGAGAATATTAAGGCAGTTGGCAATCGAGTCAGCCTATCAAATCTCCCTTACATGGGACCTTAATAATGCTGCCTCTTGGTTGGGTATTTTAAATAGCTTTGACCAACCTTTCGTGGACAATAAGCCTTGTGATGCCTAATATCTCGAATTGATTTAGTTATTGTGCAACAAATGCTAGCTAATACTATACTAGATAGACATATTATATTTATATGAACTGTTTAGTTTCATATTTACATTACAATTCCATTTAGGTATTTAAACTATCGTGGTCACTGACATCAGTATCAGAATAAACGGCAAATATCCCGTTTATTCTGATACTGATACAATTCCATTTGTCGCCACATGGTTCCTGGCAGATTAGAATTTGGACCACCCCATCTCTTCCCATGTGGTGTCGTACAAGGCGACTAAGGGATAGGGCTGTTTAACATCAGACAGATATATACAGCCCAGACTCAGCCTCAGATGCATGGCAACAATAGTGCCCGAAATACGTCAATAGGCTCACCTCCTATTACGTGGGACCGAATACAACTATTGTTGAAATGCGGGTGATAATTCACCTCTGCCTAACCCTCCGGGGATAAAGGCGTGATTATATGTATGTATGTAATTCCATTTGTACATATTCATATACATACAAATAGTATTGTATGCTCTTCTTCCAGAAAAAATTACAAGATTTTTGTCTTTAATAAAATACGGTGTGGGTAACAGAATTCTGACTGTGTCGCATCAGCCGGGACCCGGTAGGAGGGATAGACCCTAGAACCACTGGCTTGACGTCAAAGACGGCAGATGGTGAATCATGACTAGTTACCTATTTAGACATTGGTTTTGTTGTTGCCATAATAATGCAAGTGTGTAACGAACATCAAGTTTGTATGCAGGAGTAGGTGCACCTAACGAGTCCAACTATGGTCCACATAGTCAGAAGACTGACTGCATGAAACATATTCTAATAAATCAGTATTAGTTTTTTCTTTTGATAATATTGTTGTCTATCTCACAAAATAGTTGGATAAAATTCGCTGAGATGACAGTATCAACATCACAGTTCAATTAGCATTTTTAATTTCTAGCTAATAGTTAACTTAGGTAGGTACCCCATTAATAAAACCATCAATGTAACACAAACGTTCAAATCCTGGGCTATTTATCGTCCGAAGTGTTTTCAAACTGATCAAAAAGTTCGTGAGAAAGCTGCGGCAACACGGTACACTGGGTAAATCTAATTTATTAACTGTACAAATCCAGTCAATAACGAACCTTAAGATTCACGTATATATTATTCGCAGAATTTGAAGATAAAACATTTAACTCAGACGTGTTCTAAATCTACCAATATATCCCAACTTATAGGACAGGATACAACATACCAGCTTAGTCTTCAGTCTTCATCTGAAAAAAGATCTTTCCAGAAGTAATCATTCACTCACCATATAGATAATAAGTATACTAGTAGTAGATACTATGAGTTTTAACTCACCATGAAATGCGTGGTAAATTGTCTCTCTGTGACAAAGTTTCTAGGGTGATAGTAACCTCAGGGATACCAATAATTATTGTGACTGCACGCCAATGCAATCTATCGCGTCTAATAAGTACTCAGCAGAACCATCGCAGACGTAACCATATTAGACCCCTTAGGCCCTCTTACCCCTGAGGACCGAATTCGCCTATTCAATGGTTTGTGCTCATATAAATTGTTTGACATGATGCCCACAGCTACATTCTATCATCGCACCTCTCGCCATAGGCAGGGAATTCATCCTCACATATGGCGACTTGAGACGGTGCGCACTGTGCGGTATGAAAGAAACTTCATCCCACGCACACTCAAGCTGTGGAATGACCTCCCTGCTGCGGTATTCCCAAGCACCTACAATATGGGGTTCTTCAAGAGGGGCATAAGAAGGTTTCTTCATGGTCGACAGCGCAAGTGTAACACCCCTGGTGTTGCATACGTCCATAGCTCACGGTAACCACTTCCCATCAGGTGGGCCGTGTGCTTATCTGCCACCTAAGAGGTATGAAAAAAACCTAATACGAAAGACTCTGTTAGCCTTATGTGAAACTAATTTAAAAGAATGAACTCGATCACTATTTAGACCGCATACGAATTCTTCTAAAATCCATCACACAACACAACAACAAACATCACAAAACATGTGAAACAAAATACTGCTGTAAAGAAATCTAACAAGTCTATAATTACTATCGCCAGTATAAAAGATTCAAGGAGCTACGATACAAAGAAATATGATTAATAACATGTAATGACCTAAACATTGAAAATTTTGGACCGCCATCCATGACAATAACCTTGTTAGTTCCGCGAAAACTACAATACGTTTCACAAGGTCGGAAGAAGACAATCTGTTTCACACGTCAGTTAGATTGGATATTAGTTATGTATGTTACACAATCTAAAAATTATGTAACGTAGATAATTGGGTTATGTACCCGTTAGACCTTCTAAAGAGAGAGGAGCACATCAACGCAGTTCTCGATAGTTAGCAGTCAGACGCTGTGGACAAATACAGTCAGGAAATTAGGAGGTAGGACACGACGGTATTTCCATCCAATTGAGCAGTCCGACTGGGGAAGTACCTCCCTCCACCCTATATAATACCGCGGCCATAATAACCTTGTGTTGTGATCCCGGCGATGAGTGAGCCAGAGCTCACTGGAGAGTTTTGGTACTGTCAGCGGACCAAAAACTTATCCTGCTTTGTATTTTACACTGACGGCACTGAAACGCCGACCCTGTAAGCACAGAGTTTCTGTGCTATCAGTGTAGAGGACAAAGCAGGACAAGCCTATAGTCTTTCACTGACAGCACAAATTCTCCAGAGAGCTCTGGCTACCCTACTCCCCGCTGGGAACACACCGAAGTTATTATAGCCGCGGTATTCTGTTGGGCGGAGGTACTTCCCCAGTCAGACTGCTCAATTGGGAGGAAATACCGCCGTGTCCTACCTCCTAAGGTACAAGTAGTACATGACATACACTAACCTATGTTTGTATACAAAAAGAATTATAAAATTAAACTTAGTAAGATGATTTTTTTATTTTATTAGTTTCACGCACAAATTCGAAAGAATCCGTGACATTGTGGAAAATATTCAAGTTCAATACAATTATTTAATGTATGTAATAATATTGTACTACACGCAACTAGATTTTACAGTCCTGTATCCATGTTATCGATAGGTAATTGTCTTAATCGCGATATCCATAACAGCTTATTAAAAATTCGGAGAAACGAAGAGTTAATCCGAACTTAACGTTGTAAATATTTGTTATTGCGTTATTTCGTGGTCTTAGAGATCCGTAATTAGAAAACCTTTTGCGAACTTAGATATAGTATGATCTTTGACCTGAATATTACCCATCTCGTAAAGGGTTTGGATATAACCAAGATCACAGGGTCACATCCGAAGCATATCCAAGTCCAGAGTTTACTTTCTTTCTCCATTTATTTTTATAGGGCTCATTTTGTCTACTATCGAAGCAACTGCCATCTGACCAGTCCAGAGAGGAAAGCCTTCACTATCGTTTCGTCCGTTGATATGCAGCTATGCCAAATGAGAATGGCTTGGACCATTAGAGATGTTAATAGAATAATTATCACAGCTGTTCAGATCACCGAGTGTGGATAGCTATATAAAATCACATGCACATAAAAGTATTTGCAAAGATTCATTATACGTAACAAGTTTTTACAGCCTTGTTAGATTTTAGCACCTAAATCAGCTGAGTGAATTATGTTTTCCAGTTATAAAGGGATTGTTCCATTGAATATTCTCTGAAATGGATATTTAAAGCGATAGAATTGAGTAAAAAACTGTTTGACATTGTCATTTGACATAGGTGTGGTTAAAATTGGGTTACAACAGGCTCCAGTTCAAGTGTCATCATAAATGCAGATTTATAATCAGACAATGTTTTTTTTTGCGATATATGTTTCTAATGATTATGTTTTTTACACTCTTTCATTTCATCAAATAAAGATCAAGATCCCATTACAGCCTCCATGGTCAGAGAGGAAGTCTATGGAAATTACATGAATTTTCAAAATTATTATACTTCTTGATTGCAAATCACTTTTTACATATTTACTCTTTTAAACAACTAATAAAGTTATCGGGTCCGATCCCCAGATGAGTTTTTTTTTATACTACTTAGGTGACAGACAAGTACACGGCCCACCTAATGGAAAGTGGTTACCGTGGCCTATGGACGTTTGTAATACCAAAGGAGTCACACTCGCGCTACCAACCCTGTAAGTACAGAGTTTCTGTGCCGTCAGTGTAGAAGACAAAGCAGGACAAGCCTTTAGTCTTCCCACTGACAGCACGAATTCTCCAGTGAGCTCTGGCTACCCTACTCACTGCTGGGAACACAACACGAAGTTATTATAGCCGCGGTATTCTGTAGGGTAGAGGTACTTCCCCAGTCGGAATGCTCAATTGGGCGGAAATACCGCCGTGTCCTACCTCCTACAAAAAGATCAGATCAGAGATCATCGGAATCTCATCTGGGGATCGTACTCAGTAACTAATTCACACAGAAATAAGAACGTCAACTTACGCAACGTTCAGATTTATGTTAATCACCTCCAAATTTGTTTAACAGAAACTGCAATTGTTTGGGCCATTTACTCGAACAGCTATAATAATTAGGAAATTACACTAATTGCCTAAAAGAAGTTCTACTATATTTCTGTTCAGTATATAAGAAAATTAACGTAACGAAATTTCTTTTTTCATTATGAGTCTTTTTTTCCTTAGTAGTTTTTACTTTATACAAATAGTACATGTTGTCCTATATAAACTTTCCATTAATATTTTAATTACTTCGAGTGTGTTAATTACTATGTGTTATCTTGTTTGTCAACAAAACTAGGGTAAACTTTAATTTCTCTAAACTAGACATAAAAAGATGCCGAAGACTGTGCGTAGTTTCGGACTTTCGGACAATAGGGTCTATGGAACACATTTATCCCGAAATAGGGTCGAATGGTCGTTCGGTACACTTCGGTTCGGTTTAAACACCACCGTACAGTAAGAAAAGCACATTGACTTCATGATCCATAGACGGCTAAATGCTACATTTTTCGTTCGTGATTCGAGCGGTCTCAAAGTTTCGGATTTAATATTGTAGCCCCACAGGTAAGCTCCAGGGCTCCAAAATATTTACTTCTTAGAACGCAACCGGGAAAAATACTTATTCTATTTTAGTACTACACTACTAGTCCATAAGTCTACATAGAATTGGATCTATGACTGGTATGTCTTGTTACAAGCCATTTGTGCAGTTCGTTGGCACCGAAAACGTTTAATTTTTTGCTTCCACACTTTTGTTAGCAGATAATTATTACGTGACTTCCAGAAATACTGACGTCTGTATATCCTTGGAGAGTCCATCAATCAATCAATTAGTCTTTTACAGCCTGCTGATGGACATACGCTCCTCCAAAATATACACCATGGCACCTGATGCTCCGCTTTGAGGTTTCAGTCTATTCCATCCATCTTACTGATGGGCGTCCTACCTATCGGAAGGAGGGACAATTACTCAGATACTATCGGGTCAGGGAACGTCTATCGGGTCCTCTAGTTCAAGTATAAAGTGTATACATAAGAAGAAACTAGCCAGAGTTTTGGGGTCCATCAAAACCTTCGAGAACAGCTAACCTTTCGTGCAATCCGATAAACCTACCGATTAATAAAAAGCATAAACTTTCCTCCCACTGCTGAGAGATCAGACGGCAGTCTCTCGCATAAAATTCTAAGAAGAAGTAGTAGAAGGAGTAGTCAACATCGCTAATAGAATATTACTTTATCCAGAGGTCCAGGTTGACGGACTTTTAGGACTCCTACTACATCGAATGCCATAGAAGTTCGTATGGCAACAATAAGCGACGATTTAACGAACTGTTCCAGGCACGAGGTCTCATATCTCTAGCAATCTCACCTCCGGCAACCTACTACCCACAGACAGTGTGCGCTTTAGTCACTTCGATTCCGACATAAACAAGTCGCTCTTGCCGCTTCTGATGGGGAGAGTGAATAATCGGTAGGGATTTTGCGCGCGATAAAAAAAGAGGTCTCACTTTCTTAAGAATGGTCACCCATTCTAAGACTAACTCGGCTACTATTGCTTACTACATAGCTCCTTTGATTAATCGGTCATAATCAGATAGGTATATACATTTTCCACGTGTTGGCTGATTTAGATTTCAAGACAAGAAAATGGCGTCAAGCCGTCTCGTCTGTTTTAATATGCAATCTACCGTCTCGACACAAAGCGATCAGTGAACACAGCCACATTCATACAATGAAGAATTTGTATGCGTGACAGTTCCTCGTAAAGTTCTCAAAGGACCTGACGACGTCTGCCATATGTTATACAGTCTACCAACCCTCGCTATTGAGAAGAGAATCATGACTTAACCTTAATCATATTGTGAGGATTCGAAATCATCCATGCGCTGCACTGTGCGTAACGTACCCGCAATAATTGTATTTTTAAGAGTCAGGCTTTGGCTTAGGTTAAAACGATTTAATGTTACATTTTGTCCATTACAATATACTGAATATTAGATTCTTCTATCACTCAGTTCCCTGAATGCCGCATCAACACTAACTACGGTTATTTAATATTTTCAAAAAATCTATTGATTTAAAAAACATATTGTCAAAAAATTAAAACAATTTTAATATCAATTTCAGGGTTTTTCGGGTTGCAAACCAAGGATAACTCAACAGAGATCTCGGCTATCGCACTTGTATCCATAATACGTATCTTGTTCTACCCTCTAGGTAGAGCTCCATGTAGAGCCGCTAATCCAGGTGTACCAGTAGCCCCCATTTACTTACAACTCTATCCCTTAACCCTCTTCATCCCTTTTTGACAATTTTGTCCAAACTATAAACAACTTTAAAGAAAAACAGCTATAAACACGAAAAGCAAACACTTTAAGCTAAACAAAACAATAAGCTTCAAAACCAAAAGCAAACAACTCACAAAGCTCTCGACGTAATTTGAAAACAGAACCATTTTTCACTTGGAAAGGTAAAAACAAAAATATATACAATTGAATATATTTTACACGATTTTTTTTGTGATTTATTTGGTGTTATTTTACTATTTACACTGCTCGAATCCGACAAAATATAATTTTATATCAATGTGCAATATTTGCGAAAAATTCCGCTAATATATAAAAAAAATATGTTATACAATGAACCTCTAGGTCCCAATAAGAAATAAACTGAATGATTGCCCAGACGTCATGATACGAGTTATCATTTTTCTGAGAAAACGATTTTTTCACCGAGGTCATATGACAGTTATAAATCGATTTATCAATAACATTGGCGCATTATAAATAAATATTCTATCCGATTAAAACTGTGAAGGAATGACGGATCTAATTCTGTTTATCTGGTCTGAGGAATGACAGGCTAATTAAAGATATGTCAGTATAACTTTAGTTTATTATGAAAATATTTGAGTATCTTTCTACAGTTACAATGAATTATTTACCTACGCTCATTAAATTCTTTATTTATTTATTTAGTAAGAGATCGATAAAAATTATTGTGTTCTTATTTTAATTTCAATTCAATTTCAATTTAATTCTTTATTACACACAATCAGAATCGGAAGTCATTTATTTAAGATTCATGGACAAAGGAGAGCTTAACTAAATAGGAGTTATCTCTCAGCAAACCTTTCAGTAGCAGAGAAGCAGTTATAATAATAAGGGGAAGTTTTGGGTCTAACAGTAAATTATCTGACTATAATACATTACTTACGTTTCGAGAGTTACCTCATACTTCTTTATTTTATACAATTTTCCATCAATCAATCAATCAACTACCCCATTGTAGTCCACTGCTGGACATAGGCCTGACCCAATGTCGAGAGGCTCTGTCCTACTGTTTCCACGCTAACTAGGGTTGATACAGGGTTTTATTTCGAGGTTTCCTCCTCTCGCAGTGACATCGTCTGCGTATTTTGCGTACACCCTTCGGATAAGATGGGAGGTGACACTTGTATTCTTTCTCCGGCACCACACGAACCAATTAAAAGAAATTGATTTAATTTAAAAGTTATGTATTGAATAGTTTAGGTTGTATTTATTTATATCTGACCTACAGTAGTATTTAAATCCAAAAATAAGCATTGATTGCACAAAAATATTTATTTTTGGAAATAATTACACATCGTTATCTCCGAAAGTAAATATAGCTTTACGTTGTAAGTTCTAGAGCCCGGATAAATGAACTTAGATAAGATATACTTATTAAAAGATTCGCACCTAATGTATAATAACTCTTAGAGGAAAAAAATTTGAAAAATAAAAAAACCGACTGCAGCCTAAAAGAAACAACACGTTAGATAGCAGGCGGTACCGATTTACCGATTATAAACCAAGAGAAACTTAATGGGTACCGCCTGCCGTCTAACTTGTTTAGATGTTTTAGACTGCAGTCGAGTTTTTAATTTTGTAATATATTTTTTCACGCGCCAGCACAGTCACGGCCACACATCTTAGTCGCATCATCAGCGCCCCGGTGAGGCGGCGGCTGAGGACAATGCGAGTAAAAAAGGGTGAAATACGCTGCAATGGAGCCACAATATTATTTTGTGCCCATTGCGGTGGAGACTATGTGCAGTTGGTGGTCAGAGACGAACAGGTTGATCGCGGAAATTGGTCGCCATATCCACGACCAAGGCGGTGATTCCCTCTCTGGCTCGTTCTTGAGGCAAAGGATGGCCATTGCGATTCAGCGAGGCAATGCGGCCAGCATCATGTCATCACCCAACCGGGAATGATACGGGGTGGGTTGTTCGACGCGACATAATCGTGAATCTATTTTGTGTATTTATATTTTAAAAGTCACCAAATTGTATTCATATTTGAGGAACAAAATTTTTAAACTTTTAGTTATGATATGACTCGTTACATTTTTGTGATCACCTACAAATTTCTCTCATTTTAAAACCCTACTCGATAAATTTGGATGTTTTTTGAGTTGCATTTGAGCACTAAAATTCACAGCATAGTTTTTGTTGACATTTTAATGTACTCTATAACACTCGGAAGACCTTTTATTTATTTGAGACGTGCAGAACATCCGATCAAGAACCAAGCGGTTCGGTGACTCTTTTCTCTGTCGCACCATTAAGGCCTGGAATTCATTACCAGCTCACGTGTTTCCCTCTTCCTACAGTCCCGGGTCCTTTAAGCGGGGCGTGAAAAAGCATATGATGAGACCGTCAAGCTGAGTGTCACCATTGTCACACGGTAATGGTGACCCTCTTTTCTGAGACTTTGCCTTCAGCTTACCATCAGGCAAGGCGAAGTTTAAATGACGTGGTCTATATATAAAAAAAAAGACTCCGATCATCGAAATCTGTCTAAACATTAGACCTGTAGAGGGGAACAAAGGAAACTACATACATACGTACTTAAATACAACAAACATATGTACATAAACTGCGTGTAACTCTTTACCCTGGCGCAGTTGGGTAAAAAGAGTCAGTATCATCCTGATCTGCTGTTCTCCCACATCCCTATAACGTTTTTGAATCAGATTTTGAATCAGTTTAGGCGGGATTTGAACCCACGATCTTTCCCTTACAGGGGGGAACGCTCTAACCACTAAGCCATCAAACTTCGCCTGAATCTTATTCGATTTGAATAGTGAGCATACTAAATTCTTTAAAATTAATATCAATGGTTATATTTTGTTTTAGGGATTAACCTCTGACTAACTAAAACCAAAGGGAAAGTCTGCGTTAGGTAGTTAGCGAAACTTAGTCCGTCAGTCAGTAGGTGTACCTTTAGTTCAAGTTGACTTGCCGTAATTACTACCACTAATTACTAATTCCAGAATAGAAATACAGAATAATACAATATTCTAATACAAGAAGATCTGTTAACAGTAGACTTCGCGAGCACCTTTTTCTTCACACCAACCTGTGAGAAATCATGTCCTTGATGTTTTCGATTCATAAATAACGCAACATAAACAACGCAGGAGGTAGGACACGGCGGTATGCAGGAGGTAGGACACGGCGGTATTTCCGCCCAATTGAGCAGTCCGACTGGGGAAGTACCTCCGCCCTACAGTATACCGCGGTTATAATAACTTCGTGTTGTGTTCCCGGCGGGGAGTAGGGTAGCCAGAGCGCACTGGAGAGTTTTTGTGCTGTCAGTGGAACGACCAAAGGCTCGTCCTGCTTTGTCCTCTACACTGACGGCACAAAATCTCTGTTCTTACAGGGTCGGCAGCACGGATGTGACTCCACTGGTGTTACACCCGTTCATAGGTCATGGTAACCACTTTCCATCAGGTGGGCCGTGTGCTTGTTTGCCACCTAGGTTGTATAAAAAAAAACATCAAACTTCCCCTCTTTTTCTTCCCTATTCCATATCCTATTCCATCCTCCCAAAAAAGCTCTCGACAAATGTACTAAAATCAAAGAACAAATCGCTTAAGTAATGCGCCCTCTAGACCGGAACTGACAAACAAGCAGACATAGATACAGGCAAAAGCAAAATTGGACAACTTGTCAAAACGGAAACAATTATTGCATTTGATAGACACGTGAAGGTTCTTAATTAAAAAAATATACGAGCTGTCGTATGCTTAGAAAAAGTTTGTTTAAAATTTTCTTTTGCAACATATGGGCCTGAAATAAATGAATTTTAACGTTTAATTTTTTTAAAGGTATTTCCACTGTGTAATCGTAACAGATTTTTGTAATCGTATTTCTTGTGAAGGCTTAAACCATAAAATATTATGGGTACAATACAATATAATATATCTGTCATCGGTTTCCACGTGCTTGTTTATATCGTCCACTAAGATTTATAGGTTGTATTTACATGGATAATATGTATTTAATAAAACTAGCTAATACCTGATATACGCTGCAATATATTTTTTTAATTTTTTATGGGAATCACCGGGTGTAAAATCGAAAGAAAATGGCCAGCAGCTATTGTTTACTTTATTTGCCAATTGCTGTGAAGATTCATCACAATTAGCTACGCGATTGGCTTACCATGGTAAACACTTACTGAGAATTTGTTAAAGAATCACGATTGTCATACGAACATCTGTCAGGAAGACAGTCCATGGAAAATAGCAAAGTTCAGCCGCGTCGCAATTGGCCTGGAAAAAACAGTCCCCGGACTCCTAAGGATGATGATGATGATGATTGAGAATTACATAATATAAGCATCGTTTTTGTAACTATGTTTTGTAATTTGCCGATTCGAAAATAAATATCTCAGCTTTCAATCAATCGATCAATTAGCCGATCGCAGTCCACTGCTAGACATACGACGCCATTTTATCCGCTCCAGACGGTGCACGGACGACCTGAATAATGTGACTGGGACAGACTGGATGCGGAAGGCAGACGATCTCAGCTTTATCACCTATCTATTCAATTTCTTATTAAAAAGTAAGAGACGAACAAACATAGTAACGCAGTTTATTTATAGATATTTTTCAATTTATCACTGATTAATTTTCCGATACGGCTTTTTCTACGTAAAGCTGGCATTAGGATGGCTTAACGGATTAGGAGTCCCTCAGCACTGGCGTTTATTGCTTGAAATAAAATTCCAAGAACTTGAGAAGATATTGTTGAAATATTATCCGTTCTGTTATATACCCAGATCAGCGACGGGGCATGCGGAGCTATGTGAAAAATGAACTTAATTACAATGAAAGAAATTCAAATAAGAATTCTTTATTTCTCAAAATAGTGTAACGTAATTAAATCTTTTTGACGTCAAATTCTAGATAGAAAAAAAAGTTTGCGTGCCTATTACAAAATTGTGCCTCAGTCATAGCATTTTAGGAGAGACCTGGAAGACCTTAAAGACAAAAATATTTGGTTAAAAAGAAATTTAGGCCTGGATTTCATTACCAGCTCACGTGTTTCCTTCTTCCTATAGTCCCGGATCCTATAAGCGGAGCGTGAAAAAGCATATGATGAGGCCGTCAACCTGAGTGTCACCATTGTAACATGGTATATGTATGTAATGATGACCATCTTTCCTGAGACTTTGTATTCAGCTTACCATCAAGCGAGGCGTAATCTTCCGATTGACGTGTCCTATTTAAAAAAGACTATATTCTGCATCGTTTATGGTACACAATAAAAACGTATAAAACCAGAATGTTGATCTAATGGTGGCGAACTGGGCTCTGGCATCACTCTATCAACTGGCCATAAGCGTAATATTTAAATCACACGCGAGCTTTTCGTTTTTAAGAAGCAAACAATTGAGCAGTCCGACTGGAGAAGTACCTCCGCCCTACAGATAACCGCGGCAATTATTACCTCGTGTTGTGTTTCCGGTGGTGAGTAGGGTAGCCATAGCTCACTGGAGAGTTTTTGTGCTGTCAGTGGGAAGACCAAAAGCTTGTCCTGCTTTGTCTTTTACACGACTGTGCTTACAGGGTTGGCAGCGCGAGTGCGACTTCCTTGGTGTTGCGCGCGTCCATAGGCCACGGTAACTACTTTCATCAGGTGGGCCGTGTGTTTGTCTGTCAACCAAGTGGTATAATTTTTTTATACCACTTTTATACTGTCCCTTCAAGCAATTTCATACATAAGCAAAAGCATGCGCTTTGAATGTTTATATACACTTCACATTTCAACTTTTAATTTCACACAGACGGTTTATAATAATCAAAATTGTGCTTGATACAGCGTAAAACTGTTATAATTTAAAGGAGTCTTTCTAATAGGCAAATTTTGCTAAATCTACTATTATTTGCTAAATTTACTATTAGCTTCTAATCGTTGTTATATCAGTTATGTTAGAGTTCCACAAAGAATACCATACTATATTACTAGGCGCCAGGGGTTTATTTTAAGATCCGTGTAGCTTCTTTATCGGTGCAATATAGATTAAACAATTTTTTTATTTAATCTATATTGCACTTAAATGAAAAGGTATTATCATCCTGAATCGAAACTTCCGTGGTATCAATATGAAATATTTATATTCGTACATCAATCGGGTTTATCAGTTTGTAGTATCTGAAGTCGGTGTGAACTACAAGTAATTCTTGTATATTCTTAACTGTTCCACCTCCCTTTCCTTTTGTATGTATTTCGTTGCAAGCATACTTATAATTAGGTATGCCTGCAACGAAATTCATGAAAAGGAAAGGGAGATGGAGCAGTAAAGAGTGAGAAAATAGAAATGAAGAGAGAGTAACACAACGAAAGAAAAAAAATTACAATCGCATGCCCAAAAGAGACGGTCTGGCCTGTTCTTACTATATAGAAATAGCGCGGTTTACTTTCTCCCTGTTTGTAAAACCACCCGCGAAACAACGAAGTCGTTTACATTTTTATCTTAACAAACAATCGCAATTTACTCTAATATCCTAATTCCCTAAAAAGAAAAGAAAAACGGAGGTGAAATAAGATATCACAATTTCCTGAAAGTACTTAATTAACTTATTTTAATGTTTATTAGCAGAACTTAATTGGTCCAGGAATAAAATGAAATTAGACACTAACTGTAGTCCACGACTCCCCTCGTATGATTTAGTTCCTGTGATCCTCAGCAACCTACTCCAGGGATTAAATCATGCCATTACTATTTACATTAAGTATTTAGTTTGATAACATTTTTAATAATAATGAAATTTTAAAGCATTTCGTATGCTAACTGTTCAAATGAATTAAGATAACCGTCGCAGTAAGACGGATATATGTATGAAAAAAATTGGATGGTTTCGGACGAAGGTTATGTGGCTTAGCGGTCCAAGCGTTCCCCCTGTAAGGGGAAAATCATGGGCTCGAATCCCGCTTGAACCGATTAATTTTTTTCTATATCTTAATCGATTTTCTATAAGAAATAGATTTTTTTATACAACTTAGGTAGCAAACAAGCACATGGCCCACCTGATGGACAGTGGTTACCGTGACCTATGAACGTGCGTAACACCTATGTACTTTACTGAAAAAAAAAACGTTCATGCTGAATATAATCAGCATCAGAAGGATGGCATGTCTGTGAATCGAGAATCGACAGATCATACCATATTCGATGGAGAATAAACCAGTTCAAGAGTATTTACAATAAGCGAGAACGTATGAAAACAACTATGCAAGTATAATAGCAACCCTATGATTTTATAGTTACACTAGCTGACCCAGCAAACGTTGTTATGCCATGTATTTTTATTTCAACAAAAATAACTTATTTGCAGTGTAAGTGTGCGGGGATTTACTAATAATCGACAGATAAAAATCGCGATAGAAAAATAGGGAATGATCGTAGAGGGTTGAAAATTTAGGGTTGTATGTATTTTTGTATGCTGTGTCATAAAAAAATATAAACAAAAAATTTTGCCTAAAAAATAAAAAATTAAATTTAGAGGTGGACTACCCTTAACATTTAGGGGGATGAAAAATAGATGTTGGCCGATTCTCAGACCTACTCATTATGCTCACAAAATTTCATGAGAATCGGTCAAGCCGTTTCGGAGGAGTTCAAGTTCGAACACCGTGACACGAGAATTTTATATATAAATTAAAAATTATTTTTCTTTCTCTTTTTTTTATAAAACATCTATTAAAATATTAGTAGTTAGGTGTTACACACGTCATAGGCCTCAGTAATCACTTTCCATCGGGTGGACCATGTGCTTGTCTGCCACCTAAGTAGTATATATACTTCTCTGGTCTACTTACTATCTGGTCTCATAATAAATGCTTTGGCATGCTATATTTGCACTGAGCGGGATACAAACCCACGATCTCTGTGACAGCAGTCGAACGCTCACTCTCACGACACAGTTCGTCATCAAGATCATAAAAAATAAATCAAATCCTAGAACAATCACTTCCTATAAGTACCTTAACACGTAAACATTAATTCATACATACAAATATACAAATCAATTATACGGAAGTCCCATTAGGACATAAAACGTGTGACTGTAACCTCCTAGTACATTTAAGGCCCAGGTACAGTGCATTGTTACCTTAACAGTCAAGGATAATAGGCCGCACAGGGACAGAATAGTGTATTCATATTATATCGGATCATTGTTTGATAGAAGTACCTACTTACGTACATTATGATAATTCATTTGTACTACTATTTGTATTGTTTATTTTGATTGTACCTGCTGAGGTGTACCTATTACTGTCAGTACTATTTCTGTGTGGGTAAAAATAGATTCTACTTCATATTTCTTATTTTTTTTTTTTTTTTTTTTTTTTTACGTGCGCAAAATCCCCACGGATACCTCCCCACCGGAGCCGGTGGAGGAGGTTATGTCGGACTCGAACCGACTAAAACGCACGCCGCCTGTGGGTCGTTTTGGTTGCCGAAGGTGAGGTTGACAGGCATATCCCTCGCACCCCGGCCGACCCAGGGCCATCTCTCACGATATGGCCCTCTTCTCGGGTATGGGGACTACAGAGTCCCCAACTCGTCCCCGGAAACGGGGAGGCGCGCCACGCGCGCCACCGCCGCGGCCTGCTTCTGCCAGGGTGACAGGCGGCTTCACCTGTCACCCCCAGGCCGGCGCTCATGGGGGGCGGAGGTCGTTCATCGACCTCCGACGCCCGAGTTGCCTTCGTGCGCGGGCAGCTTGTCTTGCGATCCTTCGTCGCTCCCGCTGCCGCTCTCGCCCCGCCTCCTCCTTCACGAGCATTACTTGCTCGCAGAAGGAGGCGCCGGCCGCCCACGCATCCGCGCAGCGAACCATCGCCGCGAGCAAGGTGGAGAGCGTGAGAACCCTCACTCCCAGGGCCGCCACAAGCTCCCGCCTCGGCGTCTCCCACGCCGGACACTCGGTGAGCGTGTGCGGACCTGAGTCCTCGCTCGCGTCGCAGTGATGGCACTCGGACGTTGGCTCTTTCTGCATCCGACGCAGATACTTTCCGAAGCATCCGTGCTCGGTGATCATCTGCGTCAGACGGTACGAGAGGCTGCCGTGTGGCCTCTCTAGCCACTCCCCCATGATGGGTCTTACCGCCGTTACTACGGCGTGCCCTGCGCTTGGTTGCCCAAGTCGTCTCTCCCATTCCGCCACCATTTCCCTGTGGAGCCGGGATCTCACGGCCCGAATTTCTTCGGGCTCGGGATCGTGACCCCGCTCCCGCGCCGCCCTTCGGAACCGGTATAGCGCCGAAAGGCATCTCGCTTCCAGGATCCATGGTGGGGATCCGGCGAGGAGACTCGCCGCGTTGAAGGATATCGTGCGGTACCCCCTTATGATGCGGCACGCCAACTTCCGCTGCGGACGCTGCAGCAGAAGCATGTGCCGATCACTCAGGGTGTCCGCCCACACGGGACACCCGTACAGGGCCATGGACCGCACGACACCCGCGTAGAGTCTCCTGCAGGAGTCCTCCGGGCCCCTCAGGTTGGGCAGTAGCCGCGCCAGAGCGTTGGCTGTGCCCGCCAATTTGGGGCCCAGACTTCGGAAGTGCTTCCCGAAGTCCCACCGGCCGTCGAGCACGAGCCCCAGATATTTCATCTGGGGCTTGATGCCGATGAGAGTGCCTCCCACTGTGAGACTGGAACCAGGTGGTGGCGTGCGCCGAGGTCCATGAAAGAACATGGCCTCGGATTTATGCAAAGCCACCTCAAGGCCCAGCCGCCGGATCCGTTCCACGACCTGAGCAACCGCGGTCGTGGCCCTCAGGATCGCTTCGCGGTGTGTAGCCCCGCTCGCCGTCACTAGCGTGTCGTCCGCATAGCACGTGACGGCGGCGCCGTCCGCAAGCTCACCGCGAAGCACCCAGTCGTATCCAATGTTCCACAGTAGCGGCCCGAGAACCGATCCCTGTGGAACACCGCACGACATCTCACGCCGACCGACGCCGGTCGCACTTGGGTAGATGACGGCTCTCTCCGTCAGGTACGCCCCGACTATGCGGCGGAGGTAGAGAGGCACACCGTGGTACACGAGTGCCTCCCTGATGCAACTCCAGGGCAAGGTGTTGAACGCGTTGGAGATGTCCAAGGACACCGCCAACGTCACCTCACCCCGGGCAACTGCCTCCTCCGCCAAAGTCCTCACGCGCATGATGGCATCCACGGTGGACCGCCGCCGGCGGAAGCCATATTGGGCATCCGCCAGGTCCGGCCCCCTACCAGAGAGGTGCTCGACGAGGCGCTTCGCAATAACTCTTTCAAAGAGCTTGCCCACCTCGTCGAGCAACACAATGGGCCGGTAGCCGGACGGTTCGTCCGCCGGGCGACCCTCCTTTCGGATGAGGACCAGTTTCCCCGTCTTCCACATCTTCGGAAACTGGCCCCGCTCCAAGCATGCGCTGAGGAACCCTCTCAGCCGGGGTTCGAGACCGTCTTCTCCCAGAGCTAGGACCCACGCGCGGCCTGGAATGCCGTCGGGTCCCGGGGCGGTGCTCTTCTTGGCTCTAAGCCTTCGCACCGCCAGCTCCAGTTCTACCCAAGTGACCTCGGGGACTTCGTCGTCAACTACCACACTGGGCGCCATAGGCGACCGAGGTGGCGGAGTCATCTGCGGCGGAACGTGTTCCGCTCGCGCCGGGAACAGGGACTCGACCACTCCACCGAGCAGAGCTGGCTGGAGAACCCGGGTCAACGGCGGGGCCCGGGGGCGCAGCTTTCCTCTTACCATAAGGTAAGGCCGCCCCCATGGGTCCCGCTCCAGCGTCTCCATGAGCTCTTTATAAGCCGCGGCTTTCGCCCGCTTAATCTCCGCTCGGAGGGCATCTCTGGCCTCCCTGTATCCCACATGAAGCTCCGCCACTCGGGGCTCCGTATCTGCGGTTCGGCTACGCCTCCTACGGAGTCTGGTCCACCGGCGGTGCGCGATCACGCAGGCTTGCCGTAGCCTCGCGATCTCCGCAGACCACCAGTAGACCCGACGCCTCGGACTATAGGGTGGTGCCCTAGGCATACCCGCATCGCAGACACGAGTCATGGCCTCCCGGAACCACACCGCCTCATCGTCGATATCGACAGGCCTGTCCGGCGCAATGGCCCAGGCCTGTACGATGGCGGCCTCCAGGAGGACCTCCCGATTCAGTCTCCCAAGCACCCAGCGTGGCTCGCGTGGGGCCGGTATGACCGGCGCATCACCCGCGGGGGGGGAGACATCAAACCGAACGTATCGGTGATCCGCCAGTGTCTCCACCCCCACAACAACACGCCAGTCCCGCACACGGTGCGACAGCGAAGCGCCTGCGAACGATAGGTCGATAATCGAACTGCGCTCCGCGGTCACGAACGTGGCTTCGGCCCCGCGATTCTGGAGAACTAGACCGTGATTAGCGGCCCAGCTCTCCAGAGCCCTACCTCGTGGGTTCGTGTGCCGGGACCCCCAGGTCACTGACCAGGCGTTGAAGTCCCCGAGCACAAGAACCGGATGAGGATGACAGGCGTTGACGACGTCGGTCAGTCGCTCCAGCGACTGCCGGTACTCCCCTATCCGTCGGTGTAGGCTCGGTGTGAAATAGACGGCCACGACCGCAATCTCCCCCACACGCGCCGCTACGATGCCATGCTCCCTTGCCACGACAACAGGGGGGGGGGCACCCATAGCGGCGTTGTACACCAGTGCCGCCGACCCGTCCAGGTCGACCACCCAGGCTGGCCCAAGGGGCCGGTGAGTGTACGGATCGGCGACAGCGGCGACGTGTATGGACCACTGTGCCATGCTCTGGAGCAGAAGACCCTGAGCATCGGCACCGTGGCCCACGTTCGCCTGCAGGATGCGGAGCTGAGGATCCATTATGGAACCATCTCCGCATCCCGCCGCGAACTTTGGGTGGAGCTCCCACCTTGCGGCTTCGGCTCCCCCCCGGTGCAGGCCTTGCTGCCAACCCTATGGTCGGCCGGTTTGCCCCCCGCTGCACACCTAAAACAGTGCAGCGGAGCTTCGCATCCACCGGCCGTATGGCCGGGTTGGCCACAGCGGAAGCAGCGGTCACCGACCGTCACCGCCGCCGTGCACTGCACCCCCACGTGGCCGACCGACAGGCACCTATAGCACCTAGTCGGTCGAGCCTGCAGGAGCCGGACCTGCACCCGCACCACGCCTCCAACGGCGAGGAACCCCCGGTCGGCAGCCTTTTTGGCTGCTGCGATGGGGCAGCCGACAACTGCCGCCCCCAGTCCACGGCGGCCGAAGCGGATCGCTCCGACCTTAACCGTATCTAGGGGGCAGCCCCCGGCCTCCGCCACGGTGAGGCGGATTTGCTCCGCCGTGATGGAGTCGTCCAGGTCCGAAATGCGCAGTTCTGCGCACTTGTTGGGCCTGGACACCCGGACGTCGGCTGCGTCAAGCGTCTCCCTAAGCTTAGCCGCTAGGGCATCAGCCTGGGGACCGCTCGAAGCGCCTGGGATCTCGAGAAGCCGAGCACCCGTCCGAGTGGGTTTCACCCGGATGGGGCCCGGCATGTCGAGGGCCTTCATGTCAACGCAGGCTCTAGCCTGCGTGACAATTTGGGCGTACTGCACGCCCCTATCCGCCGCCTCCGCCGTCATCGTAAGGACGACGGCGGTTGAGCGGGGGACGCGCAGCCTCCCCGGCACTCCCCTCGCAGCAGCCTCAGCCCTCCTGGCCTTTTTGGCTGCCTTTCGGTTCGCCTTGCGCCGCTTTTTGGAGGCGCCGGCAACCTCCCAGCCCCCCTCCGGCGAGGAGCTCGTGGCGGCTATACCCGCCGAAGTTCGGGCCAGAGCTGGGGCCGGGGCTAGGGCTGGGGACTTCTTCCCCTTGCCCTTCCCCTTCCCCCTTCCCCTGGGCCGGACGACTTGCGCATCCTGGGGGGGGCTCCCAGCCCCCGCAGTGAGAGCCGCCCGAGCGGGTGGAGCGGCAGGGGCGGCAAACGCAGCGGACGGGCTGCTGGCCGACCCCTGCGGGGACCCCGCCACTACCGGACAGGTGGGGCCCCTCTTAACCGCCCCGGCATATCCGGCCGGAGCCGCCAGGGGCGGTCGGCGGCTGGAGTCCATTATGGACTCCAGCCAGCTCCGGGTGCGCTCCTCCTGCGCCACCCGCCACGCCCGCTGCTCCGCCAGCGCCTCCTCCTGGCGCTTCTCCATGGCAGCTATTGCCGCCATGCAGAGCGCCAACGGGTCCGCAGGCCGAGCCGGCCGCAGCACCGGCGACTCCTGCCGAGCTGGTCGGGTCGGCGACTTCGGCGGCTCCGGCCGCGGCGACTCCGACGGCGCTAGAGGCTCCGGCCGCAGCGGTGACCTCGACCGCACGGGCAACAGCGGCCGCGCCGGCCGTCCCGACGGCGTCGGCTGCAACAGCGGCTCCGGCCGCAGTGGCGACCTCGATCGCACGGGCAATAGCGGATGCGCCGGCGGCGTCGGCTGCGCCACCAGTCGCCGCCGCGCCGACCGCGTAACGCGCTCCGCCGGCAGCCCAGCGACGACCGCTTGGAGGCTCGCCAGATCGGCCGCCATCCTCCCCATCTCCTTGCGGTAATCGGCCGCCATCCGCTCATTGCTCTCCAGGAGCTCCAGGTGCCTCCTGCCCAAATGAGCCCTGTCGAGCTGCAACTCGGCTAACTCCGCCTTCAGGAGGTCGAACAGCTCGACAAGCCGCGTCGTCGCCTGCGTGACCCGGTGCTCCTCCGGCGTCGGAGAATCGGTGCGGGCCCCGGCCCAACCTTCTAGGGCTTCTATCACCTCCTTAGATATACTGTCGGCGCGAGGCAAGGGTAAGGACGCCGCCGAGGTGGAGGAACTCGGCGGCGCTTCCACATCCTCCGGGGCCCTGAGGCCATCACCACGCTGCAGCTGCGTGCGGCTGACCGCTAGCAGCTTCGGCGGTGGTGGATGCAGCGTCTCGTCACCGTCGTGACTGCTGCTGGTGGAAGAGGAGTCGGTCAAGGTGAGCTCCAAGTCCGACTCCGTCTTCTGTGGTGGAGGGGAAGGAGGAGGAAGAGACTTCTTCCTGAATCTCCTCTTCCGCCGTACAGATTTCCGGGTCTGTAGGCCCACCAGGCTGTTCGCCCTACTCCTCTCCGTGGCGGTGTCGAATTCCTCCGACACCGCGGTTTGGGACGCGACCTCCGCGTCGTGGTGCTGCGCGACCTCCGCGCAGACTATTTCACTAGGTTTGGGTTTAGAAGTATGTTTAAATTTATCCATATCCAGTCCCACGAGTGTGACGCGATTTAAACTACACTTCCTGGGTGACGCTCATTCCAGGAAGCGGGGTACATACTGTGGAGTTCCCCAGGTATCCACAGGTTTTAAGCGACTTCGCTGTCGGGTTTTATAGACTTTTCCTTGTCGCGGGCCGGCCAATTAAGGCAAGCCCCACGTTCTCCAAAATCACGGCTTCCCGAGTGTGGCTAGCACTCAGGTCGTTGTCGATCATTCGGAGGCTACGCGACGCGGGAGAGCAGCCAACTCTCCCAACACCGACGGTGGCACGAATGCCTGCCAGCCTCTGCGCGAGCAGTAGGCCGGCCCGTCTCTGGATCCCATGGATCCTTGTGTCGCCCCCATGTCCCCTCTGAAAGCAGAGGGATACCGGGAGCGACAGGCTAGCCCTAAAAAGGGCTGTTTGGGATGGAAGGGATTCTACGAATCCCTTCCCGCGGGCCTTGCAGGTCCGCCATACCACGACCCCCTCAGGGTCAGCTAGCCCTAAAAAAGGGCTTGTCGGGTTATTTGTCGACGGCTAACAGAGCTCCTTCCCCTTGGAGTCAGAGTCTACTAACCGTCGTCCAGGGTGCACCAGCCTCCCCGCTTCCGTTCCCCAGGACCGCGGTCCAGAGGGAAAAGAAACAGGTAAGCCAACGTGGAGGTTACCCAACCCGCACCCCTCATATTTCTTATTTGTGTTTCTATAGATAACCGGCGGTGTTAACCGGCGGTAGCCTAGTGGTATGGGTAATGGACTGCTGAGACGAGGTCTCGGGTTCGATCCCAGGTTTTACCATGGCACACACCAATGACTTTTCGATGCTTTTCGAAGTTATGTGTGTGATTATCGCAGTTTTATAAGTGCCCGGTTAATGGCAATAGGCTCGCCACCATTGGGACACATTGGGACCTAAAAATAAACTGGCGAAATGTGGGTGCCAGCACCTTTGTCTACCCCTTCGGGGATATAGGCGTGAGTTTATGTTATAAATATATATACAGCCCAGAGCCCAGTGATGCGGGCCCAGGGACCCAGTAAAACATGCCCAAAGACCCATCAGCAACTGATCAAAATTATCTGAAATGTGTTCCCGTGATAAAATGAATATACCTATATATAGGATGATCCCGAAAAAAAATGAGAGAGAAATGCATTATCCCGGACAAAGGTAGAAAATGAGAGATGCAATAGGAAATTGATGATGAAACAATAAAAATATAAAGGTATAATTTAAGCTGTTGCTAAAATAGTAGCATTTATCATCACAATTGTAAATCTGCCACCAAAATATTTTGGTGGTATATTTACAATTTTGGTAAAAAGCTCTATGTAGCCTCGAGTGATATCGACAGGGCCCTGCTATGGGGCCCCTATTTTTCCACGTTATCATAAGTCTGCCTCTCTCTATGTATCTACTGTACTTGGTGTAAGATCTGTTCTTTAAGTACAACAATTTAGTAGCAGATTTTGAATACCAAAAATATATTTCCCAAAATCTAATACTACCCATATTTCAAAGCAAAGCTAACGAGCCGCTAAGAAAAGAATATTAGACAAAAAATTTAATTATGCAAATTAAATTGAATCAGCGTTTCTTGTTACCATTGTGATGGGTCTTAGATTTTTTCACAATTTGAGAAAGGAGTACTGTAATTAACTATAATAGTAAGCAGTTTTCGTAGCCTGCCCTTACTTTAGGTACCAACCCTATTAAAAGTTATTATAGAAAAGACTAAAATGTCCTTTTATTGTATTCTTTGAACTCCTTGAGAAGTCATCTTAGTTTTTTGGACCTGACAGTGTTGTATTCCTTAGGCTCTTTGCGAAGCCCTTTCAGCTCTGTGGCTACAACTGTTTTGTACTGATCAAGTTTCTTAAGAAGCCATCTTAGTTCTATTGCCATATATAGTTAGTGGTGTATATGATGACCCCGATTTCACAACATGTACTATATGCGCAATATGCATTTATTTGTCTCTTTCGAAAAAAGCACTGGGTTCGACGGCGGTGAAGGAAATTTATAGATTATATTATGATATAATCTATAAATTTCCTTCACCGCCGTCGAACCCAGTGTTACTCGTGCCAAGGTCACGTTTCACTCGCGACTTGGGGTCATCATTTGTGCCGGTAATAATATGTTATGTAAATCTTAGACATATTAATTATATGACAGTTATCTGAATTAAAGGTATTTAAACTATCATGGTCACTCACATCAGTAGCAAAATAAACGGGATATTTACCATGTTTCATTGTTTTGAGTTTCAAAATATAAAAACAATACAGAATATACCTAAACAATCCTGCAGGTTCAGGCATTAAAGAATTCCTCCCCATCGATGTCAACAGGGAGGGTAGCCACAAGGCTGTCGGCATTGCCACGTTGAATAGCAATACCAATCCTTTGCGCAAGGAATAAACCAGCCCTCTGGTCACGGGTAGCGTCAATTAAACGTTTAGAAATTTAATAATAATAATAATAATATTTCACGACATTCTACACAACGCTATCTGGACCCATGGTAAGCATAGCTTAACTAGCTAGTGTTATGGGATCTAGAATGCGGATAAACATACTTAGATACTTTTTTACTTTTTTGTAAATACATACTTATTATACATAGAAACACCCAGACCAATGCAAATATACATATTCATGCATACAAATATTTGCAATGAGCGGGAATCGAACCCGCGCCCCCTGCATAGCAGTCGAATGCTCTAGCGCTACGCCACATAGGTCGTCAATTTCTCTAAACGTTTCTTCTTTTGTATTATATATGTTATGTATCTTTATGTTCGTGGTCATCTTAGTTCGTGAGTACCTTGATTGACCATTTTAGCCAAGGAATAGTTACTTATTTACTTAATTATTTTTGTCGATAGCTCAGAGTTTTTACATTTAATCATAATGGGTATTGAACAGAAAAACATCATGCCTGAACCTGCAGGATTGTATAGGTATATTTTGTATTGTTTTCATATTTAAATTTAGATAAATCCCATGTATCTACCTACATTATGTAAATAAAAAGGTATATTTTTATTATGTTCTTGGAAAATATGGTTAGTAACTTTTATAACATATGGCCTTATTAAAATTGAGAAAACCCCACGGTCGTGGGTATTACTTGTCATGGCTGTTCACATTGACCTATCGGCTAAAAGGACGATTTAAAGCAAGATAAAATATATTACTTCATCCATGCTAGTTGCTCCAGATTGAGTATTAAGTACTCTAAATGGTGCCAAATTGTACCCTTTGAATGTAACGGGGATTGGTGCTCGGATAAAGATCACTTTGTTTTCAATATATACAGGGTGTATTTTTGAAACGGAGTAGTTAGGACAGCTACCGTAACCGTTATAGTTTCAGCAAAACATGCTTAAGAGACCATCCCTAACTTTTTAAAATAGTCATAGATTTTGGCAAAACCGTACAGACAGCAAGAAAAATGCTAAAAGTTAAAAAAAAGTGGAGAGTCTTTTGATCTCCTCAAGAAATAGGATCGATTGGCGGAAAAAAAAATGTATAAGGTGTGGCAAAATTAACTCTTTTACTTATCTCTCTCTTACTCTCGTTCTTTGAGAGGTTGGTAAATATCGATTAATGTATTATGTGTTTTAAAACTGTTTTATGATTACCTGAAGGAGGTAGGACACGGCGGTATTTCCGACCAATTGAGCAGTCCGACTGGGGAAGTACCTCCGCCCTACAGAATACCGCGGTCATAATAACTTCGTGTTGTGTTCCCAGCGGTGAGTAGGGTAGCCAGAGCTCACTGGACAATTTGTGCTGTCAGTGGGAAGACTAAAGACTTGTCCTGCTTTGTCTTCTACACTGACGGCACAGAAACTCTGTGCTTACAGGGTCGGCAGCGCGAGTATGGCACCTCTGGTGTTTCACACGTCCATAGGCCACGGTAACCACTTTCCATCAGGTGGACCGTGGCCTGGCTGCCACCTAAGTGGTATAATAAAAAAACCTGAAATGGCTTTTTACTAGATGATGACAAAAAAATTAACAATTAAATTAGTACTTATAAGATTGTCATCAGTAATAAACAAGAAAATTAATTTCCGAACACAATCATCGATTTACTTCCTAATTTACAACTCAGTTTCCTCCATTCATTCTAAGATTTCAATTGGAGAAACTTGAAGTATCATCCACAAACTACGTGTAATAAACAGTTACGCGTTGGTAAGTAAACTGATGGCTGATCCGCCAAGAAACCTTTAAGGATGTTTTAAAAAAATATTTCAAACAATTACCCTCCGATATCAATGTAGGACACGGCGGTATTTCCGCCCAATTGAGCAGTCTGACTGGGGAAGTACCTCCGCCCTACAGAATACCGCGGTTATAATAACTTCATGTTGTGTTCCTAGCGGTGAGTAGGGTAGCCAGTGCTCACTGGAGAATTTGTGCTGTCAGTGGGATGACTAAACGCTTGTCCTGCTTTGTCCTCTACACTGACGGCACAGAAACTCTTTGCTTACAGGATCGTCAGCGCGAGTGTGACTTCTCTGGTGTTACACACACGTCCATAGGCCACGGTAATCACTTTCCATCAGGTGGGCCGTGAGCTTGTCAAAAAAAAATGCAAATATTTTTACGAACGAAAATTATTTTGCACCAACGGGGAATCAATCCGCGACTTCTGACTCTGTAGTCGAACGCCCAGTGATGTATAGGGCTCAAGCCCTTTATAATTACTGAATATTATAATTACTGTGTCCATAAGACGTAAATTCCATTTCCTAGTCACTCCAAAACTCGTTTTCTATGCTATCCAAAAGCGAACGAGGCCATATCAATGTACTCAGACCTAGTAAACTTCGTTCCTAGTCAAGTCTGATGCCGTAATCGTCCTACCCAGTAATCTTTCGATACACATTAGCAATTATCTACAAGTACAATTGAACCTACACTTATTATTTCATTATCGACATATAACTGACAAACGATACAGGTATAAACACGAGATTAAAATTATTTAATGGCAGTCTCTTTCCGAGAAATGCCCAACTGTCGGTCAAGGTGTTCCGTTTCGTGGGAAATGAGATATATTATTCGTTATCACTAACTGTTACTGCCTTAACTTTATTTATATAAGATTAGATAAATTAGAACTAGCGCCGTGTTCAAATTTTTTTTAAATATTGTTAGGACTTCCGTGATTGAATAACAAACGTTAGTCCGTATATCAAATTAAATAACAAATATCCTTGATATGAATTCCAGTCCTTAATGTTGCGACAAAGGAAAGAGACACTGAACCGTTTCGTTCTTGATCGAATATTCTGCACCGTGTGCGGGTGACATCTAAGCCCTTCACGTGTTTTTGGTTTTATGGAATAGCGGAAAACATACGAGATTAATACCTTCGACCGAACACTTTGAAGCTGAACACTATGATAATATTTTACTGAAGAGCACATTCCTACCTCTCATTTGCCTTATAGTACACAAGCACGCAGCACTTGGCACATGGAGTGGTTTTTGTATCCCTTTTTTACTTCATCATACCTAAATGGGGCTATGGCTAAGGGTACAAGATATATCATACCAGGATAACAGAATACTTTTTATTCCAAAAATAGTAATGACCGCAATAAATGCTTTCCACGAGGGCAGGGCCAGGGTCAGTAGCTAGTCCTATGTAATTACTCCCCTTCCTTGATTGAGATCCAATTTATTGCTTCCCTCCTAACCTCCCATATCCGCGTTTTCAAGAACAACTATTTGCCTTATAGTACACAAGCACGCAGCACTTGGCACATGGAGTGGTTTTTGTATCCCTTTTTTACTTCATCATACCTAAATGGGGTTATGGCTAAGGGTACAAGATATATCATACCAGGATAACATAGAATACTTTTTATTCCGAAAATAGTAATGACCGCAATAAATGCTTTCCACGAGGGCAGGGCCAGGGTCAGTAGCTAGTCCTATGTAATTACTCCCCTTTCTTGATTGAAATCCAATTTATTGCTTCCCTCCTAACCTTACATATCCGCGTTTTCAAGAACAACAAGCAATCTAATATTGGTTTTACACGGTAGTTTGCCAAGTTTATATAACCGGCCTTGCATAGAATATTAATAGCTACTTCTCAAATTTTAATCCATACATGGTATATAGCCCTACCATCATCTTGTAAATTGCACACAACATCCGTAACAACAAAACAATGTAGGTTTTCCGAACAAATATTGTTATAATTGCAAGTGCAACAATTAACCGTTGACATGTCGAGACTCGAGACAAAAACCTTAGAGCGAATAGTAAATATAAATGGTGAGATCTAGAGATGTTGATCATTGTGGAACAGATCACTGTGCAGTGTGGATCGGTTCAGTGCTGAGTGATCATGAGTTACCTGGTGAGAGAACTTTTTGAATAGTGCAGTGATTTGCGTAAACTATTATCTTTATACATTTTCTTTAAATAGGAACGTCTTGTGTCGTCACAAAATAAAAAATAATTTCAGTATCTATGTATATCATATATATAATACTAAAATAAATATTTGTCTAAATAATAAAAACATAATAGAACTAGTAATTGAAAATTATATTTTCAAAAAGGATGTTTAATTCAAAATCATTTTTAAAGTAAATTTAAATAATATTATTTATATAGAAAAATTAAAAACAACGAATTTTGACACTTTTGTTTTGGTAATGAAATGAAATTTATGAAACCCACAGTGATTTTAAATTCTGATATGTTATATTATACTTACAGAATCATTACGTCATTGATAAAAACACTTTGTACAGTATGTTGTAATTAACTACTAGATTTTATCTTTCCCGGAGTTTCATTCGCTACCAATTTAGCTAAAAATAAAATAAATATTAGTTTTCTTACACGTTTTTGTGAAACACCAACACAAAGGTAATATCTTGGTTTGTAAGTTTAAAACATATCAAATATGTCCAGCAGTGAACTGCGGTGTGCTTATTGATAACCTGATTGAAATTTTTCAATGTCAATTAAAACATGTCTCAATAGATTTGTCGTAGCAAAGTATAAACAAAAAGTTTCAAACTATTGCAAAGTCTGAAAAGATCTGATGCAAATATTATTCCAAAAAAATCTAAATAAATATTACAATATGTTTATATAAAATTATTTTCATGTAAAAGTTCCGAGGCTAGACCATTAGAGTAGGTACCATTGTCGGACAACAGGCTCAAAAGTGCATAATTTGGTTGCAAACGGAATTGGCACCCGAATGACGAAAACAAGGCTAACCCTAATGTGAACATATCTATAGTCTTTAAAAACATAATTGGCAATATTTGGGTGTTACTCGAATGTCAATTATGTTTTTATAGACTTGACTCTTAGATGATTTTATATTGAATAGGCATATGTAAACAGTATCTTCTTAGTTATTTTATGGTATCCGATATCGTTAACGTGAAAATTAAGCAAAAAAAATTGTTTTGTTACTTTCACTGTCATTTTGAACTGAGTAGAATTATATATGAGCAAAAATATTTTATTCAATACATGCTTATATATTTGATCACATTTTTTACTGTATTTTACAGCAACCAACAACAACAATGAAATGTGACAACAATGAAATCAAATAAATAACTTTATATATTACTTAGGTCACAAAATAACACTTATGAAAATCAATAACAATAAATAAATATATAAAATAAATAAATATTATTATATAACGCTATTTAGGCCTATGGTAAGCAGAGCGAATAAACATATTTAGACACTTTTATTAAATACATACAAATTATACATAGAAACACAAAACAATATTTCTACATTTCCATTTATGGCCAAATGCGCAAGATAGAAAATTGACAAAGCCATAACATAACATAACCTGACAATAAGTCTATCCTATTGTCGATTTTTGTTAATTGTAACTGTCTCAAAAACCAGACAATCATCCCGTAGACGCAAACTTAACCTTCCACATTCGTACTATAATACCTTGAAGAATTCAGGAACTTCTCAAATCTAATCACAAATAATTGATCAAAATCTATATTTTGTTTTGCTCGTGTATCAAAGACCAAAATAGTCAATCAAATCGATAGCATCTATCGCATCTTATCCACTACCGAATTAAGCATTTATCTCGATCATGATCTAGATTCATCATCTAATAACCTCTGTAATCAACCGACAAAGGCAGCTACGTGTTTCAATACAATTTAATGATCTTATTCATGGTTGAAATCATGATTAATTATACTTATCTACATCTTTGATGGCGCTAAGTATACGTTATCGACTATCATTGCATCTAAACTGATTGAAAAATAACATAATCGGATGTGTGCTATTGGTCAGATTGATTGTTCACAAGAACTACTGTGACTGCCGCCAGGGATGTTAGGTAGGTACTATCCGTATGTGCAAACAATCACTAGTTACTAGGCTGGTAGTACTAGCAACAACCAGCAATACGTAACTTATAGTAACTGTTACATACAGTTAACATTACAGAAAGACACGTCATGGTAGGAGTCAATAGTACCTAAATTATTGCAGGGGTCGTGAAATAGGCAATTGCAGGCGAGTATGAGTTTGAAGACTGAACTGTAGGTATGGACTTCACTAATACGTGACAGGTAATTGTGATTTCCACCGGGGCTTATATAGTGCTTCTCAAAAGATTGCATGGTAATGAAAACAGCCTTTTTAAATTTATAAAAAGATTTATTAAAATATCACAATAATTAAATGTCATATAAATAAAATTCCATAAATTATTTAATTCACGTCACCTTACTACTAATTAAATAATATTTCAATATTAACATAAATTGAATAACCAGCCGCTGATCGCTCCTGGTGTGAAGGTGCTCGTCACACTTGCTGCGTTTACACCCAGATTTGCGATGCTCAGCCTCTGCACCAGGAACGATCCGGAACGAATCTCTGCCCAATTGCCCTCACAATGCTTTTGGCCTCTTTACCCCAGCTCCCTAGGGTCTCCACCACTACTGGTAAAGCAGCTTTTTAATTATACTTTTTTCGAAAATAATGCAATTTATTTCCATGCATGATTGAGAGAAATTCATTACTCCTTTATATATTTCACGCGTCCGGTTCCGATTTTTTGTTCTTAACAACTTATTTATTTCGATAAATTGAAGTTATTAGTCGGTGGTAGTCTGTGTAAGTATTGTGAGCACAGCACTAAATATAAATGTAGTAACTGACTCAGACAGTCTTATTACCTACATTATTAAAATTTCATTCGTAATTTAAAACTTTATATATAATTCGAGAATTCAATATTGTACATCCTTTTTGTATTTGTAGTTCAATTTTATTTTTAAATCAATGTACTGTATCTTTCGCATCGGGGAATTTGTTTCTTTTTTATTTTTTGTTTTGTATGTTTTATTTACGTGCGAAAAATGCCCATGGATAACACTCCCCTCTTTCCCCCCGCCGGAGCCGGTGGGATCATTGTAGGTTGCCGGAGGTGAGGTTGACAGGCATATCCCTCGCACCCCGATCGACTCAGGGCCACCTCTCTCGATCTGGCCCTCCTCGGGATACATATATACCTAGACTCTAGACTCAAAGCATTTATCTATGACTCACAAAATTGCAATGATTTTTGGAGAAAGAAATAAATAGTTACGTACGTCACATAGTTACCTCTCATTTAAAGAATTTAATTCTGTTCTAAAACAAATAAATGACCAACGGAAACCGTTTAAAACTATTTGAATGCTTGTGGATTTCAAGAAAAGCCTGCTCAAATCATCGGAACCCGAACTCTAGTAGCAAATTGCAATGATGATTCTAAAATGGCGACCAAAAATGATGTCGATGGTCATCATGTTACGCGCCAATCAGAGGTAAAAAAAGTGATCTTATCTCAAATATCCGTTCAAATGAACTGAGTTCTCACGGTTAATGAACTAAATTAATTGAGTAAAATATGTAGTGTAGTTCAATAATCATATCATTGGGGAAATCCGCTCTTACAAAATTAAATAAAACAAATCTTTGTACAGCTCAAGGAACAAAAGATAAAAGATGTACAAACAAAACAAATATGTAAAGTAAATCGCAAACATTTACTGTTCAACACTGTTTATTCTATAACGTACATGTGCTTACTTTCCCTATTGGTGTACTAACGTAGTTAGGTAAACAATTGTTGTTAGCATATCGTGATATTATTATAATCAAGTAGACAGGCAGAAGGTAGGTTACGTTCGTGTTGTGTTCCCAGCGGTGAGTAGGGTAGCCAGAGCTCATTGGAGAATTTGTGCTGTCAGTGGGATGACTAATGGCTTGTCCTGCTTTGTCCTCTACACTGACGGCACAGAAACTCTGTGCTTACAGGGTCGGCAGCATGAACGTGACTCATCTGGTGTTACACACGTCCATAGGCTACGGTGACCACTTACCATCAGGTGGGCAGTGCGCTTGTCTGCCACCTAAGTGGTATAAAAAAAAACGTTAAGGTACCTAGTCTTGTTAAATATGTATGGTAGCCAGAGCTCACTGGAGGGTTTTTGTGCTGTCAGTGGAAAGACCAAAAGCTTGTCCTGCTTTGTCTTTTACACTGACGGCAAAGAAACTCTCAATGCTTGCAGGGTTGGCAGCGCGAGTGTGACTCTTGATTTTGCACGTGTCCATAGGCTACGATGATCACTTTCCATCAGGTGTGCCGTGTGCTTGTCTGCCACCTAAGTGGTATAAAAAAAATGTATTCCCAAATTGAATAATTCAAAAAGTAATATTAATTTTAACACCGCTTGCTACTGACTTCATTCTCACATATGCAATCAGACCCACGTTTCTACTAAAACAAAACCATTGTCATACCATACACGCTGCATAAAATGGCATTAAATTTTACACTTTATGCCTATACTTTCAAAGTCCAAAATTAAATGAAAAGAGTTTCATTACACTTTTTCATTCACTCTCTTAATTTTGGACTTTAAAGGCATTGCTTTATAGTCTCAAATTAATTATTTTTTATACCTGTGTCCGTTGTATGATAATAGTTATGCACAATGAGGTATGAAAGGACCTTCATTCCATGCACACCCCGGACTGCGGAAAGAACTTTCACAAGTGAATTCAAGTACAAGTGCTTTAAGAAGGGCATTAAGCTCAAGAATGACGTCTCTCGTGTAGCCATAAAGTACATCTATATGCTGCGGTAACCGCTTCCCATCAGCCCACTGAGTTTCTTGCCCGAGTCTTCTAAGGGGCCGCCTTCCGAACCGGAGTTCCATTTGCTAAATTAGTCTTAAATATCAGTATCAAAATAAATGGGATGTTTACCATGTTTCATTGTTTTGAGTTTCCGATAGTGAGTGACCATTATAGTTTAATTACCTATATAGTCTTAAATATTGTTTAATGTTGACGTTCCGTAGCTCAAAAGGAAAAGACGAAACCCTTATAAGATCACTTCGTTGTCCGTCTGTCTGTCTGTCTGTCAAGACAAAATTCATATTATTATTATTATTTTTTTATATATACTCAGGTCTATAACGTCTTCAAACTTCTAAGTCAACGCATTACGGAACCCTCGGTGCGCCAGTCCGACTCGCACTTGTCCAGCTTTTTATTCAATCTACCGTTTTACTGATCTATACAGAATAACTGATTTCTGACTTGACTTAACTTGAAAAAGTGCCCAGTTATTTCTTAGTTAACTCTGCAAAACCGATCCAAGTCAGTTTTAGCCAAATTTTCATTATTCTTGTCTTGCTGTTACGTACCTTCTGCCACAGATTACCTAAACAATTCTGCGGTCAATCTGGTTACGATGAAAGTTTGGTACATTTTAGTGCAGGTGCACTTGTTAATTTCTAAACAAAATATATTCCGACTCGTGTCGGGCATTAGCGGGTTAAATAATAGCTCAAAGATTACTTTAACACAACTTAATTATTTAGATTTGAATCTTTATGGACTGCAATCGATTGCAAGATAAACCTACATATTACCTAACGCAGATAAGAAACTAAATTTGAGATCGTTGTTAAGATTGCATTGTTTTTGTTTAATTTGCACTCGGAAAGCTCGCCATCTTACACTATAGCATATTATCGTCTACTGGATTTGATTTCAAAGTCCATACGTAAAATTTCTTGAAACGATCGCGGCCACGTACGCTTATTGTTCGATACTTACCAACGTAATGATGATGAGAAAGAGAGGTATAGGATGTAGGACACGGCGGTATTTCCGCCCAATTGAGCAGTCTGACTGGGGAAGTACCTCCACCCTACAGAATACCGCGGTTATAATAACTTCGTGTTGTGTTCCCAGCGGTGAGTAGGGTAGCCGGAGCTCACTGGAGAATTTGTGCTGTCAGTGGGATGACTAAAGGCTTGTCCTGCTTTGTCCTCTACACTGACGGCACAGAAACTCTGTGCTTACAGGGTCGGCAACGCGAGTGTGGCTTCTCTGGTGTTACACACGTCCATAGGCCACGGTAACCACTATCCATCAGGTGGGCCGTGCGCTTGTGTACGACCTAAGTGGTATAAAACAATAAAACAGATAATTTCTTAACAATATCAGTTTGTTCAAAATGGGATTCGAATCCAAAGTCTTTCGATTGCAAGTAACCATAAGTGTGGTGTAAGATTACGAACCACGAGCTGGCCCTCGGTTCTACTAAAGCAAAACCACTGTCATAACACAGAAATTGCACAAAAATGGCATTCACTTTTAGGCCTTATTTCGACACCTTTAGAGACCAAAATGAAATGAGAAGAGTTTCATTATAGTTTTACATTCATTCTGCAAAAAGCTTTTTAATTTTGGACTTTAACCACATTGCTTTGCAAGTCTAAAATCAAATGGATTTAAACGTTGAAGTATACCACAGGGTATGACAGTGGTTTTGCTTTAGAAGAATGACCTGGTCGAATCAATCTTGCCTGGTAGAGTTTATATGGGACATTAAAAATTAATCGCCATAACACGTCGTCATTTTGCCAAGTACTTAAGTTAGACGGTAATCATGTTGGTTTTTAATGAATTTACCTTCGAATACGATTTCGTTAGGATTAAATACTAACATGAAATCATAATAAGTGTGATTAGCGGCCATCTAGAACACCCGAAGGGCCGTCTCATAAGAGACGGTCCTGGTCCGGCCGGGGTGCGAAGAATATGTCTCAGATCTCACCTCCGGCAATGTGCGGCCCGCAAATACGGCGTGCGTTTTAGTCGGTTCAAGTCCGACATATCCGTATATTAAGTCCGTGGGGTATCCGTGGGGATTTTGCGCACATTAAAAAAAAAGAGGTCACCTAGAACTGATTTGGTAATCAACGGGCTTGCCATGACGTGCTATAAGCATTCGTATACAGTCAGCATCAGATCGATAAAAAAAAACTACAAAGTCTCAAAATGAAGTCAAGTTGTTTTATTGATTTAAAGTGTATTATTGTCTGAACTAAAGGTGTACCAATTATCAGAACAATCAGTAAACAGGAAGGGGGGAAAACCAAGGCATTAAGATCCTTTTGAATACTTTGTTCATCAAGATCAATCTGATGCTGACTGTACGGGGCGCTAAACTGAAATGACGCTATTCGTCTTAGGTATACAGCTTTAACCCTCTATGTCACTTTATTTCCTTCATGACTGTAGTTGTAATCCTGAATTTACTAACACCTACCTTTGCAGTTGCCTAGAGACGTTGCCTCTCTGAGGGGTTATTTCAACTAATCCCACTCTCTTGTTTCCTGTCCAGAACGACTCGTACTGGCCTACGGTGCCACCCGTACACGGTGGAATCCAAACCGTCTAGCACTAAACGATTTTGAGGCCTCTTTCCTCTGCCGCAGGAAGGAGGTCTCAAATCGTTCCGCTCAAATGGTTTAGCTCTCACAGACCTTTGTGGCTCTGTTGTCGCGCACTCGTACCCGAACCAAGGGCGCACTACGCAGACACCGGTGACATCAGTGTATGGGATATAGTATTCCATACCCAGACTGATCTCTCCGCCGACAGCAGTAGCACTATCCGATAGGTTCTTACTTACAAAGCAGCGTTCAACCCAGGGGATGGACGCAAAATAGTTCAATAGTATCGGAAGTGGTGATCTGTATCTTTTGGACTGCACACCAGCTTTTTACCATCTAGCAGGGTGTAGTTAATAGACGGACCAAATATAAAAAAATATATAAAAATATTAAGACATATTTTATATTAAAATCTTTCGTCATTTCAAATGCGTATACATTACAGTCCACGAATTATTAAAAAAAACTTATAATAGACTGAACAGAAAACGACTAAGGTCTATTTCATTAGTTTGCATGGATTATTGGTTAAAATAATTCAATTATTTTCAAACAATTATTCATTCTAACAATCAAAATAAGTCTTCAACAATATCCAAAGACAATATCCACTAACCAGAACCATTTACCTTTTCGATTTGCATTCAATGTCAAACCTTGTAACAAACAATGTGAATATATCGCATCCTGTGGCGTATTTATAAATAAATAAGGCATAAATAAAGCATTCTGTTTTTGTAACACCTGTTAGGAATAACAAACAGTTTTGATTCCCACAATGAAAAGGAAAGGAATGGACACACTTATAAGTCTTTTAGATACATAGGTATACAACAATAAAACCTATGGCTATTAAGAAACTGGTTTTAACCCATTGTTTCAGCAGATGCAATGAATACGGAACTAGGGACTTATACCTAATAGGTTTATTGAACTGGTGGTAATATCTGTAGTTAGCGTGAATAAAACATTTTCAAAAATTCTATTTTTAAATATTAGGATTGACATTCATCTCACTAATTCCCAGCCGGCGGTTTTCTATTTGAGTTATTAAAGTTGCGGCACGGTATGATGGCCGTTTAGATACGAGTGGTTTAGCTCGTTTTCTATTTTTTGGTGTGCTAACTTAATATTGAACAACGAATTGTTAGACGAAATAGTAAAGAAAGATATGGCGAGACTGGCACAGAAGAACACATCAATAAAGAGAAAACCGAGCAAAACCAGTCGTGTCATAACAGCCATCACAGCATGTTTCAACCATAGTTACAACGAAAATGACATTTTAAATGCAAATATATTAGTCTGGGCCTTCCCTTACGGCTAAGCTTAAGTCGTGGCTTCGGCCTATCTATAATAATTTGACAGTCTTATACTTAACTACATATTGACTTCATTGGGGTTGAGAAATCTGGGTGTGTCAACCCTAATGATGCAGAATCGGATGAGAAATCAAATGTAGTAATCTATTGTAATGCCCAGGGTTTGCAACAGATTTCCGCATTCTAATGCCCATTCAAGTTATTATCAACAATAGAAATAAAAAATGAGAGGAAAATATGACGATGGATGATTATCTAGAGAAGTAGAAGTAGGTACTTAAGTAGTGACACGTTTTCGCCATAAAACCTCCGATAGAAAACAGTACCGTTTTACTCAAATAAAAACAAAAATTCTTTCATGGCCACTTCTTCAGAGAAAACCTTTCATATTGAACACAATATTTCAATTAAAAAGGTTTCTACAAATATACGTATTTTATCTTATTAAATTACATAACGAATAAGTGCAATGGTTGTCAAAAATAACGTAAGTAATTATATTTTCTTTTTTCTTTTACAGAATATATTTTTCGTGTCATGTTTCGTGGCCATGACCTTTGGCCAGAAGGTGGAAGGAGAAACAAGCAATGATCTTCTTGACGGCCAGAGGCGCAGTACTGGCGGCTATGGGTTATTAAGACCTGGCTACGGATCCGCTGGCTATAATGGCTACGGCGGCGGCTACAATAATGGATATGGTGGCAACTATGGCGGCGGTTACGGCAACAGTTTTGGCGGCGGATACGGTAGTGGTTATGGCAACCCTGGTTTTGGTGGTGGCGGTTATGGTGGAGCTGGCTATGGTGGAGCTGGCTATGGCGGAGCTGGTTATGGTGGATATCCAGGTCAAGGCGGATACAACAGTGGATTCGGTGAGTTTATTTTGTTATTCTTTATAAAAGTTTCTACCAAAGCAATAAAAGAGACATTACCTCACGATCGCACGCGCTAAAGAAGGGAACGTGACATAAATAAATAATAACTAGTTAAATTACTTTTTAATCATTGGTACATCTTCCAGCGGTAGCCCGATGGTATGGGTAATGGACTGCTGAGACGATGTCTCGGGTTCGATCCCAGGTTTTTATCATGGCACACTCCAATGACTTTTCGATACTTGTCGAAGTTATATGTGTATGTATCGCAGCTTTATAAGTGACCCGTTAATGGCAATAGACTCGCCACCTATTACATTGGGACCTAAACATAAACTGGCGAAATGTGGGTGCTAGCACCTCTGCCTACCCCTTCGGGGATATAGGCGTTAGTTTATGTAATGTAAATGTACATCTTCCATTAAAGTAAAATATATATCATTTTGACATAATAATCCATAACAAACCAAAATACCTAACATAAAATAAAATATCTTTTGAATCAGTCGAATTCATAAATCTCTCTATGGTCAGGTGGATACGGCTCGGGCAGTGGCTACCCGAACGGCTTCGGAACAGGATATCCGGGCTACGGAGGTGAGTAAATCTATCTCTATCCTCTTCACTGTACATTGACTTATATTTGAAGGAATATCTGGTAGCTAGGTTGCCGCGATAGCCTAGTGGTATGGGTAATGGACTGCTGAGACGAGGACTCGGATTCGATCCTAGGTTCTACCATGGCACACACCAATGACTTTTCAATGCTTTTCGAAGTTATGTGTGTATTTATCGCAGGTTAATAAGTGCCCGGTTAATGGTAATAGGCTCGCCACATTGGGACATTGGGACCTAAACATAAACTGGCGAAATGTGGGTGCTAGCACCTCTGCCTACCCCTTCGGGGATATAGGAGTGAGTTTATGTTATGTTAGGTTCTTTTCTTATTAATTTATTAGACTGAAGGTATGCATATGTTTATAAATAAGTACTTAGATACCTAGGAGGACTTAATGCTTCTTAATTGTGTCAAAAGCTTTTTCTATCAATCAGACGACTGAATAAGTAGGTGCATCTATTATCGAGAGTAACATTTATATTAAAAGCAATTGCACTGATGCAGATGCTGATCAGATGCACCTACTTATTAAGTCCCGATAACTGCCATCTGTTAGCAAAGCTTATAAGTACCTTTTGGGAAAACCAAGCTATGGAAATCGGGGCTGAGTGAAGTAGGTAGGTATGTAGAAATCGAACTCGTCATGATAACCTTGGAGTCCCAGGCATACCCTAAAAAGCTCACAAGGTGTAAGCGAGAGGAAAGAGGTTCCTATGAAGTAAGAAGCGAAACAACAGACTTACCTACACAATATTTTTCATTACGGGCTATCGAAGGAACATACCTAATGCAATGATAACACTGCCTATGCGTGTCAATTGCGTAACCTGCTCGGTCGAGCCAATGTAAAGGACTGCCGAGGAGACTCAGGCCACCATCAGAACAACCCCTCGCACTACGCACGGATCCTCGCTTTAATTACGGTGTACTGGCATTGTACAATAGAGGCCCATCACTTGGTAACATCTTAATTCTTTATTGCTGCCGAGGAGTCTCAGGCCACCACCAGTACAACCCCCTCGCACTACGCGCGGATCCCTGCTTTAATTACGGTGTACTGGCATTGTACAATAGAGGCCCATCACTTGGTAACATCTTAATTCTTTATTGCTGCCGAGGAGTCTCAGGCCACCACCAGTACAACCCCCTCGCACTACGCGCGGATCCCCGCTTTAATAACGGTGTACTGGCATTGTACAATAGAGGCCCATCACTTGGTAACATCTTAATTCTTTATTGCTGCCGAGGAGTCTCAGGCCACCACCAGTACAACCCCCTCGCACTACGCGCGGATCCCCGCTTTCATAACGGTGTACTGGCATTGTACAATAGAGGCCCATCACTTGGTAACATCTTAATTCTTTATTGCTGCCGAGGAGTCTCAGGCCACCACCAGTACAACCCCCTCGCACTACGCGCGGATCCCCGCTTTAATAACGGTGTACTGGCATTGTACAATAGAGGCTCATCACTTGGTAACATCTTAATTCTTTATTGTAAACAAGAAAATAATACCTACATCAACAGGCAATCACAAATACATCTTGGTGTACAAAGGCGAGCTTAACTCAATATTGAGTTTTCTCCCAGCAAACCTTTGAGGTATTAAGAGTGCAAAAAACATGTTAAAAAAAATCATCTTGACTAGTAACTATTAAAGAAAAACTATTACACAATCACTAGTGTAATACTCGACGGGATATTTACCATGTTTATTATTTTCGCTGAGTAGCCGATATTTCGGCGCTGATACAAGAGCCATGATGGTGTACTGACGACTGCCGAGCTAGTTGTTATTGGGCACATAGGCACATGATAAATATCCCGGCGAGTTTTGCACTATTAATGCGAATGAACATGTTAATCTCAAATCATACTATTACACAAACTTAAATATTACTAGTTGTTCTGCTCCTTAAAAACAGGGTAAACACACTTGATAGCGGTTACTTGAAGTTCGAAGCTAAAAAATAACCATTTGCATTATCAGAGTGAATTCCTCAGAATTCAACACTAGACTGTGTTTGTAACTGCCTACAATCGTTACACTTAAATTTTATATACCTAAAGTTTGTAATAAATCGTCTACATCTTCACATATTGTATGGAAACTGCTACACTTAATCCTTAATTCGTAGCTTTAATCCCAAAGCAAAGAAAAATTCCAATAATATAAACCCCCAACATAAACAAACACACAGGTGAATCGTAACAATTCGCTTTATGATTCATTCAATGTCACAAAAGGCATTGACATGTAGTTACGTCTAGCAAGTAATTCGTGGAACACAATCAAATACCTACGGAGTCAGTGGCCACTCGGCGCGCTTAACAACGATATAATTTGCATAATCTAAAGAATTATTTTTCCATTTCGTGACTCTGACGCTGTAATGATTACAATGAAATAGATGTCTACATGTGATTAGGTAATTAAGCAGCTAGTTTTATTCTTTAGTCAGGAATTCTCAAAGTGGGGTACCACGTTCCGACCACTTGGGGAAGGTAGGTACGCCACTTGATTGTATGTTCAAATTTCGTCTTTGACGTGCAATTTTTCCTACTCTACTGTGGTTTTCCCAAGCGCTTACAATATAGGATTCTTTGAGAGGGACATTAGAAGGTTTCTTCAGGGTCAGCAGCGTGATTGTAACGTCTCTGGTGTTACATACGTCCATAGACCACGGTAACCACTTCCCATCAGGTGGGCCGTGTCATCTCCCACCTAAGTGGTATAAAACCTAAACCAATAGGAAAATAGCAAACTAATTACTTTAAAATGCCATTAAATTTATCGTATGTTGCTAAAAAAGTAACGAAGATCATGCAATTTCAAAGGCTCTGTGCAAAAATATTAAAACTTAGAATGGAAGTCACTAGTCAGTATTTTGTTTAAATACTTATTTTACTTATTCATAGTTTCAAGTTATTGTTAGGTAGAAATTGAGAGATATTAAAAGTTTACAACATGTAATTGTTTCTTAAAATGTTTACGTTGATAAGTAGATCCAAAACAAAACTTCTTCGTGTATTTTTTTTATTGCAAATTAGCTTATTTTAATTAATTTTAAATGTAGGTACATGTCCAAATGTCCACAATAGAGTATGTTGTATTTTACGAAGGCTAGGTATACATACGTGTTGATATTTTTACTAATTTTCAAGGTTATTTCAAACTTGTTTCCACATCCTGCTACTAAAATTCTAATGTGGGAACAAATTAAACAAAAAGTATGACAGGCACATGATAATAAATGGAAATAGATCTTACAGTACACAAATAACTTGAACGTGCTTTTTTACAGGCTACCGTCCCAACAGGCCCGGTTTCGATTACAGCCGTCCAGGCTACACGGGCAGCTCTATAGCATTCCCGGGCAGTCAATACAGACCCGGACACAGTCAGTACAGGCCCGGTTTCGACCGTCCCTATTCTGGCAACACCGGTGGCAACTATTTCGGCGGATATGATGACGGGGACAACTTCAGACTACTTGGCAGGAAAGTAGGGGATAGTATAAAAGAAAGTGATGAGAAGGCGTAATTTTAAGATGTTATTTATACTGCATAATAGTTTATAATATTTAAGATCTGAATTACAATATTGCACTGAGTTTTATTAAAATAATATAATTTACCATTTTAGTTTTTTTTTTTTTTTGACCAACTTTTACACAATCAATCAGCTTATTATGTCCACTGTGCTTATACTAACGCGCACCATGGCAAGCGATCTTCTTCCTTTTAAATCCAGAACACACAATTTCAAAATGAAAGAAACATATAAATTATATTAATTTATTTATATTAAATAACAATAATCATAACATAAATTAATGAAATATTAAAATAAAACATTCATTTATAACTTAATTGGAGCCACTGAACCAGTCGGAAGTCATAGAGTTGAAAAAGGAGGCTGCGCCTGAGCGGGCGTTTGCGAAATTGATGGGCAGCGAGTTCGACATCAGGTCTGATATTTCAGATCTAGACTTGTTAGGACTTGCCGACACTGGCTTCTTCTTGACCTAGGAAAAAATACTTTTATTAAAAATCTTAGTAAAATGGTAGCTTTGTACCATCGATAATTTTCGAGAATTTACACATTGCAATAAAACTCTTTGTGCCGGATTCTATCGTCCTTTATTTAGTGTTGTCGATGATCAATGAATTAAACGGTGTATTGACCATAGCTGATGAAATACGAACTGTCGGAAAAACATGTAAATAACAAAATAGTAACCCTATCACGAACAAAGTATCGAGAGAACGTAGCATTGCGATTGGCTGGCATCACACACACACACAGGTTCACAGTAGACAGGCGGCCAATAGCAATGCTCCGTTCTCTCGTTACGTTTACGATACGAGTGCGATATTATTTCGTGCTAGGGGCACTGCACAAAATAATACGTGATAGGATTCGTTGCAAATAGCTTTTATATCACGGGTTAATATCTATACTCCATTCGGACTAAACTATAGGTAAACAATACTTAACTATACATATACATACTTAACTAAACGTAAAAAATCTCGTAGTGATATTTCATAAAAACACATATTAAACAAATAAACTAGGCTAACTGACTAACTAGTGGTTCCATTACCGTTTTTAATTCTTAAAATGTGTTTCTAAATAGAAAAATGTTAATAAAATGAGTTATAAAAATCTTTTCGTGTCAATGATTCACTGTTGGTGCTAAATTATTCCCGCCATTGCCATCTCAACCACGCTATCAGTGGCTTTATTCAAGTCTGTCTTTAGTGCAGGTAGGACACAAGGAACACGAGACCAAGAGACGGTTAAGTCCGGGTCTCTCATTCCCCACCTGCATAGATTCTGTCTCGACCGGCCGACTGTGCATATACGATTGAGAGGCCTCCATATCGGCCATGGGCGGTCATGTCCTGGAGGTAATTTTTCCTGAGGAGGTAGGAAATCAGAAGGTGGTGGGAGTATCTCTTTCCATAGAAAAATTCTCATTGCAGCAGTTTTAAAAATAAAATATATTAGAAAGACACATCAAGATTGTTTACGTATAGTTAAAGTACTTAAACGAATGGAGTATAAATAGATGTGAAACTAATTAATAATTAATATAAGTTCATATAAAATACACAGATGTAAAGCCAACCAAACTAAGCTAAACGTAACCAAAAACTCAAGCGGTAACCGACTGGAATGACAATTGGTATCTGATAACGGCGGTTAGAGTTTGAACCCAGGTCATGCACCTTCGACTTTACGAAGTTTTAGCCACTTAGCTGCTATTTAAAAGGTTAGGTCTTGTTTATAGTGAATATAGTGAACTAATTTGTTATGTTTAAAGTTTATTACATGAGGTTCTGCAAAAATTAATTCACACGCGTTTTAGTTTTGTTACACATTTTTAAGTATTTCAAACAAAATTCTAATATTAATATCCTATCCAATCTAATATCTATAGATTTAACTAAATATGTTTGTAAGACTATGGTTCCTTATATTATTTTAGTCCATTGAAAATTTAAATCTGAAGATCCTTTTTTTCGAGTCTAGTGCTAATTCTCAATTTTCACATAATAATTCTTACACAGGGTGTCCCAAAATTTAAGGATAAGCCCATCAGCCCATCAGCTGGTGCCTGCTTACCCTGTATAATTAAGTTAATTTTAGTAGATCTAATCCAATCTAATACAAAAAAATATATTTAAATACTGTTGTTTCCAAAGACTAAAGATTTTAGATTAGATATGTTCTTCATTTCAGCTGTTAGTAAAATTAAGATGTTAACTCACAATAAATAACGGAATTTAAACGAGATGTTATTAAAACATACTAATCATACCAGTTCAGAGTATGTGGCGACGAATATTCTGAACATAAAAATAATATTGTTATTATAACTTCCACACATTTTCCCAACTAAATAAATAAATAATAATCACAACCCAACATCACCATATATGCTAAGTCATTGGAAACGACTCTGTTGTATACCTCAGGATGGGACACGTATTTTGGACCTAATTCGCGATACAAGCGAGGCCCTGGTATACAGGGCCGTCTCATATGAGACTGTGCTGGGCCGGCCGGGTTCGAGGGGTCTCAAATAGCCTCACCTCCAGCAACCTGCGGCCCACACGATCGGCGTGCGTTTTAATCAGTTCAAGTCCGATATAAACTCTCTCACCGGCTCCGGTGGTGGGGGCACGGATCCTCACGGATTTTGTGCACATAAAAAGTGGTACGCACGGATGGTTTTACAATAATCTATGCTTGGTTTTTTTTTATACAACTTAAGTGATTTATATATGATACATATGATATATGATACAGCAGACAAGCACACAGCCCACCTGCTGAAAAGTAGTTACCGTGACCAATGAACGTGTGTGACAACAGTAGAGTCACGTCCGCGCTGCCGACCTTGTAAGAACAGAGATTTTATGTGCCCTCAGTGCAGAACATAAAATCAGGACAAGCCTTTGGTCTTCCCACTGACAGCACAAAAACTCTCCAGTGAGCTCTGGCTACCCTACTCACCACCGGGAACACAACACGAGGTTATTATAGTCGTGGTATTCTGTAGGGTGGAGGTACTTCCCCAGTCGGACTGCTCAATTCGGAGTTACCAGCGGAGCACCCAGCGTTATCCTCAAAAGACACCCAAGAAACATGTACTGCGACAGAGCACATTTTGAGCATATTTAAGGTCCAAGATATATGTCCCGAGATATAAGAGTATCCTAAATTTCACGATACAACTACCTTCTTATATCTCTCTCTCTCATCTTCTATCCAGGGGTCCTGGAGACCCCCTTGTTTTTTACGAAATGATGGGGACGCCGTATTCCCACACCCGAGGAGGCCTTCTATGGCATCAGGTCAGTAGGGGTGCGCGAAGGGATATGCCAAAGGTTACCTCATCCCCGGCAACTGATGGCCTAAGGCGGCCGTGCGGTTTTAGTCGGTCCGACAAAACCACCCCCACCTGCTAGATATCCGAGGGAAATAACGCACGTTTAAAAAAAGGGGGTCCTAGAGACTTCCTTCGTAGAGTATACCAGGGTACCCTAGTAAACGACTCACTCAAAAGGACACTGGGGATTTAGTCGGTTCGATCCCAACAAAACCACTACACAATTAATGAGCCAAGGGTAGACAGGTGATAAAGTCATTTAGTCCTGTGAAACTGGTTTAGGACTCCATAAAAACTACTTAGTCATCTGAGATTTAGAAAAATCAATTAGGTTAATCTTATTACACATATAAGATCAATGAAACCTAGCCTAGCCAGTTCACTGCTGGATATAGGCTTGTCTCAATGTTGGGAGGCTTTGGCCTACTGTTTCCACGCTGGCCAGTTGGTTAGTACAGGGTTTTATTTCGACTTTTCCTTTTCTCGCAGTGGATATCGTCTGCGTAATTTCCGATAGTCGCCTATTACGATACCCTTCGGATAAGGTGGGGTGGTAATACTTATATTCCTTTTCCGTCATTACACAAATAGGATTAAACAAATATTTATAACCCATAATAATAAGCATATACTTACTGGTTTGTCTTGCTTCTTCAAGTGACTAGGAGGTGCTGCCACAGGGAGTAGTGAGAACCAGTGGGAGTCTCCCGACGCAAGGATTGCAGCCGCCTTATCACCACTACCACCCGAGAGAACAGGTTTAGTGCCAATGATGCCGATTAATTGGCCGTGGTGGAGTATTAAACTGCCCAGGAGTGTCTGTGAAAATTATATTCTTTGTAGTTACTGCTTACCGTCATCATAAGCGTTCAATCCAAAGATTGCACTTTGGAGCTCGAAATATTTGATTTGTTAAAAAATGTTTATCTTGGCATCTACTGGAGCGATAGCCTCCGGGCCCCCCAACCCCGAGAGAAAATGCTGTGTCATATACCCATTTCTAAATAAGCAGATGTACCAGCTTACAGGTAAACCCGGTTAAGCATTGCAAGGTGGTGGTTCCATCCACTCAATTTTCTATTTAATAAGTTCAGTTAATTTTTTTAATAAGAAATGACTCAAGTGAGTAGGTTAGCCAGAGCTCACTGGAGAATTTGTGCTGTCAGTGGGATGACTAAAGGCTTGTCCTGCTTTGTCCTCTACACTGACGGCACAGAAACTCTGTGCTTACAGGGGCGGCAGCGCGAGTGTGGCTTCTCTGGTGTTACACACGTCCATAGGTCACGGTAACCACTTTCCATCAGGTGGGCCGCGCGCTTGTCTGCCACCTATGTGGTATAAAAAAAGTAAGTTTTTGATGTTAAATAAAATATACTAACTTGCACTCTTTGCACAGACCTCTTCAAATTAGTCTGTATGTAAGGATAGAACACATCATAGTCAAACGGATCTATTTTCTGCCTCAAGAACTCGCAGATTTCACTCGACTGCTCCATGAATTTCTTGTTCTCTCTAGGCACCAGCAACAACGTCAAATGTCTAACATCCATCAGTAACTGCAGCGCACATCTCTGATTTATATCTGCTTCGTTCTCACGTATGACTTTGTTGTAATGAGTGAAAGTGATAGCAGTAACTCTCTCGATGAATAACGTGTGTGCTTCGTATGGTAACGTGTGTGGGGCTATTTCGTCGAGAATTCTGCTTGTGGAGTATAAATACTCTTGAAGCTTTAAAGATGGTCCAGCAGGCACTTTTATGGTGGATTCTATGGGGTTGCCATCTTCGTCTTTTTCTGTGATTTTTATTTCGTCCCATTGCTAAAATGCATGATGAAACAACCAATAAATGTATATAATTTCGTGTTACTAATCTTATTTTTAAGAATATAGAGGTCGAAATTGAAGTCGAAAATAAATACACTCGAGATACTGTAAAGATAGAGTGAGAAATAGCGTGATAAGAGAACGATGTGGAGTGATAGAAGATGTAGTGATGAGAATTGAGAGAGGAATGTTGAGATGGTTTGGTCATGTTGAGAGAATGAATGAAAGAAGACTAACGAAACAGGTGTATGAGGCGAGTGTGGATGGTACTGTCGGAAGGGGAAGACCTAGGCGCACATACCTGGACCAAATCGGGGAAGTTTTAGAAAAGGGGCAGGTCAGGAGTACTCTAAACCGACGAGCATGCATGAAGAATGTAATGAGAGTGAATGAAGCGAGAGTAGTATGTCAGGATCGTAGCAATTGGAGATCCGTGATCTCTGCCTACCCCTATGGGAGACAGGCGTGATTTTATGTATGTATGAGATACTGTAGACTATATTGCAAAAACTAAAGGAGACTCGTGTGAACAAATGATCCATCGATGATCATTTTGGTCTCAAACTATATAATAGCCTTGGCCATTACCTTGACTTAAAGCTTGATGTCTAAAACCAATGATATAAAACCAATTCCTTTAAGAAAAAGTTAAAGTCCTTGCTGTTGGAGAAGTGTTACTACACAGTGAAAGAATATGACAATGATGACTGAAATGTTTTTCTGACTAAATGTAAGGTTGTAGTTTAATTGTACCTAGATTTTTATTTTATTTTATCTTGACGTTATAGTGTATTTCATTGATTGTATGTATTTGTTACTTATAATTGACATTTCAATACAAATTATGTTTGTTTAGAAATAAATAAATTGAATTGAATTGAATTCATTGTACATCACTAGTCGCTAAGCTACTTGAGACACATCTAGAAAGGAAACAACATATCACCACAGTAATATAAGGCGGTAGCCTTGTATGGGTAATGGACTGTTGAGACGAGGTCTCGGGTTCGATCCCAGGTTTTACCATGGCACACACCATTGAGATTTCGATGGTTTGCGAAGTTATGTGTGTATTTATCGCAGGTTTATAAGCACCCGGTTAATGGCAATAGGCTCGCCACCTATTACATTGGGACCTAAAAAACATAAACTGGTGAAATGTGGGTGCAAGCACCTCTGTCTACCCCTTCGGGGATGTAGGCGTGAGTTTATGTTATGTTATGTTATGTAATATAATGTTTTCTTGCTAGATTTGCCATATACTACACTCCAATGCTTTTTTTAACTAATTTAACAATCAATACAATAAGCATTAATCTTACCATCATTAAGTAATCAACGTTAGCTTCCAGCGTAAACTTTTGTGGCAAATATTGGGTTAAATCCTCAACTTTGCCCATGACCAAGTCCACCCATTTACTCCAACAAAATTGACAACTCTCCTTCAATACCGCGCAGATAGCATTCCATCTCTTCAAGGCATTATCGTCTATATTAACAACACCCAAACTGTCCCGTTCTTCAGGAATGTAGCACTTTCTTAAATGGATCATAAGGGTGGAAATCGCTTGGGTAAAACGGGCGGTGTATATAGCTGTGGTTTTTTTCTGGAGTTCCGTAGATTGGAGGGTTGGTTCTTCAAAGCAGGCTTTTATGTACTGCAACATACTGAAAATAGAATATAGTTAGCAAATACAACGAAATTGAAGCTCCGTTTTGTCGATATATAATCGATTTTGCAACCTGTTGATTTTTCAAATTTATCGCCGTTTTTTCAACCATCTTTAGCTGGTCTGACTTTTGAGCAGTGATGAGCAAAGTAGGGCCCGCGAAACCATTTAATTTAGCCCGATGACGGTGTTTTAACATGAATAATACATAGCGCGCTATAATTATATTTTGACGGTTCAGAAGTATAAAGTAGATTCTACTTATTAAAATAATAGATGCATATTAGCGTGCAAAGTAGCGTGATTAAGTAATTGAGGGACAAGGATTGACCTAGCGATTTAGCATTTTTTATTGTTTCGCTCGATTCTTGAATTATAATTTTTAACATTTGTGCAAGTGTTTAATACTCGGGCATGGGGGTGACGAGTGGAGCCGCTTGTCACCCTAGCAGAAGCAGGCTGAGGCGGCGGTACAATATCCTCTCCATACCCGGGGTGTGGGTAGTCCATGGTCCCCACACCCGACATATATCTCACCTCCGGCAACCTAGGACCAACAGACGGCGTGCGTGTTCTATTCTGACATAACCACCCCGCCACCGGGGAGGTGGGAGTAGGGCCCTCCTTTGACGTTTATATATATGAATTTGAAAGGTAGACCATAGGACAAAGCACATGCTTTGAAGTTCATATGTGCTCTTTATGTGCCTAAACTGAATAAATGAAATTGATTATTTGATTCTTTGATTTCTCTGAAATTCTTTAAAGATTTTCCTAAAGTTACTACCAATATAATCTTATAATTGTTTCCCTAGAACAGTGGTAGGCAAACTTTCTTAATGCGGACATTAAGAAAGTTTTATTCCCTAGAAAAGTGGTGGGTAAACTTTCTTAATACCCCCATTAAGAAAGTTTGCCCACCACTGTTCTAGGGAATCAATTATAAAATTATATTGATAGTAACTTTAGAAAAGTCTTAAATTTAGATACGGCTATGGTCAAGTTTTTATTCTCCTCGATCTCACTTCAACTAGATGATATAATTATCATCACAACATTACTTATCACGTTTCTACGGGATCGACTGTCGTTTGATGCAATCAGAATACGCAAGTTGAAGTTTGTTGTCATGAATTCCAGTTACAGAGTTAACATGTAAATACATATTGAGAACTCACTTGTACTTGCCATCAATCAATAGTATAAATAGTTTACATGAATGTTAAAGTTATATTTTTGTTACAATTTTAGGGTTATTATTGAGAAAGAACATTATGAAATAGACAACCATTCATCTTTTTCTAGAAGTACCTACAATACAAGACTACTTTCAACCGTCAGTTTAAAAAGTTCGTTTTTGATTTTGAACCTTAAATTTTAAGCATTGAAGTTCAAAACACACTGCACTAACCTTTGTATATTGCTATCGGAAACATCTCTCAAGTAAAACTCGATAAGACTCTTATCGCTGTATATCTGATCAGTATCGTCCTCGTCCTCATACGCAAACAGAATCTTATCTTTACTGCTGGTGACTTTCTTGTCCTGGTACATGTATATCCTCAAATCTTCTAGAAGCTTCTGCAACTCCTCATCTAGACTTTGGCAGAGTTTTTCTATGGTGGGACTGTAACCACGGTCTTGGCGAGCCATGCCTGGAAAAATAAGACACGGTAAAACAAATCCCTGTTTTCCTTATGTTATTAAATTGAGGACATTTTAAAGAATGGTCACGTCAAGAATTTATGTAACCGGTGATTATGTTTGAAAAACAATTATGAAAGTAGAAGAAGTAAAAGACATGACAGGATCGTAGCAAGTGGAAACATGTGGTCTCTGCCTACCCCAGTGGGATAGGGACGTAACTGTGTGTTTGTATATGGAAATCTTTTCGACCTACCGCCAATCTCAGTTGCATCGGAAGCTTACACTTTGGAGCACTGAGTTTTCCTATACCTCCTTCCAATTTGGTATATTTTGGCTTATACATGGGAAACCGCTGCCGTTTTACTACAGACACATTTTTTTTGTTACTTAGGTGGCAGACAAGCATGGAAGCCCACCTGATGGAAAGTGGTTACCGTGGCCTATAGACGTGTGTAACCTCAGAGGAGTCACACTCGCGCTGCTGACCCTGTAAGTACAGAGTTTCTGTGCCGTCAGTGTAGAAGACATAGCAGGGCAAGCCTTTAGTCTTCCCACTGACAGCACAAACTCTCCAGTGAGCTCTGGCTACCCTACTCACCGCTGGGCACACAACACGAAGTTATTATGGTCGCGGTGTTCTGTAGGGCGGAGGTACTTCCATAGTCGGACTGCTCAATTGGAAGGAAATTCCTCGGTGTCCTACCTTATACATTTTTACATGTATTAATTCATGCATACTGAACGGGAATCGAATCCGCGACCTCTGACCTCGATCCTCCTATTGCCATGTCATCAACATTGTATTCAACAATCAATATATTTTTTGGAATTGTATAATAATCTGCAGGCTATATTTTTTTTGCATATCTTCAACTTTTTATTGAAGCAAACATACCGCACTCTCAAAGCAAGTACCGGTACTTTTGATCGCTGGTAACATTTGTCTATTGATACCGATACTGCCTGTCATTGAACCTGCTAATCAAAATACCTATATTACACGTGTAGCCTCCAAGTATAGGTAGAAAAACGTCACTAACAGTTATTATTCAATTTATATCGTTGATTGGGCTAATGATACCGCGTGCGATATTTGATCAACGTATCGAATATATTGACGTGAGTAATGGCGCTATCGATAAACTTTTATCGATATTAGATCAGACGATTAAAAGTTTATCTTTGAAAAGTTTTATAACTAAATAATGAGTACAGAAATAGAAAAGTATTCAAAAAGTGTTTAGTAATCTCTGTTCTTACAGGGTCGGCAGCACGGATGTGACTCCACTGGTGTTACACACGTTCATAGGTCATGGTAACCACTTTCCATCAGGTGGGCCGTGTGCTTGTCTGCCACCTAAGTTGTATAAAAAAGTAAATTAACAAAATTTTAGACAGTAGCCAAGGCGGGTGAATTTTTAATTGGGTTCAAATGCTACCTCATTTGTAGTGTACAACAAGTCAGCTCCTTTTTACTAACGCTAAACTTTTTGGAACTCTACTGACTTGTGAAGAACAAATAAAATATGACGTCATACCTAGTAGTAGTAGTAATATTGGACGGATGATTGTATAAAAAAACGATAAATAAAATAAGAACGGATATAATTTTTATCTACCTCTTTTCTTATGAGACGGCCCTCCGTCTCATAAGGGACAGTTTTGGGCCGGCCAGGGTACGAGAGGTATTTCTCAGATAATCTCACACAGTCGGCGTGCGTTTTAGTGGTTTAAATCCAACATAACATCCCACACCGGCTCCAGTGGTGGTATTCGTGGGGATTTTACGCACAATAAAAAAAGGTATAATTTTAACCGCTTTTTTAGTATTTTTTGTTGAACAAGCTCAGTAATAACCTATTTTAACTATATTCGTATACGAAAGTCACTAATATGTTTACAATGATGGAATTGACATGTCAGACTATTCATCGTACTGTCAAATCGTAACCAAGACTGCCACAGACCGGAATGGTTACTGTTGAATGGTACAACTTTTTGACGCACAACTGTGACTGGTGTGTGTGTGTGACTTTGGACACACCACCCATCATTCAAATTGTAACCATGACTAGTGATGGACAGAATTAAGAAGATGTTGTTCTTAAAAACTATAAGGAAGAAATCTCTATAAAATAACACGCCTGGTGGGGAATGTATCTTTTTTCCGTGCAGAATCCCCTCGGATAATCGGTTAGGTCGGACTCGAATCGACTAAAAGCGCACGCCGTCTCGGGTCTTCAGATGCGGAGGTGTGAGATTGCCTAAAACAAACCCCTCGCATCCCAGATAACCCAGGATCGTCCCCGATTTCGAAATAGGCCTCACATGTGTATGAACCCTTGGCGAGGGGAGGTGCACTGCGCTACCGGCCCGGCCTGCTTCTGTTAAGGTGACAGGTGGCTCCACCTCCATCTGTCACCCTCACGCCTGCGCTCATGACGGACGGAGGTCATTGAGCGACCTCCGACGTCTGAGTCACCTAGTGCGGAATGTACTTCACAAGGATTATGTTCTTTAACATCAATCGATCACTGTCGCACACCACTAGATACAGTCTACACATGAAGTTATCTATTCTCAGAAATATATATTATAGCGATGAGTGCACTCATTGTTTTTATTTTCGTATCACGTAATGATTAAATCTATAGCATAATTACAATTACATTGCTTATGAAAGAAATAAGAAAAACATCCAAATTTTTCAAGCAATTTTTAAATAAATAACAATTTGAAAAAGTAACTATACCTACATGTGTTACATAAATACATATTATTATAATCACGCCTTCATCCCAGGAGGGTCAGGCAGAGGTAAATTAACACCCACATTTCACCAATCATTGAATTCGGTCCCACGTAATACGGGGTGAGCCTATTGCCGCCTTCCGGGCACTATTGTTGACTGGAGCCCTGCATCTAAGGCTGAGTCTGAGCTGTATATATCTGTCTGATGTTAAACAGCCCTATCCCTTAGTCGCCTTGTACGACACCGCATAGGAAGAGATGGGGTGGCCCTAATTCTACTTTGCCGGGAGCCACGCGATCTACCTGTGTTGTCTTAACTAAACTGTACATTTCAGTTTAATTCTCATAATTTTAATTTAAAGAAATTAAAAATAATCTAAACCTATTCAAGCACCACCTACCGGCCTCAATTGTGGATCTATATCTACCATTCAGGGACTTACTAAAACATACACACAAAATTACAACTAAACCATTTCAGCCATTAAAGAATACAATGACATATACTTCTGTATCTGTACAGTCTCATGACTGTACATCGCATGTTTTGGGTCTTGACTGTACCTACATGCGTTGCTGACGCTGCACTCAGGCCGCACTGGTACCGCGTGTCATTACTTGACACACATATGCTATATATCCACTACAAACAATTAAACGGAGAGACAATTATAGAGACTATCATCACGACTACAAGTGAATACTCTCAAGGAAAGATCGGCCACTTAGTTACTCTGTTACCTTTAACGTTACAATATACGTTTACTTTCGGCTAACTTTTCTTTGTCTCCACACAACAACGACCACTACCACATACTCCACAGCAGGAGTCGATGTACAGGATAACGTCCCATATAGTATCAAATACCTATAAATGACATATACAATTACAAAAGAACAATTGAATTGAAATAGAATTAAAGCGATTAAGATAGAATAAATTTAAACTGTCCAGATGGGATTTCAACCCGCGATCTTTTCCTGGGAACGCTCTGTCGACTGAGCCACCGAACCTTCGCCTGAAACCATCCAAATTCTTCTATACATATATACGTCTTACTGCAACTGTGGGAGACATCTACCGACATTCGTATGAACTATCGGAATCAATGAATGATATTGCAATCAGGTATTTACACTATCATGGTCACTCACATCAGTATCAAAATAAACGGGATATTTACCATGTTTCATTGTTAGTTTTGTTTTGTTGTTTTGAGAGAGTTTTGAGTGAGTGAAATATCGGTAACTCGAAACAAATAATGAAACATGGTAAATATCCCGTTTATTTTGATACTGATATTGCAATAATTTTTAAACATTGATTTTTGATGACTCAAACTGTTGAATGAAATTTTAAAGTATTCAGTATGATAAATATTCAAATCGATTAAAGTACAAAAAAATTGAAATGGTCTAGGCGGTATTCGAAACCCGCCATCTTTCCTTACAGGGGGAAAGATCGGGGGTTCGAATTCCGCCTAGACCATTTAAATTTTTTCTATATTAATGGATTTGAATAGTTAGCATATTAAATGCTGTCACTGAACTCCTAAATCAGATGAACCGTTTAGGTGTTCAGTGACATACACACAAACAGCGGCCGGGGTGCGAGGGATATGCCTGTCAACCTCACCTTCGGCAACCAAAACGACCCACAGGCGGCGTGCGTTTTAGTCGGTTCGAGTCCGACATAACCTCTCCCACCGGCTCCGGTGGGGAGGTATCCGTGGGGATTATGCGCACGTAAAAAAAAAACACTTACAAACAAAAGTATTTTATAAAAGAAGAAACTTAGTCACTAACCTTTCATCAAAGAATTCATGACTTTAATCACATCTGCACGAGATTCAATCACAGTTTCTCCTATAAGGTCCTTCCACACGTACCAATTGATATCAGCTTCCTTTTCCACCTCACTGTCTGATGAAACCTTAGTCAAGTCTATAAGCAGCTGGGTCTTAAACACGTCGTATACTTTGCCCCATCGGCTGTCTATAATGGCCTTGACTCTAGAGGTGAGCAGAGGTTGGAAGTAGTGACACCATACATGCACCTCTGGTATGTCGAGAGATGTGCATATAGTTGACCAGTTTGAAGGTGTTTCTGAAAAAAACATTCTGTTCTAGATAATTCTATAACCAGCATGTTTTATAGGTTTTTAACTAGTATGCCAGAACGATATTCAGTCCTGAATCTTGATTTTCATTGACAGATTGTCAACAACAATCTTCTCTTAGTACTAGTTGTAAATCTTTATGGGTATTTAAACTATCATGGTCATGGAATGCCTCTGTGATCATAGTCCTTGCAACAGTGCCGAAATATCGGAAACTCAAAACAGTGGAACATGGTTAATATCTCGATTTCTAACAGTAATCATGGTAAATCGAGATTTATGACTGAGTATCGTTCTAGAACACGGGCCTTAGATACGTATGTTAAACATAGAAACATTAAAACCAATGCAAATATATGCATATTTCATGCTTATATTTTTATTTTCACTAAACTGAAATCGAACCTCTTACTCTCTAAGTAGATTAGCAGATATCAAGCCTGGGTGGGCCTTTATATAATAAACAACAGTGCACAATGCAAAATTGTCCATATTTTTTATAGAAATAAATACAAATTACTATCTACATAACATAAACTCACGCCTATATCCCCGAAGGGGTAGGCAGAGGTACTAGCACCCACATATCGCCAGTTTATGTTTAGGTCCCAAAGTAATAGGGTAATTACACATAACTATATACTATATTATATATAACTATATTATAACAAAGCGATAAATACACACATAACTTCAAAAAGCATCGAAAAGTAATTGGTGTGTGCCATGGTAAAACCTGGGATCGAACCCGAGACCTCGTCTCAGTAGTCCATTACCCATACCACTAGGCTACTGTTATATATATATTTGGAGGTCTAGGAAAGGTTCAAAAGGTGAGAAAAATTAGAATAATTGCCGGGAACCGACATCCACGCGGTCGGAGTCGGGGGCAAAAGCTAGTTATAAATTAAAATAAATGTATACTCAATACAATTTAACATTATGATACATACCAATTTTGAATGCTACATCTCGTATCTCGTGAAGCACTTTTATCCTAGTGATGTTGTGCAGAAGTGTGTGTACGTTGCTGTCTATGAACGATTTCACCCACACATTCCACTTGTGAACACATTCTGTCACCTCCTTCTTGGCTAGAGGTTGGAGTTCCTTGCTTGTTGATAGTCTGTAAATTATTGAACATATTATATCCACCAATAGAACCAATCTACCTCTTGCCTGTTCGTCACTCTGCCCACTGTTACGGAGGCTTCTGAGGAACATGAAGTAAGCTTCCACGCAGTCCTCTACATGGCCGCTTCTGGCACCAGCGTGAGAGTCGCTGCCGTCTCCGTTGCCCAAGGTACACGGCGCGGCGTGGAGGTTTCAGATAAAGCAGCCTACGACCCAATACTCATAATGTGTTTTAACTTGCGAAACCACGAGTAGGAGGAAGTAGGACACGGCGGTATTGCCGCCCAATTGAGCAGTCCGACTGGTAAGTACCTCCGCCCTACAGAATACCGCGGTTATAATAACTTCGTGTTGTGTTCCCGGCGGTGAGTAGAGTACCCAGAGCTCACTGGAGAGTTTTTGTGCTGTCAGTGGGATGACCAAAGGCTTGTCCTGCTTTGTCCTCTACACTGACGGCATAAAATTCACAGGGTCAGCAGCACGGATGTGTCTCCACTGGTGTTACACACATTCATAGGTCATGGTAACCACTTTCCATCAGGTGGGCCGTGTGCTTGTCTGCCACCTTAGTTGTATAATAAAAAAAATAGGAATAGTTATTGTGGTCCTTCCGCCCGCAGCTCTGCTCTTGTGAATCTCTTTGTCTCCGGTTTTACAGAGTCGATTGCAATCAAAGAAACGTAAGATTTTAACTCTGACCAAGAACTTTATTAACCATAAAAAACCACATCAAAATCTGTTCAGTAGTTTTTGCGCCTATTGCGAACATACATTTCCAATTTACAATTATAAACACCTCAACAAAGTCTAGGGAACAAGATGACCCCAATTATTTTTTTTCGTGTAAATCTTGTTTTGCAAATAACTGGGAGCAAATAAATAAAAATAGAATAAAGTAGATTACAGAGTTGTTCGAAATTTAAAAATAAATTTAAATAAGTAATGATTTTCGAATATGGAGGGAAAACTTTTAAAAGTGTTTGATTGTGCAGTTTCTCTGAGGCAAAATAAAAATTATTTTTTTTGATTGTAAATAACGTTTATTATTAATAATACGTCTTTTACGTATGGTTTGTGCATTTTTGTGACTGTAGTCATCATGTCACGTCGTCATTTAAGTCGCGAAGAGATGTTAAGGGCTGTTGGTATGCTGCAAGCTGGACGAACTCAACGCTACGTAGCGGATGCTGTCAACACCCAACCAAGCGTAATTTGCAGATTATGGGCACGCTACAGGTCTACAGGGGATGTTGCCGAACGTCACAGGGGACGAAATAGGGTTACTACCCCGCGACAAGATCGTTTCTTGCAAAATTCCGCATGGCGGCAACCCACGATTACTGCTCGTCAGTTGGTCGCAGGCCTCCAGTCTCAGCATCAAGTGGTTATTAGCGATCAAACTGTCAGAAGAAGACTACACGAAGCCAATCTTTATGCTCGCAGACCGCTTAGGGTTCCAGCTCTTCGACGTGGAAATCGAGGTCGTCGCTTATTGTGGGCTAACGCACATTTACAGTGGACCGATCATCAATGGGCACGGGTTCTGTTTTCCGACGAATCTTGCTTCGGTTTTCATCCTGATTCGAGAAGAGTGCGTATATGGCGAGTTCCTGGACGTCGGAGTCGTCTCCAGAATCCGCAAGAAGTTCATCCTTACCAAGGTGGAACAATCATGGTATGGGCTGGAATTCGCCTTGGTGGAAGGACCGACCTCGTTTGGATACGGGGCAATTTGAATGCAAACCAATACATTCAGGAGGTTATACACCCCATGGTAATCCCTCATCGACAGCAGTTCGGTCAAGATTTTGTGTTCATGCAAGATAATGCACGGTCACACACCGCGAGGGTAGTGGTCAATGCGTTAAGCGAGCACAATATGACGACGTTGGAATGGCCTGCTCAGTCTGCCGACCTCAATCCCATAGAGCATCCCTGGGATTTGCTTGGGAGAAGAGCTTTCAGTGATTCTTTGGAAAATCTGAACACTGAAGAACAACTTTTTTTACACCTTCGCAGTGTATGGAGCCATATTCCACAGACGATGATTGACAATCTCATACTAAGTATGCCACGCCGTTGTCGAGCTGTTGCTAATGCTTTAGGAGGTCCTACAGATTATTAAAAACGTTTAAAGTACGGTTAATTACTGTATTTCTTACTACCTCGTTATTTTTGTGCCTAATCATAGAAGATTGTAATACTCAATATTGGCACTATTCAATTCTTTCTTAAAAAAAAAAATTTGGTAAGAAAATGTTTTTATTTAAATTAAAATTAAAAACGGTATAAAAATACCCTTCTATTGATATAAAACACTCACTATTACAAGAAAGGGTTTTTAAATAAAAACTAGAAATGTCCTTGTTCCCTAGACTTTGTTGATGTGTGTATAACAATATAAATAGAAGTAGTTTATTTCTAGTGTTTACATACCGGTAATTGGTAATCGCCGGAGGTAGGAGCTTCAAGGCCGACGGGTCGCTGAACTTAACAAGTTCAATTAATGGCTGGGAGTCTTTTTTGAACAAGTCTTTCAATTTTGCTAGGATAGCACCGCCATCATTGTCTGTAGCAAGAATAATTAATGATAATCTTATAATACTAAACAAACTTTATATATGGCTAAGCAGCTTAAGTTCTATCACTGACCGTCTGTCGGTTTATCCATTCGCGTGTTCGTCCAAAACAAGCTAATTAACGCCAAAAAGAAACAATGCGACATAAGATAGGGTACGCCGCAGTAGCGGTAAGACCCATCATGGGGGAGTGGCTAGAGAGGCCACACGGCAGCCTCTCGTCATCAATGGGAGTCTCATGTTCCCCACCGCACCGAGCGGCGATGGATCGCTGCGCGGATGCGTGGGCGGCCGGCGCCTCCTTCTGCGTGCAAGTAGTGCTCGTGAAGGAGGAGGCGGGGCGGGAGCGGCAGCGGGAGCGACGAAGGATCGCAAGCCAAGCTGCGTACGAAGGCAACTCGGGCCTTCACCTTCGTCAACCAAAAACGACCGTTTCCGTGTATCGGTTGACATTTCCGGCACATAAAAAAAATGCGACACAAAATTGTTTGCATTAGATGAATAGTCGCATTATTACATATAGTAAATACTATTAATAGATACATACATATATTCACGCCTGTAATCCCACGAAGGGTTAGGTAGAGTTGTATTCACACCCACATGTCGTCAACCATGATTTTCGCCGTCGTGCAGGTACTTTATAATATACTGTATATTTCCTTATCTTAATACGTACCAACAAAACAAGAATACACCAGCAATACCGTCTTCAATACAATCTTGACACCATTCACGATTTTATCTCGAATTTGTGCCTTTACATCTCCTTCTAAAATCTGTGCTAAATCGAACTGCAATGTAGAGTTTAAGCTGCTATTGCTGTGCAGCCCTATCAGCGTGTTCAGAAGTTCCACCATGGTTTGTGAGTCGAGGAGGTATAGACTAATTAGGCAGGAGCATGCCACCTGAAATATTGATAAAAAAATGTTTATGGAATTGGATCTTGGATCATCAAAGAGTACACGATGATAAATAGTGGTCCTTTACGATTTTTACTATGGGAGCAATAACAGTTCAACCTCATTCACCGAGTTTTCCTAACTCAGATGGGGTCGCCTTTCAGCTTCATCAGAAAATGGGCAAACCTCGATACGTTTCCAACAATCAATCAATCAATGAATCAGCCCACCGCAGTCCACTGCTGGACATAGGCCTCTCCCAATGTGCGCCATTTTCTCCGATCCTCTGCCTTCCGCATCCAGTCTGTCCCAGCCACCTTTTTCAGGTAGTCCGTCCATCTGGCTAGGGGACGTCCTACCTTTCGTTTACCTTCTCGCGGTCTCCACTCTAGGACTCGTTTGCTCCAACGGCCATCGGTCCTTCGACAAACGTGACCAGTCCACTGCCACTTCAACTTGCTTATTCTGTGACCTATGTCGGTAACTTTAGTTCTCTGTCGGATAACCTCGTTCCGAATTCTATCCTTCAGAGAAACTCCAAGCATAGCTCGCTCCATAGCCCGCTGCGCGACTTTTAAGCTATGGACCAGCCCTACTGTAAGTGTCCACGTTTCCAACAAGCGGCTGCTTGTTGGATTGTAAACCTTTGAGGATGCCGTAAGGCGAAACCGGTCAGGTCTAATAAATAATAAGTAATGTGGAAAAGTACAAGTGAGTTATCAATATGTGTAGCAACAAATTCCACTAAGTGCCATCAATCAACACCTATTCCCACTTCCTTCCCATGGCCCTACCAACCATCTTGGTTATAACGGGCCGAATCTTGGGAGATGCGCACCCTACTGGCGTCTGCTCTCTTTCAGGTGCGCATTTCTTGACTCCCTACAAATTATTTTATGTGCCCCACCATTTTCGCTCTCTCCCCTTTCTGGGGCAGCACGCCACACTAACAGGCTTCGTCACCGTTAGAGACCTCACGAGCTTTGCGCCTCTCGCGCCAAACGCGCGCAAAGCTCCGTAGCCGTCCAGCCATCAATCAACAGTATAAATAGTCTTACGTCAGTTTGTTGGAGATTTTCAGGCTCTAACTACCTAATACAGGCTTTAACATACATATATATATAATCACGCCTTTATCCCCAAAGGGTTAGGCAAAGGTGAATTAACACCCACATTTCACCTAACATTGCATTCGGTCTCACGTAATAGGGGTGAGCCTATTGCCGTCATTCGGTCACTATTGTTGGCGTTAACAAATGCCACAGATATTTATATGGCAATTGGAACTGAAGACTTCATTCCAATTGAAAAGCTACAGGTTGATTCTGGTGATCAAAAACCCATATGTACCAAAAATTAAAGTGTAAACATACCTCAACACTAATTTCAACATCCTGTAGCTTCTGCCGGCACACGTCGATTATAGTTTGGTTGAAGTTAGATATTGAGTGCCATTGTTGCTGCACTAGCCTTTGCAGTGACTGCATACCTGGTTTTGCAGTTTTACCTCCAATTTGTAATTGTAAGCCTGAAAATAACGAAATTTATTTTATAGGACAAGTATTAGTAGAGTGCTCCACAAGTTTTCTTTATTACATATACCTACTTTATACTTAAATGCGCGCTCCGTCTATGCACGATAAGTGTGAACATAGCTTCGAGTGCTTCGCACGTGCATCGCATTCAGCCAATTGTACTGTCTCCCCACTCTACTCGGTGCGTGTGATCAAGGCAACTCTCGTAGGAGTACATAAAGGTATTCACATTTTCGAATAATAGATAGCGATTATCCTCAACCAGGCGTTATTTCCCGGCCATACGGGTACGTGGTTTATTTACGCCCGTTAGGCGTTTAAAGCTAGGTACATATTATATAGTTTGTAAATCTTTAAAATTACCTGTATTAATATGTCTAGCCATGATGAATAGTTGAGTGGCCTTCACATAGTCCTCGACTTCAATGCTCGTCCATATTTTCTCTGGTATTTCCATTAACAGCTTCACTTGGATGGAGGTACTGTGCACCGAGTTGTTTTGCTGAAAACTAGCAATTACATTTGTCATAAATAGTAATATTTTTAAAGTCACAGTCGACATTACAATTACTATTCTGTAAATGATGGTTTGTGCATAGAATAATTTGTACATAGAAAATGAAGCCTCTCCAAAGTCTTCAAAATTATTTTAAATGTTTTATAACCATGCAAAAATGACCTTGAATTATTTTTTACTCTGAAACTTTTGTTTATATTTTCAATATATATATATATATATATATAATAGCAATTTTCTGATGGCACAGTCAAACTTATTTTTGTTAAATGTTAGTTAGAAAACCTTGTAATGGCGATTGGGCAAAGGATCACAGTTGCCACTAGTGACTCCCGGTCCAGATAATTCCTGGTGCAGAGTCTCGCCAGTGTGGAAACGGGGTAAGTGTGATGGGCACCTTTGCACCGGGAGCGATCAGGGGTGGATTATTTTTAGTAGTAGTTCTTAGTTAGTACTGTAATAGTATTTTTTTGAAACAATAAAAAAAATTACACCATAGTAGCACTCTTTTTGACATTGATTGATTGATTGGTTTATCAATGCTTTTTAAGAATATTTTTATTTGCTATCTCAGAATCCTGTTTAAAAACACAACACTAAGGAAATAGAGTTGTTTGGCTGACTTCATTATTGGGTAACACCAAATTCAAAACCCTAATTACAGGGCATAACTTTTAGGTACTATGCCTTTCATGTTGATTTGGCATTCTTTGGTCATTTTCGAAGAACTGTCATTCAACCGCCTAGCCCCGAGAGGCCAAAATCTTATCTGATATTCAGGTGATGGCTTACAAGTCCAAGCTTACAAGTCCATGTACGTGCATTATTGTGTGAAGTAGAGGAGGAGGAGGCACCAGAAGGTGGATCCTGAGTACCGAGATCAATCAGGAAAATATGAGGAAGATGACAACTGATAACTATTATGTAAAAATTGGGTACCTCTGAGGTGCTGAATGTTTTTCATCAATCTTGAACCCTACTAGGTGTGTGTTATGCAAGTTTTTGCATGCAGCCATCATCTCACTGATATGATTTAGAGTGCTACCTGTAGTCTCCTTCATCTCCTCAATAGTATCAGCGGCATGGATGAGATCTCTGTACCTCTCACTGGAAACCAACAAGTATTAAGTAAGTATAATTAACATAATAGTGTTGTAAATAATGTGAGTACAAAAATCTATTTGAACTACACTAAGTACCAATATTTAGCTCAAAATGTTTCCAGAGCCATAAAGTGGAGGAACATTGCCAGTCTAAGGATGTTTATGCAATCGGACATAAATTTGATTTGATCCTTCAGATCAAATATTTATAATTCAGATTAGATTAGATATAATTCATAATATAAAGTAAATAATTGAAATACAAAATAAAATAAAAACAGAAATTAATCTGAAACTACATACTTACAAAATATTCAAATGGTACTAGGTACAGTGGGTCAGTAGTGATATTTTGATTGAGACAACCATAAAATTTCAAGAAAACGCTAACATATGAAACCAATTTAAATACCGTCTACCACAGCTGCACATCTTAAGCAGCATAGCAATAGTTCAAGACTACTTTTTATAAAATCCTATTGCCAAAAGGTAAAGAAACCGGTAAAGTAGTTAAAACTTAAGCTAAATAGTTGTTTGATAGTCAAGTAACAAAAATGCAATATTACATTTAGTTTCTTCTCACTAAATTCAAGTTCAATTCATGGATAATCAAACTCACCCCACCATGGCCCGTAACTCTTCTCTTTTCCTTTCAATTTCATACTGTAACTTTTTCTGCACTTGATCTATATCACTGATATAATGTGTTTGAAACAATTGGTCAGGAACTATATCCAAAAGGTTCGGTTGAGCCATTTTGTTTTATAATACTGATTGGCAGTGTTTACCTATAACTCATTGCACATTTGATTTATCAAATTATTCTAATTTATTCTTTTATTATTGGGAATTGGGAAATATAAACAAATTGATTAGCAAATGCCAACACAACTTAGTAGTCCTGTCATTTGTCAATGTCAACAGCTGTCACTGCTGTCAATAATGTCAATGTTACACTATTGGATGCATTCAATTTAACACGGAGCCGGAGTAACCGGGTGAGTCATCGGTAGTCATCGGGGTGGTAGTGGCTATCTACCCTTTCGTCTCAGCTGGACGGCGAGTTGCGGTTCAGAACAAGACCCCCTGCAAGCAAGGCGCTGGGTGCGAAGCGTTGCAGTCTGCAGTGTTGGTGGGTACCGAGTGGCCTGTGGTGCCATTTTCGGAGGTGAGGCGGAAGCGGAGGGAACTACGCTACGGCGGCAGAGTTACGGCATAGTCCCGCTAGGGAACGTCGTTGGAGACAAGCCAGGAACAGGTAGTAGTGAGTGCGTGTGAGTACATTTTCAACCTTATTTCTTTGAAGAAAATTAAATTAAATAGTTAAAAAAAAGTGCATAGAAGTTTGAACTTTAAATTCAAGACAACTGGAACTTAAGAAAAATTTGAAGAAATTAGTATTAAGTCTTGGACTTAGAAAATATTTAGTTGTTTAGGACTTGTGTTAATTTTAAGTAAAAGTGTGGTTGCGCCGAGGTAGAAGCTGTATTTCTTGACGTGGAAACACACTCTTTCTATACCCGTCTCCTCTCCCGCACTAAAAACCATAGAATAGGACTAGATAGCTTCCGTCCGCCATTTGTGATATAGACACTCAGTGCCGCTTTGAACTAGCCAGCGTAAAGGCGATCGCGCGCGCGCGTCTCTCAGAAATGAATAATATTTGTTGTATTTTAACCGCTTCATAGACCTTTACCGATGGGATGGTGCCTCTCGTGTGTTCCTCAAGGGATCTAGTGACGCTGACGGCAGCTCCTGAGCAAGGAAGAGAAGATCCGTGTACCGGCTGCGATGAAAAACACGTGGGTCGCGAAGGTTAGTGCATCCTCTCCTAATTTCTCGGGCTGCATTCACTGCCTGGATCGAATCCGCGGCAGCCCGGCCACCTGTCTTGTTTTGTGTGTAAAGTGTCAATAGAACAGTTATCTGCTTCCCCGCAATACAGTCCATTCGCGCACGTTGGCCCACGCGCCACCATTTTTGGTCCGGATCGAGCCGGATTCTTAGCCGTAGTTCGTATTTTGTTATTATTCTAATGGGAATGAGCGCACCGCACCTAAGTGCCTGGTTATTTTAGTAGAAAACCCCGCATCCAGACACTTAGGCTTAGAATTTGTTGTCCGTTCGCCGCTGGCTCGCATTGTACCTACCTAATACATAAATAGGTTAGGTATCATATCAACACTTAATCGTAGTTCGCAATTTTCGCATCGCACCTAAGTGCCTGGTTATTTTAGTAGAAAACCCCGCATCCAGACATTTAGGCTTAGATCTTAGGTATACTCAGACACCCTAGTGCATAGGCACAGTGTAATACCTAACGCATTTGGCTTTGTTTTGTTTTTTTCAATTACGTTGTTCTCGGCTCGCGTCGTATTTGCCTAGTACCTGCGTGGGTAGACACGTGGCTGTGCCTACCTCGCTCGCATCTCATCCCAATTCATACGAAAGTATTTTAATTTGAATAGATATTACGCAATACTTAATCTCGGAAATAATAGTTGAATCTAGACAGCGACCATCGCGTAGGTACGACCTTGTTGCTATGCGCGTTTGTTCAAGCGTGCATTCACAGTTGTAAGCACCTACCTACCTACATAGTTAACGCTCGCGCCGCCTCGCTGCTCTGTACCGCTAGGATTAAGTCATTTCATATTTTTGTTTACCGCACTTTAGTTTGAGATTTAATTGTAAACATGTCCCCAAAGGTTGATAAGACCGGTAAGGTTCAATTGAAACTTTTATACGCTAAAAAAGAAATGATTTACTCTCGCGTACAATCGATTTATGATAGTGCACTTAAAACCTCTGATTTGGTCATCAGAGATTCGTTCTTGTGTTCTATAGAAAACTTAGATAGTCTACGCGCGGATTTCGAAACCTTAGTGCATGACATCAACGTTTTAGAGTTGAATTTGGATCCCGATTACTCAGTGAGTTATCAAGCCTTGTCGTCGTTTGACGATTTGTATTGTCGTATCAAGCGCGTCGCGAGGAGTTTGGAGAAGCCGTCTGACCGACCCAACCCCACTCGCGACCGACCTAAGTTGCCACCAATTCAAATACCCGAATTTGATGGTAACATTCGCAATTGGTGTCGATTTATAGATAGTTTTGAGAATACAATAGATAAGAACGATTCGTTGACAGATCACGAAAAATTGCATTATCTTGTTGAAAAATTGACTGGTAAAGCTATAACCGTTTGCGCTGGAATTACGTTTAGTGCCGGGAATTATAATTTAATTTTAAATACTTTGAAAGCTAAGTATGAGGATAAAAGATCGGTAGCTAACGCCTATTTGGATCAGATGTTTGATTTGAAATCTATTACGGCATGTAACGATCAAAACTTAGAGAAATTTCTAGACACTTTCGCGTCAGCTGTTCGCGCTGTAAAGAACCTAAAGATTGATGACCTCTGCGACTTCGTATTTTTGTATATGGGTTTAAGGAAATTAGATTCCGAAACCATTCGTTTGTTTGAGTCGGATCATCGCGGCAATAAAATTCCTAAGTTCGAAGACTTAGAAGGTTTTGTTCGCGAGCATATAAAAATATTACAACGCGCTTCATCGAAACATGAAGGCGCGAAGACAGTTGTTAGTCCCGCGCGCAAAGTAGATGCGTCATCGAAGTCACTGAGGTCAACTCATACTTATGTTAGTACCGCACCAGCACGTGTACAGTCACCTGTTTGCTCTTTGTGTAGCACTCATCATTCGCAACTGTACAGGTGTCCTGGTTTTCTAAAATTGTCGCCTAGTGATCGTTATAAATTTGTTCGCGCTAATAATTTTTGTTTTAATTGTCTCGGTACTAAACACCGCGTTGTTTTATGTAATAGTAGAAATAGTTGTCGCAAATGTCAAGCGAGACACCACACTTTGCTTCATTTTGAGAATAGTAATGCCGCATCCAATGTGAGCACGGTTGGCTCGTCGAGCGGTGACACACGGCGGCCTGCGCCGCAGCCGCAGCCCGCGCTCGCGCGCGCTCCGGCCCGCCCGGTGACCGCCGCGGATGACGTCACCTTGTGTTCGTTCTCCGCTAGTGCTGCACTCACTACTGTGTGTCTTGCGACCGCTCGCGTTGTTATTGTTGATGCATTAGGTAAGCCGCGCATTGTTCGAGCGCTGTTAGATGGCGCTTCGCAAAGTAATTTCATTACTCAAGATTGTTGTCGGCGTCTTGGTTTCAATGTTGATAAGCGTTCAACCCGCTCAGTGGTGAAGGGTTTTGGAAGCTTACAGTCAGCTGTTCGTGGCACCGTTAAAACAAGGTTTAGATCTCGTTTTAATAATAATATTTGGTTTGACATGGATTCGCTCGTTATAGATAGAATAGCTGAACAGTTGCCTACCGTCCCGGTTGACACGTCTTTATTAACGAAATTTAAAGACTTGCCTTTAGCAGATGAGACTTACGCTGTTCCTGGAGTCGTCGATATATTGATCGGCGCTTCGATTCTCCCGCACCTCCAGTTATCACGTAAGGTTCAAGGGGGACCGACGTACCCCGCTCCGCACGCACTGGAAACAGTTCTTGGTTTTGTTATAATTGGTTCCGCACCCGCTTCTATGGATAGTTTTAGTCACTCGACTGCTTCGTTCTGTTGCACCGTCGAGCCGCCACTGGAGTCTACCATCCGCAAGTTTTCGCTCGGTGGCTCCCGTGTATCCGCTGAAAAACGCTTTCTTTGTTTGGAACGAAAGATGCAGGCGTCCCCAAAGTCGAAGCGGGCCTATGATGAGGTTGTTAACGAATATTTAGATAAAGGTTACATCTCACCTGCGCCTGCGGACACTGGCGGGACCCAGCCTTCGTACATTATCCCGCACCGCGGAGTTATTAGAGAAGATAAGCTTACTACTAAAACTCCGTGTAGTTTTGGATGGCAGTGCTAAGACTAGCACTTCCGTGTCGCTTAATGACATAATTGTAAATTTTCGCATTAATATTAGTAATTTTTAGCTTTTAGGACTCAACAGTCGCTTTGTGTTGGGCCCACTCTTCGCCCCATCGTTGGGACACATTCGTCGCTAATAGAGTGGCAAAAATTCAATCTGAATTGGCGCCACATAATCTCTTTCACGTTGCTGGCACCGACAACCCAGCCGATTGTCTCTCTCGTGGATTGCTTCCTTCGCAAATTTTAGATCACCCGTTATGGTTTAGTGGACCGTCCTGGATTCATGCCGCGTTAGATAAGTGGCCAGTTAGTCAATTCAATCCCACTACGGTTTCCGAACCACCCGAGGAGAAGAAGCACTCGCTTGTTGTATCGGTCCCACGTGAAGAGACCCTTATTTTGTTGTTGGCTAATCGCGTCTCGTCTTGGTCGAGACTGTTGCGTTGTGTTGTTTGTTCGCCTCTGCCCTCTGCCTAGCCAGCAGTAGGCACGAGCTCCAATCTAGGTTTATATTTTAGTTGTTATTTCCCAAACCTAGATTTAGATTAGACTTTATATTTGTTTCGCATTTGTCGTTTCGAAGGTAACCCTTCAAGCCGGGGGGAATGGTTGCGCCGAGGTAGAAGCTGTATTTCTTGACGTGGAAACACACTCTTTCTATACCCGTCTCCTCTCCCGCACTAAAAACCATAGAATAGGACTAGATAGCTTCCGTCCGCCATTTGTGATATAGACACTCAGTGCCGCTTTGAACTAGCCAGCGTAAAGGCGATCGCGCGCGCGCGTCTCTCAGAAATGAATAATATTTGTTGTATTTTAACCGCTTCATAGACCTTTACCGATGGGATGGTGCCTCTCGTGTGTTCCTCAAGGGATCTAGTGACGCTGACGGCAGCTCCTGAGCAAGGAAGAGAAGATCCGTGTACCGGCTGCGATGAAAAACACGTGGGTCGCGAAGGTTAGTGCATCCTCTCCTAATTTCTCGGGCTGCATTCACTGCCTGGATCGAATCCGCGGCAGCCCGGCCACCTGTCTTGTTTTGTGTGTAAAGTGTCAATAGAACAGTTATCTGCTTCCCCGCAATACAGTCCATTCGCGCACGTTGGCCCACGCGCCACCAAAGTGTATCATTTCTTCGTCGTCCCGACCTCGTTCACAACTTACTTCTTTTTGAAGTGCGTCAAAATCAAAATATTTTATCATAAATAGTTTTTCTTTAAATATTATAATTTGAGAAGAGACCGCTAAATAAAAAGGATGAGCGTGCTTATAATCCAGATATAAAGCACCATTAAGGAGTGCAATGTGTACCAGGCTACGTTTGTCAATGAAATTATTTGTCCAGTCTTATCCAGTGGTCGGTAACCCAACTCAAACTAGTGGAAAATATTAATAGAATAGTAACTTTGCATCGAAATTAATACAATAATTTGAGGCGTCTGGAGATATACAGAGTTCTGTACATTTGAAGCTAGAGAGTGAACATGTGGGGCTCTGCGCAGTTTCAAAGGTGCGTCGCCGCCGTTGCCATGGTGCGAAGTGTCGTGCAGTGCTTTTGACATTTATATTTATTTTTATTACATTTTCAATTTGTAAATATAATTTTGTGTCTTACATATATAAGTGATTTAGTGTAAGTTTAAATATTTATGCAAGACTGCAGTGGTACTTGTAGTGATACGGATGTAACTTCAAGTCAACCTACCACACTTGTTCGGTGCCCCCACTGCACCCAAGCTCGCTTTTTTAAAGGTAAGCAGGGTTTGAAAATACATTTGGGAAAAGTACACAAATCTCCAAATGTACTTTCAAGCTCAATACCAGTATCACAATCGCACACTACCTCCGAAATTCCATTTTGGCGAACTCTAAGCAAATTTAAAAATTCGGTTCCGATTTTAAAGAGAGTTCCCCGCGGTGCCCGACCATCTGTGGCACAAAATCTGGCTTCTTGCATTTCAAAAGTAGTCCGGGAGAACTCTCAAAGAGCTTGGGAACAGCTTCTCACTTTTCCTTATAGGATTTTACACATATCACATGTCTCAACTTCTAAGAAATCTTTATCACAGCAAATTAAAGAAAATTGCCTCTCGACCTATACTTTTGACCCTAAATTCACGAGCTTTCGAAAAAATTCTGTTTCTCACTATGTAGAATCCAAATTAAGGGAAGGTGACATAAGGGGTGCATCGAGACTTTTGTTTAGCAGCGATGTGGTGGCTGCTTGCTCGCCAGATACTCTTGCAGAACTGAAGAGCAAGCATCCAGCACCAGCCGCTGACCTTTCCTTCCCTGATCCTCCAAATAAAGACGATGATTTTCTCACTGTTTCAGCTAAGGACGTTCTAGCTGCCGTTGGTTCCTTCAAGAGCGGATCTGCTGGCGGCCTAGATGGTTTAACCCCGCAACACCTCAAAGACTTGCTGAGCCCTGGGGAAGCCGGCGATGCACTTTTGAAGGAGCTAACGGCCTTAATCAACCTAATGCTCTCCGGCAATGTGTGCGATGCCATCGTTGATTTGCTTTACGGCGCAAATCTATGCGCCTTACGTAAGAAAGACGGTGGTATTCGTCCCATTGCCGTAGGGTGCACGTACAGGCGTATGGCGGCCAAATTATGCTGTAAAGCATATAATAACACATTAACCAACCAGTTCCAGCCCCTGCAACTTGGCTTTGGCTCTAAAGGGGGCTGCGAGGCTGCCGTACATGCCCTGTCAACGTACCTTGGCTGCAATAGAGGAGAAGTCATTCTTAAAGTTGACTTGAAGAATGCCTTCAACTCAGTGAATAGGGACACATTGTTGACGCAAGTGAAATTGGAAACCCCTAAAATTTATAAATTTCTTTGGCAATGTTATAGGTACCCCTCAAAATTACTATACAAGGACAACGTTTTAGAATCAACAGTTGGGTGTCAACAAGGTGACCCTCTTGGGCCACTCATTTTTAGCCTTGCTATACATCCCGTGATCCGGCAGCTAAATTCTAAATTTAACGTGTGGTATCTAGACGACGGGACCCTAGGAGGAGACGTTAAAACAGTTTTAGAAGATTTGGCTTTTTTAAAAGATGAATTTAGATCCATTGGTTTACATTTAAATGCAACTAAATGTGAAATTTTTCTTGATGATAACATAGACATCCTTTCAACATTATCAAAATTCAACGATTTGGCTCCAGATTTAAAAATTGTTCAAAAAGATTCTCTCCGCCTCCTTGGGTCCCCAATCCTAGAGGAAGCATATGACTCCTTCGTAGAAGAAAAGATTCGAAATTTCTGTGAAGTTTCGGACCGATTACAACAAATTAACATCCATTCTGCTTTCACTATAATTCGGTATTGTCTTTTTGTTCCTAAATTTACACATGTTCTCCGCTCAACTCAACTGTTCAAATATTCGACTCTTTTAGGTAAAATGGATAGTGTGATTCGAAACACACTATGCAAAATTCTAAATGTGGATATGAACGACCGAGTCTGGCTTCAGGCATCCATGCCTGTGCGTCTAGGCGGGCTCGGCGTTCGCAAAATTACTGACGTAAGTCTGCCAGCATTTTTATCTTCGGTGCATGGCACGGATGAATTAGTTAAAAAAATCTTAACCCCTAGCCTAACTAATTCAGAAGTGCCAGGCATGGCCGAAGCTTTTAATGCTTGGAAAATGTTTTGCCCAAACGCTGATTTGCCAGCCAACCCAGCTTCCCAGAGACAATGGGACGTGCCGCTCTGCAACATGGTAAGAAAACATCTAATTTCTAGTTCTACCAATGTTGCGGAACGTGCTCGCCTTTTGGCTGTGGGGGAATGGGAATCCGGTGTTTGGCTTCAGGCCCTACCGTCGCCTAACATTGGTACCATGTTGGACGATAACACCTTCCGTATCGCTGCTTGCCTTCGTTTAGGTGCTCCTTGCGTTTCTCCGCATCGATGTCGCTGTGGGGAAGAAGTTGGTAGCCTTGGACATCATGGTCTCTCTTGCAGCAGGAGCGCAGGACGGCTGTCGCGGCACGGGTATATCAATGACATAATCCGTCGGGCTCTTGTCACCGCTGGCGTTCCAGCCATATTAGAACCCACTGGCTTGGCGCGCGACGATGGCAAGAGGCCAGATGGAATGTCTTTGGTGCCTTGGAAGATGGGAAGGCATTTGGTGTGGGATGCAACATGTGCTGACACCCTTGCGCCTTCACACCTTCCAGGGACTGCAAACTGCGCCTGCGCTGCTGCTGCGTCGGCAGAGACCCTCAAACGGCGCAAGTATAGTAATATAAGTGGTAATTACATATTTGAGCCGTTCGGGGTCGAGACGCTGGGATCATGGGGCCCAAGTGCCCGTCTTTTGTTTAGAGACATTTCGAAACGCTTAATTGACGCTACCCGTGATCAGAGGGCTGGTTTATTCTTTGCGCAAAGAATTGGTATTGCCATTCAACGTGGCAATGCCGCTAGCCTTCTGGCCACCTTCCCGGTTGACATCGATGGCGAGGAATTCTTTGACGCCTGAACCTGCAGGATTATTTAGATATATATTCTTTTTATATATATATTTTTATTCCTATAATTTCCGTGTATATTATGTAAATAATTGTTTATGAATAAATAATAACAATACTTACGCAAAACACCAAAAAAAAAAATTTAACAGATATCTACAAAGTACATGCAGTTTTAGTGTTATTTAAAAAATATAGTAAGTACATAAGTATTGTACTTATTTATAGAATAGTAGTTCTAAGTATATAATAATATGTATTCTACAATTAGATCTCTTCAATAATAGTTGAATAATAGATTAAATATATATTGTGTATTTGTTACTCATATCTATGTATTGTGCAAATCTTATTGAATGAATTGTTTGCTGTGATTGAATTTATAAGTTAAAACTCTTATTTAAAATATTTGTTATAGGTACATAAAATGGTTTTGTCTTGATTTGCAATAAAATATGGGTTTGGTAGTGAGAACCGTAGTTTCTAAAATACAAAGCATCTATAACGTGTTTTAACCGTCTCGTAATACTATATGCTGGTCTTCGTACCGATAATAAAGAACAGGTAAAGATTTTCTGTACAAAACTCACAAACACGCCTTGGGAATCGAACCCGTGACCTCTTGCACAGTAGTAACATTTACAACCACTGTACCACCGAGCCATTTATTGTTATCGTTACGATGTTGCTCGAACAAGCCAGTAGTGACGGAAGTAGTCGACCATAAAGGACCCATGGGATTCAATTGAATCCCGTTTACTCAACGAAGAGATTTATTAGCTCGCCACAAACTAGACAATTAATTCACTAGTACACACAATACTCTTCAACAGTTTCAGTCGCTCAGTAGGTAGTTCACAGTAGTAAGCAGTCGTTGCTCAGGTCGCAGGTAGAATCGTCTTCGGTCGCTTAAGCTCGCTGTGTTCGTTATCGGACCTCTCAATTAGGAGGGTCGAATCTTCTGGAAAATACGCGAGCGATAACTACCTACCTACCTACTCTCTTTTGTAGTTTGCCGCCGTCGCTGACCTTCGAGTTCATTCTCGATGTTTACCTATTCTTTTGTACTTGGCGGAAGGTAGGTGGTAACTTTGTATTGACGATTCTAGATTTTTCTATGCCAATCGGTAGCGTACCTCGTCACTAACAATGCGTTTTAATTTCTAGAAGATTCGATTAGGTACTTACTAGTTTTCGAGATATCGTCCATCATAACTTTAATTTTTTTTAAATCGTTATTCGAATGCAATTGTTTCAATATGATTTTATTCAAGGTGGTGTGTGAGGTGTGGTGCATTCAGATATTTTCTCCAGATGGTTTATAGTAAAAACGACGGTCAAATGCGAATCGAAGTCGCACACTGAAAGGGTTCCAGAACTTAAGCTATATAAACCGTAATATTTATTTTGAATGCGTTAACTTAGAAGTTTGTTTTTTGCAGTTTCAAGGCGTTATAGATATGAGTATGTGATATAGATTTCAACTTATAACTCCAAGTATACCTGAGAAAAAGGTCTTGACAGACAGAGACAGACAAACAGACAGACGGACAACGAAGTGATGCTATAAGGGTCCCGTATTTTTTCCTTTTAAGGTACGGAACGCTAAAAATCAATAAGACGGGACGCGTCGGCAAATCTTTTTATAAATAAATGGAATATGGACATACTTACTAAATTCAAGGGTCTGAAGGTCGTTGATTCGCTTGAAGCGAGGCGGTTGTGACAAGCTGTAGTGCTAGGACTATTTGGCATGACACATTTGTAAGGTATTTAAGAAAAGTTATTTTATCGAAATAATAAATATAATCAAAGTACATAATACAATCCAATTTTGAAGTAAAATAACAATTAGTCGGTTTACAGTCATATCTGGTGTTGCGTACTCGGTACACTTATTGTATACCATTGGAGAAATAATATCACAATTTGCAGATCATTATAATAATGAATTTAGTTTTTAAAAGATTCTATTTATATAATTTTTAAGTACGATAAAAATATACTTTGTAATAAAATTTTCAGTCAGATTACATAAAACAGTAATTTTTATTAACATAATGAAACACATGATCAGAAAACAGAAATTAAATTTTGTTTAAACAATTAGATTGCTTTAAAAACATTCACCAAAATCCCTGTTATACTCAGAAATGCAACTACAATAAGGAACTATTCTTGTACTTCTCTCATACTACCTCCGATATGTGGCTTTTAACGCCTTACCGCTCACCGCTGCTTCTTCGAACTGTCTACTGTTACAAAAAACTATGTTTTTGATACCAATATTTAAGTCGTAAAGCACAATTTTCTACGCAATATGAAATGTTTAGACAGGCACTCATTTTCAAATATAATACTCAACTCCCAAGCCAATATTTGGCCACCATTGTTTGTACATGTTTTGTACTGACACATATTGGCGCTTTCTTTAAGCGCAAATCACACATAGCGCGGGCGCGAGAGCGGGGGCGGGCGCGGGCGGCTTCAGTGATTGAAAGATGTGGGGGAATTCGGACACAGATTAAAAACTGTTTCTACTCGAAAAGTCCTGAACCGTTATATAATTATGTTTCTACTTATTTTGAAAACAAGAGCACAAAAAACGATAAGGACGTGGGTTTCAGGAATACAATAAAAAAAGCCTAGATTACGGAGAATATCATCGCCTTTGTAGAAAATGAGAAACAAGCAGGCACGTTTACGAATTTAATAATATTTTTGTCGATATCCATGGCGCAAATGTAGATATTATTTTTTGTAAATTTTCACAGAAGCTCATGGTCACGCTTGCGACACACGTTGCACAAGACCCGATGGTTATAAGAGGATGCGTATATTACGACGAAAATAATGACGCGAGTCAATTCTCGACCCGCTGCGCCCGCTTCATGTCTGTAATGGCGGGTCACCCACGCCTGGCCTGGCCCGACCGACGACCACGTGTGTTGTCGTCCACTGAATAACATGGCAATAGACGGGTCGGGATTCAGTGGATTCAGTGGAGTGCGGGTATACGACGGGTCGTATACCCTTACTCGTCCGACGCCCGATCCGCGCCCTCGCTTTGTGTGTTATGAGCTTTATTTAGGAACATGACTGGGTCCAACATTCCAACATTGAACCAAGAGACAAATACAAAGCCAATGTGCGTGATTAACGCTCTCAGTGCGATGAAAATATGAATATAATTGAAAAAAGTACACACGACGACCAATTCGTACACTATTCAGAATATCAGTCTGTAAGAACTTACGATGAGAATAATAAAAAAATAAATACTCGTAATAAAGTGGACCGTTCACGAAACTTAGGTTCGACTTCGAGAATTTTTAATAAAAATGATTTTTCTTATTTCATTATAAAAATATATAATAACACTAAAATATCCATGTATAACGGTGCAACATTGATCTATCTGTTACATTAAACTTACACTTAATCAACCACCTTTAGTTGGCTGTACGAATCATTCAACATAATCTAATAATTTGTTACTTCCGAAAATATTATTGCAACATACAATATAATACATTTTTTTTTGAGATCAAGTGGCAGTGCTCGGCCATTTTTTGAACATCAAAAATCGAATACTTTTTACACGCTAATAAAATATAAGTTTCCAACGATTGGTATAGTCAACTAAAGTGTCATATATATCTCACTTCACTGGACCACGTTCATTTTATTGCCTATGAGATTGCGCCAGTTCCTTCAGTACATCACTTCGTATACCGTCGCCTTCTTGTCGCCGGAGCCCGTCACTATGAACTTATCGTCCGACGATATATCACAACTGAGCACCGACGATGACTCCTTAGACTGCAACACAACATTATATTTATGAAAAAATATCCACAATGTTTTTTTATACCACTTAGGTGACAGACAAGCACACGGCCAACCTGATGGAAAGTGGTTACCGTGGCCTATGGACGTGTGAAGCACCAGAGGAGCCACACTCGCACTGTCGACCCTTTAAGCAGAAACTTTCTGTGCCGTCAGTGTAGAAGACAAAGCAGGACAAGCCTTTAGTCTTCCCACTGTCAGCACAAATTGTCCAGTGAGCTCTGGCTAACCACTCACCGCTGGGAACACAACACGAAGTTATTATGACCGCGGTATTCTGTAGGGCGGAGGTAGTTCCCCAGTCGGACTGCTCAATAGGGCGGAAATACTAATAGAAATAATAAAAATAGTAGAGATCCTTATAAAGTTTTAGTATTCCAACAAAGACTACACTCAAATGAATACTGTATGGCTATTAAAATATACAATAATTTAACTACCAGTTGGTATGAGAGCACTACCTATGACTAAATTTCCATTCAACGTATTTAATTTCGTGCCAAAAGCGGTGGAGACTCTGGGGAGCTAGGGCAAGGAAGCTAAAAAAGCCTTATTAATGAAATCGGACAGAGGATAATCGAGGCGACCGATGACACTCGTTCCTGGTCCAAAGGCTGACCATCGCCATCCAACGATTTTATTATTATTTTTCATTCCATTTATTTAATTCTTATTTTATATCAATGTAAATATATCTTTAAGTATAGATTTTAAATATAGATTTAAAATATATTCTTTAACCTTGTTAAAAATAATAATTAGATAAATGTTTTTATTCGGTGAAGGAATTTATGGATACATACATACATACATAAAATCACGCCTGTCTCCCATAGGGGTAGGCAGAGATCACGGATCTCCATTTGCTACGATCCTGACATATTACTCTCGCTTCATTCACTCTCATTACATTCTTCATGCATGCTCGTCGGTTTAGAGTACTCCTGACCTGCCCCTTTTCTAAAACTTCCCCGATTTGGTCCAGGTATGTGCGCCTAGGTCTTCCCCTTCCGACGGTACCATCCACACTCGCCTCATACACCTGTTTCGTTAGTCTTCTTTCATTCATTCTCTCAACATGACCAAACCATCTCAACATTCCTCTCTCAATTCTCATCACTACATCTTCTATCACTCCACATCGTTCTCTTATCACGCTATTTCTCACTCTATCTTTCAAGGTCAAGCCACACATACTTCGCAACGCACGCATTTCTACTGCATTTACTCTACTCTGATGCTTTTTCTGCCACACCCAACTTTCACTACCATACATAAGAGTCGGCACCAATACTCCTCCATGTACAGCCAGTCGTGCCTTTTCGGACACTTTCCGGCTGCTCATAAAGTTGTGTAGTGCCCCATTCACTCTATTTCCAGCCATCACTCTCCTTTCAACATCTTCTTCATGCTTTCCATCTCTCGTAAACAATGTTCCCAAATATATGAACTCATTCACTTGTTCCACTTTTTCTCCATCTATACAAATCCTACACTCTGTCACACATTCATCTCTTTCAAAAACCATAACTTTTGTCTTACTAACATTCACTTTCATTCCTTTCCTCTCAAAAGCTTCATGCATAGTTGTTACCATCTCCTGCAACTCCTCTGCCGATGACGCCAGTAAAATGGATAACAATTAAAAAATGGTAAATTAATTTTAACTAGTGAAATAATCAATTAATTGCAAGTGACATAAGCTGTATTAGTATTTAACATTATTATTTATATTATTATTGTAAAATTAAATATGTCTACACCTATTATTTTTATTACTATTATAATAATTATAATCACGCCTTAGTCCCACATAATAGGTGTCATACCTTATTCTACATACAATTATACCATTGTAATATCATAAAGACCTCGGTGAACCATATTTTTAGAAATAGCTAAATTCATTCATTCATTCAATAAATAAAAGCCACAGCTTTGTTCGTCAATCAGCAAGGTGTACCGGCTTGCAGACGAGGTTCGTTTGGGTCACAAAGGTCTTGGCGGCGCTCTACATACCTTTCTGATACGAATAATTACATACATTCATAAATATTATTTAAAAAAAATTGTATAATATAAAATATTAGCTGACCCGCCCCAGCTTTGCCTGTGACATATTTTAAAACTTGATATCACTCCTACATTCATATAGTTTTTTAGACTTCAAAAAATAACATATCTGCCGGATTTGTTGACATTTATGATTACTGTTATGTAGTAGCGTGATGCAACGGGCGTTATGTAGTAGCGTGATGTTAAATAGCCTAAAACCTTTCTCGATATATTAAAATAATTTTTCAATTCAAATGACTAGTTCCTGAGATTAGCGCGTTCATGCAAACAAACTCTTCAGCTTTATAATATTAGTACAAATAGACTTAGGGTGTTACCAATTCATTACACACATATGGGTATCCCCTCCAAGATCTTGGCGGCCCAAGTCAACCTTCAACTGTTGATCAACGGACGAGTTTCTGGAACACCTTCACGGCGTTGGGACATCAAAATGGCAATCGATCTCATAAAGTCAATATGAGCCAAATCACCCCGGTTATAAATTAAAAATTCAGATGAACGTTATAATGATGCATGTCTACCCACTAGCAACTTATGTGTCGTTCACTCAGTACTCATTCGTTCTACATACCCAAACCATCTTAGCATACCCTTTTCAATTCCTAAAACGGACGGAGAGTTTGTTGACGCCCAAATGGCGAGGAGTAGGAACAGACGAACAGACGGAGCGGCACTAGGCGAGGACGTGTACCGACCTGGAATATGCTGGCGCCGTAGGGCGTGCGCCAGGCGTTGAGCAGGTTGTCCTTGCCGGTGGACACGAACCACTTGCCGCTGGCCGCGAACTTCAGCGACAGCACGCACGACTCGTGCAGCAGCAGCTGGTAGCGGTCCGGCTTGCCCGCGTGCAGCACCTCCACGTGCGAGTTCTCCATGCCCACGGCCAGCCACGACCCTGTGCGCGGGGGGACCTTATAGTACTGCACTCTAAGTATTTCTTTGTCGGTTGACGTGGAGGGGGGAACACGAAAAGGCATACGGAAGGTAGGACGCCTGCAAGCCAGATAAATATGTGGCTGGGATAGACTGGATGCGGAAGGCGGTGGTTTGGGCCTATGTTTTTTTTATATCTAGAACACACCTCACGTGAAGCTAAAGGCAAAGTCTCAGGAAAGAGGGTCACCATTACAGACACCAAGTAATGTTACAATGGTGGCACTCAGCTTGGCGGCCTGATCAAATGCTTTTTAAGGACCCGGGACTGTAGGAAGAAGGAAACACATGAATTCCAGTTCTTGCTTCATTGGTGGTGCCGGCAAAGAAAAGAATCTCCGAACCGCTTGGTTCTTGCTCGTATATTCTGCACAGTGTAAGGGTGACATCTAAGCCCTGCACGTGTTGTCCTATGTAGGAAAGGAGTGGGTGGGATTATTTATATGTCCAGCGGTAGACTGCAATATACTAATAGCTTGATCTAAGTTTGCTAATGCGTTGAGCGGGATTAGCGCGGGCATCCATCGTGAATACCCGCGGGTGGAAACTTCGCGAACGATCGTGGACTGGCGAGTTACCAACCGCAGCTTGTTTTGTGTGTTTTTGATGTACTAGCACACGATGTGGGCGCCCGCGGTGGTTATGCCCCCACCGGTGGTTGTCATCGCGGAGGGGGCGTAAGCTCGTTATGTACAAAGAGTAAAATAATAAGGTAGTATAAAGTTTTCTGGGATATTTATGGTATGTATGCTTATATATAGTTGTATATACTTTATTATTTTATCTTCTTTATACATTCTCTATGTACGCCTAACTGCCCTAAACTATTCTTCTCCTATTTATTCTCTCCATCATATGGTTGCCTGTAAGAAATTACCGCAGAGCGATAAGGCCGCCTCATATAATATGTAATATGTTAGTATTGTTAGTGGTCGGAGGGTGGGCAGTACCGGTGGGGCAGTAGCCGAGCGAGAAGATCTGGCTGGAGAAGTCGTGCTGGTGCAGCTGGCGGCCCTCGCGCAGGTCCCACGAGCGCACGGTGTTGTCGAGCCCGCCCGTCCACAGGCGCGTGCCGTCGCCGCTGATGTCGATGCACGACGCGCCGTCCGTGTGCCCTGTGCCCCACAGTACACACATCTTATATCCCGGTATTTAAACTATCATGGTCACTCACATCAGTATCAGAATAAACGGGATATTTACCATGTTTCATTATTTTGAGTGTCCGATATTTCGGTATGCAAGCACCATGATCACGGAGGAACTGGAGTAGTGGCGGTGAACAAAGAAAAAGCTTTTTCCCTAGGAGTAATTATATCGATCTACCCTCTTTCGAGTTCTTTTACTACGCGTATCTGCACTACTATTGGTTTCACTCTCACTACAAACTCGAACCCGATCTCGATCACGTTCACGACGTACGATGCTCACTGTATCCACTCGCGATTTTGTTTTAGCTTGTTCCCGGTATGGTAAATATCCCGTTTATTCTGATACTGACATCTTATATCACATATATGAGTAAAATTAGGGCCACCCCATCTCTTCCCATGCGGTGTCGTACAAGGCGACTAAAAGATAGGGCTGTTTAACATCAGACAGATATATACTGCCCAGACTCAGTTTCAGATGCATGGCTCGAGTCAACAATACTGCCCGGAATATGGCAATAGGCTCACCCCCTATTACGTGGGATCGAATACAATTATTAGTCAAATGTTGTTTTTAATTCACCTCTGCCTAATACGTAAGGGATAAAGGCGTGATTATATGTACGTATGTCAATACATATTTTAGAAAAAATAACAATGAATTTCTTTGTCCTTCGGACACGCTCTATTTAAGAACTTGAGAACAAAATAGAAGTGATAAACTAAACATCGTGGAACTGAATACAATTATTAGTGAAATGTTGGTGTTAATTCACCTCTGCCTAACCCTCGAGGGATAAAGGCGTGATTATATGTGTGTATGTACGTCAATACATATTTTAGAAACAATAAAATTGAATTTCTGTATCCCTCGGACACGCTCGATTTAAGAACTTGAGAACAAAATAAAGGAGCAAAATAGAAGTGATCAACTAAACCTTGAAATGAAACATACCTTGGAATTGTCTAACTAATGTTTGGTTCTGGAGATCCCACACTGCTATATTTCCATCGGAGCAACAACTAAAACAGACCTGTAAACAAATAACATAAATTTCAACATTTTTAGACTGCAGATAAACATAGGATTTGTTGTTACAAGGTTGCACATATATTTTTCATGGGAATATATTCCATCTAAAGCCGAATTCCCATAATCTGTTGAAAGCACTGATAGCTTCAAGCTGCGACACACCAGGGAGGTCTGTACTTGCATTCGCGCCTTGAACTAAGCTGTTCACACGGGGTGTGTCGGTTCGATTTAACCTGACATTGCCGCCATTCTAATATGTTATATGATACGAAAAACATAGTTGTGAAAATGGGGTGAAAGAAACGAAAATCGACGCGCTGTTATCCCACGCCTTCGTAGTTACTGACTCCAGACGGATCGGAAGAGCGACGACAGGCTACGATGGGCGCGACCGATTTCACGGCGCGTTGGCTTGTCCAGGCTCGGCCTGGTCCGTCATTTTTTTTTTACCTAGGATACGTCAACTTGACTTCACCTCTCCTGATGGTAAGCTAAAGGCAAAGTCTCGGGAAAGAGGGTCACCATTACAGACACTAAGTAATGGTGGCACTCAGCTGTCATAAAACGGGTCGTGGGGCCCAAGGTCAACCCGCTCCCGTCGATGTAGTTGTTGCGTTTAGTGGTACAGTGGTAGTGGTACCGTGGTACAGTGGTACAGTGGTAGTGGGACAGTGGTACAGTGGTAGTGGGACAGTGGTACAGTGGCAGTGGTAGTGGGACAGTGGTACAGTGGTAGTGGGACAGTGGTAGTGGGACAGTGGTAGTGGGACAGTGGTACAGTGGTAGTGGTACAGTGGCAGTGGTACAGTGGTAGTGGGACAGTGGTAGTGGGACAGTGGTAGTGGGACAGTGGTAGTGGGACAGTGGTACAGTGGTAGTGGTACAGTGGCAGTGGTACAGTGGTAGTGGGACAGTGGTACAGTGGTGGGGCGTACTTTGGAGTCGGGCGAGATGGCGAGCGCGTAGCAGGCGGGCGCCGACGAGGTGAGCTCAGCGCGCATGCGCGGCGTGGGCGAGGCCAGGTCCCAGATGGACAGGTTGGACGCCTCGCCGCCCACGATCAGCGTGCGCCCGTCCGGCAGCAGCTTCACCGAGCGGATGTAGTTGTCCCGTTGCTGGAACCAAACAACACATATTCAAAAATTACATGTGTTCTTAAGTGGTAGGTACAAGTTGTAACAATGGTGAATATCTCTTTTTTTTTGTATTAGGAAGATTTAGGCGCTCGAGAACGCCTTTGACAAATTACACGATTAGACATATGCCCAGGTCAACAACCTTTATGGAGTTGCTGAACACTGCTTGTAAAATTTATTTGTGTAAAATGTCATAAATTCTAAAAAAATAAAAATTATATATAAGTATATATATGTGTGTATATATATATGTATATGTACAAGAAATTCTCCCTTCTGAGGCTCTTTTCTTCGCCGCACCATTAAGACTAAGAATCTATTACCACCTCACGTGTTTCCTTCTTCCTACAGTCCCGGTTCCTTTAAGCGGGGCGTGCAAAAGCATATATAAATAACTTACGCAATAGTTGAACGGCCGCTACTCGTGGGCGCGCACACACTCACCAGACAGTCGAGCTGCGAGAGCGGCTCGAGCGCGGCGGGCGCGCCGGGGTTGGAGATGTCCCACAGCTTGACGCAGCCCTTGCCGCCCGTGTAGGCGTGGCGCGCCGCGCCCGCCACCGACAGCGCCACGGCGCACACCACCTCGCCGTGCGCCAGCGCCGCCACCGCGCGCGCGCCGCGCGCCACGCCCGCGCCGCCCAGCGCGTCCGCCGGGAAGCCCACGGGCTGCAGCGGCCCGCCGCACGAGTGGTACGAGTATGCGCTGCCGACATACACCATGCATATTCACATTCATGTTCGTGTTCATGTTCACATTCATGTTCATGTTCGTGTTCAAATTCATGTTCATGTTCGTGTTCATGTTCATATTCATATTCATTTATCTCTCGAACAATATCACATTGTATTGAAAATCTTAATCTAATAACAACAAATCTTTTGAGGCTAAGTTTGGGCTGTATTATATCTGTCTGATGTTAAACAGCCCTATCCCTTTAGTCGTCTAGCACGACACCGCATGAGAAGAGATGAGGTAGTCGAAATTCTTCGAGTTTGTAGTGAGAGTGAAACCAGTGGTAGTGCAAATACGTATAGTAATAGAACTCGAAAGAAGGCAGTTCGATATATTTACTCCTAAAAACTCCTTTTACTGTTCACCGCCAATACTCCAGTTCCTCCGTGACCATGGTACTTGCAACAGCGCCGAAATATCGGAAACTCAGAACAATTTAAGAGGCAACAATAAATGCAAGTATGATACAGTAACATTGCGCGTGGTCAGCGGTTTACACCACACTATTTCACCATTACATTCATTTAGTATCATTACGACAATCAATCAGTTCGGGTGTACTAATTATTCCATCATTATCAATCATAGCATATAATTTCGGATAAGTTTAGTCAATATACAGTTAATCTTAACTTCATTTTTTATTTATCACCTCGGTACGAGTAGCAGCTCGTACACTAAGGACTTAAACAATTTACAGGGTTGGTAACAAGAGCGTCATCCCAATTGAGCAGTCCGACTGGGGAAGTACCTCCATCCTACAGAATACCGCGGTTATAATAACTTCGTGTTGTGTTCCTAGCGGTGAGTAGGGTAGCCAGAGCTCACTGGAGAATCTGTGCTGTCAGTGGGATGACTAAAGGCTTGTCCTGCTTTGTCCTCTACACTGACGGCACAGAAACTCTGTGCTTACAGGGTCGGCAGCGCGAGTGTGGCTTCTCTGGTGTTACAAACGTCCATAGGCCACGGTAACCACTTTCCATCAGGTGGGCCGTGCGCTTGTCTGCCACCTAAGTGGTATAAAAAATAAAAACACTCAAAACCAGTATACAAATAGAATTACAAGACTCACGGTTTCGAAGGAGCAATGCCGTTAGTCCGATGATGCGAGTCGTAGTGCTGTGGTACGGGCGCGGAGGCGGGCGCCTGACCGCGGTACGCGCCGTACGTGCCGAACGGGTACGCGCCTCTGGCCCCCGTGGGAGTCGACGCTCGGCCTAACTTCCCTCCCGGAGTACCGGGCTTTTCCTAAAATCATGTTGAACAAGGCTCTTATAGTATGACCGCAACCATAGTACCGCAACCGAGGAAAACGTAGCGTGGCGGAGGCGGCGGTAAAGAAAGAGAAAGATATATCATGAGTCGAGAGCGAGCGAGATACTGCTATGAGCATTGGCGATATACTGACCAAATCGACAGTCGATACTCCCCCCGTCTCGCCGCACACATACCCATAGCGCGGTACAGCGTTACAGTGTGGGTAGGTCACGACGGTATTTCGGTCCTAGTTGAGCGATCCGACTGAGGAAGTACCTCCACCTTACAGAATACCGCGGCCATAATAACCTCGTGTTGTGTTCCCGGCGATGAGTAGCGTAGCCAGTGATCGCTGGAGTTTTTGGGCTGTCAGTGGAAAGACCGAAAACTTGTCCTGTTTTGTCTTCTGCACTGACGGCACAGAAACTGTGTTTATACAGGGCGGGTAGCACGTGTGATGGCCCTGGTGTTGCACACGTCCATAGGGCACGGTAACCAGTTTCCAACAGGTGGGCCTTGTGTATGTCAGCCACTTAAGTGGTATAAAAAAATGCCAATCCAACATGTGAAAACTGCGGTAAAAACTGAGCGAGTTTTTTCTTTCTTTATTTACAATGATTAATAGTATAACACTCACCAGGATATTTCGGATATTCTATAATAAATATGCCACGACATTCTACACAACGCTATCTAGACCCATGGTAAGCATAGCTATGAATATAAATAAACATAGAAAATATCCTGTTGAGTGTTATACTATTAATGCAAATAACCTCTAATCATATTTACAATGAATGTTTACTTCAAGCGAGGTTAACTCACGTCTTTAGAACTCTTAGGTGTGGAGCGACTAGATGAGGACCCTGATCTCGAAGGAGGTCGGGGCCCGTTTTCCGTTCGTTCGCCGCCATCGGTGCGAACACTAGGAGAGCCTCTTTCTTCCTGAAAAGTGCAATGGAAGGCATGTATAATGTATAGCTATATTTTTTTTTAATTTTCTCTCTCATTAAGATTTACAGCGTTTAGTAGTTACAAGCATTATTACACTTTTGAAGGAGCTGTAAGTATCACAGGTATATGACAGATCTGTAAGACCCCTATAACATGACAAAAGTTAGTAACAAAGCAGTAGGAGATAAATACTGATATTATAAATACGAAAGTAACTATCTGTTTCGCTTTCACGTCTAAACCACTGAACCGATTATGATAAAATTTAGTACAGGGATAGCTTAGACCTTGGGGAAGGACATAAACTATAACCGTAATCTACGCGTAGCCGCGGGCAACAGCTAGTAACGAATAAATGATACAAAGAGAATGAATATTAAACACAATATATGTGGTAAGTATTCATTACACCTGCACTTTTTGATGAACTTCGGTGCGTGTTTATAATAATGAAACAATATAAGAAATGTAACCATGGTTGGCTACAGATACGATAAGCCGTCTCAAATAACATTCGAACCTTTTGTATTTAGTCCAGTGTCCCGAGCACAAAAATCTCTCGTAATCGTATTGTAAACGTGTCGAGAGAATGGAGCATTGTGATTCGCGCACCTGCCTATTGTGAACCTGTGTGCGTGTGAAGCCGGCCAATCGCAATGCTTCGTTCTCTCGATACGTTTACAATATGATTACGACAGTTTTTCGTGCTAAGGGTTGGTACCCTTAGCACGAAAAACTGTCGTAATCCAAATACCAAATACAAAACCAAACGAGTTATGAACTTTTAGTGTGGAACTCATTGCCATTAAAGCAGTGAATTCCGAAACGCTTGTCCTTGATCATTTATTAAAAGATGATGTTTGGCCGCTTGGTTTCCGGCAGAATAGAATTTGGACCACCCTATCTCTTCCCGTGCGATGTCGTACAAGGCGACTAAGGGTTAGGGCTGTTTAACATCAGACAGATATATATGCAGCCTAGACTCCGCCTCAGATACATGGCTCGTGTCAACAATAGTGCCCGCAAGACGGTAATAGGCTAACCCCCTATTACATGGGACCGATTTACAATGATTAGTGAAATGTGTGTGTTAAATCATCTCAGCCTAACCCTGCGGGGATAAAAGCGTGTGATTATATGTATGTGTGTATGGAGCTATTAAAATTTCAAAAGAACTGTACTGTGTACAGTAGCTGAGCTAATTCTAAACTATTCACGAAACTTAACTACAAATATACTTTCAATTTTTTTTGGTTATTATCTACATTAGACTATATGACTAACATCCAAACTAAAAATAGCTTAACAAGCTTGCAATATGGGTTAAAAAGCAGACTCCGAGGTATAAGTCGAGGATGCGACAGGGATAAAAGCAAGAAGGATGCTGTAAAAAGCGGATAAACATTCTTAGATACATTTTCTTTTATAAATACATCCAAATTATACATAGGAACACCCAGAATAATGTAAAAAATTGCTCCGAGTAATATTACTTATATAACAATATAGACGTTTGATCATCTTCAGAATATTGTTACCATCTTACCTCATTTGCTACATCAACTACAAGATCTTGGTCACTCTTTTCAGCGTCGCTGTCCTACAAAATGTATACCCACAAATTAATATAAAATTACATAATATTATATGTAAAAACACTCAGCAATCACATTAATTTACAACTATTGTTACACAGCCTCAATTAAAAGCAATTTATATCACAAAGCTGAACAAATAAGCTGTAACAATGGATGGTTTTTGCTGCATATTTTAATCCGATGCATATTTGAATGACGATTATTTTAATTCTGCGTTGGTCTCAACAATATCAAACCCGGTGAGGACCTGGTCACTTATTCTGAGTGACAAACTGTTTCGCAACTACGCGCGTTCTTAATAGCCGACAGATTTAAGTTGGTGTAGTTTTCCGCCAGTTCTATCTTTAATATTAACCAATTGTAATCTAACGTCTTCTTACATTACGAGTGCGTTTGAAACTCAATATCTTTCAGAATGTTCCTGTTGTGCCATGCGCAACTAGGTTTGTTTGTTTGCTTTTCAATCACGCATAACAGGTTTTTCAGGGTTTTTCACGGTCAGAATACCATGTATAAGACGTAGGGTACTATTCATCCTGGGAATAGGTTACTGTGAGTCATGGGAAAGGATCAATATTTCATTTTGAGAATAGTTGATGAATATTTATCTCCTTTCGTCCCCTGTCTGTCCGGCAAACATTCTTTGTTAACGGACCTTGATATATGATCAAAAAGTATACAATTTTGTATGCAAACAGCAAAAATCATCCCAAAACCAAATTTAATTGAATCTCAAGGTCAAGAAGCAACATGAATGTAATAAAAGCCGACACATACACTACATAGACTCACATGGCCTAGTACCTTTTCTTCCTTTCTACGTTTGACGTCTAAAGACTCTGGTTCAACGGGTGATCGGGGACGGTATTTCTGCTCACGCTCGTGCGGCGATACTGACCGCCTCTGTGGAAAATAGCCCTGTGTTGTGTTTCTTCATATGAGTACGGTTTCTAGAGATCCTTGAAGAGGAACTGTTTTGTGGAAGAGGTGTTTAGCGCCCCACCAAAAGCTTGGAGACTCAAGATAGTGTCACTTGCAAGCTAGTGTTGATTGACGTATGAGGCTCTGGAAGTGGATTCCCTTTGGGGTTTTATACGGCAGTTGCTCGAGCAGAAGCCAAAATAGGATAGCGGACCCCAAGGCTTTATATTGCAAGCTTTGGATGCAATCTGCTTGGATGATGATGATGATGATAATGATGTGATGTGAGAGGATAATCTTTGATCTATTCGATCACAAGTCAACTACTCCAAACTTTTTAGATAACCCTAAAGTGACAGGATGCTGTTATTTATCTTGGAAAGAATATGTCTAAAAAAATTGAATTTAGAATAATCATGTTCGATTTAGTTTTTAATTTTTGATTTTTAATCCGCTCTTTCGGGATCACAGCACGACTTTCAGGGTCAAGTCAAACTCACTTTCGAACCGGTGAACCTGCTGATTGACGGACGAGGATGTGACGCAATATTCTTCTCAGGGTTGTCAGGTCAAACGGCATTCGCTCGTATGAAAACTAATCTTTTTTGCTCTAGCTTTTATAATATATTACTGAAAAAATCCCAGCATGAATGGCTTGGTATGAACGGAAACGTAACCCTTACTATCCTTTCATATTAGTAGCATTTAATGCAGTTTGAGAGCGTACTGAAAGTCCTATCGCTCTTCTTTAGTTTTTCTTTGGACAAATTCCCCCTAGTGCTTCGATTTTTATAGGGAGATGTGAAGATCGAAAGATTATTACTATCATCACCGAGCTAAAACAACCGAGTAAACATTTTGCCATATTTAATATTTTATGAGAGAATAAGATGATAAATGAAGAGCTGGCGCGTAAAGGTGACGGATGAAAGACGGTTGCATGTAGTTGAGATGGATGTGTTACAAAGCGACTAAGGGATAAGGCTGTATAACATCAGACATATATATACAGCACAGACTCAGCTGCATGGCTTGAGTCAACAATAGTGCCCGGAATACGGCAATAGGCTCACCCCCTATTACGTGGGGCCGAATACAATTGTTGGTGAAATGTGGGTGTTAATTCACCTCAGCCTAACCTTCCAGGGATGAAGGCGTATGTATTTATAAGTATATACGTGTGACTCGATTACCCTTTCGATTTAAGGGAAAAATCTATATGAGCATGATCCGGCCTGCCGTCCTGTATGGTTCGGAGAGTTGACAGATGAAAGACAGTTGCATGTAGTCGAGATGCGAATGTTGAGATGAATGTGTGGTGTGACAAGAATGGATAAGATTAGGAATTAATATATTAGAGGAAGTTTGACAGTAGCACCAATCACGTAAAAGCTACGAGAAAATTGTTTGTCCTGGTTTGGACATGTAATGCGTAGGGATGAAGGTTGTAAGGAAGGCACTAACTATGGAAGTGGATGGCTACAAGGTGAGAGGGAGACCTAAAATGAGGTGGATCGACTGTGTGAAAGATGATATGGTTAAGAAGGGAATGAATGTTAAGGTGACTGCAACTAGACATGAATGGAAAAAGAACACATGTTGCGCCGACCCCAAATAAACTTGAGATAAGGGAAGGAAGAGGCAGGAGATATGGTGATATATTTACTGACCCTCTTTCTGAACGGGTATTTGAACTCTACCACTAGCTGAAACGTCCTGCATATTAGAATTTCTTCTATAAATACATCTTGGGGTCATAATCTCGAAAGATCTAGATAGATGTCTATAGTAAAATGTGAAGGTGAGTTTGCAGTGGCGAAGGGTCTCTATAACCCGATTGCTGCCAAATATTTACCACCGGCTTCTCTTCGTCACATCAAAATTTTTACCCTTCGCCACTGTGATTTGGTACATACAAGAACGTACTTTACCTGTTGTAAACTCCTAGATGCTAGTCTATCGTCTTCTCGCGAAGACTGTCCAGACAATAAGGGTGGTGGCGCAGGTCCACCTGGTAACACTGGCGGTTTGATGTCCGCTGGAGGGGGTAACTCCACCTGAAACACATGTATGATTATTATAACTGAATTCTTACACTCGAACTGACTAAAGCCGCACGCCATCGCCATTCCGGCTACTAAGATATTTTCAGTTTCGAGATGACACCCAAGCTTAATGTATACTGGATTTTCTTACTAATCTATATTCCAAAATCAGATAAAATAGTCTAACCTTATGGGCGGGCGGCGGCAAATGTGGAGGAGGTGGAGGTCCGCCTCCCGGTGCGAACAATAGTCCGCCAGCACCTAACAAACCTCCCGGGCCCCCCACGCCGTGGGACATCCCTGCACTCGCGTGGATTTGTTGCTGAAAGGGAAACACACACTTCGTTAGGTTAAGTGGCTTATTTCGTTTGGGGCTACGTTGTAAGAGATGTCAATCTAGAACCAGTCCTGCCAGTTGTTAGGTATACAGGGTTAAGGAGATAAGATAATCTTTATGATAAGATAAGCTTTATGTATAAATACTTATCTTCTATGCCATGTGATCTCATCTCATGTGAAATCGGCTTGCTCCGGTTTTGTAAAGAATACTCTCAATCGTAAATCGAACTGACAGTTTGGTACCTTTATAGAGTAGTTAAAACTGTATATGTTTATAAGATATTAAAACTATAGTTTAGGTTTTAACTACTCTAAAAATAAAGTACGAGACAGAGAGATAATCATCGACAAAACCGGAACAAGCTTGTCTTAACCGGCTTCTGATTCTTCTTGCCGATGCCAAATCAAAAACCGGGGGACTGTGGGCACCTATTTTGGTAAGTTTATACTCAGGTATTAAATTTCAAAATGTATATATGACTACGTTTATTTACTTATGAACTAACTACACTATACATATACGGTTGTTAACATATAAATTTAATTATAGTAACAAATTACTAAAGTAAAAAATATATAGCTGGCCCATTAAGAAAATAAAATAGTATGCTGATGGTTTTATTTACATTTTCAGTTGGTAGTTTATTATATGTGTAATTAATATTAAATCTTCTTAAGAACAAAAATGTTCATAATTATACAACGGTTTGAGACTTTTCGCGATTAAATTATGGAACTTACTATTTCTGCCGACGTTTCGGATGCGTTTCACCACCCGTGGTCACGACTCACGGCAACGCATCACGACACGATAGTCACGACAACGCATCCGAAACGTCGACAGAAATTGTAAGTAATAAATGAAAAGTCCCAAACCGTTGTATAATTATCAATTCACACCGCGATAGTTTAAAAATAACAATAACAAAAATGTTATTTCTTTTTCAAACCCACTTTAATACATAAATACAAATACGTATATGCACACCATAATATATGATACCCATTGAATACCAGAAAAAACACATGCAGTCCATGTTATTACCTGAACAAGAACATAAATGAAGATGCCTGACCAGACCAGTGACCATGGATTGTAAGACCCAATGATATGGCAATATAATATACCACTGATAATGATATTAAAATGTTCGTAGCTTATTATAATCAGAAATTCAGAGACAGTAATAAGACTTGTTCATGTACTCGTAATTATTTTTCTGTATTTGTTTCCGCATTTAGATAGCATATTCTGTGATAACTGTTAAGACCATCGCCCGCTGCACTGACGGTACAAGACGGCAAGGGACTTTTATGTAAATTTCAAAATGATTATCGTAACTCGAAAATAAAGCAGAGGTAATATCAGTGTAATATTGTTAAGTTTTATGTTTGTTCGTGACATAACAATCCCTCACCGTGTCGTTTCGCCTGTGGCAGTTAGATCTCGCTCAAGCAGTATCAGTGGATATTATGTTTGTACTCAATTTAAGCTTAGAGAGTATATGAAGAACCAACATAATATACTGATTATACAGGAGATTAGCGCTTGGTGGAACCTTCTACACATATTTAGGTAATAAGGCGCTTGTATGTACTTTTCCACAATTTATTTATATTTGAACCTGACTGTTTTCGCCTCTCGGCAGTCTATACTGTGGATTTTCTTTGTTGTCTACGTTTGCGCAGATACAAACGGAGCTGTGAGCAAAAACTAATCATGTGAGTAACATTCATATCTTTCCTCAATCATCAGGTTACCTCGTCATGAACTATCAATACGACCAGTACCTACCTCTAGCACGACAACCTATCGTAATCGTATCATAAACGTAACGAGAGAACGGAGCATTGCGATTGGCCGCCTGATTATTGTAAACCTGTGTGTGTGTGTGTGTGTGTGTGTGAAGCCGGCCAATCGCAGAGCTCCGTTCTCTCGTTACGTTTACGATTCGATTACGATAGGTTTTCGTGCTAGGGGCACAGTTGACAGGTTCAGTCGTCATTAGTGTAACCTAATGCAACATAATTTGTCTTGCATTGCAATATGCAAACTTTCAAATCAAATAACCTAAATTGCTAAATAAATATTCAACTTGCTAATGAAATGTCAATAAAGTAGAACATAGCATTTGTCCGTAAGCATAAAACTGGTGTGCAATTTTTTTTAAGTTGAGTAAGTGATAAGATTGTTATGATGAGATTAGAAATTATTTTGCTTAAATTTGAACATTAGTACAATAATTATTGTAATAAAGCGAACATTATTTATTACATAAACTTAAAGCTATTGCGTCAATATGATTACATCAAATTAATTTTAATATTTACCACAAAATCGCTTATTACATAAATTACTAGTTTCGACTGTAAATAGTTTCGACAGTAGTCGAAGTGCAAAATTGGAGGACAGTAGCATGATAACTTAGCTGGCAATCAAGCAACATTGGAAAAAGAATTCTGAAATACATTCCCTTCTTCTGCCAGAGTGCCTAAACATGACCGAAAAGCATTTTATTTATTTTAAAAAAACGGATAATGTGATTTTCCATCCTTTCTATTTGGAAAGTGTGACTTTGTTCCTCTATAAGCGGGAGCAAAATATGTATTTTCTGATAAGAACTTTTTAGCGGGCGGAGAAAGTGATTTGAATTTGGAACAAATCGAATAAAAATGTATGAATTACTGGCTGGTTTTAATGATCTTTGTATTGCTTCACATTTAAAATATTTAAATGAGTCAGATTCAAAATATACCTTGTGATTCTAAAAATGTATAATCTGTTGGATGTCTCAATATCAATAAAAGCTAATATATAATAATATCCACAGATGTCAAACCTGAGCCCGAACCATTGAAACAAAGAACACAAACATGTAAAATGACCCTTGCGTGCAGACAATAAACACTTATTTTGCGTGTGATTAACCTTCTACTACTACTGCCTACGCTACTAGCAGTATCCACAAAAACATCTTCTAATATAAATGTTAGAATGTTAAGATTTGGTGATTAATATATTAAATGGTACATAAATGTTAACATAAATAAGACAGGATTCCAAAATGTATTAGAAAAAATACCAGAATTTAGAATATAAATCAAATAGGTAAGTATTTTTCTTCAATTAATGATACAAGCATGTGCATGAAAGTAATCAAAAACATATAAAAACTACAAAATAACAAAAACTCTAACTGTTAGTTTATTACTGTTAAAATGCGCCGGTTTTGGTATCCACGTGTTCTTTTTGGTGTTTTCAAATTATATCCTAATTTTCAATTTTCACAACTGCATAATGAGTATAATTAAAATCCCGTTATTTCTTATTTAATAATTAATTAATGTAATATTTTTCGCTCTATTTGATATCTACCAAAGAAATGTTTAGTTTTAAAACTACACTATAAAATTACTCAGTAGCTAACATTCGATACAACTATCTTACTGTAAGTATGAGAAGTCTTACCGATAGCACAGATTAATAAATAGTTACTACTATAGCTAGAGTCCAATCTCGTGTGAATGGATTCCGTAGGAAAGCGTGTTTCATCTTAGCCCACATCATAACTTATCAGCAAGAGTGGCTTTGCCGTCATCGGTTAAAAAATCAACTAATTTACAATCGGAGAGCGTAATTCCTTTTCATAAGGCATTCAGTTCATTATACTTAAATTGAATTCATGTAATACAGACATCACAGGGCGAATTATAGCATGGCAGATATAACTACGACATATGTGCTCAAACACCATGGTAATGTAGAATTGAAAGTGTGATTATTAAGCCGAGTACACACTAGAAAACTGAAAGCATAGCTAAAATTGTACAAAGTAACAATATTTTGCACAAAATAAAATCTTTTCCGACGCTTCAGCGTGCAATAATTTGATGATTAATGCAACCACCACTATACAAGTTGAAATGTTTTCAATAAATTATTTAACTTACATGAATACATTGAGTATTAATTTGACTAACATTTTAATTAATCAATCGTTGATCAACCACCCAACATATCTGTCTATAAACCTTGACAAAAGGTAGCATGCTTGGATCTATACAGTCGTCCTGTAAAACGGCGTACCAACTGGTGTTACAAGGTGTAATGTAGCAAGCACTACGTTACACCGTGTAACAGTGATTTTTATTTTTCCCCGTAATGATTGCATTTATCCTCGTAACATGTTACAGTACACCATGTAACCGGTCAGTACACACTTTTACAAACGATGTGTAGCAAATTGGTGTATCTTGAATGATGTTGCAACACATGCTCGCAACAAAACGGTGCCCAGTGTACACTCGTCTCTAAACGATAACGTCCAATTAGTTTTTCCAATTACTGTGACATAACTTATGTTAAACGTTTGCAGTTTATGTTTAGCTTGTGCATTCTCTTGATTGCCATCGTTTTATTGCATTTTTTAGATTTGATGACGTTATAGTAATAGGTTTTAGTTGGTAAGTAGTGAAATATGTCTGAGAGTCATGATTACAATATTTAGTGTTTCTTACATATAGCCGAGATTAACGAGGTCACTTGTACTTTACTAAGAGGGTTTACAAACTATGTAGTTGGAGTTGAAGGCATCATTGTTTAAAAATAGAAAACATTTGTTCATCAATATATCGAAGTTTGACAATTTTGAAAGCCGACCGTGAGTTGGAAAAAGGCGGTCCTATTTAGAAGAGACAATTTCGCCGCGTGGTTCCCGGTAGAGTAGAATTTGGGCCACCCCATCTCTTCCCATGCAGCGTCGTACAAGGCGATTAAGGGATAGGGCTGTTTAACATCAGACATATATACAGCCCAGACTCAGTCTCAGATGCGGGGCTCGAGTCAACTATAGTGTTCGATATACGGCAATAGGCTCACCACCTATTACGTGGGACCGAATACAGTTATTGGTGAAATGTGGGTGTTAATTTATCTCTGCCTAACCCTCCGGGGATAAAGGCGTGATTTTATGTATGTATGTAATTTCTAAATAGGAGTCAAGATGTGTCAGCTACCATTTAATGCAGATCGAAAGGCATTTGAGCTTGAATCTAATGATATATTTAAAACTAAAAAGTTAACAGTTTCTATTAAAAGATGTTAAAAACAGTTTAAAGCGGGTTTTGTTTTAAAATTGCTAGTGCATGGCGAAATTATAGCTAATTTCTGGCTGGCATGCAAGGATACTAAAGTAAAACAAACCTAGTCAAAACTAAAGCTTACTTGACACATGACAATGCAAATTTTTTACTAACATATCTTTCAGTGGTTATATTATTACTAACAAGATATGGATTCGTTGTTGTCCGAAATAAATTATTTTTATTTTATTTTATTTATTTATTAATGCGTCAGATTTTCTCTCTTTACTGATAGCCTTTTAACCTAAATGCTATAAAAATCTTCGATGTTAGAATTTCAAAGTTCGTATTGAATTACTCTAATGCACTAATACACTAATGTTGAATGTCTGTAAATATAGACTAGTCGATATTAGACAATATTGTCTTAAATTAAACTGTCGAAAAATGGTTCACTTGCAGATATGTATCAGATATTAGTTTAATGAAGAGCAATTTATTTTTATTTCGTGTGTCCTGAGTACGTGAGGCGAGAAGGAGTACTTTACTTAACTTACGCAAGAAATTATTTGACAAAATTTGAATTTACCGGGATAAATTTCTGTCCATATAAACCGAGAACCATGTTCTAGACATCCTTATTTTTCATCTTAGCGTTAATCCCAGACGCATCCGAAGGTTGCACCTCGGCGTCTGGGGTCCGCTTTACTAGTTTAACTGCAGATTTGGCTGAACTTTGATATATTCCTAGTTCGATATAAGTTCTAGACATATTAAGCATGAATTAAATATGTAATATACGTAATATAAAGTGAAGGTAGCTACATCTAATCCATCAATGTGTGATAACACCTAAGGGCTACCAGTAATGACTAATGACCCACTCATACGTCCGTTCAAGACTATGTTTATAGGGGCAATTACTTGCAGTACAACATTCAATTATAATGAGAAGGATGAGCTTGGTTCTCTAAGCGTATCTTTACAATTCTTCGTGGTTGTAATTTTGAAATTATTACCTAGTTAGGTACATGGAATTTGACTTGATTACTTACTACTATGTACTATACTTATATGAAGAAAGAATGACAGTTTTATGGGTCTCTTTATTTTCTAGTATTTATTAGGTTTTCATCGATAAATTTTCTATAATCGCAATAGTAGGTGGTTATAATAGATGCAAAGTTTTTTTACGACATATTATTTATCATCTCGAATTCAGAAATACTAAAAAGCCGTTGTAAGTATAATAAAACTGTTTTAAAAATGTACTGTTTAGTTAATTTATAGTCAGACCTTACCTACTTTGAGGATAGGATATTAATGTTTTTTTTCCTTATTTAATCTATTTTGTAAACTCAAAAATATTTGGAAGACACATTTTAGTTTAGTTTGAAGCTGTTTTCTCGATATTTTAATTACATAAGAAATAAATTTAAAGTAAAGTTAATGACTGCTAGGTGAATTTCCTTAAGATGTGCTGATAATATGCATAATTATAAAGTAATTAACTATATTATTTTTGTTAGGGTAATCAAATAAAAATGGTTAAGAAAAAAGGCATTGTTTGCTAATAACATCTACAAATACGAACACATTTTCACGACATATAAAAGGCAATCAAAATCTAATAAAAACCAAAAAGGACTTAACCAACTACATAATGAGAATGCAAAAGCTAATATGACAATGTGATAATATATGAAAATAATTCGTAAAGGATTGCAAATGGCAACACAAATTAATGGCTAAAATGTTAATCACAACATATATATGTACCAAGCACAGTATGTCTGGACTTACAAGCAGTTGCTGCAGACCCTGCTGTTGTTGTTGCTGCGGACAACGTTAACAATATATATGCTGAGTAACGGTCGCTATCTAAAGACCTCTATCACTCCCCGTACTAATTTATAAACTTATACATCACACATACTCGTAGTTCTAAATATAAACCCACATTTATTCCTTCCAGTTCCGAACGGAACTGTTCAGTTTAATTGGTCAGAGTGGAAAAGTAGTTATAATTAATGTCAACTTGTAGAACTCCTACAGGTTACTTCGAAACTTTCTATCACTTATTACACTCTTATTGCCAGTTTATTGCAGGCATATATTTCTCATTGTACTCAGATTTATGTGAAGGGCAATAATATCACTTTATTGTAATCCTATTTATGACTGCTAACATTTCTATATATTTGAGTAGTCTCTTAGAATGCATATTTAGCAGCAAGCGTTTATAAATAGACATAAAAGATTTAGTTTGTTAGTTTAAGTGCAGCATAAAAATATATTCAAGTATACTAGATCCTGTGTATAAAAATATTCTGGCCCATTGGGTGACTAAAAACTCAAAACCTTGATAAGAAATAGTCACCTGGGAAAAACTGAAACTGAAATAAAATAAGCAAAACAAGAAATGGTCTAGATTAATGAAAAATTTGAAACACTAAAAGCTTTATATAGTAATTTTTCTTTGAAAAATCTGCTAGTAAAAGTTGAGATCACAGCGCCAATAATAAATATGACTGCTTACCCCAATAATGGCATTCAGTTCTGACATCGTAACTTGTTTAGCTCTTTCCACAGCTGATGCCACTTGTTGCTGGTGCTCCTGAGCTAAGAATGGCAGCACCTGGCCTATTATAGCACTTAGCCTTTTTGCTATTTCTGTCTGCAAATAGAAAGTAGACATTAGTCTCTGTAGTAAATTTAACTTTCTAAAACATTTGTGTACTGTAATCATAGCCACTTACCTGTTTATGCATCTCTACATTGAGTCCGTATGACATTTCATAATACTGGAAAAAATAATAAATAATAATGTTTCATGACATTATAAGGCTTTCGATTTGAAATTGAACTAGCAATGATAATAAAATGTCTAAGATGTTTCCTTTTAAAAAATTTAAATGGATAACCAGAGCTTTCTTATAAATTGTTACTCAATTACACAAAAATCATCATTACAAGATTTGTCTCTTGGCCAATAGAGAAATGTTTTTGTTTCTGATGAAGTTCTCTTTTTGGTGAAATGTCACATACCACACTTCACCAAAAAGAGAACTTAATTGGAAATATTTGTTAAGATATTTCTATTTTTTTTACCATAAGTACAGAGTAATTACCATAACATAATGCCTTTGCATTTCTGTCTTCTCACTGGCTAACTTTTCACATTCCAATTTCAAACTGTAAACAAAGATTTGATATTATATCTTATGATAAGAATACAGATCTAACTCTAGATTAGGAGTGTAAATAAAGCTTATTTAAATACTTACGCATGATATTGAGTTTGTAAAAAGTTAAATTCCTCTTTAATACGCTCTAGTGTGTCTGCTATTGTGAACTTTATAGATCCTGCCGGTGGCTGAGGTCCCTGGACAAGATAGACAAACAATAATAGGGTCTAACCACAACCTATTTCATGTAAGCACTTTAAATCATAATCAGACGTTAACAGATTAATACCACAAGTGAAAGATTAGATTTAGAGCTAGCTTTAAGATAGAAAATGAACACAAACCCTCACCGCGGCCGCTGGGTGCCGCGTACCCGTCGGATACATCTTAGAAAAAACTATTCTACGTGATACTTTAAACACAATCAAATATAGTTCTCTTTTGATCCGTTTGCTAACACCATTGGAACCATTTCATATAACACTGGTCACCGCTGCTATAATACACCAAACACCGGAGAGCCCGACTTACGCGCTAACGACAATGATATGCACAAACTTTGCTTGGAAACTTTTGAATTATCGGTCATTATATTGACATTAACTTCTTTTAAGTACGATTATCAATCACCATCTAAACAATGCGACTGATTGTATTTAAGTAACAAGTATTTTCAAGAACGATCAACAGATTTTCACAATTTTTTTAACCATAAATCCACGCCGTAATTTTTGTTCGGCTGTCATGTCATCCATCATCATTCATCACAGAATGGCATGGCATTCTCGAAATTGTCATTTATGGACCACGTACATTCAGTACATTGCTTCAAAAACTTTCAGAAGATCATAAATTCTACCGAGAATATCGACGTTAAATTAAAAAATAAAATATATTGATGAAGAGTTTGTTTCTTTGTTTACTTATTTGAAGTTATTTATTTAAATAATAGATCTCTTTAATGCATACATATACACAATTGAAATAATAAATAACTTAATTTTAAAAGTACCTATAAATACTTATAAAATTTATACAAAACTATGCTAACTATCTAATATATACAAAAATGAAATGGAGAAAAAGAGGGAGACTGCAACTTTAGGCATCGAAAAAATCCTTCCCCATCGATTTCTACTGGTACCGTGCCCAAAAGGCTGGCGGCATTACCACGCTGAATGGCGATGCCAATTCTTTGAGCGAGGTCATCCGTTTATCGAGGAAGATTTATTCTATAGGTGCTTATAAACTATATTATCATTAAGCTCATGTATAATAGTCAAAAGAGGATTTCATTTTCATCATGCTCATGGGAGTGGAACAGTAATTATAAATGTCAACAATTTGAAAATTTATAAATTGCGGGCATATATGACTTAAAGGGATGATGCGGGGTGTCGCAAAGTTCCTTTACGAAATACAAACACTCCTTCGAAGTACTATAGCTCCTTGGTTAACTTCACTGGCGCCTGAATCTTTGTAATGCTATTTTCTTTACTATCAAATTAGGCTATTTCTTTTCTCATGTCTATTTCAAGTCAATAAAATATCAGCAAAAGCTTTAATGAAAATAATTATCGAGACGGAGATTTGTTACGGACTTACAGAACCATAACGGATAGGTACAGCATCGCTCCGGAACCAGCTTAGTACCCTACCTGAAAATTCCATCTGTGTTGTCATTTATTAGGCAATGATTCAGTTAATGCCAGGTATCGGCAGTGCCTTCATACGGTGTGTTCGCCTCCAAAACCCAATGTAAAGGACGATCGGCGGTGTTTTCTCAGACGGGAGATAGTGCGTTCGTCTTGAAATTCCTGGGGACCACGTTAAGGTGTTTGTACAACGCAGTTGCTACTAGAACTGAAGCATTGTGTATGTATCTAAGCTTGTGAATAACTTGCGCATTTCAAAGATCTGAGATAAGAGATAGCTGATTCTATTGGTAAAGATCAATATCACTTTTGCCAGTCGCCAGGCCCCTCTTCCCCACTGGGCACTATGGGCACGTGCCCAGGGCCCCGCGATCGAATGGGGCCCCCTAGTTCCTGCCAGATTACCAAATGATAACCGATATTTAGGTATTACCGAAAAACATTAATTTTGAAAAATCTGATGATAATGACTTACTACAATACCTACGCTTATTATATTAGCTTTAGTTTGCCGCATGCGGATAGCTATACCTTGTACAACATAGCTTGAACTTTTTGACAGATGGGTCAGTGATGGGAAACAGAAAATATCTATTGGTGTAAAAAATGTGTTGGCTAAATATGTGGCTGTATGTATGTTTTAAACTATTCAAAATAAATAAATTCATTCGTCAATCAATTTTATTGCACTAGACATAAAAACATTGGGTAGGTACCATTGTTTTCAGTTTTTCTATTTAAATTTTACTTCGAAGCAATAAAAACCACTTAAGACTTTCGGAAAATGCTTGAGTCCTTAACAGGTACTCTTATGTTGTGTGTCTATTCTTATGATTATTATCAATTTTTAATATTATTAAAATAAGAAAATATTGTTCGTCGTTGCAAAGTTATATCGATTTCAGATTTGACATCCGTCAAAAAGAAAGATCAAACTAATAAATAAACAGGGTATAAGTACTCCACTCTCTCTCAAAAATGAGTTTTTCCGATATTAGTATATTTAGGTTAATTTAAATACCTATATGTAAGTATAAGAATACAATTAAAAGAAAAATTATTAAATTAAAAAAAGAAGAATTATTTGATGCGGTGTGGTTTATGTCTTTAAGAAACCTATTCGAACGTCATTCGTAATACCAAAGACAAAAAAGGGGAATTCCCGACTCCCGATCGTCGTTTGACTTGACGAACGGGAATTCCCTTCAAGTATTTGTCTGCGATGTTGTGGCGTTTGTTTTGTTTGTAGTTGTTAGTTTGTTACTGACTGTGCTTGAGCTCTGACAAAAAAATAGTATTGTTTGATTAAATCGTCGTTTGTCTGTTTTGTGTTAGCGAATATTTTCGTTATAAAATTAATTAAATACTGAATTATAATATAAAATGTCGAAACGGTCATATCCTAGTGGATCTGAAAAAAGGAAAAAAGCTCTACATCAGAAAGAAGTAATTGAAAAGTTACCAAAATTAACATCATATTTTACTACTACTACTGGAGAAACTTCTGTAAGTAGCAATCAACTCATAAATGTTCCACATGATGACTCAGCTCAATTACAAATTGCGGGAATTTCTAAACCTTCATGTTCCAATTTTGAAAAAGAGATTGAATCAGAAAGCGACTATTCCTACGACGAAAGTGCAACGACTTCAGTAACTTCACTAAAACCGACAACTCCAACTGTGTCAATTGAACAGCAGTTTTCCAACACAGAAGAATTAATATCGCACGATCCCGCCGATTATTTTCACGAAAAGTTTGTTGAAATAAATCGCGAAATTTTAATTCGTAAGGGACCAGTATATTTTCAAAATAAAGATTCTGACTTTTCCGAGGCATCCAGAACCTACAAAGATGGTAATAAATTAGTGACGAGATATTTCAACAAAGCATTATTTATTCGCAAATTAAAGAACAATGAAAGCGTCGAAAGAAAATGGTTGCTGTATTCGCCTTCCAAATGCTCTGTATTTTGTTTTTCATGCTGCTTATTTAACCCAACTGATGTTAATCTTTGCTCTCGGAATGGATGTAATGATTGGAAGCATATTAATCACATAATTTTAACACATGAAAATAGCCCAGCGCATAAGCAATCTATGATGACTTATCTGGCACGAAGTAAAGCGGTTGGTAGAGTAGATATAGAGTTATTATCTCAACATCAAAAGGAAGTGGATTACTGGAGAAACGTACTTAAACGGATTGTAGCTGTTGTAAAATTTTTGGCATCGAGAGGGCTTCCATTTCGCGGCGACAATGAAATCCTAGGATCTCCAAACAATGGAAATTATTTGGGTTGTGTGGAATTATTGAGTGAATTTGATCCATTTCTTACTAAACTTAAACACTTAAAAAAATTTGGGAATCCTGGAAAGGGTAACATTTCTTATTTATCAGCAAATATCTGTAATGAGTTTATTGAAGTAATGGGAAAACAGGTTCTAAAAAAAATTATAAATGAAGTTAAATCAGCAAAATATTTTTCCATAAGCGTTGACAGTACGCCCGATCTGTCTCATATTGACCAGCTAACTTGCATCATTCGATACGTAAAAGACTGTGTTCCTGTTGAAAGGTTTTTGAAATTTATACCTATTAAAGAGCATAAATCTAAGTATTTAGCGGAGACCATCTTAAATTTTTTAGAGATACATGATATTCCCATAAAAGATTGCAGAGGACAAAGCTACGACAATGCTTCAAATATGTCGGGAAAGTATAGTGGTCTACAAACAAGAATCAAGGAAAAATGTGAATTTGCCACCTTTATACCATGTGCAGGACATTCACTAAACTTGGTAGGTGTCCATGCTGCTGGGTGTGTACCGGATGCATCACAGTTTTTTGAAATAGTTCAGAAAGTGTACAACTTTTTTTCGGGCTCTACCCACAGATGGAATATATTAACAGAACATTTAGGTTCAAAAAAAGTTGTTAAGAGTCTTTCACAAACCAGATGGTCAGCCCGAGCTGATGCAGTAAGTGCTTTGCATGGGGGTTATAAAAGAATATTAGAAGCTTTAATCACCATCGCAAACGATACTGAAAAGGCACGAGAAACAAGAGACGAAGCCCTTAGTCTGTCTATAAAAATGGGAAATCTAGAATTTATTATACTGACGGAAATCTGGAGCACCATATTGGAAAGAATAGACAAAACAAGTAATTATCTTCAGAAAGAAACAATAACACTGGACGTTGCAACCAATTTGTTGACTTCACTTTATGATTTTATTACTAACTTCAGGGATAAATTTGATAACTTCGAATCATCTGCCAAAGAAAATAACCCAGAATCTGACTACAAAGATCTATCTCAAAGAACAAGACGTAGAAACTCACGGCTGATTTTTTTTTGATGGCTCTGCGCCATCAGTCCAATTGAATGGAAAAGAGCGATTCAACGTAGAAACCTTTCTCCCAATAATCGATACCTTGAGTGTTCATCTAAAACAGCGACAAAGTTCATATGAGACCGTCAGTCAACGTTTTAGTTTATTTTTTCACTTAAAAACTCTGAATTCCGAAGAGATACGACAAGGATGCAAAGAATTTTCTCAAATCTATCACGAAGATGTAAATGAAAAAGAGTTAGAAATAGAATGTCAACATTTAAAAGAATACTTAAAAATGTTCAGAGTGAAAATGAAGCATCTAACAGTGTACAGGAAGTATATAATCTATTAAAGCAAAACAAAATTGAAGACACATTTCCTAACGTAGAAATTGCATTGAGAATATTTTTAAGTATGATGGTAAATAACTGCAGCGGAGAACGCTCCTTCTCCAAATTGAAACGAATAAAAAATGAATTAAGAAGTACAATGCTTCAAGAGATTAACTAGTTTGTCGCTGATGTCCATAGAATGTGATATTCTCAATACCATAGATTTTGAAGATGTGATTAACGATTTTGCTCATCTTAAATCTAGAAGGGTACCTTTGCAATCAACATAGAATTAATCTAAGGATTTTATGTTAAGCGAGTTACTTTTGTAGATTATTTTTTATATTTCCTATTTTTTTATAGTTAGTAACTAAATAAAAATAAATTTAGAACCTTGTTTGTCTTTCTTTATCTATTGTAACTAAATAGTGTTTTCTCAAGGTCCTAGGGGCCCCATGATCCTAATGTGCCCAGGGCCTCAAATAGTTTAAAGACGGCCCTGCCAGTCGCACTACCAGGCTCTCAAGAGAGGGACAGTGCTCCTCGCGATACGGGGTGTCATAGCAGGTATGCTACGAGTGAAGTCGGGGCAGGTCGGCCAGTGCATTATATACCTACTTATACTAGTTCAAGAAATGTGTGAACGGGATTCCCTTTCTGAGGACCACTTCAGAGCACACACCTCTGAGCAGCCTTGCGTCCTCGCTTGTATCACAGGAACGTACACAGATGTTGGCACCTTCCTGATCCGAACATGTGGTCCCCGAAACTCCCTCTCCTGGAGATCACCTTCATTAGCCAGTACGACAGACTCCCACGTCACCATCCTAGCTGGCTTCATGGCTCGTACCGCCGATAACACGGCGCGCTATTCCATCGGTCGTCCTAATCGCTCCTTTCACTCCATCACTAATATTTTTACCACCACCATCAATTTGAGCACTAGAATCCCATCGTCAGTCGAGTAAGAGGTTCAAAAATTTTATTTGGAGCTTGAAGCTAATTGATATGCCTACCAATAAAATGAAAAATGAAAATGAAAATGAAAACGTTTATTCAAATTTAAAACAGTATCTTATTACTCCAAGACATCTGCCAAACTGCACAGCAGTTTGTTGGCAGGTGCAACTCCCGTAAAATACTCGTTTTTGTTCTTTCATACCTACGTAACTAATAACATAAAAAAACAAACTCGCACATCTATCACACAGTTTATATAGTTATATACCTATAAGATATAGACACACTTTCCAAATTTTTTATTTTATTTTTTACATGTAATAGATAGGGCACGCCATACCCACAACTTGTGCGCATCCACACCGCAGCCTGCCCACCAAGCGCAACAATAGCAGTCTCAAACAGATAACTACGAAACTCAAAATGTGATGTTATGTGGAACATAGAATCAGTTTTATGCATAGCCCCTTCGAGTCCCAGCTGCCTGATCCTCTACACTACTTGAACCACCGGTCATGGCCTTCATGGTTGCTTCGTGGTGGTAGCACCACACGCCCTCAGGAGGATATCATTCATATAACACATGACGGTGTCACCATCTGTGAGCTCATTACGAAGGTTGGTCACAGTTGGGTAGATGATATGTCTCTCCGTCAGATACACCCTGACTATTAGTCGAAGGTAGAAAGGCACTTCTAGAAACACCGGACACCGCTAACATTATCTCACCCTACGCAACCGCATCCTTTACCGAAGCCCTCAGGCGCGTAATGGCGTCTAGGGTGGAGCGGTGCTCCATGAGGTGCTTTATTAAAACTCTTTCAAAGAGTTTGCATTCCTCGTTAAGGCGGTAGGTAGCTTAAGCTACATTATTTTTTACTGGCATACCTTGACCCGGTGTGTACGCAGCAGGAAAATAATGTCTGTGTTAAATAAGCTTTATTATTAATTCAATTTCATTTTTCATTCGTAAAGACAAAGAAGACATTCATTGATTAAAAGACTTGTAGTCAAAAAATATGCTCTTTTAAAAAAATGCAAACAAGTTGTTATGACTTTGTCTATGGTTATTTTTTAAATGGCAGAATTGGCAGATCGTCGTCGCGCTGCAGCTGTTTGATCAGCTATCCTATAAGATATCAGTGTCGAAGTGTTTTGAAAAACTGATTGGTTGCTTTGTCTAAACGTGAATAAGTGCATTTTCAATGATTATATTCAGAAGGAAGTGCTGTTCCTGAAGTGAATTCTGTTTTTTGTGAGTTATTTCTTACGAAGCAAAGAGAACCATCATGGATTTCAAAACAGTCGTTTTCAATGCTGCCCGAGATGGAAATCTTACGCGGCTGAAAGTAAGTATTTAATAAATATGTTTATTAATTTATTGCCACTGATTATCATCAGATTGATATACTCAATTCTGATATCATAATAATTACGTTGGAATCTTTAATGTGCTTGAATTTTATGTTCCTAACTGTAGAAATTACAGTTACTTACCTAGTTCCACGTCTATAAATTTATCGAATTGTTACAACGTGATTTCTGATCAAATAATAGTTTATTTATAAAATTGTCCCATTTCTTTTTGGCGTAGATACATTTATTTCCATTTTATCTAATCGCTAATTGCGCCGGAAAATGTAATCCCTATGGAGCTATGTATATAATATTTGCAAACGATAAATACAAATATATTGACACCTGAAAATAGAACTGAAATGTGCAATTTATCAGCTAAATAGTTAAATTCTGTGTACATCTGTTTGTTGAAAAATATACTTATTGGAAAACCATTTGAAAATAATAATATCAAATGGTATTATTGGTAATCTCATAGTTAGTACTATCTGTTAACTGTTCACCAATCGTGCTAGATTGGTGAACAGTAAACAATAATTAAATGTACACGATTATTACTTATAGGTTATTTTTTTGTGTTATCGTTAAATAAAAATTAAATCAAATCATAAACATTGATGTGCAAATGCTTAATAATTTATTTTTGTACATATATTTATATGCATTACTATTGTCATGTTTGTTGTCCCAGAAGTCAAATATTGGTGAAATATTCTCATTTTACCAATCTATGGTTTTTGCTCCATATTGTAATAATTGATTACAATAAGAAAATAAAAACAAATTAGATTAGTTTATGTTTGAATTCAGATTCTAATTAGATAAATACATAATAAATAATGAGATACACACTATATTCACACCTGAACATTCTTGAATTCTGAATATTTATATGAATTCCTATAGTCATGCTTGTTGTTCCATAAGTCAGATATTGGTGAAATATCCTATGTTGTATTTTATCAATCTATGTATTTTGCTCCGTATTATAATAATTGATTACAATTAGAAAATAGTTTATGTTTGAATTGAGATTCTAATTAGATAAATATATACATAATGAGACACACTATATTACCACCTGAAAATTCTTGAAGTGGTAAACAGAAGTGTATTGACAACTATATTATGCCAACTGTTTTTTTTGTGAAATGTGGGAACTTTCATCATAGGTTGTATGTTTACTGTTGGAGATAAGTCACTACCAAATTAGAGTAGTTAACCTCATGACAAAATTCACACAATAAATGATCTTCTGGAATCCTGTAACTGAACTAGATGTGTGGACTCTTTGTTTCCTGAATAAAGCAAAATATATGTATTTTATATTATATATTTCAAACCCTGACATCATTCTATGAATTTTTTTTTTTTTTTTAAATTGAAATATTTTATATGAAGGGACTGCCATATGACTAGATATTTCTCATTAGGATTTTATTATTTAAATTTTAACACAAACTTTCAAATTTAAATTTAAAGCTATTAATCACTTACATTTCCAAATCAACATTCAAGACTAGACGTGAACTTGCAACCAGTCCCTTATGAAAGGAATGCTCTGATCAACTTGAACTCAGAGCTACTTTGACACATCTTGGATATTTGTTATTCACATATACATTTGTTTTGAGGCAATAGTAGGTGACAAAGTCATATAATAAGGTTGCCTGACAGTGTTGGTGGCGTGGCGGTAGTGAACGCGGCAGTAGGCGCGGATTCGATCCCCGCTCAGTGCAAATATTTGGATGCATGAATATAGGTATTTGCAATGGTCTGGCCTAGGCCTCAGAGAACTTGTAAAGCCATTGATCCTGGTTGCTATACAAACATCTATGGAAGTTTTTTCAGGTAGTAGCCCTGATATCTCTAACAACTGGTCTGGACTCAGTTCTTAGATATCTCCTTTGAGTTGTGGAGGTCAGATGGCAGTCACATGTTCCTGCTGGGACCAACTCATTTCATTTCCAATTTTGTCTCTCGAGTTCTCGAACATTCTCAAAGTCTACTCATGACAGTGTTAAAGAATGCTTAGACGATACAAACACCTGGTGATATAACAATATACACTTTATAGTAACCGCTACAATAACTGGAACCAACTCACTTCATTTCCAATTTAATCTCGAATTCTCGAACATTCTGATAGTCATGACAATATGGAAGAATGTTTAGACAGTACAAACACCTGGCGATATAACTGGAACCAACTCAGCAAAGGCCTTCGGACGGGTCTGACACAGAGGTCTTCTTACGAAGTTGCCATACTATGGACTCCCCGAGGGACTATGCGAATGGATCACCAACTTTTTATCCAACAGAAGTATCCAAGCCGTCGTCGACGGCAGCTGCTCAGACTGCATGGACATAAAGGCTGATGTCTCACAAGGCTCCATGTTGTCTCCGACCCTGTTTCTGCAATTAATGACATGCTGTCTGATGGCTCCATTTATTGTTATGCGGACGACAGTACCGGTGATACGTATTACACGGGCCATACAAATATCCCTCAGTCCAAGGTGGAGGAGAGTCGCGAACACTTGTGTCCGAAATCGAGACTACTGTCTCAGGAGTATCCGATTGGGGACGACTAAACCAAGTCCAATTCAGACCCACTAAGACACAACTATGTGTATTCACCGCTAAGAAAACCCCATTTATTGTAGCGCCGCAATTCTTGGGCACACCGCTTACCATTTCCTCGACTATCGGGATCCTAGGTGTCGATATCTCCAACGATATCCAGTACCGCAGTCATTTAGAGGACAAGGTTAACTTGGCATCAAAGAACCTTGGAGTGCTCAACAGACGAAGCAGTACTTCACTGCGGGGCAGCGACTCCTTCTTTATAAGGCACAGGTCTGGCCCCACATGGAGTACTGCTGTCATTTTTTTACTGGAGCGCCTGCATACCTGCCTGACCCCTTCGACTCGGTGCAAAGACGGGCATTGAGGCTGGTCGGCAATCCCATACTCTCAAGCGATATGGAATCTCTTAACTTTAGGAGGGACTTTGCTTCGCAATATGTGTTCTACCGCCTATACAATGGTTTGTGCTCTGATAAATTGTTTGACATAATGCCCACAGCAACATTCTATCATCGCATCGCTCGCCATAGACAGGGAATTCATCCTCACACATTGCGACCTGAGAAGGTGCGCACTGTGCGGTATGAAAGAAACTTCATCCCACGCACACTCAAGTTGTCGAATGACCTCCCTGCTGCGGTTTTCCCAAGCACTTACAATATGGGGTCCTTCAAGAGAGGCATCAGAAGGTTTCTTCGTGGTCGGCAGCGCGAGTGTAACGCCCTTGGTGTTGCACACGTCGATAGACCACGGTAACCACGATAATTTCGAATATTCTGATAGTCTACTCATGACAATATAAAATAATGTTTAGACAGTACAAACACCTGGTGATATAACAATATACACTCTTGTAATAATCACTGCAGTAACTGGAACCAACTCACTTCATTTCCAATTTTGTTTGTCGAGTCCTCGAACGGTCTGATAATCTACTCATAACAATATAAAAGAATGTTTAGACAGTACAAACACCTGGCGATATAACAATATACAGTCTTGTAGTAATCACTGCAATAACTGGAACCAACTCATTTAAATTTCAATTTTGTCTCTCGAGTTCTCGAATATTCTGATTGTCTACTCATGACAATATAAAATAATGTTTAGACTGTACAAACACCTGGTGATATGACAATTTACACTCACTGCAATTACTGGAACCAACTCACTTCATTTAGAATTTTTCTCGAATAATTTGATGGTCTACTCATGACAATATAAAAGCATGTTTAGACTGTACAAATATCTTACTCTATTTTAACGGAAATAACGTTGGTATTGTTTAGACTCATAGAAATACATACGTGTACACGCTACTCAGGCATTGTAAGTGCTCTTTAGAATATTACACCAACAATATTGTTGGCAACTCCTAAGTCTTCCCGTGTTTGAATCGAGTTAGTAAAACTTACCTACATCTGAAGTGTCCAAACTGTTGTAATTACAAACTGATTATAGCATATAACAATAACTATTGTTTATATAACTAGTTTTTGCCGGCAGCTCTGCCCGCATGGATGTTGGTTTTTTTTTCTACAACTCAAGTGGCAGACAAGCACATGGCCCGCCTGATGGAAAGCGGTTACCGTGACCTATGAACGTGTGTAAAACCAGCGAAGTCACGAGTTATCGCGAGTTTTGTCTTATCTCCAGTTGTAATCAACCGATTGGCGATCAAACAAACGTAAGTGATTAAGTCTGACCAAAATCTTTCAAAAATTAAAACAGCATCAAAACCCTTTCAGTAGTTTTGCGCTCATCGCCAACAAACACACAAGATCGATGAAGATTTTAAAAAAAAATATCGGTTCAGGCGGCATTCATCTTTACCTTACAGGGGGGTTAAACCTAGCGGTTTGGAGACTCTTTTCTTTGCCGCACCACCAAGACCTGGAATTCATTACCAGCTTATGTGTTTCCTTCTTCCTACAGTCCCGGGTCCTTTAAGCGGGGCTTGAAAAAGCATATAATGAGGCCGTCAAGTTGAGTGTCCCCATTGTTACATGGTATGTGTAAGTAATGGTGACCCTCTTTTCTGAGACTTTGCCTTCTTCTAATTGACGTGTTCTATATATATAAAAATAAAAAAAAAGATTCAATTTTGTCTATAGCGTAATCGATTTGAATAGTTAGCATACTAAATGCTTTAAAATTTCATTAAACAGACAAGAATTCCAAACAAATATTCTTTTCTTCAGTGTCGTTAATATAAAATAACAAGTATTTTATTTCAATATCTCCAATGTACAGACGCAGACGCCCACTTTACAATTAATTATTGTTTAAACAACAAATTCTGTATCAGCTAACGTATAGTATGTAAGCATCTATTAACATCGATTTATTACAAAACCTTTGTAGTTTTGATGCTTTTTCCAGCTAGTAGCTATGGGTCGGCGTGACCGTGACACAATTATATGCTTATATCCAATGTTAACGGTATCAGTGTACGAACAAAAAGTTATCTAAAATGTAGTGCCGTCAAGAAACATAGTTGTCAAGTTTCGATTTAAAAAAATCACAAAGTTACTTACAAAAATAAAACTTGGGCGTCCGAGTTTTCTGTATTTATAGTGATAAGAATTGTTTTTCTTTTCAAGAATTATGTTGATATAAAACTGTGTATTGTAATATAGTGTTATCATTGTTATCAAATAATTAATTTTAATTGTATATTTCGTTTAAACTAATGCAAACCGACAAAAAATGATCACCCGTCTTATCGAAACAACATTACTTATGCAATTTTAAACTATGACGTGAATTCTTGAATTACAAACAAACGACCGCGCCTTAATGTTGGCGTCAAGAAGTATTTTCTGCAGTTGCAAAAACTGTTGGAATTATTCTTCCAAGACTACTTTTTTCGTTTACACCACAGTGTGAATTACAACTCTTGTATTGCAAACGTTCATTGGTCATGCAACCGCTTACCATTAGTTATATCTATGCTTACTTATGAACAATTAAATTAGCGCGAAAACTTCATCATTTATCCGACCAGAAAACAGATTATAATTCTAGCCTCTTTTTATATAAGGTATTTCCAGTAGGACACAACGGTATTTCCGTCCAATTGAGCAGTCTGACTGGCGAGGTGCCTCCGCCCTACAGAATACCGCGGCCATAATAACTTCGTGTTGTGTTCCTAGCGGTGAGTAGGGTAGCCAGAGCTCACTGGAGAGTTGGTGCTGACTGTGGGAAGACTAAAAGGCTTGTCCTGCAGCTTGACGGACTCATTAGATGATTGTTCATGATCAGCTTAAAAGACCCGCCTTTTCGAAAGAAGGAAACATGTGTATTATAAAGAACTAATATAGTATGATAAAGTGTATTTTTAGGGCCATTTCAGAACATCATCAATACGTAAGTTGTAATACTTGTTTAAAAATATCTGCGTCAGAGCGCCCACTTCAATTAGCACCAAAAGCCATAAAAAAATGTCAGCGTCATGACACCTATTTTCCCAGATGAGTATGGCTAAAAATAAAAAAAATAACATTGACATTTGCTATATTTATTCTACGTCATTTTAGAACGTGTGTTCGTGTCGTGTCTTTCTCCAGCCTGGTACTCACATCGGGATAACAGATTGCTCTTTTCTATCTATCTTCACGAGTTTCCTCTACCTTCTTAAATTTTTACGAATACGTCTCACGTACTTTAGTTACCAGGGGGGGCCTATCATGAAACATTCGAAACTTAGGGCTCGCACAAAACATGAACGAAAGACAGCAGACAGTATCATTAAATCACTTCGATTTACTTGCAGTAACTTAAGCCGAACCAAAATTACATTATTCTGTCTTAGGATTTAATTTCAGCATAAATGAGTTCCATGGAACCAAATGACGAAGTCAATTGGAACTTCTTGAATGACCTAGCTAGAGCATAGTCGAAAGACCAATCATCAAGGTTACATGCCCAGGGATCAAACTTAAACGCTTTCACAGCTTTTAAAGATGAAAAATGTTATGACAGGCATGGTAAGTATTAGGTCACTAGATCTTTGGTATTTACTTAATGACCAAAGATCGTAATGATAAATTCTATACGAAAAAATGCGTCATGGCGATTCAATCTTACCGTTTTTACGCACGATGAAACTATAATAAATTTCATTGGTGCAAATTACAGCACGAAACTCTTTACACGTGTAGTTGTAGCACCCTTTTTTTACGTGCGCAAAATCCCCACGGATCCCACCCACCGGAGTCGGTGGAAGAGGTTATGTCGGACTCGAACCGACTAAAACGCATGCCGCCTGTGGGTCCCTTTGGTTGCCGAAAGTGAGGTTGACAGGCATATCCCTCGCACCCCGGCCGAGTTGTAGGACCCTGGTAATCATTTATTTGCCTAGCTATCAATAAATGATAAATTATTTTTCTGTCATATTCAACACGTTATACCCGTATTTATTTGAACTTTCTGCACGAATAATCCTTCTATTATATATAAGTCCTATCTGCATGTAACATATGTAACAGCCTGCTAGTATAGCATCTTTTTTTTAGAACTAAGGTCTCTGCCCATCTCCCTGAAATATAAGTTAAACTAGTTGAAGCCATATTATTATTATTATATATTATAGAATAGGACATATTATTATTATTTATCTAGCTTCTACACGATATACTTTCGAATAAATTTTACTTCCAGTGCTTTTCAATAGTTATTGATTTGAAACTCAAATGAAATATTCAGTAAGTAATTATCAAAACGAATAACGGTAATTCCACCTAGGTACTGACATACCGCGTACAGCCTGAATATTTTCCGAATACCGATACAAACGAATATAAATGGAACGATACACACGAATGAAAATGGAACGATAGCGAAGAATGAAAATAGAACGATACATTTGAATAACAAGTATGGCCGTTAAATTTCCTGGCAACAATTTCTGAAGCTTACGCTCTTTTTTTATTGCAATTAAGTAGGTATATCATAAAAGGTTTCCATTAAATTATATAAAAAATATTTGAATTTAGTATTCTATATATTCGAATCAATTATTGTAACATGTATTATGTACGTTTGGTAGGAGGTAGGACATGACGGTATCTCCCGTCCAAAATTGAGCAGTCCGTCTGGGTAAGTACCTCCGCCCTACAGAATACCCCGGCTATAATAACCTTGTGTTGTGTTCCCGGCGGTGAGTAGGGTAGCCAGAGCTTACTGGAGGGGTTTTGTGCTGTCAGTGGGAAGACCAAAGGCTTAAATTGACCCCGCTGACTGGTGGGGGCGTGAAATGTTGGCGCGGTGGTCAGGGAGACCCGGTGAAACGGTTATCCGCTGGCCGCCCGCAGGCTGTACGGTTCCCGAACCTGGGGATTACTTAATCTCCGCCCCAGGAGGCTGAACCAGCAGCCTGTGTAAAGTTCCCGGTGCTGTAGTCGTGCCGGAGTGGACTCGGCTTCAGTATCTGGGAGGGGACCGGGGGCCCTTCCGCCCACCGCGCCAGCCAGTCACACAACCCCAACTTGTCTGTGAGGGTGGGACGCCTTGCTTTGTCTTCTACACTGGAGGCACAGAATCTCTTCTTACCTTCTCCCCCCCCCTCCCCCCCAACTCAAACATGAAATTTAAAAAAGGTAAGAGTAACGTTACCACAGCGGCTCCATCATCCACAGTTAATGTGGATTTCTGCAACATCAGGGGCCTACACTCCAACCTTAACGCGGTCCATCTCCACTTAGAGACCGCGCAGCCTACCTTGCTTTTTCTGACGGAGACGCAAATATCATGCCCGGCCGATACAGCCTACCTAATGTACCCTGGGTACGAACTCGGGCACAACTTTATGAGTCGCGCCGGGGTATGCTTGTACGTCCGGGATGATATTTGCTGCCGCCGTCTCCATGGTCTTGAGGACAGAGACCTGTCAACTATATGGGTACGTATAGATCACGGTGGCCACACCCGTATCTATGCGTGCCTATACAGGTCTCATAGCGGTGACCTGGGCACGGCTCAACTGTTTCAGCATCTGCAACGGTCGGCGGACAGCGTAATTGAGCAGTACCCCACTGCGGATTTAGTATTCTTGGGGGACTTCAACGCTCACCACGTGGAGTGGCTGGGGTCTCCCAGGACTGATTTCGCGGGAAGGGCTGCTCACGACTTTGCCCTGACCTATGGGCTCTCTCAACTGGTACATTCTATCACTAGAACACCAGAAATTGAGACCCACAGAAGCTCTATACTGGACCTTCTGCTGACTACGCGCCCGAAAGAATATTCCATAAGGGTGGAAGCACCTCTTGGTAATTCGGACCACAGCCTCGTCTGGGCGTAAGTGACACTCGCGCGGCCTGAACCACCGCGGTCACCTCAGTGGCGACACGTGTGGCACTACAAGTCGGCAGACTGGGACGGACTGCGAGAATTCTTCGCATCGTACCCGTGGAGGCAGCTTTGCTTCACTTCTGATGATCCTAGCTCCTGTGCAACAGCAGTCGCTGACGCGATTCTAGTGAGTATGGAATGCTACATCCCTAACCGCTGGGTCGCGACAGGAGCGAACAAACGCCCATGGTTTAATAGGCCTTGCAGGGAAGCTAGAGACCGCAAGCAATCTGCATACAAGGCTTGTACCACGGCTCTTGCCAATAAGGATCCGAACATCGCTGAAGTGAAGCGGAAGTTGAATGCTGCTTCGAGGTCCAGTAAAAAGGCAACGTCTAGGGCAAAGTTTGAGTTCATCGGCAGAATTGGCGAACGGCTTGCGCGCTACCCATCTGGCAGTCGCGCATTTTGGTCGCTCGCCAAAGCTGCCGAGGGAAACTTCTACCAGTCTTGCCTTCCGCCGCTGCAAAAATCCGACGGTAGTCTGGCCCATGGCGCTAAGGAGAAGGCCGATCTTTTGGGTAATCTCTTTGCGTCAAACTCGACTATGAACGACAGGAACGCCGAACCACCCATCATCCCCAGCTGTGGTGCTTCCATGACCGAAGTTAAAATCACGCAACGGGTGGTCCGGCGCGAGCTTAAGTCCCTAGATGTCCGGAAGTCGAGTGGGCCGGACGGTATACCGGCGATGGTGCTTAAGCACTGTGCCCCCGAGCTGTGCCCTGTACTTACACGCCTTTTCGCACTCTCATACTCCGCGCGGCAGGTCCCAGCCTCGTGGAAGACCGCATTCGTGCACCCTGTACCTAAGAAAGGTGACAGGACAGATCCGACCAATTACAGGCCTATCGCTATAACCTCCCTACTCTCGAAGGTTATGGAGCGTGTCATTAATACACAGCTCCTGAGATACCTTGAAGGAAACGATCTACTGAGCGACCGACAGTACGGCTTTCGCCACCGTCGCTCAACCGGTGACCTTCTTGTGTATTTCACAAACCGGTGGTCGCAAGCCATCGAGAGTCGGGGTGAGGCACTAGCGGTCAGCCTCGATATAGCGAAGGCCTTCGATCGGGTCTGGCACAAAGGTCTTCTTGCGAAGTTGCCGTACTATGGACTCCCCGAGGGACTTTGCGAATGGATCGCCAGCTTTTTGTCCAACAGAAGCATCCAAGCCGTCGTCGACAGCAGCTGCTCGGACCGCATGAACATAAACGCTGGTGTCCCACAAGGCTCCGTGTTGTCTCCGACGCTGTTTCTGCTGCATATCAATGACATGCTGTCTGATGGCTCCATTCATTGTTATGCGGACGACAGTACCGGGGACACGTGTTACACGGGCCGTGCAAATATCCCTCAGTCCGAGGTGGAGAAGAGTCGCGAACAACTTGTGTCTAAAATCGAGACTACTCTCTCTGGAGTATCCGATTGGGGACGACTAAACCTAGTCCAATTCAACCCCACTAAGACACAAGTATATGTATTCACAGTATATGTATTGGACCCACAGTTGGCGGAACGTAATACACATGTACATGGGTTTCAAATTCGCATCCCTTACATCAATGGTACGGATCTGAAAATTGCAGCCCGGCGACTTAAATCGGCATCAGCTTATGGGCCAGACAATGTACCTCCTTTTATGGTTAAGGATTGTCTACCAGCACTCGAAGAACCTCTTCTTTACCTATATAATCTCGCCATGCAAAGTAGTTCCTATCCTTATGCTTGGAAAGTATCACGGGTTACGCCGGTACCCAAAAATGGGTCGTCGACAGATATTACCAATTTTAGACCCATTGCAATATTATCGGTATTTAGTAAATTATTTGAAGCTATCATCAACCGGCATATAACATTTCAGATCCGTACTCTATTGAATAATTCACAACACGGTTTCCGCCCTGCGCGATCTACCATAACGAATCATATTAACTTTGTAGACTACTTGAAAACTAATGTAACATCAGGCTGTCAAGTTGATGCGGCATATTTTGATTTTGAGAAGGCGTTTGATCGCGTGGATAATGATATCCTTTTGACTAAGCTGTCTTCTATAGGATTCGATAAGCAACTCATGAGATTTATGGCTGATTATCTTGGAGACAGAAGACAGTATGTCAAGCTGCGAAACCATAGATCACACGACTATTACACGAGGTCTGGGGTAAGTCAGGGTAGTACCCTAGGACCGACCTTGTTTCTTATCATGATAAATGACCTGCCTGCTGTCCTGACCCGATCAGAGTGCCTGATGTTCGCAGACGACCTTAGGTTGTTTGCATCGGTTAGGGAAATTGATGACTGCAAGGCTTTGCAACGGGACATTGACGCGGTTGCAGAATGGAGTGTAACAAATAAACTGGCATTGAATATCTCGAAATGCAAATTGATTACCTTCACTCGATCACGTTCTCCAATAACAGTGTCCTATATGTTGGGTGGGACGCAGCTTGAGCGTGTTGCATCCATACGAGATCTTGGCCTGATATTTGATGCAAAATTGAACTTCCATGAACACATGAGAATTATATGTAAAGCAGCAAACAGATCTCTGGGGTTCATAATAAGGACAGCATCTCAATTCAATAACGTAATTGCAGTAAAGCTGCTATACAACTCATATGTGAGAAGCAAGTTGGAGTACAACGTTATTGTCTGGAACCCCTACGAAACCACTTATGCCTTAATGATCGAGAGAATACAACGCAAGTTCGCCCGGTATCTCTACAAGCGCTCATACGGATATTATCCTTTCATGTATCCCTCCCTGTTTGTCACAGGGATGATAGGTCTAGAAACTCTAGAGCTGAGACGTAATTGTTTACATGTGATACATTATTACCTATTACTAAATAATAAGGTAGATAACCCATACGTCTTAGCATCCATTAATTTCTTTGTCCCAAATAGTTATGTGCGTGCCACCGGGCGTAGACAGCATCGTCTTTTCGTAACGCCACCGACATGGCGCCTGCCTCAGGCCACCACTTGCCCCACCGCAAGGGCTGTGGAATTAATAAATGGTCTACTGCAATCTAACCCTGATGTCGATGTATTCTCCGACAATATACATCAAATGATGAGACACGTCTTAACGTACCTGAATGCACCCTCATGAGATGTGCATCATAAATGGCAAATCAGTAGTGGCTTAGCAATTGTATTATTATTCATATTTTATTACTTGCATGTACCTAGTAGCTTAAGTTAGTTAGTAAGTAGTATAACATTATAAGCGCTTTGGTGTTACACTGTTAGCTTGTATTGTTTGTAAATAATAAATAAATAAATAAATAAATAAAATAAATAAATTCACCGCTAAAAAAACCCCATTCGTTGTGGCGCCGCAATTCCTGGGCACACCGCTTACCATCTCCTCGAGTATCGGGATCTTGCCTCACTGTGTGTGTTCTACCGCCTATACAATGGTTTGTGCTCAGATGAATTGTTTGACATGATGCCCGTAGCTACATTCTATCATCGCACCTCTCGCCATAGGCAGGGAATTCATCCCCACACATTGCGACCTGAGCCGGTGCGCACTGTGCGGTATGAAAGAAACTTCATCCCACGCACACTCAAGCTGTGGAATGATCTCCCTGCTGCGGTTTTCCCAAGCGCCTACAATATGGGGTTCTTCAAGAGGGGCATCAGAAGGTTTCTTCATGGTCGGCAGCACGAGTGTGACACCCCTGGTGTTGCATACGTCCATAGGCCACGGTAACCGATTCCCATCAGGTGGGCCGTGTGCTTGTCTGCCAACTTAGTGGTATAAAAAAAAAAAAAAGTAATTGTTTCCTGAAGATATGTTTAAGTACTTACTAACTGGGTACTACTTGCTTAAGGTAGGTAGGTACTTCGATAAAAACAAATGTATAAAAAGTTTAAAAGAGGAAGCTTATAATACAAATACTTAATCATACAAGTACAACTAATTAATAACTGACGAATATTATATTACCGGCTAAGTGTGAGTCGTACTTGAAACACCAAAGGTTTCGTGGCACGACACTCGACGTATTAATTTCATTTATTTTTTTTATTTTTACATTTACACTACAAATAGACTGTACCTACTCGTTTTCTACCGTAGCGGTAAACTTAAAAATTCTCATTCCGTCTACTCCAGTGGTTAGTTGTACAACCATTAATTTTGGTCTTGGGTAGTAATTTTGTATCATCCACTTTTGCTGAACTTCTTATGTCCCAGAAAATGAACGTAAAAAAGCGGTAACACATGCGTTGGTTCTTATTTCATCGTTCTTATTTATTTTTAATCATCCACCCAATCTTTAATAGTAAATAATATGACTATTCAATATTATGACGTCACAATAAATTATTTCTTACAAGTTTCCTTATAGCTTACCGTTTTGACGTTTAGTAAAAAGTAGCTAATTTGACTAGTAGGTCAAATACCCAATTGAATTTGCATTGTTGAATAGCTCAAGGCAAATACAAATAAATGTCTTTATGTCATAGGTCGTTACCTACCTACATCGTTATAGGTCACTGCACAAAGAGCACTTATGAACGTAATTGCGATTTCCGCGTGGCTCCCGACAACTTGCGCGTGGTATTTGACGCAGTTGCAATATGAAAACTTCATCTCTTCTCGTGAGTATGTTGTACAAGCACTCAATGTAGACCACACTAGTAAACTTGGTACAGGGGTTGATGATAGTTTTTAATGAAACATAGGGCTACTTTTCATCCTCTTATGGGGTACAGAATACGGTCGAGGAGTCGAGATTATTTTCGAATCGGTTATTTTCAAAAATAATTATGGTAGGTACTTGTGTTTGACCGGTGGGCGAACTCTAGTACTCATAATTCGGCAAACACAGCTGCCTTGCCAAAATAATGGCTTCCATATTGAGCGATGTTAATCTTGTTATGTTACTGAGTATTAGAACCATTTGTTAAACGCGTAATGAGTTTGCGTCGACTTCCTACATTATCTGAACATGGAAGTGAAACCACTTCCTTTACATAACAAAATGTAAAAGAGACTTTCCACATAGATTGGTAAAGTATTTGCATAGAATAAGTACTAAATTCTAGATTTTTCTTATTTTTTATGAAAGTACTTACATCCTAGTAGGTGCTTTATTCAATTTATTAGTATTCTTGTTAACATCAGCTAATCTAAATTGGGTACGTTTTGAGCGTAATAACCGGTGTAATAATAATAGTGCGTGAAGTCTGATACATATACAATACTAGTCTACAAATTCATGAAATTGCAATTACTACAAAATAATGTCAGATAAAATTTGAACCTATTTGACATTATCACGGTTCCATTGCAGCTGTCTTCCATTCTCAAACTGGGAGATAGCATCCAATCATTGAATGGAGCGAAGAGCCAGATGAAGTATGCTAACATAAAATTATGCGTAACTACATCTATAACCTTATAATTACATACATTAGCATACTTGCTGTACGGAATCCCCCTCGGGCTGCAACTAAGGTGGGTATATGACGAACTCGAACCGACTAAACAGCTTGTTGTTCACGTCTCCCTTTGTATTGGGGATACCAGGTATGCCCTAGAAAGGTTATCATTGAAGGCTGAAACTTCTGACCGGCATTGGTTGTTAATGATGGCGAATTTTTCGTTTTGTTACGGATCCCCTAACTATGGCCTGCTTTATAGTTAGTAGGTATAATATACATAAATTGAATTTTAAGTGGTGTGGTTGCCCAATTATAGTCCAATACTACGTAATTAATGATTGAGAAGGGCTATTTTCCATCCGAATCCAGTCCAGACAACGTAAAGTAGACGAAAAAAGTGACAAACTTGCGTAAATTCGCATGCAGCATGCGGGTCTTAAATACGCTATAATATTAAGACCGCCACCAATTTTCAGCTCTTTGCGAATTCATGCAAACTCAAATCTTTATTTGGTTTACAATTGCTTAATTCCACCCAATATTGGACTGCGATAGGTTTCATTGAATGACAATTACTTAAGACAGTATGCAAAGTTGAAATATTGTTATTGGTATCCACATATTTGCCTGTCTGCTTGTTTTCGCGTCAGTGCAACATGTTGCCGAGTATGTCTATGCCTGTAATATACCGTCCGTCCGTAATTACCTTGAACCGACCGCGATATGCTTATCTGCATAGCTATGTGCGCTGATTATTCCGTTGTGAGATGGACAACAATAATTCTCTGTAGGGAAAGTAGGTGGCAGAGCGTTGACCCCTTTCGAGGTTTGTTTACACACAGGCGCAGCAGTGGGCGTATGTACTTGTACTGAATTCGTGATTGAGCTAAGAAAATTCAGTATTAGAATATTCCTAAAGTGAATGGCGCAAGAGAAATCACGGATTTATTTGCTCCCAGGTTTCTATTTTCGGATGATTGAATTGCTTGAAACACTGTTACTTTTTTTAGCTGGACGAAAGAGCTCTAAAAGACGTGTTATAAACTATTGATGCTTGTGTTTTATATCTAGAAGCATATCACCAGTTGTGCCGGATGAGAGATATTAGGAAAACTTAGTTACTGCGAGTGCCAAGAATCATTCATCGTCTTGCAGTCATAATGACTGATATCTGGTCTAAGAATAAATGTAGGTATATTTCAAGCAAGCTGTGTATTAAAACAACTAGAACATTAACATGTAAAATACGCCGAATCATGTTGCTCAAACGACCGTATTATACCGATAGTTAATCGTAATGTTAATCTTATTTACATTGCCAACAAATCATAATTGTTAATTGTGGAACTTAAATATTATGTTCCCTATGTAGTTAACCGCGATAAAGATTAATATTTGCTAGTTGGATTTATCCCAACACGGTACTAACAGAAACCTTTATCACCTGTTGTCCACTTGAGTTTGAAAAAAAATTCCTATATTAATCATCTGAAACTCTTTTCTTAATATTTGTTCAGAAAAGTATCTTTGATACAGTTATTGTTCCCTGACCAAACCTGATTATCATAGACCTGGCTATTGACTCGAAGAAGAAGGAAACTGGTTCCGTGATAAGAAAAACCTTTGGCCACGTGACTATGAAATCTTTAGAATGCATCAAACCAATCATGTCAAAATCGTGTCTATTGCCGGACATAGGCATAATATAGACCTCTCCCAATGTGCATCATAGCTCCAGGTTTTTCTCATCAAACAATTTGGTATTACTACTAAACCTAAGAAAATATATTAACACTAGCTTTAGTCCGCGGCTCCGCCCGCGTGGATGTCGGTTCCCGGCAATTATTCGAATTTTCCTCACCTTTTAAACCTTTCCTAGACCTCCACGAACATTTCAAGACCAAGATAAGATAAATCCGTTCAGCCGCTCTCGAGTTTTAGCGAGACTAACGAACAGCAATTGATTTATATGTATATAGATAACATACGCTTATTTATAATTTATAACACATAAATATGCTTATGTCAAACAATGTGTTGCGACGTCTGTACTGGCACCGAAATGTCTATAACACAGCTATTACTTTTAATGTTTCTATTTACCGAAGCAGAAACAATTATTGCACAAATTTTTCATTCCAAAAACGTGCGCCAGCGCATCTGTTCGTTAGAGACACGATGAGCCCACCACGTGTTCTCTTTACGAGATTTAAAATAAGTATGTGAACGGATTTAGAGCGTTGAGCGTCTTACTCATCCTGACTGTGCGAATGCAACTTGCAATCGTCTTGGTTTACTCACAAAACGACGCGTTAAAATTAACCTACAGTTTTGCGCAGCGGTACAATTTATATGGTCGAGCGTTTTTATTGAAAGATTTGACTGTTTATATTCTGCGAACATTAGACCTTTTACAGCATCTTGTCCATCATTCCGTACTAAATGTAGCAGCCAAATATTTCAAAATCGGTCAATAAATGACACCAGCGAACTCACCTTTATGTGAGTATTACAAATCTAATCGACTAAATTATCAAAAGTATTGTAAAAACATATTACTTGGCTCGTCAAGAACAGTTGAATCGATCTGTACAGGAATACAAACAGACAGACTGACTGGTAGATGACAGTTTTGACCACTTTTCCAACGAAGACCCGTTGTCTACTACGCTTTTATTATCTCGTTTTCTTGTCTATCGAATTTGTAATTGGTTTTAAACTACCTTAAGTAGGTTGGACATTAAATATAATAGGTAGTACTATAGCAACAAATTATGTTCATAAGACGTAATGACAGTCGAACTCGTATTCAGAAAAATTAGATAATAATGCAATTGACGAAATATAGATACTTAGGAACTTTGGTTTTAAACCGGACTAATTGTAGAATTCACCAAACGAGGAACCGAGATCTACGTTATCATAACAGACATTGCATGATCTAGTTTAATTGAATGAATTTCCGTTGGTGAAATCCAATCGTATGTTAGCAACTATTAGCAAGACAATATTAAAACTTAATTTTATTATACTTATTACTTCGCTTCGTTATTATATTTTTCCGCTTGTAGTGGGGTTCATGAGTCATTAACTTATTTTTTTTTTCGACTACCCGTATCGTGGTATCGTTCAATTTACTATGCGCATATTAACGGGTTACTAAACGGCCATGACTTCGTCGGACCTTCAGGAGACTAGTTACACAAACAGATGTATTAAATGAAAGCAAATGTTTATATAAAATACTTATTATGTAAATATATAGTTGCGTAGTTTCCTAGTCAAGTTATTACGTCTCTGTAGTCTTTCATGCTCTGTAGTAACCAATGACTTCCATATATATTCTGATACAATTTTTGTATTATACGAGCTGTTTTAGGGAAAAAATGTGTCCGGTTTAGAGATGAGACAGGAATGGAGTAGGGGTAAGTACCTATTCTCGGGATAAAACCTAGCCTATGTGTTATTATTGATTACTGACCATATTCTGCACTTGTACAAAATTTCAACTCAAATCAAATCTGTTACGGGGTCAAACGTGATAGAGTAACAGACATCCAACAATCTTCACAACCTTTCACTTATCTATACCTAAATTAAAATTAATTTTTCAAATATTCAAAATTATATTTTCTTCCTACACTCCTAAGAATTAATTATACTTGGACACACAGCTTGGACATAACACTCTTTGAGTATGCCGTAACGGTGTATCGACTGCGTGTATCAAGTTTAGTGTTCCACGTAATAGCGCCAGCATCGTATTGCCGGTCTAGCTTCAGTAGTTTTAGGGCGAAAACTCCCACATATAAGTACGGCACAAAAAAAAGGATTATTGGTCAAAAACCACTCTCTTCCGTGCCTCGCACAACAAACTAAGTTGTCCTAACTATCATAAACGCCCGTGATAGTGGGTATGGCCGACGGGTAGTGAAAAGCTCGAAAGTAGTAAAATTTGTGATATACAGCTTTCGCTACGTTTCATGTAGTCATTTATGTTTGCATATTGTCGTAATTCACTTTAGATACTTTTAGCAAAGATCTGCAATGACCGAAAGTAAGTCAGAATATTGTAGATTTACTGCCTCAAGTTCAAGGGAGAGTTTTTTAACTTTTAATCAATCCATATTTCTTAAACTGTGTTAACAGTCCTTATATTATTATCAAATATAATAGAACTAATATTTTTCTATTTGTGTAAGTTGAAATAGAACATAAATAAATTAATGTATTCTAGCGAAGTGTGAGTTTAGCAGGTAATTCTATTGTAGGTATTATTAAAATTAGACCACACGCATTAGCTTTTCCTCTATTTCGTTTTGTGTCGACGGCTCTTTGTCCCTCTGTGACTCAGTCGGTCATTGGCAGTCAACCTCCTCCTTACCACGGAAGATGGAACAAGGAAGGATACTGTTTTTGTCATGTTTTCATTGCACGTCTTTTGTTGAATTCACATTCAATTTTTTTGTTTGTATTGGACGACAGCCAAAATAATGCATTATGACGACAGTTCCAAACGTTTCCGCATTAAAGTGGTTTATTAGGTTAAACACTGAACTATATATTTATGTAAATATTACCCATTTTGTTTTCAATGTGTGTTGTTCGATGTGCGACACAATTACGCCCGTTTTCGAACAATGGCCCAACTCTGAACATTAATAAATGAAGTTTGATTTCATGAAATTGTCTTTCAATCATGTATTTCATATACTATTATGGCCACTTCCTGATAGTAGGCGGCGGTTACCGTGGTTTATGGTATTTTTAACCCTAAAAGTATGTTGTTATAGCATCATCATCATGAAAACCCAAAGCTACCACATGTATTCCTTTTTCCCTCTTTGCCTCTCTAGGTGCTATATACTCCATTCTACTTTCTCTTTCCATTATAATAATCTGCGTGTGACCACTATCTTATTGGTTGATAACTGATGACGAGGTCAATAGAACCTGATTTCCTAAAAATCATCCTATTCTATAGAAATTCGTGAATATACTCAGATTATTGATTTCAGTTGCTCATAGTCACCTCAGCATAAAAATTATCTGTCTAAAGCGACGTGAAAACACTTTGGCGTGGTGCCAATACAATATAACGAGTAAAATTTCTAAAAGCACAAATAGTATTTGTTTTGAGAGTGCTTTAGCATTGTGGTACCCTGGAAGTACATAAACGTATTAGTAATGAAAGAATACGTCGGAGAATGTCATTGTTATAGACAATGCTCTTCTTCATCTTCATAGGGATTGCCCAGTTGCATCCAAAGTTTTCAATTGAATGTTTTTGATTGGTTCTTCGAATTTTTTTATACTAGGTACTTAGGTGGCAGACAAGCACACCCCACCTGATAGAAAGTGGTTACTGTGGCCTATGGACGTATGCAACACCAGGGGAGTCATACCCGTGCTGCCGTCCCTGTAATAACAGAGGTCTTATGTGCCGTCAGTGCAGAATACACAATCAGGACGGCACAAAAACTCGCCGGTGAATTCTGGAGACCTTACTCACCGCCGGGAATACAACATGAGGTTATTATATCCGTGGTATTCTGTAGGGCGGAGGGACTTCCCCAGTCGAATTGCTCAATTGGGACGGGAATATCGTCGTGTCCTACTTCCTACTTTTCCTACGTATCCGGGAGCGGATGGATACCTTATCAACCACAAAAGAAAGATCTACGCCGTAAAGTTTCTAGAATGCGGATAAATATACTTAGAAAACATTAGTCAGCTAGCACACATCCAAAGGTCATAGTAACCACTTCCCATCAGGTGGGACGTGTGCTTGTATACCACCTAAGTGGTATAAAAAAGCAAATGTAGTTCTTAGGTAACATAGAAATAGACCAATGACCAATGCAAATAGGTACAAAATACATACTCTACCGTCACACCAAACAGTCAAACTCACTACTTGATTTTTTAAATTTATTCTTTTGTAACCTTGACAAAGGAGATCATATCTTTCAAAAGCTTTCTTAGAGAGCTTTCTTATACGATGAAAACGTGACTCAAGTTAATCTCTACTGGTTTCGCAGAAGAGTTCTCCATCGAGTTCTAAAATTGTCATTTCTTAGAACACTCATGTTTGTGTGTCGCTTTCTGCTGAACTGTAAATAGAATTATTGGATATAATTTTTGTACTACTAATATCATCTCTTCTTTTTGTTTTTTTTTTCGAGTCTTAAACCATGCTCACCGCCTGCATGTTAGCAAGCGATTTCTAGAACTACCAGATATGTTAATCATGCTTTGTAGACCTTATGAAGGGCCAAGGATATCCGAGCACACAATTTACTAATTCAACCTAATGTAGCTCAGCCTAGTGGTATGGGTAATGGACTGCTGATACGAGGTCTCGGGTTCGATCCTAGGTTTACCATGGCACACACCAATGACTTTTCGATGCTTTTCGAAGTTATGTGTGTATTTATCGCAGGTTTATAAGTGCCCGGTTAATGGCAATAGGCTCGCCACTTATTACATTGGGACCTAAACATAAACTGGCGAAATGTGGGTGCCAGCTATATCGGGGATATAGGCGTGAGTTTGTTATGTTATGTTACTAATTCAATCCAAGGTAAGTAGTACGCTAGTACAAAAATTAAATAAAAAGTATCCACGACCAAGGCAGTGACTCCCGCTCCGGCTCGTTCCTGGGGCAAAGGATGGCCATTGCGATTCAACGAGGTACCGCAGCAGGTTCCTACCTTTGCGCCGGGAACGATACGGAGTAGGTTATTCGACACGACATAATCACGGATGTATTCTGTGTATTGACACTTGACATTATAATATTGAATATTGTAGCCGTAAAATCAGCTTTATGTCTAATAAATTAGTTTCATAAATGAAAAAAATAACCTCCGACGTAAAAACACCTCTATGAAAATATTTTATCGACAGTTTAACTTTAATATACACTTAATTATTAAAGTTTTGATTAAAGCGTCATATCGTCGTGTCGGGGGACCCCGAACTAGTAATGTACTTGGACATGTTATCGGAACGCACCGAGGTCGATTATGGGTTTGATAGTAGTAACGCACCTTACTTATTGTAGAACATAATTTGTAGGTGTTGCTGTTCTCCTAGATAGGCAATAGCAGCCAGTGCTATCTCATTACCATATTTTTTTTATTAAAATTTTATATTTAAATTATTAAAATTACCACGGTAGCCTAGTGGTATGGGTAATGGACTGCTGATACGAGGTCTCGGGTTCGATCCCAGGTTTTACCATGGCACACATCAATGACTTTTGATGTTTTTCGAAGTTATGTGTGTATTTATCGCAGGTTTATAAGTGCCCGTTTAATGGCAATAGGCTCGCCATGCAAATGTGGGTGCTAGCACCTCTGCCTACCTCTTCGGGGATATAGGTGTGAGTTTATGTTATGTTATTAAAATTATCTTCCAAATCCATACCGTTACTTGTGTTACAATTCACTTTTAGACTTTATACCGTTAGTGAGGTGCTTGTATTCCGGTTAAATGTAATAGCAACTATTACACGCACCGTTGCTCATGCTCTGTGTATTAAAAGGGTATTCAAAATACCATGAACTAAACATGTAAAAAGGATGAGATACCGGTTGTTTTGTCGCCGTTAGAAATAAACGGCAGTGGGTCCTGGTATAAAAAATTGTTATGACCAAATTACGATGTACCTGTTTGTCACAGCTTGAATGATGTCTTTATTTATAAGGCCAGAGTTTGACCACTATTTCACTTGCTGGTAAATAATGATGTGGTCGATGGTGGGGCATGCTTGCTGCACAGTATATAGCCTGATGCACAGTAATCAAAGTAGGCAAATGTCTGGAATCGGTAGCCTGCCGATTGTGGTCGCTAGGCTGTTAACATGGCCGGTTAAGCTAGTTGACAGCAGAAAACTCCAGAAGTTACCACCTTTTCAACAGTAGTATACTTGAACTTAAGACACCGTGCGAAACATTACACGTCTACTGAGGACATGTGTGCTATATAGCCTGATGGTTAAGCAGTTGACTGTTAAGTCAGAGGTCGCGGATTCGATTTCGGCTGAGTGCTATTATTTATATAAATCCCGGGTAACACTGAGCGCACTGAATATATATATCCATTTGCATTGGTCTGAGTGCTTCTATGTATATGTACTAAGAACAAAAATCTAATGTAAACATACTTAGCTTAGATACGCATTCAAGAGTGAATGATATAAAATATACTTAGTTTACTTTGTGCATTGAGAGAGGAGTTTTAGCCTACTATTAGTATGTTGGCAAGAAAGGTTGCGAAAGGTGAAATTCGTTTGCATATTAGCGCACATTGGGAGAGGCTTATATCCAGCAGTGGACTGCAACAGACTGATTGATAGTTTCCTATATATTCTATACATATATCCGTCGAATCCAGCCTGAACCGGTTTAATTTTTTCTATACCTTAATCGATGTGAATACTCAGCATACTAAATGCTTTAAAATTTCATTCAATAATTTACTATATACGTTTAACTGTGTTACAGTATACAACTAATTTAAATGTTTTCTTAAATATTTGGCACTCTATGAACTCGTCTCGCTCATAGCTCATCTTATTAGACATGTGCCAACTACAACATAATCTTTCTCAGAAACATTTTAAGTAGTTCATGTACGGTCTTGTGGCGTCACCCTCAATATATATTACGTCTCCAATTTTCATTTAGTGATTGATACATTGGGGCTAAATTGTCTACAGGAAGTACAATAAAAGTAGAACAATTTAGTGATTGATATTCATAATTATTTATTATAGATATCCAGTTATATCTACTCGTCTCAAGCAGTTTGAGATTTTGGACTAGTTAAATTTTTCTTTTTTGTTCAAAATACTTAATATTTAGCCATATTTCCAAGATGTTGATATCATAATATATTTTATGGTGTTATTTTTTTAATTATTTATAAACTAAAATCTTCATTACTATTTCAAGGATTACGGTCTTTATAAAAGAATCTTTCATTTTATCTTGAAAATAAAATCAACAAACGTTGGGTTGCTTGCTAGGTAATTACAAACATCTGACATTTGAGTTTATAGGTACTTACACACCTAGGTACTACTACTTACACATATTAGTCAAATATTTGAGGTGGATCAAAAACCTGTCCCGCTAGCGTGTACATGTACAAGTTTTTCGGGTGTCTTGTGAGGATAGCACAGGGTGCTCCTACGGTGGACGAGCTCAATCACCAAACAGATTATTACAAAACAATCCGTGCGCGCCAGATTCTCGTTTATCTCGCAATTTAGGTCCAAGATAAGTGCCCCCGAAGTATATCTCCGTAGCTTGGGCGAATGATGGATGCCTGCCTATAGTTTCATTTTGTAAGCTTTGGGCACAAAATACCACAATTTTATTAACCAATAGATTTTTAATCATCCATAGTAAGTCATTTTATCTAACATGTTCTATCGTCATTACACAGTCATGTCCATCACTAGTCTTTTCACTACAATTAGGTTAGGTAACATAAGCCTAACTAAAGATTGCGGAAGTCTCAACGTGTATTTTAGATAATCATCTATAATTTTGGTCACGTTTTAAAGATTTGGTTGAGCAAAGGTTAAGTTTCGGTTTGATGAAATGAGGTCATCCTTTGTGAAAACAGTTTAGATTTATTCATTGAAATAGAATGAGATTGTTTACAATGGGGTGAACACTGACAGTTGGTCAACGTAGTGTTTTAGTTTTGGATATCTATTATTATAATTCAAACGTTGATATGTCTGTTAGTAGTACAAAATAGTGTTTTGTTTGGAAATTATAGCTTATTTATTATTATTTTTCTGAAATGTACACTTAAAGATTACTGCTAACCATTATAACAAACAATCTAAACATTTGGAGATAGCTTCAATAAGTAATCTGTGGGTTTAGTTATATTATTGACAAATATGCCGTCAATTCGACAGAAGAAGAAGACGAAGACTATCCCGGGCTTTTCGACAAGTGGCACTGATGTCAGTTAATTTTCAAATACTTGACGTGATTTTCTTTTTTGCCCGAGTTACAAAAAAAATCCGTTGTCAATAATATTTTGTCGCACTGTATTTAGTAAACGTAATCATTTAATTAGGGTAAGTGTTTTCTCAATTTGCTTACAAGAGATTTCATGACATAATGTAGATATGTAGGCAGCCCGAATGACAAACATTAAATTGTTCTATACGTAAGGGCAATAAATTGTATTAATTGCCGTATTAATTCTATAGAAACGTTACATTGACAAAGGGTCAAGGTTATCCCTTGAGAGAAATTAAAAAAGTTATCTCCTCCCGTATTCCATTTATCTTTATAACAATATCATAAAATTAATTAAACTTATCAATATTGCCCGGTATACAGCAATAGGCTCACCCCCTATTACGTGGGACCGAATACAATCATTGGTGAAATATGGGTGTTAATTCACCTCTGCGTAACACTCCAGGGATAAAGGCGTGATTATATGTATGTATGTATTTACTTATTGAGACAATTTTAATAAAGTCTAAAAAAAAAGAAAAGAAAAAAAGTTTAATAAAGTCGAACTCGATTCGAGATAAGTGTAATGAACATAGGAATATATTGTTTGGCATTTGTTTTAATTTTCTCTTTAATAACATGTTCATTCTTCTTTCTAAAGACGATATCTGTTTGATTGACTCACGATCACGACCTACAGTTCTATTTTATTGAATTGACTGGCACGGAGTGATCATCACATAACAATAATTTGAGTAATTCAAAGATAAATATTCTGAGGGTGTTCATGCTTTGTGTTCTTTAATTTGTGTGTTTGTGATAATATTTCGCAGGTACATGTTAATGCTCTAACTAGACCTAAACAATAGAAAAGTATTTCGGCAAACTGTCGTTAATCTAAGAGAATCGCAATAGTCCTTCCAAAATATAGCACTATTATTTTGTAATGCATTGTAGCGCTTACAATGTTGTAAGTTTGTACCTATGTATTATTGTGTCTTTGTTCAGATTTAGGGATATTATACAGATAATTTTAACAGACCATTGTTGTTATTTTCAAGAAGAAGAGATGAGACACAGGCAGACCTAAAAAGTACTGACTTACTGAGTGACTGCCTCACAATCATATACTTTAAGAGAAGGAACACACAAGTATGTGTATTCACCGCTAAGAAAACCCCATTTATTGTAGCGCCCCAATTCCTGGGCACACCGCTTACCTTCTCCTCGAGTATCGGGATCCTTGGTGTCGATATCTCCAGCGACGTCCAGTACCGGAGTGATTTGGAGGACAAGGTTAAGTTGGCATCAAGGAAACTTGAAGTGATCAACAGGGCGAAGCAGTACTTCAATGCGGGGCAGCAACTCCTCCTTTACAAGGCACAGGTCCGGCCCCACATGGAGTACTGCTGTCACCTTTTTGCTGGAGCGCCTGCATACCAGCTTGACCCCTTCGACTCGGTGCAAAGACGGGCGTTGAGGTTAGTTGACAATCCCATACTCACAGGTAGTGTGGAACCTCGTAGCCTTAGAAGGGACTTTGCCTCGCTGTGCGTGTTCTACCGCCTATGCAATGGTTTGTGCTCAGATTAATTATTTGACATGATGCTACATTCTATCATCGCACCTCTCGCCATAGTTCTTATAGTACAATGTCACTGCTATTATAGAGTGTACGGGTATTATTATTCTAATTTTTATACTGTGCTGTGACCACTGTATCATGTATCTCTTTGATAATGCTGTTACGTAAGGAGCAATAACTTCATAAACAGGTTTATTTTTTTGCTGTCACACTTAGATTCAAAATACTTTTGACAGGTTTTTTTAGATAGAATCACGATAATCCTGTCTAGATGCTTGCGCGCTCTATGGTTAGAAGCTTGCTATATTCATTGTTATCTTAATATACATTCGATGTATTCGAAATGCAGAAACAAGCTTAGAAATCAGTTTCAACATAGTAGTAGATGTAGCAATAGTCACAATACAGGTTTTTGGTACTTTTATGATATGCATAACGTATGGTTAAAGATACTCGGTTTAGTATCAATTCTTGATAATTGGATCGTTTTATTGACTGTTGTAACCAGCTGACTAACTCAAAAATGCCTGGAGCAAAGGCATTCAGTTGAGTCTCGGAAGCAAAAAACTTATCTCGTCAGATAAAAGCTGAAGATAGGTTATATCTTTTGATAGCTCATATCAGTCATTTTCAAGGTCTTACAAAATCTCTGCATCAGACAAAATTATATTAGGTACCTAATATAACTTCACATTAAAAAAGAAAACTTTACCAGATATTTCAGCGGCTGGTGTGCGCAACAAAGACTATTTTGAGGCAGGACAAAAAGTAAAACGGGCCTATTGTCGCAACGTTTTTCAGAACCGGTTCGTCACTGAAACGGTCTTTCTTTCTTGCATCAGACATGTGTTGCGCTTTGCTATGACGCATGTTTTTGTCTTCTGTGTACAGCAACAAAAATGCGTACGCGTTTTTGTTACCGTAACTGCTTATTTTTTACATTTATTATTGAATAGCCTCGAATGTTTCTCCCAAGACTTCTCTTAATTCTAAGTTTTGCAAGAGCTTCTATGGTTTCCTTAAGTGACGTACAGTATCTTAGAGTTCTCTTTAAATAAGGTACTAAAGAAATTTTGCAGATGCGTCATTGCATACACTTTTGCTATATTGCAAGCGTCTTTATTATAGGCCATAGTTAATGCAATCAAATAGGCTGGGAAGATTGTGGTTAACCAAAACAATCAATATGTCCCTTTATCATTCCTTTCGGTATGATTACATTTTTGATGCAACTACTGCCTCAGTATGATGGAGAAGACTCTTGTCTCTCGGGTGTCTTCGATCTAAATCAAATCGATATTTCATAACACAAAGAGAGGACTTAGTACCGTTCTACGGAAGCTGTTGGCATAAACACCTACTGAATATCGGCATAACGATAATTCAGATACTGCAATGGAATATGCATATTGTTTAATGTAAGATAATAGTTTAATTACTAACAATGCAATGTTGACATAGAGTTGTATAACAAAACAAATGCGCTCAATCGTTGACACATATGGACGACACAAATTTAAAATTTATGTTAATCTTTGTTTTGTTCAAGTGGACATACTATTTATATTAAATAACTGAGGTTTTATTTGTGCTTGTCATTTAGAAATTTATGACTACAATGTGTCTTTCTCTTTGTTGTTCAATTATGTGTACAGGTGGTACAGATTTAGAGAAATAGGTCAGTGAGTGCGAACAACTACTTAAAATAGTAGAAAATAAATTTATACAATATAGCCGCGGTAGCCTAGTGGTATGGGTAATGGACTGCTGAGACGAGGTCTCGGGTTCGATCCCAGGTTTACCATGGCACACACCAATGACTTATCGATGCTTTTCGAAGTGTTATCGCAGGTTTATAAGTGCCCGGTTAATGGCAATAGGCTCGCCACCTATTACATTGGGACCTAAACATAAACTGGCGAATTGTGGGTGCTAGCACCTCTGCCTACCCCTTCGGGGATTTAGGCGTGAGTTTATGTTATGTTACTAGCTGTATTTTGCTCTACTCCCTATTTTACTCACTCACGTGCTAATCAAACATCGCGATTTTATAAACTATTACCATTATAGTACTAACCAATAGATATTATTTTAACTACAGACAGAGTATTGTTTTTTTTAACCGATCTCCAAAACTGAGGAGGCTCTCAATACGATCAGTATTTTTTTTTAAATATACTCGTATGTACACCGATTACTCTGAGATTTATGATCCGATTTTCGTGATTCTTTTTCAGTTCAATGCACCATAATAGTTCAGGCAAAACAGACAAAAAAGGCACCGACTTCTAACAGATCAGTAAAGTCAGTAATTTTTCTCTTTAGATCAGGAAATTCTGTATTTTTTTGTTATTTTATAATTTTTGTTTTTTTTTAAACGTAGTTTTTTCACTTCTTTTAATACTATGCTACAGAGGTGGCTTACAGTATCTCAACGACTCCATGACATTAAGATAACTGTTCAATTTCATTGCTAAGTTCTGTGCAAAATTTGAATAATAATTTAACTTCTTTTTAGTTTGTAGTTGAATGAAACAAATTCCAGACGCAATACTAAAGATAATTTATGCTCATTACTTTACATTTAAGTAGCGCAATTCAATTTTATATTGATACAATCGTCTCAGATTTATCAGTTACATATAGCTACGCACTCAAATAATATTTTCCTGCTTACCTACTTATTATAAACACTAAGGTCATTGACTTAATGACAGTTTACTGGGCCGATGTGATTTAAAATAAGTTAATTTAAAATTATAAATACTGTTTGTACCGGACTCAAGTCTCAAGGTACCAGTTAATTTAATAAAAATGTGTAAATTCATAGTCGTTTTTTTTTTGATTGGCTGATTATGATTCATAAGATACTTTTTAAATTACTCACGAATTAAAAATAAAATATCGAAAACCTGCTTGTACGTGGCCTACTGCCTGCAATAAAAAGTGATGCTATCTAAAGCTGGATTTAAACGGTACCTGTTCACCTACTGCTGAGTAAAAACAACTACTTACATTGGAATAAAAACAAGTTATACTTATAAAATGCATTTTTTGTTGCTACTCTGCCCGAATAGATGGTCAATTAACTTTAATGTGTTTCGAAAAAGCATTTAAAGTCCTGCAATTAAATGTAGTAATTAACATTTTGGACACTTAAATTTAAATAATATTAATCTATATTGTGTAATAAATAATATTAACCTATATTGTGCAATAGCTTGGACTCAAAGCCTAAATTATAAGTAGCCCATGTTAAAACATTAACAAAAAAGAAGTTATGTAGAGACACACATTATTTATTAGCAAACAATCAATAGATAATAATCTAATTCTAAATAGCTACTCGTAGATTCTTTTATCGATACCAAGTGCTGATTCAGAATAAAATTCATTCGATCAACAAAAGCAACAATACATTTCAAGACCAAGGCTGTACATTGGCCTCTCCTGAATACTTCCACAGTGAACGATCTTACGCCACCTTCATACAAGGCTTTCTGCCTCGATCGTGTCGTAGGTATGCCGTTTATTCATTCTGAACTATGTATTTATGTTGTACGAAGACGTTACATTTCCGTTGAAATACAGGTTTTTTGTGTAGTTACAGTTGAAGAGAATTGGCATTGGGCTAAATAACAACACTACTACTGCAACCGAGACAGGAATCGAGCATAAAGTCTGAGAATCGGGAGGCTAAAGCTGGGAACGGAAACGGACGGAGACCGGGAGACCGTCTGAATAGAACCGGAGTACGGTGGCGCTGGGCACAAAAAGTCAAACAAAAGGGCAAAACAAATGAGATGTGAGCTAATAGCTTTAACCGTGCTAAATCGATTACACCTCAGTTATTGCGTTGCCATGTCGAAAATATAAAGCAATATAACAATTCGTAATCGGATTTAGGAATTATGACCGCCTTATATAATCCTTTCAAGGACTGTAATATGGTTTAGAAAGCTGTTTGATGTTCTTTTTTTTTAATTTTGACAGTTTTACTCGTAATACTAAAGGAGGTTTTAATTTGATGCGTATTTTTATTTAATATGTACACCGATTTATTCGAGGTTAGCGGGCCATTTTGCATAATATAATTACCTACATTATTATTATATCCTTTTTAAATGCTGTGAAATGCATTAAGCAGTAGGTACTAAAATTAAAAAGGATAAGTGCGTGTTCGAATTAGGTAATCTGTGGTTTGAATGTATCGCAGTAAACGAGGCGTAATCAGGAACCCTAATTATTCCCATATTGTTGAATTTATATGGGAAATAAAAGGTTTCAAAATTATATAATTCAAAAATTACTCTGTCTGTTTATTTCGTATTCACACTGATAACTACTGAAGGTATATTGCTAAAATTAGACATATTTGTATACGGTCGGATCTGCAGGCATCAATTAGGTTAACTTTAAATAAATTTTCACAGTGAAAGACGTCCTATATTATAGAGTGGGTTACCTAAGTCGTTACTCCGGTACTACTGGGTGTACCGGATTGGCGAGTGCCGGATCATTTGGCGCCTACTAATGCGTAGGCCCAATAGCGCAGGTACGATATCCACTTTTATATGAAAACGAGCCGCATACAGGAACCACACGGGCAGTAGTCCGTCTAACCGTAAGTGCGTTCTAACGTTAGGTATAGCTTCATATTAAATTTTTCAGGCATCGATACATAATAAGTTTCTCGGGAAATGCTATTTTACTACTTATTGTGCTTTGTTAAATGTTACGTTATGTTCTACTGTTGGTGTTTATAAAAAGTTATTTGTTGTTATGTAAAAATTTTAGCTGCACTATAATTATTATCTTTACTTTGTCATCAATAATAATATTAATAATTTAAAGAACTTTCCATTTGGCTAATCGCAAAAGTGAAGACTTTGATAAAATGGCAAGCACTGATAACCCTTATTCACTGCTGATTAACAACATACGTCGCATGTTGTTCTATAGATTAGTGAAACAATCGCCAGACACAACATGAAGCAATATTGATTTTACATAGTTAAAACTTGCTCAATTTTCCGTCTGTGAGTCAGTAAATCGACTTCCGGATGCTGGCTGAAATAGAAAATTTTGAGTTAAATTGACCAGACATGGTGATTGCTGCTGATATTTTACTCTCTTCCAAAATTCCCAGTCTCCCTCCACAGGAACTATGTATTATGGCCAAAGAAAACGCTGTTTTGGTCCTGCAAAATCTAAAGTACAGCTAGCCATTAGCTCGTAGAAAAAAAATAATATGTATGTATATATAGAAGGGTATTTATTTCATGAAATATATCAATCAAATTAAGCAAGCCTATCGGATTCCACTGCTGGACATAGACCTCTCTCAATATTAGGAGGCTTTGGCCGACTGTCTCCACGCTGGCCAGGCAGGTTGGTACAGGGTTATATTTCGAGTTTTCCTTCTCTCACAGTGATATCGTCTGCATATTTTTCCGTTAGTCGCCTCTTACGGCACCCTTCGAATGAGATGTGATGGTGATACTTGTATTCTTTCTCCGTCACCACACCGATGAAGTAGAATCATGAAATATATATAATCTCTTATTTTTCTTCACTTCTGTTTTTCTAAATATGATACTAGATACATACATACATATAATCACGTCTTTATCCCCAAAGGGTTAGGCAGAGGTGAATTAACACCCGCATTTCACCAATCATTGTTTTCAGTCCCATGTAATAGGGGGTGAGGTGAACCTATTGCCGTCTTCCGGGCACTATTGTTGACTCGAGATTTTATACACTTTCACAGAGAGAACTTTACCAGTTAGGTGGTAGAAAAGCACACGTCTCACCTGTTGGAAAGTGGTTACCGTGGTCTATTGACGTGTGCAAAACCAATGGAGTCACACTCGCGCTGCCAACCCTGTAAGCACAGAGAGTTTCTGAGCCGTCAGTGTAAAAGACAAAGCAGGATAAGATTGTGGTCTTCCCACTGATAGCATAAAAACTCTCCAGTGAGCTTTGGCTTTGGACTCACCGCCGGTAACAACACGAGGTTATTATGGCCGCGGTATTCTGTAGGGTGGAGGTACTTCCCCAGTTCTCCTTTAAAATTGAAATTGTGAGGACGTTGGTCAAATAAAGAACTATAAGTTTAAGATCGTTGCATATGAGATCAGATATCACTAATAGAGCCAACAACAAATTCTCAAGTTACTTACTATTTATAGGTATAATCTAAAATATTCTTCTTGGAGTGACCTGGGCACGTACCTCTCTCGCCAAAAAAAATTAGTAAAACTTTGGCAAGAGACACAACACACACCACGAAAAAGAATACTCTGATAGGAGTATTCTTTTTTGTCATTCAAAACATTGTGTTTTAATATGTAACGTAAAACGTAAAGGTTGAAAGGTCATTTGAATATTTGATTACGATAAAACGGTGACGTTTTTATTTTATCATATAGTGCCTATATAGACAGCTTCCGTGAACGCGGCCGCTGTGCAGGAGGTGCGAGTTTGATCCCCGCTCAATACAAATATTTATATGCATGAATATGGGTATTTGCATTGGTTTGGTCGTGCCTAGGAGAGTACGTTAAGCCGTCGGGTCCCAGTTGCCATACGAATATCTATAGTAGTCGTTACAGGTACTTGGAGCTCTAAAAAGTTCAACAACTGGATAAACTGCAATATTTCGATATCGCCTTTGGGTTGTGGAGTTCAGATGGCAGTTGCATCAGGGAAAATATCGAATTTCAGCCAAATCTGCAGTTGAACTTGTAAAGAGACCCCATACTCCGAGGTGAAAGCTTCGGTTGCGACTGGTATTAACGCTAAGATGAAGAAGTGCTTATTTAGATTACCTATATTGAGATCACAAACTGTTAAAAAAAATAGATGCGGTTAAATAGATGTAAACTCAAACCATAAATAGATATTTCGATTGTAAAGTCAAAGGTCAAACGATCACTGCAAATGCCGGTTTCGAATAGACCATTAATTTAGGAATTATGAAATATACTAGTAGTATTGACAGCCTCTGTGGCGTGGCGGTAGTGAACGCGACTGCTACGCAGGAGGCGAGGGTTCGATCCCCGCTCAGTGCAAATATTTGTATGCATGAATATTGGTATTTGCACTGGTCTGGGTGTTTCAATATCTATTTACGAAAAAAAAAGTATTTAAGTATGTTTATCCTTATTCTAGATTCCATAACACAAGCTAGTTAAACTATGCTTACCATGGGTCTAGATAGCGTTGTGTAGAATGTTGTAGAATATTTATTATTTATTTATTTATTTATTGAATATTTATCCCTAGACAGATTTGAGATGTGTAGTTCTTATGATGACCACGGCGAGTCATATCATTACTTGAATTAGCTGTTTTATAGTACGAGAACCTACAGATTCAACCTTTAAATGCTACTTGTTCAATAAATGCATTGCCCTATGTTTGACATTGCTATTATAGAATCAATAAAAACGTTATGGAGAATTAATATATGCTTGTACGGATATGTTTGTCGTTGCTATTAGAGTCGAAATTTGCGTGCCATTCGTTTTGTGAGGAAAACAATGTATTAATAATACGTTGATAGCATATTGCTTACGCTTTTGTATGTACTTATAAAGTTTTATACCCAGCTCCGGGCCTCCTAGCACTTCTAACTTTATAGGGATTGTCAATTACTTAGGATAAAGATGTTTTTACTTCACTAGCAATAAAATGGTCCATAAAAGTTTTCGACGTAAGTGCCTAAATCAGAAACTAAAACACTTTGCCACTTTTTTTCTAACATAGTTCACCACTTTTTTTTCTGTTTTATGAGGATTTTGTGGCTGGTAGCTCCAATACCAGTTCTACAACGTTAACTTATATCTAAACAGTAGGAGATATTTTACATCCGACTGTAAGAACATCACAACAATTTTAACTTCCTTGCATTCCAAATAATTCAAATCCCCTTTTTTATTGTACGAAAAATCCTGTCAGATTTGAACCGACTAATACGCACACCGCCTAAGGGTTGCCGGAGGCATATTCCTCGCACCCCGGCCGACCCAGGGCCATCTCTTTCGAGCTGGCCCTCTTCGGGTGTGTGAACCCCGGAGTCCTTATGTAGTCCCCGGCTATGGGGCAGCGCAGCGGCTTGCTTCTGCTAGGGTGACAGGGGGCTCCACCCGTCACCCCAGGTCCGCACTCATGGGGGTCGGGGGACTTTTATCGGCCTACCACGGCGGAGTAGCCTCGACTCGTCGAGGGTTGTGCGGATAGCGAGTCTTCACCGTTCCCGCTCCGCCTCCTTCACGAATAACTCAAACCTCCTTGCAAATTTTGATAACTAAAAGTTGCGACTGAGCTGGTTACTAGTGTAAAAGAGAATATCCTATCGCAATCAACAAAATAGCTTACTAAGTCAGCAATACGAAATTGTTTACCAATGTTATCGCGAATGATTCATTTCCACAGTTGTTGATATCAGAAAAAAAAAATATTTTGGTTGCGATTGCATAGTGAAATAAGTCGATGATAACACCGTTAGTCGATTTAACATATGTAAGCCCCAGGCGTTATTCCAGACCCGTTTTTCGCACTCCCGACTTTTTCGCAGTAGGCGTTATTGATTAAGGTTAATCTACATAATATTGTCCACAGCATCTTAACGAGAAAGAGTCGTTAACTTCCACACAATGTAGAAGGTCGCACACATTTTGCAATGCCAAGGACACGTCGATCCATTGCCCTTGACATTTGTACAGATGCTGGTCTAATCTACCTACGTATATAAATATAGGCAATAATATAAATAGAATATTGTGATCATGTTTGTACTAATGACATGTTGGCTTTATTTATTTAACATTCTTAATTGTTAGTAAGATAAATTGATAGTGAATGTAACTACAAATCAGTGTTCGTCCATTGGTTAATAAAAATCAACAGGAACAATTTATTAACGGTTAATATTGAAGAAAACCTAAATGAAAATGCCGATCAAGATAAAAACCTGTACAATTTTATTGCTGATACGAGTAATAATAAGTTTGTCAATAGCTGAGTACTAAAATTTTGTTGTTTCTACAACAGAAGAGTAGAAGGATCTCGAAGCTTTCGCTTAGTTATTAATAGGTAAGTTAGTTACATAGATTAGTTTAGTTACTCAATTCATTAGGTTACGTAACACTATGTGGTTATTAATGATAGAATTCAATCATTTTTCTTCTGTCTTAAATTTATCTTCATAAATATATCGTTTGTTTTTAACCGTGTTACTGCTAAACGACTTGACCGGTGGAGGTCATATTTACATATTTTATGTTCTTGTTATGACTATATAGTTCAAAGCTATGTTGAGATCTGGGAGATAGTAGTAAAGTTAATAACAAATTTTATAAATATGAAGTGAAATTATTTATGTTTTCAACATATGCGTTGGTTTAATGCCAAAAAGAAAATCACAAATTGTAGATAGGACAGGTGTTCCCTGAGATATTTTGCCAATTAGGACTACTTTTTCATTTTCTTGCTTCCCATTACTGTATACACTGTAGGTATACGATCTTCACATATCAACTTCCTAACAGCCCCCATATTTGATCAACCGAAGACTTTAGAATTCTTGACCCACGCATAATTGTTTCCTCTTCCTATAATACCGGGTTTTTATCCGAAGCGTGAAAATACTCTTTCAAGGCCGTCAAAGTGAAGACCAAAATTAAATCTTTTTGCCATTTAGACCTTTCGTACCCCGGAATTTCCGACTGTCCGAACGTGTCTTATTTACCCATAAACGTAACCCTCACGTCTTCTAAATGTGGTACATTTAAAAAATAACGGATCCGTACTTCCGCTGACTGGCAAGGTAATAATATATTCCTATAATCCGATAGTAGCGAATATACCTTAGCGTTGTTTGTTCATTGTTGATTGAGTTGACAAAGTTTTATCACAATCGTATAAACAGCACGACAGGGTTAATCATGAATAAACCAACATAGATTTTTCCGTATATTAGATTGTGACATAATATCTTCCTTCAGTTCTGGGTCCTTTAAGCAGGCCGTGAAAAAGCATTCGTTGACGCGGTCAAGCTGAGGGTCAGTAACCATTATTATATTGGAGATGTTTGTAATGGTGAAGTCTAATTGAGATGGCATTTATAAAAAATAAATTCTGATTCGAGACAGGAAGAATATGGGGCACTTTTTATAGGGCTTCGCGCAAGCGAAACAGCCGTCACGTCAGAAGTTATTTTCTGCACGTCGTACATCAGGAAAACGTGATACAGTTTCTATAGTTTGTAGGTGACCTTGTTAGAACAATTTAAGGTTTTGAGGTCAACTACAAAACTAGGAAGACCTATTGTGAGCTAGTAAAAAATTACGTTGCATTTGGTCTTAGTAACAGTTTGTATCTTATAATGAGGCACTCAAGCACACGACTGGCCTAATTGTATGGAGTTACTGTGACTCTTGCAATACAAAAGCTGTCACGCTTTGTATCTAAAGGAAAGGGAAGTGAACAGAGAAGAATGTGAATAAGAAAACCACTTCGTTAACAAGTCTACAACACATGTCCCTTGAGGAGGTAACCACTTAAACACTGAATCATCCACACAGTCTAAATATAATTGTAGTAATCATAATTTGTTGTCTCATGCCGTAATAACAGAAAAAAAGGTAATGAACGTGGTGTAATAACTAAATGCAATTGCATCGTTTATTTCCCAACGGTTCCTTTCAAATATGATTTCAACGACTACTGATGATGATTGGGTTCTAGATTTTATTCCAATTTTAGCAAGAACGTGAATATAATATTAATTTATCTTTTTTTGCGAAACGATATAAATACAGTTTGAACATAAAAAAGTAAAGCTCTCAAGTAATTGAATCTAAATGCTTGGAATTGAATCGTGTAGTGAAGTGTCTACTCTAAACGCTTAGCTAGCAAAAATGTTCATAAAATATATTAATGAATTATTAAATATTAACAGAAATCTCATAGGTAGGTATATGAATACGGGATGCCCGTATTTACAATGCTCGTGTGCTAAGTTTTTTTGTACATTACCCACGCATCTTAAAAATACATTACTTAACACCTATTCATTACAAACTATGTATAGTATAAATATTGTACTATATTTAGAGATTACTACGCTTACTTCATGACTTAGCCGCGTGGTTTCCGGCACAGTAGAATTTGGACCACCCCGATCTCTTCCCATGCGGTGTCGTACAAGGCGACTAAGGGATAGGACTGTTTAACATCAGTCAGATATATACAGCCCAGATTCAGCCATAGATTCATGGCTCGAGGCAACAATAGTGCTCGGAAAACGGCAATAGGCTCACTCCCTATTACGTGGGACCGAATATAATGATGGTGAAATGTGGGTGTTAATTCACCCCTGCCTAACCCGTGATCATATGTAGGTATGTATGTATGTACTTCATGAAAAGGCAGACGAAAATATTGGCCTTGGTCGTATATTGAGTGAAAGTCTATAAAATTAGGTTACGTGCAATGATGTTACTGATTTTTAGAATTATACGTTTATTTAGATACGGTGTAGTAGGAGATTTATTATTGTAATTAACTTAATTGCCGTGTTTACTAAACGTTTGCCAAGAGCCGGAATAACTTGTATTCGCGTGTCATTGTTTTTGCCTAAACTTTTTAAGTAAAACTGTAATCAACATTTAGTTTGATCGGATATGTAAGTACATTTATATGTAGGCAGTGTCATCTGTTATTAGACTTCGACCTCGAGAACAGAACGACGCAAAAAAATTGCTAATTTTAATGTTATGGCGTCGCACCGCTTCGTTTCCTCTGTATAAATTAATAAAAGATTTAAATTATTAAAATTGTATATAGTGACTTTTACTAAGTACTAGCGGTTGCCCGTGTCTCCGTCCGTGTGGAATCAGTCATCGCGACCTAACATTGCCTATGTCCTTTCTCAAGGTCTAATCTACACCTATACCAAATTTCATCAAAATCGGTTAAGTGGTTTAGGCGTGAAAGCGTAACAGACAGACAGTTACTTTCACATTTATAATATTAGTATGGATTTCAAAGTACTTTATAAGACTATTGGTGTAACAATCGCCGGAATATTTACGATGTTTATTATTTGTTTCGAGTAATATCGGAACTGTTACAAGCGCCATACTCATGTTCAAGTAGCGAAGTGCAAGTGTAACTCGTAGTAATCGTAAACTATTCCGTTACTTTTCCTTTATTTATTGACGTATTGTTGTACCCACTGTCATTATTAGTTAGGTATAGATACCTTTATACAGTTATTACGAGTATAAATGTTCGAATAATCTCTATTTATATTTATCTATATTTTTTTCATTATTGTTGATCGTAAATGTCATTTATGACTACACTAAATATAACCACATAGTATAAAACAAAGTTGCTTTCTCTGTCCCTATATCCCTATATAAATTTAAAACTACGCAACAGATTTTGTTGCGGTTCATCCATTAAATAGTGGAGAAATATTGTTATTTTTGAGGTTTCTAATGTGATGTCGTAAATAACTACATTTTATCCGCTTACATTGCAAACGAACCCTACGAGATTTATCAAAAGGTCTACAGAAAACTTCATGATGGTAAATGTCTATCTCTTATCCCACAATAATATTTTATTGTCATTTACTTTTTACGACAAATAATGACTAATTTTCGAAACGATTTTAACCAACACAGCATTAATCCATATTTTCTGTATTAAATTCTCTATATTAAGGTCTTTATGGCCCTTTACAGCATATGATTTAAATGAATATTATCGAAGATATTACAGATTAAAAAATTGCGGGACGTAGCGTTTGCAGCGGTACCGGCAGATACAACGTTCACAGTTTTCTGTAGTGTATTTAGTATCAGCATTGCACCCGTGCGAAGTCAGGGCGGGTTGATTATTATCAATCAATCAATTTAATAAAACAGTATTCCAAATGCAAAAGCTAAGGGACATAAAAACTATCACATCGTGTACATGTAGTTATATAACGTGCTTACCATGGGAATTAAAAAATAAACAATCTGCGTACATTGATTGATATCTATTTTAGTCAAGCAGTATAGAGTTTTACCTCTTATGCGTGCAATGGCGTAATAACATTTCTGATTTCCAAAATATTTCATAAAATTGTTTTGTAAATACGTTTTAATTGGTCTGGTAACATAATTATGAAAATTTCCTTCTATTTTTCCATGTTTTATAATGTTGTTGTTTCGATGTATATTTATTTGTTTATTCTTTTCTGTTGCAGGTAAGTGTAACCCTACATTTTGGTGTAAAGAGTATCAGGTTGGTGATATAATAACACAATAAGTATAGGTATTTGTATTTTAATTATTAAGTACTAAATGTTGTACCTGACGTTTAATTTCCATCGAATCGGGGTCAAAAGTCTCGATTAACACTTATTGTGTGTGTATGGTGATACACACACACACACACATACTACGAGAAATTACGACTGCACTGCACCGTCCAATGTACCGGTAAATAAATGTGTATGATAAAATACTGTATTTTTAGATTTTTTCAAGCACACACCCATCTACTTCTCGTTCCAGTTTGCATGGTGCAGCGTGATCATGATTTCTCGTAGCGTGTGGCGTTTGTGCCCACCAAACACACATATTAGTCATAGATGTTTAATTTAAAACAATATAAAACAGCTGAAATTATACTACTGATACTACGGATTTTATGTGTGAAAATTCGTTCCACTAAAGTTAAACGGAGTTCTTACGTGTTGCTCAAAGAATTCCGCTTACCGCCTTTCCCAGACAAGGAAGGTATACAAGGCACGTAAATGAAGTTTAGCTCCTGATGTCCTATTATGTTGATAGACAAAGGCAGTGAAGCCTCAGAATTCTACCTTTACCGATACCAAACCTGCTATAGCGTCCACATAACTTTGTACTTGTTCCGAGTTGTTTATATTTATATGGAAACTGGTTCTATTTAACCATTAACAAAGCTCATTATTTTGTTAATGTATATAGATACCGCTGTTAATTTGTTGTAACATTATCGTTCAATATAAATCACTTTATTATTAAAATTGATAGGCTAGTGTTATTATAAAATAATAACCCAAATTATCTAGTAGTACCTACCTATGATACGTTACCTAGTAGAAACTCTATCCAACTTGTAAAAGTAGGTAACATAAATCAGGGTGAAGTGGAAATAAGGGGAGAATGAGAATAAAAATCGAATAATTTTACGTGAATTACGTGAAACTATCGATAGGTAAATTAGAGTGAATAAGAATGAAAGGGTGAATAAATAGGAATGAAGTGGTCAAATATTTTTTTCCATTACTATCATTCTTTCAAATGAGACATACTATCAAATATCTGATTACATATTTGCAATTTTATAAAAGATATCTAACATTTTATCTATATTTTACTCCTTGATCCTTAAGGTGAAACCGCACTAGCGACACTGCAGCGAAGAGGCGCACCGCGTAAGCGGAGCGCGGCGCGGCGTTATCAAACCACACGGTACTGCAGGGGCGCTACAATGAGGGGCAATTTTTTCATTTCATTTTTTAGGTACTTGACGTAGATGATGGACAAAATAAGCGATGAAATGATAGTGGTAGCTTTGTTATGCAAAGAGGCAGAAAAATTAGAAAGATATAAAAAGCGCTCGACATGGGTGCACGAAATTCCAAATACTTGATGTAAGGTAAAGAGGGATGCAAATACTTATCACACTCTTTAACTTAAAGAGTCATAAGAGACCCTGACATATTTTATAACTAAGTACTTCAGGACAAAAAGAAGTTTCATGAATTTTGCAAGTTATAAAACCTCATATTGAATTACAAAATACATCTTTTTGTCAAGCAATAGGTCTCTGCCACCCCGAGCTATATCGAACTAGCCGCAGCGGAACTGTGCGAATTGGCGCGATTGGTGTGGCTAAATATTTTCCAGCAGTCAACTAAGTCGGGACAACGCCGCGTCGCTTCTCTGCGGAATCGCTGTAGTGCGTTTTACTTCATAAGCAAGAAAGGCAAAATACTTTTCTTCTCTTCGCTATAGTGCGGTTTCACCACATTTTACCGGTACAGTCATTCAATAATACGCATAACAATATAGTTCATATGTAGTGGAAGCTTGCGGTGCTCGGTCACGGAGGTCACCGTGTTATGAGCGAGTCACATCAACCACGGAAGCACCTGTGTGCGTGCCATGACCGAATACGACCACCCGACACAGAGTATGGCTAACTGCTGCACATTGTTGTATTTTTCTTTGTATTTTACCTTCGATCGTCTAGAAATATTTCGTTATCTATACATTATTAATAATACTTTGTGCTAGTATGATAATAATGGACCCATTTATTCGTAAAAAAACCAAGTAGTATACGTGTGATTATGACAGTACCTATCGGGATAAACAGATTTTGGCTAAAGAAATTTTAATACACCGGTAGCCTAGTGGTATGGACTGCTGAGACGAGGTCTCGGGTTCGATCTCAGGTTTTACCATGGCACACACCAATGACTTTTCGATGCTTTTCAACGTTATGTGTGTACTTATCGCAGGTTTACAAGTGCCCGTTTAATGGCAATAGACTCGCCACTTATTACATTGGGACCTCAACATAAACTGACGTAATGTGGGTGCTAGCACCTTCTGCCTACTCATTCGGAGATATAGGCGTGAGTTTATGTATGTTATATCTACACACATTTAATATATACACCTATTTTCTCAAAGAAAGAAAACCAATAGTATACTTGTGTTTACTAGACATTATTAAGATAAACAGATTTTGGCTAAAGAAATTTTAATGATAATGATGTACAACGAATCTTCCAAAAGATAATTAAAATTTCGTTACTATACCTGAAGGTAACTTTTTGTTGAATTTATAATAACAATGCTACCTAATCTACTTTAATAATAAGGGTCTTGTTTCTCATGGCTGAACATTAATTTACACATAAAATTACAATAACAAAAAAAAAATACTATTTGCTTTTGTTTTTCGAAACTTATCCTTTGTTTAATTAACAAGCTTAACAAAAAAAAACGACTTCATGTCAAAGAACGTGAAACGGCTAGTAAAACAGATACCTACTTCATAATGAACTAATTGATGTAGTATCACGTTTCCTAGACAATGTCTAATGTCGCACACATAATGACAATAACTCACTGACATAAACAGTAGACGATGTAATTACATTTTCCTTTAAAGGCAAACTAATAATATCTAGTTTTCTAAAGATCTCACAGGCTCTAACTCTTTCATACACGTTGCAGTTTGTAACTGAGTGAGAGTGATAGCAGTTACATCACGGAAGAACTTGCTTATAGATTGGACCTTGGCAACAATGGACACCCTGATTAATGCTCGTGTGTCCTAATCGTTGTTATTATTTCCTATGACTTTGCTACGAATCTGGTTTCTCGCCTATTGTTCCTTCGGTTGAAGGCCTTGTTTGTTAAAATATTTTCATTACCTACTCGTGATAAGAATATTACCTTAAAGTCGGCAGTGACTTGGTGTTAGTAAAGTCGGAAGCAAAATCAATATTTTGTATCGAACTTGCCTTTCTAACTTAGCTGTCAAACGGTCCACCGCTATGCCGCAAGCCACACTGCCCTCTTCATAATATTATGTTAATATTCAATGTCACAACTCAAGAACTGTCTGACATCTTAAGATTGCGATGATAAGATAAGTAGTACATGTTTGATTGCACTGAGCGCTTATATCATCACAGATTGGCACCATCAATCCGAGTAGTGGATACACGGGGCAGACATTTTTACCGGTTCGCCTCAATGTAAACACTAATAGGCATCCGATACCTTACGAAGGTGCCATGCCAACTTGCGCGCTCTAGCCTCTAAAAAGTTCAATGCTCAATAGGTTGACGAAGAACCCAGGTTTGCTGTGCTTGAAACATTGGGTATTGTATTGTATATATTACATTGGTAGGGTATTTTCCTGTTATTAAAGTAAATTATTTAACTGAACTTATTAAATTAAGAATAGTAAAAGAGCATTAGAAGTTGCGTGCTTGCGTCTGTTCTTATTTTTTTTGTTTTTTATATACCTAGTCTAGCCATAAATATTGTTACGAAGAAAAAACATTTTTTTTATTGCAAATAATATTTATTACTTTTATAGTGTGTTAGTTTAATACATAAATATAAAACAATTTAAAATATAAAAAGCTTATTCGAAGTGGAGACCATTGGCTGCAACACAGTCCTTTAAACGTTGAGGCCAGTTATCAATAGAAGCACGCACTCTTTCCATGGGAAAATTCTTCACTGCCAATCGTATGAATTGTTTTAGGGACTCCAATTATCATGGCGTTTAGAGCAAGCCATACTCTCTAAAACTGACCATAAATCATAATCCAGCGGATTAAGATCGGGACTAGACGACGGCCAGTCTTCAGCTCTGATGAAGTCCGAAACGTTCACTTCCAACCAAGACTGCGTGGACCAAGCTTTATGACCCGGCGCTGAGTCTTGTTGGAAGGACCATACTTGGTTATTGAACATGGTGTTGTTAAGGGGTTTAACTACCTTCTCAAGAATGGTATCTTGATACACTTGTGCCGATGTTTTGATACCTTTTTCACAAAAATATGGCTCAGTCACTCCTTCATAGCTAACACCCCACCAAACCATCACTGAAGTCGGATAATGCCCACGTTGCACTCTGTCGACTAATTGGGAAGCTTCTTTAGAGCTTTGAGCATAAATACGGTCATTTTGTTTGTTAAAATGTTGCTCAATTGTAAAGATTTTCTCATCCGTAAACAATTTTTTTCTGTGACCTCCCTTTGCGTACCGCTTCAGTAGTTGCTTCGATTTTACCACCCTATTCTTTTTTAAATTATCAGTTAAAAAATGACCAGTGCGTCTCTTATAGGCTGTAAGTCCTAAGTCATCTTTTAAAATGCGCGACATGGTTCTGGGTGCTATCTTCATCTCCCGAGATAAAATCTTTTGCTTTCGGACAGGATTTCTTCGAATTCTTTCCCTTACTGCTTTGACCACCTTTTTCGTACGAACACTACGTGGACGGCCAGATCTTTTTCTGTCACAAACAGAGGAGGTCTCATTGTACCTATTAATAGCCCGGTACACAAACATTTGACTAATACCAAGTGTATGGAGAGTTTTAAAAATTACATTCGGCTCCATACCAACTTTGTGTAATGCAATCACAGCGATTCGGTTTTCTTTATCATCCCACTCCATTTTAATATAGCAAAATATTGTACAATGTATTGGCGCCAAAATTAGAAAACACAATGAACAATCGTATAAAAATGACAGATTCCAAATTCAAATGTAATATCTTTCTTATTTTAATATCGAATACATTTATTACAATACAATATGTCAAAACTACTAATCAAATAACCCGCCCCTGATCGCTCCCGGTGCAAAAGTGCCCATAACACTTGCTGCGTTGCCACGTTAAGTAATTGTAACAGTATTTATGGCCAGACTAAGTAGAACACGTCAATTTTATAGTTATTATTAAATTTTAATCATCCATCGAACCTTTAATAGGAAATGATTTGACTATTTAATATTATGACGTCACAATAAATTATTTCATACTAGTTTCCTTATAACTTTCCGTTTTGACATTTTGTAAAAGTAACTAATTTGACTAGTCAGTTTCAAGTAATTTGACTAGTCAAGTCAAAATGAAAAAAGATGTTTGCCCATCATATATAGGCGGGAAGCGGGAACACACATACAAGCTGCTATTGCTACTGCTACTGCTTCTGAACATAGTTTCTAACTACCTCAATCTAGCATTAATTTCACTCCATCAAGACACAGTTGAAACGTTGAATTATTCCTTTCTTCACACTTTACTTTCTTTGTGATGACTATTCATGCGACTATGTACATTTCTTTTGTGATCAGTCATTCCTATCTACATTTCTTTAACACATCTGATAACGCAGTTAAATCGTCAACAAAATTCTGTATAAGATATCAGTTGCAAATAAAATCTCTCTCAAGGTTATCAAAGTCCAAGACGTATCGAGTTATGTAAATTATCTGATTTAAGAATGATAATAATTGTTTTTTATTGACAGTACATTTTGTAATTGTAAATATACCGGTCTTGCTTATTTACATACTTGAACTTAATGTTAATCATTATTATATTAAGTCTTGATACATTTATCCTACATTTATCTGCAGTATCTAGTCCTTCCTTACTTTTTATATCTGGTTTGATAAGTTACAAAATTTTAACATAAAGGTCGTTGCTCTCTTACTAACCCAGCACTTCATCAGCACCTGCCTCCTTACCTTGTACGGTTGAGATAGAATCAAATGAACTTCCACATACAACGAGTATGTAAATACTCTAATTATCTTATCAACTTCGTCCTCACTTGATTACCTCTCGTATGCAGGCGGCTAGTGAGTAGCCTATTCTTTGACAACCGGCTTGTAGCTTACTTTGCGTTGGTTCATCGAGTAGGACCACCCACCTTTTGCTGATTCTTCAAGCGAAGACAATGCATCGTCACATCATCATTCCCATTTCTATAGTTTATTTAGACTTTCTTGCAAACATGTCTAGTATTATATTCATGTATTTATTATAACTATGGGCGGTCCATTCTCAGACCGGTTCACATCACGTTGAAGGTCTCCCTACGATAATGGATAACCCAATGGACACCGATCGACGAGGCGGTACTGATCGGATGTCGGGTTGACAGTGATACTGAGCGAAGATCTAAGTCGTTTTGACTGAGCACTAATTGAGGTGAATGCCTGTTCCTGTTGTCAGACAAAGATAAAAGGTTCATTTTTTGATAAAATATGTTTAAACCTGGCAAAATTTTAGAGACAGACTGGTTCGAAACAACTATTTCAGAAATGAAATTGACCTTTTCTTAACATTTTTCCATCTTATTTGGAAGTATTCACTAAAATTACTAAAGGATTTCCAGTTTTTTTTTGTATACCCACTTAACACTTGTGTTTCTCACGTCACAAAACGTCACCCTCTGTTAAACAAAACACGGTCTCTCGTTATTAATTCAATTATTGTGTATAAAGAGTATCAGGTACCCAGTGCCGGGTGCTATAAGCTTTTTACGTTTCCAATAATTTCTACACGTGCCAGTGTAAATTTACACGAAGCAATGTCATACTCGTAGACTGTACCTACTCGTATATCGTCTATAGTTCATTACTCTTTGTTGCCAAGACTGCTCCAAATTGCATAAGTATTGCATCTGAGGACGTAATGGGTGTTTGACATAAATTTGCTAAATCGTTTGCCAACAAGTTGCTAAAAAGTTTTGTCTTGTAAAAAAGTCTTACACTTTCTGACTTAGAATGTCAGTGTTACTTAATGCAGATTTTATTTAAGTGTTGTCAGTCGTATTATCCTGATGTATTTCTTATTTCGAGTGTTTTCAATCTGTGTATTCGAACCATGTAGCGAATAGCGAATTTTACATTAAGTAAATGTTCTTGGGTTTTGCATGTTCAGAACTGATATAGTAGACTCAGCAACATATTTGAAACACATTAGAGAGTTGTAAAATCTTCAAATCCTTGGATCGATTTGGATCGCTACAGAGTTTATTATTATGACGTACCCTTATGATCTATTACTTTTTAGAATAGTGTAGATATCTTGTCTTATATTATTGCCTTTAATATAATATCTTACAAGGCTAGCAGACGTTATACACACATCAACAAAGTCTAGGGAACAAGGACATTTCTAGTTTTTATTTAAAAACCCTTTCTTGTAATAGTGAGTGTTTTATGTCAATAGAAGGGTATTTTTATACCGTTTTTAATTTTAATTTTAATAAAAACATTTTCATACCAATTTTTTTTTTTTTTAAGAAAGAATTGAATAGTGCCAATATTGAGTATTACAACCTTCTATGATTAGGCACAAAAATAACGAGGTAGTAAGAAATACAGTAATTAACCGTACTTTAAACGTTTTTAATAATCTGTAGGACCTCCTAAAGCATTAGCAACAGCTCGACAACGGCGTGGCATACTTAGTATGAGATTGTCAATCATCGTCTGTGGAATATGGCTCCATACACTGCGAAGGTGTAAAAATATTTAAGCTCCTGCAAATACGGAAACTTTAGCATAGTTATCACCGTCGGAGCTAGTTAATAGGTAGAGGCTAAGGATAGTCAATATTTGCCTAAATCAACCGTGAATCTGAATAGGTCGATCTTCTAGACTCAAATCTAAAGGCTAACCATGGCCAGTCCTATATTCTTTAGACACTTCTGCTTGGCACTAATAAAGCCTCTGAATTGACCCATATAGACCCAAGTACGATACTGAACCAAAAAACAACACACATAATGTATTATACGTACCTATACCTGACTCTATTATCATCGAAAGCAATGAAACACATTAACGTGGTAATTATCCTGATAATAATAAGTATTATAGCAGTATGAATCATAATCAAAACGAAGCATATTGTATAAATTACGACGTAATTATGTGCTACAAAAAATCCTTCCTTTTTTTGCCCTTTTTATCTGTTTTTATCTATCGATAAACATGCTGGTGACATTTCCCATGATTTTATTACACCCATTTAAATTCTTTTAATAAGGTTATAGAATAAATTTCAATAACATTATTCAATCAGCTAAAGCTTACCTAAAAGGTGTATTTTCTTATTTGGGAGGAAACACTCAGTATCGGACCAACGGTTTTATTGAAAGGTTCATCGGTACATTTACTTACGTTTAAATAGAATCAGTGAGACGTGAAATGAAACTCGAACGAGTACTGAGTGAATCGATCCGTCGCGGTTCTAACGCTTCCGCAGTTCTCTATAGGTGAAAGTGGTTTAGATCGATATGATTAGGTGAGATGCACAGCTTATTTCAATGGGACACCAACCTGGAAACCTTCGTTTGGTGCCCGTGGTTCAATCGCTGAGTCCTACTGGTTGGTGCAAGAGCAATATTTTTGCTTGTGGTTCTATCAATCGGACCATCGTTTTATAAATACATATTAAATTGTTAATTATCCGTGAAATTAGTTTAAGTTTCTAATTGAAGTTTATGTTGATGGATTATGAGGCGGGTAATAAAGAATACTGTGATAATTTTATTCTAAATTCTTTCAATAAGGAATGTATCTGTAGCATAATGGTATGATACACTATATACTTATACATTTTGAATAAATTTATATGATACGTTTTTTTAATGCTTACCATCTAAGGTAACATTGGGTTAGAAGTACAGATCGAATTTATAACAAGCCAACTATTCTTCCTAATCTCGAGGAGTTTATTTAATTTAATTCATTTTATTTATTCATACAACTATAATTCAGACACATTCATGAATACATTAATGTGTCTGAACACTAACACTAATGAGTACTAGTTGGTAAAGTATGAAGATTCTAGTATTCGATGGGACTAATACAACGAATACTAGAGCTGGACTCGGATTTAAGATCCGTAAGTACTAGAAGTGGTTTTATACTACTTAGGTGGCAGACAAGCACACGGCCCACCTGATGGAAAGTGGTTACCATGACCTATGAACGTGTGTAACACCAGTGGAGTCACATCCGTGCTGCCGACCCTGTAAGAACAGAGATTTTGTGCCGTCAGTGTAGAGGACAAAGCAGGACAAGCCTTTGGTCATCCCACTGACAGCACAAAAACTCTCCAGTGAGCTCTGACTACCCTCACTCACCGCCAGGAACACAACACGAAGTTATTATAACCGCGGTATTCTGTAGGGCGGAGGTACTTCCCCAGTCGGACTGCTCAATTGGGCGAAAATACCGCCGTGTTTTAGTAGATTTTTTAATGAATATTGAGAAAAACATCTGTTGATAGTACTTGTTTAGTTACAATTTGTTAGCAATAGTGTTTAAAGATTCACGCTGTTATACAGCACAATCCTGACGATAGATTGTATTCATATAAACATAAATACTATGTAGATACGTTTAATTAAAACTTGAACTTTAAAAGGACGAATGCTAATAACTGTGTGCTTTATAATCATATTCGTTGAAATAAAACATTATATAACTTAGAAGTTTATTTTTATTTACAATGGATAGTGATATCTTGAGTATAATGAGTCGCGTGCGTTGGTGGCGCATGGGCCAGCGTGTGCGAATGGACTGTATTGCGGGGAAGCAGATAACTGTTCTATTGACACTTTACACACAAAACAAGACAGGTGGCCGGGCTGCCGCGGATTCGATCCAGGCAGTGAATGCAGCCCGAGAAATTAGGAGAGGATGCACTAACCTTCACGACCCACGTGTTTTTCATCGCAGCCGGTACACGGATCTTCTCTTCCTTGCTCAGGAGCTGCCGTCAGCGTCACTAGATCCCTTGAGGAACACACGAGAGGCACCATCCGATCGGTAAAGGTCTATTAGGCGGTTAAAATACAACAAATATTATTCATTTCTGAGAGACGCGCGCGCGCGATCGCCTTTACGCTGGCTAGTTCAAAGCGGGAGTGAGTGTCTATATTTCACAAATGGCGGACGGAAGCCATATCTATGATTAGTGCGGGAGAGGAGACGGGTATAAAAGGAGTGGGTTTCCGTGTCAAAAATACAGTTTCCACTTCGGCGCAACCATTCCCCCCGGCTTGAAGGGTTACCTTCGAAACGACAAATGCGAAACAAATCTAAAGTCTAATCTAAATCTAGGTTTGGGAAATAACAACTAAAATATAAACCTAGATTGGAGCTCGTGCCTACTGCTGGCTAGGCAGCGGGCAGAGGCGAACAAACAACACAACGCAACAGTCTCGACCAAGACGAGACGCGATTAGCCAACAACAAAATAAGGGTCTCTTCACGTGGGACCGATACAACAAGCGAGTGCTTCTTCTCCTCGGGTGGTTCGGAAACCGTAGTGGGATTGAATTGACTAACTGGCCACCCATCTAACGCGGCATGAATCCAGGACGGTCCACCAAACCACAACGGGTGATCCAAAATTTGCGAAGGAAGCAATCCACGAGAGAGACAATCGGCTGGGTTGTCGGTGCCAGCAACGTGAAAGAGATTATGTGGCGCCAATTCAGATTGAATTTTGCCACTCTATTAGCGACGAATGTGTCCCAACGATGGGGCGAAGAGTGGGCCCAACACAAAGCGACTGTTGAGTCCTAAAAGCTAAAATTCTACTAATATTAATGCGAAAATTTACAATTATGTCAAATAAATTACCTTAAAGATTCCGACCACAATACAAAATGTCATTAAGCGACACGGAAGTGCTAGTCTTAGCACTGCCATCCAAAACTACGCGGAGTTTTAGTAGTAAGCTTATCTTCTCTAATAACTCCGCGGTGCGGGATAATGTACGAAGGCTGGGTCCCGCCAGTGTCCGTAGGCGCAGGTGAGATGTAACCTTTATCTAAATATTCATTAACAACCTCATCATAGGCCCGCTTCGACTTTGGGGACGCCTGCATCTTTCGTTCCAAACAAAGACGTTTTTCAGCGGATACACGGGAGCCACCGAGCGAAAACTTGCGGATGGTAGACTCCAGTGGCGGCTCGACGGTGCAACAGAACGAAGCAGTCGAGTGACTAAAACTATCTATAGAAGCGGGTGCGGAACCAATTATAACAAAACCCAGAACTGTTTCCAGGGCGTGCGGAGCGGGGTACGTCGGTCCCCCTTGAACCTTACGTGATAGCTGGAGGTGCGGGAGAATCGAAGCGCCGATCAATATATCGACGACTCCAGGAACAGCGTAAGTCTCATCTGCTAAAGGCAAATCTTTAAATTTCGTTAATAAAGACGTGTCAACCGGGACGGTAGGCAACTGTTCAGCTATTCTATCTATAACGAGCGAATCCATGTCAAACCAAATATTATTATTAAAACGAGATCTAAACCTTGTTTTAACGGTGCCACGAACAGCTGACTGTAAGCTTCCAAAACCCTTCACCACTGAGCGGGTTGAACGCTTATCAACATTGAAACCAAGACGCCGACAACAATCTTGAGTAATAAAATTACTTTGCGAAGCGCCATCTAACAGCGCTCGAACAATGCGCGGCTTACCTAATGCATCAACAATAACAACGCGAGCGGTCGCAAGACACACAGTAGTGAGTGCAGCACTAGCGGAGAACGAACACAAGGTGACGTCATCCGCGGCGGTCACCGGGCGGGCTGGAGCGCGCGCGAGCGCGGGCTGCGGCTGCGGCGCAGGCTGCCGTGTGTCACCGCTCGACGAGCCAACCGTGCTCACATTGGATGCGGCATTACTATTCTCAAAATGAAGCAAAGTGTGGTGTCTCGCTTGACATTTGCGACAACTATTTCTACTATTACATAAAACAACGCGGTGTTTAGTACCGAGACAATTAAAACAAAAATTATTAGCGCGAACAAATTTATAACGATCACTAGGCGACAATTTTAGAAAACCAGGACACCTGTACAGTTGCGAATGATGAGTGCTACACAAAGAGCAAACAGGTGACTGTACACGTGCTGGTGCGGTACTAACATAAGTATGAGTTGACCTCAGTGACTTCGATGACGCATCTACTTTGCGTGCAGAATCAACAACTGTCTTCGCGCCTTCATGTTTCGATGAAGAGCGTTGCAATACCTTTATATGCTCGCGAACAAAACTTTCTAAGTCTTCGAACTTAGGAATCCTATTGCCGCGATGATCCGACTCAAACAAACGAATGGTTTCGGAATCTAATTTCCTTAAACCCATATACAAAAATACGAAGTCGCAGAGGTCATCGACCTTTAGGTTCTTTACGGCGCGAACAGCTGACGCGAAAGTATCTAGAAATTTCTCTAAGTTTTGATCGTTACATGCCGTAATAGATTTCAAATCAAACATCTGATCTAAATAGGCGTTAGCTACCGATCTTTTATCCTCATACCTAGCTTTCAAAGTATTTAAAATTAAATTATAATTCTCGGCACTAAACGTAATTCCAGCGCAAACGGTTATAGCTTTACCAGTCAATTTTTCAACGAGATAATGCAATTTTTCGTGATCTGTCAACGAATCGTTCTTATCTATTGTATTCTCAAAACTATCTATAAATAGACACCAATTGCGAATGTTACCATCAAATTCGGGTATTTGAATTGGTGGCAACTTAGGTCGGTCGCGAGTGGGGTTGGGTAGGTCAGCCGGTTTCTCCAAACTCCTAGCGACGCGTTTGATACGACAATACAAATCGTCAAACGACGACAAGGCCTGATAACTCACTGAGTAATCGGGATTCAAATTCAACTCTAAAACGTTGATGTCATGTACTAAGGTTTCGAAATCCGCGCGTAGACTATCTAAGTTTTCTATAGAACACAAGAACGAATCTCTGATGACCAAATCAGAGGTTTTAAGTGCATTATCATAAATCGATTGTACGCGAGAGTAAATCATTTCTTTTTTAGCGTTTAAAAGTTTCAATTGAACCTTACCGGTCCTATCAACCTTTGGGGACATGTTTACAATTAAATCTCAAACTAAAGTGAGGTAAACAACAAATATGAAATGACTTAATCTTAGCGGCACAGAGCAGCGAGGCGGCGCGAGCGACACTCGGCAGATAGGTAGGTACCTACACGATGGTCGCTGTCTAGATTCAACTATTATTTCCGAGATTAAGTATTGCGTAATATCTATTCAAATTAAAATACTTTCGTATGAATTGGGATGAGATGCGAGCGAGGTAGGCACAGCCACGTGTCTACCCACGCAGGTACTAGGCAAATACGACGCGAGCCGAGAACAACGTAATTGAAAAAAACAAAACAAAGCCAAATGCGTTAGGTATTACACTGTGCCTATGCACTAGGGTGTCTGAGTATACCTAAGATCTAAGCCTAAATGTCTGGATGCGGGGTTTTCTACTAAAATAACCAGGCACTTAGGTGCGATGCGAAAATTGTGAACTACGATTAAGTGTTGATATGATACCTAACCTATTTATGTATTAGGTAGGTACAATGCGAGCCAGCGGCGAACGGACTACAAATTCTAAGCCTAAGTGTCTGGATGCGGGGTTTTCTACTAAAATAACCAGGCACTTAGGTGCGGTGCGCTCATTCCCATTAGAATAATAACAAAATACGAACTACGGCTAAGAATCCGGCTCGAAGGACCAAAAAATGGTGGCGCATGGGCCAGCGTGTGCGAATGGACTGTATTGCGGGGAAGCAGATAACTGTTCTATTGACACTTTACACACAAAACAAGACAGGTGGCCGGGCTGCCGCGGATTCGATCCAGGCAGTGAATGCAGCCCGAGAAATTAGGAGAGGATGCACTAACCTTCACGACCCACGTGTTTTTCATCGCAGCCGGTACACGGATCTTCTCTTCCTTGCTCAGGAGCTGCCGTCAGCGTCACTAGATCCCTTGAGGAACACACGAGAGGCACCATCCGATCGGTAAAGGTCTATTAGGCGGTTAAAATACAACAAATATTATTCATTTCTGAGAGACGCGCGCGCGCGATCGCCTTTACGCTGGCTAGTTCAAAGCGGGAGTGAGTGTCTATATTTCACAAATGGCGGACGGAAGCCATATCTATGATTAGTGCGGGAGAGGAGACGGGTATAAAAGGAGTGGGTTTCCGTGTCAAAAATACAGTTTCCACTTCGGCGCAACCATGCGTCTTTATACATAGATTATAAATTTGTTAGACTAACTTGTAAAACAATTTGACGGATCGTCGACCGAGATCGTATTCTCAACATAGAACTTGTCGAGACAATGGATCGTAGAAACACTAGGGTTTCATAGATAGCAATGTTGTTAATCATCATTCTCCTTGTAAATGTAGTTAATGTATTTATTAAACAATTCGATTCTTTTGAAGTGTAAAGTTTTTCGAGGCGTTAGGCATTTTTCGTAGAACATTTATTTTAAATAGAAACAAAACATTGAAACGACACCTCTTGTGACAGATTCTGACAATTCACATTTGAAACCTCTGTATACTTATACTAGTATAAACCATCTACACATATTGGCAAAATTTTTACTTCTGTCTGTTTAAAAAAGTTCAAAAACTTATCGCTTTTCAAAAACAATTTAATATGTAATGATTTATATCGCTGGCAAAAGTACTGCCGGTGACTCAAAAATAGAACTTACTAAATTAATGTTTCACCTCGTATTTGTGAAACTAAACAATAGATTTAATCAGATAAAATTAGAATTATGAAAAGTAATTAGTTTGTCTTCATTATTTAATTTTAGTATTTAGTTGTAAGGCCGCAACGCCAAGTGTGCATTGCGAGCCACAGTTGCAAAACTGCCGGAAACTTAGAAACTTCCTAAAAGTTCTTCGAAAATATGAATTAAAAATTGCATATCATATTTATACCTATTGTTTCTAATTAACTACTATTAAAATGTAATAAATTTTAATTAAGTACTTAATATTATTATGTTATTAACCTATTTACAAGTTCGCAAACATACCTGGCCATAATTATTTTTTATTTTGAATATATTTCTGTAAATCAAGCTGCAAACATTTATAACCGTTGATCATAGGGCTTGTTGTATCCTTGTTAACCAATAAATTAATAGCAATACTAGCAATATAGTTCACAAATCATATTATACGCGACCTTCTTACTTCTTCGACATTCGGTTTTGATGTCACGTTGATATATAGGTATCTGAGTGCTTCTCTGGCCTTGGTCTACTAAACATTAAAATCAATAAACCTTTTATCTGCTGAACAATTAACCTTTCAATCGAAGGGTTCAAGTCATTGACAAAGTTCGCGTCTGTGAAATCGTATTGATTGAAAACATCTGATATTGTTTAGCTTTCTAATGGTTCAAGTTTTTAGATTGTACCAGCTCTCAGTGCTCTTTGGAAAATATGAAAATATGTGTGTGTAATGTAACACATATGTAGATATGGTTAAATGAGATGGGGCTCGACCAAGACCTTTGGGCCAAGGCAAAGTCACCTGCATGTCGCCGGTACAACTGCTGGTTGATAGACTCGGAATTGGCGCAGGCATTAGAGGAGATTTCGGTCACGCCCATCGCGCCAGCCCCTTGCCTGCTCTCCACTATGCCCTCTGCTAGTCAAAGCGACAAGTGAACAGTCTCCGAGCAGCCCTTTAAAGGGCCGATCGCGTTTTTTCAGTGTCTATCTGAAATACAGAATACAAGAGCAGGTGCTTAAAATAGCAAAATATTATGTTAGTCACAGCTAAATCTAAATAAATAAAAAGAGCTTAACCAATTCGAATGATCTTAGTGCTTCTAATGAATATATTATGGGTCCCAAGCTCAACTGGTTTTTACTGAAATTAGAAGTATTTATGGTTTCATTGGTCTCTCATCCTGATTACTAAATCTACGAGTATTCCTGTAACGTTAATGTTGGCCAATGTGTGACCTTCCTTTGTCTCCTAACAATTGCAACAGTTGTTTTGCGCAGCTGATCGGTTGCAGCTTGCTGAGTTAATATGCAATCAGATGTCTCATTAACTTTATATCTTTTAATAGGAATCGTTGCGCGGATATTCAACTCGTGTAAATTAACATGTAATCCTCCTCTCTCATCCCCGTACGAGCCCCGCTCTCGTCCTTCGAGCCCAGCAGAATCCGCAACACTGACTGTTGCACGTTTGCCTTAGTTTGAGTTTCGTAGTTATTTGTTATCGGATTTTATTTGAGATTTGTTATTGTTACGTTTGGGAAGTCAGGTGCCATCCTAATGCGCACCAGTTATACATACAAACTTTGTATAGATGATGATTTAAAATTTACGGATATGGTGAAAATAAAATATCTGGGTTATGAGTCTAGAGACTAGATTAACCAACCATTAGTCACGGCACAACAAATTAACCGTTTTCTTAAACAAAGTGTGAATAGATGTTATCTTCAACACACAGTTTGTACAATGTTTGACGGTGAGAACTGCTTGGTTGGGTTAATGCACTATTCTATGAACAGTTGCCGCATTAAAGTCATTAAGCTGTTTCAGACAACTGACATTGACCTTCTTTGTAATTCTTTGTTGTTATGTTCCTGTCCTATTAATAAGATCAGCACTCTTACAATGTGTCAAACAATTATTAAATACGCAAATATTGTTCAACATACCATTTTTTTCATTTGATTCAAGTTATCTTCTAGCTAAAAAACGAATATTAAACAGAAGTGTGAAAATTTGGCTTACATTTGTTCCAATAATTGGATGAACTTTGAAGCTTTGATATTTCAGTCCTTTATTCAATAAGTCTGTTGAGTGAGGGCCTTTGATATTATAAATGATCTTTGTGGTATTGAATTTGGGAACCGTAATTGTTTTATTGAAATAACTGAATGTTTTGATTATACGAATTTCCTTTCATTGCTTTTAAAACAGACGTTTCAAATTTGATTATTTATTTTATAGGTACTAACTTCTGAACTTTACATTCAATGTTAATCGTTAGCTCAAAGAGCAAAATTCTAATTATCTATACAGAGAACTGCTATACATGAAAATGTATTCGATATTTCTAACATGTGTACATATTTATAAATCATATTATGTTGTTGTATGTACTACTGAACAAAGGTAAAAACAATACGAAGTTCATAATTTTCACATTTTAATACGTGTTGTTCTAACTACACTTGTTATTCTCTCTCGTTCATTTAGTTAGTTTGAAACTTTAATACATGTTTAAACCCAAGAGAGCTCTGTAAGTGCACTTTATTATGCTTGCGACATAAGTACGTATACTGTTTTCTTTTCGGAGTGTGGAAGTCCCTACGGGTACCATCTTACAGAATGCGCGGAGAATGCTTATCTCCTTGGCCATATGTACATGGTGAGTGGGTTACGCATGAAGTATGAAATAACCCCTCGCAGATAGGTCTCACAAACTAAAGACGTCCTTGCTCTGACGCGTATCATGCGCCAAGGATTGCGGGAGAGACATGCGGGATATATCGCACCATCTAACAGTGTATCGTCCAATACCAGACAGGACAGGTCCAGGTAGGTCGGTTAAACAGTAAATTTACCCTGGAAAGTGACTGTCTTCTCCAAATACCATTTATAAATTGAAAGAGAATGATAGACAATACTAACAATTAAAATAAGTATCATAAAAAACAACAAATTTCACCAAGTGCTATCAATAAACATTTAATAAAAAATTGAATTTTATAAATCGAGGCTACTTGAACTTCAATTAGGTTTACAATTGCGTAATTTTTTTTTTAATTATTTAGTGTTGTTATAATAATTTCAAAGTAATTAACGACGTTTTGTAAGGAATAGTTATACTGCATAGCATGGCATTTGATAACAGTGGTCATTCTGGATACTGCTCACAGCTTTTCTAAATTGTTTTATTTTAAGATATCATCAGAATCCGCGGCACTCCAAAGTGTGTCAACGGAAATTTGATGTAGGTTATTGCTCTTAGTTCTAAATGTTTTATATCAATCGACTCTCAGCCCTGACTATGGGAATCTGCATGCTGAAACGGCTGCATGAATTTAGATGGAATTTTGAATTGAAATAGCCTTTATGATATCCATACTAACCGTGTGTGTTACCATTCAAATCGTCATGAATATTTCACTTATCGAAGAAAAACGTTTTGAAGATGTAATATAATAATACAATATGAATATTCATACAAACTTATCTAGATTATATAATGAACTTCTCAATCGTTCCGATATCATTCAAAACTATCAACTACATGTTTTTGGCCTTTGGTTTTTATTAATTTTCACCTCAATACAAACAATTTTATTACTGCAATATTTAATGCAAAAGTTCGCAAAACACTGATACTTCCGCTTAAACCGACGGATGGACAGAAATCGTTCCGATCATATGCTTGTAAATGATTCATAATGGTAAGGCAAAGGTCGACAGTTGATCTTCCGCGAACCTAATATGGTGAAAACACGTTATGTGATCGTATTGACGTCGGGGGTCGCGTCGACTGTCGTCCGGCATTATACGGGATTCATGTGTCCTTCTACAATGTCAGTATTATTGTTTAAGCTTTAAATCCTACTTCCTACTATCCTACTATATTGTTATTGTGAAAGTTTGTAAAGATGTTTGTTATTCAATCACGCGCTGACGGCTAACGCATCTGTATTTAAACTATCATTGTCACTTATATTAGTATCAAAGCATTTAGGATATTTATCATCTTATATTGTTTTGAGTTTCCGATATTTCGGCGCTGTTGCAAGCACTATGATCACGGAGGAACTGGAGTATTGAAGGTGAACAGTGAATAAAGTTTTTTAGGAGTACATATATCGATCTACCCTCTTCAAATTTATTTACTACGCGTATCTGCACTACCACTGGTTTCACTCTCACTACAAAGTCGAACCCGATCTCGATCACGTTCACGACACACGATGCTTACTGTATCCACACGCGATTTTGTTTTGGATTGTTCCCGGTTGCTTTTGCAAAGACAGACCACTGGATGCCAGACGTTCGGCAGTTGAACCTCACGATTGAAATACAACATGGTAAATATCCTGATTACTTGGATACTAATGAACGGATCTGGCAAAATTTTCGGAAAGGGACAAATTATAAGTAGTTTTAAATAATACAAATGCTAGATTTTTTTCCCATGAATAGGCACGTAATCACGAAACCGCGGGCTTCAACTAGTATACCACACATGTATCGATTTTTTTTTTGTTGTTATAATTTTATTAAGAATTTTAAGGTATTCGTTCCGTGTTTTTTTCATTAAACAATCAATCAGCCCACCCTGATCCACTGTCATATTTATATTGCACTTTTTTCATTTGTTCTACATGTACCTACCATAGAACATGGTACCATGATGGATCAAATAAACCTTTGTAGGTATTGCAATCCACCATTATTTTAAATACCATTGTATTAAAACCACCATTTTAAGTTCAACAGTATCGGAAGTGATGGTCCGCATGTTTTGGACTTCAATTTTTTACCACCTAGCAGGGTGCAGTCAATTGACGGACCCAATGTATATAAAAAAGGGATATACGCGTGATAAACGAACAAATTGTTACTTATTTACTTTAACATGTGTACTCCTACAGGTATGAGTGAAATTTACCACGTTTTATACTGTTTTGTGTGCCTTATAAATATGTTAATAGGCTGTCATTGTGCATTATTATATCTTCGTAACGGTTGGTGCTCGTTTGAATGAGAACAATATCACAGCACAGATGAAGTCATTCAATATCTTACTAAACGATCTGACGTAAATTTCAGCAGATACAGAATGCGAGAAAGTAACGCCATTGTTGTTGTTGCTAGGCCACTAGTTTGTCATGAAAACGTCATCGAAATCATTCAAGCAGTTTAATAATAATTATGCATACATACATATAATCACGCCTATATCCCCGGAGGGTTAGGCAAAGTTGAACATTTCACCAATCATTAAATTAGGTCCTACGTAATAGGGTGAGCCTATTGCCGTCTCCCGGGCACTTATTATCTTACAATTTATCAGAATATTCAATATGTTTTTTTAATAAAGCAGAGCCAGTATAAAATTCTTAAACCAGATACCTACATCTTACACAAACGTATTATCTATTGATATTACCAGATTGAAGGTGACACTTGTAACACGCAGACCATTTTAATAGAATGCGAGACACGGAGATTGTTGAATAAAAATAATGTTACGTAGGAATTTGTTAGATGTGGAAGTACGATACGATAATAACTTGTTTTTGCGCGATGTTTTAATCGTAATGCATCGACTGTGGTCTGTTTCAATACATTGAAGTGATGTGGATGTGTTGCCTTATTGTGTTCATATATTTGTCTGACTCTCTGTACGTTGTGTGTTCTTAAATAAATGCTTTTTCTTTCTTCCTTCTTTCTTTCATTATTAGTCCCAACACATCTCAAAATATTAAGGCTCTTATCAATAAACAATTATACTGCTGTTATGTCAACATTTGTTTGGAAATTTTTACATAGCACCTAAGGTTAAGGGCCCAGAGAGAACTATTATAATCTATGATATATTATTTTGAAATAAATTAAATATCTACTTTTATTGGTAATTTATTTACTTTTATTGGTAATTTATTTATATGTGAACTAGTCAAGAAATCTATGAGTATATTGGTGCTCTCACGTCATCAAAAACCTGCAGTAAAACTGAAAAAAAAATGACAAAAAAGATAGAAAGTGCTAAATAAAATTTAATTGACCGCTTAAATCAATTAATCAGTATGTATTGCTAGTCGCCAAGTATTTCGGAATCTTGAGTAACTTTGAATTTCAACTAGGTTATTATGACAATCCAGTATAACCGGATAAGTCAAATTAGGAACAAATATCTAATGAAACAGGTTTATATACCTATAAGTAGACGAGACCTACAAACATTTATCGTCATAGGTGTTTAGCGCCATTAATCACATAATTTAGGGAAATGGTTAGGGGTAGGGCAACACACGAAAGAGTCAACTCGACCGGTGGGAGTTCTCTCGATTTAATATGAACTGTGGCAGTATACTGCGTTATCTACGTTTGGTGGGGTGGTTATGTATCTTCATTACCTTGTTCCGGTACATGCTCTTTCTTTCTCTGCCCTCAGCAAATAGCAAAACATCTGATGTTGCAAACATTCCTACCATGACAATTATTAACGTTCAATTGCTGATTGGTTTTCTTAGCAGTACAAAATGATTTTGATTCTAAATTAGTAACCACTTCCATTGAAAACTTAACGTCGATCTATCGACTATAGAGCGGTTAAAGCGAAATAAGATTCGATGGTACTATAAAGATTAATTTTCTGATTCTGATAGATTGCAGTGCTAGTTATAGTGCAATTTATTGCGTGGTAGCGAAAGCCGCTATAATTGAAGTGAAACTTCTGTATATAAAATGAAACACCATCATTTAATCTGTGGCGATGCTTCAGTTTTATATTTCGAGATGAGTACATGTAGTTTAACGTTATTATTATAACTGAGACCATAGTCTAATTCCGGCTATACATATTTGTTCATCATGTGCCAATATTGTCCTCAGAATATCTATATTAGAACTATAAACCTATGCAATAATGATTTCTGCGTATGATGATGATACAGTGTTCTGATATTTTGACTTTCGTAGATCAATATGTACGGCCAGCATAAGAGATGGAGTGTGGCAAGACCTAGGTCTCGATTCTGCTAAGGCAAAACCACTGTCATGCTACACTGCTAAAAATCCATTTCATTTTAGAATTTAAAGCAATGCTGTTACAGTCCAGTGTTTGCAGAGTTAATGAAAAAGTGTAATGAAACTGTTTTTATTTAACTTTCAACTAAAGTGTATAGGAGTAAAGTCATAGGCATTTTAAGTGTCTAAGATAGTGGTTTTTATTTAGTAAAATCGAGGGCCTGTAAGATGTCATTCAAGTAGACACTGGGGCGAATCAAATGTTACATAGTGGGCATCCTATGATTATAAATTGATGAAGTCGTTTTTCATGATAAAATCAATAGAAATATTAAACGATATTTATAATATTCATTCAGCCTCAGATGCATAGCTTGAGTCAACAACAGTGCCCGGAAGACCGCAATAGACTCACCTCCTATTACGTGGGACCGAATTCATTGATTAGTGAAATGTAGGTGTTGATACACCTCCGGGGCTAAAGGCGTGATTATATGTGTGTATGTATATTCATTAATTATGACCTGAGAACTGGACAGAAATCTGAATATTCCATGTAATAATTTGCAGCTAAGTATAATATTTAATGTCTTTAACCAATTCAATCTAAATAATAAACAAGCTTTTTGTATCAAAACATGAGCTAACATTCATTTTAATAACGGATGTTTGTAATTATTATACATGTTTATTATAATTTTGACATTGCATAACATCTGTAAAAAGATGATATCTCGCTTTTGTACATGAATAAATATTTTTTATCATGAGTTCTTGTGTAGTGGGAATATTTTTAAATCTTCCACGATTGGGAATTATCCGCCAATTCTTTTGAAATCATAGGGGCCTTTAAAACAGCAGCAGCACAGACTTGACGTTAGCTTTCCGTTAGTCTTGCTAATGGACTGCTGAGACAAGGTCTCGGGTTCGATCCCAGGTTTACCATGGCACACACTTATGACTTTTCGATGCTTTTCGAAGTTATGTGTGTATTTATCGCAGGTTTAAAAGTACCCGGTTAGTGGCAATAGGCTCGCCACCTATTTCATTGGGATCTAAACATAAACTGGCGAAATGTAGGTGCTAGCACCTCTGCCTACCCCTTCCGGGATATAGGCGTAAGTTTATGTTTGGAATCTCTATCGGATTTCACCTCACCGGAGCGAATGATAAGGTATTAGGAACTTGAACCGATTAAAACAGTATGGTATTTCATCACGACTGCCTATGTCGCCGGGGACCTAGCTATGCTCTCGAAAGATATTTCGGAGAGCCCAACCTGCCTTGGCCGCCTACATTCGTGACCCTAACATATTTGTCTTTTAACTCCTTGTCCTTTTAAATTCAATCTTTCAACTGTCAATATATTTCTTAATGTTTTGACATGTGACTGCAATATGCTAATCACAGAGTCAAACTCTTTATGGCAGTCGTGGCTCGAACAGTCGGAACAAGTGAATTGGAGGTGACCCCTTTGCCACTGACCGCTATAAACTATTATAATTTATGACGGTAGTAATATAAATACCTCCCTCTTTAACTTGTTATTAAAAATATATTTTTTTGTAAACTGAACAATTAAGCTGCTTATATGTTTCATTGTTTTTAATTGTTTAACGGACATGTCAAGTACAAATACACTGAATGTATTTAATGTAAATTAGGAATTCATATATCTGTGTATTATGTACTTATTACATTAAGTATATTATCAAAGTACGCCAAAACAACTACCACTCAATCCTGCAGCTATAGTCAACATACAAAGGTTGCCTGGAAGAAATTGCTTAAAGCGATAAGGCCGCCCATTGTACTGTTGCCTTATTTTTTTAGAATCATGTATTCTTTACTTACTTGGTGTCCAATAAATTGTAAAATAAATAAATATACGTTGGTAATTAAATTCTTTGAATTTATTAACCAACAAGTAGGCTCACTGTTCGCCTGATGGTGAGCGATTACTTGCGTCTTTTAACACATGTTTCTCTAGAAATAATTGTCCATAAATTACCAATGCTCAACAGCAATATCATCGTCAAATTAACTGCTAAGTATCTCAGTAATGCAAACATAATCAAAAAAATTGTGTAAAGTGATTGGTTTGATGTAAATGTGTCTCATTGGGACTCAAATGTATTGGGGCTAATATCATAAACATAAATCCATAATTAGATATTCACTGTGTGACCCATATATGAATTTCTTTAATAAAAACCGGTTATCTTACCATCATCAGATGGGATCTTTTCATAGTAACATATTCAACAAATCTCAAAAAGTAAAATAAAACCATTTTAATTAAACAGTACCGTCGGTTCTCACTTAAAGATCGAATAGCATTTATTTCGTTGTGTCATTCCGACCGAGAACCGGTCGTTGGCCTTCCATAAAAAGGTCTATTACACGGATCACTGGTGTCAGCACAGCATCGTCATCAATTCTAATACTCCTCTTTTCTTCTTACAAAGCGCTTAAAAGGATTTGGTAATACTAAGTATTACTGCTAAGCAAAGTTGGTAATAAGGGCACTAGAATGCTGAATGTTTTTACTGTAAATAAATATTATACTTACTTACATATAAGCAGAACCACATAGAAAATTCCAAACACAATATTCATGCAAACAAAGAAATTATGCAATTATGCACTGACAGCCAGGTAGTTTTTTTTGTCTCTTTCGGATCAAAAACATTTGCTTCTTTCATACTTTTCATTGCTATGAGATGGTCTCAACCTAATCATTTGTCAGTCCATGTATTATAATAAGGGTATTAGGTATTTAAATCTCGTTTGTAACTTGTATCGCAGTAATTGGTAGCAATGAACGCTCGCCGACGGGCAATTGAAATTATATAAAAACACGTGAGGCTGGTCCGAGTCAGGCGTTCACGTGCGTATGCAATATTTAACGATCGTGCAGATAAACGCGTTCGTCTAATAATAATGCGGAGTTTATAATTTACGTTGCCGACTTTCTTATACACTCCCTGGGGAAATTTTCACGAAATATTCAAATGGCAAGTACCTAGGGAACACAGGTAGATTAAAAATTGTACAATAATAAAGAAAAAGGTGTATAATGTACTTCTACCGAGGTCTTTGGGGCCAGAGCCTACCTTACCTGGCCTATTTCACTTCCAGATTAACGAACGAGGCACCTCTGGCACAGGCTTTCCTCTTGATTTTGGAGGTTTATCACTCTCGTTGAGATGATACGTACATCAGAAGGAAATAGCGTAGAAGAACGCACCCTGGTTCCAAAGTACAAGCTTCAGGTGCAACCGGGATAGCCACTGAAGAGGAGGGGAAAATCTGTTAGGGTAAATAAATCAGACATCGAACTTTCGTCTTGAAACATATAAAAAGAAATGTAAAACTTGTTTCTAATAACGTCGTATTTAATCCAGTATTTACTAAAATATTCGGTTTATACGCCCTATGTCAGATACGCAAAATGTCAGATGTGCATTTTGTCAGATCGGCAGACTTCGTCGCAAAATGTCAAAGTCGCAAATTGTCAGAATCTCTTAATGACAAATACGCAAAATGCCATGAACGCTGAATGTCAGATACTCAATATGTCAAAAACGCATAATGCCATGATTGCATGACAACATGAACGACAAGTCAAGAGGTTATCAATAAAACACCATCTGTAATTTCCGTGAGTTTAATCATATAAAAAAATAGAAAGTAAAGTTGCAAACAATTGTTACTTTAACAAAACAGAATTAAATTTGCTAAACTTATAATTATCTTAGGTACTACCTGACACAATGTCATGTATTTGGTAAATCATATTTAGAAAAAGTAATATTAAATGACGTAATTATTGAACTCAACAAAAATCATTTCAAAAATTTGCTGTTAATATTAAAAGAGTAAATGGCGATATATCATTTTTTGTACAAATGCTGCGGATGAAATTTCTTCAATTTCAAGTTTTTTAAGATATTTTTTTATACATTCGATCATATCCAATATCGGAATTTCGGCGGTTCTTTCGTCTAGACAAAATCAACGAATTTTTTATTTTAAAATCAACACGTTTAGCCTCTTTCAAAATTGCATGTACAAAAAGACAAAAATTTGGGCGTTTAGGTAAGTATTTTAACGTTAAGCCGATGATGCCAACCCTCAACAACATTGGTGGTCCGGTGTCTTGTTTTTGAACAACTTAATACTGTCATAGGAAACTTTAAAAGCCATTGATTTTGAAAATATGATTTAAATTTAGTCAGTTCTTCGCTTTCTAAAAGATTCTGAGTATCGATACATTGTTCTTCACTCAATTTACCAATATTCAAATGTATAAAAAACCTCAACCAAGCCTTAAAAAAGTGACATAAGTTATTAATTCATACATTTCTGGCTTTATGTGGTTCTGACTTTTTGCGTATCTGACATTCTGCGTTTCTGACTTTTTGCGTATTTGACATTTTGCATTTCTGACTTTTTACGTATCTGGCATTTTGCGTTTCTGACTTTTTACGTATCTGGCATTCTGCGTTTTCTGACGATATGCACATCTGACATTTTGCGTATCTGACATAGGGCGTATTAAACTCACGGAAATTACAGATGGTGTTTTATTGATAACCTCTTGACTTGTCGTTCATGTTGTCATGCAATCATGGCATTATGCGTTTTTGACATATTGAGTATCTGACATTCAGCGTTCATGGCATTTTGCGTATTTGTCATTAAGAGATTCTGACAATTTGCGACTTTGACATTTTGCGACGAAGTCTGCCGATCTGACAAAATGCACATCTGACATTTTGCGTATCTGACATAGGGCGTATAAACCAATAAAATTGATAGGCTACTAGGTATGTGTGTCAATTACTATGCGAATGGTATGCGAGTCGTACTAATAAATTTCTGCGCGAAAGTTCAGCACTTGTTTGTGGAAGCGATTTGAAATCTCTGCTGCAGGAGGAACTCTGCTTGACATTTTCAAACTACTGTAGGGTGGCTATTAGGACTTCCTACATGCTGACCATCTGAAATTGCTGCCGGGTGGGCAAAATCCGGGTGGAAAATTAAGATTACTAGACATTTTGGAACTACTGCCGAGTGACAATTTCGAACTGCTGCAAACTGAAAGACTGAAAACTTCAAACAACTGTACACTAAAGGTATGATTCCGAAGGCGACCACATACGACAACTGCAGATGCGGAGCGTACCGTGCAATACACTCGAATATGATAATTTCGTTTATTGTTTAATTCATTGCGGGTTTTTAATGATGCCGTTTATCTGTATCGAAGTTTAAGAAGTAATGTATGTGAAAATGTGTAAATGTATAGTTATAGGCAAATGAGCAAATTACGAGACCGAGTATCTTTTATTTCTATGGAATATTTTTGTGCGGTCGGATGACGTTCCGTGTCTTCACATACATTATTTGTTAACTTCGATACGAATAACCGGCACTATTGAGAAGCATCAACGAAATAACACCATTATCTAAATTATTATATCAAGTCTATTTCACGGTACGCAACGCGTCTGCAGTTGTCATATGAAACATACCTTTATATTCGATTCTATATAGATTTTTTTGATTTTAAACATATTCTTTGTTAAGTTAATACTACAATTTGATTTAGTACTATTCAGTAAACCTTGTTTTTATCAACTAGACAAAAAATCTAGCCAAACTACTTTCCAGTAGTTCTTTCAACACGGGAACCTATTTCAGCACTAATCATTTTTATATAGCTAACCTTGTATTTTTTATCGAAATTGCCTTGATTGCAAAGGATAAAATGCATTAAAACTATCTACAAATAAATGATTCATGCTATTTTAATTCAAACGTTATAACAACTGCACAACGATTCATTTAGCATTTCTCGTTTTTGATGTATCTGATTCTGTTATCTATAATACCTAAACGAATTCGATGTCGGGTCTCTCTCAGACGATACTGACGATAGGCCTCTCTTTGGTTATATACAAAGAGTTCGCGGATCCACTATCACCGTGCTGTATGCTCAATCAAGAACTAAATAAAAGAAATGACCTCGGCCGGTGGAAAGCCCATTTTTCGAACTCGAACATACCCGAAGTGAACTCAACTGAGTGGGTCTCGACGTCGAATTATATGCTCACAGATGCTATTAACTATGGAGGATTTGTAGGATGAAAGGAAAGCTAGAACTGAAGAACTGAAACTCTGTTCTTACAAGGACGGCAGCACGGATGTGACTCCCCTGCAGCCCTGGTGTTACGTTTATGTGTGCTTGTCTGCCACTTAAGTTGTATAAAAAAAAGAACTTTATAAATATTAAAACGAATTGCATTTGTTCCGCTTTAAGTGATAAGTGATTTTCTCCTTCATTCAATCTAGTACAAGACTCCTTCGTCAGTTGCATCTGTCTAGCAGACATTGTTAATGTTCTGGATGATTAAGTTAGTTCATTATCAATTGATTGCTGATTCGTGAAAATTAGGTCGTAAATAATAGGTATGAAAGTATAACTCCTATTTAGGACCCTATCAAAAAACATCCGTCCCACATTTTAATATCCTTTTATAGATGAGATCGTACTGGTACGTAGCCGTTTAGCAGTGCAAACTTAGCTCACTTTTACCGTTAAGAAATTATCGTTTAAAAATATCGTCTATAAAACTCTTGACAGAAAGTGACGTGTTGCAGTTAGTCTACATTTTCTTTATGGCGTACTTCAAGGTTAACAATTAAAACGAGTCGAACAAGTAACCCTCCTCGTTGTGTGTAATGGGTTTTTTAACATTTTACTATAAGGTAAGGACATACTACACTCATCATGTTCATAACTTATGTTTATAACGAAGTTTGTTCTGTATTCCTCCTATGTTGTTGGAATAATGTAGGTTGTTTTACTTTAGTATCGTGATGCCCTAGAGTTCTTACGGTGAACAGCCCTTAAATATACAGTGGCTACAAATGAGCTACCACACTCTGCTTTGATTTTTACGCATGTTAGCGCTCTCTGTGGCGTTGCATTAGAACGTTCGTCTGTTACACAGGGGGCGCAGGTTCGATTCCCGTTCAGTGCAAATTTTGGTATGTATGAATATGTATATTAGCATTGGTCTGGGTGTTTCTTGTATAATATTTATGTATTTACAAAAAAGAAGTATCTTAGTATGTTTATCTATATTCTACATTTCATAACACAAGCTAGATAGCGTTGTATAGAATGTAGTAGAATATACATACATACATACATAAAATCACGCCTGTCTCCCATAGGGGTAGGCAGAGATCACGGATCTCCATTTGCTACGATCCTGACATATTACTCTCGCTTCATTCACTCTCATTACATTCTTCATGCATGCTCGTCGGTTTAGAGTACTCCTGACCTGCCCCTTTTCTAAAACTTCCCCGATTTGGTCCAGGTATGTGCGCCTAGGTCTTCCCCTTCCGACGGTACCATCCACACTCGCCTCATACACCTGTTTCGTTAGTCTTCTTTCATTCATTCTCTCAACATGACCAAACCATCTCAACATTCCTCTCTCAATTCTCATCACTACATCTTCTATCACTCCACATCGTTCTCTTATCACGCTATTTCTCACTCTATCTTTCAAGGTCAAGCCACACATACTTCGCAACGCACGCATTTCTACTGCATTTACTCTACTCTGATGCTTTTTCTGCCACACCCAACTTTCACTACCATACATAAGAGTCGGCACCAATACTCCTCCATGTACAGCCAGTCGTGCCTTTTCGGACACTTTCCGGCTGCTCATAAAGTTGTGTAGTGCCCCATTCACTCTATTTCCAGCCATCACTCTCCTTTCAACATCTTCTTCATGCTTTCCATCTCTCGTAAACAATGTTCCCAAATATATGAACTCATTCACTTGTTCCACTTTTTCTCCATCTATACAAATCCTACACTCTGTCACACATTCATCTCTTTCAAAAACCATAACTTTTGTCTTACTAACATTCACTTTCATTCCTTTCCTCTCAAAAGCTTCATGCATAGTTGTTACCATCTCCTGCAACTCATCTGCCGATGACGCCAGTAAAACCTGATCATCAGCATAAAGAAGACATTTGACGAGTAAATTCTTCATTCTTAAACCACATTCTTTATCTTTCAAATCTTGCAAACAACTGTCCATGAATAAGTTAAACAGCCATGGTGACGCTACACATCCCTGTCTAACCCCTTTTTGGATACTAAACCATTCAGTGTATGACCCATGTATCCTCACGCAAGCTCTGGAGTCCTCATAGAGAGACTTCACAGCTCGAATAAGGTTGCTGCTCACCCCATACATAGACAGTACCGACCAAAGTTCATTCCTCACCACTTTGTCATAGGCCTTTTCCAAATCCACAAATGCGCAATAGACCTTTTGACTCTTGGCCAAAAATTTCTCGGCTATGCTTCGCAATGAAAAGACCTGATCCGTACATCCCATTCCCTTTCTAAAACCCGCTTGTGCATCCCATATTTTCTCATCGGTTTCTTTCATAACTCTCTCAATCAACACTTTCGCATACAGTTTGCCGACGACGCTGAGTAGGCTAATGCCCCTGTAGTTTTTGCAGTCTTGATGCGAGCCCTTTCCTTTGTAAAGTGGAACTATAACGGCCTTACACCAATCACTTGGTACACGACCGCTAACCCAACATATGTTGAAAAGGCGGCACAACTGACTTGCTACTTGCTGGACTTGGCCTTGACTGACAAGGCCCTGTCCAGCCTTCAGCATCTCGACTGTCACCTTATCATATCCCGCTGCTTTACCAGCTTTCATACTTCTTAATGCACTCACAACTTCATTCATACTAATACCACTTTTATCAGCATCAACATAGTCATCCATCACCGAGGTTAGTGCATGTACACCATCCTCTCTTTCAAACAAGCTTTCAAAATAGTCCTGCCATCTTTTTAACACACATTCCTCACCTTTTACAATACTTCCATTCTGGTCTCTAATAGCGTTCAGCTCGGAGCTCTGTGTTTCTCCTCTGGCTAAACGAATGGACTTCCAAAAGAACTTAATGTTCGTCTGGAAATCCTCAGATAACCTTTCATCAAACACGTCTTTTTGTTCCTTTTTCTTTCTAGCAATCACTCCTTTCACTATCCCTTTCAGTCTTCTATATTTATCTTTCGCTTCATCCACATTCTCAATTGTAGCTTGCTGCATTCTCTCATTAGCTCTGACTGAGAGCCAGTCAAGCCACGCTTTCTTTTTCTCACATACCAACTTTTGCACTTCTTTATCCCACCATGCATGCTTCACCTTTTGCACTTTACTTCTTTTACTTATACCACATACTTGGGAAGCCACACTCACAATCTCATCTTTGAATACCTTCCATAACTCCTCAATCTCACAAATACTATCAAGATCATGAAACCTTTCAGTTAATTTGCTTCCATACTCCTCTCTCACTTTATCTTCTTGCAAGTTTTCTACTTTTATTCTTTCTAGAACACTTATGGGCTCACGCCTTCTACGTCTCCATCCTTTAAAGAGATCACTTATACGGCACATAACCAAAAAGTGATCTGTATGGATACCCACACCGCGATATACCCTAGCGTCTAGAATATTTTTTCTCAATCTTTCATCCACTATTACAAAATCAATCATACTTTTACTGACATTCTTCGCTTCTCTTGTATACATATGAATCCTTTTGTGTCGAAACATCGTGTTTGACACACAAAGGTTCCATTCCAAACATACTTCCAGCAAACCTTTACCATTTTCGTTCACTCGTTCATCTCCGTACTTGCCAAGAACCCTTTCAAATCCATCTCGTTTCAGTCCTACCCATCCATTAAAATCACCTAGCATTATGATTCTTTCATTATCCTTACATTCTCTTAATACATCTCTTAAACTCTCCCAAAACTGTTCTCTTTCTTCTTGTACTTCCTGGGACGTATTCGTACCGGAGTCTACAGGAGCATAAACCCCTACGACAAAAATACGAGTGAGTCCCACTTTCATTCTCATCCACATCAGTCTAGCATTCACACATTCGAATATATTCACACACTCAGCCATTCTAGCAGATAGGATGACACCAACTCCCTGGCAAGCTCTGTCGGTATTGGGTACTCCCGACCAGTACGCGGTGTAGGGTCCGTGCTTGGTGGTGTCACATCCTTTCCTCTTCGTCTCATTCACACAAAGCACACCAATCCTTCTTTCATCCATCATCTTACAAACATCATTCATTTTTTCTTCCATTCCTCCTCCAACATTCAACGTAGCAAAACGGCTCTCCGTGAGCCACTTTTCGCCCCCACTGGAAACGAGACGTGACGGGTGGCGTACCGCGTCGCCGCCATGCGGATGATTAATTTTTGGAATCATTGCGTTCCCACGAGTCATAGGGAAATATGGTCCACCCCCGCAGAGCCCTTTACGGAGGTAAGGCGGAATCTCAAGTGTGTCCTGTGACCGCCAACACAGACACCCTCCGTTACACCAGCTTGCCCTCTGGTCACGAATCCTTGGCACGGGTCGGCTAACACCTTGGATCGGGGTTTTTTCTCGGGTATGCTCCCTGAGAGTTGGTTTTATTTCGGAGTGACCTTCTCCTAGTAGTAGAATATTTATTTAGATAATATAGTACTTGTTGTATTTACTTCAGATTTGACTCAATCCTGTGAGAATGATGCATGTTTCTTGCTAACACGTAAATATGTTACGTAGTATCATTTAACTTCGTCGAAGATAAATTCTGTTATAATAAAACAATTTATACATATACGCTGTTTGTACAGCAGAAGTAATAAACACATTTTTTCGCTAAAGTAAAAAATCATTTCACCTCACGAAGATGTTAATGTATGTTGTTATTCTTGAGCGAGATAAATGTTATTTCCAGCGCACGTAACAAATATATCGTTTTCAGATTTTCCTCATTCCATCTCCCACAATGGCAATGGTATAAATAATGTCTTTTGTTTATTATGCTAGTATAATTAAATCAAAAGCATGACTAATAAATTGTAATTAATGGGCGAACTAGGTAAGTGGCGCTAACATTCCTCGTCTATAGTTTCATGAACGCCATATAAAAACGAGATAATAGGCCAAACGGGGGCCCACGCTGACCCCGCCTACAACCGGGATACTTGCTGATTCATGGACGATGGTTCTGGAGTGAACTTTCCTCTCGGGGTTGGGAGGTCCGACGGCAAACACGGTCATGAAAGCCATAACAAACTTATATAAAGAGTAAAGGTATGATTCCGAAGGCGACCGCATACGACACTTGCTGAACGTACCGTGAAATACACTAAAATATGGTAATTTTGTTTATTGTTTTAGTTCATTGCGGCTTCACAATGATGGCGTTTATCCGTATCTAAGTTTAAGAAGTAATGTATGTGAAAATATGTTTATTTCACGGTACACTCTATGCAGTATGCAGTCGCCTTCGGAATTTTAACAATAAAGTAGACCATGAGCTCCAAAATTCGAGCTTTGGATGCGATGAAAGTGCATATATAAACAGTAAACAGTTTCAACAGTTTTTGAAATTATTGCACTCGGAATATTTTATGTTGACATTTTATTGCTGTTCCTAGAACTTAAAGAAAAATAACACGTAAACACAATCAATAATTGAGGATAAAATAATACTTGCACCATAAGAACTATTATTACTTAGCAGGATGTTGATAAATGCTTTAGTATTTTCCTATTTTATAGTCTTCGATTGTTAATCGACTTGTCATCTGCTCTATGTCGTATGATTTATACGTAGGGCATGATAAAAATCAGCTTTTTAGTGGACACGTATCTTTGCTTGCTGTTTATAGGTTCTTTGTATGATCATGTCGAAATGTGACCGAAAAAAGAGCGAATTGATAGTCTGCTTGACTTTGTAAATTGTAATGCGAACGAAACGTAATTCGTATTCTCTTTTCTCTTTATTACGTCAAATGTGTCATTTTATGCGATTGTTATGTGACTGAACTGAGTTTACATTGAGATTAAACTGATAAAACTAGAATCATAACAATTCTTTGACGCCTGAACCTGCATGATTGTTTAGGTATATTCTGTAATTTTTTTATATTTTAATATAGAAAACTTCCATGTACATTATGTAAATATAAATAAAATGAACCCAGTTAGGTAGTATGAAATACGGTGTTGTATTTCAATTTATAATTCAATCACTTTTCGGTTCTGTGATGATTTAAGATTACGAAGATCGGCCTGCTTAAAACAATGTCCAAATATCAAACTTCGCGTTTGCCTTGCCTTACCTTTGTCGGCCACACGTTGCTCAAGAATGGCAATCATAGCACAATCACCATTAACACGCTTTTGTGTGCCTTTGCATTTATGTCAAAACAATCAACTCTGACATTTTAATAATATGGCTAACTTCATTAAAAATACAATAAACACAATATTAAATACTTGATAATGTCAAATGTTATTCTTTTTTATATAGATAGATAATCATTGATTTGTACATATATATAAAGGATTGGTATTACCATTCAACGTGGTAATACCGCCAGCCTTCTGGCCACCCTCCCGGTCGACGTCGATGGGGAGGAATTCTTTGACGCCTGAACCTGCACGATTGTTTAGGTATATTCAGTTTCAGTCAGTCTTTTTTGAAATACTTTAATTTAGATAACTTCCGTGTACATTTTCGTGTCAATGGCAATGGCTCACCTCCTATTACGTGGGACCGAATACAATTATTGGTGAAATGTGGGTGTTAATTCACCTCTGCCTCCAGGGATAAAGGCATGTATGTACATACATACATACATATAATCACGATAGACTGGATGCGGAAGGCAGAGGATCGGATAAAATGGCGCATATTGGGAGAGACCTATGTCCAGCAGTATACTGAGGTGGGCTAATTAATTGATTAATTGATATTTACCTAATAAAATATTTTCATTGTCACATAGAATAGTAGTAGCACAGTCTAACGACTCTTACTTCAAACATATGTAACTCGTTATACTGTGGTAACATACATACATACACATCACGCCTGTATTCCCGAAGGGTCAGGCGGAGGCGAATTAGCACCTACATTTCACCAATCATTGTTTTCGGCCCCACGCAATAGGGGGTGAGCCTATTGTCGTATTCAGGGCACTATTGTTGACTCGAGCCTTGTATCTGTGCCTGAGTCTGAGTTGTATATATCTGTCTGATGTTAAACATGTATGAAGTATCTGAGAGGTCAATATTTAGTATGTTGATAATCCAAAAGTAGTGTTTTTTAAATTGATTTTTAATTTCAACTATAACTGAACTTATACTGAATAGGCAAATAGAAATGCAATAATATTTTATACTAATAATTTATTTTTAATTTCATTTTTCGAAAACTATTTAAAGTTGAGTATTATTAAGACCAGTAGTGTTAAAGAGGAAATGCATGTCCAAGGACTTATACCTATATTATCCTGTTTTAAGCGTATTGTTAAGTTTTCACAAAAAATACATTTATACACATATGTATAGCCGTAGCTCGCGGCTCCGCCCGAGTGGATGTCTGTTATTGCGACCAAACATAGCCTATATCCTTGCTAAAGCTCTAATCTACCCGAATTCCAAATTTCATTAAGATCGGTTCAGTGGTTTAGGCGTAAAAGTGTAACAGACAGACAGAGTTATTTTCGCATTTATAATATTAGTATAGATTCACATAATTCACAAGAATTATTTGCGATTTATTTCGAGGAAATCCTCCTTAATCCTCGTAATAAATAGTAGTCGCCGTCACTCTCGAACCCATAAACTATCTGTACAAAAAAAAAACAAACCAACTTGAAAGAAGGTCAAAATAACAAACACACTTTCACATTTATAATACAATTAGTAGGACTATAGCTTATGTTGGCGTGCGATGATGCGGTCCTGGTTTCGATTCTTAGATTCAACAGTTTTGAATCGATCAAGATATAGAAAAAAATGATTCGGTTCAGGCGAGATTTGAAACCGCGATCTTTTCTTTACAGGGGGAATTTTGATTGATTTGAATAGTTAGCACATTAAATGCTTTAAAGTTCCATTCAACAGTTTTATTGAAATATTATAGGTACATGTAATATCATAGCAAACTAATTTTATTGACCAAACCTTATTGAACCTAACTTATCCCTCATTAATATGAGCCTACCACGTACTAGCTCTGCACCACCCAATGGTAGACTGGTAGAGAATGCCTACGGCATTAAGTCCGCCAATGTGCATCGTGCATAAAGAATGAATAAATAAATAAAAAATAAATAATTTGTTTAAAAATTCCTTTAATTTTCTATATTACATAGTATAAGCTAATCGTAATGCAAAAATACTGAAACTATGTCACAATTAACAGCGTATGACACAAAGATTTCTGATTGTAATTTGTTCACGATTCGTTTTAATTAACTGTATTATTTATTAGTTTCTTGTTGAACTGCATTTTTGCCATCCAAATTAACTGACTTTATTTGATGTTGTGGGAAGTTTTCGCGAATGTTGTACATTGAAATAAAATTATATTAAAGGAATTGGCGAATTCGAATTCGCTTAGTATTTAATTTTTGATAATTCAAAACTGCTTATTAATGTGATTTAAACCGGAAGTTTTAGGCTTCGATTCTATCAATGTGATTTGATTGCTAATGAGTTGTTCCAAGATCTTAGATTATTCTAGAACGCAATGACAAGCGTCAAGAAGACGACGAGCCTATGATCTAAAACAGCTAACAGAGGCAATTAGTTGACTAGACAGAAAAAAAACTGTAAGTTTTTTTGAATAGTGAATTACTTAAAGTTTTTGTATAGAAACGTTTGGTATATTTAATGTGTCGCATTTTTTGTATGTATTATAACGTATATTACTAACAAAAAATGCGACATATTTTGAAATATTTAATTAATTACTATATATACATGTAAAAATGAATAAGGCTATTCAAACACGTGCATGTACATACTATGTACCAAATACTAATACTAATAGCCAGCGATAAAAGTGACTCAACTTTAATAAATTAAAAAAAAATCATATTGGAATACATGGACCAATTTATTATTGATCGTTTTATAATGGCTAGTGGACAGCGTTAACATACCTACTTCTTGTTTAGTTAATTATATCATGAAAAATATTAATCACCTTAGTTCTTAAACTAATCAACCAGTATATTGCAAGCCATTGCTGAACATAGGCCTCTCCGGATGTGCTTTTTTCTAAAACCTTTTTTTATATATGTGGTAAGTATGTTACTTTAGTTATTGACTGTACCACATGCTCATCGTGCCATAGACACAATAAAGTGTCATCAATTAAAGCTTGCAATTAATGTTGCAAGCCGCTAGCTGGTGCTAATTTTAGAAGTAATAAATGCAGGCGTCTCTCACATTGTCTGACAGTGATTGTTTCCCAGCAAAAAGAATGTGCTATTAAATAGGTTGTGTATTTACTGTTGTATGGATAACAGCCCTATCCTTAGTCGTCTTCTACGAGATTCACGGCTAGAAATTATTTTGGAAATACTATCCGTGGCGATTCTGCACACGTAAAAAATCCTACACCTGCTGATTGACAGACGAGGTTCTGCCTTGATCCTATTCCAAGCTTATCTCTAGAGTAACAGGTCATTGCTGAGGCCGTCACAATAAAACGAGGTCTCGTGCGTGATTACACCCATAATAAGTTGCACGTGCGAAGCTAAATTGTAGGTAAACATGACAATGTTTCAGGTATGCATAGGTATTACTACTTTATCTGTGCATTAGAGACGGCCGACTAGTCACAGAGACATCAAACATGTGTTACTGGTCATTTTTCGGAGTTGGCAGCTGGATTGTGAAGCCCCTGGTCACAGTAACCACATTCTATGATGGATGAGCCATGGGCTTGTCTGCTACCTATAAGTGGCATACAAAGAAACATGCCTAATACGAGCAGTTTTTGCTTAGCTGGAGGGTAATAAGTAAACTAGTTTATATTGATAAAACTCTTAACAATATAATCTATTGTAACTGTCCTTGTTCTTAATCCTGAAATCTCGATATCCTCAATCGATGCATTTACAAGTCATTATAATAATCGATTTAAATATGAATCTACGTCAATCGATTCCGAAACCAACTTTTCATCGCAATAAATTCAGAAAATAATACAAGTTGCAATGCTTGTTGATTGTTACATCATATGTTTATTAACTTGAGACAAATAAATACATACATACATATAAACATGCTTTTATCCCCGGAGGGTTATGCAGAGGTGAATTAACACTCACAAATCACCAATCATTAAATTCGGTCGCACGTAATATGGAGTGAGCATATTGCCGTCTTCCGAGCACTATTATTGACTCAAGCCATGCATCTGAGGCTGAATCTGAGCTGTATATATGTGTCTGATGTTGAACAGCCATATCCCCTAGTCGCCTTGTACTACACCGCATGAGTAGAGATGGGGTGGTCCAAATTCTACTCTGCCGGGATAAACTCTGCAGGAACAAATAGACTTTTTGAATTCACTCTATTTATAACAGAATCATGTTCTAGCGTTAACAATGATTCCATATCTTGTTGTTTTGTATGCCTTGTAAGGTTACAATAACTTCGTGTTGTGTTCCCGGCGGTGAGTAGGGTAGCCAGAGCTCACTGGAGAGTTTTTGGTCGGTCAGTGGGATGACTAAAGGCTTGTCCTCTACACTGACAAAATCTCTGTTCTTACAGGGTTGGCAGCACGGATGTGACTCCACTGGTGTTACACACGTTCATAGGTCATGGTAACCACTTTCCATCAGGTGGGCCGTGTGCTTGTCTGCCACCTAAGTTGTATAAAAAAAAACTGCAATTAGAATGAAATAAGAATTTTGACATGCTCTTTAAGTGTAATATAACTCATACATACGAAAAATATTGTGGTCTTACCAAGATCTTCCAGGCTACTCCATCTATACTCCATTCGGTAGAGACTTTACTAAACATAAATAATCTTCAATGTTTTGTTTAAAAACTCAGTTATATTTTTCTGTTTAATTCATTTTAAAGACAGATAATCAAAATTGAACTACAAGTTCGTCAGTTAGTTAGCTTAGTTTATTTGTTTAATATGTGATTTTATAAAAACTCGCTACAAGTACAAGTACCTATCTGAATGGAGTGTAGACACCTCCCTGGACCCACGTGTGCATGGTTTTACTACTTTAGTGTAAGGAAACTTACAGACAAATATACTAAATCCTTAAATAACTAAGAAATAGAAACACCTAAGTAAAAAAGAAATAAATAAAGAAACATTCATTTTTCAAGTAAAAATACACAATTTATAATTTTTCATGAATTCACAGAACTTTATAATTAATGGCCATTGTTGACTAATGACGTAAGTTCATTATTATATACACACGTGAGTGTTAGTATATCTTGGAACGATATCCTCCTCAAATTGTATATCCCCTGAGCAGTTGATTAGGCGGCAAATTGTACATTAGTTCTACTAGCTATCAATCTTGGTTAGAATTGTATTATCTTGTTCAATTCAAACTGGTAAATTCAGAGCAGCTTCAGTGAGTATAATATCGTATCTATTGTTACAAAAGTTCTTAAGAACTTTTGTAATTCTAGTTCGACTGTATAATTTAACTTGAAATGCTTTTCAATTAAGTTAAGTGGAGTTTGTAACTTTATTTTATATTCTTTATTAAATATAATAGTTATAAAATGGGATAAATTGGGTTTTTAAATGAGATAACGGGTTGAATTTCTTGCTAACCTTCACGATTTCTGCCCTAAGCGGACCTCAGACACCTCAATGAAGTCCTCGAATATAATTGGGAGACAATGTTATTGATTAACTCAAAATATATACCATTATAACAACAATTCCCATAGGTAATAAGAAAAGAGAGTCTGTTACGGCGCGGCACATCAACATCCAAACCAATATTCCGCAATATTGATTCACAATGTTGATGAAAATGGCAATCATATTACACTATAATATTTTAGTTCGTCACATGAACACCTCTTGTAACTGCTTATCACTGTGTAGGCGGTTTCCTTGTTTACAAACTTGACTTGTAGTATAAAAAAACAATACTTACTGTGACTGAGTAATTCTATTATACGGATATAAGTGATAATAGCCACTGGGCTACCGCGAATGTCACGCTCTATGCTAAATAACTATGACAAGTAGTTGAGTTGTGTCGACAAGTTGCAAAAAAATTGCACGGTCACTATGTTAAATCATATTCCGTTAGGCACACTGTTCTGCCGTTATCTACAAAATCTTATACTTTGATCACGCGTACCGTGTAAACAGGCGAGTCTGTACTCTCGACCGATACTCGGTACGTGTGAACATTGCATACATGTTCATGTTTATACATACCGTATATACTCGGTTGAGAGAACTGTCTCGCCTGTTTATTTTGTACATGTGATCATGGCATTAGTTTCGAGTAAATCGCATTTTAAGTTTGGCAATTAACTGGGATATAGACTGGATGAAAAAGGTGAAGGAGGATCGATAGGAAGTGGTCTGTCTAGCTGTCCACTGCAAGAAGCTAGTTAACTAAACCGCCTCGATAAAAAGGCGCTAACGACACTTTTTTCCTTTTATTTTGAAGACTAAAATACAGGAATGAACTGCTTGCGTAGATCGGTGCAATTTTTCTGTGGATTACAATGGCATCCAAATGTGACAATTGAGAAAATGTAGGATAACAGTATTTTAGTTAAAGTATAGCCGCATAACTGTTAATACAATTAAACAGCGACCTTTGAACATTGTGCCAATCGCTGCGCTGTGATAAATCGATCAATTTGTATTTATAGTTTTATTACATCGGGATGTGACTGTTTGTGAACTGTTACGGATTTGCATTGACTATGAATAGCCCGATCAGGTGTGCTTAGTATGATATACTTACTTTTAGATTAATGTTATATTAAAATTAAACTAATGACAAATACAGTAACAAAAATAAAGAGGCGACACGTCTCGAGCAAGTATTGCTGGTGAAGGAGGGAACCCGAGGAGAACCGTCTCATAAGAGACGGTCCTGGGCCGGCTGGGGTGTGAGGGATATGTGTCAGATAATCTCACCTGCGGCCCAAGCAGTCGACGTGCATTTTATATATGGTACAGCTATAGTTTGTATTTACTTAGGACAAATAAATAGCGGCCTTCATTGGCGAAGTCTCCCTCTCGTTTATTTATCGAATTTTAACAAAATCTATTCAGCTGTTTTGGGATCTGTGACATACACACGTGCGAAACGAGTAGAAATTAAAAAAGAAATGGGAATAGAGAGCCTACCTGCCTACATCATTAGACCTTTGAGAGTTTTAAACTGTAATGTTTTCTACTCAATTTATATGACCCACTGTAGGCAATTGTGCAGATTCGTGGTAAACTTTTTATCAGTTCTGCTAGTATTAGTAAACTCGCGGTACAAGGCCTTCTAACATTTATCTCTTCAAATTTTAATCTGATAAAATTTATACTTAATATGGGCAGTACCGTAGAGCTCATTTTTCTTCGTGTGAACTAAACGTTACGAAACAATTCAAACAAAGATACGATTTACTAGGTCTCATATTATATGTACACAAAAGATAATGTATTTGGATATGGCGGTCAATGTCGGCTCCCACGTGTTTGAACGGAAATGGCCCAATTTGTGACGACGATATGCGAATATGGCAACTATTGTGTCGTCGGCAACGGATACCTAATGATACAAAATGTTTGTACAAATGTGGTGGAAGTGATTCACGCAAATAAGTTGCAATGATACAATGCAATGCCATATGTACAGCAATTTACTATCTAACTAGGATGGATGTATATCAACTTCTAAATGGCCTCAAAACAAATGTGAGAGTTAGTAAAAGGTTTTAAGATTTTATGAACGACTTCATATCTTTTGGTACAAGACAAGCACTGGAGAATTTGTGCTGTCAGTGGGAAAACTAAAGGCAAGTCCTACTTTGTTTTCTACTGACGGCACAGAAACTCTGTACAACTTACTGGGTTGGCAGCGCGACTGTGACTCCTCTGTAGTTACAAACGTCCATAGGCCACGGTAACCACTTTCCGTCAGGTGGGCCGTGTGCTTGTCTGCCAACTAAATGGTATAAAAAAAAACACGGTTCACTTGATAGAAAATAGTTACCGTGGTCTTTGGATGTGTTCAACACCAGGAGCGTCACACTCGCGCTGCCTTCATCCGACCCTTCGATTCATATTCACATAATACAATGCATACAATTACGAGGATGTAATTTAGTTCGTTTCAGAAAATTATACGTAACACCATCTTAATATGTCGCCATGGTTCTACCTGCAACGGTGTATATTAAAAGGAGTGTTCGTCAAGAGCTCCAATGACTAATAAAGACGCCATCGGACTACGCCATAAGATAACAGTATATAGCATATAGTTTATAGTACAACAACAACAATACTATATTTAATGTATGGACACGTTCACACTTAGCTATACTATATGGCGCAACAGTATATCGTAGTTAGAAGCCACCATTCTCATTATTAGCTTTGTTTTCCACCTCAAGAAGATAAACATGTGATATCATATAGTCAGACAAAGATATCTAGCTTGAAGATGGTGCAGGCCTCTCCTAAAATCCTAGACTTACAGCATAATATTGTAGTAGACACGCGACCTTTTACTTAGAAGACGTTTAACTTAGGATAAATTTTTATTAAAAGGTTTTTTATATACATTTGAGGAGGTAGGACACGGCGGTATTTCCGCCCAATTGAGTAGTCCGACTGGGGAAGTACCTCCGCCCTACAGAATACCGCGTTTATAATAACTTCGTGTTGTGTTCCCAACGGTGAGTAGGGTAGCCAGAGCTCACTGGAGAGGTTTTTGTGCTGTCAGTGGGATGACCAAAGGCTTGTCCTGCTTTGTCCTCTGCACTGACGGCACAAAATCTCTGTTCTAACAGGGTCGGCAGCACGGATGTGACTCCACTGGTGTTACACACGTTCATAGGTCATGGTAACCACTTTCCATCAGGTGGGCCGTGTTGTCTGTCACCTAAGTTGTATAAAAAAACCTTTAATTATTTTGACACGAGACAAAAATGTACATTCGTCCATATTTAGTCTTAAGAAATCACTATTCATAAGCTGACGTCTCGAAAATGCCGAAGTGTAGTTTCTTGCGCCGTTTCTTCTGTACTAACGCCTAAGAAGCGGTGGTAATTTAGTTTTAATCAGAATTTGACGTCAATAAGATGTACTATTTTGAGAAATAAAGCATTTGAATTTGAAATTCAGAAAATGCTCGACGAGTAGGTATCTCTCTGCATCTGAATCGTAAATATATCTGACTTAAGGACACTATCTCAATGTCAATACCCGTTTGTTTATGTATTGTAAGCAGTACATGTATAAAAGGTTTCTTCAAGAATACATTTATCGGCAAGGTTATTTTAAATGACATGAGGGAAATTTTTTATTTCCAAATTAAGAAGATACATAACTTAATGTAGTGCACCTAGCCCATCGGATCTTAGAAATGCTTAGTGTGAAAGAGAAAACAGACACATGAAATAAATATACACTTCAAACATACAAGAGCTGGTTAATGGTATCTAATACGAATAACTAATTAATAGAAAAAGTTTTCTATTTAGATTTAAAGGTATAATCCTTATAGAGATAAGGATTATACCCTTAAATCTAATAGAAAACTTAGCAAAAAAGGCTATTATAAAATATAATATAATACAAGAATATTAAGATGATAAACAAGCTTCGAACTGTTTGCTCTACTTGGCTACTCAAGAAAAACAATGTAGATAATTAGTAAACTTGTTTGTAAATACACCACAAGAAGTCCGCTGAGTTTTGTCTCCGGCAAGAAACTCAGGGGGATACTCAGCACAGGGTGAACCGGTGATCAGTTTGATAAACATTGACCTATCTGATTCTTTTTGTTGAACTTTTTATATTTTACTTTTTGTAAGTGTCGTTTAAAGTGTCTTTATCTAAAGAATGAATGGTTTTTTACTTTAACTTTGACTGTGTACCAAAATAAGTACCTACACATATCTAGATTGCTTTAATATGCATATTTATGACGACGTCGCTGTTGGTACCAGTCAGTGGCTTTGTTTCACTGAAAAAAAAAGATAATTAGTCGCTAAATAAGTAACCGGTACAGTTTTTCTACTGTCTGAAGTGTGAAAAACTGAAAGTGCATTCAAAAATATTTGTTGACATAATTATCTAAGATAATGTACAAGAGTATAGTTTATATGTATAATATGTGTATATGGTATTTATGTAGAGTAATTAGCGTAAGTATGAATACTACTAATATCATTCGAATTTTTTTCTCAATGGCAACCTTTTTTTTTATTTTTTTTAAACGCATGTAAACTGCATGCAATTCTAATCTAACGACTTATTATAAACGTTATCAGTAATGACCGACACTATTCTAGCTCTCAGGCTATGTTTTTGCTAAAATTTTCTTTAAAATGGGTTCAAATATTTCTACCTCCAATTCCAGCTTGATAAACATCTAATCTAATGTATTTTTTCCATAAATTGGGTTAACATTTTAATACCCAAATTTTAAAATTACTATTATACTACTTCACTTTTATATCTGTAGTGTACTTACATCATTCAAATCAGGTTGTTAATGACACCGGTATTGTTCATAAACATTGAACACTTTCACTATGGTCTATGAATAACAAAAAAAGTGAAATCGTTTGACAATAGGCAAAGTTCGTGTGGGTTGTACCAGCCTTACATGACCTCTACTTAATAATAGTCTATTACTGGCAACGTTCCACATGACTGAATTACAGGAGCTCTGTGTAAATTGGATGTCTTCTGGCTGATTTGTAGTTGTGATTGATTTCGGTCACGAGTTCAATGATTACGGTCATAGAAAGTATACTGTTTTAAATACATGTTATAGATGCCTCTAAGCATTGTTCCATCTGTCATACATTTAAAAAGAAAGTAAGGTCTCAATTCTTTTCTCAGTAGTAAGAGGAAGTAAGAGGTTAGCGGAAAAGAAGCAACTTTAGCTATCTAGTATATATGAGGAGTTCATCCTTGGCTCTGCATTTTTGGATTAGGTTAAGTGAGAACGTATATTATGTTAGTAGATATAAGTATCTTAGATTGTGACAATTCACATGACACCACTGTATTATAAGTAATACATAGGTATCGTGTAAATGAGGAGACACGCTACTTATTTATCCCGATAGGTGGGGCATTTTCGCTGGTATGGTATTGCTGTCAAATTTCATACACATTTTAAGTAAATAAAGGAAAAGTCTACTGTAGAACAAACAATGATGCTGTGTAGGGCATTTCAGTGTAAAAAGAAAGGTCCTCATTGGATAGATAAGCCCCTCTGACAGTCTGACCTAAGAAACATAGGATTATAGACTAGGGTGACGCCATCTGAGATTTGTTTTGTTTACGGAGTCCATTGTCACAATTTGTCAAAAGAGGTGTACGTAACGTGTCACGAGTTCAAAGGGTTTATCACGCGTCAAAAAATAATGTACGAAAGATGCCCAACGCGCCTAAAGAAGTTTTCACTTCATAAAGATATACCTAATATCACGCCTAACATAAGAAACATTATCCAAAACCTTTTTGAATAATATTACAATATATATATATTATTGCGTCAGTTCAAGGGGTATTGTTTGCATAAAAATATAAGATCAAAAGGTAGAAAAATAAAATTAACATGACAAAATAGTCCACAGTTAACAGACACGTCAGAAATATTTTTGTTGACAATAAATAAATGTAGATACAATTTATTTTTGAAGCTATTTATGTCAGTTTTATTATTTTTTTACCTGAATTATTGTAATGGGTACACTACCATTTACTAGGATTTGGAACCATGTTCATGTCAACATCGGATTATTTTTATTATACAAATCGTTGTTTGTTACAACTCACGTGATTTGACACATTTGTCAACTCTGAGATGAGTATGGTTTTTACAGAGTCGACAGACACTCCTGGTTGTTCCGCATGCATACGCCAATAGCCTGCCGTTAAACGCTTCCTATCCGGTAGGCCGTATGCTTGTCTTCCACTTAACTAGTATAAAAAGCGTTGCATGCTGTAGGTAGGTAGGTAGGTTTAGGCCTGAATTTATTTAACTTTAATATTGCTTTTTGGAATATGTCTTCTCAGCCTGATTTAACAATCACCACCCGTTAAAGTGGAAAGCGGTTACTGACATACAATTTTTTAACATTTGCCGAGTCATTATTACAAGCAATTATATTTGTGACTACGACGTTGATTAAAAGGAACGACAATTTTTTTTTATATGATCAAAACATGGTTGATATTGTTTTTTGTTTATAAAAATCAATTTGGTGGCTTGTCAGTGTCACTGTGATTGTTGATAACATAACTGTTTAATATGTAAGACGTCATTCGATTCTATAATGAAGTCGTTTTGCTTCGCGGCTTCGAGGCTTCCCCCTTTGTGTTCGTGAATAATATACCCACCTGTAATCATACAAGGGGTGATCAGAGGTAGGTACCTATACATAATTAAATATCCTCACGTTTTGTCTGTTATTTTTAGTGTTCCCGAAAATTTTACTGCTATTAACCATTTTTTTTATTTGAGCGTCAAAACAGGTCTGCGAATCGATTCATAACTTCGTAGAGGAAATATATTCCTAATAAATTCATCAGACCTAAATTCACTCCAGAAGTATAGCAGCACAAATCCACATTGTGGAAACTCGACTATGAAGATATGTACAATCAACGGTAAAGCCATAGGCAGGGCGGTATTTGCAATTTTTTGTGCTACATACGAAGTCGATTTGATTATCCGGAACAAGTTTTTATTTCGTATTGAAACGTGTTTTCATTTTTGATATCACATGTTATTGTTAACTTTATAAAAAAAAATTGTCTGTCACCTTGAACTGTGAACAGAATAACTGATGCACAGAATGCAAGGAGTTATACGCATAAGGATATTTTGATCTAGGTTATCTACACCCTTAGTGTTGAACGAGATATGCCCGAAAAAAAAAATCAATACTTACACAAAACAACTGTAGTCACACAAGAAGCCTACAGCTAATATAATGTACTTGTAATGTTCTGATAATTTTACCCTTTGTGATGGACGAGAATAGTATGCTCGATAGAAATCTATATACAACTCTTTGACTATATTCAGAGTATTGTATAGTCAAAGATATAACTCTATTATTATTTATTTGTTTATAACATTCATCCACATTCACCAGCTTAACTGGGATAACCCTAAAACAGTAATGGACTAACTACGTTTATACATGCAATGCGATTTTATATAATGCGATAACAACTAATTTTAATAAAGTGTCTACATTACAATTAAACATACGATTCAAAGAGGTAGCCTTCCAGCTGCCAGCTAGCGGGAATAGGAGTAGGCGTCAAAGAGAGAAATTCTTCCAGTACTATCAATACTAGGCATAATCCTACTTCAAATCAATGTTCATAACATTAACTTACGCCCATATCCCCGAAGTGGTAGGTAGAGGTGCTAGCACGCAAATTTTGCCAGTTTATGTTTAGGTTCCAATGTAGGTAATATATGGCGAGCCTATTGCCATTAAATGGGCACTTATAAACCTGCGATAAATACACACATAACTTCGAAAAGTATCAAAAAGTCATAGGTGTGTGCTATGGTAAAACCTGGGATCGAACCCGAGACCTCGTCTCAGCAGTCCATTACCCATACCACTAGGCTACCGCGGTTATAATGTTCAAAGATGAGATATTCCTTATTAGTCTAGTATACGGTAGAACTACACAGAGGTGTAGTTCTACCGTATACTAGGTATTGTCAAACACAAGTCTAGAACTTTATTTGTTCACTATTTCAAAACCACGTAAGACAGCTAGCAGTAACTATAGGAATGGCGCAATAAAAGGAAAATGCAAGTTAGCATTTTCCCTGTCATTACAACGCATCGTAAATTGGATGATTATGCCATAATAGGGTGCTTTGATTACAGTTATATCGAACCTCACTTCCACGTGCAATGAAATTAAGTTTTCACATCGTACAGTCAGCGACACAAGTAGCAATCGATTTGTCGATTATCTTCGTTCTAAAATCTTAGATATAACATAACATAACAGAACATAAACTCACGCCTATATCCCCGAAGGGGTAGACAGAGGTGCTAGCACCCACATTTCGCCAGTTTAAGTTTAGGTCCCAATGTGGTGGCGAGCCTATTGCCATTACCTGGGCACTTATAAACCAGCGATAAATACACACATAACTTCGAAAAGCATCGAAAAGTCATTGGTGTGTGCCATGATAAAATCTGGGATCGAACCCAAGACCTCGTATCAGCACCCATACCACTACGGTACCGCGGTTTTTTTTTTATTATTCTGTTAGAAATAGCTTGTTGAAAATTCATTTGAGTTCTCTGAGAATTACAAAAGAATTTATTCGTCAATTTCGACGTAAGTATAGTTTGTAATTTTTCAGTTTTCATCCTCAGAATGAGTGTCAAAAACAACATTCAATCATCTTCACTAATGTTCCAGCCTATCTAATTATCTAACTCACATAATACATTATTACATATAAATATACTTCCAAATTAATTCGTCCATTAATAACAGCGTGATAATTGATAGTCGAATGGTATCATTACCACAAATTATAACGGCACTTAATATACACTATCGCCCTTGCTTGTGACAAACTGCAACAAAGTGAAATCGACGCGAAAGCGTTTACGCAACATAGACTGTTTCTAAGCAGGAACTCGCCACTTAGATCTAAAATCTTGCCCTGTCACAGCATGTTTACAGCTTTTCTAGTTTGGCACTAGGATGTTGTTAGGTTAATTGCGTCTCAATATAACCTTATCTTAACAGGGCGCATGGCTTAAGATAAGGCTATATCGAGAAACGCGACCAAGACAGAGAAAACTGACTTCCTGTTTATATTTTATGCTTAAGGATGCCGTCATTGATTTAGCAAGGTGCAATTAAAAGAAATTTATGCCATAATAATAGATTACGAACAGGAAAACGATTCAAATATCTGTAGGTAACGAATAGTTGTTAATTAAGTGTTTTTGCCGCACTATCTTCAAAAAGATTGCATTACAAGCAGCTTCAATCAGCTCGTGATTCAATTTTATTTAATCATCTCATTATCGAACAATTAAACGACCGTCGCGTTGTGGAGATTCTTCTTTTTTGTCTCTCTAATTATGATTGGTTTATACTATTTAATTGCAGCTATTATTAACTTCATTAAAGTTTCGTTCAGACTATAAACCATAATTCATAATTATACTAGGTCTCGGGACTTCTCGCGAATATGAATTCACACCGCGAAAGTTTAATAATAATAATAATAATATAAACCATAAAGTTGGCTCACAGTCCTTATTGACTTTGTCCGAAAAATAGAAAATCAAATTTTAAAGACTATTTCAACATCAGATTGGATATACCGAATGTTCCGGCCTTTATGGGATCGAGGATCAGTAAATCAGGGCTGTATTTTACCGTCTCTACCATGGAGAGTGTTCTGATGAGCTCTTACAACTAATCCCACCATCTCTTTTCCTACATAGGACAACACGTGCAGGCCTTAGATGTCACCCTCACATTGTGCAGAATATACGAGCAAGAACCAAGCGGTTCGGAGACCTTTTTTTTTCTGCACCACCAAGACCTGGAGTTCATTACCAGCACACGTGTTTCCTTCTTCCTACATTCCCGGGGCCTTTAAGCGGGACGTGAAAAAGCATCTGATGAGGCCGCCAAGCTGAGTGCCACCATTGTAACACTTAGTGTCTGTGATGGTGACCCTCTTTCCTGAGACTTTGCCTTTAGCTTACCATCAGGCGAGGTGAAGTCAAGTTGGCGTGTCCTATAAAAAAGACATCATGTAACCGAACAAGTGCATTTATCTCGATATATCTATCTATATTATGTGTTCTCTTAACTATGATGATTGTTATTAAATACGCTCGCAGTAAGTTGTCTTCTACACTGACGGCACAGAAACTCTATTCTTACAGGGTCAGCAGCACAAGTGCGTCTCCTGTGGCCTATGGACGTATGCAAGTCCATAGGTAACCACTTTCCATCAGGTGGGCCGTGTGCATGTCTGCCACCTAAGTGGCATAAAAAAAAGTTCGTGCCTTGGAAGCACAAGATTGACACTATATGGGCTGTACGTGATAGATTGAAAGTTGTGCTTTAATATAGTACCATTTCTGATTGGAATATCAGTCGGAGGCACTATTATTATTAATCAACGTGTGTTACACTCAACATAGGTGCATACCTTATACTCATAGGACACGTGTAGACAGTCAGTCATCCTGTCAATAGTATATTGTTGATATTGATAGTATTGACACATTTTTGATGTGCGAACGCAGTAAATATACGATGTTGGATCATGATAAATTGACGGTCTACCTACACGCACCGTTAATTGGTTTAATCAGTTTAATATTTTGAGTCTTAAGTTCACGCAAGTTAACGCGCAGTTCAAGGATGACAAAGTGATTATTTCAGCAGTGAACTTAAACTTAGCGGCAAGGTCACTGCAACTTGATCGGTGCGTCATACACTACCTGCGTGCATTGGCATTTGCGCATTCCTACGTCTTTAAATAATATCTCTTCTCCTCTTCTCATCTTAACGTTAATCTCAGTAGCATCTGAAGCTTTCACCTCGGATTCTGGGGTCCGCTTAATCAGTCTAACGACAGCGACATAATGCGGATTTTTTTTTTTAAAGTCCTTCAAATAAGAACAGGAAATTGTTTTTTTTTATCTAGAACACGCTTATTTGACTTCACCTTACCTAATGGTAAACTAAAGGCAAAGTCTCAGTAAAGAGGGTCACCATACAGACACGTAGTATGTTACAAATGTTACAATGGTGGAACTCAGCTTGGCGGCCTCATCAGATGCTTTTTCACGCCCCGCTTACATCCACCCTAGTCACTTGCTAAACCTTGTTACTGTAACTTTAATCATTTTGTTAACAAAAGACTTGTTATTATTGCTACATATCATATAAAAAAGACAATACGAAATACTCATAAGCATTACGGTTTTGTTGTGCAATCTTAGTTAAGCAGAGACCAAATATGCTATTCGACGTTTTGGTCGGATGCTGTCCTCGTGGTGTGAAAAGTGGTGCGCGGAAGTCTACATCTGGGCCACACCGAATGTGTATCTGGACTAACGAAGCTATATTATTCATACCTGTTTTTGAATCACGTTCGTTGTATGATGAGTCATGTGTTTTTTGGTTAAGTAATTTACGTGCAAATTATAGTTGTTTTTTATCGTGAATAAAAAGTCACATATTTTGACATCCCAGACTGGCATCAACTCAATGATATTATATTAAAATGGGGTAGATATCACTATATCATAAGTGAACAGCGCTGTATGGTTTGAGATTGACGTGGTCATTCACATTAATATATATAACAGTGTAAAACTCGCCGAGATATTTACCATGTTTATTCCTTTTTGCTTTACTTTTTCTGAGTAACCGATAATTCGTCACTGTTACAAGCACCATGATCACAGTTTACTGACAACCACCGAGCTTTGTATGTTATGCATGACAGAAGTCCTGCTTAGTTCAGTGTACTTGTGTTGAAGAAGGCAATATAGCTTGTTACTGAAAGACCATTTTTAGGCAGCAGTACCGTATCTTGCAAAGCATCTAATATAGTTTTGAAGTGGCCGCGTGGTTCCCGGCATAGTAGAAATTGGGCCATCCCATCTCTTCCCATGCGGCTTCGTAAAAGGCTATTAAAGGATAGGGCTGTTTAACATCATACAGATATATACAGCCCAGACTCAGCCTCAGATGCATGGCTCGAGTTAATGATAGTGCCCATAATACGGAAATAGGTTTTTCCCCTATTACGTGGGACCAAATACAATGATTGGTGAATTGTGGGTGTTAATTTACCTCTGCCTAACCCTCCGGGGATAAAGGCGTGATTATATGTATTGAAGTATCAGTAACATGTGATTGGTCCAGTATTGTGGAACTAAAGAATCGATTAATTTTAAATTTCCATCGCTTCTGAATAGCGCGCAATAAAACATCTCCAGAAATTTCCAAGTTTATGTAGGACAGATAACAGCACATTACGAAACCGTACAACATGTATAATGAATACAATGTTTATATTTATACTGTCTTTGTTCAAACATCTCTGGATTTATGTAAAACAAGTGTGAACGTCCTCCTCTTCAAATTATTGATTTATAAGACGTAAGTGTGTCGAATGATATACATATTTATTACCGTTTTATTCTGTTACGAATGTTTAGATTTGATGCGAAAACGAATTGATAATACTGGTTCGACAATATGTTTCATATGACAGCCAGGTCCCGCATTCTTGACAGCTCTAGTGTTACAAGCTCCACGTAGTTAAATGTAGTACTACATACCATATTTTCGTGCACAGTATCAGTGTACCAATCAACGTCATCGAACTGGATCATATAATAACAGTTTTTTACTCTGTAATAGAAGTAGGACGTAAAAAATGTTTTTTTTTTTATCTTTAAATAAATAATATGCTTACCAAAGCCTTGGTGTGTTGTCATTTGTATGCGATTACGTAGTTACCTTTGACGTAAAGTAATGCTTTTTTTATTCTACTTAACTAAAATAAGTAAACCAACGGTTCATGTGATAACGTGAATTTTATTGTAAGCCGCTATCGAGACCTATGGCATGAATTTATATACAGAAAAGGCAAACTTACACCCTTTGCCTATTTTGTGTTCGGGCCTTTGAAATATGAATATTGGCAAAGTATAGCTTAGATATGCTCTCGTGTTGCTATTTTCTATGCCATCTACAAAGGAGTAGAGGGAGGGAAAAATACAATACAAATCTGTATCTAATGTAACATAGTGAGAAACATAGTGATACAAATATATTTTAGTGAGAATTCTTTGCTTCCCCAATCAAGGCGGTCCTATTAATTAATCTTAAAATTCAGTGACACGTCTGTCGATCGCTAACTAATCGATGAAAAAGGAAATTCCATTTCATTTTTATGAAATGGAAAAATAAACTGGCGAAATGTGGGTGCTAGCACCTTTGCCTACCCTTTCGGGGATATAGCCGTGAGTTTATATTATGTTATGTTTGGAAAAAAGAAAGATTTGAATAGCAAAGTAAAAGCTTTAAAATTTCATTCAATTTGTGTATAACTGTTTTAGATGACCCTAAATTCAGATCTTTTTCATTCATAATTCATTTGGTTTCGACTTTGAAATATCCGCCCTGACGAGGCTCTGCGTCAGACTAAATTACAATATCATAAAGTTTATCCATAAATAATAAATTATTTTAGTAATCCTAAATAAATAAGATTTTATTAATCCAATCATCCATGCTATTTTTTCACATCATCACCACAGCTTTCACATAGAAAATGGTAATACTGGTAATAGACTGAACAAAGCCGTGAAAGAGTCTCCTTTTATTTATTCAACTAACTCGTTTTATTGTCCTAAATTAAATTGTTCATTTTCGAAAGACGCTCACTTAATTACTATAATTTCATGTGTCTTGGACCGTGGCTGAATTGATGTAGTGGTTCGAAAACACGACCTGATTATTTCATCGCGCGATCAGTAAGGTGCCGCAATTCGGTTGTTGCTTAAATTAATTACGTTTATTTGTGCCATCCAAATACACAGGTTGCCGTCCAAGTGATAGGCTGCTAGCGGGAATGCTATAATAGCGTCTTAGTGAGTGCCTGTGTGTATATATATATAATAATATATATATAAGCCTTCTTGTGTGCACGTAGTTTTAAATAAAAGAAAAAATACAATTGGGATCATAATACAATTTTTCTCTGAAGAAGTAGCAGCCAAGCTTTTCCGAGAATTAATTGGCTGGTTCGATTTGGAAATATCAGAGAACCGGTCAGTGTAATATTTTCCTGGTTGATATTACGTGTTAATAAATTTTTGGGGATCAAAACAAAACATTTAGTTAATGTGCTCTAAAACCTGGTAGTGGAATATAGGAAAATAAATATGACAGCGTACTAACCCCTATCTGATTGCGTTCGGTGATAGTGAATTGTTGTTCCTAAAATCGCTGGAACTTCTTCCAGACACGCATATGTATTCCCTCGGGTATCAAAACCAACAACGAACCCCGTAATACGGATTAATAAATAGATAAAAGTAGTCTGGGCAAATTCTTCGCCAGAGTAAATTTTCATACCACTGGGAATATAATTTTATTGTTCATTATTTATTATTATTTTTATTTGGTATTCTTCTGTTTAAAATTTAATTAAACGCTAACTTTTCCTCCTTGGACCATCAAGTGACTAGTACTATCAACTATTTCTAATAAGGCGTTCTTTTTATGCCATAGTAATCAGCTGTTACGTATTGATTTGCGCTCCATATTTTCTTGCATATATTTTGCAAGCCTCTTAACATGAATTTGTTCACGACAATTATAATTTCGTATTTGTACAATTAGATTTAAGAATGTGTATACTTCCTCTCCTTATTTTGATATTAAGCCCACGTACAATCAGGACTGACTTATTACTCGAGGTAAGATATGTGAGGTGTAATTATTTAATACTAAAAACCTATCTTCACGTCCGTCACTCGAAAATCATACCCAAAGACTGTGAAGGCGAATTGGTGCAAGCAACATTAACTTATGACCAGAAATGGTCCTAAATGACATTATATAATAACACGTTATAATACCCTTTAGAACCTGAGACATTAAGGTCTAAAATTACTGTAAAGTTATTTTTCTGTTAACGATTGTTGTCGTTTATACCCTTTTTGTATTTCAACCGTAGTAATTTTATGAAATAACCCTGGAGCGTCTGTGTTTTATATTATTTTTATATACCTACTGTTTAACGTATAAATTACTTTGGCACAAAATAGGATAACATAAAGATACATAATATGTGTATGCTGTAATAATACCAAAACGGCTCAACGCAATTTGCTGTCAACATACGTTATGACTTTTCTACTTTCGAAGCTTCGATACAGAAAAAATTGTGCAAACATCTTTATCGAATATAGCCTTTAAAGTAAATGCGTTAAGGATGGTTATTGAAAAATTGATGCTGTCTGTTTATTTATATAGGCAAACTCAAAATCACTTTTTTTTTAATAATTTCCTTGGATTTTAGTACTTAAAAAGAATCAAAGAATTAATTTCATTTATTCAGTTTAGGCACACAAAGAGCACATATGAACGTCAAATTTTACAATTGGATATGTCAAGAAATAATATAAAAATATTAAATAATTTAAAAATAAATCATTGGTAAATGATTCTTTCGCTGGTTCAGTAGGTTAGTTCTACTGAGAAGATACCAGCAATAAACTCAGCGAACTATATTAGAACTAGATTATTTTTCTTTTTTAAATTTGCTTTAGTTTACAATTTATTTTGTGCGAGCAAGCAAGAGACTTATGTTGACCACGCATTCACATCATTAAGATACTCATCCACTTTATAGTAACCTTTACTCATTAAAGTTTTTTTCACTTCTATTTTAAATTCATTTTTAAAATTCATTTCCAACATATTTATAACAGATTGGATATTAGGGGCACTAACCCTCTAATATCCCTAAATATATATGTTCTTAATTTCGCATCGTTAGCTCGGCAGGGTAGGATTAGATTCTGAAACCTTTGCGACTTAGAGATGTCCCTGAATTACCGAATACCAACTCATGAAAATGTAAAAAATGACACCCAACGAGGGCCCAGGAGAACTATATCGATATATGAAACGAATATAATCAGATATTTAAATTGGAGAAGTTATATAAGCTTCAACGGTTTGCTATCTTTCCGATACTTATACAAGATTTTATTAGACCCACCTGATGGAAAGCGGCTACCGCGGTTCATGGTCGTGTGCAGCACCAAGGGAGTCACACTCGCGCTGCCAACCTTGTAGTACAAGAGTTTCCTTTCTTCTTTATAAAGCACAGGTCCGGCCTCACATGGAGTACTGCTGTCACCTTTTGGCTGAAGCACCTGCTTACCAGCTTGACCCCTTCGACTCATTGCAAAGACGGGCATTGAGTCAGGTTGACAGTCCCATTTCCAGCGATAAGGCCGCCCATTGTACATTAAACTGTATGCATGCTCACTACAAATTTTACTGTAATCTATTGGTGTACAATAAAGAATTATCTATCTATCTATCTACCGCCTGTACAATGGTTTGTGCTCAGATGAATTGTTTGACATGATGCCCGTAGCTACATTCTATCATCGCACCTCTCGTCATAGGCAGGGAATTCATCCTCACACATTGCGTTCTTCAAGAGGGGCATCAGAAGGTTTCTTCATGGTTGCATACGTCCATAGGCCTCGGTAACTACTTCCCATCAGGTGGGCCGTGTGCTTGTCTGCCAACTTAGTGTGTGTGTGTTTCTGTCCGTGTAAAAGACAAAGCAGGACAAGCCTTTGGTTTTCCCACTGACAGCACAAAAACTCCAGTGAGCTCTGGCTACCCTACTCACCGCCGGGAACACAACACGAGGTCATTACGGACATGGTATTCTGAAGGGCGGCGGTACTTCCTCAGTCGGACTGCTCAATTGGACGGAAATACCGTTGTGTCCTACCACCTCGAATAGACTTCAATCATAATTCAGGCGTTCTCATGATGGGACTAATCCATGATATTATTCGGGCCATAAAACTAGAACCTAAAATGTGCTCTATAAGAGCAGTAAACGCTTCTTGCTCTTTTAAAAATGCAGACGCACAGATGCTACTGCGGTGGACCAGCTCAAATTCACCAAGTATAATTTATTACAAAACAATCTGCGTGAGGCAGGTCCTCGTATATCTAGCTACTTAGGTTCAGAATACTTGCCGCAAGGTATATCCATTAAAACTTCTGTACACCAGGATCAACAATACACAGAGTACCTAATGACATTTAGAAAGGCCCAACAAATGTCTTGAAATCTTTATCTTATAGTATTAACAGAAATTAATTGAAGGAGTTAGAAATAATATAATATCCATTTCCTTCCTTAAGAGCGTGAGACATTGAACTAATAGCAACACTATTTATAGGTGAATACCTAAAAAAATGCCATTGTAGCTCAACCATTATAAATTATTCTGCAATCTTCCTTTATTAGAATTATTAGATTATAAGAATTTATGAGGGCATCTTTACGAGCGGCCTTAAGATGAATAAACAAATTAATTTGATGAAAAGTTAATTGGAATTTTCCTTGGGTTGGATCTTTATTTACTTCGTAATTTGTTTGCTAATTACTATGAAAAAAATTACATACAAACATGTTCACGCTTATTTCCCTCCGGGGTATGCAGAGAAAACAAACAAAAAAGGACAGCTTCCCTAGACAAGAGGCAATTTGATGACCGGCGTATTGTAGAATAGAATGACCAAGGTATGGGATTGTCGGCCGGGGTGCGAGGGATATGCCTGTCAACCTCACCTTCGGCAACCAAAGCGACCCACAGGCGGCGTGCGTTTTTGTCGGTTCGAATCCGACATAACCTCTTCCACCGGCTCCGGTGGGGGATATCCGCGGTGATTTTGCGCACGAAAAAAACAAAAAAAAAAGGTATGAGATTTGATGTATTTGACAGTTGTCAACGCATGTCATAAACGTCAAATCCCATACCTTGGCCATTCTATTCTACAATACGCCGGTCAGTGAATTGCCATTTGCCCACAGGAGTAGGCCAGAAGTACTTGAAACTGGCCAGTTTCTATGAGAGAAAAAGTAACGTCTGCACTTAATTTTAATAGGCTTTATAAAATCATCATTCGTGTTCCCACATTACAGTCATTTTATTTATTTTGATTTAGTTAGTCTTTCTACTTGACAATATTTCCCAGCCCCCCTAGATAAGTGCAAATTGCTGCAAGTAGCAATTCGATAATAGGATAGTATAGAATAATCATCATTCATCATTCTCTGTGCCTTTTCCCAAATCAGCTGGGGTCGGCTTTCTATTCCAACTTCGATATTTTCCGTGAAGCGACTGCCATCTGACCTCCCCAACCAATTGGCGATATCGAGGTTCTGTAGTTAGACTAGTCGGATTTTTTAGGGCTCCAACTATCAGTAACGATTGTCGTAGATGTTCGTACGTTAACCGGAACCGACAGTTTAGCTCCGTCTCCGATTTGAGACACGATCAGACTCATATTCATGCATACAAATATTTGCAATGAGCGGGGATCGAAGTCATGCCTCCTGCGTAGCGGTCGCGTTCAGTACCACCGCGTCGCAAAGGAGAAATTATGACAGTCGTAAAGATATGTCAATCTCGTACATCGACTATTCTATATATTATTCGATAATCGAATTGCCACTTCTCTAGATGGGCAGATCTCAGTAATGAAATGTGGGACTTTTTGTAAGTGGTAATTACTATTATTGCAAGAATAGTAATTAAAAGATCATTATTTAGATACCGTAACATGTTGTATGTAACTGTGGCAACTGGTCTTAATTGGTGGGATCATTGAACTGTGTCTGTTCTTGGTTTTGTGAAACTTCGATATGAAAAAAATATGCATGCGTTTAAAAATGAAGCAAATCTGACTGGAGGATATGTTAAATTACCTGGTTTTAAATATAAAAATGTTTACCAGTTAAATCTTTCTAAGAGGACAAGAAAGAACTTTAAAAGGATATACCTATTTGTAAAAGAGAAGTAAATTCCCAAGAAATTATGGAGTTGATAAAGGTAAAACTGATACCAATCAAAGCTTTGATATTATTTGGACATCATTATCTGTTTTCTTGAAGTGTAATATTGTTAGAACAATATTTTAACAAAGGTATATCGGTATGCCTATCGTGCCTATTGTAATGCAACGGCTTTGTGCGTTACGTGAAAAACTTCGTTGAAAACAGACATGGTAGATTTTGAAGATTAAAAAATGTAAAATGGTAAAACCAAAATGTTGCACCAATATATTTAAGTTTTAATAGAATTAGACTTACTTTGCCGTTTTAATAGCCTAATTCTTTGCGCGTACTCCAGGTTAGGTCGTTTATCCATTATGGTAAGTATAGTTCCACCCAGCGACAGCAGTTTCCATGGTTGCCAATCAAGAAAAGTTTTTCCCATCAATTGCTATATATGCTATTACCTGCGCTTACATACTTGTGAACAGTAAAAGGTATATTGATTCAGGAAGGAGCGTACCTACCCAAAATTCAGCCACTCACGCCTTGGCAGAAATTTAATCTGAGGCAGCAACGCCTACCTCTGTAATAAAAAGAAAGGAAGCGTTGTTAACTGTTGGGTGTGTGTTATAAAATTTACATTAAATGGTAGATACGTAGATATTTTTTATAGTGCAGAAATCCCTAACGCCGCCGGAGCCAGCAGGGTTGGTTGTGTCGGACTCAAACCCTCTAAAACAACACGCCATCTTTGGGCCTACAGTTGCCAGAGGTGAGATAGCTAGAAACATATCTCTCGCACCCCGGCCAACCCAGGGACATCTCTGGTTGCATCTCTATAATATTTACTAATTTCAATCTTGACCTATTTCCAAACCAATACTCATTTAAAAACCTTATAACATTACTATTTTTATCTTGTGCAGAATTTCATAAGCTCTTAACCTAATTAGTGTTTATGACTTCAGTTATATACTCAGTAATTTATGATTTACTAATAAATAGTGTGTCAATTTTTAACTATAACATTACATATTTTTTATTATTTTACTGGCTTTAACATTAACCTCTACGTTTAAACTCTAGGTTATAGGTTCTCTACCCTAAATGTTTTTATTACCAATCTCATTCAATTAAAAGTGGTATAGAAAATACATAAATCATCAGCAATCAGGCGACGAAATCGTCCTGCTTATTTGCAATTACTCTGAAAAAAATTACATTGAAATATAAGTACTATGTAGAAACGTTGTGTTGAAGCAGGCAATCGACCATTGTTTGGAATGACTAGATTTCACTGATGGAATAAACGATTATAATTTTTATTGAAAAAATAAAATAAATAAATACATTTACATTTTATATTCTCGCTGCCCAAAGAAACTGTATTTCTAAACTATTACTTTACTTTCCTCCAAAAGATTTTTCCTGTACCTACCTACATTCATTCTAAAGTAGCCTGCTTATTACGTCTTTTGTACATATTTGTCCTATCAAAGTATGTAAGTACAATAAATAATTATAATCTATCCATCTATCTACCTATCACTTAAAGTAACAAGGACTGATATCCTTTTAGCGACCTCAAGATTAAATTCCTTAACATATTCTATCCAAACGGTTTCCTTCTTTCTAATAAATGAATAATTTATGACGCCCGTGTTTACGTCATGTAGTGGTGTTCCCTTTTAGTAGGAAATGCTAAGGAGATTCAATATACACGTCGTGGGAGTGACTTTCTCGTCTTGATTGTGTATTTATGCTATATATGGACATCTTTATGTGTACTTTCGTAAAAAATACAGTCTTAGCTGGAAAGAAACAAGCAACTCTGACGTGGATAATAGGCGTTTTGACGTAAAGAAATATACGATTCAAAAAATGCAAAGCAGACCGATTGTGAATCTTTATTAAATGAAAAATAAAATTATCTACATTTAAAATAAGATTAATCTCTGTTGAACTTAGCAAAGTCATTAAAGTTAAGATCATCTAAATAAAAAGCGCCTGTTTGTTTAAGCATCGCTATTAAACTCAACGCCGTAACTAAGTATTTCTTCGAACTTGTCAGGCGAAATACTTTATAATCAACGCCTTATAGATTTGCTAAAGCAAGTTGAGAGAATTCTGTACATTGCGTTGAGAAATTTTCTATTTAGAACTCAAAATTAATTAAAATAATGTTGATCCTATGAAACAATACAAGACCTGAGTTGATGAAGGGGCTATCTGACCTTTTTAAAATATTTATATAAAGGCCTTCAAAGCTTTGATACTACATTTACAGATAACTATGACGTTTTCTGACGATACAATAATTTGACACTATGTATTAGTGTAAAATCAGTCAGTAAAAGTCATAGTGAACTTTAGAAGTTAGCTATCTAAATATTTGTCAGATAGTCCTAAATGTCTTTTTCATTGTATGTATGAACCATATAGCGCATAAATTACGGTTACCTATCATTATGATTCATGAATACAGTACTATCAGAAAGTTACTGTAGCAATGATTGGCACACGTCACAAGCGTGGGTTTCTGGTTTCTGCACTAGAAAGTATGCTGCAAATTGTACTAATGTCTTAGAACTGTCTAGTCGATATAAATCTTCATTGTTTATTACTGGGTTATGTTTTTAAAATTATTGCAATGGCAACATTATGAATTCTTTTTTTAAAAATTCCTTTCGTTTCTTGAACTTAACCTTGTTTTGAAGAAAGCGGCAAGGAAGCGTTGTAACAGAAATAAATGTAGCTATGTTTTACACAGCGGGTTGTTCAGTATACAGAACAATAGTTTATTTTATTTTATCGATTTATTGAATTTGTTTGTGTGGTGCAAATAAATATTGAATAGAATATCAAGGAAATACTACTTTCAAGAAACACTTTCGGCCTAAATATGGTATGTGATCTAGTATTATTTTCAACTAAGTAGCTGTTTTTTGATCCCATGCCTATGGGAATCTATTCTCGGGATACAAAGTACGTCCATGTATTCCAGACTGTAATCGTATATTTTTTCATATACTTTCCTTGTCACCACTATTCACCTTTCCTAAGACCCACCTCTTCTCCTAAAGCCTTTGAGTTTCTCAGAGTTACTTTATGGTAATTGTTGTCTCCCAGTTACAACGCAAAATAGATGATAATAAAGACGTCTTGGAATCCTTTAATACTACATGTAATTGTAAAACCTTAACGCTTTTATTTACACAGTAAACATGAATTTAACATTAAGTACTAAACGTACAGAGTATGCAAACTCGATTAGCAAAGTAAAGATTCTTAGTAGGTATCTATTGATAGATATTCTTAGAGTATAGCTTAAATAAACTTCTAGAGTGGCTACAGACTACGTCAGATTTCTCCTCACAGCCCTCACTTAGTATTTAAAAATAAACACTTAGGACGTTCTTAAAGAAAAAGTGTTAAATACTTTCATCTATTCAAATTTAAAATTAAAATATGTTCCAAAAATTATAATGTGTGCACCACAGGTGATATAATCTAAGACATTTAAAAAATACTTAGTACGATTTAGACGACTTATTTGTTTTACAAATCACGAGTGCTAAATTCAAATAGGTTCGGTTTAGTTCGGAGACTTTTCTTTGTCGCACCACCTAGACCTGGAATTCATTATAAACTCACGTGTTTCCTTCTTCCTACAGTCCCGGGTCCTTTAAGCGGTGCGTGAAAAAGCATCTAATGAGGCCGCCAAGCTGAGTGCTACCATTGTAACATTACTTAGTGTCTGTAATAATGACGCTCCTTCCTGAGACTTTGCCTTTAGCTAACTATCAGGCGAGGTGCAGTCAAGTTGGAGTTTCTAGATACAAAAAAGAAAGAAATCAATAGTTAACCTACGGTTTTTATTTCCTGGCCGATGTGAAAGCACTTCTGCAGGAATAAGTAATTCTTCATAATAAAGAATTTCCAATATTCAAATAAAAATTTCACTATAAAGTGATGATATCTACGGCATTTATGATGATAACATAGATTTGTGATCTTAAGTAATATTATGTTCGTTCATTCTTGGTTATCAAAATGTATAAACTGTCAGTGTAGATGTGTCTCTTTAGAATCAATAGGACTAGATTTCGTGTATTTCCATTTAATTAATTTACAATGTTTGTTAGAGACATTTGGTCATTATGATTAATTCTATCGATTGACGCTGTAAAAACCGAAATGTACTGTTTGTCTGATTTTAGTCGGTACGATTACCGGGTGTGGCTTGCGTCTTTGCGAAAATACTTGAATACAGTTTTGTTTCTATTTGAAAATAGGATAATGTTTCCTTTGAGTAACATGCGCTACCTCTTGTATTTAGAGAACTTTTCCTCCAGGTATGGTCGAAGAATTCCACTATATAAAGCAATTTCAATCAATTTCTCAACGAACATTACGTCTGTTTACATGTTATGAAGCATGCTTACTGCATTACCAATTTGAGGAGCAGTAGCATTTTAATAACAGTTGTTATATAACATCGAGAGCTTTTCGATGTGTTTTGTGACTCGTTTCGCAAGTTCGAATTTACACAAGCCTTTTTGCAAACACTTTATTCAGTTTTACATAAGACGCAGATTGTTGCCAGGCTAAAAATATATGATGTTATGTTATGTTTGCAATGCTCGGTATATATGTTCTTAAAGGGTAAACATCACGTTATGATTGCGTTGAAGACTACGGCTGTATTCATCGTTATCCAGCTATTGAATAATAGATATTCATTAAAATGTAAATGAGATATTTCAACAGTTTAGAAGCTAGAATGCTGTATTTCACCAATGAAAATCCGTTTAAATACATAACATAAACTCACGCCTATATCTCCGAAGGGGTAGGCAGAGGTGCTAGCACCCACATTTTGCCTGTATATGTTTAGGTCCCAATGTAATAGGTGGCGTGCCAATTGCCATTAACCGGGCACTTATTAACTTTCGATAAATACACACATAACTTCGAAAAGCATCAAAAAGCCATTGGTGTTTTTTTTTTATACCACTTAGTTGGCAGACAAGCACACGGCCCACCTGATGGGAAGCGGTTACCGTGGCCTATGGACGTATGCAACACCAGGGGTGTCACACTCGCGCTGCCGACCATGAAGAAACCTTCTGATGCCCCTCTTGAAGAACCCCATATTGTAGGCGCTTGGGAAAACCGCAGCAGGGAGGTCATTCCACAGCTTGAGTGTGCGTGGGATGAAGTTTCTTTCATACCGCACAGTGCGCACCGTCTCAGGTCGCAATGTGTGGGGATGTATTCCCTGCCTATGGCGAGAGGTGCGATGATAGAATGTAGCTACGGGCATCATGTCAAACAATTCATCTGAGCACAAACCATTGTATAGCTGGACTGCTGAAACGAGGTCTCGGGTTCGATCCCAGGTTCCCATACCATTAAGCTACCGCGGTTTTATAAACGTGTTTACATACCGTTTATAAACCGTTTAAATAAACGTATTAAATAGAACGTCACACTCGACTGCTGCTTTGTCTGAGCTCGCGGATTGATTTCCGTCTTCTGTGCGAATGTTTGTTATTTTTTGGCATGAATATGTCTATATGAATTGGTCAGGGTGTTTATATATAAAATATGTATTATTGTATGTATATTTATCTGCATTCTAAAACCCACTTAGATCTAAATAGTGCTTGTAATTTTATCCCAGATTTATTTAATAAATTATCATGTCCAATTGCAGTGTTTGTTTACTCAACCTTAACTATACAATAAATATAAAATGTGTAGTCATATTGACCTTTATCGGAGCACTAGAAACTGGTGTTAACAACCTACAGTCAAGGTCCCCCGGTAATGTTTACATAATGGCCAATGTTGTATATTTGTCTGTTACATAATACGACTAAAATTTGGACATATTGTTACGTGGTGGCCGTAGTGTTGAACTAACGTGAAATAATCTATTTATAGTTACTTTTTTTGATATAATAGAAAATCTAAATTGAGAGACTTTAAACAGGTTTGATTTTAGTGGTGTATTAAAACATGCTTTTAATTTCATTGAGTGAACCAAAATATGAACATTTAAGTTTATTTAAATTTCACTGGCGATATGAGTATACACAGGTACTGTACAATCGAAAGATTTTTGTTTCGAGAAATTATAAATATTTCAGCCAAGAATAATTCTAAAACCTCACAAAAATGTTCAAAAGTTTTGTTATGATAAATGATAAAGAATAATAGAGATATTTTAAAGGTTTTTTTTCTTCTAATCGAATGAAAATTAGTTTTGAAAAAAAGTGGCCTTACAAAGTGACTTTTCCTCTTAATTTTATACTTCGTGGATACACCCATGGCCAATTTATACTGGGTAAAGAATGCATTACCTTGAAAATCGTGTAAATTAATAACAACTTGACATTATTATCACAATGTCTCGAACTTGAAACATATACGTGCTCTGGGTTTGCATAGTAAATGCGCACATATCTATAATGTTTGTTCTTGTTTCGAGATTGTGGAAACATGTCAACTCCTTTATATGACTTATCATTTAACAAGCAATCGGCGCAACAACGTATTTCTCAAACTTTACTAAGCCTAACCCTATTGTGACCCATCGCAAGTTTGTTACCCTTCTTAATGCTGAAAATACATTTCAAAATCCACACAAAACAGTGTTAAATTTATCAAATTAAAAAAAAAAGTTTAACTCCTCAGGACAGGAAAGGAACGTTCGCGTTGACATAAAGGACACTAAGGCACTTGTCGTTTGCAAACAATAAGACAATACTGTGATCCGATATGTAACGTTCGTGAATCGTAAATCGTAACCCCGTGTCTTGTTGCAAGTCGCAACTCTACATTTGAGAAACGCTGGTATAACCGACAAACCATATTTTTACGGACCCATACATGTAATTTAGGTCTTGTTAAAACAATTTTAACGTTCATTATTGCTTGTCTTTAAGTGAAAGTGGAACAACCGTCTTTATGAGCTGTATTACTTTTAAATGCCATAACATCAATAAATATGGTTAAATATTAAATTACATTGAAACGAATGAGATAACTTTAACTAAGAGGGGATGTCATTAATTTTAATTACAGATAACAGAATAAAAAAAAATTGCAAGAGAAGGTGTAATGTTTACTGCTTCACGTTATTGTGACGGTATTTCCGTCCCAAATGAGCAGACCGTCTAAGGAAGTACCTCCACCCTACAGAATACCACGGCTATAATAAGCTCGTGTTGCCAGAGTTCACTGGAGAGGTTTTGTGCTGTCAGTGGGAAGACCAAAGGCTTGTCCTGATTGTTTTCTGCACTGACGGTACAAAAATTCTCTGTTCTTACAGGGTCGGCAGCGCGGGTGTGACTCCTCTGGTGTTACACACGTTCATAGGGCACGGTAACCACTTTCCATCAGGTGGGCCGTGTGCGTCGGATGCAGAAAGAGCCAACGTCCGAGTGCCATCACTGCGACGCGAGCGAGGACTCAGGTCCGCACACGCTCACCGAGTGTCCGGCGTGGGAGACGCCGAGGCGGGAGCTTGTGGCGGCCCTGGGAGTGAGAGTTCTCACGCTCTCCACCTTGCTCGCGGCGATGGTTCGCTGCGCGGATGCGTGGGCGGCCGGCGCCTCCTTCTGCGAGCAAGTAATGCTCGTGAAGGAGGAGGCGGGGCGGGAAAGGCAGCGGGAGCGACGAAGGATCGCAAGACAAGCTGCCCGCGCACGAAGGCAACTCGGGCGTCGGAGGTCGATGAACTACCTCCGCCCCCCATGAGCGCCGGCCTGGGGGTGACAGGTGAAACCGCCTGTCACCCTGGCAGAAGCAGGCCGCGGCGGTGGCGCGCGTGGCGCGCCTCCCCGTTTCCGGGGACGAGTTGGGGACTCTGTAGTCCCCACACCCGAGAAGAGGGCCATATCGTGAGAGATGGCCCTGGGTCGGCCGGGGTGCGAGGGATATGCCTGTCAACCTCACCTTCGGCAACCAAAACGACCCACAGGCGGCGTGCGTTTTAGTCGGTTCGAGTCCGACATAACCTCCTCCACCGGCTCCGGCGGGGAGGTATCCGTGGGGATTTTGCGCACGTAAAAAAAAAAAAAAAAAAGGTGGGCCGTGTGCTTGTCTGCCACTAAAGGTACATTAAAAGTAATTGTAATATATTTTCTTGATGCACACGAGATATACTATAACTATAACACACATAACGGTTATCTCTTTTCTGGGACTTTGCCTTCAGCTTACCATCAGGCAAGGCGAAGTCCAATTGACGTGCCCTATATAAAAAAAATAAACAATTTGAATACAACACAATGAAGAAAAAATAAACTGTCACGGGACGCAATCTCTGTTTTAATTATTTACTCTTACTATAAAGAAAGACATATGATTTAATTTTGAATAGTTTCTTAGTCATATATAGCGTGTGTCGATAGAGCACGCATAGACATTCTCTCACGAGACGCTATAAGCTGTTTGTTGGGCGTCTTATTGCTAGTTGTTCGTTATGAATTACTAAATTATTCATTCCATTTCGCATACATACCACTCAATTGACCAAAAAAGAATACTCTGATAGTAAAGCGTGTCTTTTGGCAAAGTTTTACTATCTTTTTGAGTGAAAGTGGTACGTGCCCAAGTCACTCCAAGAATATAAGAATATTTTAGAATATACCTATAAATAGTAAGTTACTTGAGAATTTGTTGTTTGATTTTTTTCACAAACTGTACTTGGTTCCCGGAAGCCGCGTGGTTCCCGGCAGAGTAGAATTTGGACTACCCCATATCTTCCCATGTGGTGTCGTACAAGGCGACTAAGGGATAGGGTTATTTAACATCGGACAGATTTATACAGCCCAGACTCAGCCTCAGATGCATAGCTCGAGTCAATAGTGCCTGAAATACGGCCATAGGTTTACCCCCTATTACGTGGAACCGAATACAATTATTGGTGAAATGTGGGTGATAATTCACCTCTGCCTAATAAAGGATAAGATAGAAGAAGGATAAAGGCGTGATTATATGTATGTATGTACTGTACTTTGTGATTCTTTTAGTAATATCTGATCTCATATGCAACGATCTTAAACTTATAGTTCTGTATTTGACCAACGTCCTCACTATTTCAATTTTAAAAGATATCAGCTCTTCTTCCAATGAAATAGCTATGAAGCCAATTAAGCGTAAACACACAAAACGTCCATTTATCTTTGGTTAATGGCCCAGCTGAACCCTTAGATTGCTTTCCTTGAAATATCTGCTTTATTATAACTTAGCAAGGAGAAAGTCTTTATCTTGTACAACCAACGATTCTCTTGTGTATATTAGCAAATTAATGAACGGTTTAAATTAACTTTGTAAAATTGACAATTTTGCCAATATTGCAAGTGTTGCACGAATGAATTCAATGATACGAAGAAAAATTAAAATGCATCCTTTCCTGGTGTGATTACTTGTGAACCAGCTAATTTCATTACTATCAAGGTAACAAACAAGACACATACTTTGCTTGTTATAAGCTTTTGCTACTACACGGTTCGAAATAAAATTTCATTCATCGACTTTTAAAACATAATTTGACTACTGCTACGGTTGTACTAAGACACATAGTAAGAATTTCTACAAAAAGATTGTAAATAAGTTTACTGGCGGTATTACAGCCGTTCATAGGCTACAACAGATATAGACATAGAATAGTTAGTTGGTTGTAGTATAGTGTCTTTGAAACTATGCTACAACAATAACAAGTCTATGTGATAATGTACAAGCAACAAGCTCGAAAAGTTAGTCATACATTATCTTCCTAACTCATACGTACCTTTTTTCACAATACTCGGAAAAGTTAACACACAGATACTATGTTTTACGTAAGTGTGAGTGCAGTATTAGTATTGTACAGAACTTGGCAAATACAAGTGCCACGTATTCGTGGCGTCAGGCACCTAAACCATAGACGTGCGTAATTTGGATTATCGTAACTATGTATCTCTGAAATTCTTTGCAACCGCTTGTAACTACGTCATGCATGACCTCATTGGATAATGGGTACCCTCTGACTGTTTTTTTTTTTCGTGAAACAAAAGTGCTTGTTTGTATTCGCGATGGTCCAGAAAATGAAACTAAAATAGTCCAGGAGATCCGGCAGTTTCTATCTGTAGTTCTAGTGTGAAAATGTTATAGCGTTTACTATTTTAATGTAGTAAATTAATTTTATTTTAAACTTTTTTATCAATACGTCGTCACGAGGAGTGTAATGAATTCAGTAGGCAAATAAAATGTTGTTTTTTTATCATTGTATAACTAGGTACCTACTTGCTTAAAAGAATCAAAATGCCAAAAGAATATTATTTTTCAATACGTCTCTAGTCTGCATCAACTAGATGAAAAGTTGAAAATTTTATTTCCGCCTTTATTAATATATTCTAATTAGTTTCACCGTGGCTTATTAAAAAATATGACAGAGTTCCAATGAAATCAAAATTTTAACTTACAAGGTAATATTTTTTTGAATTAAATACTGAATATCCATGTATGAATGTTAATGTATATGAAAGAAGAAAAACGGCATAGATAGTAAACCCACAAACATTTGCTTAATGTGAAAATAATGGGTATAGCTCAGCTGTTCGCACAAAGTTAACCATTAGTCATTAAATTTAATGCTCACCATGAAAGTTTGTGTTTATTTTTAGCGGCCATCATAAAAAGATGTTCTTTTTCTTTACCACGTTGTTAGAATTTTTTGTTATCGTGGTTTGATTACGCAGGTAGAATATCATTTTATTAGTATTTATAGCAATTGCGTTCCTTCGCACCTTATTGCCTTACAGCTGTAGTATACCTTCTTGTCCTCTGGAGGTTTCAACATACATATATATAATCACGCCTTTATCCCCGGAGGGTTAGGCAGAGGTGAATTAACACCTACATTTTACCAATCATTGAATTCAGTCCCATTAAGGTGTTGAGCCTATTGCCGTCTTCCGGGCACTATTGTTGACTAGAGTAATGCAGTCTGGTGTTAAATAGCCCTATCCCTTAGTAGCCTTGTACGACACCGCATGGGATGTGATGGAGTGGCCCAAATTCTACTCTGCCTGGAACCACGCGGCGGTTTCAAAATATTTATTAATTATTATTTAATAATGTATTTCAATATAAAATAATCTGTAGGTAATCAGCCACATTTTTTTTAAAATATCTGATATAATGGTAATTGCGTTTTTATTACACCTTTTTAGCTTTTCTTTTTATCACCTATAGCACCTTGCCCACCAGGTGGGTTATCACCTGGCTTGACCATTTTGGCGCAAGAGACCTGGTGTTGTAAGATTTTTGTAGGCTGGATCGTCGTGTGTAATCGTTTATTATAACAATGGCTGAATACTAGTTACTTGATATTATTTTTATCAAATAAACCCCCGTCTGCAATTCGTAATGTCAATGTGTGCTTCTGACATATTTAGGGTAACAAAAATAGCTCTATCCGTTTTAAATGAACTGCCATATTATTTATTTTATTTATACCACTTAGGTGGTAGAAAAGTACACGACCCACCTAATGGGAAGTGATTACCGTGGCCCATGGACGTGTGCAATACCAGAGGCGTCATACTTATCGATTAATAGTCGACGATTAAAGAAAACATTTCTAAATCTATAAATATTTATTACGTTAACTTTAGGCAGTTGTAAGTATATAGAAGAAAAGAGCTTTCATTTCTTGTCTTAATTTTACGTGCGAGTGAAACATGATTCATCTCAAAAGCGACTTTGTTCATAACAAAAACAACAGACAAAATATGTCTCTAATTAAAATAAGTTATGACGCTATCTTTATGTGCCAGTAACATCATATAAATATATGTTTGTATTAGTAATTAAATCTAGAACTGGCGAAAGTTACGGAATGGTTCCAAATTTAAATCGAAATCACGTTGGTAAACCGGTTACCTAGTTTCTAACAATTCGTCAAATGACTCATTAACACTATTGATCATCCAAACAACAACTGCTACACGTTGCAGCATTGGAAAGGTAAAATCACGTTACGTAACTATTTTTATTGTGTAAGCGTTCGGTGAAAGAAGTTGTTCTCACCAAGCAGCTGCAGTATTGCAAACGGCATGACTACGGGCGGTCGGTTCCGTGACTCCGCGAGCGCTCGCTGCGTTTTTTAATCTCCGGTTAAACCCAACTTGGATGTGATTGTGCAATCTACTGTTTGACGTTTATTGTGTTTGTGCTGATGACATACGTATGATTTTTAAATATTTTTTCATAGAATCTTCTATGAGGAAATTAGTTATTCCGATATCCTCGAGTGCCTGCATTCACCGTTGCCGCGTTGGTTCAAATGGTAGTGTATTTACGATGTTGCAATTGCTTATTCTCAATCAGCTTACTGAAGTTAACTTAAGAACGATAAGCTTATATTTCACAATACTCTAATCACCTACTGAACTAGAAATGCTAAGTGAAATCATAATTAGGTAATAGACGAATTTTAACATTTTTCTATCATAAAATATGTAGCGTGGTTTAGTTTATGGGGCCTTTGGGGCCAAGTAAAACTAAAGCCGGTACATAAATAAAACTCACCTAAATACCTACTGATGACGAGGCTTTGATGCTGGTTTCCATTTAGCGGTCTGAAGGTCAGATATTGGACTCTGTATTCCGAAGGAACAATGCTTAGATGATGATGATAGTTTCGCGTGTTTTTCGGCAAAGTAGAATATGATGACCCCATCTGTGTACACTAATTGTACAAGGCAACTAAAGCTTAAAATAACTATATATACATATATTTCGTAGTAAACAACATCAAATGGTAGATGGGAATAGGCTAATCTTAGTTTATGTGGGACTGAAAAATAGTAATGTGGATTAACATACCTTCGCTTACCTTACGTATATACTTTGGGTACGCGAGGGTTTGGGGACTCTGTGGTTCCCATACCCGAGGGCCAGATCGAAAGAGACCGCCCTGGGTCGGCCGGAGTGCGAGGGATATGCCTGTTAACCTCACCTTCGATAGCCATGGGTTGGCCGCGGTGCGAGGGATATGCCTGTTAACCTCACCTTCAGTAGCCAAAAAAGACCCAAAAGCTTCGTGCGTTTTAGTCGGTTCGACTCCGACTAACATAACCTCTCCCACCGGCTCCGAAGGTGGGGATTTTCCGCACGTAAAAAAAAAGCGTAAGCTAAGGTGTGTTAACCCACATTGGGTAGAAACCATGCAGTAGTACCTAGTTAGTTCCTACATTAGGAACGATTGGTTTAGCTATATTTAAGAATACTTATCTGTCGGACGTGGGAATCAAAACCAATAACAATGCCCTGATAGATACTATAATACTCACACCGGTAACTCATAACGGTGTGAATATTATAATATACCGACTGAATTGAATTTTATTACATTAAAATTATTGCACGCCACATCGAACAGATCATTATGAGTTAGTACTCATAATGGTTACACAAATACTTACCTGATAGTTCAGGTAAGTATTTGTGTAACTTACATATAGCTCAACTGATCGTTCTTGATGTAGGAACTAACTAGGTACTACTGCATCCCCGACGCAGTCGTTGTTAATTAGTATTCTACATTTATCTCAGTCACATCTTCACTTATTATTTGTCACACGATAAAGAACTGGAATGCTGTACTCGCACGCATATTTCTTACAATCCCGGGAGTTATAGGCTGGACGTGAGAATGCATCTGTCAACCCCATGAAGGCTCGGATCATTATTTTAGGACCGACGGTATCTGAAATCATGTTTCATATCTTTTGAACTGCACCCTAGTTTCTTATCATTCTGCGGGGTACAGTGAACTGACAGTGTGAATATAAAAAGATTTAACTCACTCTGCGCCAGATTACAGGGAATGAAAATATTATGTTTATGTCGCATTACCGTTATCAACTATTGTCTGTTATGTATGACTCGATCATTTGAAAAACAAAGTTTGTTCATGAAAAACTCGACGAATATTGATATAATAATTTTCAATATACCTACCGCAACTTTTGGCTAGAGATACCTAACACATTCTGCACAATGCACCAAGTATACAAAATTAAGGTCGGCAGCGTGAGTGTATGATGCCCCTGGTATTGCATAAGGCCACAGGCCACGGTAACCACTTTTCGTCAAGTGGGCCGTGTGCTTGTCTGCTATCTAAGTGGTGTAAAAAAAACTTGTTGCCAAGGCAATGTGAGGTACAATGGAGATAGAATGCATGATGACAAACACAATGCTTTAGCTCGTAGCTTGTTGGCTTGCGGTTCTATTTATAGATCCATAACTGCAACTTTCCTGGGTTCGTTGTAGGTCATTTGTGTCTCTTACATTACTTTCTTCCAATATCTTGTAGGAATGGGGCCTGTCTTGACGAACATACCATGTAATTATATTATTTCTGGTTAGACGTATATTTGAAAGAAAGAAAGGTTTATTCTATTTAAGTTCTCAATAGCAGTAGAGTCTAAAATGTTAATAGTGTAACATTTACCTTATTTATCGTTTGACAAGCGCCATGATCACGGTGTATACCATGTCTTGTACTTGGCACTTGTCAAACAACAAACATGGTAAATATATCCCGTTGTGTATTACACTATTTATGTGAATGACCATGTCAATCTTAAATCATAAAAATATCCAGATACAGCAGATAGGCATTTAAACTATCATGGTCACTCACATCAGTATCAATATCGGAAACTCAAAACAATGAAACGTGGTAAATATCCCGTTTATTTTGATACTGAACAGCAATAGGCGTTTCCCAAACACAACATTAACCTTTATAGATAAACATCTCTTTGTTAACACATAGTTTGTCGGTCAAAAGTAGCTTAACACACTCGTCAGTATTTGCAATACATTACAAAAGGTTAAGTAAGCTGTACCGGTCAATGGATTAGAAAGCATGAGGCGATGCAGTACCTGTTTTGTACCGAGACCAGTACCAGCACCGAAAGCTAACGGCACGTGTATCGACATAGCTGCAATGTTGTCCTACTTAGTTTGTTTTACAATTGAACACACGTATCTTTGAGTAACTGTACAGCCTTTTTATTCACAAGAGACTCTCGTTGTTACTTACCTGGTCAGACACCTATGACATTTCAATATTCTTCTAACATTTTATTGAATTTTCATCTATTAAGAATGTAATGACACGATTCCTGCCGAATTAACATCTCATTCATTATTATTTCCGAAGTACAAACAAATCGTACCCGTGCTTATATTTTAAAACAAGTTCCGGAAAACATTATTCCCACGGTTTGTAGATTTTAATTGTCCCTCGATAACAATAGCCCCAATCCCACGTGCGGGTCTACCCATATATTATTGACTTCCAATTAGCCGCTCAATCAAATTTCCTACAACAGATAACTAGTTTAATCAGTGACGTGATAGTTGAATTATAATTTCCAACAGAGAATAAGTCTAAACATAAAATCATGTAATTTTGTTAAACATCTTTGAGTTGGATGTAGGTTCTGAATCTTCTCATAAACTGATGATTACAGAGCATATTTGTATTATAAAAAAAAAAACTACCTAAAAATCTAGCCGCGTGGTTCCCGGCAGAGTAGGATTGGACTTACCCATCTCTTCTCGTGCGGTGTCGTACAAGGCGACTAAGGGATAAGGCTGTTTATCATCAGACCCAGACTCAGATTCAGATGCATGGCTCGAGTCAACAATAGTGGCTGGAAGACGGCAATAGGCTTACCCCCTATTTCGTGGGACCGAATACAATTATTAATGAAATGTGGGTGTTAATTCACCTCTGCCTCCAGGGATAAAGGCGTGATTATATATATATATGTATGTAATAAAAACTGATAACCGATGTATATGTTAGTGAACGTTATATAAGCTATTTAACATCATGATAAAACTGTTAGTTAGTAGTCGAATAATTAGAGAAAACTCAGGATGATGTGGGCGGGAGGCCACCTGTATAGAACCAACTACTGTGGCGGACAAACTCGCAGGGTAAAGCTAATGTATGTAATAATATGTCACCATACATATATGCAACTATCCATAGAGGAAAGTAAACTTTTACATTTAATCAAGTTTGTATATCGCTGAATATCCCGGTCGATTTCGAGGCCATCATCTCGAAAGACAGGGGTCCGATTTCCGGCTTTCACTTCTCCACTTCGCACGGTCTTAGGCATCCTTGGGACTATTGGCACGCATGTCATCCTCTACGACATACGCAGAGGTCAGAACAGAACTCTTACTGATACCCCGGAAAAACCAACAGCAAATTGGCCTATCTAACATTTGCATCATTAACTAATATGTATATAATTAAATTGAGTTCTAACTAAAACGTGTACCGCTGCTAAAAATAAATATTCTTAATGATATAATGATTCTAGTCATAAAATTCTAATACAGCTAATCAAATCTAAACGCTACTTTTCAACAAGTTCTGATGAGGTCTGACGTCAGTATCTGTTCGATGATTTGTATTTGTTTAATTCTGTAGACGTATATAACCTCGACTTTCTTGAAAGGTACTAGTTATAAGGACGCCGATTGCAATTGATTCAATGCTATCGATCTCACAAACAAAAATATAAAACATCATTAATTACGTACTTGGTAAAGTGCAAAACACGAATATGACAACAGAAGGCCAATAATATTTTTATCAAATAAGCAGCTATGTACCTACTAGGTGCCTGTAGTACGAGTACAGCAAGTGATAATTTCTCGGATAGGCAGCCAACTCCCTTTAAATTGGGGAGGTATTTCTTTTGTGCAAAGTTTCTGCAGTCCTGAGTCATGAAGTTCCCGGTTGAAGTTAATTGTTAATAGGCTTGCTCTCAATTGCGCGGGACTGAAAATACTTCTGCTTACCAGTTTGAGAAGATACGAGCTTGATGATATAAAAGAAAGATAAAAGAAAAGAAGGGCAAAGAAAATAATAAATGATTTTGAGATTACTATTCTGAGTACTTACCAACTCCACAATGAATAATAATGAAATGAAAAATTTTCGTTTCATGTGGAAAAATTTATGATTTGACTTAAAAAATGGTATACAGTTAAAAGTATAAAAGTAGGTACTTTTTGAAATTAGCGTTGTGTACTGTTCAAATTAGGTATAAACATACTCAACTCGTGGTCAATATTTACCACCAAAATGACCTTTTATTTCTGTACCAACAAGTATTTCCTATTAAAAGCAAGGTAGAATCATCCGTGATAGAGTACCTACCTATATTTTAGAAGGTGAAGTGACAATTATAACTGCCATTGATCGCCGTGAATGACATGACAATTGCTATGGAATCAGTTGCTTCGGAACGTTCCCTGTAGTTTGTAGTTGATATTCAGTGATTCAGTATTTATTCATTAACAATTTTTACATTGTGTTTGAACATGGTTTGAACACATACATTGCATATACAAAAAAAAATATCTTAATGATGTTAAAATAATTACTCCTTAAGCACTTTCGTATGATATCAGGTACGTTCGCGTACGATTAGTAAGTTTTGTGGTCTGGAATTCTATCAAATCATCAGCGTAATCATCATCATCTTTACCTTAACCCCCAGTGAGAATCGCGGTTTTGTCAAAACCCTTCACTTTAGAGCCCAGGGTCTGTTCTTCTTGCATTTCACATGAAATAATTTAGTCATTAATTAGAAGTTTTATTTGCGCTCATTCAATCTTTAATAATAATTTGAAAATTTCTTTTAAAATGTACCTAGAAGCGATCACGTTGAGGGGGTTATTCACCGTAACATATAATAAGTTCGTGGTCAACATCGTTTGACATTATGATTATAATAAAGATGAAATATTATTGTTGTTGTTGTTGTATTAATGTTTATAGTCCCACTGTTATAAGATTGCGATCTGAAACATGTCAATTCGTCATGACATGACTAGTGATGTACAATAAATAACGTTATTTATTACGTTCATTATGCATATTTACCTAATTTAATAAATGTATATTTAGTTTATCATTAGTAATACAGCGTAATAAGATTGTTTATGAATAAAAGAATTGATTTGAATCGTAATTTTTGAATGTAACGAAGGGAAAGAACGTCAAGATTGGCATTAGAAGGTTTTTGTGCTATCAGTAGGAAGGCCAAAGACCTGTCTTGCTTTGTCTTCTAAAATGCGGCATAGAAACTCCCTATTCTTACACGGTCGGCAACACTAGTGTGACTTCCTTGGTGTTGGACAGTCCATAGGGCACTGTAACCATTTTCCATCAGGTGGGCCGTGTACTTTTCTTCCACCTAAGTGGTATAAAAAGGCTTTGTTTATTTAAAAAATGTGTATCATGAAATATACAATTTTAGGCCTTAAAAAATGATTAAGACTATGTCAAATCAAAATGTAATCCGACTCTAAATCCGCTGTCGCCTGGAGAAATACGGGCCGTGAGGTCTCATCTCCACCAGGATGGCAGAAGAGTGGAAGCTACAACTTGGACAACCAAGCGCAGTACGGTAAAAATAATGTACGGTACCTATTAAAAATACATTTGAGATAAATATGCCATGTTTGGTTTCAAATTAGCACATTCGAAATATGTGTAAATTATTAGTTGTTGCTTGCTTAAAAATAATATAATTATAAAGAAATAAAACCAGGTTTTTACTGGTTTTAAACCAGATTTTTTGTCACATCCCTGCAAAAACAAACAGTTGACATAACCTTGAAACAGCGCAGTCTGACGTGATTTGACTTTTAAAACTATTGTTTTTACATTTTTTTTATTTAATTTTTAATAATTTATTGTAAATTATTGTACATTTTTTATGTTCTCACTCGTTAATAAGGTAAATAAAATATATTTAAATATTTGTCGTAAATTGTTCGACAGTTTAAAGCTACATCGCCCATTTGTTCACGACCTATCAGAAACGCAATCTCACAGCGGCCGTACTGTAGTTAAAAATAGCACATTTATTCATGAATTAATATTAATGAATTCGCAAAAAATCCTTGGCGTCATACACCTCTGCCTTGAATACTGTAGAGATAATAACACTTAATACACCTCACTCATTCATTGGATTTAATAATTTCGGTGTTTGAAAGAAAAAGAGTACAAACGACAATGAATGATCAAAGGTAAAAGATCCCAAATGACGTCAGAGACACTTTATTAAAATCTAATTACCTGCAAACTGTCACTGTCGCTTACATTTGCACGTATAGTCTTATACCCGTCGACATTGTGTCTTACAACTCATATTGATTACTCATGATAATTTTTCTAAAACTAACGTTACGATGCTCTTCGACTGTACCTGAATGTGCATTGAACCCAAGGCATGTTATTAAATTTCCACGCACGATGAATCAGACATACAGGCTCTTCTATGAGCAAATATACTAAATATACTTCACTTATAGGTATGGACAAACAGTTCTTCAAGTAAGTATGTACCCGTTACGTACAGTTTTTTATGGGTGTGTTATTTACGAGTACACCCAAATGCCACAGATACAAACGTTTACCGAACAACACAGTCTTGCTTTGCATGTGGTAAACAAAAATATACTGTAATTTACCTCACACAGTTACTTAATGATCTTGATACTTTATTTTGTAAATTGAGCTTTAGTTTGATTGTTCGTTAATTTTTATATCGCGACAAAACAGCATATGTCCATTTCCAAGCTCTGGTCCATATATGTATTTTTTTAATACCACTTGGTTGGCAGACAAGCACACAGCCCACCTGATGGATAGTGGTTACCGTGTCCTATGGACGTGTGCAACACCGAGGGAGTCACACTTGCGCTGCCAACCCTGTGAGCACAAGAGTTTCTGTGCCGTCAGTGTAAAAGACAAAGCAGGTCAAGCTTTTGGTCTGCACACTGACTGTATAAAAACTCTCCAGTGAGCTTTGGCTACCCTACTCACCGCCGGGAACACAACACGAGGCCATAATAATGGCCGCAGTATTTTGTAGGGCAGAGGTACTTCCATAGTCGGACTGCTCCATTGGACGGAAATACCGTGTATTTATTGTAAATGGATTCAGTGATCTAAGCGTGTAACAGACAAATAGGGGTTACTTTCGCACAGCCTCTGTGGCGTGGTGGTACTGAACGCGGCCACTAAATAGGAGGCACGGGTTCGATCTACCGCTAGTGCCTCACCCCGACTTTCGATGGCTTGTATCCATCGGTTTGTGAGATACACAAGAAGGTCACCGGTAGAGCGACAGTGGCGAAAGCAGTACTGTAGGTCGTTCAGTAGATCGTTTCCCTCAAGGTATCTCAGGAGCTGTGTATTGATAACACGTTCTATCACCTTCGGGAGAAGAAAGTTGATAGCGATAGGCCTGTAATTTTACGGATCTGTGCTGTCACTTTTCTTAGGCACAGGATGTACTTGTCTCGCGGAGTAAGAGAGTGCGAAAAGGCGAGTAAGTACAGGGCATAGTGCTTAAGCACCATTACCGGTATACCATCTGCCCCACTCGACTTCCGAACATCTAGGGACTTAAGTTCCCGCCGGACCACCCGTTGCGTGATATTTTTCCGGTCATTGTCCTGCAAAAATTAAGACAAAAACCACAAAAATATCTATCAAAAGTACGCGGAAAAAATACCAATCGTTCCTCCACGTGATATTTGTAATTTTAGCTTCAACGTCATAACGTTGATGTCAATCAGCATGTGCTGTAGCCGACTAGCATAAAAACCATGTTATTTTTACTTGTCTTGTTTGCATAATTATATGTATGATCACCATTACTGCTCTTTATATTCAAACTAAGCTATGAAGTTCTTAGAGCGCGAGCGGACTCTTAACCTTATGGTCGAATAATTAGTTGAATATAGACCAAGTTCACCGTCGCATCGAATAGTTACAGTTTCGACTCAATCGATGACTAATTTAAAAGTAGACTATCCACGGTTTACCGACCCGGATTCATGAATCATTTTGAATGCCACGTGATTAAAATGTAACATATATTCGTCTACACTTACAATAGGTACGTATATGAAAGAAACTACTCTCAATTTCTATACCGATATGGTTCATATTTCGCGAGCTACAATCTTTTTTCGATTCATTTTCTGCATGATGCTCTTTAGGTTATTTTGCAATCGTCAGAGTGAATAAGCGATTCCAATATGTTCTTTGAACCTTTTATTTTCACAATTAGTTTTTGTATATCTAAATCTAATAGCTTTTACGACTAATTTAATTATTTTCAGTTTACATAAGCAATGTTATTGAGGGCATTAGTATTATATTTTTAGATTTTAATGACTTTGGTTGACTTTCGTTTATTACGTGTCGCAGCACTTCCTTACAAATATCAAAACAAACCATATTTTTTAGAATCTTACAATCGTCTATAAGTAGGGCATTAACAAATTAATTCGAAACCGCCGCCCTAGACCTTCCCAGCGCTGCCTAGTCATCCTTTAGAAGAAATCCATTACTATGAGCTCACCATGAAGTTTTAAATCACGTCAATTGAACGGCTGTCATTTACTAAATGCATAAACAACTTAGATAATTTTTAATCCCATTTAAATATATAGTATTATAAAGTAACATTTGCAGTTAATACAGTTCAATTATTGACCTGTTTCAAGCCCTCATGGTACGGGCACTGATTGGAGATAAGAGCATGCAGTACATGACTAAACCTGCCGAAATGTCCTTGATGATAGGAACCGAGATTTAATGAAACTAAGTGAGAATTCATAGACATATTTGGTTCACTAGACTGGAAAACTAACCAATGTCTAACATACTATTAATATGGAACTAGAACCATTCATAGAAAAATGCGTTTCTGCCCTGACATATCTTATCATCATTAATCTTTATAGGCCCTTTGTTCAGAACATACCCATGATATAATAATATTTTTTTTTAATGTCAAGGTTAAAATTTGTTTTACAAGTCATCAATAGTTTAATATAACCATAGTGTGAACATCATATCGTGGAGCATTATTTACTGACAGCATTAATATGTAATTTTTGTTGGCCATCCTTTGACTATATATGAAAATTTATTTATATCATTTACCTTCAGTTTTTTTGTGAACCTGGTTCATGTAACCTCATTGACCTTTTCATCCAAAGAAGGTCAGGGTAGATGGACAATATCTGCTATTAATAAAACAGCTTGTACCTACAGAATAAAATTTGTCCAGGCGGAACTACTGTAACTGTGGTGAAACGTCAAAATAATACGTTCCTTATTGCATTCTTCTCTTTTTAAATCACTGCATAAAACAAATCATAATAATCTCGCGCAAAAAATAAATACTTCAGTTAAATAAATAGTTCATGGTTTCGAGATTTTATTTGCATTTGGAGTAAGTACCTAGGTAAACATTACAGTAAGTTACAGTCACAGTAGAGTTGGAAATTGTACTAGTAAAAAAAAAATCACCAGTTACCATATGTCAGTACTCGTACCTTGTCTATTGTATGAAACCTTCTGTATCAGTTAATTTTACCGGCTTATGTCGTGATTTATATTACGAAATGAAAGTGCGAATATATAGCCAGTTCCTTATGTACCAAAACACACACTATTTAAAGTAAAATTCAATGGGCGACATCTATTTGTGTACAATGACATGACACAAAGTCAAATATTTAACATAATAGGTGATGCTCACACGGTTCGGCGTCACGCGGCGGGGCGCGGGTCGCGTCGCCTCTACGGCGCACTTTTTGTATAGAAAAAACGCGCGGTGTGGCAGATCACCGGCATGATTGTAGTCCGTACATGCGTCCCCACACGTGATGGCGAAGAAAACCGCGGTGCATGGTACACTGAAATCTGCCATCACGCGTGTGTTTTTGTGTGTGTGTTTTTGTGTTAGTCCTGGAGCTGTTAGATATTTCTGTGTAGGTGTTTGAAGTTAACTGAAAATCGATAATAATGCGATATAAAGTGTAATAACATCAAATTTATTTGCATGAAAAACTGGACACTGTCGTAACGCATAGTTTAGCAAGCCAGGTGCAACGTTTAAGACTTCCTCGCAAATAGTATGGCGTTTTTGTTTTCTTTATCATCCAATATTTAACATTAAATGTTAGGCTACCTCAAACACCTACCTAAAAATGTCACAGCCTTCGGACTATACCTAAGCCACCGCCCCGTGCCTGATAGCAGACAAATCTGCACGCGGAGGCAGATCTGCTTCTCCGCGACAACGCGCGAGGCCACGGTTTTCCGCGCCCCACCCCGGTGCGTGGGGCAGTGTGCCAATCGCCATAGACTTGATTTTGTATTGCACGCAGAACAAGTTCCAAACATTTTTAAAGTATTTTTTGTATGTAGGGTTCATCGATATAAATTCTCCTTACCAGATGATTAGGGGAAGCCCCAGTAGTGAGGGTCACCATCCATCATCATCATATCTCCTCTGTCGGCCTTCCAGTCTAGTATTATGTACAACGAAGGTTGAGTGCTAAAAATTTATATTTTTTTTTAATAGACTCCTAGAAATTCGAGGACGGAGCGTAAATTAATTAATGTATTTAGATAATTTTAAATTGTTTTGATTATGTTGATTATATCGAGTGGTTTTTAAGAATATAATATTTATCTTCTTTTTTTATAACTTAGGTGGTAGACAAGCACACGGCCCATCTGATGGAAAGTGTTTATCGTGGCCGATCTACGTACCTACTACGATTAGATACTTAGTTATTTCTACTAGGGGGTGGGGGATTCCTTTCCTAAAATGTATATAGTCAGTATTTTTGCGGTTTGAAATTTCTCGTCATATTAGGTATGACGAGAAATTTTAAATATTATTCAATACGTTTTATGTAATATGATACTGCATACACATAATATTTAATGTGTTTTTCGCATGTAAGAGAAATACAAAACTTACCTATAGCTGTTTCCGATCGCTTACGTAAAGCTACGTAGGAAATATATAAAATTCATGTGCGTTTCAAGTTCGAATAAACATCATATATTCATAAAACTCCAGTTTACTTTGTGGGCATACAAAATTTGCTCAAGCCACGTTTGAATATTTATAATCGGAACGTGACATGGCTGTCATCGGTTTTATCTTCATCAACACTATCATTGAATAAAATCATGTTCGGAATATCTTTCTGTGTATTTTGTTTTGACTCTAGAATCATGCTATTGATTGAAGACGATGAATATTATTTTTCGTTTCCGGTATATGCTCTGTAAAGGACACCTTACAAAGCACCTCTTTCAATCGTAAGGAGTTAGGTAGGACACGGCGGTATTTCCGTCCAATTGAGCAGTCCGACTGGGGAAGTACCTCCGCTCTACAGAATACCACAGCCATAATAACCTCGTGTTGTGTTGCCGGCGGTGAGTAGGGTAGCCAGAGCTCACTGGAGAGATTTTGTACTGTCAGTGGGAAGACCAAAAGCTTGTCCTGCTTTATCTTATACACTGACGGCACAGAAACTCTTGTGTTTACAGGGTAGGCAGCGCGAGTGTGACTCCCTTTGCGTTGCACACGTCCATAGCTCACGGTAACCACTTTCCATCAGGTGGGCCGTGTGCTTGTCTGCCAACCAAGTGGTATAAAAAAAGTGATGGAAAGTAGTTACTGTGACCTATGTAGGTACGTGTACAACACCAGGGATATAACTTTTTAATGCCCTTCTTAAAACAGGACAGCAGGGCGTTAATTATACAGCTTTAACGCGCGTACGTGACTCTGCTTACCTATTCTATGTCTAAACATTCCTTTTTTGGTAAAAACGATATATAAAGGCCCTTAGCCTTCTTTCTTTTAATTCTCAATTTTAAGCCCAATAAAGACTACTGGTCTTTACGATGTTAAGCCTATGGTACATATAAGGAACAGATAACAGCATAGGAAGGAATAAACTTATGTATGTGAAGAAGCAGTGAATACATCCAGATAGTAACTAAATATCTACATAAGTCTAACTACATATTTACACGACATGACGCGTTCAGATTACATTCCGAGTTTGTTTTGCATTAGTTTGTTTTCATTCTGGTGTTATGTAAACAGCAACCGGTGTAAACTAATGTTTGTTTGTCTTTATATATTTATCAAAAGGCAAAAAGCATCCTGTTCCGGCTTCGAAAGCAAAATTCAGTGTTTTTAGAAAACAATTTAAAAAAATCAAAATATTTTCCCAGTGGATTACAAAGAAAGCGTCAAATGCCAAAAATTTAAGAATGTCCCCAGCGATTTAGGCTTTGCGTTCGTCGATTAATCAGTTAAGACAAGTATTTTGAACCGGCTTTCAAAAAGAACCAATTTCCATCAAGCCGGCAAGTTAAAAAAAACTATAAGATCACATTCAACTAGAGTTTACATTTTACTATCAGAAGTGGGAAAAGTGTTGAGAAATTCGGAATAAGGAAAAATAAAGGTATCGTAGCAAGGGTTTAAGCAGGGTTACAAACCGTACGATACGCAGCACAGCGCAGGGACTTAAATTCTATATCAACAGACATACTAACATCGACTGTAATTAGTTGTATGCATAAGTATATTGTTTACTTCGGTGGCCGAGATGGAAAGTGTTGATATTACAGATGTTGAATGTTGATATAAAAAATGTTGATATTTAGAAGGTTTAGAAATAATAATTTCGCTCATTATATTGGTATAAAGGAGTCTATCTATATCCATCTACAAAACTTTGGAAAAATTTGACGTAATCGGGTCTTTGAGTCTTTAAGTCAAATTAGTTACTTTTTACTAAACGTTAAAACGGCAAGTTATAAGGAAACTTGTATGAAATCAAATCAAATCAAAGTTCATATTTCATCTACTGAATTATTATTATTACTAAAATTACTACTAAATTATTGTAACGTCATTATATTCAACAATCAAATCATTTGCTATTATAGGTTGGATGGATGATTAAAAATAAAGAAAAACGATAAAATAAGAACAGACGCAACTTCTGCCGCTCTTTTACCATTCTTAATTTAGTAATTAATATATAATTTATTTTAATAAAATAATTTATTTTAACTACAGGAAAATGCCCAATTAAAATATGCTTAAAGGCTTTAATTAAAATAAATAAAAGTCTGACAGGGAAAACAAATGAGTGGTATCTCCTTCAAGGTAACCTCTATATTTGTTGCAACATTTACCTCTTAAATAAAATTATGTACATGCGTCATATACTCAGTACAGTCAGTACCCACACTAGCTACAATTACCGACAGTGTCCGTTTCAGGGTTGTGTTATTAGCATTACGTAGTATTTGACGGAGAAACCCCGCATAATCTGATTATTTACTCGAACCGACGTCTCTCTGCTGCTTATGGTTCGTTATATTTATATGCAGGTACTCGAGCATGTCACTTGTGAACTAAACGTCGAAATGTGGACTTATCTAAGTCAGTATATTAAAAATATTTTATATCTGTAGAGATTTCTATAATATTAAGAAAGGCCCCCACTTGAAAAGCATAGAAAGCACGTATTTAAAATAATTTAATTTAAAAACTGAACAGTTAGATGCAGTGAATAAGAGTGTTAACTACGAAGTAAAATTATTTGTGATGTTTTGAAATAATGTCTGCCGGTGTTTGGGATTTAATGCCGGTCAGGTGCCGATGGATTGAGACACTGAGGCACTGTGGGAAATCGCTGCTGAGAAGACAACGGCGGTTACTCAGGGGATTGAAAAAGGTATTGTAACAGACAATGTTATTTAAGAAAATATTCTACCAAATTTCGATTATGTTCGAATTGACTCAGAATTTTAGGATAATATTATATCAAAATATTTTCCTTCTGCAATCTACTACGCCTTGTATCGTTTTGTCTTCGTTTTATTTCAATTATCTACTTTTACATTTTGGCCAAAAAAATGCTACCTATACAAAAACATTACATTTTCAAATGAGTAAAATACATTATGCTTAATTTATTGGATAATGTGGATGGCTGTAATAATAATTGGAAACAAAAATATGTACAAAACAATAATGAAAAATCAAACAAAAAGTTATATGCAATTTGGACCTGACTGCAAGATTAAGTACGTAAAAACTGAGGAAGCTATGATCAGTAATACTGCGTTTAGACAGAAATTGTTTTCTTCCTTATTTCGGGACATACTTAACAATGAAATGATACTTATAACTGAGTTTATGCAACAGATTCTTGTAAAATATTTGAGCAGTCCAACTGGGGAAGTATCTCCGCCCTACAGAATATCGTGGCTATAATAACTTTGTGTTGTGTTCCTGGCGGTGAGTAAGGTAGCCAGAGCTCGCTGGAGAATCGTGCTGTCAGTTGGAAGTCTGAAGACTTATCCTGCTTTGTCTTCTACACTGACGGCACAGAAAGTCTGTGCTGACAGGGTCGGCAGCGCGAGTGTGGTTCCTCTTGTGTTACTCACGTCCATTGGCCATAGGTGCTAGTCTGCCACCTTAGTGGTATAAAAAATCGTTCGGCATCAACAATTGTGAATTTGTGACACACCCTATCATTCGATTTTGATTATTTTATACTTACGCAACATTAAAACAATCAATTTGCTGATGCCTTGACTCCACTTGGCCTGAACTATTGTTCATACAAGGATTCATTTGGTCTACATTTATTTAGAAATACTTAATGCACTTCAGAAAACAATTCTTTTTTTCTTTTTTTTTGTTCTTAATTAAATTCAATATGTGCATACGGAATTGTTCCGCGTTCGCCTCACGTAGTTTTGCCCCACATAAAAAAGTCCGTATTTGCCCTACATTTTATTCCTTTTTAGCCCCAAACGTAATATTTATTTGGAAATTAATATTTTATTCTGGTTTCGTCCTATTTTTCTTTCCTTATTCGCCCCGAATATTTTTAGTGTGCAAATGAATTCAATTTTAGTACAGACAGACTACAAAGTTTTTGTGTTTTAACACAAATTTTTAATTCATATTTTTCTCACAGTTTCTTCAAACTTATGAGCAGCGGGTCTAAAAAGATCACTTTGAATCGTATTAGGATAATAATATGAATCATATTGAAAATCATAAAAAGGTCACGCACTGATATAAACTGCGCTCAATTCTAATTCCGCAATTCAAATAGTTGAAAATTTTGAATGGAAACCGTAAAATGGTTCACAAACTATGAATTGCTTTGATGTCAGTTAGCAGATTCAAAAGCAGCAACATCTTCCATTCCTTTTGCTTATTACTTAATAATATGGTATAATATAAAGAAAAAAAAGAACTAACAAGACAAAACATAATACAAAACGTTATTCGTTTTGTATTATGTTTTGTCTACTAATTAACCGTTATTACTTAACTTAAACCATTATTTTATGAGCTGGGCTACAGCACCATCTAGCGAAAAAAAGAGTAATTCCTGTAATTCAATGTTAAACATCACAGACATCACAGATAACATAATACTAAAGCCAAGCTACTGTCGCTAACAGATAATGGCAACACTAATATCTTGATTTCGTTCTTATAATTTTATTGCCGATAATTCTATGGCGGGTAATTAATATTTTATCATTTTATTGTTTTAATAACACATATTTTACAAATTAACATACTTAATTAGTAAAAACAGGACGATCCTTATTTTTGGCATGCGGCAATATTGTACGAAATTAGAATCTTCTTGGTAAACGAATTGGTGTAATTTTACTTAGGATAAGTGACCATTTTACGAATTTTAAAGGAGTCGATAGAGATCTACCGGGAATTCATAAAGTTACTCGTTTTTGGCGGAATCGCTCAATGTGGCTAGTTTAGACCCGCCGGTATAAACCTAAACAATAGATCGAATTGCAAACCCTTTTTTTAAGGCTAACGAAATGACCGACCAATCAGGAATTTGATTATAAAGTTAATTTGTTAACTGTTCATTTGATTTACGTCCGAAATACATGCATCTAAGTAAAGTAATTATTAAATATATAATTATTATGTATACTGTTGATTTTTCACTATTTTATATAACTTAATTAGTAAGGTATTTTAATTATTATAATTCTATTGATTTTGCACCGTTTTTAAAACTATACTAGTGAATTACTTAGGAAACCTTCTGTGATTCAAATTGTGACTTATAATTTAAGAGATTATTTAGTAAACGTTCTGTGATTCTGATTGTGATTTATAATCAAGTAATTTATTTAAAAAATTGTTATTAAAAAAATATGATTGATGAAGTGGTTTTATTTTTATTACCTATGCAGGAAAATTTTATTTTTTTTATACAACTTAGGTGGCAAACAAGCATACTGCCCACCTGATTGGAAGCGGTTACCGTAGCCTATGGACGTATGCAACACCAGGGGTGTTACACTCGCGCTGCCGACCGTGAAGAAATCTTCTGATGCCCCTCTTGAAGAACCCCATATTGTAGGTGCTACTTACATAAGATGTCTGATCACAAACTAAGTAAGGTACTGTGGTAGACTTTGTGATGGCCGCGGATTCATACTTGGTATTGGAGAAACATAGGTCGAAAACTATGATAAACATTACGATTAAAATATAGTATTTAGAAAATTTGCAAAGATACTTATACATTTCTAACTTCCTACATATCATAGATCAATTCCACCCAGACATCAAAATAACCGCCTCACCTACTATTTAAGATTTGTCTTAAAAGAAAACCGAAACACACTTTGGCCTAGCGTACGTTTGCATATCTAACCAAAGGCCTTTCAATATTATAATATTATATCACATTTACATTGCTTTGCTAACCATACTTTAGTCGGCACTATGAAGTAGGACGAAACAAGAATCAAATTTAATATGGGGCAAAAGAAGAATTCTTTGGAATGTAGGACGAACAAATGGGGCCAATGTGGAACAAACCGCATACGGTACATACCAGAATTTAAAAAAAATCAGAGATGCACATAATATGATATACTTTTGTACACTGTGGGTCACATTATGTTTCACTCTCATTATTATTTTAAAAAGTTGCATTTCATTAATTTAAAATGTAAATAATATTAAAAACAATGCACTGAATCATGCTTCATTTTACAAAATTAATGGAACGTATTTATAATTTGACAGCTGAAAGGCTAAAGGGCGTAACCGGTAACACGAGTTGATAAAACAATCGTTGCCCTGTAAAGTATTTTGAATGCACTTTAGGGCATTTTTTCTGTGAAAATCATTATGCATTTCGACGGTCTGATATTATTGTTTACACTGCAACGTTAAGAACGTAGAATCCATCCTCCTCATTAGCCAACGTTGCTCTTGACATGCGGCTGTCAGGGCCGCTAGCACAATACAAATACAAAAATAAAGAGGTATTTGGCTTTTAACTTCTTCATTGTTTAAACACTCTATTTAATTAACCGCCCGCCTGCACTAAATACTCAGTATTGTGTTCGGCTACGGTTCTGATTAACATCAGAATTTATTAAGTTTGTAATTTCAACAAATTTTATCCATTGTTTTATTCCAACAACCTGTAAGTTATCTTGTTTTTTTATGGTTTTATTTGTCTGTTGTTGATAATATCGTACAGTGTAGTTGTTTGATGTGTGTTCTGTGCCAATATGTAGTAGTTGCATGTGTCTGTCCAGTTTATGTTTGTTGAAAAAGGTTTAAATTTTTTTTGGGAATTCTAGCATTTTATTGGTTTTAACAAAGTAGTTGATTGTACACATACATTGAACAAAATAATTATATGCAACACGCTTAATAGCTGAATTTTCTTACCGCAAACCTAGTGTAGACAGCTATATCGACATTTGCATCAAGGGGCTGCAGGTTCGATTATCATGCCCTTATTCGACTTCTAACCTTATCTAACTAATTCCATCACTTAATAAGAAACTCAAATATAGTTGTGTACTTTTATATTTCACTGCGTTTAACCTTATAATATTAGGTAAATAAAATTATAACCTCAATTCAATACGGTTTAATACCTACTTCAGAAAAATTATCCAAGTGGAATAGAATAAGGCCACACCTTCTCTTCTCCCTTGAGTGTCGTAGAAGGTGACTAAAGATAGTTCTCTTCTCTGGTAGGATATAACATTAGACGAATTATTATGTGACTAAGTTACTACACAGTAAAGATAGAAATACTAATGTTCAGATCAAACGACTGCAATGACAGATCATTAAACGTATGTTAAGCTATGTAAGGAAGCACTTCAAGTGATCTATATGTAATTACTTTGGGTATGTTGTGACTGTTGCATGTGATATAGCTCAGAGCGTTACCGTTGTGAAGTTATATGATCATTCACAGGTTTGTTCATACTACGAAAACTTGCGTTTTGTTCTTCACTCGAGTAAAACGACTGCCCGTCTAGACAAATAGCAATACGTTTGTAGAATAGAATAGATTGATCTATGTATTGAAATGACATAAGTTGACACCTGTCACAAATGTCATAAATGTCATAAACGTTAATATAAGTGTCAATCTCATACATTCATCGTACAGTACGCCGGCCAACGAATTGCCACTTGTCTAGGGGGGCCGATATAATATTTACTTTCTACATACATACATATAATCACGCCTTTATCCCCGGAGGATTATCATATAGATAGAGGTGAATTATCACCCACATTTCACCAATAATTGTATTCGGTCCCACGTAATAGGCGGTGAGCTTATTGCCGTATTTCGGGCACTATTGTTGAATCGAGCCATGCATCTGACGCTGAGTCTGGGTGTATATATTTGTCCGATATTAAACAGCCCTATCCCTTAGTCGCCTTGTACGACACCATATGGAAAGAGATGGGGTGGTCCAAATTCTACTCTGCCGGGAACCACGCGGCCTTTTTGCTTTCTGTCGGTGAGATATCCGAAACGTATAACACTCTTCGTGTATAGTACAACAACGCTTACAGGATGCTGATGGCGCTATTGGGCCTTTGCAGTCGAGAATGTTTGCTGCAACTAAAACTCACGTGCTTCCCTTTATTCTACAAAAAATAATTGTATCGTTGTGGGAGCATCTAAACAACTACAGCAGCATACTGAGAGCGATTGCTGGAGATACAAACTGTACCATACCGTGGTGGGTGAAGAAAACGATTGGTTTCGTACGCCAAGTAAGCGTGATGTTGGTGGAAATTGGTGGTGGTGTAAAAACTAACTTACTGCCTACATTGTAAGGACCATTTTCTTTTATCATGGTAATTTATTTTATATATTTATTTGAATGTATTTTTTTTTGCACACAGGTAAAAACATAACATAGATAGGATATAATATTTTATTTATTTAGGTCTACCAACAGCTGTATCAATTAAAAACTTAAAGTAAATGTATGCAGCATTATGTAGGTACCTAACAAGAATTTCCTATAGGAAAAAGTAGATCCTTCCACATTCACCGGTAATTTTTCTATCGGAGCTAGAGGTGGTTTATTATTAATAAAAGAGGATGGATTAATAATAATAATGACACATATTGGGAGAAGCCTATGTCTAGCAGTAGACTACGGTGGACTATTGATTGATTAATAATAAGTCAATGAATGAATTATATACCTGTATATTTATTGTTATTTGAAAAAATAATGCCATGTTTATCCTGTTTGTTTTTTTTTTTATACCACTTAGTTGTCAGACAAGCACACGGCCCACCTGATGGAAAGTGGTTACCGTGGCCTATGGACGTTTGTAACACCAGAGGAGTCACAGTCGCGCTGCCAACCCTGTAAGTACAGAGTTTCTGAGCCGTCAGTAGAAGACAAAGCAGGACAAGCCTATAGTCTTCCACTGACAGTACAAATTCTCCAGTGAGCTCTGGCTACCCTACTCACCGCTGGGAACACAACACGAAGTTATTATAGCCGCGGTATTCTGTAGGGCGGAGGTACTTCCCCAGTCGGACTGCTCAATTGGGCGGAAATACCGCCGTGTCCTACCTCCTTGAATAGTTATTTCGTCTATTGAATTCCATAGCCCTTTGATGAACAATTATTTATCACTACTATTGTATATTCCTTCGCGTGAGTTCTATCATTTTTGGAAGCATGCATTTTAACAACATGCGAAGAGAGTTGTTAAAAAATGTACGCTCCAGCTGTTTCCACCACTTATCTCATAACCACTTTCCACTACGTTAACCCATAATACACATCACATAAAGTATTTCTCATAGTTATGGCACCATCATCCACCATCATTTTATAGTTATATTCCGTCATAGGTAAAAGCAAGGTTGCTTGGTACCTATATAGTCACTGGGTTTAAATCGTAAAGTATACACAGCTTACACATAGATTATCTTAAGTTGCGGCTATAGCTCATATTTTTCGCAATAAAACATTTGGCACTTTTGAGAAGGAATATCATTCTCTAAAGTACCAAACATCATAAAAAAAATTAAAAAGCCCTAGAGATGTAAATCTCTATGGCTGTGTTTAGTTGTAAAAAAAATGAGCTGTAGCCGTTCTTTAATAGTTGATAGGGTATAGTTGACGCTTCACCTATTTCTCTGTTGACTATTACTAGACATAATTATGCGAGCAAGGTATCCTGGTAATTTTATGTCAAATTCTACTTCCTACTAGCATTATAAATGTGAAACTTTGTGAAGATGTTTAGACGTTTGTTACACATTCAAGCTTAAACGATTGAACAGTTCTAGCTAAAATTTGGAATAGGTATACATAGTCAAATAATACATAGGTTAAGTTCCTAGTGCTTCTGAGAATGGGATCCGAACTCCTCGCGGTTGGAATCGCGGTCATCATTATGAACCTATATTTTTCACTGATGTCCTGAAGTTTCGGATGACACTTATTTGGTGCAAATTATTATTTATTTAAGTCATGTTCAAGTTACAGTGAACTTCAAACTGTCACCTTCACTTGTTACTTGTGTCATTCCCTGAACCAATGTTAACTCCTAAGTTCTTGAAAATTAATTTGGTATGAATAAGTGAATATAGTAATATATAATATACTAGGCTATGCCTCTCTGCTTCGCCCTAGTAGATGTTATCGCGACCAAACATAGTTTAAGTCCTTTCTCAAGGCCTAATTAATCAATCTTTGTACCAAATTTCATCAATATCAATTCAGTGGCTTAGACATGAAAGAGTAACAGACAGACAAGAATTACTTTTGCATTTATAATATTAGTATGGATTCACGCACGATTCTCTTACACTTGCGCACTGTCTATTAAGTTGCGGTCGTTGTTAAATGTATATCAATTTCAACAAATTTAATTTAGTTCTGAACATTAAAAAAAAAAATTATCAGAACTGTTTCAACTTTAGCATGTTGCATGATTTGGCTTACCGTCCAGCATGGATCAGAGAGCTGTAGGTCTAAAAACGCCACTTTATTGAAATCGTATTTGTCTTGCGGAGATATTTAAACGAAACTGAAATCTGCTTAGTAAATGAATTATTGTGATTCTGCTCATTTGAGTGACCATTTAACGAATTTTATAGGAATATATCGAGATCAACTGGAAATTCATAAACTTATTCATTTTTGGCAGAATCACTCAATGTTGACCTTTTTAGACCAGCTGGTCCGTAAAACCGGCTGCAGGCAGTCGAGGTGTGAATATTGCGATGGATGTATGTGGTGACAAGAATGCATAAGGTTAGGAATGAGGACCAACGATAGAGGCAGTTACACAGAAAATTTGAGGAAAATATTGTCCTGGTTTGGACATTTATTACATAGGAATGAAAGCATAGAACTTTTAATATAAACACAGTCTTATTATTTGATGTTCTGTGGATAAAAGTAATATAAGGAAGGCAATAAAAGTGGATGGTAGCAAGGGCAGAGGAAGACCTAAATAGTTAGAAAAATTGTGAAAGATGGTATGACTAGGAAGGGAATGAATGAATGGAAAAAAAACACATGTACGCAGAAGGATCAGGATTGAAATTCATCTATATTTAGACGTTATTTATGACTAATTCAAATGAAAAGTAACCTGAAGAAAATTGTAACGCTCTAGAAATAGAAGTTTGGAATATCAAACAAAAATAAACAATCGTTGAGTTAAAAAGGGAGATACAGTCAGTTCTAAAAATACATCAGGTACAGGTGTACCGTACCTACCGTTGGTATATTTTGCAAGCGGCCAACGAACGAACGTTACGCCACGTCCATTCGCTTGCCAAACTTCGCTGTTATTATATCTGGGAATTTCACTTTTGCGAATTATAACCAATTGATGCTGTCAATTGTATTTACATTCATACGTCATCGCCGTACTTATTGGTTGCATTGGCATTGTGAAATTCAATTCTTGAAATTGAATTATACCAGCATTTTGTATTTGTGTTACTATTACGTGTGCAGTATTACGTGGAACCAAATATATTGAATTGTGGGTGTTAATTCGCCTCTGCCTAACCCTGCAGGGATAAATGCGTGATTATATGTATGTATGTGTATTACTTTGCTTTTTTCATCAATCAATCAATTAGCTCATTGCAGTCCACTGCTGGACATAGGCCTCTCCCAATGATGGGAGGCTTTGGCCTACTACCGAGTTTTCCTTCTTTCGCAGTGATATCGTCTGTGTATCTTTCCGTTAACCGCCTCTTACGACCCCCTTCGGATGAGTTGGGGTGCTGATAATGAACGCAACTAGACCAATAGCTTAACTAGCTATGCTGTAGATTATAGAATGCGGATATTAATATTTAATATTCACAAATTGTGATTGGGTCATCTTTTTAAATGTTAACATTCCTAGTTCAACAATGAATTGATTGCCACACTAGGCCTTTTCTACCGAATGAAGAGAACATAATTATATTTATACTGCCTTTTTATATGTGCACTGTTGATAGGAGTACGTTTATAAAAATGTTATTAATATTGCTTTTAAGTGGTTATTCGATTCAAGATGCTATATTTCATCGCGAGGTATATGCCAAAGGCTACCTCAATCCGGGCAACTGATGACTTGTGGCGGCCGTGCGGTTTTAGTCGGTCCGAGTCCGACATAACACACGGTCCGGCGGGGTGGTATCCGAGAAGATTTCTGCACGTTAAAAAAATAAAAATAATATCGTCTGATGGATGATAAAATATAGTAGTTTTTTTTATATGACTTACATTATTTATATCTATAAAATATGTCCGTACAAATACTCACATGATGTTTATCGTATCGTCAAAATAAATATATGGCATTGTTTTGTCACGACCTTTGAATTTTTGTAAATATTTACTCTTCCGGTTCATCGTATATATTTGTAGTGATTTATTTTAAATGTAAACAACGTGTATGATTTGTAATCGTTCGTCACGACATTTACGTTTTGTACTCACTCAAGAATAGTGTCCTGAGTCTTCGAATTCTCATTCTTATTATTTTCTTGTCTTAGCATTTTATCTAAAAATATGCATAGTAAACTAAATATGGCCTAACTAAACTGAAACTATGACTTCATTATTTTTAATTCCCAAAATAGGTCAAAATATAAATAATCGAAATAAAGCAAAACACAACTTTTTAGATTTCTTGGTAAATTTCAAATCAATCTTATTATGCACAGTATACGTGTCAACGCAATGTGGACTAAGATAAATGCGATATTCTCTTGCATTCCATAAATTTTCACTACGCGACAGCGCGCTGTGACGTCAGCACGTGCCACGATTTTGTATGGAGCATTTTCGGGTGTCTCGAGAAATTGAATTTTTAAATCAGTAAAACTATTTGTTATAAGAAAGTTTCACTTTTACTGTTCATTATTAAAATGTACAGTTTACGACAATAATAAAAAAATGGACACAACCCTATTATATCGAGGGGTTCTTGAACTTTTTGATGATTACAATATTGAGTCACTGCAATTATTGTTGGTATACATTACTATAATATGTACTTTGAGTACGCGGTCTATTTTTTTATCTATAGTTTTTATTGAGAACACGGCGATAATGATACGCATAATTCGAATAAATCCGCTATTATGCCGCAGCTCCTAATGGGCCTTAGTCATCTGTTAATAACACACGACTGTATCGTGATGTCATGATGACTACTTGATTTACAGACACGCGAAGTCAATTTCTGTCAAACACCACACTAGATTGTTGGCCCCACACTAACAATTTATACATAGACAGAACGCATAGACCTAGCGCGAGCGTGTGAAGCCGCGTAAAGTAATACTAAAGTAGTATTATTTCAATTTATTGACATGGAAATTATTTAGGTAGTTTGATTGATGGTGTTTGCTGGAAATTGCTATACATATTGAATAAGGCACATGCATTATGCCCATTTTTTTAAGTTTTTGAACTTGATTGGTTTCGCATTCGCGCCGCTGCAACCTACCGCCATTTGCGATACAGGTTGAAAGTAACGTAACATATTATTACAAAAGTTACATTCTGGCAACTCTGCAATTAATCTTTTGTAACCTGAATCGATTATTCTCACAATCAAATGAGACAGCCTATCCCTAGGCTACTGTCATAATGCACCTATAAATTATTTCAACTATTGAGTGTAAATCATTTAACAGTATTTTTTCTGTCTTTCCAGGCTTACCTACACAGTTGGCGCTCTGCTGACGAGCTGAACATGTTGGTGGGTGCGAAGGTTGGCGGCGCGACTCCACTAGTGATCGCTTGCAGAAATGGACACTACGACGTTGCCGAGTACCTTATTGAGAGATGTAAAGCTGATATTGAACAGCCCGGTTCAGGTGAGAGAGCATAACTGTCTTAACAGACCCTATGAATGGGATTTGACGTTTATGACATACGTTGACGACTATCATATACGCTAAATCGTCATTCTATTCTACAATACCGGCCAACGAATTGCCACTTTTCTAGGGGGGTAGGACAGATATGCCTGTCAACCTCACCTTCGGCAACCGAAACGACCCACAGGCGGCGTGCGTTTTAGTCGGTTCGAGTCCGACATAACCTCCTCCACCGGCTCCGGTGGGGAGGTATCCGTGGGGATTTTGCGCACGTAAAAAAAAAAAAAAAAAAAAAAAAGGGGGGTAGGACACAATACATATCGTAGTCGCGAGAGAAATGAGTCTTGTAATGATATATGCTTGATGATTTGAGCTCGTCCATCGCCGTAACACCCTGTGCTACCCTTAAAAGATACCCAAGAAACATGTACTTACGACGAATATTGAGTACATTTTCAAATTTTAGCTCCTAGATATATACATAAAATAAACTCACGCCTATATCCCCGAAGGGGTAGGCAGAGGTGCTAGCATCCACATTTCGCCAGTTTATGTTTAGGTCCCAATGTAATAGGTGGCGAGCCTATTGCCATTAACCGGACATTTATAAACCTGCGATAAATACACACATAACATAATAAGTCATTGGTGTGTGCCATGGTAAAACCTGGGATCGAACCCAAAAATTCGTCTCAGCAGTCCATTACCCATACCACTAGGCTACCGCGGTTTTTTAATAGATATATGTCCCGAGGTATATACTCTTAGTTGTATTACTGTGCATGTAGCATGAATTGGCTTAAACTGGCGAAATGCGGGTGCTAGCACCTCTGCCTACCCCTCCGGGGATATAGGCGTGAGTTTATGTTATGCAGGATGAATTGGCTAAATAATGTCGGTCATTATCTTCATGTACATACATATAATCACGCCTTTATCCCCGGAGGGTTAGGCAGGTTTGAATTATCACATTTCACCAATAATTGTATTCGGTCCCACGTAATAGGGAGTGAGCCTATTGCCGTATTTCGGGCACTATTGTTGACTCGAGCCATGCATCTGAGGCTGAGTCTAGGCTGTAATATCTGTCCGATGTTAAACAGCCCTATCCCTTAGTCGCCTTGTACGACATCACATGGGAAGAGGTGGGGTGGTCCAAATTCTACACTGCCGGGAAGCACGCGGCCTTCTTCATGTGTATATAGAAATTAGATATATTAGGTAAGTTTTGTCTGTCACTTCGTTGGATGGCAGTAATTACGAACTGTGGTCGTAGACAAAGTCGTCAGATAAAAGTAGCATATCTGTGTCCATCTTCTTTTGCATTTTCATTTTAGATAAATCATATAATTATAATTCACCTTAGATAAGTGAAATTTGCTCTAGTAGTACAGAAGTTACGTCACATCTATCTGTAGTACCTACCAAAAATTATACGTTCCGGTTTTTTAAATTAATAGAATTACTAATATGCTCTCTAATCCCTCCAGCTAAGCTAAATTGCTTGTGGAAAGAGAGGGTTCACGTCTGTAGTGTAATGACCAGGATTCGAACCCGGACCTTTTCGATCGTAAGGCCGACTCCTTAATCTTTAAGCTACTGCCGTTTTCTAAACAATCATATTTAGAGCTAATGTCCGCTCTATACGTTGGCGAACACTGGCATACGTGTTGACCAACACATGTTGGCGAACGTGTAGAGCGGGGTTTTGTGCCATTCCTGATGGGTGACAGGGCTTAGGGAGGGAGTGTTGAATAACGCGTTCGCCAACGTGGACATACATATTATAATCGTGCCTTTATCCCCGGAGGATTAGGCAGAGGTGAATTAACACCCACATTTCACCAATCATTGTATTAGGTCCCACGTAATAGGGGGTGAGGCTATTGCCGTATTCCGGACGCTATTGTTGACTCGAGCCATGAATCTGAGGCTGAGTCTGGGCTGTATATTATATCTGTCTGATGTTAAACAGCCCTATCCCTTAGTCGCCTTGTAGGACACCACATGGGAAGAGATGGAGTGGCACAAATTCTATTCTGCCGTAAACCACGCGGCCAACGTGGAAAGCGGACATAAGAAATATTTCGATCCATAATTCGATGTGTCAGACGTCAGTGTTGGCATCATAGTTGTTGACGAAATCTCAACGTAAACTATTGTTGACAGCTGACGTTAGTCAATCAGGACCTCGTTAATAATGTCCGTCTCTTCCAATAATTGTTTATCATTCCCATTTTCGAGCCCCGTTGTTGGGTTGTTGTGACAGTTTTCCTATTGCGTCAATGCTTTGGACTGAAGCCATGTCATTTTGGTAAAGCGCTTTAACTCTTGTACATTCACTAACAAAATGTATAATTAAAAATGTATTAAAACAGGCAGAGTTAAGTTAAACGTAATTAAACAAGCCTGCTTATTCTCAAAGGAGAACAATTTTAAAGTACTATACGCTCAAATTTAGCTCGCTACAATTTTAATAGGTACACGTGACAGTGGGTGGACCTATTGTGGTACACGAACTTTGGTACTAAAGTATGAGAAATTGGTAAATTGTCACGTTTCTGTAAGTTGAACCAAGCACGTGTATAGCCTCCTGGTAAACGAGACTTCCTCAAGACAGGTCGTGTTGAGGTTCTTAATTGTTTAGAGGTACGCAAACTTGACATACAAACTTTTTATTTACTTTGAAGGGTTTCGGTGGCCAGTTCTAAACCATTTAGGTTTTGGTTTCGCAAACCATTCTGTTGCAATTGGTAAAGGTTTACCTTTGCCTTGCCAGTGGGGACTAGGGACTGACGAACCGAGGCCGTTTGTGGTGGATTCCTATCTCTGACATTTAATTCAAATTTAATTTAATGGCAATTTTTTTAATAATGTAAACGTCGTGTGTGACTGAGTCTTACCTCAACGTATTAGCGTATTTGGTTACAATTTGGCAATGAAATTTCATTTTTGCTCTGGGAAAGCAAATGTTAAATTAAATTAAAAATTTGTAAATACGTGCCTATGGCAAATCAACAGGTGGATATCCATGTAGTTTTGCCTAAATTATAAAGTTCGGTTTAAAACTGATAGGTATGTAATCATGCTGCTGTTACTGCGATGATAGAAACCAGAGATGTAAATGTACCTATCATACGTGAAGTAAAGGCAGAACTAGGTATTGTTAAAACGGTATAATAATTAATCATTTGTGCGTTTTAGTCCCGCGTGTAATAGTGTAACCACAGCTTATTGCTCAAAAAACGCTATTCCTACAGTGTTTGGAGGACAAAATGTTTTGTTTAACAGTTTATCGAGCATTTCAATCCATTGTGTACAATATTTCTATGGGTACTAAACTAACTTTGATTACTGCTTGTTCAGTACTTTGTAACACGGAGTGTTTAAATATATATTCTTGAATAAATTTAGAGATTCAGAGCTGTGCGATTTTTTCTCGAAAAATCCAACTGCAAGCCGAAAAAATATTTCTTAATAAATATTTTTAGTACGAGTCCAGAGTCTTTAAAAATGTTGCAAAGTTACACTTAATGAATAACACAGCTAACTAGGAATACAATAAAATTATGAATACATACATATTAATTCAAAATATTTTTATGAATATCCGTTGATATTTTTGTAATTGGAGATAATTAGATTCGTTGATGGATGAGAAGTTATTATTAGTTAAAAAAACGTTACATAGTATATTTGGAGGCAATCCCACCACACTCTCTCCTCGGCCAGTCAGTCCCTGCGAGAGTATAGGATGATCCAGCTAAGGTCCATCCGCAAGAAATTGCGAAAGCAAAATGGTTAATCAGTTATTCACACTTATTAAGTACTTAAAAGGTTTTAATTACCAGAGGTAGTAGGCTAACTCTAAATCCCAAGTTTACGATCTTATCAGTTTTGTCATTTCTAATCTTAACAGCTTTCACCTTGGAGCCTGGGTCCGCTTACTCTGTCTCATCCTTTAGCTATTGCTTAAGCTGCTTTTTTATAACTACCGTCTGACCTCTCAATCCTTAGAGCTTCGTCCGCCTGCACCAAGGGTCTTCGTGCAGCCACACACACCTTAATATTAGGTCTTTACCTATGAATTTGCCGAAATTTTCTAACAGATTCATGAGTTCATTATTCTGGTAATTTGCTATTTTCAATATTTATATTTTGTCTCAAAGTTGATTTCAAGATTTTACAGCTCTGTATTAAATTTTGTTGTTATTGGCCGCTTGATAAATTTAATTCGATCTTCAAAAACAGTACTTCCTAAATGCTATCCATTTTGATGATAAATTTCGTATTACTTTTTTACAGCTGTCACTTTCAAAAATGTAATAAAATTGTTTGTTAGCTTAATGATGTCTCGTTCATAAATTTGTCATTCCTAAAAAAAGGCAAAAATGTTAGTACCTACTGAAAATTGCGTTTACTCCAATTTCTTAAAAAAAAAACTGCAATTTCATATTTAACCTATTATTAATTCTTTCTATTTACTAGACTAATCAGCCTGTTTCATTCCAGTGACATTCGACGGTGAGACGATAGAAGGAGCGCCACCGTTATGGTGCGCTGCTGCCGCCGGTCACTTGCCTTTGGTGAAGCTGCTGGTGCGAGCTGGTGCCAATGTCAACTCTACCACGAGGACGCACAGCACACCCCTCAGGGCAGCCTGCTTCGACGGACACCATGATATTGTCAAATTCCTAGTTGAAAATGGGGCTGGTAATAATTTTTTTTACATTATTAAATTTACATTGGTTAAACTTATGTAAAGCGTTGTAAGCTCGGTGGTTGAAGTGTCGGCGTTAGATCCCGGATTCGAATCCTGGCCTTATCGACGTTAATCCCTCCTAATACAAGCAATTTAGCTTGGCTAGAAGGGTTAAGAGGAATATTAATAATTTGGCTGACGAATATCCTTAACAAAATGTTCTTACATGGATGTTGTAACTTCAGAGGATACACTGGAGCTTAGGATCTCAATGAAAAGAATTCTTGATTTAACTAATATTAGTTAAATACAGTTTAACAATTGTAGACAAAGGAATTTATATAATAATGCGTTAATTTTGTTATTAAAGTAGTAGATACGTAATGTATTTTTACTCTAATGTATTTGACATATCAGACTTATCTAGTTATATTTGATGAAGCGTTCTACTTTCGACATTGAACGGATAAACAGGCAAAGAAGAACTCAGTAAATTTCTTGCAATTAAAAGCTTCTAAGGACGTAATAATACAATCCTTGCTGCGAGAAGCCACAGCAAGAAAATAACTCAAGTATTAGTCCGATTATTCAGATACTAAGACTGGGGTATTTATTTCTGTCTTCACCGACTTTAAGAGTTTCCTCTAACTGAATCTGTTTTTGACCTTTCATCTTATTTTCATACACAGTCATACCTCTTTGTCAATGGGGTAGGCAAAGACCTTATCTTTTCAGTCAGTCAGCATATGATGAGGACGTCAAGCTGAGTGTCACGGGTCACCATTGCCACATGGTATGTGTAAGTAATGGTGACCCTCTTTTCTGAGACTTTGCCTTCAGCTTACCATAAGGCAAGGCGAAGTATATATGACGTTTCCTACAACAAAAAAAAATTCGTTACTATTAACATATTTCTTTAACATTTACCTACTTGATTTGATCTAACTAATGTTAGTTTTTTGGGTTCCGTACGTCAAATGAAAAAAAAAAAAATCGGTACCCTTGTAGAATTACTTCGTTATCCATGTGTCCGTTTGTCTGTCAAGACCTTTTTCACAGGAATGTCTTGAGATATCAAGTTGAAATTTATATCACATACTCAGGCCTCTAACCTCTTGAAACATATTGCGATTTGTATAGCATAAGTTCGTTCCTGAATCCAATTTTGCACGGAACCCTCCGTGCACGAGTCTGACTCGTACCTGACCGGGATTTTTTTACTAGATTATTTTTTCACAAACCTGACCTTATGAATCTGGCTGTGTATGTAAACATAAAAGCAATAATATGTCCATAAGTGTTTCAAAAATAAAGTTATTTGACATTTAATTATCCTTTAGGCACCGGTAGCTTGATGGATAAGAACTCGACCTTGCGATCGAGAATACTACTAATACTACTGACGTGAACACACTCCTAACAATAATTAATTTAGCTTAGCAGAAGGGAGAATGAAATTTTAAAAGTAATTAGTATGGTAACTATTCAAGTCGATTAAAATAAGATAGGATGTAAGGATGAAAAAGCCCCGTGGTTCCCGGCAGAGTAGAATTTGGGCCACCCCAACTGTTCCCATGCGGTTTCGTACAAGGCGACTAAGAGATAGGGCTGTTTAGCATCAGACAGATGTATATAGCTCAGACTCAGACACAGAAACAAGGCTAGAGTTAACAATAGTGGCCGTAAAACGGCAATATGCTCACCCCCTGTTACGTGGAGCCGAAAACAATAATTGGTGAAATGTGGGTGTTCATTCACCTCTTACTATCCCTACGAGGATAAAGGCGTGATTATATGTATGTCTGTAAGATAGCAAAAAGTAAAACGACTCAGGCGGGACTCGGTAGCTACTGGTCGCGTGTTCGAGTGTGTTCCCACCTGAGTCGTTTCACTTTTTCTATCTTGATCGATTTTGGTTGTAAATATCTAGACAGGCACCGACTTTATCTTCAATTTAATCATTCCCTAATCAAAGTTTATCTGTATTCCAGACATAGAAATAGCCAATCGCCACGGGCACACGTGTCTGATGATAGCGTGTTACAAAGGCCACATCAGAATCGCAAAGTACCTGTTGTCTCTCAACGCCGATGTAAACAGGAAGAGTGTCAAAGGCAACACAGCGCTGCACGATTGCGCTGAGAGCGGCTCGTTGCATATACTGAAGATGCTGTTAGGACACGGAGCTACAATGGACGTTGATTCATATGGTGAGTTTATCTGCTTAATAAAAATGTATGTTGCTAAGCCCATAACTCGAGAACAGTTCGGACGATTCGGCTAACTTTCTTTTAGTATGTTCCAAAAGTTGCACAAAGTTGCAATATTTGAAAAAAAAAACTGGTCAAGTGTGAGTCGGACTCGCACACCGAGGGTTCCGTAACTTAAGCTACATAAACCCTATTATAATTTGAATGCGTTGACTTAGGAGTTTGATTCTTGCACAGTTTCAATACGTTATAGGCTTGAGTAAGTGGTATGATTTACGACTTGATACCTCCACACATTACACACAGACAGACAGACGAACAGACGGACAGCGAAGTGGTCCTATAAGGGTATTGGTTTTTTTTTTCTTTTGAGGTACGGAACCCTATAAAAAATACTTCGAGTCACGGGTACGGGAACAGAATACCATGCAGGTGTAGCCGCGGTCATTAGCTAGTTAATAATAACTGTTTTGGGTAGTACAAGCGGTTTCTGATCAAGTTTTTCCTTCTGTAATGCCGCAGTGGAGTTTGTTGCGCGATTTCTTCTCTAAGTTTACCACCGTCTTGGAAGTGGTGGTAAACTTAGCTTAAGAAAAATTGATATTGACGTCAATGAGTAACAATATTATTGTTCAACATTGAAAATAAATGACTTTGACTTTGAGTCGGCATCCAATCTCATCCTTTTAAGTGACTATGCGTAGCGGGTTTTGATTGCAAAATCAATACAAAAAAAATATTTTTTCACATTTATATTGGGAGTGATTTATCTATCGCCGAAATAATATGGTTTTAAGAGGTGATGATAAGAGATTATTCATTTCAGACTGTCCTTAATACCCATTAAGGACAGCCTGAAATATACCCGGTCGTAAACAGAAAAAATCTAAAATAATTTGAATCATACGCAATTGTCCTCCTTTCCGCAGACATTCCCGCTGGCCTGTTTTATATCAAATGGTATTTAGTATCTTTTAGACTTAAATGCCGTTAACTTTTTGAAAACATATATTATAATCATAGAGCAATGACTTGCTCTTAGACTGAAAAAAGAAACATGAAAAACAAACAGCAGTATCAAAATAATCGGGATATTTACCATGTTGCATTGTTTCGAGTATCCGATATTTCGGCGCTGTTGTAACTCGAAACAATACAACATAGTAAATATCCTGATTATTTTGATACTGATGTGAGTGACCACGACAGTTTAAATATCTAGGAGGTAGGACACGGCGGTATATCTGCCCGTTTGAGCAGTCCGACTGGGGAAGTACCTCCGCCCTACAGAATACCGCGGTTATAATAACTTCGTGTTGTGTTCCCAGCGGTGAGTAGGGTAGCCAGAGCTCACTGGAGAATTTGTGCCGTCAGTGGGAAGACTAAAGGCTTGTCCTGATTTGTCTTCTACTGACGGCACAGAAACTCTGTACTTACAGGGTTGGCAGCGCGACTGTGACTCCTCTGGTGTTACAGACGTCCATAGGCCACGGTAACTACTTTCCATCAGGTGGGCCGTGTGCTTGTCTGCCAACTAAGTGGTATAAAAAAAAAATACCTATAAAGAAAAACAAAGTATCGTATCAATATTATTTGTTCAAATGTGTTACTAACAAATCCATTTTATTTTCCAGGTATGACACCACTTCTAGCAGCATCAGTAACGGGCCACACGCACATAGTAGAACACCTAATTAATGTAGAGTATGGACTGGTGACGCGGCAGCAGCGCATCGACGCGCTGGAACTATTAGGTGCCACGTACGTGGACAAGCGACGGGACATGGTCGGCGCGCTGGCACTATGGAAACGGGCCATGGATGACCGGTAAATGCTTCTTACTTTCCTATTGTACAGAATACCGCGGCCATAATAACCTTGTGTTGTGTTCCCGGCGGTGAGTAGGGTAGCCAGCGCTCACTGGAGAGTTTTGGTGCTGTCAGTGGGAAGACCAAAAGCTTGTCCTGCATTGTCTTTTACACTGACGGCACAGAAACTTTCTGAGATTACGAGGTTGGCAGCGCGAGTGTGACTCCTTTGGTTTGGCATACGTCCATAGGCCACAGTAACCACCTTCCATCAGGTGGGCCGTGTGCTTATCAACCACGCAAGTGGTATAGAAAAAAATTCGTCGGTTCAGTTCACAAGAAAATCGCTGTTTTCTGTTAAATATTTATGACGTTATGGGTGCATCCAGCTTTCTTCAAGGGATGGGGAAAAAGTCAAAACGGGTCGGTGTCGTGTTTTAAAATTATTAACTTCGGGCAGAGCAGAGGAGTATGTTACAAGTACCCCACTTGCCCTCTAGGTACTGGTGGGTAGGAGCTAAGACTTTTTTTAGTTTGACGTCATCGAATAAAACACTTGATTTATCTTTATTCGTACTTGTTCATCAGATTTCCCTCGGATGACAGCGAGCCGATCCCCAAACCCAAAGACATACCGAGAATAGAGGCGTACGACTACGCGGTAGAGCCCAGCAACGCGCAACAACTAGAAGAAATACTCGCCGACCCCGACGCCATGAGGATGCAGGCATTAGTCATTAGAGAAAGGATTTTGGGTGAGTCTTCATTAGTTTATACAGTTTCGTATTCGTTTCGTTTGTATTTATGTTTAGGAATTGTGATGTATGAGGCAATTTTGTATATTTGTAAGCTGCAAATTCTTATCCATGGTATTTATTATTTTTAAAGATAGCCAACCGTATGGGTCTGACTAGTATTCTTGTTAATCCGTTTGTTTTGGTAATTAAGTTTACACCAACTCTTTCTATACAGTGATTTTGTATCCAAAATTGATTCCTAGATAGAAGTATTAATTTTTCAAATATCCAATAATGTAGTTATATTTTTTATCTAAATTGAGCTCGAGAAATCCAAAGAAAGATCATTTGAGTATCATTTTCGCGAATACTAATATCGGATTTGGTTAACTAGGTAGGCGTGGCTTAGATGAGCTGGCCACAGTGCGATAATGCTAAGGCCGCCAATTGTGATACTCACAATGTACAACTAAATAACACTTAACTATTCAAATTGGTTAAGATAGGAAAAAATTAATGGGTTCATGCAGGATTTGAACCCGCGATCTTTCCCTTTCAAGGGCTCTGACCACTGAACAACCGAACTTCTCCTGAAGCGATCCTAATTTTCCCACATATATCCGTCTTGCGGCGACGGTGGGAGCCATTTACCGATACTCGTATGAACTATGGGAACCAAAGAACGATGTTAAAATAATTTTGAAACATTGATTTTTGATTACTCCACTCAAACAGTTGAATGAAATTTTAAAGCATTTATTATGCTAACTATTCAAATCAGGCGAGGTTCGATGCCTCAATGGTCAGAGCATACCTGTAAAGCAAAGATCGCGGGTTCGAATCCTGCCTGAACCGATTAAATTTCTATCTTAATCAATTTAAAAAACACTTGTTTTGTTCTTGGTATATAGATTTATAAGTTCCCGGTTAATGGCAATAGGTTCGCCACCACATTGGGACCTAAACATAAACTGGCGAAATGTGGCTGCTTACCTCTTCGGGGATATAGGCATGAGTTTATGTTATGTTATGTTGTTTTTGGTGTAGGATAAAGTACACTAGAAACATTGAACCTGTATAATTGCACAAGACTTGTGTAGATAATAAAGTTGTCGCTTCGCCAGGGCCGGCGCACCCCGACACGTCGTACTACGTGCGGTACCGCGGCGCCGTGTACGCGGACGCGGGCCGCTTCGCTCGCTGCCGCCAGCTGTGGCACCACGCGCTCGGTACGCAACTCGTCCTAACACTGTTCCCGGTTGTATCACACAACACTTACTATTCCTCCTTTTCCTCCTAACCACCTTCCAACTTGAGAGGAAACCCCCAGCGGGTATATCAGCGATCAAATGAGTTTGAATAGAAACTCTGTGCTTACAGTGACAAGATATTAAAAGGCTTCTTCAGGGTCGGCAGAATGAGTGTAACGCCCCTGGTGTTGCATACGTCCATAGGCCATGGTAACCAAATAGCTACTTCCCATTAGGTGGGCCGTGAGCTTATCTTCCACCTAAGTTGTATCAAAAAATATGAAGCTGTTTGGAGTAGCTTATTCTATAGTTTCGTTTTATGTAATTTAAAATCATCGAAATGTGTTGTGCGATAGAAGAGAGTTAGAAGAGGACACTATTAAATCGAAGCAAACCAATTCACCTCTGCCTACCCCTTCGGGGATATAGGCGTGAGTTTATGTATGTATGTAAACCAATTCATTCGTGCTCTCATTCTTGTTACGACCGCGTCTAAGGCAGGTATTGTGCGAATTTGAGTCATCTTTCTAAATGTATACTAATAACACTACATTCATCAACCCACCTATAGTTTAAAAAGATAACCATTCATACAATGAAGTTATTTTATTTGCAGATATGCAGCGAGCAGTCCTCCCACCTCTATCGCCTCTCACTCAGTCAAGTTTGTACAGCTTCGCGGAGCTATTCTCATACATGTTGGCCGAGCGAGCGCGTCCTCCACTTAGAGGTAATATTCAGGCAAGATTTGTCCCAAGTGTTAATGGAAAAAGTTAGCACATTGCAGGGTTAAATGATACTAGCCGGGCCAGTCTTAGCCCTCAATGGTACTCAATTTTAGATTTATCTGAGAACAGATTGTATAGACAATCTGCACACAACACTATCTATACCCATGGTGAGTATAGCTTAACTATCTGGTTTTATGGAATCTAGAATGCGAAAAAACATACTTAGATAGATAGATAATTATTATTTATTGTACACCAATAGATTATAGTAGAACTTTTATAATGTACAATGGGCGGCAAAAAATATTAAATAAAAAAATAATTGTAAATACATATCTATACATTATATATATTATATAAATACATTTCTATGTATGATATGTATTTACAAAAAAAAATTTTGGGTGTTTCTACACCCATACCAATGAAAATAAATATTCATGCATACAAATATTTGCACTGAGCGGGAATCGAACCCACGCCTCTTGCGTAGCAGTCTAAGGTTCTACCGTTACGCCACAGAGGCTGTCTGCTAATTTGACAATACAATCTGTTCTTAGCTGTATCGAAACTCAGCACATAGTACCATTCTCGAATTCAAGCTTTATTATGGGTGACCAGTCTTAATATAGTGAGTCTCCTCCGTGCCTGGGAGAACATGTCAGTCTGTCGGTGATGGTTGCCATATGAAACCCATCTCTCCCCATACGGTGTCGTACAATACGACTAAGGGATACGGCTGTTTAACATCAGACAGATATATACAGCCCCGACTCAGCCTCAGATGCATGTCTTGAGTCAACAATAGTGCCCGGAAGACGACAACAGATGGACCTCCTATTACATGGGACCGAATTCAATGATTGGTGAAATGTAGGTGGCCTAACCCTACGGGAATAAAGCCGTGATTATATGTATGATTATAAATGTATGTTTACGGACTTAGGTGGCAACAAGCACACGGCCTACGGAAGTGATTACCGTGGCCATATTTTTTTTCCACGACCAGTGGCGTTGTAGTTGAAGATCTAAAAAGTCCGACAAACTGAATGAGATGTCGCCAGTGCGTTGTCAATGTTTTATGGCAGTCATCACGAAAATTATAGAAAGTCGGCCATTTTGTAGTTAGGCTCAAAGTTGCTGGGTGGTTAACTGGGAGAAAAATCTATACAAGATGATAAAATAATGTTCTCTTTTTGTGTTTTCAGGCCGCATAGTTCCACCTGTGACATTCGAAGATATCGAACCAGTATTCAAGAAAGCACTGTCCGAGATCCACAGAGGCATGGAGCTCCTAGATTCCAAACTTAGTATTGACCGGGAACAAACCCTGAGCACCTTGCAGAGGGTCCTAGTCATATCTTTACACCTCGCCGCGCTCATGGCCAGGCTACTAGAGGAACCGGATTGTACCGAAGAAGTTTCTAGAAAGATTCATAAGGCTGTGTATTCACTCATTAAGTTAGATATTAAGGTTAGTATTTTTGTTTCTTATATTATTAAAATTTCAGTAATGCCGACTTGATAGTAAGCTTTACGTTAATCTCGGTCGCATTGGTTCACTATCACGGAGGTAGTGTAAACATGAAAAAATTAAAAACAATACTTTAATGACAGACTTTACGCACAGAGTTTAAAAAAAAAATCATTATTACCTATATAGAATTTCTATGGGCAACTGTATCGTAATGTAACTTTTTCCTGACTTTTTACCTGAAGGTGTCAGTACAATTTTTTTCTACATAATCTGTGGATGCATAATTATTTTAACAGTTTAAATCGAACAAATTTTGAATCAATTTAAAAGCTTCATTTTTCTTAAAACTTTGCTGCTGTTGAGATTTTCAAATGAATTTTGGCGGTCAAGTTCTCTTGTCATTTTAAGCACATTTCATAAGATTAGATAGTGTTTGAAACTGCACATAATTTGGTCGTGAAACACTCGTATAATAATACTATTAAAAAAAGATCGTCTGCAGCTCGTTTTGTGACTCATACTCGTATTTTAAGAACCGATACGATATGATAGCCGTTTTGACACGACTGCTTTTGCTCGCTTTTTCTTTTTTTGTTGTGTGAAAAGAGATGTCCAGAAATGGTTTTTTATTCTTGATAAAATCCAGTAGCGATGAACTAAACTATTTTGGATAGTGTTATATATAACTAACATTATAATTTATAAATTGGAATTTTAAGGACCTGCAATTTTGAGAAAACATCGTTTTTAGTTTGGTGATTTTTTTTAGGCTGAATACAAACAAAACTTTTGCTGCCTGTGCCTAACAAGAACATAATAATAAGCTTGACAACTTGTCACCCACACGTCAGACGTGATAGATGGATGACAGTTCTGTTCATGGCTTGTGAACGGTTTTGTTTTTTTGTTAACTTTGAGTATGCTTTGAGAGTAAGATTTTTGCAAATATAAAAAGGAATTTATAGATTATGTCGTTTTCATACGAAAAGCGTGACCTACTATTATTATTTATCTATGACGATAGTGCAATATTGAACTTCGTAATGATATCGTTCACATGTGGTGTTTAGAAACTATAAGACTTAAACTGCATTATTGTAATACGAAGCTGCTTGGCATATTAAAATTGTAATATGCCGATTGGTTGTCAAAGTATAACTGTTGTTGATCGGAAATATTTGAGACCTAAATAGGTACCAACTACTGAAACCATAGCAGTTCCAAAACAAAACAGGAACAATTGGCTTTTAACAGATGTAAATTAAAGACAGTTATGATGAGCTAGTAAGAAGTCGAAATGTGGTTTGCCCAGTGAATGAAGTATAGATATCTTACATTATATAAATGAGCATGGTTCGATAGTAACTTTAAGTGACAGTTGACAGTGGTGACCGAGTGACAACAGGCATAACAGCTATTAAAAAGTGTATTGCCATCCTTCAATTAAAATATCCACTAACATAAAATAACTTTTAGTTTTTCTCTTAAATACAGGATTTAAAAATTAGTATTTAACCAGTGCCCGAGTCCTTATTTTAACAACTATATATCAGCGTAATTTGAGCCATAATGGATTTTATTTGGAATAAAAAACCAACGTCCATACAAAATGTGAACATCTCCTTTATTTTGTTCTGTGTTCGTCTCGTCAGCTTTTTCTTGAGTTCTTTTTCCAATATTAAGTGTTAGTATCAAAGTAATCGGGATATTTACCAAGTTGTATTGTTTTGAGTTTCTGATATCTCGGCGGTGTTGCAAGCACCATGATCACGGAGGCACTGGGGTATTAGCGGATTACTTTGATACTAATGTGAGTGATCATGATAGTTTAAATACCAATATTAAGCGCACTACAAAAGAGAAAGCGTGCAAAACCATTCGTGTCAAAACTGGTATCGTAGCGTGTATAGATTATGAGCGGAGTAAGGTAACCAACCGCTTGCGGCTTGCAGGTGCGGCAGGGCCGCTCGGCGCTGCACGTGGCGTGCTCGGCGGAGGGCTGCCGCGGGCGCGGCGCGCGCGCGTGGCTGCCGCCGGCGGGCGAGGCGCAGCCGTGCGCCGCGCAGCTGGTGGCGCTGATGCTGCGCCTGGGCGCGCCGCCCGACGCGCGCGACGCCGACGGCAACACGCCGCTGCACCTCGTGTGCAAGGTACGGACCTCAGTGTCGACAGGCGGGGGCGAGGCGCAGCCGTGCGCCGCGCAGCTGGTGGCGCTGATGCTGCGCCTGGGCGCGCCGCCCGACGCGCGCGACGCCGACGGCAACACGCCGCTGCACCTCGTGTGCAAGGTACGGACCTCAGTGTCGACAGGCGGGGGCGAGGCGCAGCCGTGCGCCGCGCAGCTGGTGGCGCTGATGCTGCGCCTGGGCGCGCCGCCCGACGCGCGCGACGCCGACGGCAACACGCCGCTGCACCTCGTGTGCAAGGTACGGACCTCAGTGTCGACAGGCGGCGGGCGAGGCGCAGCCGTGCGCCGCGCAGCTGGTGGCGCTGATGTGGCAACGTGTGCAGAGTCCTCGCTCGCACCGCAGTGATGGCACTCGGACGTTGGCTCTTTCTCCATCCGACACAGATACTGCCCGAAGTACCTCTTCTCGGTCATCATCTGCGTCAGATGGTACGAGAGGCGACCGTTTGGCCTCTCTATCCACTCTCCATGATGGGTCTTACCGTCGCTACTACGGCGTGCCCTGCGCTTGGTCGCTCAAGTCGTAGCTCTCGTTCCGCCACCATGTCCCCGTGAAGCTGGGATCTCATGGCCCGAATTTCTTCAGGCTCGCTCCGATCATGATCCCGCTCCCGCGCCGCCTTTTGGAACCGGTATAGCGCCGAAAGGGACCTCGCTTCGCGATCTGGCGAGGAAACTTGCCGCGCCAAACGACATTGTGAGGTACCCTCTAATAATCCGGCAGGCCATCTTCCGCTGCGGACCGCGCAGCAGGGGCATGTGCCTGTTGCTCAGGGTGTCCGTCCACACGGGACACCCGTACAGGGCCATGGCCCGCACGATACCCTACCCCTAGTAAAGAGTCTCCCACATCGCAAACACAGAGAGGAGGTGACTTACTTTGAGTGTTCCTTCTAAAAAGCAAATGCAAAGAAGTAGCGGCCTAAGTATAGTCGGATAGTCGCCATGCAAAAATGCTGAATTCAAAAAAATTTAACGATCATGATGTAAATTACTTTTGCTATTTCTGGAAAAGACATTTCATATTTTGTTTATTGTTTTATATAAGTAAAGTTTAAGAGATAGGGGGATTGGTAACTAGAAATGCGTTAGTACTATTATGACTATGCACTGTGATTTCCAAACCTACCTCGAGGTCATCATAGTAGGCTTGGTCTTAGTCGATGACCTACCAGCATTCGGCAGCGGCGACAAAACAACCAACTCTTGACTATTTCTCAAACTCAGGAAACGTACAGGGGATACAGGATGCGTGTGATTGAAAGAAATGCATATATGAATAAGTGATCGACGTCTGTCACAACCGGCGAGACCCCCCCCCCCCCCCACTCCCCCTCTCTACTAGTTTTATCACAATGAGAAGTGCTGATAAAGATAGTAATCACAGAGTGATTCTCGCTCAGCTCTATTATATGCGTGTTTTATTGTATACGATCCAAAAATTGTACTCAAAGAATATTTTATCCTTTTCAGTTGAACCCGTGCCCCGCAGAAGTCGTACGCGAACTGCTAGCCCACGGCGCCCACATCGACACAGTCAACTACGAGGGCGAAACCCCGGAGGAAATACTCAAGTCTTCCCAACAAAGTCTCTCCGCCATCGTCAACCCGCTCAGGTACACCTCGCTCAAGTGCCTCGCGGCGCGGACGGTGAAGAACTACAGGCTGCCGTACAGACACGTCGTCCCGCACTGCCTACACTCCACTGTCATTACGCACTGAGTACGTAGACGTAGTACGTACGTAGTAGACTACTACGTACCTCGCAGTATACGTAACGTTCTGTGGCCGCAACCGTACTCACAAACATCACTACGTATCGACGATCAAACGATAAACGATCTTAACTACCTAGCAATAGTAGTAATGTTTGTATGTACGGCTGTAATTCTCTCGTACCATATGCGTCCGACTCTAAGAAGCTATGCATTTCCTACATCGAACTATTTGGGATTGGGAAACTCGTATCGTAAGCAATATCGACCTCAAATTGGTAGACGCGTAGTCGCTTATGTCAGTAGATTATCGCAGTGAACATATACCGAACTACTTTATTGATCTTACAATACCGTACTAGTTTACTGATCTGACAAATGACACCAATCAAGGTTCAAAACCACTACTTAGCACATGTACAAGCCCAATGTTGGAATTGATGACGTTTGACACGTCACTGACATGTGTCACAGGTGACAGGTGACAGGTAGATTTGAGACTTATAATTTGTTTGCAATGTTACTGTAGCGGTTTAGATTGGAACAACATTATTGTATATTTTAGGAACTTTTTGAGGCTACATTATTATTCTTTTAATTCGTTGTATTACCACCGGATTTGAAATTTATGTGTTGACTGCCATACGGAAACGACAAATGATACAAGGCTGGTTCTTAAGTTTGTACTGAAATTGTGAAACAATACATAATAATCCGTCACATTAATGTTAATCCCGCTAGGGTTAATCTCGTTAGCGTAAACCTCGGCGGTTCTGGCATCAATTTAGTGTAAAGTCGGTTTCAATTGGTAGCTCTAGCTCAAAGCAGAATTTATAGAAGTGTATGTATTGTTCAATTCGTGTAAGATTCAGTTCTGTGAGTTTTTATTTTATAAATTATTATACTTTATAATTCCTTCACCTAGTTTATATATTTCAAATCTTTATTGTATAATATTGTTTTATAGACGTTTTGACCGCGAGTGAATGTAGATTATATACAAGGTATTATTTTTATATGTGTCAAAAAAATTAATTAATGCCCTTATTTTTTGGTAGTTTATGAAGGTATCTAGAAATAAAATTTCAGTGCTGTGCCGTACGTGATTTAAATAGATATAATTGTGTACATTGGATTAAGTAATTGATGTCCTTAAAAATTAATATAACTTATATATAAAATATATTTATAACTATAAATTGATCGGACGGCCGTGTGTCTAGGTTCAACGGAAGCAGGAGCTATTTGACGTGGTCTCTGTGTCCAATATTAACGTTTTATCGTCACAAAAAGTTTCGTTAATTATGTTTTTAATACTTTTGAAGCTCAAAATCAACTATCATATAGCTTGAGACTACCAAATATTACATTAGCCATCTCAGTACTTAGTTTATCTCTGTTTTTTTATAAATCTAACGACTACTACAGGTCTGCAAACTAATGGTCGCTTTTGTCATAAATTCTGTACTATCTACTCTATTGCACTAAATATACGTTGGTCATAGCATCGCGATAGTAGATCTTATAGACCCCATTAAGCCATTCGACTATGTCAGAGTTTAAAGGATAAACTAGAGAATCGATCGAAATGTTGGAATTAAATATTCCACTTTATCAACGATCGTGAGCTTTATTATCAAAAGCAGATGAACGTGTTTTGAGATAGTTTTGTAGTTTTCATTAGTTGTCAAAAGCCTCTGTAACTTATCATTACGTAGCCGAAATAGAAAGGCTCAGGGGAAGTCTTAACGCGTAATTTAACGACACCCCACGCTATATTTCATTGACGCTTAACAAATAGTGTTCATTAAAAATTAATTCAGAATTAACTTTGCATTTAGTACAGGTTTTGTTCACTATTTTGTGCCACAATTACTTTATTTGATTAGATGCACGTGAACGCTATATTTGAAACATGATACAATCGACCAGTAACCATGATTAGATCAAGTTAGATACTCGTTTCATGTTTTTAAAAAGGTTTGAACCACATCGCTCTACCCCGTTCGCATTTTTTATACTTCGGCCCTAAATGTGTTCTGTCATAATTATAAAACATAGATATTTATAATTATGTTTAGATAAAGACAAGTTTGTATTGCGTCTGATAACCTGGTTCTAAATCGTATAAGTTACTAAACCTGCTTTGTCGTCAAGTAAGTCATTTTTGAGATTTATAATTATCCTGTATCGAGAAAATTGATACGAGGGTTAGTTTATTACATTCGAAACAGACGTACCTTTTAACTGTATTAAAAGTACAGATGAGAGATACGTCACTTGATCAGCACATTAACCGTAAGGGACACGCCTAGCGTGTTCACGTTAATTTTAGTCCACATGGTGACATAATATGATGCTTATCTCAAATATTTCAATTATTTAGAAAATTAGACCAGATTTTGAAAAGAAACTGTCAGTCATAATTCTCAAAGATTATCGAAGTGGCCCTCGTAAAATAACTCACTTTGAATTATGTAACGCCGAAAACAAGTCAAGCGTGTTAACTTATTCATTCATTTCATTATTTTACTGCAGATTCTCAAACTGTGACGTCAATTGTGACAAAAATAACTATAGTAATGTCATATCAACAAATATTCAAAATTTCTGTTGTGTGTCGAAGTTTTAGAACGGTCCTGGAACACTGCACCGCGCGAGTGAAGCCATGTGCCCACTCAACTGAGTGCAATCAATAATCATAAAAATAAATTCTGTGCAATGTTATAAATCTTTCCTGTCTATATAATATATTTGCTTTGTGTCTGAAAGTAAATTATAAAAAGTAACAACCGCTTTCGGAAGTTCTTTAAGTAATTAATATATCTATTCCTTTATCATATATCACTTTTAAATATTTACGTACTAGTCATGCTCATAGCGTAAAAATATTCGAGTATATTTTAGCTACTTATAAATCAATTGCAATTCAGTTTAACCGACCACTATCGTGGTGCTAAGTAGTCATCAGAACGAATCTTAATTTAAATTTATTTGTACATACTATTGAAGCGGTAAGAATGAATATTATGATCAATATCTTCCGTGATTTACCTTAATTACAACTAATGTTCGAATTGCTAGCCATTGCATACTGCAGCAACTAACTTATCTAAAACGTGCCTATCTAATAACTGGCGGGAGATGTTTTAAAGCTACATAAATAGTACAACCGTAGTAATAACAAACCGTATAATAACAAAATGACAATCTAAATTAAAACTAACTCACAATCAATAATTTCATCAACCGTTTTAATTTTAATTTGCAATGCTACGGACACGCCTGGCGTGTTCGTGTCTTTATAAGACAGCTTACCATAGACCGACAAGAAAATGTAATTGTAATTATATAGAATGTGTATATGGGTCCTTAGGGGTGTCAAAAATGCAGATACCAGCCAGTACCATGTCTTTAAGAATATGAAACCACTCTTAGCCTGAAAATTTTCTCTTATCTTCGTCTTAAAGCTCTTGTAGCTTAAATATATGTAATGTGGTGCCAAAACCTATCAATTTAAGTGCGATGCTAAACGTCGTACACGTGTGCGATGATAAAATCAAAACTTCAGTTATTGTTACTCTGAATAGACGCAGATCTAGATTAGTACATCTAAAATATTTCCTAAAGAGGAGTCTTGAGTCAGTGTATGCTTGATCATCCACAAAGGTTACGCGTATAAAATGCAACTTTATCTAAACATAATATTAAAACAGTTGATTTTCACGTGATATTCGCTTTTAATAGTTGATGTATAATCGTATTCGCTAGACGCAGAGCCGAAGACGCGGGTCTGCGAGGACTAGAGCTCTATATTAGTTCGTGTGATCCACTGTCGCCCTCTAGTCCTTTATTATAGTACTACCAGGATAACTTAGTGTTCGCATAGAACATTTTTAATGTAAACTTTATGATTGTAATCTGTCAGTGACTGCTCGTTTACGTTTATCTGTGTAAAAACAAATTAGTCTAAGTAGGCATATTAGAAAATAATGGAGATACGTATAAATTGGTAATGTATATTAGCCGATTGGGTAACGACAAAGTAAACTATTAGTACTGAATTATAATAAAATATATGTTGATTATGTTATAATAACAGCATCGTTCGCTATATCGTGTGTATTTCCTCATAGTATATTATATAAATTTAGTAATACTGTGTGATTATATGCTAGTTATTTTTTGAAATTAATAAAATGCTTTAAAATATTGCGGGTTTTTTTATTTAGTCCTGCGGTGAAATAGTACTTATTCATAGTTGTGTGGATTTTTTTTATTTATTTACTTGCTCACTCACTATTTTCCCTTCGTATTAGTATGAACTATCTACTTTATATATCTATTTGTATGTCAGTATTTATGTTGATAATACTTTGTGTAAAGCCGTATATTAATTTTATTTTACTTACTTTTCTCTCTTTCTCTTATTTTAATACACTATCTATTTAAGTTTAGTCGGTAACTACACCGTATCTTTTGTTTCTATAACATTTCTGTCCATCCCAAGGTTGCCTGGAAGAAATCGCTTCAGCGATAAGGCCGCCCATTGAACATTGAACTGTATACACGCTACCTACTTGTCTTACTATAAATCTGTTGATGTACAATAAAGAATTATCTATCTATCTATCCTGGCGGCCACTTTCCAACATGCAGTACTCCAGAAAATGGCCGGCCTTTTAATTTCCTTTCCTACTCCTAACCAGTATTGTTAGTTCCTGATATTTGAGTTTGGATTACAAAACAATTTCAATAAGGAGACCCTATTTAGTTATTGCGATAGACGGTGCATTATCGCTGGTATAGTATTGCTGTCAAATTTCATACAAATTGTTAGTAAATAAAGTCTTCTGTATAATAAACAACGACGCCGTGTAGTGCATTTTAGTTTAAAAAGAAAGGTCCTCATCGTTTCCCTACTGATAAGAAAATACGGACGCTATAGATTGAAGCCCTGTGCATCAAAAACTGGATACCAAATTCATCTTCTAGAATAAGTAGCGACCATTTCAAACCTGATGATATTTACGTAGGGCAGCATCTCTCTAATTGAACTCCTCTGTTAAATTCCCCACTGTCTGGCATAGTTTAACTATAGGTTGCACTTATAAGAGAAGACGCCACACTTCAGGTTTAAAAAAAAAGTACTGTCTCGTGTTCCAGCACGATACTCAGCCTTGAATCTCGATTTATAACTAGATCTGAAGACAGGTTGTATTCTGTTGTTCTGGAATACGAGCCTTAAATTGCTCTTTAGATTAGTGACAATCCTGGTTGCATCCGTTCGACAGCTGCTAAGGCGTGGCGGTAGTGAACGCGACTGCTACGCAGGAGGGGAAGTTCGATTCCCGCTCAATAGAAATATTTGTATGCATGAATATGGGTATTTGCATTTGTCTGGTCGAGTTTCGGAGAGCAGGTAAAGCTTCGGTAAAACTTCTATGGCAGTCGTTACGGGTAATTGGAGCCCTAAAAAGTTCAATAACTGTTCTAGCTGCAATGCTTCGATATGCTCATTTTAATTGATTACACAAACAATATTCTACTATCAATGCAAATGTCAACGACAAGATTGACAAGCACCTCTGATAGCCTGACGTAAGAAACATAGGATTGTGGACCTTAAGACAAACACCAGTGAAGATGGCGCCATCTGAGATTAGTTTTATCCGTGCCTCCCTTAAGTAAGTACTTAAGTTCAAGCCATGAACGTATAAAAACATACCTTCATGGCTTAAACATAGGCTTTAATTATGCTCTGCTGAATCTGAAATTGAATTAACCGATTGATTGTATTATAGTTGCGTCACGCTTTGTTGAGGCACCAGCTGCATATGCATTCACATAACGCCATATGAAAGCTCGCGCTGTGATTGGTCATGACGTGATATTGCACCAATCAGACGCCAGGGAGCGCGGACGAGTGATCGGCACAGTGATATTTTTTCTACACACGATGTACGGGCTGCCACGCAAATTTATGTACTTTTTTATTCGCAATAATATAGTCGTTCACATCAGGCTACGCTTTCTTCATTTCTATTGCTCTCAAGAGTTCGCTACACGCTATGATGGCCGTTTTGACACGACTGGTATTGCTCGTTCTTTTTTTTGGTGCGCTTAATATTGAACAACGAACTGTTAGACATATAACTAAAGAAAAATATAACAGGCACAGAAGAAAATAAATTTCACACACCAATAAAAGAGAAAACGAGCAAGCACCAGTTGTGTCCAAACGGCCATCATAGTATGCCACAACTATAATACAATTAATTGGTCAATTAAGTTTTCAAATGACCATTGTGTTGAATTCGTGGTAACTATTATTACTTATTACTATTATAGCACGCAGGACAAGCGAAGCTTGTTATAGACGTTGTACCTACTGTGATATACATTGCAGTCGTGTGTACTATTACAATAAAAAATAAAATAAATAAACTCACGCCTATATTTCCGAAGGGGTAGGCAGAGGTGCTAGCACCCACATTTTGCCAGTTTATGTTTAGGCCTATTGCCATTAACCGGGCACTTATAAACCTGCGATAAATACACACATAACTTCGAAAAGCATCGCAAAGTCATTGGTGTGTGCCATGGTAAAACCTGGGATCAAACCCGAGACCTTGTCTCAGCAGTCCATTACCCATACCACTAGGCTACCGCGGTATATGTACTATTATATTGTATTTAAAATAAACACAGCGTCTATTTCTATAGAATTGTATGCTTATCTAATCCAAAGGAAGTACAATATCAGTATTAGATTAGTAGGTACTCTTTATTAATAAAAACATTGTAACGTACTTACTGTGTATTTAGTCGTTTACAAGTATAATTCATAGAAACACTTGACAATTATTCTTAAAATTATACCTAATTATAATTTGTATGAAACATTTAGTTATATAAAAAATATATTTCATTTCAATATAAAAATATTATTAGCAGATTATTATTATACATTAAATATCTGCTCGTCAAATTGAAGCCAAGAAAATAAAATCTTTAACATCAACGACCCTGGTACATTTTTTTCAATTGGGGTGTTTCATTGATAGTAGTTTCCAGTTCCCGAAGTGAGCTCCCAGGAAACATCAGCCAGATACGCTTAGCTGTTACTAAGTTCCTGTTCATAAGCTGCGCCATAGTCACTCCTTCATTATTTTTCACACACCCCATACCAACGACTAGTGCAACAGGTATTTTCTTGAGTTGAAACTTCCTTAGTCCACATAAAAAAGGGAAATATGAAAATTGTTCAATCATATTGTCGGTACCGCTCACGGCAGATAGATAAAGCTTGCATTTTTCCTCGTTTTGGTTGTCCCAAACTAGTCCCAGTGCCTTGGCTTCACTCGTCTCAAGAGCTGGGAATCTCTGACGATTTTCGTAGGCATAAGCTGCAACAAGTCCTTGCAATCGATTGCATGTAAATTCAAAATCCTCAACACAGATCCCTTCTCCAGCTCTCTTTACGATCAATGGAGTGCTGAAATAATAGAGATAAATTAAAATCATTACCTATTTTCATCGGAAAAGGGACAACATCCAACTAAGCGAGTACACTATGGAAATAAAGGTATTACAATGTTCCTACAGAATAGGCAGCATGATTTGAACGCTCCTGGTGTTGCACACATGACCCTGGTCTGTGTGCTTGTTTGTCACCTAAGTGACATAAAAACCAACTTCAGAAAACTTTCCCAAGAGTGACAAAAGGGCACATGCTGTGTTATAAGTGCAAGCAGAAGCAGATCATAGAATTTTCGAGGAATTTATCAGGGCGTAAATTTGTAATAGTATTGAGATTTTCATATTTCCCTGTTTATATTCATTACGACATTAGTGATAACCCCGCGAAACATAACTGCTACCTGTATCTACAGAGTGAGATATAATTAAACTTAACAGTGACGCAATAATGGCCGCGTGGTTCCCGGCAGAGTAGAATTTGGGCCACCCTATCTCTTCCCATGCGGTGTCGTACAAGAAGACTAAAGGATAGAGCTGTTTAATATCAGACAGATATATACAGCCCAGACAGCCTCAGATGCATGGCTCGAGTCAACAATAGTACCCGGAATACGGCAATAGGCTCACCCTCTATTACATGGAACCGAATACAATAGGTAGGTAATTGGTGAATTGTGGGCGTTAATTCACTTCTGCCTAACCTGACAAAGGCGTGATTATATGTATGTATGTAATGTGACGCATAAAATTATGTTTAAACTACGTACTTCCTTTCCAGCTTCATTCCTTCAATGATGAGTGATTCACCTCTTGCAACGTTCTTCAACTTCTGTCTCACCTCGTACCCTCGAGAAAGGAGAGTTTCGACATTGGCATTCACACGGAGGAAATCTGCATCTTTGTACACATTGTAAAAAAGAGGGCCGTTGAATTGAGTGGCAGTAGTTCCCTTCTGTGTGAATCCGAAGCTCGCCATTTTTCAAAAGTAATTTCACCTACGGAAATAAAAATAGTCCTAAGTAATGAGAACATGTGACAAGAGCCCGGAAAAGTTTGTTACAAAATAAGGTGGACGGAAGAAACACCAGTGGCCTAGATACCATATACAGTGGCCAAGTTGACTACCGTAAGGTAAATATTATGGGGAAATGGGTCTACATAAAATAGACCAGATGAAAGTGCCCTGCTAGTGCGGTCAATAACCTTTGAATCTATTCAACAGATTTTGACCAATAGAAAGCCATATTATTGGTTAGCGTCGTAGACTATATAACACTTCGCTATCGGGGACGGTCAGCGGGAACGGGATCAGAGATAACGCGGCCGGAGCCACGGGCACCTAGCTAGTTCTAAATAATTTCGCATTGCCAGACTTATCTAATTACACTGTCAGCTATCTACATTCCTTTCTTTTACGATTAGATGATTATGATTGTGAAATGCAATCAACAATTTGGAATAATTCGAAAATGCCTACATTTTAGTCAATAGTAGCCGACCCGACCCAGCTTCGCCCGGCATACGTCACCCCATAAGCTCACCTCTTAGGCTTTAAGCCATATATGTTCATCCTCAATATATTAATTTTCAAATCAATAATCGTAAAATCTATCTTATTTGTTGACATTTATGATTACTGCCCCGCACCGCTGATCAATAGCCTGATGATGCCTATAACCTTCCTCGATAAACCGACTATTCACCACAAATATATTTTTTCTATTTGAACTAGTTGTTCCTGGGATCAGGGCGTTCAACCAAACAAACTCTTCAGCTTTGGAGTATTAGAACAGTATTATAATCTATATCTACCTACTACTTTTTGTTTAACACAAAATAATGCACAACATCACATCAATGATAGTGTGATGTGATGAAAATCTAATAAATATTGTGCAGTTATTATTATTATTATTATTTAGTACCTATTAGCCTCTGTAGGTAAGTACTTACTTACTATATACAATTTTTTTTAGCAGGTAATTAAAATTATAATATCTCCATAATATTTGATTTGACAGGTTAAATCCAGTAAAATTCAATTTTATATGTATTGTGCCTACATACCTACTGTATCTATGTATACATATAATACACTCCATTCGGTCAGGTAAGTACACATAACGTACATAGGTAAACCTCAATAATCTTGATGTGTCTTTTTATGTCTGTCTTTTTCATGGACCACTAGTTAGCCTGGTTTTTTTTTTTTTTTTTTTTTTTTATATAGGACACGTCAATTGGACTTCGCCTTGCCTGATGGTAAGCTGAAGGCAAAGTCCCAGAAAAGAGGGTCACCATTACTTACACATACCGTGTGACAATGGTGACACTCAGCTTGACGGCCTCATCATATGCTTTTTCACGCCCCGCTTAAAGGACCCGGGACTGTAGGAAGAAGGAAACACGTGAGCTGGTAATGAATTCCAGGCCTTAATGGTGCGACAGTTTATTTGTTTAATACCTACCTATCTTCTTTTCATAAAAAGTGGCTACAAGATTGTTTAACTTTAGATAAGTAGGTACCTACCTAATGCTCCCGGATGGAGTAGGTATAGTTAAGTTTATTGTATGCATGTTAAGTTCTAAATAAAATGTTAATAAACTACAACAAACAAACTATAAAAGTTAAAAACTTACCGACTATAAAGTTGATGCCACAAATGAATCTGAATTCTATAAATAGAACAAAAATATTACATCAAACACACTACCGCACAAGGAATAACAAACTAATATAAATATTATCAAGTACCAACTTATTATTAGTCCTTTCCTTTGTGATGGAATGGAATGCAATCATGCAAAACATTAATACAATCTTGGTACTTGTTAAGTTGGTACTAAAACACAAATCGGTACGTGTGTACCGCTACCGAGCAATCGAGTGATTGTGACACTTTGATAAAACTCGATACCCGGGAACTCTTGTACGAAAAGTACTTAATGTATTGTTTAATTGATCAAAAGAAAGAACTAAAATTTATTGTCAATATTTTTTTTTGTATACCCACTACTTATCTTAATCTAAATTAGAATTTTATTATTTTAATGCTTTTAGTTTTACAATCAATCGATTACAAACAATCTATTATTTATTTAGTGTAAATTTTTCATAGAAATTCCTTTCCCTAAAATCACATAAAACTATGTCTATTATTACTGATATATATATTTGAATTCATTTTTAATAATTGTCGAATTGTTAGTAAATAATCGACTAAAATCTGCAAATATTGTTTATGTTCGGTAAATTCCAAGATGGTAGACTTAAAAAATGACATCATTTTTCAAGCATCGGCGCCGCTGCCTCCACATTAAGCGATGGTGGCGGTACATCGTGGTAGGTACCGGAACTAGGCCAAATGTTTGTAAAGTGAATAAGAAACGTACAACGTTAGCCTTCAGTAACAACTTTTTGTTATTCTTACAACAGATGGCGTTAGAACCCTGAACAGAATGCTTGTTCCATGATTTTATTATTTCATCACTGGCTGACTGAGGTTACTTGGTTTGCATACGACGATCTCCGTGGCGTAGCGGTAGACCATTCGACTGCTATGCAGGGGGCGCGGGTTCTATTCCTGCTCAGTGCAAATATTTGTATGCATGAATATGTATATTTGCATTGATCGGGTGTTTCTATGTATTGTTACGACCGCCGTCGATATCTCGAAAACTAATAATCGAATCTTCAAAAAATAAAAACGCATTGTTAGTGACGAGGTACTCTACCGAATGGCATAGAAAAATCTGGAATCGTCAACAAAAAGTCACAACCTACTTACGAGTACCTACACACTTTTTTTGAATAAAAATAAACAATAGGTAAATATCGAGAATGTACTCGAAGGTCAGCGACGGCGGCAAGATCAAAAGGATAGGCATTTATCGCTCGCGAACTTTCTAGATAATTCGATCCTCCTAATTGAGAGGTATAAAAACATGCTCGCATAGCAACACGATTCATTCAGTCTTTGAGATCGATAACGAACACAGCGAACTTAAGCGACCGAAAAGAAGATTCTACCTGCGACCTGAGCAACGACTGTGGACTACTGTGAACTACTGAGCGACTGGAACTGTTGAAGAGTACTGTGTGTACTAGTGATTGAATTGTCTAGTTTGTGGTGAGCTAATAAATCTCTTCGTTGAGTAAACGGTATTTAATTGGACCCCGTGCACGTAACAGTATAATATGCATGTATTTACAAAAAAAAAGTATCTAAGTATGTTTATCCGCATTCTAGATCCCATAACACAAGCTAGTTAAGCTATGCTTAGCATGGGTCTAGATAGCGTTGTGTAGAATGTCGTGGAATATTTATTTATTTATAAGTAGGTACAAATTGGGCGTCGATGCACGACCTCCGCCCCCCATGAGCGCCGGTCTGGGGGTGACAGGTGGAGCCGCCTGTCACCCTGGCAGAAGCAGGCCGCAGCGGCGGCGCGCCTGGCGCGCCTCCCCTTTTTCCGGGAACGAGTTGGGGACTCTGTAGTCCCCACACACCCGAGGAGAGGGCCAGATCGTGAGAGATAGCCCTGGGTCGGCCGGGGTGCGAGGGATATGCCTGTCAACCTCACCTTCGGCAACCATAACGACCCACAGGCGGCGTACGTTTTAGTCGGTTCGAGTCCGACATAACCTCCTCCACCGGCTCCGGTGGGCAGGTATCCGTGGGGATTTTGCGCACGTAAAAAAAAAAAAAGTAGGTACAAATTTAATAATATCATTAGGACACCTATATTTCCTAACTGTGATACTTACCTATACCTATAGTGCTATTTTATGATTATTTTTGTTTTTAGGGTTTCGTAAGTACCTAAAAAAACGGATCCTTTTTTTGTACCACTTAGGTGGCAGACAAGAGCACGGCCCACCGTGTGTAACAACAGAGAAGCCACACTCGCGCTGCCGACCCCGTAAGCACAGAGTCTCTGTGCCATCAGTGTAGAGGACAAAGCAGGACAAGCCTTTAGTCATCCCACTGACAGCACAAATTCTCCAGTGAGCGCTGGTTACTCTACTCACCACTGGGAACACAACACGAAGTTATTATAACCGCGGTATTCTGAAGGGCGGAGGTACTTCCCCAGTCGGACTGCTCAATTGGGCGGAAATACCGCCGTGTCCTACCTTTATAGGATCACTGCGTTGTTCGTCTGTCTGTCAATTTCTTTTTCTCAGGAATGTGTAGAGGTATCAAGTTAAAATACATACGACATACTCAGGTCTATAAACTGCTTAATAATGAAACTGCGCATAAATCATACTTCTAAGTCAATGCTATCATTATATATTACTGTTTATGTAGCTACGGAACACTCGGTGCGCTTAAGTTTGACCACAAAACAACACCTTAGAAAAATACGACCAGCGTATTCAAAATGTAAGGTAGACTGTTAGAAAACGCCTATGGCATTAAGTCCGCCTATGTACTTGTGCATAAAGTTCAATAAATAAATAAATAAGGTCCTATTTATTTAGTCTCTCCTCTATCATAATCATCATCCTTGCACTAGTCTCGGTCGCATCCGAGGCCTTCATCTCGGAAGTCATTGTTGGCCTAAACCTATAATGTGGCTTCGTTTTATCAGCTAAATTGGTACCTATATTGGAAGCGACATCCGTCTAACCTCCCAGCCTGAATTGTGGTTAGTGGCCAAGCACAGACAGAGTTCTTCAGGGCCCCGATTCCACTAATTATGTCACGGCAAAACCCCTGTCATGTAACAGATACTGCAAAAAATTACATTGAATTTAAGACCATAACCATTTTTATTCATAAATCAAAAATCATTAATATTATTGTTATATGTTATCTAAATTGAAGTATTAAAAAAAAACTGAATATACCTAAACAATCCTGCAGGTTCAGGCGTCAAAGAATTCCTCCCCATCTACGTCAACCGGGAGGGTGGCCAGAAGGCTGGCGGCATTGCCACGTTGAATGGCAATACCATTCCTTTGCGCAAGGAATAAACCAGCCCTCTGGTCACGGGTAACCACATGTTCTTTAACTCTAAAATTAAATGGCACCTCGTAGAGTGTATGAAACTTGTACGAAGCACTTATCATTTAATTTTGGACGTTAAGAGTACATTATAAAGTCTAAAATTTACATACATAACATAACATGTATGTAACATAACATAAACTCACGCCTATATCCCCGAAGGGGTAGGCAGAGGTGCTAGCACCCACATTTCGCCTGTTTATGTTTAGGTCCCAATGTAATAGGTGGCGAGCCTATTGCCATTAACCGGGCACTTATAAACCTGCGATAAATACACACATAACTTCGAAAAGCATCGAAAAGTCATTGGTGTGTGCCATGGTAAACCTGGGATCGAACCCGAGACCTCGTCTCAGCAGTCCATTACTCATACCACTAGGCTACCGCGGCAATGGCAATGGCAATGGCAATGGCATGAGGATGGTTTTGTTACGACATAAACTTAGCAGAATCGGGGCCCAGGTCATTTATATCATATAGACCATCGTTTGGATCAAACGACTGTTGATGGCCGGGACTGACTTTTAACGTGCCCTCAGTAGCACGGAAGCGCTCAGTTTAAACACCACGATACGCCTAGGTAGCTTAACCCCCCACTCATCATTTACCGAGTAGTGAGAGCACCAGGCCACGAGCGCTTCTGTTTATCCCTCCCTTTTAACATTACATAAACTCACGCCTATATCCCCGAAGGGGTAGGCAGAATCAAAGAATCAAAGAATCAATTTCATTTATTCAGTTTAGGCACATAAAGAGCACATATGAACGTCAAAACTTTACAATTATGTATGTCAAAAAATAATATAAAAATATTAAATAATGTAAAAATAAACCATTGGCAAATGATTCTTTCGCTGGTTCGGTTGATTAGTTCTACTGAGAAGATACCAGCAAGAAACTCAGCGAACTACATTAGAACTAGATTATTTTTCTTTTTTAAATTTGCTTTAGTTTACAATTTATTTTGTGCGAGCAAGCAAGAGACTTATGTTGACCACGCATTAACATCATTAACAGAGGTGCTAGCACCCACATTTCGCCAGTTTATGTTTAGGTCCCAATGTAATAGGTGGCGAGCCTATTGCCATTAACCGGGCTCTTATAAACCTGCGATAAATACACACATAACTTCGAAAAGCATCGGAAAGCCATTGGTGTGTGCCATGGTAACACCTGGGATCGACGCCGAGACCACGTCTCAGCAGTCCATTAACCATATCACTAGGCTACCGCGGTTTTTTTTCTCTCTCCTTCCCTTTTATGTTAAGATAAACTAAATTACGAATAAGAAGCTTGGATTACAACTGGGGACTTCTTTTAAATTGCCGGCGGCAGTGGTTATGTCGGACTCGAACCGGTTAAAACACCATCTGTGTTGTAGGTGGCATGAAGGTGAGATTGCCGGAGACATATCTCTCGGACTCCGGCCGACTCAGCACCATTTATTGCGAGCTGACATTCTTCGGGTGTGAGTCCATGGTGTCCGCATACAACTCCCGGGTATGCGGAGGCGCTTCGGCTTGCTTCTGCTAAGGTAACAGGCGACTCCATTTGTCAGCCATAGGCCCACGCACATGGGGAACGGAGGTCAATTGCAACTGGGGCTGGCGGTCGAATAATTCTGACCGTAACCTGCTATTATAATAGGTAATTTAAACAATAATGCTAGTTATAATTCAACCGAGGACACAAAACTGTTTCCCCTCATACATCGAATCTTCAAAACATGGGTGGATAAAAATAAAAGGCTCATAAAAATGTATGAGCGGGTAGATGTTCAGCTAACAAGCGCTTATGGCCACCTCTATGTGCCAGTTATTCCGCGCCACCGGTAATTGTGACAAATGAATGTGTTTCGTTATACTTACAAATAGTTATACTCTCCTGGTAGGTTGGCTTTTTATACAGACGCTTTTTTGTGCTTAAGAATGTTTAGCTGTGTTTAAAAACGATCTTAAAATATATACTTTAATATTATAAATGTGAACTCTGTCCGTCTATGCTTTAACGTCTATATCACTGAACCGAATTTGAAGAAATTTGGTACAGGGGTAGATTATTATTAAGCCTTGGGAAAGGACATAGCTTGTGTTTGGTCGCGATAATCGACATTCACGCGGGCAACAGACACATGGTGAACAAGGCAGGGTGCCAATATTTTTGAGACCCCTCTGACGACGCAGTATTTTGTTTTTGTGGTTAGGAGATCAGCCGGCAGTATTTCCGGCTTGCACCTGGATAAAAAATTAGTTCTGGTGTCCAATCTAACTATTTTTTTAGCCTCTATGACATGTTCGGGCAAACTTTTCAACTCAGTGACCACTCGGTTCGGTAGAAAATGTTTTAAAGGGCTTCCTTTACATTGTTTTCTACATAGTTTTAGTGAGTGAGCACTCACAAAGATGTTTATTCTCATTTTCTAGAAACATATTCTTTATTCTTGAGACATAATCATTCCTGAGGCTAAACAAAATAGATTATGCGAACTTTTATTACGTTGTAGGTAGATGCGGTGCCGAGCGAGCCGCACTATATTATTTTTAATTTAAACGACAACTATACATAGTTACTTATTGCCTTATCCAATTACATTTAATAGCATTATCCAAATAAATCTACGAATATCGTATACAATCTAAACGTAATTGTCAACAATTATACTACAATGCGACAATTCAACCCTAAACAGCGCGTATACAACATACGTAACATTCACAGACGTGGGCCGAATAGACCCATTGAAAAAACTAGGCACGCGCCCCGTTGGAACAGAAAGACGTCGTTAAACAAAGAGGCTATTGTGCCAGAAACGATCCCGGGTGGGCAGTTATTGTACAAATACGGCTGATTCGCGGAATTCAGAGGGAGACGGTTAAAATTTGCGGGAAAAAATGGCGCGCTTGGATGGAGACAACCGATTGTTAGCGGTAGGGTTGATTCACGGGGATTTGGTGGTTTGAAGTTTAATATCGTGCTGTGTGACGAGCCAATAGATTGACATGATAAAAATATGAGTGATAATCTAAAAAAGGTACATTGTAATTTGGAATTTGATATTTGTTATATTTCATTTTGTAATCAAATGTGACAAATACGGCATGGAAGGCGCCGAGACGGGATCTGGTGGCGGCCTTGGGAATGAGAGTTGTCGCGCACGCCACGCGATGATTAGCTGCGCGCATGTGTGGGCGGCCGGCGTCTCCTTCTGCGAGCAAGTTATGCTCGTGAAGGAGGAGGCGGGGCGGGAGCGGCAGCAGGAGCGAAGGAGGATCGCAAATCAAGCTGCCCGCGCACTGAGGCAACTCGAGCATCAGATGTCCAAATGACCTCCACCCCCCATGAGCGCAGGGCTGAGGGTGACGTGTGGACCCGCCTGTCACGAGTTAGGGACTCTGTGGTCCCTACGCCCGAGGAAGGTAAGATCGAGAGAAATGGCCCTCGGGTCGGCCGTGGTGCGAGGGATATGAATGTCAACCTCACCTTCGGCAACCAAAAACGGCCCACAGGCGTCGTGCGTTTTAGTCGGTTCGAGTTCGACATAACCTCTCCCACCAGGGATATCCGTGGGGATATTTCGCACGTGAAAAAAGTGCCAAATAAGCACAAATGATTTGATTTGAAGTGACAAGTAGTTATCACGCTCCACGAACAAACAACGCTGATTCTTCTGGCTTCAGGCTTCATTATGCCCTAAACAAGTGATAGCCGTTGCAATTAAAAAAAATAAAGGTCTGATAGTAAGTTGTGCGACCTGTGACAGTAATTAACTACGAGATGAATTGAGATTTTATTATAGGTTTTAGTACAACTGGAATTTACCATAATATTTCATTGCCTTGGCAACTTATAGATACATATATTCATACAATCACGCCCTTATCCCCGGGGAGTTAGGCAGAGGTGAATTAACACCCACATTTCACCAATCATTGTACTCGGTCCCACGTAATAGAGGTTGAGCCTATTGCCGGATTCTGAATGACTTGAGCCATGTTTTTTTTTATACTACTTAGGTGGCAGACAAGCACACGGCCCACCTGGTGGAAAGTGGTTACCGTGACCTATGAACGTGTGTGACAACAGTGGAGTCACATCCGTGCAGCCAACCCTGTAAGAACAGAGATTTTCTGTGCCTTCAGTACAGAACACAAAATCAGGACAAGTCTTTGGTCTTCCCACTGACTGCACAAAAACTCTCCAGTGAGCTCTGGCTACCCTACTCACCACCGGGAACACAACACGAGGTTATTATAACCATAGTATTTTGTAGGGTGGAGGTACTTCCCCAGTCGGACTGCTCAATTCGGACGGGAATACCTCCTATAAAAACGTATCTGAGGATGAGTCTGGGCTGTATATCTCTGTCTGATGTTTAACAGCCTATTGTGTGTGGCAACTTATAATGAGGATTAAGTTCTCGGTTCGGACATAGAGAGTGCTGTTGAGGTCTAGTATTGAAAATTCTCAGTCTGAGCTGCTAGGAATGAATTATAAAGTAACTGGCCACTATTACGAGTAACAGAAAATGAGTAGAAATTAAAACATGCACTTCTACCTTCCTCTGACTACGTTAATCATAAATACCCGTGTAGACCCCGACGTGAGTAGCTGTTGACGCCCTCAGGGGTTCGTAAGAATATCGGTAGATGGCACTCGTCCATCGCGTGAGACGGACATATGTATAGAAGAATTTGGCTGGTTTCCGCCGAAGGTTGTTGTTTAGTGGTCAGAGCGTTCCCACTGTAAGAGAAGATCGCGGGTTCGAAACACGCCTGACCCGATTCAATTTTTCTATATCTTAATGAATTTGAATAGTTAGCGTACTAAATGCCCACAGGGATGTCGGTTATCGCAACCAAATATTTTTTTTATATAGGACGCGCCTTTATTTTAAAAGATGCTGATTGACCACTATCTAGTGGCTAATTACGAAATACGAGATTATAATCACAGGATGTGTAAATCTAAAATTCATAATATAAGAATCAATCCACTCTTCAAAGTTTTAATGCTAGGTAAAATAAAAAGTGTTTTCTTTCTTTCTTTTTTTTTTCTTTCAATCAAATCTGATTTATAGGTCCCGGGCTGATTGCAGATAGAGATATAGACAAAAAAATTGGGCGCTCCAATTTGACTTCACCTCGTCTGATGGTAAAAGCAAAATCCTAGGAATGACAGTCACCATGTGTCACTGTAGCATGTTACAATGGTGGCACTCAGCTTGACGGCTTCATCAGATGTTTTTTCACGTCCCGCTAAAAGGATCCGAGACTATAGGAAGAAGAAAAGTCTCCTTTTCCAAGCTCCAGCCTATTTTTGTACCAAATTCATTAAAATATTAGTATTAATAATATTAGTCTGGACATAGATTACTTTCTTATCTTGATAAACGTTTTTTCAACGTAAGTTTAATTCCACCATCTTTCATCAAATGTTTAAAGAATTTATTTGTAGATTTAACTTTAAAGTAACATCCCTGATTGTCTCCACTCGCTGTTATTAATAACGGTAGCATATTACAATTCAATTTGAGCGGTCCGCCGGCGCTGGCGGGCGGGCGGGGTGTAATCCTTGCGTATAATCCCACAGATAAACTGAACACAATTATAATAAAAGCAAACATGAAAATTTTGCCAAATCTGGACGAGCTATTAAGTCGTCGTTTAATAGCATTGTCAGCTGTAACACACATTGTAACAGATATATACAGGGTGAGTTTAAATTGAGAATTATAAGGCTTATGCACAGAATGTTGTCTTCGTATCAGTCTTAAATCGAAAAGTATTATAATACTGGAGACGTATTATATATTGCTTTGTCACCAGAAATCTTGTCAATGTTTTCTCAATGTTTGCTGGTATAAATACCACGTATTGACAGAATGCAGTATAGGTCGATTAAGATAGAAAAAAATTGAATTGGTTTAGGTTACGATAATTCGTAAGAATTTTTTATTTTTTATTTTTTTTTACATTTAGGACACGTCAATTGGACTTCGCCTTGCCTGATGGTAAGCTGAAGGCAAAGTCCCAGAAAAGAGGGTCACCATTACTTACACATACCGTGTGACAATAGTGACACTCAGCTTGACGGCCTCATCATATGCTTTTTCACGCCCCGCTTAAAGGACCCGGGACTATAGGAAGAAGGAAACACGTGAGCTGGTAATGAATTCCAGGCCTTAATGGTGCGACAGAGGAAAGAGTCTCCGAACCGCTTGGTTCTTGATCGGATGTTTTGCACCGTGTGCGGATGACATCTAAGACCTGCATGTGTTGTCCTGTGTAGGAAAGGGGAGGGTGGGACTAATTGGAAGAGCTCATCAGAACACTCCCCATGGTACAGACGGTAAAATACAGCCATGGACGCAACATCTCTACGCATCTGTAAAGGTTCTAGGGTGTTCGTGACCTCGGGATTCCCAATGATGCGGACCGCACGTCGCTGCAACCTGTCGAGAGCATCTAGTAAGTACTTTGCTGAACCATCCCAGAGATGCGAGCAGTATTCCACACAGGAGCGAATTTGTGTCTTGTATAGAAGACACCGCTGCTCCGGCGTGAAAAACCGTCTCACTCTGTTCAGGACTCCGAGTTTTCGTGAGGCTGTTTTGATGATACTTTCAATGTAATTTTTGTTATTCAGGTTGCAGCAAACATCCATACCTAGGATATTGAGATCCATACCTAGAATGTCGGTAGATGGCTCTCAACCGTCGCCGCAAGACGGATATATGTATTGAAGAATTTGGATGGTTTCAGGCGAAGGTCAGTGGCTAAGTGGTTAGAACGTACCCCCTGTAAGGGAAAGATCACGGGTTCGTATCCCGCCTGAACAAATGAATTTTATTTTCTATCTTAATCGATTTGAATATTTATGTTTTAAAATTTCATTCAACATGTAGTTTAGGTACCTACAGTACATTATTGTATATCAAGTCTGCAGCGCACTCTCGGACTAGCTTCACCCGTGGCATATTTTGTAACCTATTTAGTACCTCCTGGTTATTAGTATAACACATTAATTGCTGATAACTTTATACATAACATTGTATAAAGTTATCAACAATTAATCAACCAGTGTGTTGTAAACATTTCCTCATTTGTAACGTTTCGCTTATGCATTCTTTAGTTTTCATTTAATGTATGGGAATCTGCCGGATTTGTTGACATTTGTTATCACTGCTCCGCTCACTCAAGTAGTAGCGTGATGATATACAGACAGACATATAATCACGCCTTTATCCCTGGAGGGTTAGACAGAGGTGAATTAACACCCACATTTCACCAATCATTGTATTCGGTCCCACGTTATAGGGGGTGAGCCTATTGCCGTATTCCGGGCACTATTGCTGACTCGCGCCATGCATCTTTTTTTTTTTTTATATAGGACACGCCAACTTGACCTCACCTCGCCTGATGGTAAGCTAAAGGCAAAGTCTCAGGAAAGAGGGTCACCATTACAGACACTAAGTGCTACAATGGTGGCACTCAGCTTGGCGGCCTCATCAGATGCTTTTTCACGCCCCGCTTAAAGACCCCGGGACTGTAGGAAGAAGGAAACACGTGTGCTGGTAATGAATTCCAGGTCTTGGTGGTGCGGCAAAGAAAAGAGTCTCCGAACCGATTGGTTCTTGCTCGTATATTCTGCACAGTGTGAGGGTGACATCTAAGGCCTGCACGTGTTGTCCTATGTAGGAAAGCAGATGGTGGGATTAGTTGGAAGAGCTCGTCAGAACACTCACCTTAGTCTGGGCTGTATATATCAGTCTGATGTTAAACAGCCCTATTGCTTAGTTGCCTTGTACGACACCGCATGGGAAGAGATGAGGTGACCCAAATTCAACTCTGCCGGGAAATACATATATATATATATATATATATATATATATATATGTATATATATATATACATCTACATATGTAAGATTTATTTACTTATCATTAATAAGGTTTTAGACACCGATCTGACCTTACCATCAAGATAACCTATAAAAAAAATACAACTTCATATTTAATAATATAATATCTGTAGCAATCTGCGAAAAATGATTTATTCCACGAATTATAATAGAATGTTACGTAACATCTCTCCCTTGTTAGAAATAACATTACAACCGTCATATTTACAAGTGTTTCCGCGCCGGGGCGCTCGTATCGGCTTGTGTCCCGTTTAACTTAATCGGTTTACTATAACTAATGCTATTTGTTGCTACAGTGAACAGGCCCTCGCATACGTGCAGTATGTCTAACGCTGTAAGTACTTTTGTACTGATTACTTTCTTTTTATTTACTTACTTAAGGTCAACGAGCAACAAGAGGTTTGTTTATCAGTGCATTCAAAGCTATGGAATGCACATGGGTTTTTTATACTCAGGTGGCACTTAGGTTGTAGATAAGCACACGGCCCACCTGATGGAAAGTGGTTACCGTGACCTTTGGACGTTTCTAATTATGAATAAAGCCGGTTAAGTGCGAATCAGACTCGCACGCCGAGGGTTCCGTAACTTAAGCTACATAAACCGTAATATATTTGAACGCGTTGACTTAGAAATTTGATTTTTACACAGTTTCAAGAAATTATAGACTTGAGTATGTGGTATAAGTTTCAACTTGATACCTCCAAGCATACCTGAGAAAAAGGTCTTGACAGACAGACAGACGGAAAGGTGGAAAACGAAGGGATCCTATAAGGGTTCCGCTATTTTCCTTTTGAGTTACGAAACCCTAAAAAGATGGAGAAAGGGTAAGAGAACGAACCCCGGGTCAAAATGCAAATGCTGATGCTGGTGACCATATTTTGCAGTATAAAATTGCCATATTATATGTCTATTCAGGCATTAACAGCCCAGATTCAGCCTCAGCTGCATGGCTCGAGTCAACAATAGTGCCTGGAATACGGCAATTGACTCACCCCCTATTACGTGGGACCGAATTCGTGAAATGTGGGTGTTATTTCACCTTCATATTTAAATTCAATAAATAGAATTCCTTTTCAGAATTTGGTGTTCATAAGATGAATACGTAGTTCTATTTAAACAAGAAGAGGTGAACATCCGTTGTTTTCACGAACGCTGTCAGATATAACTAATACTGTGAAGGTTCTACGACCAGCCTTCAGTTAATTGAATACTATCCCCTACTACTGTTAGCTCGAGTGATGTTTCAATTCATTATTTGGTTGGATTCGGCAAAAGAACCAGAGCTTTCGGGGGTGGAAACTGTTACAAGTGGGTATAGCTATCTAATAAATGTTAAAAGCTTGCACAAGTGTACTAACTGACTAACCAGAAAAACAATGAAAGTAGATCACACCCCACAGTTTGAAAATCACTCGTTTAATAGAACTGATAAGCGTTTGAACGAAGTCCACGATATTGGTAAATCACAGAACAGAAAAACTTCTCTGTTCTGTAGGTAATACCAATTAAAAATATGAATATGAAAATCATATAGATAACTAGGTATAATCACGCCTTTATCCCGGGGGGTTAGGCAGAGGTGAATTAAGACCCACATTTCACCAATCATTGAATTCGGTCCCGCTTAAAAGGGGGCGAGTCTATTGCTGTCTTCCGGGCACTATTGTTGTCTGCCACGCATCTGAGTCTGAGTTTTAATTAACCAAGTATCTAATTATTCGAATGAGATGTTTTATCTAAACTAATGACTAAATGCCAATGTAACTATATATTTTATAGGTAGGGATACAAAACTGTATCTAACAATAGTTTTATCGACCTTTTGCCTCCATCATCGTCGCCACCATCTTTTGATATAACTCTCTCGTGAAGTCACGATGTTATTTCCGAACTAGAATGATTTTTTCACAATCGAGTGCCATTAGTACCGTCGAGGTAGCGGTCCGGAAAGTTAAAACGAGCCCCTGGCCCCATACTCCTGGTACCTAAACACCCCCTCCTGGCTGCCTCCGACGCGAAGATTTTGCACAATTCAATTAAAAGCAACATTGTTATCGGTTTTAAATATGTTTGTTGAATAAAGATTGAGTTTCTAAAGCTATTTATCATAAACATTTTAATTAATGATGTTTATAAAGTATTTTTCTCTTGTGTTTTTTTATACAACTTAGGTAGCAGATAAGCACACGGCCCACCTTATAAAAAGTGGTAACTGTGATCTATGAACATATGCAACACCAGTTTTTTATATGTTAATAAGCAAAAGGAACAGCAATAAAGGCTATTTTATTTTATTTATTTATTTATTCTGTAGAGTGGAGGTACTTTCCCAGTCGGACTGCTCAATCAGACGGAAATACCCACGTGTCCTACCCACCTTGTTTTGTATTGTAACGTCTTGAGTTTCACGTATTGAAATGAAATGCACTTGTAATTTTCTACAGTATTTTTTATTATTAGACCTGATCGGTTTCGCCTTACGGTATCCTCAAAAGCTTACAATTGTAGCTAAGAGCATAGTTCTCAAACATTACGACACTATTATTCATATGTGAGTTTTTATTTGGTTTATTTTTATGTTGTGTTTATTTTTATGTATGTGTGGGTGTTTATTTTTATACCTTCTTCTTCTTTCATGGAAATGATATACGTTTACTTATACTATTCGAGAATAAAGTTTTGCCATCTCGACCAATCTGTCAATGACATTGGTCGTCAGAACGTGTTTACTGCGGGAGGTATAACAGAAACGAAATCAATTGCACCACTAACGTGGTACACATAGTATCAAGTGGGAATTTAGTTGTGATATATGTTTTTATGTTGTGACTTTGGTACAGGTTTTCATCTAGGGGTTGAGGGACACCTGGGTCGGCCGGGGTGCGAGGGATATGCCTGTCAACCTCACCTTCGGCAACCAAAGCGACCCACAGGCGGCGTGCGTTTTACTCGGTTCGAGTCCGACATAACCTCCTCCACCGGCTCCGGTGGGGAGGTATCCGTGGGGATTTTGCGCACGTAAAAAAAAAGGGGTTGAGGGAAAGATGGTAGTCGCTCCTGTTAAAGTCAAAAGAGTATTGACGGGGATATCGTGGCTCCTTGATGAAAGCTTCAGGTGCAACTGTTTACAACATTATGATGATGATATACCCAATTCCAATTATATATTTACGTGCAACGTACATACATACATACCTATATTCACGCCTATAAATTCCTAAAAGAGTAGGCAGAGATGTATTAACATAGCAAGAGTATTTCGCCTACGTACTACTAACTGCCATCAAGAGCGGGACCTAAAATCATACTTGGATAAAATGTGTGTATTAATACACCGCTGCTTATTCTGTCTAGGATTTATAGGTGCGAATATTAATATATGTACAATGTATTCCCTGCAGAAAAAAAACACGTCAATGTTTGAGTTGTTATTTAATATAACTTGTGAGCTTAATCACTTTGTGGCTGTTTGCCCGTTGCCATCACCGGACACCGCTGGGTTAGGCCGCTTCATTAGTTAATCTGTTTGCATTGCGCTCGTGTTATAACTATTATTTATTGTCTTAGTAGCTTTTACCTGCGGCGTCCCTCGCGTTAAAATAACCGATTTTGTATATACGAGTATTATGTGTGTATAGTTAGCATAGTTTTTTTTTTTTTTTTAAACACAAAAATATAGTAATGCCATTAATACCAGGTGTCAGTGTGGAGTGTGTGTTTAAAAGGCCGCAGTTCAGCTGATGCTACAGATTAGGCACAATCTGCAGCGCTGGTTTTCAACTCTAGCCTATTTGCATATATTGTATATATTTTGTAAGTAATTGCATATATTTTTTCTGTATATTATACAAGCATATTTTATGTACCTAAACTGAATAAATAAATGGTGCAAAATTGTATTATGATAGTTTTAAAAAAAAATTGTACCGCTTAGGTGGCAGACAAGCACACGACCCACCTGATGGAAAGCGGTTACCGTGGCCTGTGGACGTATGTAACACCAGAGGAGCCACACACGCACTGCCGACCCTGTAAGCACAGAGTTTTTGTATCGTCAGTGTAGAAGGCAAAGCAGGACAAGCCTTTAGTCTTCCCAATGACAGCACAAATTCTCCAGTGAGCTCTGGCTACCCTGCTCACCGCTGGGAACACAGCACGAAGTTATTATAGCCGCGGTATTCTGTAGGGTGGAGGTACTTCCCTAGTCAGACAGCTCATTTGATTGGAAATACCGCCGTGTCCTACCTCCTAGTAAAATTTTCAAGATTAAATAGTTTACCTACTATAGTGTCAAGTAAATAATTGATAGTTACACAACAGAGGCTGTCCGTGCTAATGAAGAACGTTAGCATGGACAGCCTTGATGGCGTGGCGGTTGTGAATGCCGCTGAATATTGAAGATCAGCCAACACCGCAATTAGACTGGAACTGGAACTGGGAATTCCGAGGTGAAATCTTCAGATGCGACTGGGAACTATTAAATAAGTAACCACTACATAACGCTAGGAAGAAGAAGAAGTACTTTTTCTGCGTAAAATATATTTTATAACAATAATGAAATGTTGAGATGGTTTGGTAATGTTGCGAATAAATTTTCATTTCATTTCAAAAAAAAAAAAAAAAGACTAACGAAACAGGTGTATGAGGCGAGTGTGGATGGTACCGTCGGAAGGGGAAGACCTAGGTGCACATACCTGGACCAAATCGGGGAAGTTTCAGAAAAGGGGCAGGTCAGGAGTACGCTAAACCGACGAGCATGCATGAAGAATGTAATGAGAGTGAATGAAGCGAGAGTAGTATGTCAGGATCGTAGCAAATGGAGATCCATGATCTCTGCCTACCCCTATGGGAGACAGGCGTGATTTTATGTATGTATGTATAACAATAATAAACAATCTTTATTTATAAAAAATCTTAATTACAAAAAGTAAATAACAGTTACTATGCTCTTTGCATAGTAATTATATTCCCAAACATTACTAAGCTGCTAAGAATAGCCATCCAAATTAGAAGCTCAAACCACGCGCTTAATAAATACGAATACAATCTTTAAAATCTAAACACACGGAAAAATATTCGCCATTAATTGGCGCTTAAATCACAGGCATAATGCCGGATCACTGATGCCTCTTTGTATATCTTTAGAAAAAAATAAAATAAGGTACACCCTTAATTATATTCCAAATGATATTTGATTGATTTTAAACTTTAAACACAGTCCGTTAAGGTATGGTATTGATTGACAGCACACCTGTATTCGTTCTTTTTATAGGGTTGTATAAGTCGTACAGGTCACGTGGACGTACTTATCTTTCACTTGAATAAAACGGGCAACAAAATTAATTGTTCTTATTTATAGTGTAAAACTCGCCAGGATATTTACCATGTTTATTGTATTTCCCGAGTAACGTGTGGATACCGTGGCTTATAGACGTGTGCGATATTAGACGCATCACACGTGCTGTGACCACGAAAGAACTTTTATGAACTTCTTGAAGAACCCCATGCCCTCATTGAAGTTGCTTTTCTTAACCATCATCATCATTACTTTGCTGTGTTCCCGGTTCTAGCGCTTCTAATCCCGTTTTTTTTACGTGCGCAAAATCCCCATCGTATCCGGTGGAAGAGGTTATGTCGGACTCGAACCGACCAAAACGCACGCCGCCTGTGGGTCGTTTTTGGTTGCCGAAGGTGAGGTTGACAGGCATAACACTCGCACCCCGGCCGACCCAGGGCCATCTCTCATGATCTGGCCCTCTCCTCGGGTGTGGGGACTATAGAGTCCCCAACTCGTCCCCGGCCTGCTTCTGCCAGGGTAGCGGTTCTAACCCGTTGTAAGTCGTTGAATCTCCGGAGTATGAATTCCGACATTACTTTCGGCATCCTTGGCAATGAGACAATAATAGCACTACCAATTCTTAAGTAATAAAGCATCTTTTTATATATTGTTGATTGATGACACTTGGTCTTTTCCAACGCGTTTTTCAACATCAATAAACAAACAAACATTAGTAAGTAGCATTCGATTCAATGAATTGCGTAAGTATTTTATCAATGAAAGCGTTTGATAACGAAGAGGCGCATACGCTAAGCGACAATAAGGGCCATCCCACACTCCACATTCACAATGGCAAACATTCGCCGAGTGCGGCGTGACGACACTTCATTATTCGGTATTGAACATCAAGTGTAGGGTATTATTTGATTTTGTCGATAATTTTACACTCAGTTAATTTTGAGGCATAGAGAGAAAGTTTACAATTGGGTAAATACCTCTAGTTATTAGCAAATAGATTTGAAGTTTATTAGTGATTTGATTGTTAAAAATATGATACATTTTACTGTTTAATAAATAATACTTCATCAATTTTCTTGTTATAAGATAGCACAAAATAAATGCTATAAGAGGTTTAACTAATAAAAGTGTTATATTAACATTAGGCATGTTATATACCAACTACTCAATATAAATTATTTGGAATTAGTACTCTCATTCGTATACCTACAACCACATCGACGTAGTAATTAAATCAAATAGTATTGCAATCAAAGGCTTTCATACTCGGCTTCCAAAGAGTTTTATTTCAAACGCTTTTAATTCAAATCCATTACTTCTAATTTGAAGAAAAGAAACATTTTCTTAACCATACTACCTTTTATTTCAAGAAACAGTAAAGTATCGATAAAAATCTATCAACATCCACCCTTCCCTGCGCACATCAATACCCGTCACGCCAGGGGCGCACGCAACCCTTCAACGCAGCTTAATTCTATAATTGAGGGTTAAATCTCTGACAGACGGGCCTGCTCATTATCACACCATGTTTATATCTCGACACTTAATCGTTTTCGACTCATAGGGAGTCATATCTCGATGGTATTTTGACAATTGCGTCGTAAAAATCTGCTGGGAATAAAACGGCAATTATAATTTTCATTTTTGTATATTGTGTTTTTTTTTTGTGATGTAAGGTTTGTTCGGTACGTTGATTATTCTGATAAGGTTGTTTTGAATATTGTACGTATTGATTGGGAGTGTACCATGAACTTCGGGTTCGAAGACAATCTGACCTATTCTGTTCGTCTTAGCGTTTATTCTAGTCGCATCGGAAGCTTTCACCGTTTTGTCTGGGGTTCGATTTATCAGGTTAACTGTGGATACAGAAGTTCATCCAAGGATTTCGACTTTATCCGTGAAGTGACTGCCATCTGACCTCCACAACTCGAAGGCGATGTTGAAGCATAGCAGTTAGACCAGTTATTGAAATTTTTAGGGCTTTAACTATCCGTAACGCAAGCCATAGATGTTCGTATGGCAAACAGGACCGACGGCCCAGCGTGCTCACCGATGCACAACCAGATCAAAACAGATACCCATATTCATGTGTACAAATATTTGCACTGAATGAGGATCGAACCCGCGTCTCCTGCGTAACCGTCGCGTTCACAACCGCTTCCCCACAGCCTACAACCAACCTGGCCAACAAACTGGTATACCTACGTGTGCTGATTAACGGACAAGGCCTCGAAGTAAGTTGTCCTCACAGGGCTAGGGGTCAGACAAAAGTCGCTTCCGAGCCGAGATTGGCGTTCAGAAGAGAAGGAGAAGTAAAAAATAATTTTATGCGGTAGTTACCTATTTTTAACCGACTTCCACTCCTGAATATTTTCAATCAACCTTTTTTTTTGTGTCTATTATATACTATTACTTTTAATTATACTATACGGTATATTTAATTACAATTCCACTATAAACATCATGGGAATACTCAGGTGTATGTACCTAGTTTAAAAAAATATAATTTAGTAACACATTCCTCCACATTTATATATTAGGGACAATGACATAATATATAGTCTAATCATTGACAACATTAGGTACATTTTGACATTGCATGACATTTTTTTTATAATATCATTCTATGGTACCGTTAAACCGTGGCAGCCTAGTGGTATGGGTAATGGATTGCTGAGACGAGGTCTCGGGTTCGATCCCAGGTTTTACGATGGCACACACCAATGACTTTTCGATGCTTTTCGAAGTTATGTGTGTATTTATCGCAGGTTTATAAGTGCCCGGTTAATAGCAAGAGGCTCGCCACCTATTACATTGGAATCTAAACATAAACTGGCGACATGTGGGTGCTGGCACCTCTGCCTACCCCTTCGGGAATATAGGCGTGAGTTTATGTTATGTTATGTTATGTTATGTTATAATTCTTTAGTATATTATTCCTATTTGAATGCAAATATAAACAATTCAGAAATATAATAAAATATTGGTACATAGTCTAACATGCCAGTGATGGTGAATATGAGGATCCACTTTAATATTACCAACCATCAATGTATTAATCATATTATTTCGACGATGGCAAGAGGCCAGATGGAATGTCATTGGTGCCTTGGAAGATGGGAAGGCATTTGGTGTGGGATGCAACATGTGCTGACACCCTTGCGCCTTCACACCTTCCAGGGACTGCAAACTGCGCCTGAGCCGCTGCTGCGTCGGCAGAGACCCTCAAACGGCGCAAGTATAGTAATATAAGTGGTAATTACATATTTGAGCCGTTTGGGGTCGAGACGCTGGGATCCTGGGGTCCAAGTGCCCGTCTTTTGTTTAGAGACATTTCTAAACGTTTAATTGACGCTACCCGTGACCAGAGGACTGGTTTATTCCTTGCGCAAAGGATTGGTATTGCCATTCAACGTGGCAATGCCGCCAGCCTTCTGGCCACCTTCCCGGTTGACATCGATGGGGAGGAATTCTTTGACGCCTGAACCTGCAGGATTATTTAGATATATATTCTTTTTTATATATATTTTAAATTCGATAACTTCCGTGTATATTATGTAAATATTCTTAATGCAATAAAAATGTATGACGTATATTATTTTATGAGCCAATAAATGAATGATGAACTATGTTGAATGAAATTTGATTTGTCCTTAACGTGTGCGCCAATGTCTAATGTATCAAGGTTAATTCACTCAATCTAGTTACGTATTAACTAGATTGAGTGATCAGAGAGTCTCATTCTCTAGTTCCCTAAATTCATTCACGCCTCACCTCCGAACAAAGCCGAAGCATCGGTAGCTTAGTGATTAAGGAGTCGGCCTTACAATCGAAAGGTCTTGGGTTCGAATCCTGGCCATTACACTACCGATGTGAACTCACTACTACCACAAGCAATTTAGCTTAGCTGGAGAGGTTAGAGGGAATATTAGTATTTCGGTTCTAAAAGGCACAATATTTGTTTTAAATAACATAAACATAACATAAACTCACGCCTATATTCCCGAAGGGGTAGGCAGAGGTGCTAGCACCCACACTTCGCCAGTTTATGTTTAAATCCCAATGTAATAGGTGGCGAGCCTATTGCCATTAACCGGGCACTTATAAACCTGCGATAAATACACACATAACTGCGAAAAGTCATTGGTGTGTGCCATGGTAAAACCTGGGATCAAACCCGAGACCTCGTCTCAGCAGTCCATTACCCATACCACTAGGCTACCGCGGTTTTGTTTTGTTTACAGATTAATTACAGCAAAGAAATCATTTTCAGTGAATAAAAATAAGGCCCTGTACAAACTAGAGATACCTATACAAGTGTAATTGAATGTATAAAAATAAATGTCTAAATAACACAAAAATATTTATTCATGAAACAAAAGACCTAACCGAACACATCAAAACACAACAGTCTTAATGGCGGCGGCAGCCGGCGGCCAGGCGCGAATGAATTATACGTTTTTACTCGTAATTTCAATCACAAAATTAATTCAGTCGCCCGCCTTAAATAAGTGCTGCGTCCGCCCAATCGATAAGTTGAGGGCGGGCGGGCGTTTGAGGTAAATAACGTTCTGGGCGGGGACTGATTGGTTGGTGGAGGCAGTGGGCGGGATGGTCCGGGGCGTGGTGGCCATTGGCTGCGGGCCGTGGGCCAGTCGGGTCGGTACCGTCGCGGCGAGCACTGCTCGAACGGCGTCATGTGTTGATTTGTGTTTGTGCTGCGATTCAAGGTAAGTTACATTCTAAAGCTGTTTGTTGGCCCGTCGCTTGACGTTTTGCAAAATAATTATGCAAAAATTGTGTAATATATTATAATATTTGTTCAAATTATATAAAAATATTTTTGCAATAAATGATGAAAAATATTGTAACTTTTGTTGTATCTTAAATATTGACTATTTTTGGCATTAATATTTATTCATTAACCTATCTAAAATATGGTAATATTTATAACATTTGTAAAAAAATATTGACATGGTAACTTATTTATTACATTATTATTTTTGGTATAGTTACTTTAACATAATTTTATTTTTAGGTCCAAAATAAAAAATGCAGTTAAATAAAACTAAAACGTCAAGAAAAATATCTGTACTCTAATATCACATTAACTTTTTATGTACATAATTCATTCATTCATTCTTTATTGTTCACAAAACACTTTCTTATAATAAAGAAAAAGAGAAAGGCGAGCTTAACTCAATGTTGAGTTTTCTTCCAGCAATCCTTAGAGTGATAGAGGGAATTAGTTTAATAGGCACTTTTCATATCTCAATACTTTTTAGTTTTTATCGAATTATATGACTCAGCGCAGTATATAATAATCTTTGAGAAATCTGCCATTTGCTATGTATGAACCATAACAAGTGTACAGTTTCATATACCTGCTGCTGATTAGAAATAAACGTATACAGGTGTCAGTGATTAAAAAAAATGTCACCTAAAGGAGTTAAATGAAGGATGAACTGATGTCAAGCCATTGGTGGTTTTAAAATTGGAAGGTGGACAAGATTTCGTATACCTGCCCCTGGTTAAATAATGTACAAATACTAATAACTATTAAATTGATTTACTTTTAAAATACGAAGCACGAAATTCAATATTAAATCTTTCCTGGTTTACATTTATAAATGGATCCGGTAGGTGGCGGTTTATAGACATTTTTACGTGTAATTGTCTGGATCCAGCCGGATTTGGGCCGCTATAATATAATAAGAATACTCTTTATATTTCTGGTCTTCAATTGATTATTATTTAACCAAATTCCAAATAGGAGGAGCTTCGTAATTCGATTAGTATCTTCTTTAAAAAATAATTCTTATATATGTACACCGATTACTCTGAAATTTATGATTCGATGTGATATTTTGTTTGATGCACAATAGTTGCTATTTGGTCCTATAAAATTTTGCCATAGTTTGGACCAGTAGTTTTCATTGTATGAACATTTATGTCTTATATTTTAACCGACTTCTTCTTTATGTTCTCCGATATTTAAGCTAGTTTTATGACGATCCTGTGACAAGGTAGGCGACATTGCGATGGTCAAGGACGTGCTAGAATCTAGTCTTCAACAGTGCAATGGAGGCAGATAACGGCATTTCTTAATGTTTCAACTGAGTGCATCATAGCAAACAATTGGTGCCTAGCCCGAGAGGCGATAGATATTGTTTAATATCTATCGCCTCTCGGGCTAGGCACCGGTTTCTAACATAAATTCTAGTCAATAAATCTGTAAATTCAGTAATTTTTCCCTTATCTTTCTTAAGTTATTTTATAGTTTTTAGTTGTCTTGCGCAAGCTCTAAATTTCATGACGTCATATTAGAGCATGCGTAATTAAAATCTCCCCTTTTAAAATCTCACCGAGAATTAGCTGTCAAGTCTATTCGATCATTTGAAACGTTCTTGCAGATGGAGTATTCCCATCGAACCTGTTAAAATACGGAGTTTTCTTAAATCTCTTCATCATTTTTTCGTTAATCCCGGTGTCATTAAAGGTCGTCACCTCGGAGTCTTGGGTCCTAGGTCTTGGGTATTGGATATTTATAGGCGACTATTGGATAGTTCACGAGACCAATAGTCTGGAGGACTATAGGACTGTCACATCTATGCCTTTAGCATAGATGTGACAGTCCATAACCGGAATCGCTGCGAAGTCAATTGGTTTCTACACGTTATCATTGGATCCTGTGACACATTTATGCTTATATTAATAACATAATTAATTATTCCGAGTTACTTCTTTACATTTATTGAATTTTTGTAGTAATATTTAATGATTATATCAATCTCATATCTTACTGAACATTGTCAGTGGCCATTATCGTTAATAGAATGTCACTTTGTCTTGAAGTGTAGTCATTTTGGCTAATATTATATTCATGTGGGGAAATTATAGCAGACTAATTTTACAGCCACTTGGTAACTTATTGTAGTGTCATTAGTTTTAAATCTATGCAAAATTTCAAATAAATCAGGTAGCTGATCAAAGAGGGATAAAAAGTAAAGACGTAGAATTTCGTAGCTCGTAGCGTTTTGCCTCTACGACAGTTAAATCAAACTTTCAATTTATTTCTTTGTGAGAAATTGTACACAGCTTTGCACAGCGGAATAACGGACAGTATAATTGCATTTTATTTTTATTTTTATTTACAATATTTTTTTCTTTTTAAGAAAGGTTGTTGAATGTTTAATGGTGACCTAATTTCATAAATTATTATATTTTTTTCTTATTTAGGTATTTAGAGAAAAATACGAATTTTATCAGCATGTCAAATGTTTAACCTGATTCGTTTGAAACTATTATTGATTGCCGTAACTTTTCTCTAATATTCTGTGATACTACATTATAGCTAGACGATTAGAAAAGAGTGGCCATATTTTGAGTGTGTGTGTTTAACTCTCATGAGTACCAGTTCCCCGGAGATATTGATGAGACGGCTATATCAGAATGAAAGTGACAAAATGTAATGTTCCGAGATGGAGATTTTTTGCCGGGAGCCCCCGGAAAATCCCTGGGATCTACTGCAAACCTTGATAACTTGTCTGCTACCATGCAGTTTTTATATCCTGTTATTTTTCTCACAGGTTCTACTTAATACAATGTTGAATCAAGTTAGGATAAGTTATAAATTTTTTGCTGATATCATGTTTGATAATTTAAAGTGCTTGGATTAATTACGCTTCGTTATTGAATAGTAATTTTGTCTTAAAAACAGCTTAGCTTATCTAACATGAAAGAAAGAAAGAAAGAAAAGAAAGAAAAAATGTTTATTGCGACACAGCATACAGTACAAAAAAAAAAACAGAATGCAAAAAGAGAAAATAAAATAAAAATACAATATAATTTTGATATACCTACTGTGGCGGGTGAGGTGCATTATGTAGGTATTTAAACTATCATGGTCATTCACATCAGTATCAAAATAAACGGGTTATTTACCATGTTTCATTGTTTTGAGTTTCCGATATTTCGGTGCTGTTGCAAGCACCATGATCACGGAGGATCAAACGGAACGGAAAACGAAGGAAAAATATCGGAAACTCAAAACAATGAAACATGGCAAATATCCCGTTTATTTTGATTCTAACATTATGTTCATATTTAATATATGTACGGGAATTTATTCTGTTACTCGACTCCTGTTGTGGAGGGTGCTATAGTGGTAATTTGGAGACAAATAAAAGATAACCGGAAGTCAACGTAAATACGTTAATAGTTTATTTGACAAGGTCTGCCGATTGTTCCCAATATTGCTTAATATGTTAGATAGTTCTAAAAAAATATACCTTGCAAAATAAGATATTGCCTTACCAAACTGAAACTATGACTTTTTATTATTTCTAATTCCCACAGTAAGACACAAAATATAAACAATCAAATACACTCCCAATTTTTAACTTTTTAGATTTTTCATTAAATTTAAAATTATTTTTATTCAGAACTATATATATATATTTTTATACCACTTAGTTGGCAGACAAGCACACGGCCCACCTGATGGAAAGTGGTTACCGTGGCCTATGGACGTTTGTAACACCAGAGGAGTCACAGTCGCGCTGCCAACCCAGCAAATACAGAGTTTCAGTGCCGTCAGTAGAAGACAAAGCAGGAAAAGCCTATTGTCTTCCACTGACAGCACAAATTCTCCAGTGAGCTCTGGCTACCCTACTCACCGCTGGAAACACAACACGAAGTTATTATAGCCGCGGTATTCTGTAGGGCGGAGGTACTTCCCCAGTCGGACTGCTCAATTGGGCGGAAATACCGCCGTGTCCTACCTCCTTGAATGTAAACGCAACGTAGGCCGAGATAATTGCGATATTATCTTGCACTCCATACACTTGCACTATGGGCGATGGGCGAGTGACGTCACTCACAGGTACGATTTTGTATGGAGCGTTCTCGATTATCGCGAGAAATCGAGAACGGAATTGTCATAAGAATTTTCACTTGAGTTGCTAATATTCTTTACTTTAAAAAAAATATTTATTGGAAAAGAAGTGGGAATAAATATAAATAAATAAATATTCTACAACATTCCACATAACGCTATCTAGACCCATGGTAGGCATAGCTGAATTAGCGGGTGTTATGAAATCTAGAATGCGAATAAACATACTTAGACACTTTTTTTTGTAAATACATTTATATCATACATAGACGCACCCAGACCAATGCAAATATACGTATTCATGCATACAAATATTTGCACTGAGCGGGAATCGAACCCGCACCCTCTGCGTAGCGGTTGAACGTTCTATCGATATTCCACAGAGGCCGTCAAAATAATTGTTGAAATAAAACACAAAGTTAGTTACATACCGTAACTCAAACCAGGGTTTCAAAGCACGTGCTACCGTCATTCTATCATTATTAGTATTGCAAATCCATTATACAAAAAAGACGCCAATCAATTAAAAGAGAGAAAAAAAGACAAACAAAAAACGAGTACGTCCTCGAAAGTCATTGCTTCCGTAGATTACATTTTGAACAACACAGATAAGCGGAAGATTTAATTTTTGTCCCTCCTTAAATATACATGGGAGTGTTACGTTGTTTAAACAGGGGGGTTTGGGCCCTGGGGAGGCCATAATTGAAAGACAAACAGGGGCGGACGATTCGCGACGAATTCATTATTTCCACATTAAGTTGATACCAGCTTGACGTCATGTAGATTATATTTCTGGAGTACTTAATTGTAATGGTTGAAAGCTTGTAGTTTAAGATGTTGATTTATTCAAGACATTATGTTCGATGTTTTTTTTATGGTAGTTGGAAGTATGTGATGAAATTCTCATATAATATTTCTCAACCATAGTTTCATCTTGGACAAAGTAAATTATTAAACGTAGATAGATAGATAAATTCTTTATTGTACACCAATAGATTACAGTAGAACTTGTAGGTGCATACAGTTTAATGTAGTAAAATGGGCGGCCTTATCGCTGCAACATATATATATATATATATATATATATATATTTTTATACCTCTTAGATGGCAGACAAGCACACGGCCCTCCTGATGGGGAGTGGTTACCGTGGCCTATGGACTCGTGCAACACCAGGAGCGTCACACTCGCGCTGCCCACCCTGAAGAAACCTCCTAATGCCCCTTTTGAATAACCCCATATTGTAGGCGCATGGGAAGACCGCAGCAGGGAGTTCATTCACAACTTGAGTGTGCGTGGGATGAAGTTTCTTTCATACCCTTAATTATAACCTTTGGAGAATTGGGTACTTTTTTGTAGTTAAAATATATTATTTAACTATGTACCTCTGAGTCCTGGGCTGCATAACGACTTTTCCTTCTCCACTGCACACGGTCTTAGACATCCCTGGCAATGAGCAAGCATGTCATGTTCTACGACACTAAGCTGGCACATCTTGGGTGTACTCCTTCTGTCGATGTTCGGTGAAGTCGGATTGGCTCGACAATTTTTTACCCATGTAAACATAGGAGAGACATGAACATGGGTTCAAAGGGGCAATGCAGCCAGCGTAATGGGCATCTTCGCGCTGGGTACAAGTCGCGCCTTTCTTTAAGGGACGAGCACAAATGCGTGTGATTGTTTGTATTATGTTTTTTTTTTCACGTGCGCAAAATCCCCTCGGATACCTCCCCACCGGAGCCGGTGGAGGAGGTTATGTCGGACACGAACCGACTAAAACGCACGCCGCCTGTGGGTCGTTTTGGTTGCCGAAGGTGAGGTTGACAGGCATATCCCTCGCACCCCGGCCGACCCAGGGCCATCTCTCACGATCTGGCCCTCTTCTCGGGTGTGGGGACTACAGAGTCCCCAACTCGTCCCCGGAAACGGGGAGGCGCGCCACGCGCGCCACCGCCGCGGCCTGCTTCTGCCAGGGTGACAGGCGGCTTCACCTGTCACCCCCAGGCCGGCGCTCATGGGGGGCGGAGGTCGTTCATCGACCTCCGACGCCCGAGTTGCCTTCGTACGCGGGCAGCTTGTCTTGCGATCCTTCGTCGCTCCCGCTGCCGCTCCCGCCCCGCCTCCTCCTTCACGAGCATTACTTGCTCGCAGAAGGAGGCGCCGGCCGCCCACGCATCCGCGCAACGAACCATCGCCGCGAGCAAGGTGGAGAGCGTGAGAACCCTCACTCCCAGGGCCGCCACAAGCTCCCGCCTCGGCGTCTCCCACGCCGGACCCTCGGTGAGCGTGTGCGGACCTGAGTCCTCGCTCGCGTCGCAGTGATGGCACTCGGACGTTGGCTCTTTCTGCATCCGACGCAGATACTTTCCGAAGCATCCGTGCTCGGTGATCATCTGCGTCAGACGGTACGAGAGGCTGCCGTGTGGCCTCTCTAGCCACTCCCCCATGATGCTTGTATTATGTTATTGACTGTAAATAAATGATTTTCATAGTAGGAGTCCTATATGTAGTTTTCTCAATAAATCATTATTATATTCTCACCTCCTACCTATTTAACTTCTTCTTATTCTATTATTATATTATTCACGGGTTGACGATAAGATGGTGGTTGTCTATTGCTTGACGTCAAGAAATTATGTCAAGTATTACGTCATGTCTTTTTTATACCACTTAGGTGGCATAAGCTAACGGCCCACCTGATGAAAAGTGGTTACTGTGGCCTATGGACGTGTGCGACACCAGGGGAGTTATACTCGCGCTGCCAACCCTGTTTATTTTTGCTATTTGTTTGCTAAAGTCTCATAATATTTAGCTAAGCAAATTCAGTTTAAAGTCCACAATAATAATAAATACAAAATATAATATAAATAACTTTTAAGTTCAATCCCAAAACATCCAAGCTATAAAGGGAACCCTAAAAAATTAAGTTGGAAGTAAAAATTGATAAACAAAATATGGAAGTCAATCTAAGCCAATTCGCGCCAAATATAAATCAGTTATTATTTTGACATTTAACTTTTAAGATGGCGTCGCTCCGTCTAACTTCTCCGTCTTTTATAAGATTTCCTTGCAGAGTTTTGTAAATTGTGTTTATAAAGCTGTTTCATTGTTAGTTCATTTGTTACGCCCGTTCTCGTGAAGTGGATTATCGGTTTGTCAATTCAATACGTTGTTTGGTACACAATTGATGAGTTTGTGCGGAGCTAGCAATTGGGGGAATTGCAGTAATAAGTACTGGAGTCTTTTTTCGTAATGGTGGTTTGGGGTAAATTTAAACGATGACTTTATTGGATGGTATTTAGCGTCTGCCTCTGTGGCGTGGCGGTAGTGAACGCGGCTGCTACACAGGAGGCGCAGGTTCGATCCCCGCTCAGTGCAAATACTTGTATGCATGAATATGGGTATTTGCATTGGTCTGGGTGTTTCTATGTATAATATGTAAGTATGTATTTACAAAAAGAAAAGTATTTAGGTATGTTTATCCGTATTCTAGATTCCATAACACAAGCTAGTTAAGCTATGCTTACCATGGGTCTAGATAGCGTTGTGTAGAATATTTATTTATTATTTATTTAGCGTTACTGATAGCAAATAATTTATAATGTACTTTATATTGTAATGCCAATCACAAGCTTGGCTCTTGTAGGCTAGGTTCACTTTGCTTTTCATTTGTATAATTATAATTCTTGAATTTAATTTTGTTTTATGTTTTTTTGTTCAGCTATTGGATACAGTGTTGTAAATTGTTATATGTAAATCGGATTAGGCACCCACAGGACAAACTTGCCTAGTGTGGGGCCACTGGATACGATACGAAATAAACGAGTTTTACTTTTAACATAACAACATAAGCTCATGCCTATATCCCCGAAAGAGTATGCAGAGGTGCTAGCACCTACATTTCTCCAGTTTATGTTTAGGTCCCAATGTCCCAATGGCGAGCCTATTGCCATTAACCGGGCACTTATAAACCTTCGATAAATACACACATAACTTTGAAAAGCATCGAAATTCATTAATGTGAATGAACCAAAGACCTCGTCACAGCAGTCCATTACCCATACCACTAGGCTACCGCGGTACTTCTTTTATATTTTTTACCTTTTATATTTTTTCTTTTATACTTTACTTTTATATTTTTACAATTTGATTTGATAAGCTTTTACCTACACTAGAGAGTCTCAAACATTAATTAGGTATTGGTAGGGGCCTATACTCTTAATACAGTACTATATATCACATTGCGAACAAATATAATTCATATTAGTTCTTTTACTAAGTATCACCCAGAAAATCGAAATAATACTTCACTAAAAATCAAATGTTTAAATTAAAACGTATCATTCTAAATGGAGATATAGTTTATAATCGTACAACCCCTAATACGCACCAGTGATAATAATAAAGGGAATGTTATCATAAAAATACAATAGAATCTCCTTGTCTCAAGTATAATGAGTTGATATTGGGGGAGTTGACGCGGTGGCCATCTTGCAAACAGTAATTTTCATCAAATCAAGTCTACAAATGTCATTTTGCCGACGCGGGCGATTCAATTACTTAATATAAATAAATTGTGAGCCAATTTGCATGCTAACGGTACATTTTACTGAAGGCATGTTTGTTTAAACTTTCTTCATTTTGTTTATAACTTGATTTTAAATTGAAGACTGAAATTTAAATTATAATACATTCTTACATCCACACGCTTGTATATTCCTGATGGAATCAGCAGTGAGGAATTAGTAATATGTAATTGGTTAACAAGTTCTCAATATATATTTTTTATCTAGGACACGCCCACTTGACTTCACCTCGCCTGATGGTAAGTTAAAGGCAAAGCCTCAGGAAAGAGGGTCACCATTACAGACACTAAAAATGTTACAATAGTGGCACTCAGCTTGGCGGCCTCATCAAATGCTTTTTCACTCCCTTAAAGGACCCGGGACTGTAGGAAGAAGGAAACACGCGAGCTTGTCAATTAATTCCAGGTCTTGGTGGTGCGGCAAAGAATAGAGTCTCCGAACCACTTGGTTCTTGATCGAATTCTGCACAGTGTGAGGGTGACATCTAAGCCCTGGACGTGTTGGCCTAAAGGAGAGGGTGGGATTAGTTGGAAGAGCTCATCAGAACTCTCACCATGGTAGAGACGGTAAAACAACCGTAACAGTGAGCCGTAATAGGAAGTATACAAAGAGTATTCATGCTTATAAATATTTGCACTGAGCGGGAATCGAACCCGTGACATCTAATGTAGAAGTTAGCAGTCGGCACATTTGCTAAGCTGCTAAAATACATTCAGTCACAACACAAGCTTAGAAATATTCAAACATTTAAGTCATTGTTTAATATCAAATAAATTAATTCTATAAATTAACAATGGACTGCGAATTAGTTACGAATTCAATTGTGCGAAAAATCCGGGCGCCGCCGGGCCCATGTGTCAACAGTCCCATTGTGACAGGGAACCGTGGAATACGGCTCGGGGAAGATATACACCATGTCTGTGTCACGAGTGGCACTATAAAAAATATTCTTTGAGTAATTTTATTTTAGTATAACACTTTATATGGTGTTTTCATAACATAAACTCACGCCTATATCCCCGAAGGGGTAGGCAGAGGTGCTAGCACCCATATTTTGCCAGTTTATGTTTAGGTCCCAATGTAATAGGTGGCGATCCTATTGTTATTAACCGGATACTTATAAACCTGCGATAAATACACAAATAACTTTGAAAAGCATCGAAAAGTTTTTGGTATGTGCCATGGTAAAACCTGGGCTCGAACCCGAGACCTCGTCTCAGCTGTCCATTACCCATACCACTAGGCTACCGCGGTTATACGTGATTTATCTATGGACAATGTCTAGGTTACTGTTAAGTATGCTTGGATAAGACGAACAGAATTTTTAGTTCGATAAAGATTGAAGAAGATAAAGAGAAGAAATTGAATAGGTGCAGGCGGGTTTAGAACGACCTTTCCCTAACGGAAGGAATGTTCTGACCACTGGGCCACCGCACTGCGCCAGATGCCATTCAAATTCTTCTATATAGCCATCTACCGACCTTGTGACAGTGTTCTTCGGTTCCGATAGTTCGTACGATTCAATTGTTCCTATCTTACACGATTTGAATAGTTAAGGCATGATGAGAATCAACTAAATAGGGAGTTGAGGGGGTAAAGCGAGAGGAAGAGAGGTGAGTTAGAGAAATTAACATGCTTAATTTCATTCAAAAGGATTTTGAATTATTTACACGTCATGTATTATGTACCTTGGGCAAGGATGACACGTAAAATTATGAATTATATTTAGATAGATAGATAGATAATCTTTATTGAACACCAATAGATTACAGTAAAACTAGTAGTTAGCATGCATACAGTTTAATGTACAATGGGCGGCCTTACCTTCCAGGCAACCTTGGGATATACAGTAATGTAATAAAGCAAAAGATTTGGTGTCGTTAGCAAATAAACTAGAAACAAGGTGTATTAAAAAAAACAAAAAAAAAAGATATGAGAGAAGTTCAAATAAAGTAAAATAAATATACCTACAACTTTAGCACATAAATAGATATACGACGTTTGCACTGCGATTTTCTAAAGCGACTACGATATGAAGTCCTTCAAGAAGCTAACTAACTCCTCTGGTGTTGCATACGTCCATAGGCCACGGTAACTACTTCCCATCAGGTGGGCCGTGTGTATGTGTGCCACCTAAGTAGTATAAACATAGATTATATTTAATAACAAAAATCTTAGGGCTGTTTAACATCAGACATATGTACAGCCCAGACTCAGTTTCCGATGCATAGCTTGAGTCAACAATAGTGCCCGGAAGACGGCAATAGGTTCACCCTCTATTATGTGGGACCGAATTCATAGATTGGTGAAATGTGGGTATAAATTCACCTCTGCCTAACCCTCCGGGGATAAAGGCGTAATTATATGTATGGATGTAACTCTTAGGGACAATACGTAAAGTACAGTCCCAATTGAAGACTTTAACGAAGATTATAAAACCTACGTTTACACATCTAAGTTGTATAAAAAAACTACTACTATTAATACCTACCTACAGTAAACAAATGAAAACTAAACCTAAAATGGGTTATGAAAGGCACCACAAGAGGTATGCGATGTGAAAGACCGCATTGCATACCTCTTGTGTCACCTAACATTCTCAGAAGACTGGCAGCATTTCCAGATTGTATTTCAAAGATTATTTTATACATAGATATTATAATACAATCCTGCAGGTTCAGCCATCAAAGAATTCCTTCCCACAGATGTGGGTATATTCTGTATTGTTTTTATATATTAATTTAGATAAAACCCCTGGTATTATAATGGTAACACTAGACTAACTCTACATTCGCAAGCAGACATAATCATCCATATAAAACCGACCCCGAACTGCTAAGTTCCAGTCCGGCCGTCTCTGAAAATCAGCGCTGTCCGCCTGCACACAACGCGGACAGCATTAAGCTGAGAGGCGGCCTTTATTTCTACTTGGCTATTGTCACATATTGCTGTACTGTGTATATTTGTTTTCATCATCATCATCATGTCAGCCACACATAGTCCACTGCTGAACATAGGGTTCTCCTACAGACTTCCAGAATGACCGATCTAAAGCAGTCCGCATCCAGCGCTTCCCGGCGACCTTCATGAGGTCGTCCTTGCCTGGCCGTTGGGCGTCCTACGCTACGTTTGCCCGTACGCGGTCGCCATTCCATAACTTTTTTGCTCCATCGGCCATCTGTTCTGCGCGCTATGTGTCCCGCCCATTGCCACTTCAACGAGCTAATCCACTGGGCTACGTCGGTTACTTTTGTTCTCCTACGGATATCATCATTTCTAACGCGATCCCGTTAGGAAATACAGAGCATAGCCCTCTCCATAGCATGTTTTAAGCTAAATAAAATAAAAATGTTTTCTTTCTCTTTCTTTCTTTCACTTATCTTTACACAGAATACGTACACCTAAATATAACCCATCTATAATTACCTATACTAACATTGACATTCCAAAAACGTTACCTTTATCCACATTAAGAGCTCTCAATAGCTTTCAAATCTCTCTCGCTCCGTCTATACAGTTCCAGTCCGTCTATACAAGACCGTGATTAAATATGAATCGTCGAATTAACTTCGTGTCTTCAGGCCGAGACTCAATTAACCGAACAAAGTAGGAGGGTAAATAACGGAGTGGAATCAATTTTACAGTAACGTTTGTTTAACTGTCTATTGTTGGGAGTATATGGGGATTATGATTATGTGATTGGATTAGGGCTTATGTACTTCGGTTGCCTTGTAGCGATGTGTTCGTTTGATGAAACTTATATTCGTGTTGGTCTTAAGACTATTTGCTGTCTTACGCATGTGCACGCATGTGGACGGCTAGTACGTACTAATTCCTGCAATTTGTATGTTTTTTTATTACTTAGGTGGCAGATAAGCATACGGCCCACCTGATAGAAAGTGATTACCGTGTCCTATGAAGGTGTGTAACACCAGTGGAGTCATATCCGTGCTGCCGACCCTGTAAGATTGCAAGATATTGCGCTTAATATTTTTGATCAATGCAGGGGACCGCATGCATTCACACACCTAAAGCACTTAATTATTTATTTTCTATGAAATGAAACGAAATATATTTATTTGTAGAAATATGGTAGGTGCAGGGATTTAAACATGAGTGTGAGAATCGTCTGATCATATTTCGTCAGTCATCGTTCTGATATGCAAAATATAGTGTATCTAAAATAGTGCTTAAATGAAAGATTTGGATGAAATTGCCAAATCAAATGTCTTCATAAATTATTGTCCAATTAAATAAATAAATTAATTCGGAATTAATTTAAACTTAAATAAAATTAATGTAAATCATACAAGCCTATCGCAGTGAATTGCTGGACATTGGCCTCGCCCAATGTTAAAACCTTTATCTATAATATTAAATGAATCGCTAAATGTGTTGGTAAGCGCATAACTCAACAACGCTTGGACCAATAAGGCCAATTCTTTTTTTAAATGTTCGTTGAAGTTCAAGGACGGTTTTTACGGCGAGAAAAAATCTAATAATTGCCGGAAAAACCCTAAAAACAGCCCTTTTCTTATTCCCATACAAACGTTGTAACTAAAACGCAGAGTCAATTTGAGCTTTATTGCTATTGTATAAAGTTCATATGTTACAAGCACTCACTGTTGTCTAAGCAATGTAGGAACAAAAAACTGCCACATTACAAATCTTTTTGACAGGACGAAGTCTGTCGGGTCCGCTAGTTCTAAATAAATGTCCGAATAATCAAACCGCGCAATCGATTCAAATATATGTATAAAAAATCATACATGTTTAATCCAGTATTTGTTTATTTATCTCAACACATCCATAATATATTCAATAAATATCCAAAACACCGAACAAAACCCGCCAATTAATACACAATCGAGCAAACAAAAATCCACCATAAAATTCAACTCAACACACAAAGCATAAATTCACTGCACCTTTTAAAAAAAACTCAGCATCAGAATACCGTGTCCTATTATTTTGACTTCCACAACCGGCTCGTTTCGTTACGTGTCATAAAAATTGCAGAAACTCGCCCCCGAACTAGGTAACAAACACTGGAGCGTAACAAAGAGGACCGGCTACCATCCAACTGCTATCTTTATAAAGATTAAATAGTATTTTGTTATACAAAACGGGCCGATCTCAAAGGAACTACTTGTGTACGGACGCAGGATTTTGTAGGGTGACTGTGTTTTTAGCGTTTATATTGATTTTAAAGTTGTTGCTGACTGTGTGGAAAAAAATTACCGCGGATTTTTTTCCATATACAAAATATATGTATGTACTCTATTTCTTCTTCAGACTATGCTATCTCTACTCTAAATTTTGACAAAATCGTTTCAGTGATTATTAAATAGGACTATCTAACTCTGTTTGTCTAGAAATCTATCGGCAGAGTTGTGTTACCTGGGATTTGACAGTATTCCCGTACCAATTGAGCAGTCCGACTGGGGAAGTACCTCTAACCTACAGGCTATAATAATCTTGTGTTGTGTTCCCAGCGGTGAGTAGGGTAGCCAGAGCTCACTGGAGAGTTCCAGTGAGCTCTGGCTACCCTACTCACCCTGGTTGTGCTGTGTGGCTGTGCTAGAGCTACTGTGCCGTCAGTGGGTAGACTAAAAAAAATTTCAGGTAAATTTCACCAATATAAGGAGCCATGTAGGTAAGTACTTACATAGTATGTCATATGAAAACTGGGATAAAATTGGTGTTATAAAAATTTAGATCCAGTAATATAATTAATTAAGTAAAATTATAGAATTAAATGGACACCTATAAATAATTAATACAATAATGATAATCAATACACAATAATAAATCAATATGACATGATAAAAAATATAACTAAGGCTTGTATATAGCTAATAAGACTAAAGGCTTGTCCTAATTGTTTCTTCTGCACTGACAGCACAGCAACTCTCTGTTCTTACAGGGTTGGTAGCACGGGTGTAACTTCCCTGGTGTGGCACACGTTTATAGGTCACGGTAACCAATTTCCATCGGGTGCTTGTGTGCTACCTAAGTTGTATAAAAAAAACAAAAGCAAACACAATTCTTGATTGCGTCATTTTCTATAGCTTATGCAAATAGAGCAATTTTAAGATAACTTAACACCCTGCAACAATGGCTACTGAAAAGTAACTGAAACGTCCGGCTTAGATAATAACAAATAAATCACGATAGAATTAGTTAACAAATTTGTATTACAATCAGTGATATTCGCATATAGTTCGGTCAGTTTACGTGGCTTTATTTCTTGATTTAACATATAGGTACATACAATAAAACAATTTATATTCCAACACAAATAAAATCATGGTCACCCTACAGTCCCCTACACTTGACACACACAGATTTGTACTCGTATGTCCCCTTAGTTACGGATTATTCGGGAAAGTGCACAACATGTTGTCAATGCGGCGATCGGTTGCGGGTATTGTGCGACGAATACCGATTTATTTGGACACCCGATGATAGTTGGAGTGTGAGTGTTCATTGTGGTGACTAGGACAACTTATCTGGTGTTTTTGTTCGTCGTTTTCTATTCAAACTGTTTATTTTTAAGTTAACTAATATGGTGTCACAATAATATTATTTTGTAACATTCCACAAGAGGTGTTTTTGAGGCCTTATCTATATCTTTGAGGGACACGGTGCAGAGTATCCGATTAAGAACCAAGCGGTTCGTTGACTCTTTCCTTTGCCAAATTCCTCACGTGTTTCCTTCTTCCTACAGTCCCGAATTCTTCATGCGGGGCGTGAATGTGAATCCCTTAATTTTGCACACGTCCATAGGCTACAGTAACCACTTTCCATCAGATGGGCCGTGTGCTTGTCTGCCACCTAAGTTTAAATAAGTACTTTAATTAAAATTACTATAGAAAGAAAATAAGTTTAAAACCGACTACTGAAAAATCACACTCTAAAATGTGTTCCACAAGAAAATATTAAAGATAGTCGTGGTCGTATGCCACTTTTCTCTAGAATGTATTGTTTTATTAGGCTAAGTGGCATAATACCACTATCCTAGGCTATCCTTGATATTTTCTTGTTTAACACACTTTTTAAACAAGAAAATATCAAGTCAAATTTTAGTCGGGTTTTAGTTTTAAACTAATTTTTTTATTTATATTACTTTGGGGCAAGCAATAGGTAATAATTTATACATTTTTGAAATGTGCTAATTAAGCCCTTTCAGTTGATACTAAACATGAAATATTTATCTCAAATTTATTTATTAACGCAGTAATTTATGACCGCTAGAGGGCGTTATATTATAGTCAGTGACACATCATGTAGCCTATAACCAGCAGGTGTCTAAGACGCTTCTAATGATATCTCATTTGTCCAGCTCTAATAAGTGACTAAGAACTATGAGGGAACAGATGAACCTACATACATACCGTCTTGTGCATTCACTTTTTTAAATCTCAAACATTATAATATTCAAATAATTATGAAGTACACTCGAAATCGACCCCGACAAACATTTACATCTTTCCTATGTACTTGTCACTATGACAAGTCATTCAATTACTACCTACTCATTCGTTCACGTACCGCGAATTTCTATAGAAAAAATAAGCTGAAATCGATATAATCCTGACCTTCTTATGGAGTTCATTGAGTTCACACTCTGTTAAGGTACATATTAAACTGTTTCACGGGAGTTTTTGTGCTTTCAGTGGGAAGATCAAAGGTTTGTCTTGATTGTGTCTCCTGCACTAATGACACAGAAACTCTCGGTTTTGACTGCCATGACTTGACGTACATATTTTTTTTTAATAGGCCACGGTTACAATTTTCCATCAGATAGGCCGTGTGCTCGTCTACCACCTAAGTGGTATAAAAAAAAACTTGGTAATTACTATATGAGTTATCGAGTTACTCAACATGTATTATTTTGAGTTTCCGATATTTCTGCGCTGTTACAAGCGGTGTAATCACTGTGTCATATTAACATTGTTCAATCAGTTAACTATATTTGTTAAAAGAGGAGTCCGTCTTATCTCCCACTCTTTGTTCTGCAAATCATCGACATGCTGTCCACCGGCAGCATACATTGCTAAGTCGGCGATAGCACATTACACGAGAGTTAACACGGGCATCCTACAGCTAAACAGTCTGATATCGCGGAAAAAAGACAGCGTCTTGTCACTGAACTGGACTGGATCCTGAATCACATTTCTCGATGGGGCTCTGAGAACCTGGTCGAGTTCAATGCTAAGAAGACGCAGGCATGTGCGTTCACAGCAAAGGTATCTTCTTTCTTTCCCCTTCCCACTCTTTGGAGCACGCCACTGCCACTGCAGGACAATCTTAATATCCTAGGCATGATCGCTGCAACCTGAATAACAAAAACAACATCCAGAGTATCATCAATACAGTCTCGCGTAAACTCGGACTCCTGAACAAAGTGAGACGTTTTTTCACGCCGGAGCAGCGATGTCTTCTCTATAAGACACAAATTCGCTCCTGCGTGGAATACAACTCGCTCCTCTGGTATTGCTCCGCGAAATATCGATGCATGATGCATATCAATAATATGCATTATGCATATTATTGGGAATCCTGAGGTCACGAACACCCGAATGACTGTTTTGTCAACCTCACCTCCGGCAACAAACAGCGACCCACATACGCCGTGCGTTTAAGTTGAGTCGAGTCGAGTCGAAAACGATATATCCACTTTCACCGACTTCAGCGAGAGGGAATGGGAGGGTAGTGGTGTCCGTAGGGATCTTTTCTGTGTCCTGGTTGCTTCTAAAGTTAGCACATTGAAACCTGGGGTTCATTCTACTATTTCTCTTATCTTAGCTTTCGCAAGAGCAAAAGTCTAATTTGACGTGTCCTATACAAAGAGATAAAAAATAAATGGGTAGTTCTACGATCAATACTATTTTGCATGCTCTAAGCACCGTAAACGAGTACCAGTATCATGCCGACAACCATAGCAATAGAACAGATTTCTTACAAAAACCGATTAGTTCCGTTACAAGTGTACACATGTGCTCATCCCTGCGATCCCCATGGGGATATTCCCCATACATCACGGGTATCAACACCATATGGCCCCCATAAGGGACTTATAATTACAGTGAATATTATTAAATGTATTGTCCACACATCATCTCAATTGTAATCAGTTGAATCGTGAAATGTAAAAAATGATTAATATGGAATTATATGAAGCAAGTGGGAGCGAATTAAATGAAAGAAAGCGATTTTGTTGAAGTGATTACTTCTTTGGGCGGTTGTGCAGTTGTCACAGATTTTTTCTTATATCACACACATCAATATGACTTCACCACACTCAATGGTAAGCTGAAAGTAAAGTCTCGGGAAAGAGGGTCACCGTTACAGAGAACAAACAATATTAAAATGGTGGTTAGAAGAAAGAAACACGTGAGCTGTTTATTTTTAATTATATTTGGCACTTCAGAGAAAGAATACTTTCACTAAGGTACTTATTGTCACATGGTATATAGTACCTAAGTAATGGTGACCCACTTTTCTGAGACTTTGCCTTCAGCTTGCCATCAGGCAAGACGAAGTGTAATTGACATATCTTATATATGAAAAAAAAGCGTAAAACCATAGAGATTCAATCACAACAATGATTTTTTGCGTCTTTTTGATGAAAAAGTCGCGAAAAAAACGAGCTGTAGCCGTGCCTTACACTAACTAAAACGCACACACAAAAATAAAGTTAATATTCCAAAAAAGTTAACATATGCGGACATTAAATTACCGCGCCACCGAAAGTTAATCAATTATATCTCCGGGCACGACGACCCCAGCAAGGACGCAGGGGTGACACAAATTGACTAATCACACCCCATAATGACTGGGCCGGTATGTCGCGATGTCAACCCTAGTTTGATTCTTGATTTAGGGTTGATCTCAAGTGGTGTTTTATGATTTTAAAGTGGTGACATGCTTTGTTAGTTGTTGTTAAATAGATCCGTGTACTATTATGCAAATTAGGTTGTTTTTGACTTTTTCTATTTTGTTTAGAATAGAATAGAATCGTTTTATTTGTTCAAAACATGTGTGTACATACAAAAGCATGCAAAAGGTCAGTAATAGTATATAATATATAGTCCAGTCATGTTTTGCCCCATATAGCGGCGTACAAATATATGCGTGAGGAGACGCTTAGTCATAAGATGCGCATTAATTGCTTTCAATTTTCACTAACAGTTCAAATCATTATGTAATGTAATGTCAAATCAGAAATACAGTAAAAATGTCAATATCTTATCAATAATCATGTCAAATAGATTAAAATACAATAGAAAATGTACTACAATGCAACAAACAATGGCAAGTATATATTAAGTTAGTTGTCAAAATACAGTCAACAATGTCAGAATATTAGGCCTACCTAATAAGTATTTTACTATAATTTATGTCATTGGCGGAAACATCGGAATCGCCAGAAGGAAGAAAAAAAAAAAAAAAAAAACTATAATTTATATAATAGCAGTATTTACTATTTAATGCTAGTTAGTGAATACTATCTGCCAGGAAGTCTGTTATGCTATAATATGCCTTTTGCAGGAGTAGGCCTTTAATTTCTTTTTTGAATGAACTAGTGGTAAGTTCCTTACAGTTCTTAGGCAGCTTATTAAATATAATTGGCGCCATGCAAAAGATACTTCTGCGCATAAGTGCAGTTTGTGCTTTGTGGAGCCGAAGTCGAGTGTTATCACGTCTATTTCGCGCAACGGAATAGGTTTTTTTTTATGTTGTATGTAGATTCATCGCAGGTTTATAAGTGCCCGGTTAATGGGAATAAGCTCGCCACCTATTACATTGGGACCTAAACATAAACTGATGAAATGTGGGTGTTAGCAGCTCTGCCTATCCCTTCGGGGATATAGGCGTGAGTTTATGTATGTATAATATGTTTCATAGTTTACCTATTATATGATTGGACAGTTTTCTAGTTCTATAAATCTTTCTCTCTCTTCATCTTAGCGACTCGACGCACGACTCACGTCGAAGCGACGCTTCGGATGCGCCCAGTCGCATCCGAAGCGTCGCTTCGTCGTGCGTTCACCTCGAAGTCTGGGGTCCGCTTTACCAGTCTAACCACGGTTTGACTGATCTTCAATATTTTCTTGTTATAACTATAGTAATATTATTAAGAAGAAAGATTTGTTGGTTTCTAACGAATAAACTAAAAAAAGTACTGGACTAACTACAAAAAGTCTTTTACCATTGGAGTACTGCATTATCCTGGAGTAACAGTTGGTTATTTTTATTCCGATAATCCTACGGGATCAGCACCTACGAATATGAAAAGAACATCGGTATGATGCTAGTTTGAATATTTTGAATTCACTGTCAAGCATATTTTCACTTGATAGAAATTGATCTTAACACAACACAACGCATTATTAGATAGTCGAAAACCGAACCCTGTATCTCATTATCACACATAATTATAGACTTAAACATACCTATAAAAACAGACCAACGACGCACTCAGAAAGCTATAAAGATTTACAAGTATTATTTTTAGAACCAACAAATAATTTAAAAATGTTTAAAAACATGCATTACTAAGTGCCCAAAAAGTCAGTAGTTCGAAACAGTATTGCACAATCGCCCTTCAATGGGCGGTACTCCATACATTATAGCACCCTCCGTCCCCAATATACCCAATTGATATTCGATACACTGAATTGACACGCAAACTGCCTATTTGTATACAAAACGTTCACTTTTGTTACAATCCGATCACTTTTGTTACAATATGATCACTTTTGTTACAAAATGATCCATTTTGTTATGTTCGTTTCACACCGTGCGGTTTTATTGTGCGGCTAAAGTAAATGAAGTCATTTTATTGCTTATTTGTCACATTAACTGGAATAATGGTCGGTAGTAATGATTTTTTCGTATTATTAGGGTAATTTTATGGGTTTGTGACCCAAAAATGTTGTATTTAATAATGTTTCTATTCTTGTACGGCACATGTGATTATTTTTTTACCGATTTCCAAAAAGGAGGAGGTTTGAAATACCAATAAAATTAAGATTCGATCGGTATTTTTGTGTGTTCCTGTGTTTAATTATCAGGTAACTATTTTAATATTGTTTTAAATATATGTTTTGTGAACTCTATACCTAGACGCAGCAAGTATCATTTGACATATTGTATGTATATGTTAACTTATACTGAAATAGTAGCCATTTTACCACACATGTAGCTCATGACACACACACACACACTTTGACAGTTTAAAGAACAAATTGACATTAGTTTACTCACACAAAACGCGTTATTAACGCCTTTTTTGTGATGCACTGTGTCTATACAGTATATGGTCTAAGAGTAATATCGTCAAACAACTGCACACATCCGTGTTGTGTGTACCGTCAGACCCAGTGTGACAGTGACTGTCACCCTGGCTGCGTTGTCTTTGGGATGGCGATGGTGAGCCTCTGGACCAATCACGATACGGCGCATGTGAAAGCCATTCACGGATTAATAAAGAAATCTCAGAGACCTGGAATTCATTACCAGCTCACGTGTTTCTTTCTTCCTACAGTCCCGGGTCCTTTAAGCGAGGCGTGGAAAAGCATCTGATGAGGCCGCCAAGCTGAGTGTCACCACTATAACATTACTAAGTGTCTGTAATGGTGATCCTCTTTCCTGAGACTTTGCTTTTAGCTTACCATCAGGCGAGGTGAAGACAAGTTGGAGTGTCCTAGATAAAAAGAAACTAAAATTCCTATAAACCTGGCTTATAGGTTACTTATATGGGTAGACATCCGCTAAGAATTGATTTTACGAAACTCCACCCCTTAAGGGGTAAAACGGGTTCACTCGTACGCAGTTGCGGGCCGCTAGTAATTAAATGTAACTTCACACAACGGAAATAAACCATTTATTAAATTATTTTATTTTATTATTAAGCATAAAATCTATATTATTTAAGATTAAATGTTACTAGAGCAATGTTTCTACTCTGTGGATGATTATTTGAACTAGCATGTATACAAGTTATAATTTGATTAATATGTTAATATATTTGCTGTTAATGTGTTACATTTATATTTCGTAACTTTTAAGGTTAAAATATTGCATGCCGCAAGGCTAAATACAGTTGTTACCTTAATGCACCTATTATATTATAAGTATTTGCAATTTATGTTAATAAATAAATAAATAAATAAATAAAAATCATTATTGACATTGTTATTTGTTGCAGAATGGAGGCAACAAATTTGGCGATGTCGCCCAGAGAGTCCCTCAAACCTAGAGAACACAAATCTATGCATCTAAATAGTAAACCTAATCAGGTAAATAATTTCATTTCTATTTTGACCATATTCGTTTAATAACATAATACTTTTGTATGTATGTTATTTTTATTGTCAGCTGTGTAATATTTTTTGCAATAAACGTTATTATTATTATTATTTTAAAAAACAATCCAAGTCAGTGTTTATAAGCAAATACACAGTTAATAATGTCAAAAGTGCAAGTCAGTGTCATGTGTTGATATCCTTGCGTTTCTGGATTTAGTGAAAGTAGGAATTAAATCAGGAGGATTATGTTTGGTATCCAAGTCATTATTTGGGTGTTCTTGAATGTATGGTGATTTACATTTTATCATTGGTTCAATCTTTTACCGAACGCCCCGATGGGGGACCGGTTCTACTAAGTTTATGTCCTAAACAAGCAGTGCAAAAAATTTCAATACATTTAAGACTTCATTGACATACTATTAAAGCCCAGAATTAGGTGAAAAAAAGTTAATTACATGTTTCACTCATTCTACAAGATGCCATTTAATGTTAAATTTTAACTAAAATAAACTGTAATTTTTTGCAATGTCTGTGGCATGTTGGCATAACATTAAATTAGCGGAATCGGGGCCCGGATCCATGCAAACACTGACTTGTATTCTTTATTATCACAGCGGTAGTAACAGTTGCATCCAAAACTTGCACATTTGGGATCCTTGGTCTTTTCATTCTTTCCTAAATTTGTGTGGTTTATAGCGAGTACCGTCTGACCCCAAACCGAGGAAAACCTGCTAAGAAAAAAGTTAGCCTCGTTCATCGAATCAGTGTTCAGTAAGCAGGTAAGAATACCGGCTAGCATTTGAGGCTAATTTGGGCTCCAATGTTTGTCCAGTGTCGCGTACTCATTTCCCTTTTTTTATGCCACTTTGGTGGCAGATAAGCACACGTCCCACCTGATGGGAAGTGATTACCGTGGCCTATGGATGTATGCAACACCAGGACTATTAAACTCGTGCTGTCGAGCACAACCACTTCACCAAGGTATATTCAGACCTCCTATTATACTCAATTCCATTCATTCTTCTTCATTCCAATTGTTACCAGGTCGGAACAGTCCTTCTCTACGGCGTGCCAATAGTTTCCCTAGTAATAGAAGGAAACGAACGACTCTGCCTCGCCCAGATATCGAACACACTACTGAAGCAGTTCTCGTACAATGAGATACATAACCGACGGGTGGCTTTAGGTATTACTTGCGTGCAGTGCACACCGGTACAGCTGGAGATCTTGAGGAGAGCAGGGGCCATGCCGGTATCGTCAAGGCGATGTGGTAAATGTAACATTATTTCTTTTACATTCTTTGTATAGTTTTTTTGTATGTGACTCAACCAGCCCTAATTCTTCCAATGGGTCTACCATTGGAAGAACTTGGACTGGTTAGGTTAAAAAAAATTTGCACCAAGCGGAAATCGAATCGCGACTTCTGACAATTGGCTTTATCGTCACTTTTAAGAGTAGATTTCACTTGTTGTGTACGTATGTACCTCGTTACATACATATAATCACGCTTTTACCCTCGGAGGGTTAGACAGAGGTGAATTAACATCCACATTTCACCAATTTAACATTGTATTCGGTCCCACGTAATAGGGGGTGAGCCGAATTCCGGGCACTATTGTTGACTCAAGCCATGCATCTGAGACTGAGTCTGGGCTGCATATATATCTGTGTGATGTTAAACAGCTATCCCTTAGTCGCCTTGTACGACACCGCCTGGGAAGAGATGGGGTGGCCCAGATTCTACTCTGCTGAGAACTATGCGGCTTTTACATATTTACTTACCTAATACATTCGTCGGTGAAAAGTGATAATCCAGTTTAGTTAGAATTGAACGCAATTATTTTACTAGATTTAACCTGGTGGAACAGTTACGTGGGGCTGAAAAATATAGAAAATGGTTATTATGAATACTCTTCTGACTATTTTTACACTGTTAACTGTTAGCACTTGTTAGAACTTACCACAAATGTAGAACTAATTCATTAGCAATGTTTCATCTGTGTGCAACAAGTGGTTTGTTGATTCAGTATGACTATTTTTTTTTTTTTTACGTGCGCAAAATCCCCACGGATACCTCCCCACCGGAGCCGGTGGAGGAGGTTATGTCGGACTCGAACCGACTAAAACGCACGCCGCCTGTGGGTCGTTTTGGTTGCCGAAGGTGAGGTTGACAGGCATATCCCTCGCACCCCGGCCGACCCAGGGCCATCTCTCACGATCTGGCCCTCTTCTCGGGTGTGGGGACTACAGAGTCCCCAACTCGACCCCGGAAACGGGGAGGCGGCCAGGCGCGCCACTGCCGCGGCCTGCTTCTGCCAGGGTGACAGGCGGCTCCACCTGTCACCCCCAGGCCGGCTGATTCAGTATGACTTAGTATTAATACTTTTCTGCTTACTCCTGCATATTCACAAAATAAATAAATGAATGTCATGTTCTACTTCTTTCGCTAACCTATCCCTGACTATGACACAGGTATGATAACACGTCGAGAAGCTGAACGGCTCTGCAAGTCCTTTCTCGGCGATAACGCTCCTCCAAGGTTACCGGACGACTTCGCGTTTGCTGTACATCATGAATGCGCTTGGGGATGCCGTGGAGCTTTTTTACCAGCCAGGTAGATCACATCCGCGCCTTATCCTGCTCTATATCCATACCAGATCCATAGGACATCCATGTCATAACCTTGAGAGCAATTTATCTTAACTGAAGGGGTTAACGGTAATACTAGTAAATACATTTATAATAATAATCATAATAATTTACTAGAACTTTTTAAATAATCGGTGTACCTACATAAAAAAAATATAGCTCGAAATGAGAACGTCTTCTTTCTTAGAAGTAGGTTAAAAATAAAATGAAGCTGAATACACGTGGTAGTCGTTTCGCATATTTGTTTTCAAACAACGCTTTTTAATTTTCTTTTGTGATCGATTCACACAAACTGAATTTTTTAGTGTGCGAATCGCCACCTCTAGAAAAACGTGGTGCTGATTCGCACGTTATCTTTATCGGCATAAAAATTAAGCACAGAATTGCAGAACCCTTATGACACTTTTTTGACGATTCTGGAACTGGTTCTTGTTGACTGTCGGCGTATTTTATAAATTAAAATTAAATTTTATCATCACAGGTACAATTCGTCACGAGCCAAATGCATCAAATGTGCTTACTGTGGTTTATTCTTCTCACCAAACAAATTCATATTCCACTCGCACCGAGTCGGGCCTGGCGATAAGTACATCCAGCCTGATGCGGCCAACTTCAACTCTTGGAGACGACACATGAAACTCAGTGGAACCCCACCTGAAGAGGTTGTGCACGCCTGGGAAGATGTGAAGGCCATGTTCAATGGTGGAACGAGAAAGAGGATGCTGTCTGCTGCTAGGTAAGAACGAGATAGATGTATGTATTTGATTTCGCTTCAAAGATTTACATTTGTCTATAATTGTATTGTGTAGTATTCTTTTGTTATTTTTTGTAAATTTAGTTTTAAGGAGGTTATTTCTCTCACTTCTATACTCGGTGGTGTTCATTGTACAGTTTTTATTGTGTTAATATAATAGTAATATGACTTCTACTGTTATACGTAGCTTTCAACTAAGTACGAATGTGACGAATACTTAATACGGATTTATAAAATACAGAAAGAGACCACTAAGTAGTGAGTTGCACTTGAAGCGAAAAAAATTCGATAATTGTGTTAATTTGTTGTAGGTGTAATTTTTTTATTATTATTTATTTAATCACAAAAGACTTCCTTTTTTTGGCATTAGAACAACAAAAATCAGAAAGATTTATCCTTGCGCTACATTTGTCGTTCATTTATGCCCGAACATAGTAGCGCATGAGGTAGATATATAATTTGTTCCAAATACTATTGTTCCAATTAATGAAATCAAAACAAATCATTTTATTGCTGAACATGTAACTTATTAATTATACATCTAAGGTGTAATAATGATTTAGAAGAGATAAGTGTTCTAACAAATTAGGCATGCAATACTAGGACAATTTAAACAAAATTCAAAACTATACTATTACAAAATTACCATATTAATCATAAAATATAATAAATAAAGTAGTAGGTATATTAGTTCAGCTTTTATGGTTGTTGGTACATACGTATACATACACATTTTAGTTATCTTGTTTAATAATTATAATTTTTTGTTTGTTTGTTATTTTTTATTATAAATTTAATATAGTAATTTTAGTGTAAAGATAATTAACAATGATTTATCACATTAAATCGAATTCACAAATTGACAATCGTGAAACAAAATAAGACCTTTTTTTACTTGTTCTCAGTTAATTTTATAATATCATTTAATTGTATAATCATTGTATAATATTGTAGTACATGTCGGGTTTTCGGGATTGTTAGAAGAAGGTAGTCCGACTTTATTTGGGATGCAATCGGTATTGGCGCTCGGGTGATAGTGACTTATTGTCAATCTTCCAAGACTTATGCGCTAGTGTTAATAATGAATTTGATAGCCTAAATAAGTCAATACTATTAAAAAGTTCAGCTTAAAATTGTGCTTCAGAAGGGTACCCATCCGCAGGCCGGAGTCGGAGGGCAGCAGTGAGGCGAAGAGGCCCACCGCCAGCCCACCCAGTGCGCACGCGCCGGTCCCTCGCCTGGCCGATTACGTGTGGGGGGCGCGGCTACCGCTGCCGTATGCGATACCTTGGCTGAAACCTACCTTGTGGACTCCTGGTAAGAGTTTTAGATGGCAAACAAGCACATGGATCACCTGATCACGGGTCACCTGATAGTGGTTACCATGGCCTATGGACGTGTGCTACACTACCGGAGTCACATTCATGCTGCTGACCCTGTTTCTTTGTAATCTTTAAATAACTTGGCACTATGGTGGGTAAATAATCCTTTTGTTTAGAAATACTTTTACAACAACTTTATAAATTACTAAGTAAATAAACTCGTTTGGTGCTTTTAGGGCAAAGGTATTGAGATCACTTTTATAGACTGCGAATTTTCTTTGTCCTATTACTCTTCAAGTTTTGAATCCTAATTTTTTAACTAGCACTTAACCGTACGCTATCTTATGGTGTGAACTGTACATGCCTCTAATTGGTGTACATATCAGAACTTATACTCTGTATTCTACGATGTCAACGATTTATATGTATACTGTTGGTGTGTCTATTAATAAATAAATAAATAAATTATCTGAACAACTAAATAATATTAAAAAAATATATAAATGATATTAACAGGCATAAACGTGATCATGGTATTGGTAGTAATACTGTGGTATAGGTACGAATATAACTTTGAACTGTCTGACTGAAGGTGTAACCTGGTCGAAGTGTCAGGCAATTCAAATAGGTGGGATTGCCTGACCTTTCGACCAGTCAGACAATTCAAAGGTATGTACCCACCTATACCACAATGGTGTTATTTCCCGTTAACATTATTGTATGTCATGGAACGCGAGAGTGTGAATGTTCCAATTATACACTCAAACAGAACTATGTATTTAACATAAGACAACTTTATATACACAACACATGCATTCTTATCAAAAACATAACATCTAAGTTAATTCAAATAATTTACAGATACAGAAAAAAGTATGTCTCATAATTAAAGAAATAAAATTAAAAGTGAATAAGGGTACGCACTAACTACGGGAAAAGAACTATACTGTTTGAGGGGGTTCAGCTTTTCAACCGATTACCAAATAATGTGAAAACTTGCATTGATACGAATGTATTTAAAAAAAAAACTTAGAAAATATTTTTGTACACGGGACGTCTGAAGCACTGAGGTGTATATTACTTTAAGGAATCATATAGTTCTGTATCTCATTTTAAGCGAACTATAATGTATGTTCTTGTGAGAAAATAAAAGTCTTTGAACCTACTAAGTATATTTTTACATCTCGTATATGTTTATCATCTCGTATAAGCACATTACAAGGTCGGCACCGCAAGTGTGGCTTCTCTGGTGTTACACACGTCCATAGGCCGCGGTAACCACTTTCCATCAGGTGGGCCGTGTGCTTGTCTGTCACCTAATTGGTATAAAAAAAAATGTTTATAGATATGTTCATTTATCAAAGACATTTGAGAGATACGTGTCTACCCCGCCACTTTGAGAAAGCAGGAATAAGTAAGCAATTGTCTACTGTGCAGGTGCATTAACTGCTCTAAGCAGCGTAAATTCAATGGAAGAGCCCCGTGCTTTCCGACCAGTGAGAGGACACCGTCTGGAGTCACCCCAGTTGTCACCAGTCATATCACCTCCAAGGTCTCCTAACAGGTACCAATTTTTGATTTATTTTAACCCGATTTGATGACAACCTACATTTCGCCAATTATGTATTTTTTTGGTCCCACGTAATAAGGGGCGGGCTTATTGCCATCAATATATCAGTATTATCAATATACTAGTAAATAAACCATTTATGTTCTTATAACAGAGACTCAAATGAGTTCAAAGACAAACTGTTTAAAACAGTTTTGTGAACCAAGAGTAGCCGCAATTGTTATAAATTATATGTATTATAAATAAATGAATAAAATCATAAATAAGCTGGCACTTTGTTTTTCCCTTTTACTTCAATCATTTAGTAAATTGTATATAAACAATACGAAAAAAATACGGCCTATTGAATGCCATGGTCAAGGAGACATGTGCTACTACTTCTATGTTAAATAAAAATCCCTAGGTCTCGATCACCCATCACGCCATCACCTCGTCGTTCACCACACACGAGGTCTCCGCTCCGATCACCACCGAGGTCATCACCAGCGCGCTCACCGAGGAGTGATCGGGACAGTGATGAGAGCGTTGACATCGAGACCACTGAAGAAGACCAGCCCCGGGACTTGGTGAGTAGCTTTGCTATAAAATATATCTATAAAAATATTGCTATAAAGAACGAAATTCTGTGTAACTCCACTCCTCTCCTTCCTTGAACTAAATACTGTATATTCTATCCCACCTTCCGAATGAAATCTTGTATAGGTAGCTAGCTATTTGTCTCCCTGAACAAAACCCTGTAATGTTAGAGCATGATGGCGCTGCCGTCACGTACACATCAGCTCTGTTATAAAGTATTATTTAAAATAAAATTAGCGACCAAATATCGTTCAAACTATCGTGAAAGTGTATAATAGGAAGAAAACAATATGTGAAATTGTTATCCAAACATAAACCATAGTCAAAGTGAAAAAAAAAAGTCTTTTAAGAAAAATATGCGATTGCTCAAATTTATTTGATTGACTGTGACTATTCTATAAACATACTACAAAATATAATCATAATATACCGTCATAAATACAATCAGTGCGCAAAATTTGGATCAATTTAACATTAGATCTAGACAAAATTAATTAATACTACTCAACTACTCAACGATACTAGTGACTTGCTCTTGAGTATTTTTAATTTAAAAATTATAAAAAACTTATTCATAGTGTTTTGAAATGTGTGTAATGTTTTGAACATATAAAGCCACGCGTACTTTAAATAATAGAAGGAACCAATGGTGTTAATAAATTAGCCAACAACGATCAGTGATACAAAACGATGACAACTTTTCAACTTTCTCAATTCTGTTTTGTACGTTTATAAGTGATATAACATAATATATGAAGCAACAAACGAACAATAAGAAATAGATTTACCAATAGTGTTCTAATATTATCATCGCCATCATGCAATTATAATTTTATTGCGTTGTGAATATCTACTAAGTAGGTACCTACATACAACTTAAATGTAACCGTTTAAAAAGGTAAACAATACAATACTACCAACACAAAAGTACTAAATCGCGTTCCAGTCACACAACTAAATAAATGACTTTAAACATAGCTATGGTTTGAGACCAAGTCTTTTGAGATTTTTTCTACCAAATTAGTAGGAAATAATAAAAATTTAAATCTACCAAATAATGGATTCCGAAACGGAAAATGTAACCTATCGTAAGCTAGTTAGAGCAAATTCATTTGAAAATAATATTGTTGATGTGACGAGTGACAGTAATGAGCAATTAAATGCGACCATCAGGAGTATACCCAATGAAATTTCTCATATTGATTTGGAATATTACAATGAACTCCAAGAACAAATAAGATTACTGAAGAATGAATTAATCGGTGCTCATGCCGAGATAGAAAACTTGAATATCGAAAATAGCCGCCTCAAAGCCGAGTTACAAATTTCAGAAAAATTAAATGGAACATACAAGAAAATTTGTTCAACCCCAACTAGAATTAACGTGACCCCTAAATCGCAGAAAAAATCGAAGCCGAAATCCTTCAATCGACACACAAGCATTTATACTGATAACCAAGAATTAAAAAGTACACACACACTCACATCAAAAATTGATGACCAATGTTCGCAAACAACATCACCAGTAAGAAAGGCGAATGAAATTAAGAAAAGGAAAATAATAATTTTAGCAGACCAACAAGGGTACAGAATCCGAAGTGTCCTCCAAAAACTTGTTGGTGAAAAGTTTATGATTAAAGTATACTGGAAATCCGGGGCTCGACTACAACACGTGTTATCCGCTAAGGAAGAGATTAGTACTTTAAGCAAAACTGACTTTGTCATTGTGTTGGGTGGAATTAACGATAAACATCCGAATGATTTACTATTTCATCTAAGACAGTTCCTTGCAAATAATTCGTGTAATACTAATATTTTGGTTTCAGAAGTACCATATAATGACTATCTTAACGAAAGAAAATTAAATTATGAATTAAGATTTTTATGTTCCAACTTCGATTGTGTATACATTGACATGAATTACTCTGAGTTTTTACCTAAATATGGTTCTTTTGTGCTTCATAAATGTCAATTTTTCCTCAAAGAAATTCTTCACATTGACTATAAAATACAATACAAGTTACACATTAGTAATAATACTGACAAACCAGGGCATGATACAAATATCTTAAGAGAACAAGGCACTCAAACAGATCCGATTATCGATTCTATGAATAACGAATCAACCCCGAAAAAGGTAAACAATTTTTTTCGTTCGTAATAAAATTTATATTTTTCACCAAAATTTGGATGGCTTAGCGTCCAAATCTAATTCCCTGGTAGTCCACCTAAATTCTCTTGAGGCTGATATAGGAAATGTCATGTCATATACAAAATTATACAGAGTCTGAAAAACACAAATAGTACTGGGTACGACGATATATCAACCAAAATAATAAAACTAGTTTCTGTTGCATTGTCTCATGTACTGAGCCACATAATCAATTTATGCATTACAAATAGTATCTTTCCTGAACAGTTAAAATTAACTATTATCAAACCATTATATAAGAAAAATGATAAAAACGATATGCGCAACTACAGACCAATAGCACTTGTACCAGTTATTTCCAAAATTTTTGAGAAGGTGATACATAACTGTATCTACAATTACTTTGAAAATAATAATCTATTTTGTACTGAGCAAGTAGGCTTTCGGAGAAATAAATCCATCGATATGGCAATATATAGCTTTTTGTCCACGGTATTGACTGGCCTAGATAAGGGAAACCAGGTGTGTGCATTGTTTATGGATTTAACAAAGGCCTTTGACTGTGTTGACCATAAAATATTGTTAAAAAAACTATATGCCTATGGAGTCAGAGGGAATACTTACGATTTAATAAGGTCATATCTGAGCAACCGAACCCAAGTAACACAAATCACAAGGTTTTGCTACACATCAAAAAAAGTTATTGAATACAAGTCAACGTGTAGAAATGTCACTCTTGGTGTTCCGCAAGGTAGTGTGCTTGGGCCACTACTGTTCATAATTTATATAAATGACCTACCTAAAATAACTCAATACGATACAGTTTTATTTGCTGATGACAGTACAATTGTGTTTACTGGTCATAATAAAGGGCAGCTAGAAGAAGAAGTAAAGATGACATTAAATAATACAATAAATTGGTTGACATTAAATAATTTAAATATTAATATTGACAAAACAAATTTGATGACATTTAGAAATAGAGTTAACAAAATAACAAATATTGACATTCAGTACTTAAATAAAAAAATTACAGAGGTAGAGACATCGAAGTTTTTGGGCCTCAATATTGATAATAACCTACGTTGGAAAAACCATATAGAAATATTATGCAAAAAAGTAGCATCGTTTTCATATGCGCTTTACATGCTGAGGAAATCTGCCAGTCAATCAGCCGTTCTGACAGCATATCATGGTTATGTTGCACCTCTCTTGAGGTATGGTATCATGTTTTGGGGCAATTCTACTGACAATGAAGCAGCATTTGTGGCACAGAAGAGGTGTATTAGGTCGATATGCCATTTAAAACCGACGGACAGTTGTAAACCCCACTTCTCACAGCTAAAGGTATTAACACTGCCATGTATTTACATTCTGGAAGTCCTACTCTTTGTCCGTAAAAATGTGCATTTGTTTACAACATTAAACAGTAAGAGGAAAAAATTAACTTTAAGCTTACCATCAAACAGGACTGGTTTAATGAATAGTAGTTTTTTATGTATGGCTCCACGAATTTACAACAAATTACCGAAAAGAATTATGGAGATTGGGGAACTTAGCATATATAAGAAAGTAATTAAGAATATTTTGTTAAGCAAATGTTATTATACGGTAAATGATTATTTAAATGACAAAACAGTAGATGTGTAGTAAAATAATAAATGAAATTTAAATATATGCAGAACATACTGGTGACCTTTTCCGCTTGCCAAAACCAATATAAAGATATGTATAATACTTATATCACTAGACAGGCTATCGTTTTTGTCTTGTGTACCAGAGTGTATTAGACTTATTCCAGAATTAAAAATATTCAAAAAGCAACTCCGTGTATTATTAGTGAAGAAATGCTACTATTCGTTAAATGACTTCCTGTCAGATACCTCATTACTTCAGTACAAAGTCCCATAATAGTGATGTGTTCAGTATACACTCTTGATGAGAATGGTATAAAATGTTTATTGTAACAAAGTTAAGTTAATTATTTATGACATTTACTATTGTTATATTACTGAACTGACGTTATAAACTGATCTATATATAATAATTAAGAAGATATTGCACTATGACATTGTTAATTTTAAATTTTTAAGTATGTATACTAAAATACTAATATGACATTTTGATTTATATCCTAGAATCTATAAAAATGACAAAATAATGTTATGATACTCTAATAATTTGAATTTTCTAAGCATGAATATAACATACTAATTAATTCACTTCCCAATTTAGCTTGTAAAATTGCATGCCTACTATGGTAAAATATGGTGAAACCTACCTGCTACCTATAACAACTATATGTAACCCATATTTGCAATGACTATAATAAATAAATAAATAAATAAATAAATAAATAAATAAATAAGTATTTGTAATACTGAAGGGGATAACATAACATAAACTCACGCCTATATCTCCGAAGAAGTAGGCAGAGGTACTAGCACCCACCTTTCGCCAGTTTATATTTAGGTCCCAATGTAATATGTGGCGAGCCTATTGCCATGAACCGGGCACTTATAAACCTGCGATAAATACACACATAACTTCGAAAAGCATCGAAAAGTCATTGGTGTGTGCCACGGTAAAACCTGGGATCGAACCTGAGACTTCTTCTCAGCAGTCCATTACCCATACCACTAGGCTACCACGGTATATATACTCTTTATTGTATACTATAAAACCAAAACTGACAGTATCTCACAAAGGTCAGCCAACAGCGATCTCCTCCACGCAACTTTTGGATGGGCAAAAACTATAGAACAAAACAAAATTTTAACATAAAACTTAAACCGACTTCAAGAAACAAAATAAAGGATTTAAAAAGGGGCAATGCCACCAGCGTCATGGGCACCTTTGCACCAGGTACGATGAGGGGTGGGTTAATAGATTAGACTGTCATTTTGACTTTACAAAAATGATTATATTTAATTAAAAATGATTATGATTTAGGTTAAAATCACAATGACAAAGAAATAATTATATTATAAATCATAAATGTAAATTTACGTATTGTAATTTAAAAAGTAAAAAATAAATGAATTTGCCGATTTACTGATCTGTTAGAAAGCGGTGCCTAGCCAGAGAGGCCATATTTCAATTGATTACATAACAGTAGTTCAGGCACAGCAAACAAAGTAGGCATCATACAATGAATTGAGAACCTCCTCCTTTTTGCAGTCGGTATAATATGATATTGTGGTGTAGTTTAAATATATAAGTAAGATAAATTAAGTAAATATCTACGTAGTGTTGGAGTAAGAATACAAGTATCACCACCCTATCTCATCCGACGGGTGCTGTAAGAGGTGACAATCTTAAAAATACTCAGACGATATCACTGCGAGAGAAGAAAATCTCGAAATTAAACCATGTACCAACCAACTGGCCAGGGTGGAAACAGTAGGCCAAAGCCTCCAAAGACTGGGAGAGGCCTTTGTCCAGCAGTGGACTGCGATGGGCTTATTGATTAATAAGTACCAGTAGAAACCAATGGGGAGGAATTTTTCGATGTCTAAAGTTGCAATCTCCCTCTCTTCCTCTATTTCATTTTTGTATTATAATATATTGTATAGTTAGCATAGTTTTGTATACATTTTATAAGTAGGTAATTGCATATACTTTTTCTATATATTATAATAGTTGCATGTTAATAAAAAGGTAACTTTATCGACTAAAATTATGTATAATATATGTCCCCTTTTATAAAAAGTATTTTTTTCCCATATATTAATTTATAAGATGGTTGCATATTAAAGAAAGAAATAAACACAAAATCTTACGGCCAGTTTTTTCTAAATCTATAAAAATCTACTACTGAATACTAATAAAAGTAAGTCCAAACCTTCTATAACTCACGTAAACGTTTTTCAAAGATGCAATTTAATAGTATTGAGTGAATCGTATTATCCACTCGAGTTGAATTTTTCAGAGCTTGAACCAAAGTGAAGTTGGATCCAATTTAAAAAGTTTGAAGAGGAAAATTTTTCCAATCACCTTGGCGGTAGCTCAATAATCGTTGCTTTTAGTTTTTTTAAGAACTATGCACTCAGTATTTTAACTTAGTGAAATATGTACATTTGATTTCAATTTTTTTTTCAATTATGCTCTTTATTCTATTCTATTCTGAAAAATCCCCCGATTTTAACTAAACTTAGTAGTAAGGACACTTTAAATACGAAGTTCTAAATAAATTTAATACAATTTTGAATTCTATTTTTACTTCTTCTTCTTATTTACTACTTCTTACTTGTTCTTGCTATTTCTTCGTACGAACTAATTACTACTTTACTATAATTTTATCTTCTATTGCTAATAAAAAAATTACTAACATCTAAAATAAAGTAACTTTTTATAAAAACTATATAAAATGATACGACAAAGATAAATTATCTTACTTTTACTTTAAATATCTTACTTTTTTTAATATTCTACGGTACAAAGTGATATTTAGACCCTTAGGACAGCAAAGAAAGCATAGTCACTACTCAGCTTGGTAAGCTAAAGATAGTCTCCAGAATGAGGAGTCATCACTACAAACAATAGACATCAAAAAGTAATGGTGGCCCAAACTGATGGCCTCAGACTCATCAGATGATTTTTCACGTCCCAGTTAAAGAAAGTCAATAAATAGCTTTTAACCAAAGAAAACTTATGTAATTACTGCATTAATTAATTTTATTCAGCTCCAAAGATTAGCCATTTCATTTCAAGCCGTGTCTTTCGTTCCCTAGAGACAGTGAGAACGGCCATTTTGAAAAAAACATCGCCTATTCGAGGCTTTTGCACGTCGTAAACTGTGTAATTACTGCCAGGAACGAATTCAAATGAACTTCATTTCGATTTTAAATAAGAGAAAATGTTTAATTTAGTACCGATCGGCTGGTCCGGACCAATTAATTGAGGATTTTCGTTTTAGTATCCAATGAATAGCGAGGTTTTCAATGTTTTTTTTGTGTATTGAACGTTGAGTAAGCTTCGTGCTGTGGTAATTGAGATTCTCGCTTGTAATTAGTGTTTGTTTACATCAAATGCTTTATTTTTTGTTTTTTAACGCTCAACGCAAATATTTGTATGCATGAATAATATGTATTTTAAATTGGTATGAATACCGAAAAGTCCTCTTCTAACTGATTTACATGAAAAAACATTTTAGATGATATAGAGATGTGAGATAGTTGGAGATACCTTGGTGGTTTTTATGAACGTTGAACTCAGAAATACCTTCTCAGGTACCTCAGAATCTACGAGCTGGCGTAAAAAAAGAAAAATTACCGTGTAAATCCTGGTAGTCCAGGTACTGTACCCAATGCATATGTTCAAGTAGGTATACATATATTTGCATTGAGTAGAGATCGAACTCATAATCGCTCATAAGCAGTTTCACGCTCACGCGACAAAGAGGGCTTCGGACGTCCTTGCTCCGAACGAGAAAAAGGGAAGAACTACACCCCCTATAATAGCTACATATCTCTGTCTCATCGCAACAGGACCTCAGTAACACTTGTGTGTTACTGAGGTTTACACGCCTCAGGTCTACACGGTCCGTCTTAGACATGATAGGGATGTTACATAAACAATGTTTAAAACTTGTTAAGTAAAGCTTACCGTAGTGATAATAAACACGTTATTTACTCGTCGTGAATAGGTATTATATCGTAAATGAAAGAGGCGGCGGCATTAATGATTGACGTAAACGATAGTAATTAACGCGCGTCGAGAACCCTACCGGTAATCCCTTCAAAGAACACGTCAGGGCTGTCACCTACAGAATCGAAATGTTAAGTTTACCATAATTTATTTATTTATTTATTTAGATTTACCAACATTTGTTTACACTGTTACAAGCTACAGAAATTACATTAAGTTAGATATGAATCGAGTGTGACAAATAATTATAGGTAAATACTACATGCTATATAAAACTAGGTACTGACATATTTATAATTATGAAAGCATCCCGGAATTTATCCATGTCAGCTTTTTTATGCCATTTTGGTGGCAGACAAGCACTCTGCCCATCTGATGGAAAGAGGTTACCGTGGCCTATGGATGTCTGCTACATTAGGGACGTCGTACTCGCCCAGCCAACCCTGTAGACACCTTCTGATGCCTTTTTTGAAGAACCCCTTTTTGCAGTCACACACACCACGCGGTACGTCATATTTAAAATACAATAAATGTTTATAGTCGGCAAAGGAGATAAGCTTGAACTTTATAATATAATTGGATGAATTCGGTGGCTCAGTGATCAGAGCGTTCCTTCTGTTAGGGAATGATAGCGGGTTCGAATACCGCCTGAACCTATTAAATTTTTTGTATTTTAATCAATCGATTTGCTATATGAAGTTGAATACTTATTTTCATTGTCAACTGTTGCTATATTATGGAATTGAAGAAAATTTCTTGCAATTTTTTTTACAAATAACCATTTTAGCTATTACCATATGCGGTCCTCTAATTAATCTATTAGCTTGCCAACATTATGAATGAATGAATAGATGAATGATTGAATGAATATAACTTTATTGTACACCGGTAATCAATGCAAAATAAATTTCTACAAAAGTATAAATTAAAGTTCACAATAGTAAAATGTTACAATGGGCGATCTTATCGCGGACTGCGATCTCTACCAGACAACCTTTTGATATTTTAACCATCATGGTCACTCACATTAGTATTAAAGTTATCGGGACATTTAACATGTTGTCCAGAACAATTGGGCGAAAATACAGGACGGTATTTCCGCCCAATTGAGCAGTCGGACTGGGGGTCGGACGCCGCCTGTGGGTCGTTTTGGTTGCCAAAGGTGAGATTGACAGGCAAATCCCTCGCACCCCGGCCGACCCAGGGCCATTTTGATGGAAGTAGGACACGACGGTATCTCCCGTCTCAAATTGAGCAGTCCGTCTGGGGAAGTACCTCCGCCCTACAGAATACCGGGGTTATAATAACTTCATGTTGTGTTCCCAGCGGTGAGTAGGGTAGCCAGAGCTCACTGGAGAATTTGTAATGTCAGTGGGATGACTAAAGGCTTGTCCTGTTTTGTCCTCTACACTGACGGCACAGAAACTCTGTGCTTACAGGGTCGGCAGTGCGAGTGTGGCTTCTCTGGTATTAGACACGTCCACAGGCCACGGTAACCACTTTCCATCAGGTGGGCCGTGCGATTGTCTGCCATCAAAGTGGTATAAAAAAAAATACTATCCTTTTGATGGACTGGTATCTTCATCCTTAGACTATTTTGTAAATTGTCTAACCTCATATCTGACTCATACCACTAATAGTCAAAGTGCAGATTCGTCTACACAAATATAACTATAACCAAACAAAACAATTAATATAGATTGGCGAATCAGAACTGGATTAAAATGTAATCGTATCCAGAACGGACGAGCGGATATACTAGACTAGATTGAAAACGGCTTACTGCTGACGCCGCGGGCTCTCGAATAATGGGGCTAATCCATTGTTTGTAAGAGCACTTTGTGAATTGAACTGTATGACAATGTTTGTGGCTTTAAATGTATGTGTGTAGGTGAGTGTGGGTGTGCGTTTTGATTTTATCCGATGACATAAAATGATATTGTAATATTTAAAGTGTTTATAAAAATAATATTATTATTTAATCGGTTATTTTTCTATCAATAAATATTTGGATTGTATACGCTTTAGAGTCTTCAATCTCATTAGAAAGGCTTACTTTGTATCTGTAATGGTGACCCACTTTCCTGAGACTTTGCTATCCATCAGGCTAGGTGAAGTCAAGGTGGCGTGTCCTAGTTAAAAAAAAATGTGTAGATGGTTTTCATAAAGTAAAACAACGTATAAGACCTAAAACGTCTGAAGTACAAGAAATCAAATTGCGAAACTGAGGTAATTCTTATTCTTATTCTTATTTATTCATTCATAACAACTTTTACATTGTATTGAATTTTGAATTACATTGTATTAAATTATAGGAAGAATAGTAATTAATGAGGCATGTCATGCAAAAATTATACAAAAAATAAACCATTATCAATGTCAATCATAAATGTCAATGTGAAAATAAAGTTAAATATCATAGTATCAATATTATCTTATATACCTACCTACCTACATAAACAGCATATACATTACAATTCCAGTCAATTAGGTACAGTTCATAATATCATCTAAAGAATAATAACAGCCTTCTAGCAAAAACTGCCTTAATTTGGTAATAAAATCCCGTTTGTATAATAACAATTTTAAGTCATCGGGAAGCTTATTAAAGATTTTTACTGACATGTGTCTAGTGCCATGTCTAACAATGTCAAGGTGTGGAATACAATTAGTTTGGAAGTCTTTCCTTCTAGTACTTTCCCTACATTTTCTTTCCTCTTCTGTTTCGAACTCATGTACATATTTAACAAAGTATTTCATTAGCACAAGCACATACAACGATGGCACAGTGAGGATATTTAGATCTCTGAAATATTCCCTACATGATTCTTGCTGGCGAATACAGACTATGGTGCGGATTGCCCTTTTTTGCAATACAAAAGCCTTATTTAAGTTATATTCATAACTGCCCCCCCAACAGGATACTGTATCTTAACCTGGACTCTATTAGTGCGAAATACACCCTCCTGAGTTGTGGTATGTCAATCACATTTCTTAGGCTTCTTAAAACATAGCATGCAGAGCTAATGGCTAATTACACACACAAGCGGGAGTGGCAATCGGGGCTTTCTCCTCAGAACCGCTTTTCGGTTTTTCCTACTTCGTATGATCGAAGGCATGCCTGGCAGGGCAGTTTTTGACATGTCATCTTCAACCAAGTCAGCACTTCTTGTGGGCATAATATACCTTACTAACTCTTTGTCTAATATACACACGTGTGAGTAATATATATAAATTTAAAAATTGGGTTCAAGTGAATGGTGATAACCCTAGAAGACTGTTCGGATTAGGGCGCGTACACAAACAACGACTACGCTGCCATAAGCTCTCAATTCAGTAAGTACAAGCTATTGAGATTTCAAGCTGTATTTAATTAGGAACTACCTTTATTTGTTTTCTTTTTATATAGCATGTGAGAGAAAACTAAACGTGTTTTTGAAAAAAATATAAATAGGTGCATATATACTTGTCTTATGCGAATAAAAATGATTTGATTTAATTTGATTTTATTAAACTTAGTTTTAAGCACAACTTGACGTCAAAAAGATGTAATTACGTTGCACTATTTTGAGAAATAAAGAATTTGAATTTAAATTCGTTTCTAATCTTAGAAAACACTATAATAGGCCAATATCAAAATAAACCGGATATTTCCATGTTTCATTGTTTTGAGTTTATTTTGATACTGATGTGAGTGACCATGATAGTTTAAATAACTATACTATAATAGGTATTTATGAGATCAATCAATCAATTAGTCCATCACAGTGCACTGCTGGACACAGCCCTCTCCCAATGTTCGAATCTCGCCTGAACCGATTAAATTTTTACTATATTAAGCTACTTGAATAGTTAGTATACTAAATGCTTTAAAATTTCATTCAAACATGAAACCCGCAATAACCCAAACTAATATAACTATATTAAATGCGAAATTAATTTTCTTTGTTACGCGTTTAGTAACATATGATACATAGAAGTGTTTGTGTACAAAAAACAATTATCTATCTCTAAGTTTAGTAACACATCCTAAACACAAGCCTCGCAGCAAAACGAAAACGTTCCCCTTCAAAAAGACGAATGAACGCAATCCTCTGGGCAACATTAAAGCAAAAACGTAGTGTTACCAACATAAATACTTTTACTGCTAGCCTGTTGTCGGTAACCGGATCACGTAGCTAATAGATACTTCAGGATTTGCGCCAAACGATTCAATTGTATACTTGATGTTGGTATAAATCACTCAGGTTGGGAAGATGGAGTTTGTTTCAGTCACGTAGATTATGTTCGCTCTTATGGGGCGTGGGATGAAACTGGTTTTCAGTGGTTGCATTGGGATTTTCTATTTAATTCAACGTTATTGGGGTGGAGAATTGTTAGAGATTTTCTTTTCTATTTGTGGTTAGGAAATTGTATATTGGTGAATGTATGTAGGTATAGGTATTTTTTTTTTTATAAACTTGGGTGGCAGACAAGCACATGGCCCACCTTATGGAAAGTGGTTACCGTGACCTATGAACGTGTGTAACACCAGTGGAGTCACATCCGTGCTGCCGACCCTGTACGCAGAGATTTTATGTGCCCTCAGTGCAGAACACAAAATCAGGACAAGCTTTTGGTCCAAGGGAGGAGTCTGTTTGTTTCAGTATCAAAATAATCGGGATATTTACCATGTTGCAAAAACAAAATCGCGAGTGGATACAGTAAGAATCGTATGTCGTGAACGTGATCGAGATAGGGTTCGAGTTTGTAGTGAGAATGAAACCAGTGGTAGTGCAGATACGCGTAGTAAAAGAACTTGAAAGAGGGTAAATCGATATAATTACTCCTAGAAAAAAAAAATTCTCTGTTCACCGCCACTGCACCAGTTCCTCCGTGCTTCCAATAGCGCCGAAATATCGGAAACTCAAAACAATGCAATATCGTAAATATCCCGATTATTTTGATACTGGTGTGAGTGACCATGATAGTTTAAATACCTATAGTCTGTTTGTTATTTATCTTATAAGGATGTTTAATAACAGAAAACCAGAATTTTCTATTTATGTAAGGTTGCTAGTTCAAATATTAATCAGCGTGTTGAATGTTTCCAATTAATGTTAAAATAATATTTTACTTATTAAATATGTTAATCGTTGTGAAAATTCTTCCTTCTATCCTGTTCACCTGATCGCACTTCCAGTAATTTTCAAACATTTAATATACAATAAATAAGCGACACGTGGTTCTCGGCAGAGTAGAATTTGGGCCAACCCATCTCTTCCCATTCGGTGTGGTACCAGGCCACTAAGGGATAGGCACTATTTAACATCAGACAGATATATACATCTGGGCTGTATAGAGATAATGAGTCAAGAGTCAAGTCGTGACCACGGGTGCTGCAACGCATCCGAAACGTCGGCAGAAATAGTAAGTTCCAAAATATAATTCGCGAGAAGTCCCGATACTTAGTATAATTATGTATAGAGATATATACAGCCCAGACTCAGACTCAGATACATGACTCGAGTCAACAGTAGTGCCCGGAATATGGTAATAACCCCCTATTATTTGGAACCGAACACAATGATTGGTGAACTGTGGGTATAATTTCACCTCTGCCTAACCCTCCAGTACGTCAAGTGGTAAATATAAATGGGCAGGTAAGCTGTTGTCGATCTCACAGAATATACACCGGTCTCCGTCGCTATGTATTGAAGAAATGGCGAGTTAGAAACACCAACTGTCAGATTCATACATACATATACGCCTTTATCCCCGGAGGGTTAGGCAGAGGTGCTAGCTCCCACATTTCGACAGTTTATGTTTAGGTTCCAATGTAATAGTTGGCGAAACCTATTGCCATTAACCGGACACTTATAAACCTACGATAAATACACACATAATTTCGAAAAGCATCGAAAAGTCATTGGTGTGTGCCATGGTAAAACCTGGGATCGAACCTGAGACCTCGTCTCAGCAGTACATTACCCATACCACTAGGCTACCGCGGTTATTTCTAGCTACAATGCTCGCCACCTATTACATTGGGACCTAAACATAATAATAATAATCTTTATTCTTCATAAATTTACAAAATTAATACAATTTCTGAGGTCTCCTTTTAAGGATCTCTTCTATCTCCTTTCCCATAAACTGGCGAAATGTGGGTGCTAGCACCTCTGCCTACCCCTTCGGGGAAATAGGCGTGAGCTTATGAGCTTATTGTCTCATCTCATACAATGCCTTGATATCGCGATTGCAGGCAGTTTAACACACTTATATTGTATTAACACCCACATTTCACCAATCATTGTATTCGGTCCCACGTAATAGGGGGTGAGCCTATTACCGTATTCCGGGCACTATTGTTGTCTCAAGCCATGCATCTGAGGGTAAGTATGAAATATATATAATGACAGCAGAGAGAAAGCTAATGAAACTCGTGGGGAGTGGGGGAACACTGACACACACACGACGATCCTACCGACGTGAACCCACTCCTAGGACAAGCAATTTTAGCTTAGTTGGAGGGGTTAGAGGGGAATATTTGTAATTTCGATTGCTAATATTCTATATTCAAAAAAAAAAAATTTTTTTGAACCTGTCATTGACGTAGTTCTAAAAAAAAACAAATTTACTGACGCGGCTAACGTGTTCTGGTAGAATTTCTTGAAAACATTTACAAAATTAAAATTTTTTTTTTTTCTTTATTATTTCTATCTTTTTTTTTTTTTTTTTTACAAAATATAAATGTTTTACCTATTAAATGAGTTTGTAATATCTTTCAAAGTCATAATACATTTATTACAATACAATATGTCAAAATTTACAAAATGATTATTGAACTGTTAGTGAAAATTGAAAGCAATTAATGCGCATCTTATGACTAACCGTCTCCTTACGCATATGTATATTTGTACGCTGCTATATGGGGCAAAACATGACTGCACTATATAAACTAATACTGACCTATTGCATGCTTTTGTATGTACACACATGTTTTGAACAAATAAAACGATTCTATTCTATTCTATTCTATTCTACTGAGTCGTTGGCGGAATCGTTGGAATCGCCATATAACAAAAAAGAAGAAAAAGCTAGTACAGTATGTAAGGATAGAAGCAAATGGTCAGTTTTCTACTCTATTTACTTCGAAAAAAGGAAGGCTTTATGTGTGTTCATAGTTAACAGCAATCAATCTAGAAACAATTACTAATATTTGCTTACACATTTGTGTAATAAACTTGACTAAAGTCGATATATATACGACAGCATTGTCAGTAGCGGAGCGTGTAATTAACTTGCTCGCGCCAGGGGAAGGGCGGGCCCAGGGGACGAGACTATGCCGACACTGTTGTAGCATCTATCAATTGTTTAAACTAATTCTATTAGGGACAACACTGACTCGACGCAGTGCAAATATGGTCCTAAATAGGGCTGTCCTGTGTCGATTATGCATAATTTATGGAACTTCTTTTTGTTGTCAATTACAATTATTGAATCAAATTAAGTCTATCAATAACGTTTTAAATATCGCGTACCATGATCGTGTTAATTCTCGTTAACATTATTGTACATTAAGTCTATTATCGACCGCGTCTGGGCCCCAAATTGGTGGGCACAGGTAGATTATATAGAGGCACTAGAAACAGTATTTCTTGCCTGTATTTCGAGGATTTTCCTCGATTTCCCCAGGATCCTCACATAGGATCCTGAGGAAGTCAGGATATGGGACCACACGGAAAGTATCAATTTACAAAATAAAAAATATCAAAATTGGTTCACTCTGTCAAGAATTTTATCCGTAACAAACATAAAAAAAATACAGACGAATTGAGAAGCTCCACTTTTTTTTGAAGTCAGTTAAAAATAAAGTATATTGCACACGGTTATGTCGAAACTAGGTCATGACCTGTCATTGCAGATACAACAGAGGAAAAGTTTTTTTTCAGTCCATTTGCCACATGGCTTAATCTTCCTCGTGAAATATTAAATGCCTCAGTTTTTGTGCTTTTCTCTATTTGGATGACGACCGGGGTATTTTTTCTCATAACTGTTAAGTCAATGATAGAAATAAAGAAGAAAGGAAAAGCATTTATTCAAGAACACACCACGTACAGAGAATCAGACAAATATATAAACGTAATAAGCTAACATAATAAGGATACACTCACTGCACATCGTGCGCACCCAAATGGGCCACCATCTCAGCATGAAATACCCGCAGACCAGGGTATGCGAAGCGCTGGTTTTCAGATGGTGCAGCTAGTGGCTCCGCCGCCACGCAAAACGAGTTAGTGACGCATCAGAACACAATACAGATGAGTGCAAAGTGTAGTCGGTTGCTCATTGGTTAAAGAGTCGGTCGTACGATCGAGAGGTGTCTAAATCGAGTGGTAACTTAACGACGTGATCACACTCCTAACATTAGTCTGAGGACTCTGTAGTCCCCACACCCGAGAACAGGGCCAGATCGTGAGAGATGGCCCTGGGTCGGCCGGGGTGCGAGGGATATGCCTGTCAACCTCACCTTCGGCAACCAAAGCGACCCACAGGTGGCGTGCGTTTTAGTCGGTTCGAGTCCGACATAACCTCCTCCACCGGCTCCGGTGGGGAGGTATCCGTGGGGATTTTGCGCACATAAAATAAAAAAAAACTCCTAACATTAGTAATTTAACTAAGCAGAAGTTGTTAATACTAATAATTTCAATTATGTCAAGTCTAGTCTAATATAGTGATGGCCTCTGTGGTGTAGAGGTAGAACGTACGCCTGCTATGGATGGGCCGCCGGTTCGATCTCCGCTCAGTGCAAATATTTGTATCCATGAATATGTATATTTGCATTGGTCTGGGTCTTTCTATGTATGATATGTATTGTAATTATAAAAAGAAGTATCTAAATATGTTTACCCGCATTCTAGGTTCCATAACGCCAGTTAGTGAAGCTATGCTTACCATAGGACCACTCTAAATGGCGTGTGACATGTTGTATTTATTATTATTATATATTATAAGGTAAAGGTTGGCTATTGCGATTCAGCGAGGCAAATCAGCCAGCAACATGGGTACCTTTGCGCCGGGAACGATGCGGAGTGCGTTGTTCGACGCGACATAATCGCGAATTTGTTTTATATATTTATGTTTTAATTTAATAAATAATGTAATTGTATGATTAATAAATTATTTGATATAAATAATAAAATAATTCACAATATTATATGGTTAAAAATTACTAAATCAGTAATGCTAAAAAACCGAAAAACTGTTCTATAGTGGAAGAAGCAAATCGTTTATACCAGGGTCGTAGCTAGAAGAAAAATGTCTTTGTCTTACATATTAGCAGGTTCCTTCAGGGTCTGCATCGCGAGTGTAACGCCCCTAGTGTTGCATACATCCATAAGCCGCGGTAACCACTTCCCAGCAAGTGAAACGTTACGAGGAGGTAGGACACGTCGGTATTTCCGCCCAACTGGGCAGTCCGACTGGGGAAGTACCTCCGCCTTACAGAATACCGCGGCTATAATAACTTCGTGTTGTGTTCCCGGCGGTGAGTATGGTAGCCAGAGCTCACTGGAGAATTTGTGCTGTCAGTGGAAGACAATAGGCTTTTCCTGCTTTGTCTTCTACTGACGGCACAGAAACTCTGTACTTACTGGGTTGGCAGCGCGACTGTGACTCCTCTGGTGTTACACACGTTCATAGGTCATGGTAACCACTTTCCATCAGGTGGGCCGTGTGCTTGTCTGCCACCTAAGTTGTATAAAAAAAACGTGTGATTGTCTGCCACCTAAATGGTATAAAAAATGCCCAAATGGGAAAGAGGCGTGTACTATATGTATTTATTACGATAGTTCACTTCACAAAGCAAATAAACCAAATGATATCTTTAAACAATTCATTCGTGTCTGCCTTTTATTAAACAAAAACACATTTACATCAATAATTCAGACGCACATTCAACCGAATGTCGGCTACAATGAAATTATTGATACCACAATACATTAGTGACAAACTGATGCTTATCACAATAATATTAAAAGTTTGTTTGTTATTTAGTTTAATAATGTTTAATTTGAAGGCTTCACTCGTTATAGGCGTCTGCTGTAAATCTAACATAACATAACATAAATATATCTGTCTGATGTTAAACAGCCCTATCCCTTAGCCGCCTTGGGAAGAGATGGGGTGGTCCAAATTCTACTCTGCTGGGAAATAGACTTTTAAGGAGTTGCATGCTATTTTAGAATCCTATAGAATTATAAAATGCCATCAAACATAAGATAAGATAAGATAAAATTTATTGTACACCATAGAAGTATTACATAATAACAATTTATTTATATATACATTTATTACATACCCAGAACCCGAAGGCGACCGCAGACACGGCGAGTATCATGAAATACACTTGAATATGATAATTTCATGTATTGTTTTAATTCACTGCGGCTTCTCAATGATACCGTTTACCTCAATGTTTGTATTTTAAGAAGTAATGTATGATAAAATATATAAATGTGTAGTTTTAGACAAATGAGCGGAATGCGGGCCTGATTTTCTTTTATTTCTACAGAATATTTTTGTGCGGTCGGATGACTTGTCGTCTCTTCCCATACATTACTTGTTAAACTTCGATCCACATAAATGGCACTATTGAGAAGCCGCAATGAATTCAAACCATGAACAAAATTATAATACCAAGTCTATTTCACGGTACGCTCCGCGCTTGCAGTTGTCGTATGCATAACTTAACCATATAATAATATACGATATAGTTCGACATAATAAAACAAAATTTCTTATCTGTGCTTCGCGTTCGTTATTTAAATGCCGTTGTGACATTTCGTATTTTTTTATTTACCTCATTTGGGATTTGGCATTTTGGCCCACGCCGTTTTTATTGGTAGCCGTGTGCGGAACATTAATTTTGTTGTTAGCTCGAATATATGCCCCCCGGTCTTTTGTCCGTGTTACGTCATTACGAAAATGGTTTTTGTTAGATTGTTTTTTTTAGTTGTATGAATCATAGTGATTTAATAATAAATGTATTATCATAATTTTTGGTAATGTTTTCTGAATTAATAGTAGCTATTAAAGTGACGAAAATGTGCGAGAAAGAAAACGAGTTTATTGAACAGTAAACACGTATAATAATAATAATAAATTCATTTATCAAAGAAGGCTTTACAGTATATATTAACAATAGTCTTATATTCATGGCCATAAGCTTATTATGGTGCTACTTATATTAATACCATACTCACTAGGTAGGTGTATAGTTGCAATAAAATAACGTTGACAGATACAAGAAAAAAAATAAAAATATACTTTACATATTTCTTACGACCTGCCTGATCTAGGTTTATGCAAACCTGTGTTTCAGGCCATGTCTTTTCAAGGTTAATTTTCTAGGGTATAAGGAATATAACAATAAAAACAAAAAATAATTTTATAGCTAGAAAGACAAACACCTGACACTCTCTCCTCACTTCAAGATTTCTAGCAGCTTCTCCGTGTCTATGTAATTTAACATCTCTAAATATTCAGTACATAAGACCTTACAGTTCCAATAACTTACACTATATATGGTTAGTATTTTGTTAAATATGATGTTTATTATACAATAAAAAGTCGGTCAAGTGTGAGTCGTATTCGCGCACCGAGGGTTCCGTAACTTAATCCACATAAACCGTAATATATAGAATGCGTTGTTATATTTTTGCAGTTTCAAGACTTTATAGACCTGAATATGTGGTATGAATTTCATCTTGATACCACGCATTCCTGAGAAAAAGGTCTTGACAGACAGACGGACAAAGTGATCCTATAAGAGTTCCTTTTTATTTTCCTTTTTAGGTACGAAACCTTAAAAATTAAGTACTTAAAATTAACAAAATAAGAATAAGTACATACAATTACATACAAGGGTCGCGGGTGGATCGTCCCTGATGGAAATGATAGATGGAATACTTACGTCAGAAGAGGGTATTCTTTTTTTTATACCACATAGGTGGCAGACAAGCACACGGCCCATCTGATGGAAAGTGGTTACCGTGGCCTATGGACGTTTGTAACACCAGAGGAGTCACACTCGCGCTGCCAACCCTGTAAGTACAGAGTTTCTGTGCCGTCAGTGTAGAAGACAAAGTAGGACAAGCGTTTAGTCTTCCCACTGACAGCACAAATTTTCCAGTGAGCTCTGGCTACCCTACTCACCGCTGGGAACGCAACGTGGCCGCGGTATTCTGTAGGGCGCAGGTACTTCCCCAGTCGGACTGCTCAATTGGGCGGAAGTCCGCCGAGTCCTACTTCCTTATTTTCTATTGGGAGAGTACCTACTGGATAGTACCGCCTGACCGCAAGCACAGACTAACTCTAATCATATTATATTATGTTATGTGCGAATTAAACCGCTTTACCACATTTTACTTTATAAATTTCATTGAGTAAAGCAGGAAAATTGATGTTCAAATTCCAAAATGATATTAGATATTTCTGAAGCCTAGTGGTATGGGTGACTGCGGATCGAGGTCTCGGGTTCGAACCCAGGTTTTACCATGGCACACACCAATGACTTTTCGAAGTTATGTGTTTTTATCGCAGGTTTACAAGTGCTCGGTTAATGGCAATAGACTCGCCATCTTTTACTTTGGGACCTAAACATAAATTGGTGAAAAGTGGGTGCTAGAACCTCTGCCTACCCCTTCGGGGATATAGGTGTGAGTTTATGTTATATCAGTCATTGACTGATGGAGTCTCAGTACTTGTTATAACTCGAGTTAAGGACTGAGTAAACATTCTCTGAGCCCTTTCCCAACTCAGTTGAGGTCCGCTTATCTAGTTTAACAAAGACGTGGCTGAACTTCGATATTTTCCGTGAAGCGACTGCCATCTTACCTCCACAACCAATTGACTATAACAAAGCTCTGTTGAGGGCTTCAACTACCTTTTTTTTTTTTTTTTTCTTTACGTGCGCAAAATCCCCACGGATACCTCCCCACCGGAGCCGGTGGAGGAGGTTATGTCGGACTCGAACCGACTAAAACGCACGCCGCCTGTGGGTCGTTTTGGTTGCCGAAGGTGAGGTTGACAGGCATATCCCTCGCACCCCGGCCGACCCAGGGCTTCAACTACCTGTAACGATTGCCAAAGATGTTTTGCCAAAGATGTTGGCATGGCAACCGGGACCAACAGCTTAACATGCTTTTCGAGGCACGACCAGACCAATGCTGATATTAATTATTTTTTATTTTTTATATAACTTAGGTGGCCACCTGATGGAAAGTGGTTACCATGACCTATGAACGTGTGTAACACCAGTGGAGTCACATCCGTGCTGCCGACCCTGTAAGAACTGAGATTTTGTGCCGTCAGTGTAGAGGACAAAGCAGGACAAGCCTTTGGTCATCCCACTGATAGCACAAAAACTCTCCAGTGAGCTCTGGCTACCCTACTCACCGCCGGGAACATAACACGAAGTTATTATAACCGCGGTATTCTGTAGGGCGGAGGTACTTCCCCAGTCGGACTGCTCAATTGGGCGAAATTACCGCCGTATACTCCATGCATACAAATATTTGTACTGAGTGGGGATCGAACCCACGCCTCATACATGGCGGCTGCGTTCACCACCGGACTTTAGTTAAAATCTTGTATTAACTCATTACATTCTGATTTTTTTTCCTACAGTCCCAGGTCCTTTAAACGGGGCGTGAAGATGCATATAATGATACAATATATACTATACGATCAGCCGAGGCGTAGTTTAATTGACGTGTCCTATAAAAAAAGACACAAAAAAATGTCACTCCAATGCAATAAACTAATACATTTCAGAATCGTAACTAACAAACAGCGGCTGTAATTCGAAACGTTTTTATTAACACGCGAGGCTAAGTCTGTTAATCGGACACCTGATATATTATTTAACTTAATAACTGAAGCATTGTGACGAAGCCGTTACGTTAATAATTACATAGAACCGCCCATGAATAGTTTATACGCCCATAGGCTACAGAGCGCTTAGAATAGACCGTGAATTTATTAAAGTTATCGATACAACATCTCAGGCACAAGCGTCGGTAGAACACAAAGCTATTACAAAATATATTCATGATATTTTTTTCTTATATTTTTTTTTGCACTCATTTGATATGAGGAATTGTTTTATTTATTTTTATTTACAATGGAGATCCAATCAATACTATGTAACTAACTACTATAGTTATACGATGTTTAATTAAATATATTATAATACATAAATTAACAAAAAAAAAAGTTATAATGCGTCGTGGAATTCTTCCGCATCGCATACATCTTGTGGTAGCGTTCCCAGAAGATTGGTAGCATTGTCACGTTGTATGGCAATGCTTATTCTCTGACCTAAGAAAAAGCCCGCCCTCTGGTCATGTCAGCGTCGATCATACTCTTCGCAATCTCCCTGAAGAGATTACGGGAGTTCTGATCCCATGGCCCAAACGTTTCGACTCCAAACGGCACAAATTCATAATCATCAATGAGATTGGAATATTTGCGCGGCTTAAGAGCCTCTGCAGAAACAGTAGCAGCACCGGTACAGTCAGCTACCAGGTTTAAGGGTAGGGGCAATGGTTTCGGCACATGTTGCGTCTCACACCAGAGTCCAACCCATTATTTTTTTATGGGTTCAGATCGGAAATAGTGAACATCCAAGACATGAAAAAATATTAGGAACATTTTATTGCCATTTAATGGTGTAAGGTCGCTTGCCTTTGGGTACACTTCCAGTCGACATCGATGAGGTAAAATTCTTAACCACTAAACTTTTCACCTTTGTTTTAACTGTGAACACTCTTTCTCCTTTTTTATTGCGTAAATGTTTTAGTCTTATTTATTAATTTATTTAAACTTTTTTCATAAATACAAAATGATATTACAAAAGCGGAGTTAATGGCATAAGCATTTAACACTCAACGAAATAACTAATATGTTTTTAATATTAATTAAAATAATATATATTTTAAATATATTTATTTAAAATATATATTATTTTTTTATATTTGACAAAGTTAGTAACAAACGCCCATTCTAAATTATGACGTGGTCTACGTATAGTCGCGTTGTCGGTAATGCAGTGGCTTTTAAACCAAACAACAATAATTACTATAAGCTTTGTTCGTAATGCTGCTATCTGTGAACTCGCAAACAGCCCACTGTTACTCAACATTCACTTTCGAGCTATTGGTTTATAGCGATCCGTTTTCAAAAGCCATGCAATATGTCTGATGTTGTTAATACTGTTGATTGATGGCGCTTGGTGGGTGGTGCTACACATATAGAATAACAGATAATTTTATTTATGACCGTGGGGACCGTGGCCTATGGACGTATGCAACAGCAGGACCGTTACACTCGCGATGCCAACCATGAAGAAACCTTCTGATGTCCCTCTTGAAGAACCCCATATTTTTATTTCAATCATAAAAAAACAGTGTTTCATTGATAAAACCGACCTCACCTGCAAGTCGATATTAGAAAACTTTGACAATACTGGTTTTCAAATCGTGTATTGCAGTAGTTATTAGTTAAGTGATAAAGCCGAAGTGTGTTCGAGTGCCGTGCTGGATCAGATAGCCGCACAGACCGGCTCTCGTGACGGTAATGGTACTGTGAGTTTTATCGGGAGCCGCGTGTCAAACTCGATTATTGTTACAATTCTGGTTAATTATGTCTATCATCCACGGTTAAGATTAAATTGAAGCTTACGAGGTTCGTAACCTGGAGAGATTTAAAGCAATGTGAGTTATACATCACTAATTGACTTGTTTATCCTTCCATATAAGCGAAATGCTTCGGGTGTAATCATAACATCTGTAATACATACATACACACATATAATCACGCCTTTATCCCCGGAGAGATAGGCAGAGGTGAATTAACACTCACGTTGCACCAATCATTGAATTTGGTCCCACGTAATAGGGGGTGAGCCCATTGCCGTCTTCCAGGCACTATTGTTGACTCAAGTCATGCATATAAGGCTGAGTCTGCGCTGTATATCTCTGTCAGATGGTAAACAGCATCTGTAATAGTGACCCTTTTTTATACCACTTAGGTGGTAGGCAAGCACACGGTCCACCTGATGCAAAGTGGTAACCGTGACCCATAGAAGTGTGCAACACCAAGAAAGCCACACTCGCGCTGCCAACCCAGAGAGTTTCTGTGCCGTCAGTCTAAAAGACCAAGCAATACGAGCTTTTGGTCTTCCCACAGACGGCACACTAACTCTCCAGGGAGCTCTGGCTACCCTACTCACCACCGGGAATACAACACGAGGTTATTATGGCTGCGGTATTCTGTAAGGCGGAGGTACTTCCCCAGTCAGACTGCTCCATTGGACGGAAATACCGTTGTGTCCTACCTACTCGATGATTTTTCCTAAGATTTTACCTTCAGCTTACTATCAGGTAAGGTGAAGTCAAATTTACTTGTATAGGACATTAAATAAAAAGTTAGGGGAGACGACGCTGCCTATGCGCTACGGTCAAAAAGGGTACTTTTCCCCAACCAACACTTGTTGGTGTTCTAACTTTGCAAGTTCTCACCATGCCGTTTTTAGTAACTATTACCTCCCCTTTCCTACACAGGACAACGCGTGCAGGTCTTAGATGTCATCCGCACACGGTGCAAAACATCCGATCAAGAACCAAGCGGTTCGGAGACTCTTTCCTCTGTCGCACCATTAAGGCCTGGAATTCATTACCAGCTCACGTGTTTCCTTCTTCCTACAGTCCCGGGTCCTTTAAGCGGGGCGTGAAAAAGCATATGATAAGGCCGTCAAGCTGAGTGTCACCATTGTCACACGGTATGTGTAAGTAATGGTGACCCTCTTTTCTGGGACTTTGCCTTTAGCTTACCATCAGGCAAGGCGAAGTCCAATTGACGTGTCCTAAAAAAAAATAAAAAAAAATAAGGAATATATGGCGTACGATAGCAGTAGGTGAGCCATTTAAAAAAAAAAATATATGACCGGAGACAAATACCTATGAATAGTATTCAATAAAAAAAATACAAATACTAATTTTAGTTCATTGGTCTTTCGGCAGGCGTGTTCGTGGCCATGCAGTACCGCGCCGACGCCTCGGTCTGAGGAGAGCTGCTGGAGTGGCCTGGTGCCTAAGGTGGAGCGAGATGACGAACCAAGGGTGGAGCCCTGGCGCTTGCCCGACCTTCGACCTTCGCTTCACTATATGCATGATCGTGGTAACTATCTATAATCATCATTATCCTCTTTGTGTTAGCCCAGGGTCGCATGCGAGGATTTCACCTCAGAGTCCGGGGTCCGCTTTCCGGTTTTTACTTCTACACTTCATACCCATCTATATTATTGAGACTATTTTATTAACTATTTTTTATCATAACATAACATAACACAAAGTCACGCCTACATCCCCGAAGGGGTAGGACAGAGGTGCTAGCACCCACATTTCGCCAGTTTATGTTTAGGTCCCAATAGGTGGCGAACCTATTGCCATATATCGGGCACTTATTAACCTGCGATAAATACACACATAACTTCAAAAAGCATCGAAACGTCATTGGTGTGTGCCATGGTAAAACCTGGGATCGAACCCGAGACCTCGTCTCAGCAGTCCATTACCCATACCACTAGGCTACCGCGGTTATAGTAGCATTCAATACTTAGTGATTAAACTGTGGCCTGACATATGACAGTAGTCAATACTAGATAACAATGTGTATGTACCTGCTACGGCTACGGCTACGGCGTAGCTGTCATAAGGTACGGGTCTACGACTAAGAGCCTATTTAATTAATATTTTATTTATTTTTCAATTATGTTTGGAATACATTAGCATATCATGTTACTGAGATAGTTTCATTATATTAGGAATAAAAGCCTAGACATACAGAATATATAACAGCTATAATAACCTCGTGTTGTGTTTCCATTTTCCTACGGGGTAGGTAGAGATCCTTTTGAATCCATTTGACATTAACTGTAAGATATATAAATACGTGGTTACCGTCTGAGTAGAATTTGAGCCACCCCATCTATTCTCATGCGGTGTCATACAAGGCGACTAAGGGATAGGGCTGTTCAACATCACACAGATACATACAGCCCAGATTCAGCCTCAGATGCATGGCTTGAGTCAACAATAGTGCCCGAAATAAGTCAACAGGCTCGCCCCCTATTACGTGGGACCGAATAAATAATACATACATACATATAATCACGCCTTTATCGCTGAAGGGTTAGGCAGAGGTGATTCACCAATAATTCTCTACCGAATAAGTAATAAATAAAAAATATTCTACAACATTCTACACTACGCTATCTAGACCCATGGTAAGCATAGCTTAACTGGAATCTAGAACGTGGATAAACATACTTAGATTTTTTGTATATATATTAAAAAAAAATCTAAGTACGAAAATCTAAACATTATAAAATTATTATTTAAATAACTATGGGTGTTAATTCACCTCTGCCTAACCCTCCTAGGAGAAAAGCGTGATTATATGTATGGTATGTATATAAAGTGTTTCGAAAGGTTTCTATGACGACATCAATATCACGATCAGTAATCAAACGGAGGGTACACTTTACCTGTCTGCCTCGTTGTTGCTTACCGCAATTATATGCGGATTGGTTACCCTAGCGACGGCAGGTCGATTTTATCCCTCGTATCGATGTATATTACCTAGTTTTGATATTGCTGTAACAAAACTCTCGAAAGTATAATAAAACTCGCTAAAATTTTATTTATCTTTGTGGTTAGAGATTTGGTCTTACGACCCAGAGGTCTTAGCTTCAAGTTCTGCGTATCACACTGCACTGTGTGTGTTATGTTTTAACCTATTAATATGATAATTGAATTTTCCCGTAATATTTATAATAGCTTTTACAGTAACTGAATTATGTTCTTAAATCTCATTATTCCTAAGCATTATAATAGGAAACTGTTAGAATTTTACTGATACTGCAAATAGTATAGATTAAATGTTTGACCACTTAAAATTAACTGCTGATAATTCGATATATCTTTTGACATTAGTTAAATAATGTATTCAATCAATCAATCAATCAATCAGCCCACCGCAGTCCACTGCTGGACATAGGCCTCTCCCAATGTGCGCCAAGCCACAGTCTGAGGCTAAATATGTATGTATTTATTTATATGTAAGACCTAATGTTACCATGTTTATGAGCATACATTTTTACTATTATGTCTAAGTTAATAACTGAATGTCAATGATAATGATGCCCAGAAAAACTTAAATGAGTTTATGTTTCATCATAATAAGTAAACGAAATATGTTATATTATTATTCTATTCTATAAGGGCATGTAGCCTATTTTTTATAATATGTCTGCATAAAGGCTTCTTTAGCTTAACACTTCTATAGTGACATAACATAATATAACATAACACATTTCTGTGTGATATAGGCGTGAATTTTCACGCCTATATCCCCGATGGGGTAGGCAGAGGTGCTGGCACCTACATTTCGCCAGTTTATGTTTAGGTCCCAATGTAATAGGTGGCGAGCCTATTGCCATTAACCGGGCACTAATAAACCTACGAAAAATACACACATAACTTCGAAAAGCATCGAAAAGTCATTGGTGTGTGCCATGGTAAAACCTGGGATCGAACCCGAGACCTCGTCTCAGCAATCCATTACCACTAGGCTACCGCGGAGCTTCAATAGTGTTGGGCTAATAATCCCAATTCTAATGTCTTATCGATCTTTAGTAAGTACAGTCACACACACACAGTTGACAAGCAAGTACTCCAAAATATTAAAATCATTTTGAGTACTTTTTCTCACACAGCAACTTCACCAAACTAATTATTTTGCATAGATGTGACTGTACATAGTCACATCTTTTTTTTTTTACGTGTGCATAATCCCCAAGGATACCTCTCCATCGGAGCCAGTGGAGGAGGTTATGTTGGACTCGAACCGACTAAAACGCACGCCGCCTGTGGGTCGTTTTGGTTGCCGAAGGTGAGGTTGACAGGCATATCCCTCGCACCCCGGCTGACTCAGGGCCATCTCTCACGATCTGGCCCTCTTCTCGGGTGGACATAGTTACATCTATGCAAAATACTCAAATTGATCATTTTGAGCACTTTGCTAGGCAAGATCTATTGGATACTGACTGTCCACCCTGTAAGTACAGAGTTTCTGTGCCATCAGTGTAGAAGACAAAGCAGGTCAAGCTAAATGTCTTGCCACTGACAGCACAAATTCTTTAGTGAGCTCTGGCTACCCTACTTACCGCCGGGAACACAACACGAATTTATACGCCGCGGTACTCTGTAGGGCGGAGGTACTTCCTCAGTCGGACTGCTCATATCTTTCTAAGCACAACACACACAGTGCAGTGTTATAACCATAATTTAAAACAAGGACCTCTGTATCACAAGCCAAAACTAACCACTAAGCTAAATGAAATTTCTAATGCTGATTGTTCTTCTTTCAAATTGAGTAAAAGGCTGACATATTTATTTGGAAATGTTTTTTTTTTCAGACAGGGACTGCGTAGGCTGCATTGCACCTCTACCGTTGCTTCCACAACCAGCTCCAGCGCCACACTAGCTGATAGGCCACTTCTGATCTCATATAAAAATCCCTTATACATAATCAGCTGCTGTTGATAAGTGTCTTACTGTAGTTACCTTCTTTACTTTGAGTTCACTTTTAGAAGTAAGTACTCTTAGCAAAAATAAATACTTTGTAACATAATTAGTACTGTACGACTTTAAAATATTATTACAGTAAGCAGTAGGCTTTATTGTTATAAAACTCGATCAATTTGTTACGAAATTATTTGCTTCTAAAAAATGGTGTTTTAACTAAAGGATGTTACCGTCTCAGTCTTATTTGACAATAAAGCTATATCTATCTATTTATCTATCTCACTCCATCCCACGGTTGCCTGGTAGAGATTGCCTTGTGCAATAAGGCCGCCATTTGTTATGCTACAAAACTGTACCAAATTTTGTCTTTCTGTATCCATTCTTTATCCATCGACATTGACTTACACATAACGCTTATGTATAGCCATTTTTTGAGATGTATTTTGTTAGAATAATATAGTGTCTATAAAATTTGAGCGGTAGTGATAGAAGGGGCTGCCACACAGGAGGCGTGGTTTCGATCTCCGCTCAGTGCAAATATTTGTATGCATGACTATAGATATTTGCATTAGTCTGATCGTGCCCCGGAGAGTACGTTAAACCGTCGGTAACATCTCTGGCAGTTCTTACCTACGGATAGCTGGAGCGCTATGTGTAAGTCAATGTCTATATTGTTCTTTAATCTGTTTATGTATATGTCAACTTGTACCTATTTGTTTACGCCGCGTTGTAGTGCCACTTACTATGTCTATAGAATTTATGTATAGTCTAAGTAATTATGTCATGTAAACCTTCCGTGGAAATTGAAATTCTTCTACACATATATCCGTCTTACGGCGATGGTTCAGTGCCATCTAGCGACATTCGTACGAATTATCAGAACCAATAAATGATGTTACAATCATTTTTAAACATTGATTTTTGATGACTCCGCACAAACGGATCCGTAAGACGGATATACCTACATGTATAGAAGAACTTCCGTAGAAAATTTTCAACTGCCAGTCAAAATCTTATCAAAATTGGTTGCGTGGTTTACAAGAAATTAATGGGAAGTAATAATCAAGAATGAGCCAAGTCAAAAAGTAGGACGCCCCCTAGCCAGATGGACGGACGACCTGAAAAAGGTGGCTGGGACAGACTGGATACGGAAGGCGGAGGATCGGTGAAAATGGCGCACATTGGGAGAGGCCTATGTCCAGCAGTGGACAGGGGTGGGCTGATTGATTGACAAGTCAAAAAAAGATGACTGAAAGGCACATTTTATAAATGTATGAATAATTTAATAAATAATGTTACCCTCATAATTGACCCATTTGATTAAATAATTTAATTTCATTCTGTAATGACAATTTGAGGAACCTCAGATTAGCATTTCTTTGTTGCCTTTACATTCACTGTGTGTAGGAAAACTGTAATAATTTTATTAAATCCATATTATTATAAGCAATCTCTAGTCACAGAAATAGTAATATGTACCTAAAATCTAGTCTTAAAACGCTAATCGTAGTTATATATAATTAGAAACATAATATATCTTATTTGATAACAAAAGCAATCGTACTTGTAATGAATGCAATTCATTAGGTATACTCATAAGTATTGTAATCTAGTCTAGTCGGTATTTCAATTGAGAAATTTAAGTTGAGTCTCATCAACGCCTCTCACGCATATTTTGTGGGACGAAATTGTAAGTTTTTGACATCAGAAGCCATCGAACTCCCGACACTGTTACTGTTCGGTAACAGTAACAGTGTCACGAGTTTTTATAAAACGGTGTCGGGAACGGTTTACCGAGCAATTTTTCAGGGTTTTTGTTGTTTTTTCGTCTATATGATTTCTCCTCGCCTAAGGATAAGAGGTACCATAGAAAATACAAATAATGCTTCTTAAAGGACCCGGGACAGTAGGACCCAGCGGAGTGTTGCTGGAGCACCTGCATTCCAGCTTCACCTCTTCGAGTCGGTGCAAAGACAGACGTTGAGGCTGGTCGACAATCCCATACTCGCAGGCGATGTGGAACTCCTCAGCATATTGCTATGTGTATTCTATCGCCTATACCGTTATACGTAATAGTTTGTACTCAGATGTTTTTTTTTTTTTTATACCACTTAGTTGGCAGACAAGCACACGGCCCACCTGATGGGAAGCGGTTACCGTGGCCTATGGACGTATGCAACACCAGGGGTGTTACACTCGCGCTGCCGACCATGAATTGTTTGTCGTGATGCCCACAGCGACATTCTATTATCGCACCGCTCGCCATAGACAGGAAATTCATCCTCACACATTGCGACCTGAGACGGTGCGCACTATGCGGTATGAAAGAAACTTCATCCTACGCACACTATAGGTGTGGGATGACATCCCTGGTGGGGTTTTCCCAAGCGCCTACAATACAAGAGAGGCATCAGAAGGTTTCTTCATGGTCGCCAGCGCGAGTGTTACGCCCCTAGTGTTGCATATGCCCATAGACCACGGTAACCACTTCCCATCAGATGGGCCGTGTGCTTGTCTGTTACTAAATGGTATAAAAAAACACATGTACTGGTAAAAAATTCAAGGCTTTTGGTGCCTAAGTAGGCATTGTTGAACTCAACTTTAATTTATTACTACAGAAATCGGATATAAGTAACTTAAGATCTATTTAATGCATTGTAAAATACGTAGTTTGCGATCTAGGCTGAATAATAATTAATTGTAAATAGCTATTCTAGACCGAGTCTTTTATGAAACTGTTACCTTATAAACCAATATCCTATGGCTAAGTAATCTACTGTACCTTTGAAGCGTCTGGCAGAAAATACTGTCGATGGAAACTGTCTGGCAATATTGATTATGTAAAATATACCAGAAAATTAGGACATAAAACCTTCTTACGTTCATATGCGGCGGCAATTTCAATAAAAAGGCTCATACATTAGAATGGAGACTGAAACCGAACTCATGTGAGATTCCGCGCCCAATTTATAAAAAAAATTGAGAATTATTTTCTTTCGTTTTCGCAATAAGCGAGTAAAGTCTCGAGATTTTCTAGTTTCCTATTGCAAGAAGGACTTTATACTTTAGAAAAGTTTTGGAAAATAGAAATGGGAGCATTTGGAACTATTGTGGCTCTCGTCAGCGCAAGGAATGTAATACTACAATTCACTATTTATATCTCCTTCTTTCTTTTTTATCATAATTTTCACATTAAACATGTAATGAATATGCGAGAGGCAATAGATTTACGATATAATATATATAGCAGTATATAATATTCGGTAATTTAGTTTTCATATTCGTGATATCACTAATTATGTTGTATTTTGTGTAAAAAGTCTATTAATAAAGTTATAAATATTTATAAACCTTTCTCATGTATCGTGGTCGGAATTACAGATATAAAAACTAGTCAGATATTTTTCATTATTAAGGTGTAAACAGACATTAGCTACTCAACATGAAATTAAATCTTAATGTTACATTAATGTCCCACTCTGGCCTTTGAGATTTGAGATTGCGGGCGGTTTTGGTCGGTTCATGTCCAACGTTACCACTCGGAATGCAGGGGCAACCCTGAAAAAAATCCGCAAATATACACGAAGCGATGTAACTACTTTTAAAGGCATCAAACACATTTGAATAATTTAAAATAAATCCTTAGAAGGTATGAGTATTTTCTTTTCATGCTGTGTGGCTAATGTCTGCAGACACCTTAAAGTTTAAAAAAATGGCTTCTTAAATTATCTCCAGTTCAAAATTATAAAATGATTTTTAAATTTTGGACTGCGGACGCACGTTAGAAGACATAGGTAGATGCAAAGTCATTTGTTAAGTGCTATCTTTAGTGTATACAATACATATCGCAATTATCTGATAGTCTTATGTAATTATTGTACCAAACCTGTAGTAATGTATTAGCTGCACAAATTAAATAAGCTAAATTTTAGTTTAACTATACCGTCTTTCATTATTTTCCTGTTTTACATACATACATATGATCACGCCTTTGTCCCCGGAGGGTTAGGCAGAGGTGAATGAACACCTACATTTCACCAATCATTGTATTCGGTCCCACCGCTGCTCCGGCGTGAATAAACGTGTTACTTTGTTCAGGAGCCCAAGTTTCCGCGAGGCTGCTTTGATGATACTCTCGATGTAGTTTTTGTTATTCAGGTTGCAGCTAACATCCACACCTAGGATATTGAGATTGTCCTGCAGTGGCAATGGTGAGCTCCAAACAGTGGGAAGGTGAATTAAAGAAGATATCTTTGCTATGAAGAAGACGCGGCTACGTACCTACTGGACCCACAAAATTTGACCTCATCTATAAATATGATCCATTGGACCCTCAATCATGGATTTCATTTTCACTTTAGTGGCCATTAGACCCTCTGTCAAACAACGAGTTCCATTCGAACTCATTTGTACATCTTCAATTGAAAAAAATAAAATACAATCACGCACAAAAGTGATAAGTACACTTTCAAAAATAAAACAATAAGTAATCAATATTTTAATCAAAATTATAAAAACAACAAACTTTTCTTACAAGCAAAAATATTAAAATAATAGATATGCTTATATCACCGTTTAAACAGAGTGTACATATATTTTCGTTGATCATATTTGTGAATATAAATAAATATAGTTATAATTTAAATCTCAATATAATACTAGTCAAAAACGGGTCAGCTTACTGAGTATAAAAATCACAGATCAAATTTAATATTAAAATCTGTATTAAGGTAGTACAATAATCAATATTAAGTTTTACATGGTTTTAAATCAATATATATATATGTATTATATTACTAGATATATCAAAGTTATAGGGCTAACTAAACACAACTTATTTTGGACGTTTGGTTGTTTTTTTAGACGGGGGTTTATCAATTTTTTTATTTATAAGTAACATATTCCATTAGTGATTACAATGAAATAACAATATTATCCTAAGGTCAGCATTAAAAAAAAAACTACTATACTAATATATATAGGCTATAAATCATAGATCAGTTATTAAAATCACAGTATCATCTTAAAATTTGGATTTAAAACATAAAAATGCATCCTACCTAATATATAGGTATATTATAATAGATAACATCATAAATATCAAATAAAACTCAAATGATCAAATCTTAAACTAAATTATTGGAAGAATGCTAATGTTACAAATCTAAAAAACATATATAAGCAGCTTTTCTAAGCAATGACCTACATTAATGTGATTGTTTTCTAGTTGCTTCAGAATATATGTAATTTTTGCATGTTTTTCAATATATTGTTAACGCTTATTATTTATTTCATGACCATTGTCTAGTTTCGCTATCGTTACACTGGTCACTGATGCATCCATTTTGATTATACTCAAAAACTTAAAAATATTTGGTTTCGAAACACCACACAAATTTTTATTCAAATTCGAGTGCCACGCTTCGACACTATTTGTTGTTTTTTAAATTTCAAAATTCATTTGTTGTACGATGTCTTTCATTGTTGAAACACCAAGTGCTTCGTAAAATAATCGTAAATTTAAACTAAATTCTCATTTTCTTCTGTCCAGTCCTCCATTATATAAATCCAACCTTCGTCTATAGCTTGATCTGGTAATAAGGCTAAAGCGGCACACAAAGCAACATGTCGCTTACATACACGATTTTGTAGATGTGGAGACTCTTTGCTTTCTTACAAATAGCTTGAGTAAAATGAAAAAAAAAACATCCCTTAATGTCCACTGCAGGGTAAACAGCCTTAATCGCGTTCATTGGCGCAGTTTAAAAATCTGTTGTAAATTTTTGTGACTTCTAAAATAGATTTTGCGATAATATTAATTGAAATATAATTTGATATGTTTCTTCTTTTTTGTCACTAACCAAAGCATATATTAAATACACAATATGGGTACTTTTTTGGTGCTACCGAGATCTCCATGGATACTGTACATTTATACAAACGATGGTACTACACATTTAAATGTTCCATCTGAGGAAAAAATTATTATATAAGTAAGTACTTAAGTTTCTTTAAGAAAATGTACAGTTTAAAGATATAATACCTAATTATATAATGATAAGTACCTAATTATTGGGCTTCCGATTAATAATTTTCTACGTAACTGTACCTTTTCTTATTAAATTAAAACCGAACGAATTACAAATGAACACATATTTTTTGGAGATCCAGTAGGCACTACAAAAGAAGTCCAACGGCGGCTTATTTGAAGGTCCAATGGGCACTGAAAAGGAGGTCCAGTGGGCACATTAATAATTATAGTTTGAAGGAGGTCCAGTGGGTCCTAAAAATGAGATTGAATGGGTACTTCTGTCAGAGGGTCGAATCTTGGAGGTCGAGCGGGTACGTAGTCGAAGACACAGGCATGTGCGCCTGCGTCTTCTTGGCATTGAACTCGACCAGGTTTTCATAGTCCCATTGAGAAATGTGATTCAGGATCCTGTCCAGTTCAGTGACAAGCCGTCTTTTTCGATCTTTTCAGCATTAGTCGAGTTTATATTTTTCATTATTTTATCCTATACATACTCGTATATATAAATAGTCGTATTCTAATTTCATGCACTTTGATTTGTTTGAGTGAAAATATTTCTTGATTCATTTTGTCACCAAAAATCCACCACTTAGAACCTCTGTTCACAGTACACGTAACACTTGGGAAAAAATACCCTTCATTTGACACATCAAGCATTGAAATCCGTACAGTGGTTTTGAAGATACGCGTAATAAACATAACCCTTCTTGGCTAAAATAAATAAATTAAATCATTTATTTCAGGCATTGCCCATAAAAATGTTAGTAACAATAAAGCTTATATCCTATGTTAGTAAAACCGCAAGTTATTATGTACACAAACAGACAGTTAGTCATATTTATAACTGTAACTAATGTGTGTGTCTTTGGCAAGGTGGAAACGTGTCCAGTGTCGCATATTAGCACTGTCCACGTGAAGCCTTGCCGCAACACACTGCAGGAGGCTGTTGGAGCTGCCCCGCACCCGATCTAACAGTGATGCAATGCGGTTTCTTAGGATGGCCGCAAAGCTATCAATACCAGCTTCTGCGAACATCCCAGAAGCGCTACAGTGGCGGCGCAGCCCCATCAGTATCCTGAAGGCATTGTTGTATTGAGTGCGCAGGGCCCTATATGGACCCTGGGTGTAGCTCGTCTATCTAAATATGATAATCTATTTAAATATTAATAAAAACAACATTTTATAATGCAATTCTTAATTAGTCTTATGTTTACTCTACACGTTGGCAAATATAGTGGTGAGGGTGGAGGGAGGGAGGGTCATGTATCAAGAATGGCACAAACCATTCATACATAGGAGGTAGGACACAGTGGTATTTCTGCCCATTTGAGCAGTCCGACTGGGGAAATGCCTCCGCCTTACAGAATACCGCGACCAAATTTTTTTATTTTTTTTTGACATCAATGAGGTGGTTATAATTTCTGAAATCGTGAGTACTGATACCCAAACTAGGCTAATGCCTGTATTTTGCGGGTAACTTCGTGTTGTGTTACCAGCGGTTAGTAGGGTAGCCAGAGCTCACTGAAGAATTCGTACTATGAGTGGGAAGACTAAAGGCTTGTCCTGCTTTGTCTTCTACACTGACGGCACAGAAACTCTGTGCTTATAGGGTCGGCAGCGCGAGTGTGGCTCATCTGGCACACCACACCATCACACGTCCATAGGCCACGGTAACTAACACTTTCCATCAGGTGGGTCGTGTGCTTGTCTGCCATCTAAGTGGTATAAAAAAACCTATACACGTTGGCTAGCAGATGTTGGCCAACCCGTTCGCCGTTGTGTTCACCAACGTGTAGAGTTGACATTAAACGAGTCACTTGTTTTAATAGAAAGATGGAAAGAAAGAAAGAACCATTTATACACACTTACACTACATATAAAAATAATTAACTATCGGAACAAAAAAAAAGACAAGTAAAACATATACAGTAATATACAAAAAAAACATAACTTAAAAATAACACAGCAACTGACATGTAGGTATATAGGTAGGTAAGCTGTGCCCGCACCAACCCGACCGCAATAATAAAGATCGCTTATACATGGAACTTCTACCTTCATAAAACATATTATCGCAATAAAAAAAACGATCAAGGGATAATGCATTATTCAGAAGAAAAATATCATTCATATTCTTTTTTTTTTAAGTAATTGTTCGTAGTAACTGAAACCATTGTAGCACTTAGTGTCTGTAATGGTGACCCTCTTTCCTGAGACTTTGCCTTTAGCTTACCATCAGGCGAGGTGAGGTCAAGTTGGCGTGTCCTAAATAAAAAAAATAAAAAAAAATTACAAATATTCCTACTAAACTAAATTGCTTGTCGGTTCACATCGGTAGTGTAATGGCCAGGTTTCGAACCCGGGACCTCTTGATCGTAAGCTGGAGAATTTGTGCTGTCAGTGAGAATCTTCTAATCTGCCATCACAGAAACTCTGTGCTTACAGGGTCGGCATCACGAGTATGGCACTTCTGATATTACAAACGTCCATAGGCCACGGTGACCACTTTCCATCAAGTGGACCGTGTGCTTGTCTGCCACCTAAGTGGTATAAAAAGAAGCCCGTCTCCTTAACCACTAAGCTTGATTCACGTTTGATTTTTTCACAAATAGGTATTTTACTGTAAATACTGTACATACAATAAAAAAAATAATGCGATAAACAGTTTTTTATCGACCACTGTACATTTGAACTTCTAAAAATTTCCATGTACTTTCAACAAGAAAAACATTACAGCTATCAATAGTTCACTATAACTTTGACGGAATGCATTACCTCCCTTAGTCGGTGGTGGGAGTGCTTCAGGAGGCTTTTTCCAATCAAGTCTTACTAACTTCGAAGTTGCATTGACCTTATACCGCGTTAGGAGCGTGCGCTGTCCGTTGTGCCATTCATTCATGTATACCAACACCTCTTCTGGCGAGTGACCCTTGTACGTCAAATTCTGGTGGGCGGTTCGCAATGGGCTTAGCTCTATGAGGCTTTTCTCAAACTGCGTACTAAAAAAATAAAGTTTTTATAGCGCAGCACTAAGTTGGATAGATAATAATGATTGCAATGCATAGATAAAAGTATGTGTGCAGAATAGAGCATAGATATATACGAGCAAGAACCAAGCGGTTCGGAGACTCTTTTCTTTGCCGCACTACCAAGACCTGGAATTCATTACCAGCACACCTGTTTCCTTCTTCTTACAGTCCCGGGGCCTTTAAGCGGGGCGCGAAAAAGCATCTGATGAGGCCACCAAGCTGAGTGCCACCATTGTAACACTTAGTGTCTGTAATGATGACCCTCTTTCAGGAGACTTTGCCTTTAGCTTACCATCAGGCGAGGTGAGGTCAAGTTGGCAAAAACAAGGTTGTTAACAAAAAAATAATGTGGGTGTTATAACGGATATAAATAGGAAGATTTGGATGATTTCAGGCAAGGTTCGATGGCTCAATGGTCAGAGTATTCCACGTAAGGGAACGATCGCGGGTTTGAATCCCGCCTGAACTGATTTCCTTTTTTTTTAGTCGATTTGAATAGTTTGGATACTAAATGCTTTAAAAATTTATTTAAAAGAAAGTCATTGCTCAAAAGTTCCAGGGTATACGACAAACATCGGATCCTGGGTATACTAGACAAATGCCAATAGTAAAGTTAGTATCAGATCTATGACGAACGAAGCTCTCAAAATGATCTTAATACCTTGGTTGTCCCCCTTCCTGTTGACTGGTTGTTCTGATATTTAGTATACACCTTACAATATGACAGAATTTAAATCGATAAAATAGTTTTATTTGTTTTTAGTGGATATTAAGATCATTTAGATTTTTTTTTATACCACTTGGTTGGCAGACTAACACACGGCCCACCTGATGAAAAGTGGTTATCGTGGCCTATAAACGTGTGCAACATCTACGTCAAACATAAGGGAGTCCCAATTGAGCTGCCAACCCTGTAAGTACAAAGTACAAAGTAGGACAAGATTTTGGTCTTCCAACTGACAGCACAAAAACTCTCCAGTAAGCTCTGGCTACCCTACTTACCGTCGTGAATACAACACGAGGTTATTATTTCCACGGTATTCTGTAGCGTGGAGGTACAGTACTACTTACTTATACTTTCTAATCAAGATCGTTTTGACGCTGACTGTACAGAGAGTCAATTTTTGCCAACAGTCGATAGTCAAAACGTCATGTGATACGAGTAAAATTGAATTCATCACAAAAATAACCTCTATAATTCTCAATAAAATGTACACACATCTAACATCGATAAAAATAAATGTATACAAGTAAGCAATGGTATGTAAATATCTCTATTTTTGTGGAATGTTATCGAAAATAAATACTTTTCTACTTGTAGATTCGTTGGATTGTTTTCTAAAATAATGTGTTAGGTATTATACTTTGTGCTAAACCAAAGGGTGTATGTGAATGTAATGAAAAATCACTTCTTTTATTAATTAGGATACTTACTGAATTTGTGTACTTCGTAAGTTATCATGTGCTTGTGGAAATTTATCAAATACATCTTTCATGCCTAAAACCAGTGTTGACACAGCATCAGCAATAACCATAGCTTTACGAGGCCACTTTTGCTCTTTCCACAATACCTCCAAGTTCCGCCAGTTGTTATTCATTAACGTATCCTTTCCATTTTCATACCAAAATGAAAAAGTTAAGAACTTCAGCTTTAATTTTATATCACGCTCGCTCCAATCTCTAACAATCCAATTAATTTTATCATCATTCATATTAAGTCTTACTGCTGCAGTCAAAATAGTTGCTGCGTCATCACTATTTGTGTTTACCAAAACAACGTTTGATGTTATACTTTTAATTTTCTGTAATATATTCTCAGCTTCTTTTAACGTTAAATGGTGATGTACTTCGTAATTGGTAAGACCATCGACTTCTTTTAGATCAGCATAAATTTTTTTAGCTTTTAGAGATGATTCCGTTAACACCGTGACTTGAGCTATTTTCTTGTTAACGATGAAGTGTTTTAATGCAAGCGCCAGGTGGAGGAGGTGGCCGTTGGTCATCCATACGGAGTTAAGCGAATTAAAATCAATATTTATCGCATCATACATTAAAACAGGCAAATTGACTGCGTTTAGGACCTTGACGACATTATGGTCTTCAATGTTTTTGACACGTCCTATCACAAATCCTATGTGATGTGTGATGGGTTTGACATTCTCAACAACAAATACTTTTAGATCTTCTTCTAGAAACTCTGGTTTGGTACAATTTATAAAATAAGTCTGCAGTATTATATTAAAGTATTGTCGTTTTATTAAATTGCCTAATATTGTAACCATTTTATATGAATTTTTGTCATCCTTGAATTCTTTATCATTTGAGCAAATAAAGTTACATATTATGCTAGGGGTACTACTTTGCAATATGGTTACGACAGTTTCATAATCTTCTCTCTTAGCCCATTTACAAGCTGCTTCTTCGAGACTGTTACCTCTACTCTCTAATTTAAGTATTTCTTTTAAAGATTTAAGTGATGGTGTAAATAAACTGATTACATCATAAATTCGACGTGCCAATTCTTTTACTAGAGTTTCTTTAGCTATTCTAGTGGCTACGATAGTGTTAGTTTTATAGCATGGATGAAGCTTTACTACCTTTACTACGTTTACGTCTTCACCTTCATCCCACATGTCAAAATCTAGAAACCAGAACGATTCATTACCGTTTCTTAACATTTGGAATAGCTTTTTACGACTTAGTTCCTTATATTGGAGCTGAATTGAAAATTTATTAAGAGATGTTTCTGCTGCCATTGCCGTATACCCTGGTTTCAAGTTGTATACCTCGATAATTAGACTCTTACTGAAATAGAAAAATATGAACAATGTGTTATACGCGGTTGATAAACTATAGAGGAGTATCTTAGAACTACTTATGCAGTGTGCCTCTTCTATGGTATAAACATAATTAAATATAAGCAATAGTTACAAAAATATCCTGTGGATAGCAAAGGGTATTTTTGTAACTTTTTCACATTTTTATGAGGATGACAAATCATTGGTCCCATATTTGTTTGACTTTTAGTATACAACCCTGAAATGTTGCGTAGTATATGTGCTTTATATAAAATTTATTATTATTATTTTGACCTGCGTGCATTGCGTTTACGCAACCATTCGTAAGACATGCGCGTCTCTGGTGCGCAGGGTGCACGGGGATGGCAACAGCATTCTGAACATGATTGCGAGAATACTAGACAGTCGCCACGTTTACCATTGCTGTGGTGGGGGATGGTGCAGGATTGGCCCTCTTAATTTTTTATAATTATTATACTTTGCCTTTGTGGCTTGGAAATAAGGAAAAAAAAGAAGTGTATCTAAAGGGAACGAATCCTTTAAATTAACGCCCTCCTACCGTGTATCAAACTTGTATACTATGAGACGTGTGCTTGTCTGCCACCTAAGTGGTATAATTTATATCACTGTTGTCTATAATATTTCAATAGCGAGGAGGATATTTAACTGTAATCTATTATTTATAGATTTCTCTTTTTTTACGAGCAGAAATCCCCAGCAATAAGTCTCCCCCCTGCCCCACGCTCACCGAGTGTCCGGCGTGGGAGACGCCGAGGCGGGAGCTTGTGGTGGCCCTGGGAGTGAGGGTTCTCACGCTCTCCACCTCAGTGTACGAAGGCAACTTGGGCGTCGGAGGTCGATGAACGACCTCCGCCCCCCATGAGCGCCGGCCTGGGGGTGACAGGTGGAGCCGCCTGTCACACTGGCAGAAGCAGGCCGCGGCGGCGGCGCGCCTCCCAGTTTTCCGGGAACGAGTTGTGGACTCTGTAGTCCCCACACACCCGAGGAGAGGGCAGAGATGGCCCTGGGTCGGCCGGGGTGCGAGGGATATGCCTGTCAACCTCACCTTCGGCAACCAAAACGACCCACAGGCAGCGTGCGTTTAAGTCGGTTCGAGTCCGACATAACCTCTCCCACCGTCTCCGGAGGGGAGGTATCCGTGGGGATTTTGCGCACGTAAAAAAAAAAGTCTCCCCCCCGCCCCGTTAGATTTGAACAGACTAAAAATCACGGCCATTCGGTGCAATCAGTTACCCAGAAAAAGGTGAAGGAGATGTGTTGTTCCGCAATAGGCTCAGCCTGATTCTGCTAGGGTGATAGGCGGCTCCACCTGTCACCTGTCGCGCTCATGGAGGATGAACGTCGTTGCCCGATATATTACCTTATAGTAGAATGTCTAAAACCGCAATCTTTGAGTCTGGTAATATTGTTGTAGGATCCTAGTCCAGTCATGTCGAGACATTGCTTCTCAAGTCGCAAGTGCTTTGCAATGTGCACATGTAGCTTTAGTTCGGTAGGCGTAATGTTCTTAACATCACATTTGTGATCATCTGTACTTGTCACATTCGTATACAATGTCAATTCCACCCTGTAATGGAAAATAAGCGTGTATTAGTACTTATCATTCATTCGCGGTAGCCTAGTGGTATGGGTAATGGACTGCTGAGACGAGGTCTCGGGTTCGATCCCAGGCTATACCATGGCACACACCAATGACTTTTCGATGCTTTTCGACGTTATGTGTGTATTTATCGCAGGTTTATAAGTGCCCGGTTAATGGCAATAGACTCGCCACCTATTACATTGGACCTAAACAATAACCAGCGAAATGTGGATCCTAGCCTACTCTTTCGGGGATATAGGCGTGAGTATGTATGTATGTATGTCATTTCTATTATAGGTAAGTGGTAAAAGGCCGCGTGGTTCCCGGCAGAGTAGAATTTGGGCCACCCCTCCAATCCCACGTGGTGCCGTGCAAGGCGACTAAAGGATAGGGCTGTTTAATATCAGAAAGATATATACTTACAGCCCAGATTCAGCCTCAGATACATGGCTCGAATCAACATTAGTGTCCGGATTACGGCAGTTGGCTCATTCCCTATTACGTGGGACCGAATGCAATGATTGGTGAATTGTTGGTGTTAATTCGCCTCTGTCTAACCCTTCGGGGATAAAGACGTGATTATATATGTATGGTGGCAATTTTTTAGGATACGAACGCAATGATTTTATACGTGTTAGATGAGTATGAAAGAAAAAGAAAATTTGAATTATGAATTATTGCATGATTTACAAGCAAGCCACAAGCATAAGCATAATTATTTTATAGAAGGTATTCCCGTACCAATTGAGCAGTCCTACTGGGGAAGTATTTCCGTCCTACAAAATACCTCAGCTATAACACCTCGTGTTTTGTTCCCGGCGGTGAGTAGGGTAACAAGAGCTCGCTAGAGAGTTTTATGCTGTCAGCGAAAAGACCAAAGGCTTGTCCTGCTTTGCTATACAGACGGCACGGAAACTCTACGTGTTTCCTTCTTCCTACTGTCCCGGGTACTTTAAGCGGGGCGTGAAAAAGCATACGATAAGGCTATCAAGTTGAGCGTCACCATTGTAATAAAGTAAATGTAAGTAATGGTGACTCTCTTTTCTGAAACTGTTCCTTCAGCTTACCATAAGGCGAGCTCACTGGAGAATTTGTGCTGTCAGTGGGATGACTAAAGGCTTGTCCTGCTTTGTCCTCTACACACAGAAACTTTGTGCTTACAGGGTCGACAGCGCGAGTGTGGCTTCTCTGGTGTTACACACGTCCATAGGCCACAGTAACCACTTTCCATCAGGTGGGCCATGCGCTTGTCTGCCACCTAAGTGGTATAAAAAAAGCGAGGCAAACTCTAATTGACATGTCATATATAAAAAATAGAGAATCAGCAGCACGAGTGTGACCCCTATGGTGTAACAAACGTCCAGAGACTACGACAACCACTTTCGATCAGGTCGGCTGTGTACTTGTCTGCAATCTATGTGGTATAAAAAAACAACCGGGAAATCAAACCTTAAAAATTCTAAATTTTTATATGGTATGATGTAATGGCGTTTCATGGCATAGTAAGGTTTGTTATAGCGTAGCATGGCATTGTATAGATTTAGTATTTAGTATAAAATAAATAACTAATATAACTGATATTACTTTTCAAGAAGTTTCTCATCATCACTTGATGCAACGGCGGTTGAGCCATTGTGTGGGGTCTGTTGAAGTTGCACAAGCTGGTAGCCGACGCCGTAGCGTAAGGTGATAGACAGAATTGCAGCAGCTGCTCGCGTCAAGTCGCTATCCCAATATAAAATGATATTCTTCGGCTTCCCATGTTGAGTTACATACTGCTCTGGTGCAGCTGTAAAAAACATATGTGCAGTAAAGTAGATTTTAATACGTACGAATATTATGAATGCGAAAGTAATACCGTCTGCCTGTGTGTCTGTATGTTAACTTTCACGCCTAAATAAATAAATAAATATTCCACGTCTTTCTACACAACGCTATCTAGACCCATGGTAAGCATAGCTTAACTAGCTTGTGTTATGGAATCTAGAATACGGATAAACATACTTAGATACTTTTTTTTTGTAAATGCATACATATTATACATAGAAACACCCAGACCAATGCAAATATACATATTCATGCATACAAATATTTGCACTGAGCGGGAATCGAACCCGCACCCCCTGCATAGCAGTCGAATGCTCTACCGACGCCACGCTGAACCAATGTTGATGAAAATTGTTATATGAGTAGATTAGACTTAAGAAACGCCTTGACACCTTTGTGGCGTGACGGTAGGGAGGCGCAGATTTGATCCCCGCTCAGTGCAAAAACTTGTATGCATGATGCAAAAGGGGGTTTGCATTGATCTGGCAGTGCCTCGGATAGCTTGTTAAGCCATCTGTCCCAGTTGCCATATAAACACCTATGGCAGTCTTTACTGATGGTTGGAGCCCTATAAAGTTCAACAACTGATCTAGCTACATAACATAAACTAACGCCTATATCCTCGAAGGGGTAGGCAGAGGTGCTAGCACCCACATTTCGACATTTTATGTTTAGGTCCCAATGTTATAGTTGGCGAAACCTATTGCCATTAACCGGAGACTTATAAACCTACGATAAATCGGCAGGCCGCGGCGGCGACGCGCGTGGCGCGCCTCCCCGTTTCCGGGGACGAGTTGGGGACTCTGTAGTCCCCACACCCGAGAAGAGAGCCAGATCGTGAGAGATGGCCCTGGGTTGGCCGGGGTGCGAGGGATATGCCTGTCAACCTCTCCTTCGGCAACCAAAACAACCCACAGGCGGCGTGCGTTTTAGTCGGTTCGAGTCCGACATAACCTCCTCCACCGGCTCCGGTGGGGAGGTATCCGTGGGGATTTTGCGCACGTAAAAAAAAAAAAAAAACCCATCTGCATTATTGAGACCATTTTATTAACTATTTGTTATCTCAACATAACATAACAAAAACTCACGCACATATCCCCGAAGGGGTAGGCAGAGGTGCTAGCACTCACATTTCGCCAGTTTATGTTTAGGTCCCAATACGTGGTGAGCCTATTGTCATATACCAGGCACTTATTTACCTGCGATAAATACACAAATAACTACAAAAAGCATCGAAAAGTCATTGGTGTGTGCCATGGTAAAACCTGGGATCGAACCTGAGACCTCGTATCAGCAGTACATTACCCATACTACTAGGCTACCGCGGTTATTTCTAGCTACAATGCTTCGATATCGCCATTGGAGGCAGTCGCTTCACGGAAAACTTTGAAGCTTAGCCATATCTGCGGTTAGTCTGGTAAAGCGGACCCCAGACTCCGAGGTGTAAACTCCGATGCTTTCATCTCGGAGTTCTTTCTCTTTTTTTACGTGTCCCCCGCCATGCTGCGCGGTGTAATGGAAACGGTAAAACGCTTGCAGTCGGTTTATACCTAATTGTTAATGGTAGCGCAATTCTCGCCACGTGAGCTAGTGGACTGTATTTCGCGGGGGGTGAAGTTAACTGTTCCATTGACGCTTTACACAACAAACAAGACAGGTGATCGGGTTGCCGCGGATGTGGTTTAGGCAATGAATGCAACCCGAGAAATTAGGAGAGGATGCACTAACCTTCACGGGGCCACGTGCCGGCTGGGCCGATGCACCGATCTTCTCTTCCTGGCTCAGGAGTTGCCGCCCACATCACTAAATCACTTGAGGCACACACGAGAGGCACAATCCGATTGGTAAAGGTCTATGAAAGCGGTTAAAATCCAACAAACATTATTAATTTCTAAGAGACACGCGCGCCGCCGGCCATCGTTAATAGTTCAAAGTGCGAAGTGAATATGCGTCTATTTTGACAATCGGCGGGCGAAAACTATTGCTATCTTTCACTTAGAGGTAGTGCGGGAGGGAGATGGGTATAGGGAGCGTGTGTTCAGCGCCAACCAATTAAGACGATTTGAGTTACTACTACTGGCGCCACCAGTTAATATTTACTGGTTTACCGTGTAGGTACCGTAAATGATTTGTAATCGAACTTGCTTATTTATGTCATTAACGGTTTAGTATTTTTCCTTATGGATATCGTTATCGTATTTCATTTTATGTTTCTCTGGTTGCTGCTAGATTAAAAAACCCATGTTTCGAATTGTTTAGTTTAGGTATCAAATCTAAGAAGGTGGACTAATATATATATACCTACCTTTCATAATGCACCAACCTTGTTATTCTCTGCACCACCTGTTGGGTTGACTGGTAGAGAATGCCTGTGGCATTAAGTCCGCCTTTGTACATTTGTGCATGAAGTTTAAATAAATAAATAAATATATATATTTATATATATAGAACACGTCAATTAGACTTCGCCTTGCCTGATGGTAAGCCGAACGCAAAGTCTCAGAAAAGAGGGTCACCATTACTTACACATACTATGTGGCAATGGTGACACTCAGCTTGACGGCCTAATCATATGCGTTTTCACGCCCCACTTATTTATTTATTTATACTTTATGCACGATGCACATTGGCGGACTTAATGCTGTAGGCATTCTCTACCAGTCTACCATAGGGTGGTGCAGAGCTAGTACGAGGTACTTAAAGGACCCGGGACTGTAGGAAGAAGGATACACGTGAGCTGGTAATGAATTCCAGGCCTGAATGGTGTGACAGAGGAAAGAGTCACCGATCGAGAACCGAGTCACCGCTTGGTTCTTGATCGGATGTTCTGCACCCTGTGCGGGTGACATTTAAGACCTGCATGTGTTGTCCTGTGTAGGAAACGAGAGGGTGGGACTAATTGAAAGAGCACATCAGAACACTCACCATGGTACAGACGGTAAAATTCAGTCATGGACGCAACATCTCTACGAATCTGTAGAGGTTCTAGGGTGTTCGTGACCTCGGGATTCCCAATGATGCGGACCGCACGTCGCTGCAACCTGTCGAGAGCATCTAGTAAGTACTTTGCTGAACCATCCCAGAGATGCGAGCAGTATTCCAAACAAGAGCGAATTTGTGTCTTGTATAGAAGACACCGCTGCTCCGGCGTGAAAAATCGTCTCATTCTGTTCAGGACTCCGAGTTTACGCGAGGCTGTTTTGATGATACTTTCGATGTAATTTTTGTAATTCAGGTTGCATCCATACCTAGGATATTGAGATTGTCCTGCAGTGGCATTAGCGTGCTCTGAAGAGTGGGGAGGGGAAGGAAAGAAGACACTTTTGCTGTAAACGCACATGCCTTCGTCTCTTTGGCATTGAACTCAACCAGATTCTCAGAGCTTCATTAAGAAATGTGAATCAGGATCCCGTCAAGCTCAGTGACAAGAAGCTGCCTTTTCTCTGCGATATCTGACTGCTTGGCCGCAGGATGTCCATGATAACTCCCATGTAAGGTGCTATCGTCTGTATAACAATGACCACTGCCGGTGGACAGCATGTCGTTGATATGCAGAAGAAAGAGAGTGGATGATAAGACGGACCCCTGAGGCACGCCAGCATTTACCTGCAGAAACTCCGAAGCTCGTCCGTCACAAAACCGCGAATACGGCACCCTTGCGGGAAGCTAGCAACCCAGTTGCACAGCCCTGGACGCAGACCAAAGGCTAGTAGCTTGGAAAGAAGCGATTTGTGCCAGTCTCTATTGAAAGCTTTGGTGATGTCAAGACTAATTGCCAGTGACTCGCTGTGTTTGTCCATAGCCTCACCCCAAAGATGGGTAACATAATATGTTACCCATCTTTGGGGTGATCTTCTAGCATATTATGCTAGAAGATCACCCGTTGACCGTTTCGGCCTGAAGCCATGTTGCCGGTCATTAATTAAGGAGTGATCCTCTAGGTGACGCATAGGCTGTTTGTTAATTATGTGCTCGAAGATTTTGCACAGCACTGAGGTGTCGTCTATGGGTCGATAGTTGGCTGGCTATGAGCGATCCCCCTTCTTGGGGATCGGCTGAACATTCGCCTTTTTCCAAGCCAAAGGCACTGTACCCGAGCTGTAGGACAGCCGGTACAACTGTGTAAGCATTGGAGACAACTCCGCTGCACATTTTTGTAAAACCACCGCTGGAATACCATCCGGAGCACTGGCTTTCCGGACATCGAGTGATTGCAGCACTGCACGGACATCGCGTTGCCTGATTTGGATATCAGGCATTGCGTGGTCACTGTCGGGTAGTGTCAGTGGCTGCGTACCACGATCATCGACTCGGGAGTTGGCCGCAAAGAGATTAACCAGTAGATTTGCTTTCTTCTGCGGCTCGTGGGCCAGGGATCCATCAGGGTTACGCAGCAGAGGCAGTGAAGGCTAGCAGAAGTTGGCTAGCACGGCTTTAGCCAGTCGCCAGTAGCCATGGCTGCCCGTGGGATGCATCACTAGCTCTTGACCAAGCCGCACTATGAGCAGGGCATCCGCTCTGACGTAGGCCCTTTTACAGACCCTTGTAGCTCTGTTGTATGCCACCTTGAAGTGGCCCAGATTGGGATCAAGCGTGGCGCGCGCCCTTACCCAATCGCGGTATGCAGACTGTTTTTGTTCAACAGCTTTCGCACACTCGTGCCCGAACCAAGGGCGCACCCTGCGGACACCGGTGATACCTATATGAGATATAGTATTCCATACCCAGACTGATTTCACCGGTGACAGCAGTAGCACAATCCGATGGGTTCTTACCTCCAAAGCAGCGCTCAACCTACGGGATGGACGCAAAATAGTCATGAAGTCCATCCCAGTCCGCTGACAAGTAGTGCCAGAGACGCCGCTTCTCCTACATGGATCGTGGGGGCGCTATAATAGGCACAATGGAACAGACCAGGCAGTGGTCGGAGTTGCCTAAAGCGGCTCGCACCGACACACTTGAACTTGAACTTGAACGACCTTCTTGGTATCCTATTGACTTCGTGCACCAATTGGGTCAGGCCATGCGCCAGAGCAAATGCGTGGGCCGCTCTTCCCGCATGGTCTGTTTTGGCGGAGCCCAACCAGATCTCAGAGTGGGCGTTAAAATCCCCCAAAAATACCATTTTGGCGTTCGGAAATCGCTCCTGGGTCGCCTGACTCAGATATTCAAAGACTCGAGTTGTCTCGGCATCTCCTGTATTGGAACGGTAGAGGCACACATAGATCTGACTCGTAGGGCCATGGTCAACGTGTACCCAAAGGATAGAGAAGGATGGGTCCTCTAGGCAGAGCCGACGCGCCGAACGGAAGGGCCACCGTACCCCCCCGAGTATGGTCGCCGGACTCCCAAATTCGATCATCAACCAGCACGACGAACCATATCGGGGTTTATCCGCGGTCTGGTGAGGCAGCCTCCCAAGGTAGTTAACCCCAGTTGGGCCCCTGTATTATAACGCGGGCGGCCAGGGGCACCACCGTTTCTACAGGTCTCCCTGTTCGGTGCGTCGCCCCGCGCTATCCCCACTAGACTACGCCAAGACCCACTGGTCCCACTAGTGCGACAACCACCACCTCTGCCCGGCTATGCACTTGCTGACCCCTGAACACAATCCAACCGAGATTGAATTGCTATGGAGGGTTTTTCGCAATAGTGCACGGTGGTACCCATCCGGTCGAAACTTGAGACAAATTTGTGCCATCAAATTTCTTCCACCAGTAAAATATTATTGTGAAGGTTTGGTTAAGAATATCTAACTCAAAGAAACAAAGAATCAATTTCATTTATTCAGTTTAGGCACACAAACGTCAGATTTTTTTTCGAAAAGATTTAGGTTCATTCGTTCATATGAGATATTATCGTAAATGTACTAAGAAGCAACTGTTAAAATATTAACTTCTTTGAATAATTCTTTCAGCGAGTCACGGGGTCGGAGGCTATAATCGCTCATATCGCTCGTTTCTGTAGTACAAATATAGTCTCAATATCGGCAGCTGAGCCCCACAGCAGCAGACCGTATGACATAACGTTATGAAAGAAGTAAAAATAAACTAATCGTACAGTTTCCTCATCATCAATCTAAATAAAATTGCCTGTGTAAGGATTGGGTTACTAGTGTCAGGTCAGAATTCGGACCCGGTAACTCCCAACACTGAGGATGACTCCTTAACCACTTAGCTAGCGAAGCTGCTAAACAGCTGGTTTGAACCAAAAACCCTACATAGTTCCATAATTGTTATAATTAGGTGCATGACTAGAGTTTCAGAGTCCCATTAACATCCTCAACTACAAAAATTCCATGTTCTATATTTAGTACCTATTAACTTTTCAAATATTTTCTGTATAAAAGGTTAATAGTTACAATTTAATAACATTCATATTAACATTATACCCATTAATCATCCGATAGAAAATAATAATAGTAAAAACAGTATTGGAATTTACGAGGATTATATTAAAAGATTACTCACTGCACAAATTGAGTACTTACAGCCACGATAAGATTCCTTCATTGACTCGCAGTAAGATGCATCTACAACTGAGAGGCAGATCACGAACGCTAGCGCAGATGTGGCCAAGAACATCGCTGTAAACCTGGCAGCTGCACTCAAATAATAAAAATATTATAACGAAGTTTCTGGGACGCCTGGATGCACGATCGTTATTCCCATTCCCGCGGTCACTACTGGCGCGTTAACAGGTTTTTCGTTCGATTTCGCGTTTAGTAAAATTAATAGGAAGGAAAAAGTGAAGTTCTGTATCAGCTATTGTTTCATATCAACGGTTAATCACGCCTTTATTCCCAGAGGGTTAGGCAGAGGTGAATTAACACCCATATTTCACCAATAATTTTATTCGGTCGCACGTAATAGGGGGTGGGCCTATTGCCGTATTTCGGGCACTATTGTTGACTCTAGCCATGCATCTGAGGCTGAGTCTGGACTGTATATATCTGTCTAATGTTAAACAGCCCTATCCCTAAGTCACCTTGGCACCGCTTGGGAAGAGATGGGGTGGTCCAAATTCTACTCTGCCGGGAACCAATAGTAAATAAATACAAGTAAGTACAAACACAAACAAGGAATACAAATACAAACAAATGTATTAGTAACAATATAAACCTTGTAATTTCTTAATCGAAATCGAAAAACTGTTACAGTATCTCAAGTCTCCAGTTTCATTTATCTCTCTCTTCACTCTCTGATTGCCGTGCACTACGAGGAGAAGCTAGAAGAGCTTCCAGTGGGGACGTAGATTGCACATGCCTAACCTCAAACCGAACACGCACCTTCATCATGTAAACACACAACATTATATTAACCCCACAGAATTTTTCCTTAATTTAGATATAGCTAGGGCTCAGATGAAGGATATTATAACAATGGTAGATTTCAATTCGTCTGGAGTTCGTGCTCCTGTTAAGCAATTACAGTTTGCTCACCCCTCGAATCGAACCAAGCTCTTAATAGTAATAAGCGTATTTGCTACCGCTGTTATTACATGTAAGACAGACAGATATTAATATTAAAATGAATAATGAATCTGTCCAAATAGTCAATACCACAGTTTTTCTTGGAATAACTTTAGATAGTAAACTGCAATGGGGTTCTCATATCACAGCCTTGGCAGGAAGACTTAGCTCAGCTGCCTATGCGGTTAGAAAGATAAGGTCACTGACTGATGAGAAAACTGCACGATTTGTTTATTTTAGTTACTTCCATAGCGTTATGTCATATGGTCTGCTGCTGTGGGGCTCGGCTGCCGATATTGAGACTATATTTGTACTACAGAAACGAGCGATACGAGCGATCTATAGCCTTAGACCCCGTGACTCGCTAAAAGAATCTTTCAAAGAAATTAATATTTTAACAGTTGCTTCTCAATAAATTTATGATAATATCATATATGTACCGAAAAAACCTAAATATTTTCGAAAAACTCTCTGATTTACACAATTTTAATACGAGAAACAAAAATAAACTAGTTGTACCAAAACTTAGGCTTCACAAGGTTGGTGATTCATTTGTAGGAAGCTGCATAAAAATATTTAATAAAATTCCTCAGGATTTGATTAATATGCCAATAAATAAATTTAAATTAGAAGTGAAAAAAACTTTAATGAGTAGGTAAAGGTTATTATAAAGTGGATGAGTATCTTAATCATATTAATGCGTGGTCAACATATAAGTCTCTTGCTTGCTCGCACAAAATAAATTGTAAACTAAAGCAAATTAAAAAAAAAAGAAAAATAATCTAGTTCTAATGTAGTTCGCTGAGTTTCTTGCTGGTATCTTCTCAGTAGAACTAACCTACCGAAACAGCGAAAGAATCATTTTCCAATGGTTTATTTGTACATTATTTAATATTTTAATATTATTTCTTGACATACTAAATTGTAAAATTTTGACGTTCATATGTGCTCTTTGTGTGCCTAAACTTAATAAATGAAATTGATTCTTTGGTTACCAAGAACGGGGTGCGCCAAAGTTCACCAAAATTTTCAACTCCGATAATTGGAAATCCAAAAATATTTTTCCTTACATTTTTTATCCTAACAATCACAACTCCTAACTACTCTGTCTCTAATGTTCATAATTTCGCATCATCAAACATCTATTATACTTTTATTTGTTTTCCTATATTTTTTCAACATAACCATCTTTTAAACTATTATTCAAAGTCATATCTTTAAGTGGAACGGATCCAGCGGCTGGGCCTTGACGTGGCTCTGCATAAATCCGAGGCCATGTTCTTTCATGGACCGCGGCGCACGCCTCCACCTGGTTTCAGTCTCACAGCGAGAGGCACTCTCATCGGCATCAAGCCCCAGATGAAATATCTGGGGCTCGTACTCGACGGCCGATGGGACTTCTAGAAGCACTTCCGAAGTCTGGGCCCCAAATTGGTGGGCACAGCCAACGCTCTGGCGCGGCTACTGCCCAACCTGAGGGGCCCGGAGGAATCCTGCAGGAGACTCTACGCGGGTGTCGTGTGGTCCATGACCCTGTACGGGTGTCCCGTGTGGGCGGATACCCAGAGTGATCGGCATATGCCCCTGCAGCAGCGTCCGCAGCAGAAGTTGGCGTGCCGCATCATAAGGGGGTACCGCACGATATCATTCAACGCGGCGAGTCTCCTCGCCGGATCGCCAGCATGGCTCCTGGAAGCGAGATCCCTTTCGGCGCTATACCGGTTCCGAAAGGCGGCACGGGAGCGGGGTCACGATCTCGAGCCCGAAGAAATTCAGGCTGTGAGATCCCGGCTCCACAGGGAAATGGTGGCGGAATGGGAGCTACGACTTGGGCGACCTGGCGCAGGGCACGCCGTAGTGGCGGCGGTAAGTACCATCATGGGGGAGTGGCTAGAGAAGCCACACGGCAGCCTCTCGTACCGTCTGACACAGATGATCACCGAGCACGGGTGCTTCGGGAAGTATCTGCGTCGGATGGAGAAAGAGCCAACGTCCGTGTGCCATCACTGCAACGCGAGCGAGGACTCGGGGCCGCCCACGCTCACCGAGTGTCCGGCGTGGGAGACGCCGAGGCAGGAACTTGTGGCGGCCCTTGGAGTGAGGGTTCTCACGCTCTCCACCTTGCTCGCGGCAATGGTCCGCTGCGGGGATGCGTGGGCAACCGGCGCCTCCTTCTGCGAGCAATTAATGCTCGTGAAGGAGGAGGCGGGGCGGGAGCGGCAGCGGGAGCGACGAAGGACCGCAAGGCAAGCTGCCCGCGTATGAAGGCAACTCGGGCATCGGAGGTCGATGAACGACCTCCGCCCCCCAAGAGTGCAGGCCTGGGGGTGACAGGTGGAGCCACCTGTCACTCTGGCAGAAGCAGGTCGCGGCGGTGGCGCGCCTCGCGCGTCTCCCCGTTTCCGGGGACGAGTTGGGGACTCTGTAGTCCCTACACCCGGGAAGAGAGCCAGATCGTAAGAGATTTTTTTTTATTTTTTTATACCACTTTTTTGGCAGACAAGCACACGGCCCACCTGATGGAAAGTAGTTACCGTGGCCTATGTACGTCTGTAACACCAGAGGAGTCACAGTCGCGCTGCCAACCCTGTAAGTACAGAGTTTCTGTGCCGTCAGTAGAAGACAAATCAGGACAAGCCTTTAGTCTTCCCACTGACGGCACAAATTCTCCAGTGAGCTCTGGGTACCCTACTCACCGCTGGGAACACAACACGAAGTTATTATAACCGCGGTATTCTGTAGGACGGAGGTACTTCCCCAGTTGGACTGCTCAATCGGGCGGATATACCGCCGTGTCCTACCTCCTATGGCCCTGGGTTGGCCGGAAATATATCATATATCTGTAGATCTGTAGATATATTATAAATTACATATCTTGAACGAGCTATGAATATTTTTCTGTAATGTAAACAAAAAAGGCACTCTATATAAAAATCACTCAACATTCCGTATTCATGATCCATGATCCATGACATACATCACTACAGCCGAAATTAAAAACTGGAAGCGTCATCGATTTTTAAAGAGAACAGGGCCCAATCGGTATCATATCGATATCAAAACAAAGAACAATTTGTAAAGAATCGCCAGACGAACAAATCTGTCATTACAGAACACCTACTAAAAGCAGGCATCAATCACTGAATTGAATTCCTTCATACATATCTTCGCCACCTTATATCACGAACTCGCCTGGGACCATTGCCGGTGTAACCTGGTCGAAACATCAGGCAATCCAAATGTATGTATGTTCATATACATTTGACGACCTCTGTGGCGTAGCGGTAGAGCATTCGACTGCTACGCAGGGGGCGCGGGTTCGATTCCCGCTCAGTGCAAATATTTGTACGCATGAATATGTATATTTGCATTGGTCTGGGTGTTTCTATGTATAATGCATTTACAAAAAAAAAGTATCTAAGTATGTTTATCCGTATTCTAGATTCCATAACACAAGCTAGTGAAGCTATGCTTACCATGGGTCTAGATAGCGTTGTGTAGAATGTCGTGAAATATATTTATTTATTTATTTATTTATACCATGACCGCGTTAATTCCCGTAAACATTATTGTATATCATAAACATTTTATAGCACAGTGATTTTCCTGTAAGCTGACTGTGTTACACCCTTTTGTCTTAGAACCGTCGATATATTTATAAACGTCGATAAATGTATTTACCTCAAATCCGTTCAAAATATCATGCGCGTATCACGTAAATTACAGGGCCGAGTTTGGTTTTTGGAAATAAATCTTTCTGATTCCGATGGATGCTAAGGCTTTCCATGTGATTTTTTCCATATGCATGTAAGAACAATATACATAATCATGTTTGTACTAAGTGCTATAAGTAAAGGCAAGGCAGCAGAAATGCTATCAAAGTAAAAGCTGTTTAATCGTCGGAACTTGTTATCTAAATCCTGGCGTAGTAGTAGCGAAAATGTCAGTAAGTTCATATCCATTGCCAATCACACTAATGTTGATATCGCTCGATTATTATTGACAAAATATGTTTATATTAAGTCCAATTATTCAAGATTAGAAGATGTTTTCCCAGAAATTCTTAAATAATAACTAACACAAATTTTCTCAGCCCTGACTAAGAATGATAAACATTCTCGCATAAAATTTAAAATTTATAGATAGAATTTCTTTGTATTTACTTTTCAATTCATCCTACCCACTTCCTGCCCAAAACAAAAAGTTTGACCATTGTAAAAATTTGATTCTCCGGCTGAAATGTATGGGAAACGTTTTTGGGATTTCTGTCTTTCCTAGTACTCAAAGCTAAAATGGTCCCATGGAGTATTTTGAACCCCTCATGAAAAAGGATCGAATGGAACGACATATTTTTTTGAATTTTTTGTATTTTTCTTGCTGACTGTACGATGTTGTCAAAATCTGTGAATGCAGTTCAAAATATTTAAAATGTTAGGAAAGGTTTCCCTAGAACATTTCACTGTACCTACAACGGTTAAGGTACCTGCCTTTACTGCCCCGTTTCAAAAATACAACCTGTATACACGACGTTTGAAATAGCCGGCCACCTATAGACTTGTCCCGTTTATAGATATTCCAAGTTTATATCAAGTGTTCTAGATAATTCAATTTAGTTTTTCTACATTAAAAATAGCATTGGATAAGTAATAAACATTTATAGTGTACGCCATCTTTTATTTAGAAACTCTCGCGCAACTGCATAGGCATAGCCTCTAAACAGAACAATCAGAAATCAGACAAATTACGTGAACACTAATTATATAGAAGAGAGCATCAAGACACGTACGTGCACGCGTTCTACATGGACCAATCAGAAACCTCGCAGACATCTTGAACACTATACGGAGCTATCATATGTCAGCAAGTTTGCGCATGCGTTCTACACGGACCAATTAGTTCGCGTACGCGTTTGACACTCGGTAGCGAGCCTACCACAATATAATACTATTCTCAAGGTAGTTTTTTTATTATTTACAAAATATAATACAAGCATTACACAAATTAGCACTCCCTAAACCGGTGAAGGTTTGTCTGGCGCGCCATTAAACAAACTGATAGTATTTTGCCTTAGTTATTATAACAACAACCCTTTTTTGTCAGAACACGTTTTCTCTAGTTACAACTGGTTTTAACTTTTTTTATACCACTTAGTGGCAGACAAGTACATGGCCCACCTGATGGAAAGTGGTTAACGTGGCCTATGGACGTATGTAACACCAGAAGAGCCACACTCGCGCTGCCGACCCTGCAAGCTCAGAGTTTCTGTGCCGTCAGTTTAAAAGACAAAGCACAAATTCTTCAGTGAGCTCTGGCTACCCTACTCACCGCTGGGAATACAATACGAAATTATTACGCGGTATTCTGTAGGGCCTTCCGCCCTACAGAATACCGCGGCCATAATAATTTCGTGTTCTTCTGACTTCTGACTTCCCCAGTCGAACAGCGGAAATACCGCCGCCTCCGTGAAATTAATTAATGTCTATGTTAAAATATATCTAATCACATTTAGAATTAACATCATATTGCCATACACTTGTGCCGCAGTACACTTACTTCGCGCCCTTGACTAATCCAAATCTTAACTGTTATTGTTCAAGTTTTCAATTGTATTGATACTCCCGGAGTGCCACCGTTTTTCGAACAAGATTCTACACTCGGGATCCCTTATCTTCCTGTCATACACTCCTCTTGCGTGTAATCAATATGCTTTGTCTGTCATCTCTAAGCCTTGCCGGACCAGTCCTAATACTTCCTGACGATGCTCTAGTAGCCTAGTAGCTGCAGTCAGTAAGTAGTCACTTGCCATTTTTGGGTGTGTGTTTCCCGTTTAGTTAAATCTGCTTACGGTTCAATATTTACTGCTTCGTAAACTCTGCAAATAAATAAAAAGTGTAACATTTTTAAAAGTTGCAGTTTTCTTCTTTCTTTAATTTCATTTTTTTACATATTGTATAGTTAGCATAGTTTTGTATATATTTTTATGAGTAATTGCATATATTTTATTTCTAATGGAGAAAAAATAACAGAGGATTGGAAAAAAAAATACAATAACAATAAATTCATTCTGAATCGTATTTTCTTTTTGTTAGTATTAATGGTTTGTTATCTATTAATTTATCGTACTTATATTATACTATTTATGCTATGTGATGCGCAGTTAAACTCAAAAATCAAAGATTGTGAAAATTTGTTCATTCATTCTTGAGTTATCAAAAAGTACGTTATAACCCTTTAGGAATTCTTTTTTTGAATTAGAATTTCAGTAAATCCTTTTTAGTACACTTCCACGTGTCAAAATAATCACAAATTAATTAACTAGGTACAAAAAATCGTAATTATTATTGTCTCTACGACCAGCTATGAACGCCGTGCGTTGCGTTATCAAATAGGACTGATTTTTATATTATTATAGAAGTTGGCTGTATCATACTTACGGCCTCTTACAAAACAGTACGAGTACCAAGATCATCTCTAGCAATGCGAGCGTAATCACCCCTAAATTGTCGTAACATACTGGCTCATACGGGTCACCAGTTTGTACAATACATTGAGAGGCAAAATCATTAGGTAGACTTTGCCCAGAATATATTCCCCCTAATATTCCTTCCTCATAGACTAATATCACATTGCGAGAAGTTGTGTTGACGCGCATTTGCGTTAAAACCTTGCGATGGTCAGTATGCCACTCTTCTACGAATACCACTGCTTCTTCTAGCATGTGCATTTTATACCTCAATGTCTGGGTAATACCTTTTACCGGTACTTCGCTAAGGCTTCTCCCAAGTTGACTGAAAAAAAAAAGGAAAACATTGAATTATGCTCCGTGCGTACTTAAAGAACCGCGGTAGCCTAGTGGTATGGGTAATGGACTGCTGAGACGAGGTCTCTGGTTCGATCCCAGGTTTCACCATGGCACACACCAATGACTTTTCGATGCTTTTCGAAGTTATGTGTGTATTTATAGCAGGTTTATAAGTGCCCGGTTAGTGGCATTAGGCTCGCCACCTATTATATTGGGACCTAAACATATACTGGCGAAACGTGGGTGCTAGCACCTCTGCCTAACCCTACGGGGATATAGGCGTGAGTTTATGTTATTTACTTAAAGATTATACTACTTAAGGTCGTTAATGGTTCCCATCAAGATCTTTGCCCTGAAATTAACTTAATTTGCAAGGCAGTAAATACACCTACTGATTAACGTATAAGGCTGTAGCGCAGGCTTCTCACCCGGGGTAGAAGGTCACACGGCAGTCACTTCTGAAATAATTTCTATTACAAAACTGACTACCTAGACAACTGGCAATTGGTGTTAGAAATGACTGTCATTAACGTCAAAATTCGTGTCAATCATATACATTTATCATTTTATTCTACAATACGCCGGCCAGCCAAAGAATTGCCATTTGCCTAACCGCGAGGACCCGGACCCAGGACCTGCCAACCTTCCCCCCGGCAATTAACAACGATCCCCAGACGTCGTTCATTTTAACTTCGAGTCGTACTTCATCGCACCGCTCGCTGTAGGCAGGGAGTTCATCCCCACACATTGAAACCTGAGGAGGTACGCACTGTGCGGTATGAAAGAAACTTCATCCCACACACACTCAAGTTGTGGAATGAACTCCCTGCTGCGGTCTTCCCATGCGCCTACAATATGGGGTTCTTCAAAAGGGGCCTTAGGAGGTTTCTTCAGCATCGGCAGCGAGAGTGTGACGCCCCCGGTGTTGCACGAGTCCATAGGCCACGGTAACCACTTCCCATGAGGTAAGCCGTGTGCTTGTCTGCCACCTAAGTGGTATAAAAAAAAACATAACTTTCCCACCGGCTTCAGGGGGGAGGGGTATCCATGGGGATTGTCACACGTTAAAAAAGGGGGAGGGGGGCTGAATACATAAATAATGCACATATTTTGCCTAAACCATTAAGCACTAATATTTTAGTACATTACATTATGTTAAACAAGAAATGATTTAAACAGATGCAAATACTATAATTTTCCTTGAGTTAAATTTACCTACCTAATTAATATATATATAATTTTATCCTGTATGTAAGTTCACAACAGCAGTAATCTTCAGTTTTAACTGACTTAAAACGGCATGTATTAACAAATTAATCCAAAAACATTAAATCAGGTAGCAAAAATAATAGGTTGACCGCTACAGTAATGGTTCATTTTATATAGAAAGTGGAAGCTTGAAAAACAGTTGTGAGCTTTTTTTTAAATTTAAACTGGCATTGATTTTTGGTTTTTGCTCCGCGAGACTTCCGCCTGCCCTTCTAACCTAATCTATCCGTGTCGGACCGCGAGAAGAATATTCTCTATTCGGTTAGCTTTTATTTTTCTCTAAAAAAAAGAAAAAAATAAATCTCTTTTTTTTATCATCTTTATGTATTGCATCGAGTTCTAGCAGATCTATACCTACAACCAAACACAAATAAAAAAAATTAAGCGTACTTTCGCCACTTTTCATTACCTCTTTGTTTCTTAAATTAGGTGTAAATTTTGTATTAAAATTTAATTTATAATTGAAAAATACAAAGTATAATCAAAAATTTCATCTAATTTTTGTGTAAGTTAAATATTCTGCCTTATGATAGATACTTACTGAATAACTTGCTTACTTAATATATCGTGCTGAGCTTGAGGGTATTTGAGAATCACATCTTCGATTCCGTCAACCAGTGTCAACACTGTATTTATAAGCGCTGCTGCCAGAGGGGGCCACCGGCTAGGAATAATTTCTTTCAAATGTTCAAGATAATCAAGACGACCTGCAGTACTTAAAACATCCTTGCCATGCCTACACCAAAAACTAACGACGAAATGTCTTATTGGTAATGCTATGTTGTTTGGTCGCTCTCGTATGAACCAGGCGTAATCTTCAACAGTGTTCATTTCTAGTCTCATTGCTGCTGAAAGGATTGTAACAGCTTTTTCGTAATCAGTATTCACGAAAATAATGTGAGCATTTTCAGTTTGAATTTGCCGTAAAACTTTCTCTGCTTCCAGGTTCGTTAAATTGTGTTCCACGTAGTGGTTGCGTAGTGCTAAGCCTTTTAGGTCTATTAAGGTGTCCATGAAAAATTTGGCTCTTGGAGTCTGCTCAGAGATTACAGCGACACGGGTCCAACCCCTGTTATGGATGTAAGCTTGCAATGCAAGTGCCAAATGAAGTGATTGTCCGGCAGAGATCCAAATAGATGCCAAAGATGATTTTTCAACGTCATACTCGTCACTAGCAATAATTTTAATGGTATCGGCATCTATATCAATTGTGTCATAAAATAACACTGGTATATCGTGTTCGTTCACAATCTTAGTAATGCTCGATATGTTCCTTACATTGCTTATTACTACTCCAATGTGATTTGGCTCAATATCGTTTAACAAGAAATCGTTGATATCTTGAATTACACTATCTGGATTTGAGCAATCCAGGTCCAAACTGCCGATTTTAATGGAAAATTTTGAATTGTTCATTTTCTCCCTGCTTATGCCTAGGTAAATGAGTATTTTATCATACAATTTGTTAAAACCTGGGTCATCTTTACAAACAATAGATGTTATTTTATACGTTTTCTTACGAGGTTTATACATGCCTATTAACGAATTAACTACAGCAGTATTATTTGATGCCCATTTGCAGATCTTTTCCTCGATATCTTGTCGACTATTCTCTATTTCAATAATCGGACTTATAGATTTGATAGAGGGTGTATATTTGTTTGAGATATAAAAAAGATGAGGTGCAAAGTCTTCTATCGGGCAGTCTTTAACCACCGTGGTATGAAAAATAGCATCTAGTTCCTGGCTTGAGCACTTCGGGTCTTTATTATTAAGAGGTAATGCTCTTATGTTTACGTCTGGATGTACAGCCCATATATCGTAATCAAGAAACACAAATGATCTATCGCCTTTTTTAAACATTTGGAACAGGTTTGGTCGACTTATCTTCTTGAATTGAAAATATTGTGAGGTTAGTTCCAGACACGCGGCTATCTTTTTCATTTTTCTATAATTTAAATCCAGCTCATTAACTACCAGAATATTACGGATGCTAAAACAAAAAATATTATTGTAAAATTACAATCTGAAAGGATATTTGGAACTGTCTTCTAGCATTTGGGGTCAGAAAGCTTTACTATGATACAATCTAATGCATGATTGATTTAAACTGGACAATTATGAGAATAGGGTTGGACTTGTCAACTGGTTTATCTGTCAAAGTTGGCGGTTAGACAGCAGTCTAAATTTATTGAATGGCTCGTTGACTAGAATACCCGTGTATCTATAGTTAGAGTTTCGAACATATTTAAACATAAGTACTAAAATTATTTATTTTAATGGGAAGTACGACAGAACAAGTGGTTATTTGTTGACCGGTGTATTGCAGAATAGAATGATGAATGTAAAACATTACATACGTTGACGCCTGTCATAAACGTCACGATATTGTGAAGCTGCACGTATTCTACGAACGAATTGCCACGTAAAGCTATGATTCAATACCTTGTAGTTGGGTCTCTTAAGCCGCATTCGGTAGCAAAACAGTGGGATCTACAATCAGTAATATTGGCGCATACATCTATATCCCTGAAGCGCTTCGCCAGGTGGAGGTGTAACTGCAGGCGAGGTGACGCGCTGACAGTAATGTTTACCCTGATGACAGAAACATACATAATTACAGAACTCGAATCGAACTCGAATAATAAAAGTACTCGAATAGCACATAGGCGCAAATTGTCGAAATTGTTCATCTAATAAAGAGGAAAGATTTGTATTCAAATCGATGAAGAAAGGAAAAACTGAATCAGTTCAGGCGGGACTCTAAACCGTGATATTTTGTTAAATGCTTATTAAACATTTTATAATTTCATTCAAAAGATTTATATTTATGTAATGTATCTAAGGAATTAATTAAAAATTCACTAGACCGACTTTAAAAGTTCTTTTGCCATTAGCAGGCTACATTATTCTAGACTAGAGTAATATAAGCTACCATTTATTGCAGTATTCCCACAGAATCAGGATGTTAGCGGGTACAACCGCTGTATGATACTAGTTAAGAAATATAATTTCCATTTTTTTAAATCTTAGAGGATTATCTACCTTCGACCCTCATTTTAAATTCTTTGGTAATTTATCTTTCGTAAATGTAAAACATAATTTTCATACTCTGTGAATATATCATTATCATAGCAAGGTGGTTCGGCCGGGATGCTGCTGGGAGTCTGCTTAAGGTGCACGTGCTGGTAGCCAAGAGCATGACGTAGTATGACTGCAAGAAGACCAGCGGCAGCCCGTGTCGAGACACTGCTCCAGTACAGAGTGATGTTCTTCGGCACTCCATGCTGACTCACGTACCGGACTGGCGGGGCTGTGAATGTTGATAGATTGAGATTAACTATCAACGTCATCATCATCGGTATCTCACCATCAATCAAAAACTGACCTACATCAATTAAGCTCTCTAAACATAGGTGCACATTCTGGAAAGTAGGGAGGGTAAAGTCAAAGTCAAAATCAAAAATCATTTATTCTGCATAGACCATTAAATTAGCTCTTACAAAACGTCAATACAAAAGAAATATGAAAACTAGTTTAGCAAATGGACTACCGGTTCGAAACGCGGCCTGAGAAGACTCCAGCAAGAAAAACAGGGGACAATTTTTTTTGGCCTATTTACAAACATACATGTTTACTTAATCTAAATACAAAATATTATTTCAGTAGCATAGTTGAGCGAACAGCTCATCATCATCATCAGATCATTGTTTATCATCCAAGTGTCCTTGGATTTTATAATAGACTTTCTGGCACAATTTACTTTAACTACATTTTTCAATTTATCCACAGGTAAATCACTAATTTTATTAGGGAGCTTGTTAAAAATCCAATTAGTCCCATCCTCTCCTTTCATACACAGGGCAACACGTCTTAGATGTCACCCGCACACGGCACAGAGTATCCGATCAAGAACCAAGCGTTCGATGACTCTTTCCTCTGTCGCACCATTAAGGCCTGGAATTCATTATCAGCTCACGTGTTACCTTCTACCTACAGTCCCAGGTCCTTTAAGTGGGGCGTAAAAAGCGTATTATGAGGCCGTTAAGCTGAGTGTCACATGGTATATGTAAGTAATGGTGATCCTCTTTTCTGAGACTTTGCCTTCAGCTTACCATCAGGCAAGGCAAAGTCCAATTGACGTGTACTATATTTTTTTTTTTTAATAAAAATCAACAAGGTTTATTTATATATGTTGCTGCATTCTATATTTAATTTGTTGAATGTAAAATGTGTGTGTGTACCAAACACCTGTTAGTTTATGTGCTACTTTTTCCCTGTACATACATAAACTCACGCCTATATCCCCAAAGGGGTAGGCAGATGTGCTGGCACTCACATTTTGCCAGTTTATGTTTAGGTCCCAATGTAATAGGTGGCGAGCCTATTGCCATTACCCGGGCACTTATAAACCTGCGATAAATACACACATAACTTCGAAAAGCAACGAAAAGTCATTGGTGTGTGCCATCGTAAAACCTGGGATCGAATCCGAGACCTCGTCTCAGCAGTCCATTACCCATACTAATAATAAATCAATCTAAATTTAACATACCTAAGAATTACATAAATAATATAAAACATGAAGAAAAAAACATCACAAACCCCACACGAATAGCAAACATATTCAATGACTATTTCATTGATAAAATAGAACCAATAACCAATACACTAATGGGGTAACGTCACTCATAAAAACCAATAAAAATTCCATGTTTATGGTCCCATGCTTACCCCAAGACGTGGTCACTATCATACAAAATCTAAAAAATACGGGTAGTGTTGGTTATGATGAAATATCTACCAAAGTATTAAAAGCCGTCACACCGGAAATATGTAATCATCTGTGTTATATTATAAATCAATGTATAACGACAGGCATATTCCCAGATGCACTTAAATTGGCAGTTGTAAAACCACTCCTAAAAAAAGATGACCGAGAAATACTGAAAAATTATAGGCCTATATCACTAATTCCAACTATTTCAAAAATTATGGAAAAGTATGTTTATAAAAGGATATATGACTATCTAGACAAGAAAGATATAATATGTAAGGAGCAATACGGCTTCTGCAAAAATAAAACAATTAACCTAGCCGTATATAATTTTCTCCACGAAATTTTGACCAACGTGGATAAAAGAACACAAGTAGCAGCTATCTTTTGTGATATGACGCAGGCATTCGACTACGTTCGACATAGTATTCTTTTAGAAAAGCTTAATGCCTATGGTGTAAGAGGTAATCTATTAAACTTAATTAAATCATATTTACACAATAGAAAACAACGAACAGAAATAAATAGAATCAACTTTAATACGAAACGAGAGGTTAATTATATCTCAAGGGAACGTAGTGTGATTCATGGCGTCCCTCAAGGAAGCGTATTGGGACCCCTACTATTCACAATCTATATAAATGACCTACCAAAATCTAACCCGCATACTATGACACTTTTTGCAGACGACAGCACGGTGATAATTCCTTGTGACGATAATGACATGAACAACCATAAAATTGACATTTATAATACTTTGACATCTATTATTCAATGGCTTGAAATGAATAGTCTATTAATCAATTTGGAAAAAACTAAAATCATAAACTTTAGCCAACGCCCTAAGCCGTTTAACGGTAATATCACATTTAACGGCAAAACAATTCAGGATGTACCAACAACCCGGTTTCTTGGCTTAGACATAGATCAAAGGCTGGACTGGAAAGTACATGTTGAAAAACTCTGCAAAAGAACCTCTAAATGTGCATATGCGTTACATAAACTGTCAACCACAGTAAATACAAAAACTTTGGTGACCGCCTACCATGGACTAGCTGCGTCTATCCTACGGCACGGTATAATCTTTTGGGGAAATTCTACAGATTTTGATGCAATATTTAAGGTTCAAAAGAGGTGCATTAGGTCAATGTTTCGATTAAAAACAACCGATAGCTGCAAACCGTACTACAAAAATATAGCATTTTAACTTTACCATGCATGTACATTTTTGAGGTTGCGGTGTTTGTCAAGACTAATCCCGATTTATTTCCACGACTCCAGGATTCCGTTGCGCGAAATAGACGTGATAACACTCGACTTCGGCTCCACAAAGCACAAACTGCACTTATGCGCAGAAGTATCTTTTGCATGGCGCCAATTATATTTAATAAGCTGCCTAAGAACTGTAAGGAACTTACCACTAGTTCATTCAAAAAAGAAATTAAAGGCCTACTCCTGCAAAAGGCATATTATAGCATAACAGACTTCCTGGCAGATAGTATTCACTAACTAGCATTAAATAGTAAATACTGCTATTATATAAATTATAGTAAAATACTTATTAGGTGGGCCTAATATTCTGACATTGTTGACTGTATTTTGACCACTAACTTAATATATACTTGCCATTGTTTGTTGCATTGTAGTACATTTTCTATTGTATTTTAATCTATTTGACATGATTATTGATAAGATATTGACATTTCTACTGTATTTCTGATTTGACATTACATTACATAATGATTTGAACTGTTAGTGAAAATTGAAAAAAAATTGCGCATCTTAGTACTAAGCGTCTCCTCACGCATATACACACATCAACAAAGTCTAGGGAACAAGGACATTTCTAGTTTTTATTTAAAAACCCTTTCTTGTAATAGTGAGTGTTTTATATCAATAGAAAGGGTATTTTTATACCGTTTTTAATTTTAATTTTAATAAAAACATTTTAGTACCAATTTTTTTTTTTTTTTAAGAAAGAATTGAATCGTGCCAATATTGAGTATTACAACCTTCTATGATTAGGCACAAAAATAACGAGGTAGTAAGAAATACAGTAATTAACCGTACTTTAAACGTTTTTAATAATCTGTAGGACCTCCTAAAGCATTAGCAACAGCTCGACAATGGCGTGGCATACTTAGTATGAGATTGTCAATCATCGTCTGTGGAATATGGCTCCATACACTGCGAAGGTGTAAAAAAAGTTGTTCTTCAGTGTTCAGATTTTCCAAAGAATCACTGAAAGCTCTTCTCCCAAGCAAATCCCAGGCATGCTCTATGGGATTGAGGTCGGCAGACTGAGCAGGCCATTCCAACGTCGTAATATTGTGCTCGCTTAACGCATAGACCACTACCCTCGCGGTGTGTGACCGTGTATTATCTTGCATGAACATAAAATCTTGACCGAACTGCTGTCGATGAGGGATTACCATGGGGTGTATAACCTCCTGAATGTATTGGATTGCATTCAAATTGCCCTGTATCCAAACGAGGTCGATCCTTCCACCAAGGCGAATTCGAGCCCATACCATGATTGTTCCACCTTGGTAAGGATGAACTTCTTGAGGATTCTGGAGACGATTCCGACGTCCAGGAACTCGCCATATACGCACTCTTCTCGAATCAGGATGAAAACCGAAGCGAGATTCGTCGGAAAACAGAACCCGTGCCCATTGATGGTCGGTCCACTGTAAATGTGCGTTAGCCCACAATAAGCGACGACCTCGATTTCCACGTCGAAGAGCTGGAACCCTAAGCGGTCTGCGAGCATGAAGATTGGCTTCGTGTAGTCTTCTCCTGACAGTTTGATCGCTAATAACCACTTGATGCTGAGACTGGAGGCCTGCGACCAACTGACGAGCAGTAATCGTGGGTTGCCGCCTTGCGGAATTTTGCAAGAAACGATCTTGTCGCGGGGTAGTAACCCTATTTCGTCCCCTGTGACGTTCGGCAACATCCCCTGTAGACCTGTAGCATGCCCATAATCTGCATATTACGCTTGGTTGGGTGTTGACAGCATCCGCTACGTCGCGTTGAGTTCGTCCAGCTTGCAGCATACCAACAGCCCTTAACATCTCTTCGCGACTTAAATGACGACGTGACATGATGACTACAGTCACAAAAATGCGCAAACCATACGTAAAAGACGTATTATTGATAATAAACGTTATTTACAATCAAAGAAAATAAATTTTATTTTGCCTCAGAGAAACTGCACAATCAAACACTTTCAAAAGTTTTCCCTCCATATTCGAAAATCATTACTTATTTAAATTTATTTTTAAATTTCGAACAACTCTGTAATCTACTTTATTCTATTTTTATTTATTTGCTGCCAGTTATTTGCAAAACAAGATTTACACGAAAAAAAAAATTGGGGTCATCTTGTTCCCTAGACTTTGTTGAGGTGTTTATTTGTACGCCGCTATATGGGGCAAAACATGACTGGACTATATATTATATACTATCACTGACCTATTGCATGCTTTTGTATGTACACACATGTTTTGAACAAATAAAACGATTCTATTCTATTCTATTCTATTTATTGTAAATTATAAAAAGATACTAACATTTTGCACTCCTCTAACTAAAACAAATATCATACTGCCTAATTACGTAATTTATACAAACTAATACGCGACGTGTGTAGCAAGTTAAACTAAAATAATTATTGGAACTTTTTACTTACAATATTTTTCTCTAAGTTTTTGACAGTAAGAGGCACTAGCGTTACAAACAAACGACACCACTAATATAAACAGGATAAAGCACGTCTGCATGTCGACGATGACTAAGTAATTAATACTGCAGTTCATGCCATTATATATATTACTAGCTTTTGCCCGGGACTTCGTCCGCATTACGTTCAGAATATATTAAGATATGTTCACTTCTATAACTCAAAACTAATATATAGTTATACCTACATTCATATAGCAGAGAAAGATTTTTCGAGTGACTGGCCAATACTGATTATTACTTATTATTAATTTCAGACAAAATTTATAATTGTCAAATTTTTAACTATTTTTTTTTATACCACTTAGTTAGCAGACAAGCACACGGCCCACCTGATGGAAAGTGGTTACCGTGACCTATGGACATCTGTAACACCAGAGGAGTCACAGTCGCGCTGTCAACCCTGTAAGTACAGAGTTTCTGTGCCGTCAGTAGAAGACAAAGCAGGACAAGCCTTTAGTCTTTCCACTGACAGCACAAATTCTCCAGTGAGCTCTGGCTACCCTACTCACCGCTGGGAACTATACTTAACCATAGACAAAATTACGTTTCTGTCATTCCAAATTTTGTTATTCCGAGTCAGATGTGTTTTGGTTATACTATGTTTTATAGTGATTTGTATTCTCTTTGTGATTATATATTACGTAATACGGGATCGCGGTCCAACAGGATGAAGGTCGAACGGGATGAAAAGTATCCTATGTCCCTCTCCTAGTCCTAAGCTACATCCCTACCAATTTTCAACCGAATTGGTACAGCCGTTCTTGAGTTGTAAATAGTGTAACTAACACGACTTTCTTTTATATTCATAGATAGATAGATAAGATGTAGAATCACGTATTACGTTTTATATATTTTTAATAAAGGTACAAAGTTACAGTTCCATGATATAAATAAATAAATAAATAAATAAATTTTCTACAACATTCTACACAACGCTATCTAGACCCATGGTAAGCATAGTTTAACTAGCTTGTGTTATGGAATCTAGAATACGGATAAACATACTTAAATACTTTTTTTTTTTGTAAATACATACATATTATACATAGAAACACCCATATAGATTAATCTGTGATAATATTGTTTATTGTTATACCATTGCCACTGCCTATGCATATGTTTTTTTTATACCACTTAGGTGGCAGAAGAGCACACGGCCCACCTGATGGAAAGTGGTTACCGTGGCCTATGGACGTGTGTAACACCATAGAAGCCACACTCGCGTTGCCGACCCTGTAAGCACAGAGTCTCTGTGCCGTCAGTGTAGAGGACAAAGCAGGATAAGCCTTTAGTCATCCCACTGACAGCACAAATTCTCTAGTGAGCTCTGGCTACCCTACTCACCCATGGGAACACAACACAAAGTTATTATAACCGCGGTATTCTGTAGGGCGGAGGTACTACCCCAGTCGGACTGCTCAATTGGGCGGAAATACCGCCGTGTCCTACCTCCGTGCTAGAACATAGTGTAACATGGATCATCACACAGGGGGACAGAAAGCGGCTGGAGGCATTCAAAATATGGTGCCGGAGAAGGATGGAGGAAATAAGATAGACAGACAGAATAACAAATGTAAGGATACTGAATAGGTTGCAAGAAAAAAGGTATATTTTAGCAAGGATCGAGCACCGGATAGGAAAATACAGCACAGAACTCTGTACTTACAGGGTTGGCAGCGCGACTGTGACTCCTCTGGTGTTACAAACGTCCATAGGCCACGGTAACCATTTTCCATCAGGTGGGCCGTGTGCTTGTCTGCCACCTAAGTGATATAAAAAAATATAGAACTGGTCGCCTAACACAACAAGATAAGTGTCTAAAACATCATAGAAAGAAACATAGAAGGAAAGAGAGGTAGAGGTAGGTCATGCAGAATGTTTATGGAAGAGATAAAGGAAAAGATGGGTGTCTAATCGTGTCCTATAAAGAGGTCATGGGATAGGCGGAGGATCATTAAGAGCACAGTCGTATTGAATTAAGAGAGAGAAAGAGAGTTAGAGACAGAGAGAGAAGTGTTCCTACCCTTCTTCTCCGGAGAGAGAGGAAGAGAGAGAGAGAGAGAGAGAGGGGAAGGAGAGGAAGAGAGAAAGTGAGATAGAGAGGGGGCAGCGGGAGAGAGTTATTAATTATTATTATTGACGTATTTCAATGTAAAACATGTATGTTAATTTTTGAGTGTATAGCAACTTTTGGGAGCGTATGTACTTAAATAAATAATAAGAATAGCTATTGTAAAGGCAATAGTAACCTATAGTATGTATTTTACTTCTATATTATAATAATAACTATTTATTTCAGACATAATAAGCATATGAATAGATAATAAATCCTATAAATAGTATTTAATAAAATATACAATGGATTTTGAAATTGCATTGTGTATAGGTTTATAATTATAGTATTGACCATGATGTTAAAAACAAACAAAACAAAGTGATTACATTGTAGTTGAAGCAAGTTTGCGGTATTAGTTTAGTTGGTTCAACTACAATGTAATCACTTTGCATGTCCTTGTTGGGTGATCCTCAGCAAGATCTCATCATCATCACCCTCCTAGCGATTTCCTAGTTCCGTCTAAAGGTTTTTTTTTCCTTTCAAGTCCGAAGTCCGCAGCTTTCCGATAACGAGCGCCATGTTGTCTAAAACCTTTGAAAATAAGTAAATAATCTACAACATTCCCCACAATGCTATTCAGACTCATGGTAAACATAGATTTACTAACTTGTGTTATGAAATCTATTTTTTACGTGCGCAAAAAAAATCCCCGCAGATACTCCACCTATTGGAGTCGGTGGGAGAGGTTATGTCCGACTCGAACCGACTAAAACGCATGGCGCCTGTAGGTCGTTTTTGGTTGCCGAAGGAGAGGTTGACAGGCATATCCCTCGCTCCCAGTCGACCCAGGGTTATCTCTCTCGATCTGGCCCTCTTCGGGTGTGGGGATCCAGACCTCAACTCGTCCCCGGAAACGGGGAGGCGCGAGTTAAGGAACCCCAAATTACAGACATTCGCTTTGTCCGTACTCCCAAATCTGGACATGCGCCACGACACGAGTCTATTTACATATAATATACATATTAGACATATCCCTACACCAAATAACAGTATGAATAATAGTATGCCGCCTCAAAATAATTCAAATTATTTAAATCAGTCTAGGAATGGTAGGCATAACCCTAATAAATTTAATAATCATAACTCTATCCTCTCGAATCGTCAACAACAGTCAAGTAGGTCATCGTTTCCGCCAAAACAAAACGAAAACTCTGCAAATAATTCTTAGCCTATGTTGCGATCTGCACCACAAGCATCGACCTCACGTGCCAATACTGACGTAACGATGCGAATGGCGAGTTTACGTCGTGTTAATTACACAAATGATGACGTCAAATGTTTCCAGAGGTGGTGGTTGTCGCAGCACTAGTGGGACCAGTGGGTCTTGACGTAGTCTAGTGGGGATGGCGCGGGGCGATGCGCCGAACAGGGAGACCTGTAGAAACGGTGGTGCCACTGGCCGCCCGCGGTATAGTACAGGGGCCCAACTGGGGTTAACCACCTTGGGAGGCTGCCTCACCAGGCCGCGCATAACCCCGATATGGTTCGTCGTGCCGGTTGGTGACCGGATTTGGGAGCCCGGCGACCATACTCGGGGGGGTTCGGGGGCCCTTCCGTTCGGCGCGTCGGCTCTCGCCATGCCTCACATTCATAGATAAAACCAATATCCCGCACTTTGTCACACGTTGCTGCGGCGGCAATCACCTCTTTTTTTCACGCCTTCTCCCACCTACCCTACCCTACTCACCGCTGGGAACACAACACGAAGTTATTATAACCGCGGTATTCTGTAGGGCGGAGGTACTTCCCCAGTCGGACTGCTCAATCGGGCGGATATACCGCCGTGTCCTACCTCCTTTGTACACGTAGACCATGGCCCTACGAGTCAGATCTATGTGTACCTCTAACGTTCCCATAAAGGAGATGCTGAGACAACTCGACTCTTTGAATATCTGAGTCAGGCGGCAGATGATGCGCAGGAGCGATTTCCGAATGCCGAAATGGTATTTTTGGGGGATTTTAACGCCCACCACGAGATCTGGTTGGGCTCCTCCAAAACAGACCATGCGAGAAGAGCCGCCCACGCATTTGCTCTGGCGCACGACCTGACCCAATTGGTGCACGAGGTCACTAGGATACCAAGAAGGTCGGGCCTGCGGCGCGGCTTGGTCAAGAGCTAGTGATGCATCCCACGGGAAGCCGTGGCTACTGGCGACTGGCTAAAGCCGTGCAAGCCAACTTCTGTCAGCCTTCGCTGCCTCCGCTGCGTAACCTTGATGGATCCCTGGCCCATGAGCCGCAAGAGAAGGCAAATCTGCTGGCTAATCTCTTTGCGGCCAACTCCCGAATCGATGATTGTGGTACGCAGCCACCAACACTACCCGACAGTGACCACGCGATGCCTGGTATCCATATCAGGCTACGCGATGTCCGTGCAGTGCTGCAATCACTCGATGTCCGGAAAGCCAGTGGTCCGGATGGTATTCCAGCGGTAGTTTTGAAAAAATGTGCAGCGGAGTTGTCTCCAATGCTTACGCGCCTGTACCGGCTATCCTACAGTTCGGGTACAGTGCCTTTGCCTTGGAAAGAGGCGAATGTTCAGCCGATTCCCAAGAAGGGGGATCGCTCGGAGCCAGCCAGCTATCGTCCCATAGCCGTCACCTCAGTGCTGTGCAAAGTGTTCGAGCACATAATTAACAAACAGCTCATGCGGCACCTAGAGGATCACTCCATAATTAATGACCGGCAATATGGCTTCAGACCAAAACGGTCAACGGGTGATCTTCTAGCATACGTTACCCATCTTTGGGGTGAGGCTATGGACAAGCACGGCGAGTCACTGGCAATTAGTTTTGACATCGCCAAAGCTTTCGATAGTGTCTGGCACAAATCGCTTCTTTCTAAGCTACCTGCCTTTGGTCTGCCTTCTAGGCTGTGCAACTGGGTTGCTAGCTTCCTGCAGGGGCGCCGTATTCGCGTCCTTTGTGACGGACGAGCTTCGGAGTTTCTGCAGGTTAATGCTGGCGTGCCCCAGGGGTCCGACCTATCACCCACTCTCTTTCTTCTGCATATCAACGACATGCTGGCAATGTTCATTGTTATGCAGACGATAGCACTTTGCATGGGAGTTATCATGGACATCCTGCGGCCAAGCAGTCGAATATCGCAGAGAAAAGGCAGCTTCTTGTCACTGAGCTTGACGGGATCCTGAATCACATTTCTCAATGGGGCTCTGAGAACCTGGTTGAGTTCAATGCCAAGAAGACGCGGGCATGTGCGTTTACAGCAAAAGTATCTTCTTTCCTTCCCCTTCCCACTCTTCAGAGCACGCCACTACCACTGCAGGACAATCTCAATATCCTAGGTATGGATGTTCGCTGCAACCTGAATAACAAAAACTACATCGAAAGTATCATCAAAACAGCCTCACGAAAACTCGGAATCCTGAACAGAGTGAGGCGATTTTTCACGCCGAAGCAGCGGTGTCTTCTATACAAGACACAAATTCGCTCCTGTGTGGAGTACTGCTCGCATCTCTGGGATGGTTCAGCAAAGTACTTATTAGATGCTCTCGACAGGTTGCAGCGACGTGCGGTCCGCATCATTGGGAATCCTGAGATCACGAACACCCTAGAACCTTTACAGCTGCATAGAGATGTTGCGTCCATGGCTGTATTTTACCGTTTGTACCATGGGGAGTGTTCTGATGAGCTCTTCCAATTAGTCCCACCCTCCCCTTTCCTACACAGGACAACGCGTGCAGGTCTTAGATGTCATCCGCACACGGTGCAAAACATCCGATCAAGAACCAAGTGGTTCGGAGACTCTTTCCTCTGTCGCACCATTAAGGCCTGGAATTCATTACCAGCTCACGTGTTTCCTTCTTCCTACAGTCCTGGGTCCTTTAAGCGGGGCGTGAAAAAGCATATGATGAAGGCCGTCAAGCTGAGTGTCACCATTGTCACAAGGTATGTGTAAGTAATGGTGACCCTCTTTTCTGGGACTTTGCCTTCAGCTTACCATCAGGCAAGGCGAAGTCCAATTGACGTGTCCTATATAAAAAAAAAACGTTAATGAAAACGATCATAATTATCCTAATGGTGAGTGTGAAAACTATGTTGCCGACGAAGACGTCGTTGGAAATGTTTACCTAGGTCTCGCCACGAAATAAAAGATAAAAATTAATTTTAATACCCAAGCTAAGCTAACACATATGAGAATATCAGAACTAAAAGCCATTTTTATGTTAGATACAGGTAGCTGTAGGTCTTTTATAAGTCCTAATATCGCCAATATGTACTATAGGAACTACGTAAAACATGGACCGTTCGAAGTAGTTAGCACTCACTCTTCGAGCTGTCATAGCGAAACAGCAGTTATCCCATTACCGAAAATATTTAGAAGTAACGAATATCATACGTTTTATGTGTATAGTGTAAACTAAAGGTATGACGGTCTTATTGGTAGTAATCTATTAAAAAATTGGAGGCCAAAATCAATATTGATAGTCAGGTTTTGCATTCGAAAAATACCAATATACCTACTCACCGCCCACCAAGGAAATATACCAATTATCACCCCAGAGCGAGACAAGAGTAAAACTCCCAGTTGAAAAACTGGATGGGGAAGCGGTTACCGTGGCCTATGGACGTATGCAACACCAGGGGTGTCACACTCGTGCTGCCGACCATGAAGAAACCTTCTGATGCCCCTCTTGAAGAACCCCATATTGTAGGCGCTTGGGAAAACCGCAGCAGGGAGGTCATTCCACAGCTTGAGTGTGCGTGGGATGAAGTTTCTTTCATACCGCAGGTCCTCAGGTCGCAATGTGTGGGGATAAATTCCCTGCCTATGGCGAGAGGTGCGATGATAGAATGTAGCTACGGGCATCATGTCAAACAATTCATCTGAGCACAAACCATTGTATAGGCGGTAGAACACACACAGTGAGGCAAAATCCCTCCTAAGGCTAAGAGGTTCCACTCTACCTGTGAGTATGGGATTGTCAACCAGCCTCAATGCCCGTCTTTGCAACGAGTCGAAGGGGTCAAGCTGGTATGCAGGTGCTCCAGCAAAAAGGTGACAGCAGTACTCCATGTGAGGCCGGACCTGTGCTTTATAAAGAAGGAGTTACTGCCCCGCAGTGAAGTACTGCTTCGCCCTGTTGAGCACTCCGAGTTTTCTTGATGCCAACTTAACCTTGTCCTGCAAATGACTTCGGTATTGGACTTCGCTGGAGATATCGACACCAAGGATCCCGATACTCGAGGAGATGGTAAGCGTTGTGCCCAGGAATTGCGGCGCTACAATGAATGGGGTTTTCTTAGCGGTGAATACACATACTTGTGTCTTAGTGGGGTTGAATTGGACTAGGTTTAGTCGTCCCCAATCGGATACTCCAGAGAGAGTAGTCTCGATTTTAGACACAATCGTCACAATACATCAACTGTCATTCAAAATGATACGAATGAACTTGTCGACTTAATAGTAACCGCCCCTTTTAAGGTAGAGCCTTATTCCAGCCCAATAAATACCATTAATTTCACGGAAAATAACCGGAACCTGGACCATTTATTAATAGAAATTTTAAGTAAAAATTAAGTTAGATCACATGAATTCGGAGCAAAGAAAAGTTATAGAAGATATTTGCAGAGAATATAGGCATATATTCTATTGTGAGGGTATCCCGTTATCCTTTACAAACCAAGTGAGACACCGTATTCGTACACAAAAGGAAGGACCCTCACTGGCCGCGTGACCGCGCATATAGTTTATGTGACGAGGAACATTTACAGGAAGAATTGAAGCACATAAGCGGCGTTCTACAAAAGAATGGATACAATGGACGGATAAGACCACCCAGACTCACCACAAATAAACCCCGGAACTATAAGGTGGAAAGACAGCCAGCCTTTTTACCCTACATCAAAGGAGTGACAGATAAGATCGCTAACATCCTGAAGAAGGTATCTGTCAAAACTATTTTCACTCCTTTTAAAAAGCTGTCGCAATGCCTGCGCTCACCCAAAGATGGCTCCCCATTGGACAGACCGGGAGTGTACAAGATTGACTGTAGCTGTGGCAGTTCTTATATAGGACAAACAAAAAGAACGGTTACATACCGAATCAAGGAACACATCAGGGCAGTCAAAAATAATGAACCGCATAAATCTGCAATCGCTCATCATTTATTGGAGTCCGGTACGAACCACTGGATCGAGCTATTAACCCTCAGATGCTTTCGACAGAACGCCACTATATACCAAGACTGGTTAGGGATGCAATTGAAATAAAAAATTATAAAAATTTCAATCGTGAGGATGGGTTTCAACTGACGAACGTCTGGCATCCAGTGGTCCGACTTTGCAAAAACAACCGGGAACAAGCTTAAACAAAATCGCGAGTGGATACAGTGAGCATCGTATGTCGTGAACGTGATCGAGATCGGGTTCGAGTTTGTGGTGAGAGTGAAACCAATAGTAGTGCAGATACGCGTAGTAAAAGAACTCGAAAGAGGGTAGATCGATATAATTACTCCTAGGAAAAAATGTTCCATCCACAAGTTCTTTGTTCACCGCCACTACTCCAGTTCCTCCGTGATCATGGTGCTTGCAACAGCGCCGAAATATCGGAAACTCAAAATAATGAAACATGGTAAATATCCCGTTTATTCTGATACTGAAGTATTTATTTTACTACTTTACCATTTTGACCTTGCCAGCGGCTACCATCAGATATAAGTAGCTGAGGAGGATAGGAACAAGACAGCGTTTAGTACTTTATCGGGCCATTATCCTTTTAATCGCCTCCTGTTTGGGCTCAGGACGATCCCAGCCACATTTCAGAGAGCTATGGACAATGTCTTACGAGAGTTACAGGGTTTGCATTGCTTGGTCACGTCATTATATTCTCTAAAAGTCTACCGGAACACATTGAAAAACTCAAAATCGTTTTTGATCGATTCCGACAGACAAACCTTAAGGTACAACTTGACAAGTCGCATTTTCTTAGGAATAGCGTTCTCTTCCTAGGACACACAGTAACGAGCGAAGGTCCTAAAACAAACAACGACAAAATAGATGCTACTTTGAAGTACCCTATTCCTGAGACTGTAACTCAAATAAAGAGCTTTTTAGGTCTTGTAAGATATTATAGAAAATTCATTAGACTTTCTTAAAATAACCACACCTTTGACACAATGTCTGAAGAAGGATCGAAAAATAATTATTGATGGTGAATATAAAAACTATTTTTTTATACCACTTAGTTCGCAGACAAGCACACGGCCCACCTGATGGAAAGTGGTTACCGTGACCTATGGACGTCTGTAACATCAGAGGAGTCACAGTTGCGCTGCCAACCCTGTAAGTACAGAATTTCTGTGCCGTCAGTAGAAGACAAAGTAGGACAAGCCTTTAGTCTTCCCACTGACAGCACAAATTCTCCAGTGAGCTCTGGCTACCCTACTCACCGCTGGGAACACAACACGAAGTCGAGTCATGTAAAAAAATATTAACTAATACATCCTTATTACAGTACCCAGTTTTCAGTAAACCTTTTATTCTCACTACTGATGCATCAAACCATGCAATTGGGGCTGTATTGTCACGGGAACCAATAGGCGCGGATAAACCGATTGCTTATGCTAGTAGGACGCTAAATGATACAGAGACTAGATATAGCACCATAGAAAAAGAACTTTTAGCTATAATTTGGGCTGTTAAGCATTTTAGACCGTATCGTTATGGTAATAAGTCCACTATTTTTACTGATCATAGACCTTTATCATGGTTATATTCACTTAAGGAACCGAATAGTAAGCTAACCCGTTGGCGACTTAGATTAAAAGAGTATGATTTTGAGGTCCGGTACAAAAAGGGACCCCAAAATACAAACGCAGATGCTTTGTCACGAGTTAAGATAAACGCAATTGACGCAATTGACGATGACTTAGACTCGATATTTGTGAATGTTGGTGATAGGAAAGAGCGTATTTAAAGAATCGTAGATGAATTAGAACTTGATCTTTGTTTGAGCGAACCCGCTATTGAGACGATAGAAATTTCCGACTCTGATGACGCGGTTACGACCAATTCAGTTTCTAACAGGGAACACGATGGGATTCCTATCTTGAGTGAAGCCATAGACCAAAACCTAGACAAAGATTAGTATATTCTTAGCTCAAAGAACAGTTGTCAAAAGATTCTAGAAGTTCATTTACCTGTAAATAATGAAAGCATTGTAAATAACTTTTTAAAGGAAAACATTGTTTCTAAAAATAAGTATTTCACTTACTTTGAAAATCCATTGTTTAGGAAAACTTTTTGGAAATTAAGGAAAGAAAGAAAGAAAAGGAAGAAAGAACCATTTATTATACACACACACACTTACACTACACATAAAAAAGAAATCCAATATCAGAACATAAAAAACAAGTAAACACAAACAGTAAGATACAAAAAAAAATAAACAACATAATTTAAAAATAACACAACAATTAACATGGTAGCTATGCGGCGCCCGCGCCAGCCCGACCGCACCCCACCACAGCGAAACACCACCACACAGCGCTGGTAACCCCGGCTGAGTACACATGCATTTTAAACCAATTCACTGTGCAACAAAATTTTTAGAAAAATATAGAAGTAGTACCAAGAATCTATGTAAATAAACTTGAAAGTCGTGAAACCTAACCTACAAATGTGTTCACCAAGGAAACTATAGCAAAAACTTTTTTTTTATATACCATTTAGTTGGCAGACAAGCACACGGCCCACCTGATAGGAAGCGGTTACCGTGGCCTATGGACGTATGCAACACCAGGGGTGTCACACTCGCGCTGCCGACCATAAAGAAAACTACTGATGCGCCTCTTGAAGAACCCCATATTGTAGGCGCTTGAGAAAACCGCAGCAGGGATGTCATTTCACAACTTGAGTGTGCGTGGGATAAAGTTTCTTTCATACCGAACAGTGCGCACCTGTGTTAAAACTGGATAATGCGTGAGTTATACAACATATTAATTCCTCCAAAACAGTTGAGAACATTTGAACTGCACTCACACATGTACACCAGCTTTTCATCAGCTGTTTTCACATACTTGCTATTATTGCATATATTGAAATGAAAAAGTAAACAATGACTAATGAAACGACAACTGATTTTTTCTGAAACTTATTGAATGAACTAAGACTGCGTAACGTTTGTGCTGTGCATGAAATGTGTGTGAAATGAAACAGTGCAATGACTGATATTCTCGATACGGCCACTGATCGATCGACTACTTACCTAAACACTTTTGAGCAAAGAGCCATCTAGTGGGGAATAACTATACTACATCACTGATGCAACACATCAATACTACAAAAAGTATATCACAAGGTAATTAATAGGTGTCGTTGTGCGTGTTTTTTATTTTAATATATATACACAACAAATTACAATCAATCATAATCATAACATGGACGCCAAATTAGCAACCAGCAAACTTTTTGAACTGGATTATTATTTTTATTGTACATAACAATATTTACCGCTTACGGATATTATTTATTATGGTGGATAATATGGATACCTTAGACCTCAGTCAAAATATAACATTTAGACCAATTAGACAACGTACAAACACGCTAAGCGAGGACTCTATATTAACCTCCCCCACTCTTCGAAAACACGGTAATGAGTCTGCCAAGTACACCGCAAAAAGAGAAGGCATCAATACTGGAATTAAACGACATAATCATAGATCTCACTAATCAGTCACATCTATGATATGTCATTGTAAAAGGCGTAAAAGATACTCCTCTACACCATTAAAACCACCTGCTGCAACAGATAAATCGAAATGTCGAATGACACAGAAATCAAATGAAAAAACCAAGAAATATCTCCAAGCCATCTCCAGAGACAAGGCCTTATTACAGCCAAACAACCAGTTCTAAACAATTTTGGCTTGCCACAAGCACCGGCTATGCAAATATCATCTCGCAACACTTCTGAAAGACCTAAACATATTGAGCCTACAACATCAAAACAACATGCACATGCATAAATCGTCTGTTGTCTACCGTGATGATATAAACTGTGACGAAATATGTATAAACATGTCTAATCACTCTATAATACATTTTTTCGGGACTAAAAATATTAACCTCATTCACCAAAATATAGATGGGTTTATAAGCAAATTAAATCTGCTGAGTGTGTACACCTTGCTATTTTGTCAGATGAAAATGTAGATGTAGACATTATATTTATAAGAGGTACGACACGGCGGTATTTCCGCCCAATTGAGCAATCCGACTGGGGAAGTACCTACGCCCTACAGAATACCGCGGTTATAATAACTTCGTGTTGTGTTCCCGGCGGTGAGTAGGGTAGCCAGAGCTCACTGGAGAGTTTTTGTGCTGTCAGTGGGATGACCAAAGGTTTGTCCTGCTTTGTCCTGTTTTGCTTGTTTGCACTGACGGCACAAAATCTCTGTTCTTACAGGGTCGGCAGCACGGATGTGACTCCACTGGTGTTACACACGTTCATAGGTCATGGTAACCACTTTCCATCAGGTGAGCCGTGTGCTTGTCTGCCACCTAAGTTGTATAATAAAAAGAAATATTCCCATGCAGTATTTGAAAATATATAAATTGTGGGCATACGGTCACCACCATGATGAGTATTTAGATGACATCACACTCTCCTTTCATACACAGGACACACGTGCAGGACTAGCTGTCACTCGCATACGGTGCTGGATATCCGATCAAGAACCAAGCGGCCGTCAAGCTGAGTGACACTATTGTTACATACTACGTGTCGACCCTCTTTGCTGAGATTTTGCCTTCAGCTTACCATCAGAGGATGTGAAGTGAAATTGGCGTGTCCTATATAAAATAATACCTATATGCAATTAAAATGGCGATACGGTGCTTTAAAGTATCTAAATACTCCGGGTGAAACCGGGGCTGGTTGACTAGTATATTATAAGAATATTTCTGTTTGATTCGGTTTACCCTGAAATTCTAAGAATTTTTGAGGACATACAAACTAAATTCAAATATTTTATCCTTTGTTTTAACAACGTCACCTCGCGTTATCGGTTTACTTAGCACTTTAATTAACCAATAATGGGTTTATCCTTGTAAGCATGGTTTCAATATTATTTATAATTAAATAGGATAAATAAATACTCGTTTTTAATAAATGTCACAATTCTATAAACTGTCAATATGGGTATGTTTTGGGATTAATGTATTTATACAAATATGCCAACTTGCACCAAATTTTGCGCGCCTCCTCCTTTCTGAGTACGAGGTTGGGGATCCGTGGTCGCCACACCCGAGGAGGGCCTGATGAAGCGAGATGATGGTCGGCAGGAGTACGAGGGATATGCCTGTCATCCTCACCATCAGCAACCAACAATCAACAATGACCCACAGGCGCCGTGCGTTTTACGGTTTGAGTCTGACATAACCTCTCCCACCGGCTCCGGCGGGGAGAGGGAAGGAGTTTGTCCGTGGGATTTTCCGCATGTAAAAAAAAACTTGCACCAAAAAATATTTGTACGTCTTGTTGTCGTGCCATTTACTGTGTCTACAGAGTTGGTAGATGGTCTAGTGTTGTTTGGACCCACACCACCCATCTTAAGGGCCCACGTCAACCTTCTTCTTCTTCGAGACAATGGCCAGGTCTGGCATATAGTGATCTGGTATTTAAATTAGGTGACCCAAAACTTGGCAGCAACTTTACCTGTTAGCTAGTACACTCATGAAATAGGCTCGGGTGCACGCTTTCTTTTCAAATTGGGGGGGGGGGGGGTAAAACGGCAGTCCTTCTCATAAAAGTTACGATGAACTACTATAGAAGAAGAAAGTGGAGAACCAAAGTAGACCCCGGACTTTAACTTCAACTGGGAAAACCGTTAGGATCAACCCTAATGAAAAACCCGATACAATGTTTTATTATGTCTATTATCTTTGTGTGTCTATAAATACTTATACCAAGAAGGAAAAAGTTACTTGCATCAAATCAATTTAATAATCACATTATTTAATAATAATAATGACATACTGCCATATACCTATTTAAGTTAAGAATAAGAATAAGAATAAATTTATTTCAAAAAAGAGTTTACAATATTGTTTGTGGGAGCTCCTTTTAAGCAAAAGATGCTTGTGTTAGGAAACTCCGCTCTTCCATGAATATTAACTAAATTAACATAATATACCTCTTCATAAATAATTTATACCTAATGGTTAGAGTGAGGTGTGTGTATGTGTGTGGGTGTGTGTGTTGTGTGGGTGTGTGTGTTGTGTGGGTGTGTGTATTGTGTGGGTGGGTGTGTGTGTATTGTGTGGCTGTGTGTGTTGTGTCGGTGTGTGTGTTGTGTGGGTGTGAGTTTGCACGAGGGTGTGTAGTAGTTGCTCAATTTAATGTTGATTATATTTTATGTTCACAGAGTGCTTCCGTGTCTTCATATGAGAGTGGTTTTAACCAATTTATTATACATTTTTTACATTCATAATATAACTTTGAGTATATGTCTATCTGTTTATTTATCTTATTATATAGGTAACTTGATCTTATTTTATATTGTATACTAGCAAACTTTGTGTTGGTTATGTGTGTCTGGGCAACATTGGGTGTTCTTCTTTTATGAGCCGTTATGCCTGGGTCAAAAGGTAACGTTTTATGCTTTTTTAGTATAACTTGAGTGATGTATAGCTTTCTCACCGACAGTACACCACTTACTTGGTAGAGAGGAGCAGTAGGAAATCTCATTTTTTGGAAATGCATAATTTTCAGCAAGGAACGTTGAGCTCGTTCTACCTGTATAAATTTTGATTTGGCTGCTCCACCCCAAACACTAATACAGTACATTAGGATTGACTGTGCTAGAGCGATGTATATCCGTGTTAAAAGGTTATTGTGAGGAGTTTTGTTGTCAGTTGTGTGTTTCGGTACAACGTGCCTAAGTGTTTTAAAAATCCAGCTCAATTTACGAACCCTGGTTGCAACTTGCTCCAAATGAGGGAACCATGAAAGTCTTTGATCGAGGATCACTCCTAAATATTTAACTTCAGTAACTTTATTTATTAAAACACAATTACATTTATCCGTATAGGCAGCACCACATGTGTGAATTCTAATACTGAATTCGTTTTTTGGCTGAGTGATATTATATATTCCAAAGCATACGTAATTTGTTTTAGTAGCATTCAGGGTTAGTAGATTACCGCTCAGCCACTCAGCTATGCGAGCCATACCAGCCTCAGTATTCTGTTTAACTTCACCCCAACATTTACCATGAAAAACTATGGCTGTGTCATCGGCATAGCAAAATATCTTTGCGTTTTGTATAGTTAGGCTACACAGATCGTTTATATAAATTAAGAAGAGAGTAGGACCTAACACACTCCCCTGAGGCACGCCACATGTTACTTCTGCAACCTCACCAATAAGAGAATCTATTTTCACACTCTGTTTTCTGCTTGTGAGGTAGTTCTTGAAAAGTTCTAGTGCGATACCTCTGATCCCAGCTTTTTCTAATTTGTTTACAAGAATGGGAATAGAGACCGTATCAAACGCTTTCTTAAGATCCAAGAAAACGGTCAAGCATTTATACTTGCTATCCAGACGTTCTGTTATTAGGGAGGTCAAAGATATAACCGCATCCTCAGTAGATTTACCTTGTCTAAACCCGAATTGTGAATCACTTAGAATTTTAAATGTGTTTAAATAATTTATTAACCTGGTATTCATTATTTTTTCTAGAATTTTAGATATAGTTGTTAAGACGGATATAGGGCGATAGTTATTGATGTCATCTCCATCTTATACATTCGTCTTATACACGGGTGTGATTATAGATTGCTTCAAAGAGGTAGGGAAAGTGCCTTTTCTAAAACATAAATTGACCAGTTGGGTTATTATGGGAGTAACTTCTTTGTTTACAGCTTTTAGAAATTTAGTAGAGATGTTATCATATCCTGGTGCACTGTCCGATTTTAAACTTATAAGCGTTCTATACACCTCATCAGGGTCAGTTTCAAGTAACACCATAGAATTAGGTTGAGTGCCTACATCAGATATGTCCAAGCTTGCCTTTGTGTTAGGATGAATTTGTTGAGATAGTTTCGTCCCTATATTTACGAAATATTCATTAATGTAGTTTACTGATTCTAGGGGGGACGATTTTAAAGTCAATAATTCGGTATTATTGTTTTTAATTTTGTTTGTGTAAGTTATATTTTTTATGTTTTTCCAAAGTAATTTGTTATTGTTGATTGAATTTGTAAGCAGTTCTCTTTCATACTTCCTTTTTAGTTTTTTAATCAAATTGTTACAAAAATTTCTGTAGCGCATATATGTAATTTTTAAGATTGTATTGTGTGGTTCCTGACTTACTTTCCTTTGGAGATTATTGCGGTTTCGTATACATCGTAAAATACCACTAGTAATCCAAGGCTTAGTAATTTTCTTGCTGCTAGAAATATTTACCGTAGTGGAGCTATGTTTAATTGATTCTGACAGAATTTTTATAAGTAAGGTACATAGTAAGTTAGGGTCCTCACAAGAAAGAAGTTTTATTATATTATTTTCTTGCAAATACTTAGCAGCTTCATTATAGTCGGTAGTAGAGGCTGTTTTAGGGGTAGATACATATTTTAGTTTTGTTAATACTAACAAAGTGGTATAGTGATCAGTTATGGTAGAAGTCAAGACAAAAATGGAGGCAGACGTCTTACTTTTATTAATTTTGAGCATGATATGATCCAAGCAGCTTCCCTTCCTGGTGGGGATAGTGTGCCCCGTCAGAATGCCATGAATTGACAACATATTGACATAGTTCACTCTATTTGAATATTCATGGGCTCGTTCATCTACCTTAGGTAAGAGATTTATATTTATGTCACCCGAGATCACAACATTTTTTTGAGTACATAAGGTATCTAAGTGAGCGTTTAGGGAATTTGTGAAAGTTTCAGTATTTGTGTTCGAGGGTGATCGGTAAATACACAGGATAATATTGTTGAGTATATCTAGTTGAAGGCAGGACGCTTCAGACAGGCTTATTTCTTTGACTTTTGGTTTAAGCGTGTTTTTGACATAAACAACGACTCCGTCATTTTGATTCAACTGTCGTAAGGTGGCGTATTGATGATAGTTTTTAAGTTGTGGAATCGGTTTATTCTTTTGTAATCTACATTCAGTTAATATAATTATGTCAATCTGAAATGCAAAATCAGATAGCGATACAATAAAATCATCGAAATTAGAGTACACGCTTCTAATGTTTTGTGATACCACCGTAAGATCATTTTTAAATACATGAATGTATTGTGAGAGCTGTGAGGGATCACATTCAATAGTGCGTGCAATTTTCATATTGTCTATCTCATCAACAGTTTGTAGATTTTCACTCATTCACAATGATTGTAAAGAGACTAAACGTCATTACCAGACTAAATAAATACTTTTGATAGTTATTGCATATGCAACGTGCGTTACATAGATTGTACGTTCCTATTAGTATGTAGGTTTGTGGTTTGGATGTCATTTTTAAGTGTATTTTTATCTGTGTGTATTGTACTTTAATGTTTGTTGTTGTGAAGTGTGTTGTTGGATGTATACATTTTATGTGTACGGTATTGTAATGATTTTGATTAATGTTATGTTGTAGATATGGTGTGGGATGTGCATGAGTAGTGTTTAGTGTTTGTATGAGTTTATTGTTTGTTATTGTGAAGCGTGTTGTAGAATGTATGAGTTTTATGTGTACGGTATTGTAATAATTTTGCATAATGTTATGTTGTAGATTAGATCTGGAAAGTGTATGAATAGTGATGTAAGTTACAGTTACATTACTATGTTGTGTAAACAATGATATGTTTTCAAGGTTTGTATTAAGATTTGAGACTATGGATTTTTGGTTGTATGTAGGTACTTTGTATGATGATATAATAAAAGATTTTATGTGTTCAATAGTGTGAATATTGTGTAGATTCTTGTAGTTAGATGCGTTATAGTGCAAGTGAGAAAATATTTGTAATAGTGTTAGGAAATTTGAGCCTATAGATTTTTGTGAAAGGTTATTAGTATGTATGGTAGTTTTAAAAGTAAAAGTGTTTACATTATAAAATGCTAGTAGGTAGTAATTATATAGAAAATTAGGAAAATATAAGTTACATTTTTGAGTAGGTAGTCATTGCTGGAGTAATAGTGAGTGTACCTGGGCTTCATTTTGGATACAAATTGTTTTGGAACAGTCATCCTTCCGTACGAATACCTTCCCATACGCAGTCCAACAGTATTTGTACTGTTTTGATTTCACGAGGTCCCGAGATAGGAAGAACAGGCGTGCTCCCTTTGCGGTCAGCTGTTCTGATATATAGATGGGAGAATCTTCGTTAGTAGTGAATCCCAGGTGTTTTGCTTGTAGTTTATTTTTATTTTTAATGTTGTACTCCTTGGCCATTTTTAATAGATCTGTTTTTTGTATAGTAGATCCAAATTCTATGATTATTGGTGAGTTTTTTCCCGTTTCGCTTCTTCCTTTAAGTCTGAAGATATCTTTGATGTCTCGCGGGCAGATATCCATGTTGAGAGTTTTGGATAAATTCAATACGAGATTGATGAGAACTTCTCTACTTTCAGGGTTATTTTGTGGAACATTTTTGAGTTCAACACTAGACTTTCGTGCAACTTTTTGTAGATCCTCTATTTTGTCCTCTAGTATTGATATGTACTCACGATCCTTTTTTGACTGGGACTCCAACAGCTCAATTTTTTTCCGAAATTCCTCATTTTGAGAGGCCAGGAGCGAGACAGATTGTTCAATATTAGTATTAGTTTCATTTATTTTCTTTATGTTGTTATTGATTTCTCTCAATTCCTTCCTGTGTTCAGTTATTAATTCCGACATAAACTCCTTCATTTCCAGTTTAAAGTTGTGTAATTGTGTCGGTGAGATGATTTCTTCTCTGGGTCTTTTGTTGCGGAGCGAGATGTAGTTAGGTGGCGTAAACTCATACATCTGAAGATCCCTTTCGTTGTTAGTTGAGAGCTGAGGATCTGGTCCATCATTAGGAGTATTTTGTTGCATCAAATTGGGTACTGATAATGCTTTACCAGGGGGTGATCGCTTAACGGACATGTTCTCAAAATTATGCAACGTAGTGGCGGGTGTATCTTGTAGAGAATAATGAGTAGGTTATTAATTACCCGAATTTTGTAGCAGTCACAGACGTAGCGGCCGTAGACTTCTCAACGTAGCTACGATGATGTTGTATAGTAGTGGGGCGCACTGGTTGATTCAGCGGTGCGAGTGAGAGGCAAATTATGAGGTGAGTCTTGTTCTCGCGGGTCGAGGTACGGGGAGATGAGGTGAACCGGCCGCGTCGCTCGAGTCGCTAGGATTTAAGTCGAGTATGTTGTATATCACACACCTCATTCACACGAAATTGTACTTTCGCTGTTCAGAATTAAGCACTATTGTCGATTTAGGAGATTTTTTAATTTTAAATAAATATTTGTGTACACGTCTGACTTGTAGCCTTACTCAGAAGGAAGAGGAGGAGAAGTTAATGCAACACATACATACATACAATTGAGCGAAATAGGGGGTTGAAAGTGTTCGCTCAGCAGTTGGGGAGGCCCCATCTGACGAAACTTAAAACTGGGGATGGCAAAATGACTGCCTCAAGGTTCGAGATTCTGTATCGAGAAATTCTATGGACATCTATATGCATCACGGACGACTAAACTGACGAGACACAGCGATGAAGACCACAGAGCGCGCTCACGCGCCATTACACCGAGGAGATACCCGACATCGAGCAATGCGAATTGGAGGCAGCTTTCAGACAACTAAGAACAATAGGTGCTCAGGTGATGGCGGAATTACTACTGAGCTCCTTAAAGCAGGCGGGGCTCCAATTCAGAAAGAGCTAGCAAGCCTCTTTAATTCAAATATTACAAGGTCTAACGGGCAGCATTTTGCAAAATACGTCGGGTCTTCTCTTCACCTGCACCGCAATGCCTCAAAACAAAGATCTTTGCGAGTGCGAAACAGTGCGTCCTACCTGTTATGACTTGCGGTGCCAAAACGTGAACACTTACAGCGGGGCTGGTCCATAGCTTAAAAGTCGCGCAGCGGGCTATGGAGCGAGCTATGCTTGGAGTTTCTCTGAAGGATATAATTCAGAACGAGGTTATCCAAACAGAGAGAACTAAAGGTACCGACATAGGTCACAGAATAAGCAAGCTGAAGTGGCAGTGGGCGAGGAACCTCCAATTGGCAGCCTTTTGAGTTGCTGCGATGGGGCAGCCGACAACTGCTGCCCCCTGTCCACGACGGCCAAAGCGGATCGCTCCGACTTTCACCGCCTCCACCTTGCTTAGGCTAATTTGACAGAGTGTCTATACAATCTATTTTTAGATAAAATCAAAATTCAGAACTAAGTAGGTACCATTCTAGAATACAAGCCAATAGAATATTATTTAGTAGTTAGGTAATCTGTGCTAAGACCCACAAGCGGGTCCTTCGACATGGGCTACATGTTAACTGTCGGATGGAGTTGCTTTATCCCTTATTCACCTTCTACTACAACCACGGGAAGATGTGGTAACCCTAAACTCAGACTCAAAAAAGCCAGATGTAATAATAAAAAAAATGATGATTTTATTTTCTCTGTGTCTCCTATTTAAAAGAAATAGAAATAAAATTGGTTTGTAAGTACATTACCATAAAAGTTCGGGCGCCTTGGAGATACACATGCCTAGGATAATCAGCGGAGATTGGAAACTTTTAATCTGCCGGAGGTGAGCTAAATGAAACCAAACGGTGAGGTTTAAGGTTTTATTGTCCACTCCAGTGTGCATTTAGAAATAGTTGCAAGGATACATTCCTAATGTATAACTAACCTTAAATTTAAAATTAGAGTTTTATAAGCTAGGTCTATCTGATCCTATGTCAAAATGATCTTATGTCACCAATGCATTTTTAGGTTATTTTGAAGTTTAGATTTGTACTGGGAGACAAATCCACCATAAAACTTGAAAAATGAAGGGGCATTATCTCCCCCGTCCAGGGGGCTACAGTATCAACATGTATTTGTCTCTTCCAGTTCCTTGATACCACTGTCATGCCATGGACACTTCTAAAAAATCCATTTAAGTTCAAAATTAAATTAAATAAAGCGTATAGAAACAAATTCTAAAATTTAATACCACTTTTTAGCGTGAAGCCATCGCCGTTTGAATAACATAATGTTCCCACACACCCGAGGAGAGCGCCAGATCGTGAGAGATTTTTTTTATTTTTTTATACCACTTAGTTGGCAGACAAGCACACGGCCCACCTGATGGGAAGCGGTTACCGTGGCCCATGGACGTATGCAACACCAGGGGTGTAACACTCGCGCTGCTGACCATGAAGAAACCTTCTGATGCCCTTCTTGAAGAACCCCATATTGTAGGTGCTTGAGAAAACCGCAGCAGGGAGGTCATTCCACAGCTTGAGTGTGCGTGGGATGAAGTTTCTTTCATAACGCACAGTGCGCACCGTCTCAGGTCGCAATGTGTGAGGATGAATTCCCTGCCTATGGCGAGAGGTGCGATGATAGAATGTAGCTACGGGCATCATGTCAAACAATTCATCTGAGCACAAACCATTGTATAGGCGGTAGAACACACACAGTGAGGCAAAATCCCTCCTAAGGCTAAGAGGTTCCAGACTACCTGTGAGTATGGGATTGTCAACCAGCCTCAATGCCCGTCTTTGCACTGAGTCAAAGGGGTCAAGCTGGTATGCAGGTGCTCCAGCAAAAAGGTGACAGCAGTACTCCATGTGAAGCCGGACCTGTGCTTTATAAAGAAGGAGTTGCTGCCCCGCAGTGAAGTACTGCTTCGCCCTGTTAAGCACTCCGAGTTTTCTTGATGCCAACTTAACCTTGTCCTGCAAATGACTTCGGTATTGGACGTCACTGGAGATATCGACACCAAGGATCCCGATACTCGAGGAGATGGTAAGTGGTGTGCCCAGGAATTGCGGCGCTACAATGAATGGGGTTTTCTTAGCGGTGAATACACATACTTGTGTCTTAGTGCGGTTGAATTGGACTAGGTTTAGTCGTCCCCAATCGGATACTGCAGAGAGAGTAGTCTCAATTTCAGACACAAGTTGTTCGCGACTCTTCTCCACCTCGGACTGGGGGATATTTGCACGGCCCGTGTAACACGTGTCTCTGGCACTGGCGTCCGCATAACAATGAATGGAGCCATCAGACAGCATGTCATTGATATGCAGCAGAAACAGTGTCGGAGACAACACGGAGCCTTGTGGGACACCAGCGTTTATGTTCATGCGGTCCGAGCAGCTGCCGTCGACGACGGCTTGGATGCTTCTGTTGGACAAAAAGCTGGAGATCCATTCGCACAGTCCCTCGGGGAGTCCATAATATGGCAACTTCGCAAGAAGACCTTTGTGCCAGACCCGATCGAAGGCCTTCGCTATATCGAGGCTGACCGCTAGTGCCTCACCCCGACTCTCGATGGCCTGCGCCCACCGGTTTGTGAGATACACAAGAAGGTCACCGGTAGAGCGACGGTGGCGAAAGCCGTACTGTCGATCACTCAGTAGATCGTTTCCCTCACGGTATCTCAGGAGCTGTATATTAATAACACGCTCCATTACCTTCGAGAGAAGGGAGGTGATAGCGATAGGCCTGTAATTGGTCGGATCTGTCCTGTCACCTTTCTTAGGTACAGGGTGCACGAATGCGGTCTTCCACGAGGTCGGGACCCGCCTTGCGGAGTATGAGAGTGCGAAAAGACGTGTAAGTACAGGGCACAGCTCGGGGGCGCAGTGTTTAAGCACCATCGCCGGTATACCGTCCGGCCCACTCGACTTCCGAACATCTAGGGACTTAAGCTCACGCCGGACCGCCCGTTGCGTGATTTTAACTTCAGTCATGGAAGCACCACAGCTGGGAATTATGGATGGTTCGGCGTTCCCGTCGTTCATAGTCGAGTTTGACGCAAAGAGATTACCCAACAGATCGGCTTTCTACGCCATGGGCCAGACTACCATCGGATTTTTGCAGCGGTGGAAGGCAAGACTGGCAGTAGTTTCCCTCGGCAGCTTTGGCGAGCGACTAAAATGTTCGACTGCCAGATGGGTAGCGCGCAAGCCGCTCGCCAATTCTGCCGATGAACTCAAACTTAGCCCTGGCCGTAGCCTTTTTACTAGACCTCGAGGCGGCGTTCAACTTTCGCTTCACTTCAGTGATATTTGGATCTTTATCGGCAAGAGCCGTGGTCCGAGCCCTGTATGCAGATTGCTTGTGGTCTCTTGCTTCTCTGCAGGGCCTGTTAAACCAAGGGCGTTTGTTCTCTCCTGTTGCGATACAGCGGTTCGGAATATTGCATTCCATACCCGCTACGATCGCATCAGCTACTGCTGTTGCACAGGAGCTGGGATCATTTGAAGTGAAGCAAAGCCGCCTCCACGGGTACGACGCGAAGAATTCTCGCAGTCCATCCCAGTCTGCTGACTTGTAGTGCCAGGCATGCCGCCATTGAGGTGGCCGCGGTGGTTCAGGCCGCGTGAGAGTCACTTGCGCCCGAACGAGGCTGTGGTCCGAAGTACCAAGTGGTGCTTCCACAGTTACTGAGTATTCGTCCGGGCGTGAAGTCAGCAGAAGGTCCAGTATAGAGCTTCTATGGGTCTCTATTTCTGGTGTTCTAGTAATAGAATGCACCAGTTGAGAGAATCCGTAGGTCAGAGCAGTCATGAGCAGCCCTTCCCGCAAAATCAGTTCTAGGAGACCCCAGCCACTCTACGTGGTGAGCGTTGAAGTCCCCCAAGAATACTAAATCCGCGGTAGGGTATTGCTCAATTACCTTGTCCGCAGACCGCTGCAGATGCTCAAACAATTGAGCTGTACCAAAGTCACCGCTATGAGACCTGTAGAGGCACGCAAAGATACGGGTCTGGCCACCGTGATCCGTACGTACCCAAAGAGTTGACAGGTCCCTGTCTTCAAGGCCTTGAAGACGGCGGCAGCAAATATCATCCCGGACGTACAAGCATACCCCGGCGCGACTCAGGAAGTTATGCTCGAGTTTGTACCCGGGGTACATTAAGTAGGCTGTATCGGCTGGGCATGATATTTGCGTCTCCATCAGAAAAACAAGGTGGGCTGCGCGGTCTCTAAATGGAGATGGACCGCGTTGAGGTTGTTGTGTAGGCCCCTGATGTTACAGAAATCCACATGTACTGTGGACGATGGTGCCGCTGTGGTAACGTTTTTCTTCTTGTTTTTTCCTTTCATGACCTATGTGGGGGGTGGGGGGGAAGAAGTTATAGAGAGTTTCTATGCTCCCAGTGCAGAAGACAAAGCTAGGCTTCGTACCACCATTGACAAGCTGGGGTTGTGTGAGTGGCTGGCGCGGCGGGCGGAAGGGCCCCCGGTCCCCTCCTAAATACTGTAGCCGAGTCCACTCCGGTTTCCTCCTCCGGCACGACTACAGCATCGGGCACTTTACACAGGCTGTTGGTTCAGCCTCCTGGGGCGGAGATTAAGTGATCCCCAGGTTCGGGAACCGTACAACCTGCGGGCGGCCAGCGGATAACCGTTTCACCGGGTCTCTCTGACCGCCACGCCAACATTTCACGCCCCTACAAGTCAGTGGTGTCAATTTAAGCCTACGGTCTATCCACTGTCAGCACAAAACCTCTCCAGTGAGCTCTGGCTAGCCTACTCACCACCGGGAACACAAACTATTCACATAAAACCAACGCACTTTGGTTTTATTTGAATAGTTTATATACCTACTTGTATTATAGCACAGTTAAATACACGCGGAAGTTTAACAGGCAAAGATACTCACAAATTTATGGGAAGTTTTAATCAAACTCAGTAGTAGTCACAGAGTCATGACTGAAATACATGTTTTTTTGTAAAACACGAGTTTTATAATTATTAATTAATCTAATCAACAATGGGACTCGTTACTATGCGAGTACGTTTTGTTGGTGTTGTACTAGCTCTCATAATGCTCAATGACGTCACAAGTGAAACCTCACCAACGTGTGCTAAAATAGAGAAGAAATTCTGTAAGTATCATTTGTTTCAATAACTAGTTTAGGCGTTATCTACTCAATTGTATGTTTAAATGGGCGAAGACGGCGTCTCCGAATATTTTAACAATAAATATTAAGTCAAAAATATTGAACGTGAAAATTAACGAATGAAAAATATCTGATAAATAGGTACTTAGGGGAGTTCATTTTTCTAAAATCTTAGAAATCTTATATTATTAATACCTCGATTTTTACCCGTCAATTATAATTTTCGGAGACGGAGAATAAAGTTTTACCTAAAAAGCACTTGTTGACTTGACTAAGGTCTATATAAAATAACGAACGATACTCAATCCTGATTCTCGATTTATAACTGGATCTGAAGACAGATTGCATTCTAGATGACAGTTCTAATGTGCTTGTGAGAGTTGATTCACAACTGAACGTAGTTCTGGAATACAGGCCTATATCAATTTATAAGTACGTGAGCTTAGGTTACTTGTAATGCCTATAATGCATGAAGAAATAACCTTATCCTATTTAATAAATAGGCTAGGCGTTTAATTAAATGTCCTTGCATTTAACTTAATGTCTAGGCGTTTAATGAAAAGTCTAGGGCTCTTATAAATGGCTTAGATGTCTAATGAACTGGTTCATTAAACCAGATGGCGGCAAGATATTTTTTTGCCCTAATGCGCAGAATGAATTTTATGACGTCATCAAACTTATTGCTTTGAGTTTTTTTCAGTTCATTTAATTTATTATTATTGTTAAATTGACATAATAATAATTAATACTTGTTACAAACTGTCGACAACAAACAGAAATACTACTCGCCATGTTAGTAGCAGGAAACATTGAGACCCATTAATTATATTATGTATGCAATCATTATAAATATAGTAGATATTACATGCGTAAACACGTGATTCATATCAGACTACAATGTTTTCGAGCTAATTCTGATAACTATGTGTTCAATTCTGAAATGGAACATAATCGTATATTTAGAATATAGATTATTTTATAATTTTAAAACTCATATATGAAGCATAAATACGTAACACGAAACCATGGTATATTTTTTATGGTACTAAATGTGGCAATGCGGGGTTGTTCATAAACAATTTTTTTGTTATAGCGTCTACTTGAGCGCTATGGGAACACGGGAATCGAATTTTTAGGATATTCTATTTTAAACACATGTATGCAAAAGACTGTTATGATGCTAATATTATTTACGTGAGCGAGTGCAATATTACATATAACAATATATTGAGAATGTAATCACATTTGATATGGAATAGAATAAAGATTGTGGATTTTGATTATAATTAAGGCGTCGTGTTACGCCAAATATATTTGTAGGTTCATGCGAGTTTGACTCCATGGAATGATTAATCTTCGGATTAATCTAATATTTGGCACAAAGCATTACAAAATTATGTCAAAATAGAATTCTATAAAAAATAAACAAGAGCTCACTCTTCACAACGAAAGCGCATTATTCAGTATGTTGACACATCGTCATCAATTGATTATAATGCATGAAGGCCTGTAATATCTGAATGTAAACATGAGCTTAAATTTACTTGCACTGAATTCTTTTGTTGACATGGCTTTGAAAAATCCTATGATAAAAAAGGACCCAAGCGTCCCCGCTCCCGCGTGGTATTCTCACAGTGGTATAAAAAGGAAAGTAGCTTGGTTTGCGGGGAGAGTTTGGTTCGGTTAGTAGAAGCACACAGACCATGCAACGGTTTCATTAAATTATTCTAGGCGTATTACGCCAGTGTAATTTGTGAGAAAGTGGAGAAAGTTCGGTGTGCGGAAACTGTGTCGGAACAACGCACTTTCTGAATTATTTCGGAAGGTTCCTAATTATTTATATACCTATTCCTATACACATACATACCAAACATCATTGAGACGTAGTGTTGATAAGTTCTTGTAGGTAAAGATTTGCTTTTAATTTCGGGGCTGAGACTGGCCTTCGAAAGCGTCTCAATACCTTATCCTGGTCACCTAGGTTTCCGTGGTTTCGTTGTAGGAGAGTCTAAACAAAATCACTTCCCATTACCTTAGCTAGTTCACCTTATTGCTTTACACAATTCACAACACACACATACACTTATAGCTGCAAACTCAACTCTTAAGCTTGGTAATCTTAACAGACCTCTGGGAAACACTAGGGCTTCTAGCTAGGTTAGTTAATTCTCTGTTGATACAGACATAGAACATTTGTAGGAATTCTAATAAGAATTATAGGTGTGCACTGTACATTAAGTTTGAAGTGAATCTGTAACGTTATCTTTGTGTTGATATAATAAATGTTGGGGACATTATACATGTAAATTATATCTTGGTTAGATATAGTACACAACTTGTATAGAGATTGAGTTGGGATTGTTATTTCCACATTTGACTGTAGCTGAAAGAATTTGGCGACAACACGGAGCCTTGTGGGATACCAGCATTTATGTTCATGCGGTCCGAGCAGCTGCCGTCGACGATGGCTTGGATGCTTCTGTTGGACAAAAAGCTGAAGATCCATTCGCACAGTTCCTCGGAGAGCCCATAATACGGCAACTTCGTAAGAAGACCTTTGTGCTAGACCCGATCGAAAACCTTCGCTATATCGAGGCTGACCGCTAGTGCCTCACCCCGACTCTCGATGGCTTGCGCCCACCGGTTTGTGAGATAAACAAGGAGGTCACTGGTAGAGCGACGGTGGCGAAATCTGTACTGTCGATCGCTCAGTAGATCGTTTCACTCAAGGTATCTCAGAAGCTGTGTATTAATAACACGCTCCATTACCTTCTAGAGAAGGGAGGTCATAGCGATAGGCCTGTAATTGGTCGGATCTGTCTGTGTCACCTTTCTTAGGCACAGGATGCACGAATGCGGTCTTTCACGAGGTCGAAACCCGCCTTGCGGAGTATGAGAGTGCGAAAAGGCGCGCCCATATTGTAGGCGCTTGGGAAAACCGCAGCAGGGAGGTCATTTCACAGCTTGAGTGTGCGTGGGATGAAGTTTCTTTCATACCGCACAGTGCGCACCGTCTCAGGTCGCAATGTGTGGGGATGAATTCCATGCCTATGGCGAGAGGTGCGATGATAGAATGTAGCTACGGGCATCATGTCAAACAAATCATCTGAGCACAAACCATTGTATAGGCGGTAGAACACACACAGTGAGGCAAAATCCCTCCTAAGGCTAAGAGGTTCCACTCTACCTGTGAGTATGGGATTGTCAACCAGCCTCAATGCCCGTCTTTGCAACGAGTCGAAGGGGTCAAGCTGGTATGCAGGTGCTCCAGCAAAAAGGTGACAGCAGTACTCCATGTGAGGCCGGACCTGTGCTTTATAAAGAAGGAGTTGCTGCCCCGCAGTGAAATACTGCTTCGCCCTGTTGAGCACTCCGAGCTTTCTTGGTGCCAACTTAACCTTGTCCTGCAAATGACTTCGGTATTGGACGTCACTGGAGATATCGACACCAAGGATCCCGATACTCGGGGAGATGGTAAGCGGTGTGCCTAGGAATTGCGGCGCTACAATGAATGGGGTTTTCTTAGCGGTGAATACACATACTTGTGTCTTAGTGGGGTTGAATTGGACTAGATTTAGTCGTCCCCAATCGGACACTCCAGAGAGAGTAGTCTCGATTTCGGACACAAGTTGTTCGCGACTCTTCTCCACCTCGGACTGAGGGATATTTGCACGGCCCGTGTAACACGTGTCCCCGGTACTGTCGCCTGCATAACAATGAATGGAGCCATCAGACAGCATGTCATTGATATGCAGCAGAAACAGCGTCGGAGACAACACTAAGCCTTGAGGGACACCAGCGTTTATGTTCATGCGGTTCGAGCAGCTGCCATCGACGATGGCTTGGATGCTTCTGTTGGACAAAAAGCTGGAGATCCATTCGCACAATCCTTCGGGGAGTCCATAATATGGCAACTTCGTAAGAAGACCTTTGTGCCAGACCCGATCGAAGGCCTTCGCTATATCGAGGCTGACCGCTAGTGCCTCACCCCGACTCTCGATGGCTTGCGCCCACCGGTTTGTGAGATACACAAGAAGGTCACCGGTAGAGCGACAGTGGCGAAAACCGTACTGTCTGTCGCTCAATAGATCGTTTTTTGTTGATAGCGATAGGCCTGTAATTGATCGGATCTGTCCTGTCACCTTTCTTAGGTACAGGATGCACGAATGCAGTCTTCCACGAGGCCGGGGCCTGCCTCGCGAAGTATGAGAGTACGAAAGGCGTGTAAGTACAGGGCACAGCTCGGGGGTACAGTGCTTAAGCACCATCGCCGGTATACCGTCCGGCCCACTCGACTTCCGAACATCTAGGGACTTAAGCTCGCGCCGGACCACCCGTTGTGTGATTTTAATTTCGGTCATCGAAGCACCACAACTGGGGATGATGGGTGGTTCGGCGTTCCCGTCGTTCATAGTCGAGTTTGACGCAAAGAGATTACCCAAAAGATCGGCTTTCTCCTTAGCGCCATGGGCCAGACTACCGTCGGATTTTTGTAGCGGCGGAAGGCAAGACTGGCAGAAGTTTCCCTCAGCAGCTTTAGGGAGCGACCAAAATGCACGACTGTCAGATGGGTAGCGCTCAAGCCGCTCGCCAACTCTGCCGATGAACTCAAACTTCGCTCTAGACGTTGCCTTTTTACTGGACCTTGAAGCAGCATTCAACTTCCGCTTCACTTCAGCGATGTTCGGATCCTTATTGGCAAGAGCAGTGGTCCAAGCCTTGTATGCAGACTGCTTGTGGTCTCTAGCTTCCCTGCAAGGCCTATTAAACCACAGGCGTTTGCTCGCTCCTGTCACGACCCAACGGTTGGGGATGTAATATTCCATACCCACTAGAATCGCGTCAGCGACTGCTGTTGCACAGGAGCTTGGATCATCAGAAGAGAAGCAAAGCTGCCTCCACGGGTACGACGCGAAGAATTCTCGCAGTCCGTCCCAGTCTGCCGAATGTAGTGCCACACATGCCGCCACTGAGGTGGCCACGGTGGTTCAAGCCGCGCGAGTGTCACTTGCGCCCAGACGAGGCTGTGGTCCGAATTACCGAAAGGTGCTTCCACCCTTATGGAGTATTCATCCGGGCGCGTAGTCAGCAGAAGGTCCAGTATAGAGCTTCTGTGGGTCTCAATTTCTGGTGTTCTAGTGATAGAATGCACCAGTTGAGAGCCCATGAGTTAGAGCGAAGTCGTGAGCAGCCCTTCCCGCAAAATCAGTCCTAGGAGACCCTAGTCACTCCACGTGGTGGGCGTTGAAGTCCCCCAAGAATACAAATTCCGCAGTGGGGTACTGTTCAATTACGCTGTCCGCCGACCGCTGCAGATGCTGAAACAGTTAGCTTCTCTGTAGGGCCTATTAAACTAAGGGCGTTTGCTCGCTCCTGTTGCGATCCAGCGGTTGGAAATATAGCATTCCATACCCGCTAGGATCGCATCAGCTACTGCTGTTGCACAGGAGCTTGGATCATTTGAAATATCACTTGCGCCCGAACGAGGCTGTGGTCCGAATTATCGAGTGGTGCTTCCACAGTTACTGAGTATTCGTTCGGGCGTGAAGTCAGCAGAAGGTCTAGTATAGAGCTTCTGTGGATCTCTATTTCTGGTGTTCTAGTAATAGAATGCACCAGTTGAGAGAATCCGTAGGTTAAAATCGTGAGCAGCCCTTCCCGCAAAATTTGTTCTAGGAGACCCCAGCCACTCCACGTGGTGTGCGTTGAAGTCCCCCAAGAGTATTAAATCCGCCGTAGGGTATTGCTCAATTACCTTGTCCGCAGACCGCTGCAGGTGCTCAAACCATTGAGCTGTACCCATGTCATCGCTATGAGACCTGTAGAGGCACGCAAAGATACAGTGTGGCCACCGTGATCCATATGTGCCCATATTTGCGTCTCTAAATGGAGATGGATCGCGGTGAGATTGGTGTGTGTGACACTATGCTTGCGAAAAGGTTGCCAACCGCTGTTTTAGAACAACAATTTTGTCACGGTTCTGAGGTAACCATACCACAGAAATATTTTAGGAATCTAGAATCGCGTTAGAGTGGTTACAAGCAGTGTTCACCTGTGACAGAACAATACTATCTCTTAGCCGCATACTACGACACCCATGGGAAGAAATGATGTGGCCCTATGGCCACCGGGGAACAATACGGCATGTGAAAAATGCTTAAAGCAAACTTTTTTGTCCGCAGCTCCTATCAAACGGTACCTGAGTAAAGAGGACTATGTCAAGTACATCACGTTAAATTGGGGCAGTGATCCTGCGCACGCTGCCAGTGCCCTCCTGACCGTCATCCTCCATCATGCGCATGGCTACCAAAACGTGCGCATGAACAAAAGCGAAGACGACCTCACAAGATTCGCAGAGCATATTTATTATGATTCTCATGGAAATTACATAGAGTACTGTATCACACCTTTGTTATTCTTATTCTTTGTCTCTGATCCAATCGTACGTGTACGTTTCGTGTTTGATGCAACTAGGATGGGATCCAAGCTTGCATACATACCTGTATTCAACGTTTTACTTATTTACATCTTTACTGTAATTTTTTGGTGTACAGTCAGCATCAGATCGATCTTGACGATCGAAATGGTTTTAATGCCTTGGTTTTCCTCCTTTCCTGTTGACTGATTGTTGAGATATTTGGTACAGACCTTAAGTGTGGAAAATAATAAAAAAAAATGATTTGCTCTTAATACCTTATACAAATATCACATACTCATTTTGAGATTTTGTAGTCAAGATCGTTCTGACGCTAACTGTATTATAATAACGAGTAATAATTTATTAATTTTAACTAAAAAATATCGGTCACTTTTGCCAAAAGAAAATTTGTTTTAGTTTAAAAATGCAGCAAATTTGTAATAAATAATATTTTGTTTAGTACAAGTTTGGCACTATCGATGGCCTGGGACCCAACGACGGAGCCCAATAAAAGACGTGAAATTGGATATTCGATTGGTTTGGGAGCTCCACGACTTCAAGATATCGATGTGAGCAGAGTGCCAGCTCGTGTGCGACTGCATGCGCACTTACCTCCTTCCTTCCAAGAAAAACAGCAATGCAAACAACACTTTGCACATTGGCATTTCTATACCAATCAAGATGCATTGGAAGAATGTGGCTTTTTTAAGAATAGGTATACATCGACTTATTTATGTCATACATTTACACATTACATTTTAGAGTACATTACTCCTTTTTAGAGCATCCGCCGCGGTTGAGTTGCGCCTCACGTGTCCGCTACGTCTCCACTATGAGATGTAGTGAGTTTACGATATACTGATTATAATATTCCACAGAGAAAATATTGTTGTTGGCTTTGTTAATGTGAAGACGCCGGAGACGAAAACGAAAGCATCGACGAATTTGTAAAGATCCATTTACAATTTATCGTATGGAAGAGACATTATATATACCTATTGCAAACGAATAAAGGAACCTATTTTGTTACAAAGTATATTATCATGTCAGTATATCGTAAACTCACTACAAATCCGCTACGACTCCACTGCGCAACCGCGGTGGAGGCGTCGCGCAGCCATGGCGTCTCTGCTCGTATGTTAAGACCCTTAGGGTAGGTAACTCTCTACCAGCGTCCTCACCGATTTTATTCTGATGCTTTTGCATTAAAATTTATTTTCAACTAATTGTTTCACCACTAGACAGAGTTCGAATTATGAATTTCTGCCACCACATTGATAATATTAGAAAAATCATCAGTCATTATCAATTATTGTATTGTCATTATCAATTGTAAGGAGGTAGGACACGGCGGTATTTCCGCCCGATTGAGCCGTCCGACTGGGGTAGTACCTCCGCCCTACAGAATACCGCGGTTATAATAACTTCGTGTTGTGTTCCCAGCGGTGAGTAGGGTAGCCAGAGCTCACTGGAGAATTTGTGCTGTCAGTGGGAAGACTAAAGGCTTGTCCTGCTTTGTCTTCTGCTGACGGCACGGAAACTCTGTACTTACAGGGTTGGCAGCGCGACTGTAACTCCTCTGGTGTTACAGACGTCCATAGGTCACGGTAACCACTTTCCATCAGGTGGGCCGTGTGCTTTTCTGCCAACTAAGTGGTATAAAAAAAAAATGTACAATTGAGTTACACATGCATTGTAATTTTTTTTTTTGTTAAATATAAATAATGATACTGAAAACTTAAAACTATTATACGGTACTAAAATACATTAAAGTAAATAAAATAAAATGACATACAAGTAATGTATGCGAAGAGACCACAGGTCACCCGACTGCATAAGAAAATCAGTCCTGCAATCCGCTCATTTGTACAAAACTGAACATTTTTTCACAAACATTACTTATTAAACTTGAGTACGGATTAAGGGCGAATTTGAGAAGTCGCAATAAATAAGAATAAAAACAAACTATCTTATTCTAGTCATTTCATGGCACGTGGTGCTGCTACGTGCTGCAGAGTGCGGATGAACTGTGACCAACTTTCCACGTGATTCAATAATTAATCATATTTATATTTATTTTATAGGGACGCCAAAACCAAAGGTCTGAAAGTATATACGATATCGGACTCAAGCAACAAAACATTCAAAGTTAATGAGACCCTAAAAACACGTGCGGAGGGAGTTCTACTACATTTCCAGCCCCTAAATCGACAAGATCATTTTAAAATCTTAAACGATGCAAATGAGTCCTTTTTATTTCTTGATTACAATATATGGACAGATGTATCCAACATAAAAACCGTTCAAGAACCTCCTTGTTTGTCAAACGACACAACCTGCCTACCGATACTGGATAATGTAATAGGAATGCGTGTTGCTGAAGTGCACTTTTTTGGACAGTATGCATCACAACTGTTTCAGCTCGCACATAATTTTACACCACATATCGAATCTTTAAGATTCATATTGAAACATGATAACAATGATACAACTATTGAAGAAGCTGCTTGTATGTGGGTTTCTAAAAATATCAATACAGTTAATGAAACATGGGTAGAAAAATACAAACCCGAACAAAAAATATATGAAATTTTGGTATTTTATAGCTACGGCCCTGATCAAATACTATACGAAAAATTATTAAACGAGACAGTGGAAGAAATTTATAGGCAGTTCAGGCCAAGTTTTCAGCTTCTATTAAGGGAATATCCTACAGAGTACTTTGAAGCTAGTATCGTAAAGTCAAATATAACTGATTACATGACATACAGTCTTAGACAACGCCTCATTGGAGCTGTTGTAGGTGGTGAAAATAAAACAACTGAAATTGTAAGAACTCTCGACCAAATGGGTATTCCAGTGTTATCATATGATGTGGCCGCAGAAGACACAGATTCTACGACATCTGTATGGCTTACCACAGGTCGTTTGACTCATTTGGCACTTGCAGTGAAAGACTTTATACGCAGAAACGAATGGAGACGTGTAGCTGTGTTGTCAGACTCGACTCACACAGCTAAATTATTTCTGGAAGATATAAACGACGCGAGTGACGCAGTTCGTGATCATCATGTGAATTACAATTTGTCAAATGCAGACGCTGAAACGGTTCTTAAACAGCTGAAAACTGATAATATCTATATCATTGTAGTCAATACACATTATCAAGAAACATTTACCATCCTTACAGCGGCAACAAAACTAAAAATGAATGGACCAAAATATGTCTGGATTGTACGCGAGTGGGAACAGTTAAATACAGGGTTAAATATAAGTTTTTTTACCTTTTCATTTTCGTGTCAAAGCGGAAATGATGTATTGTGGCATAATGGATCTAGAATCCTTTTAGGGGTTATAAATAAGTTATGGCCAGAAAACAAGTGGTCTCGGTCTGCTGCGTCGCTTTTAGATGCATTATGGGCAATGGCTGAGGGTTTTCAAGATGCACTCCGTAAATATCCCCTGGCACGAGAGGATCCACATAGTACAAAAGCTATTTCGTGAGTATATAATAAAAATAAATGTAAAAAATAATATGCGTTCATATCTAAATCTAACCTTTTATACTTAGAGCACGCGAACCCTAGATCTTCTTCATTGCATAAGGTGTGACAAAATTAACTCTGAGCTTTGGGGGATTGATAATAATGGTCGAAAAAAATAGAAAAATGAAATGTTATTTTTATACTTGTTGGATATTTAGTATTACTGGCGAAATGTGGGCGCTAACACCTCTGCCTACCCCTTCGGGGGTATAGGCGTGAGTTTATGTATGTATGTATGTTATATACTTACTAGCATTACCACGGCGGGCCGCAATGAGGAATCGGGGCCTCTCGAGTCGTGATACGCACGCGTTGGGGTCATTCATCATTGACTTTCAAAAGTCAGCAGCGCACTGAAGGAGTAGGCGGAGCGGGAGCGGCAATGGGAGCAAAGGAGGATCGCTAGCCAATCTGCCCGTGTACTGAGGGAACTCGAGCGTCAGTTGTCGATAAATGACCTCCGCCCCCCATGAGCGCAGGCCTGGGGGTGACGGGTGGAGCCGCCTGTCACCCTGGCAGAAACAGGCCGCGGTGGCGATGCGCCTTGAGCGCCTCCCCGTTTCCGGGTACGAGTTAGGGACTCTATGGTCTCCACACTCGAGGAGAGGGGCAGATCGAAAGAGATGGCTCTGGGTCCGACCGCGATGTGAGAGATATGCCGGCTAACCTCGCCTTCAGTGAACAAACGACTCACAGGCGTCGTGCGTTTTAGTCGGTTCGAGTCCCACATAACCTTTCCCACCGGCTCCGCTGGTAGGGGTATCCGTGGAGACTTTCTACACGTAAAAAAAAGGCTCGGCAGCAAGAGTGTGACTCTCCTGGTGTTGCATTTGTCCATTGGCATATGATGATGATGCTTCCGACCGATTTCGCTCGAAGATGGCTAACTTAACCGATCTTCGCGGTGAACTCTCGTGTACAATGAGGGCCCGTGAGAACACCACCTATATAATTGTAGTGAATGACAGCAGGTGGGCGGACTTTCAGCTCATCACGTTTAGCGTCGAGGTTTGCCTTGTGCTGTTCCTCGAAATCGCTTACTTGTCTATGCACCATCCTGCACCATTCTGGAGGTTGTGCTGCTAAATCTTCCCATTGAGACGGTTCAATGTTGCATCTTTTCATATGACGCTTCTGAACATTTATAAACCTAAGGATTTGGCCGCCATGTTTCCCCTTCCCTCCTCTAGTTCAGAGTAGAAGATGCGTTTCGCCACTCTCTCCTCCGCCAAACGTGACACGTGATCGCACCACCGAAGCTGCCGAGGCCTCAATGCCACCGACATTGGCTCGTCGCAAAACTTCGCTGTTACGCACTCGGTCGGACCATCGGCTCTTCATGATGGAACGTAGGCACTTGAGGTGGAAACGATCCAGAGTGCGTATGTGGTACCGATACACAAACCACGTCTCGGAGGAATATAAGAGGTTTGACAGCATAATTGCCATATAAACAGATATTTTGGTGGCTAGCTTAAGTTCATGTGAACAGAAAACCGTGGAACGCAGTTTCTCAAATGCCGCAACTGTGGCACAGATCGTGCTGCTGATCTCATCATCAAGGTCATACTTGGATGTTATAGTGCTCCCCAGATAGCGAAACTTGTCAACCTGCTTCAGCATGTCCTGACCTAGCTGTATAGACAGTGTCTCGTGACCATGTGTGTCTAGGGACATCACCTCCGTCTTCTTGACATTGATTTTTAAACCAAACTTGCAGCTAGCTTGGTGAAAACTGGACATTAACTGTTGCAGGCCATCAGGGGATTCTGCCACAAAGCATAAGTCGTCAGCATACATGATTTCTGTAATCATTGTATGAGAGACTTTAGTGCGCGCCTTAAGTCTAGCCAAATTGAAAAGACTGCCATCTGTGCGGAAGCGGATGCGGACTCCCTCAGAAAGTTTGTAAAACATCCCTGACTACTACTGCAAAGTACATGGCGAATGTACTTCGCCATATTACTATTGGAACAATCCAAGGCGTTGGGGGTTAGAAATAAAGATTTGCACGAGAAGTACATAGATACTCCTATGTAATTAGTTTGGCTTCGAAGTTGGTCTCTATATATAAAATCTTTACTGAAAAAACAAACAAGTATATCACCTCTCTGTACCAGTCTGTAAACAAAATAATTGGTTTTAATTTTAATACATTTCTTTCACCAGGCAATTCGGACAAAGCCTCGTTGCCTTGAGCCCAATTAAGGCCTTTACTCAGAATCTTGTGTTCAAAGGGCACTCACTTGAAACAACAGTGATATACTTGAACGAATGGCGCGACGGCAACCGTAAGCTGCTGTCTAGGTGGTCTGTCAATGCAACGTCAGGCGACGTAAATCTAGTGCACAAAAATGAAGATGTGTATCCTAGTGACACCAGACCTTCTGATGGTACACCGAAATGTTTGGCTCGCACCGGGGACCCATACTTACCGGGATGTCTCGATGCCGTATGGATAACTGTACTTGTTTTAATAGGGATTTCACCTCTGTTATTCATAGTTTTGTACCGCACTTTTCGCCATCGTCTAAAAGACCTGCAGAATAAGCTTATAACTGACCTGCTGGCGCAGCGTATGGAACGTGCTGCTACTCTTTCTAGTTATTTGGTGGATCGTTCTGCACTGAAACCTCGTGAAGAACTCGGTGCCGGTCGATTTGGTTGCGTAATGCTTGCGGATCTGCACGTGCCAGGTTGCAAGGCTCGAGTCGTAGCTGCTAAAGAGCTTCGTGATCACCAAGACGAAAGCGAAATCTTGCGAGAAGCATGCATACTCGCTTCCCTAAAACACGATAACATTATTCGTCTTGTCGGTGTCTGTATCGACAATGAACCGACACTAGTGCTCATGGAGGTAGCATTCTTCGGTGATTTACTACAGTATCTTAAGGATCGTCGACATATTGCAGAAAGCGTTGTCTTTAACGCAAAAACGGAAGTAGAGCAGGTTAGCGAAGAGGCTTCCCATGTATCAGCAATGTCCCTTACCCGCTTAGCGCGTGAAGCCGCATCCGCGTTAGCTTATCTAGCCTTACGTGGAGTGATCCATAGGGATTTGCGCGCTTCAAACTGTTTGATTGACGAGAGACGATCTCTGAAGCTAGCTGATTTCGGCTTGGCGCGTGAAATAAAAACTAAAGGTCTAGATGGAGGTGGAGAGTATGCGTGTCGACGTCGTGGCCTATTTCCTGTACTATGGATGGCGCCAGAAAGCCTTATGTGCGGTATGTTCTCCACTGCATCCGATGTCTATTCGCTTGGCATGCTGATATTTGAGTTGGTAACACTCGGTGCACGCCCCTACGGAATGATTTCACCGCTACGTGTTATGCAATATGTTACATCTGGTGGGATGCCACGGATGCCGGCTGATGCTTCACCTCAAGCGTAAGTTCCTTATAAAAGAACTCGTTGATATGAGACGAGAAGAGTAACGTTATTAAACTACTGATCAATTTTACAGATTCGGTTTGGCGCACTTATGTTGGCAGCGTCAGCCAGAAAAACGTCCAACTGCAGCAGACTTAGTGGTGTATCTCGCAGAGCATCCAAAAGCTCTAAGTCCTGCCTTAGATTATGAAAACAATCAGCTTACTGATGCTGATACTGGCTATGGCGACTCACCCTCTACTGAAATTCTAATTCGTGAGAACAATTATTATTATATTATCATCTTCTTCATCTGAGCGCCAACCCTTGTTGCACTCAAGCTTACACTTTGTAGCCCGACGCTCAACTCTTGCACTACTTTTTGCTTTTATGGCAGCGACTGCCATTTAACCCTTGAGATAATTATCCATTAATCAGTGGGTCCAACTAACAGATGATGATGGTTTGAGCCTTGGATTGGATTATTGGTGGAGCTTGGGACCGAGAATATTTATTCCCAGTTTTTTTAGAATCATTGTCGTTTAGGACGAAAAACTCTTTGATTGCCTCAAAATAATATAAATAAAAAAATAAGTTTAAATATAAAACCCGACTATTGAAAAACAACGCTCTGAAAAATATTAAACAAGAAAATATCAAGGATAGCTGTGGTCGTATGTCACTTTTCCCTAGAATGTATTGCTTTTAGAGCATAAAAGTATAAGTTTGTATATTCGCATTATAGATCCCATAACACAAGTTAGTTGAGCTATGGTTTCTAGTTTGCGTTACATATGTAGACTGTTGTAGCATTTTTATTATTATTATTATTTGTTCAGTTTTGATGTACTTAGCATCAAATAGCATTGGTAAGATTTCTTGGTATTCATTTAGACTATACCTATTTACAGGGAATGAGCAGTGACACCGGTTGGTGACATTTTACAACCACACAAAAATGTAAGGAACAGAGAGGAAACCGAATAATTTTTCTGAAGATTTAATGCTATTTGTGCACGTCTCACCGATAGACCTTAAATACCAGACACAAAAACGATCTTGCAGTCTGTGTTAGTCGACTTGAAAAAAATTGTCATTCATTCCACGGCAACTGTATACGCTTTTTTAACAAGCTCCCTAATGACATTAGGGATATACCTGTATATAAATTTAAAAATATAGTTAAACGTAAACTGTGCCAGAAAGGCTATTATAAAATCCAAGAATACTCGTATTATAAACAAGCTTGGAAATGAGCTGTTCGCTCAACTATGCTGCTCAAGTAAATTTTTGTATTTCAATTTTCATTTTCAATTTCAATTTCAATAGATTAATGTATAATACTTCATTTATTTACCAGATAGTAAAAATCCATTTTTTGTTAGTAAATATTTAAATCTATGTTAGTATTTATATATCGCAAAAGATTGGTGCATTTTATAGACGTGCCTTAATATGTGGCACTCATAGCCCCTGTCCACAAGTACATTGAGCATACTGTTGCCACTGCCGCGCATTCCATACAGCATCGACGTCATTTTTTTTCGCCACAACGCTGCGAAACCATCAGTACGTACGTGAGTGAACATAACCGATGCACTACAGAAGCGCGGCAGCCGCAACAGAGCTCTGAAAGCTTTATTGTATTGTATACGTAGGGCCATAAGGGAGCGCTGGGTATAGCTGACCCACATCGCACTTGAGTACAGGGATGTGCAGTACGCCTTAAAAAGCATTACTTTTACACTGTCCGTGCACCGAGCGAACCTGCGGGCCAGCATATTCGCGCTTACTGCCAATGCCCTACGTTCCCGCTCAATATCTGCATCTTCGATTCGATTAAGTAGACTAAGTGTATGTTTGTAATTTGTAAATAGACCAAAAAAAGAAATGCTCGCTGAGTTTCTTGCCGGAGTCATCTCAGGTCGTGGCTGCGTTTCGAACCGGTGGTACATTTTTTTTTAGTTTGTTAAAAGAAAACTACTTTAAATATTATTTGGGTGATAAAGTGGCACATCATGTATGCACAAGAGCAGTCTCACAGAACCGGTTACAAACTGCACGCGCTGCATACGTTAGTATTCGGTGAGAGAACAACGCGATACATTGTACCGCGTTTAATTAATAAACTACCCTCAAATATTATTAAGGAAAAATTAAATGAAAAAATATTAAACATATTTTGAAGCGATTCTTTTTGGAAGAAATTGGATTTTGTAAATATGTACCAATTCAATAAGGATGTTTGCTTAGTCGTGAGTAGGTACGTGTCGCCATTCTGAGCCGGTACACCTACGTTATAATATTGAGCTACGTACATTTATTTTTTATGTTTTACTTTGTGATTTCTAGTAATTATTTTTTGTAAACTATGTAACTCCATTTCCATCATATATAATTTTACATAGTATTGTTGTATAATTATTTTCCAATAAGAAACTAAGTAGTTACTGCTTAGTTTCTTATTGGAAAATAACGTGTTGCATTTACTACAAACCTCATTGATATACAAAAAACCCAAACCTAAGTGGTTTCCAAATGCACTGTAAATGATTATGTATGTATTATGTTTTTTTAAGGTGATAAATAATAAATAAATAAAATAAAAGAAAATTAAATAAAAATGTTAATAATGTAATGTTTATAAATGTGGTGGTAGAAACTTCGTGGCACAAATTTGTCTCAAGTTTCGACCGGGTGGGTACCACCGTGCACTATTGCGAAAAACCCTCCAAAGCAATTCAATCTCGGTTGGATTGTGTTCAGGGGTCAGCAAGTGCATAGCCGGGTAGAGGTGGTGGTTATTGTAGCACTAGTGGGACCAGTGGGTCTTGGCGTAATCTAGTGGGGATGGCGCGGGGCGATGCGCCGAACAGGGAGACCTGTAGAAACGGTGGTGCCGCTGGCCGCCCGCGTTATGGTACAGGGGCCCAACTGGGGTTAACCACCTTGGGAGGCTGGCTCACCAGGCCGCGCATAATCCCGATATGGTTCGTCGTGCCGGTTGGTGACCGGATTTGGGAGCCCGGCGACCATACTCGGGGGGGTACAGGGGCCCTTCCGTTCGGCGCGTCGGCTCTCGCCATGCCTCACATTCATAGATAAAACCAATATCCCGCGCTTTGTAACACAATGCTGCGCCGGCAATCACCTCTTTTTTCACGCCTTCTCCCACCCAAACTCATGGCAGCGCAATATAGATAAATAGGCAACACAGCTGCTCGTCACACTCCCAAAAGCTTGCTATTTGAGGTGGAGTCCACTAACATCTGTGGGCTCCATGCAAACCTCAACGCCGTCCACCAGCACCTAGAGACGGCGAAACCTGCCATGTTTTTTCTAACGGAGACGCAAATACACCGCCTTGACGACACGACCTACTTGCTCTACACTGGCTATGTTCTTGAGGACAGTTTTCGTGTAAAAGCCGGGGTGTGTGTGTTTGTTAGGGCGGATGTTTGCTGTCGCCGTTTGCGCTGCCTAGAGGACCCATCCTTCTCCATCCTTTGGGTACACGTAGACCATGGCCCTACGAGTCAGATCTATGTGTGCCTCTACCGTTCCCATACAGGAGATGCTGAGACAACTCGACTCTTTGAATATCTGAGTCAGGCGGCAGATGATGCGCAGGAGCGATTTCCAAATGCCGAAATGGTATTTTTGGGGGATTTTAACGCCTACCACGAGATCTGGTTGGGCTCATCCAAAACAGACCATGCGGGAAGAGCCGCCCACGCATGTGCTCTGGCGGACGGCCTGACCCAATTGGTGCACGAGGTCACTAGGATACCAAGACGGTCGGGCCTAGCACCTTCTCTGCTAGACCTTCTGCTGACGAGTAATCCGGACCGGTACAGTGTGTCAGTGCGAGCCGCTTTAGGCAACTCCGACCACTGCCTGGTCTGTTCCACGGTGCCTATTATAGTGCCCCCACGACCCGTGTAGGGGAAGCGGCGTCTCTGGCACTACTCGTCAGCGGACTGGGATGGACTTCGTGACTATTTTGCGTCCATTCCGTGGGTTGAGCGCTGCTTTGAAGGTAAGAACCCATCGGATTGTGCTACTGCTGTCGCCGGTGAGATCGGTCTGGGTATGGAATACTATATCTCATAGGCGCGAGTGCGCGGAAGCTGTTGAACAAAAACAGTCTGCGTACCGCGCTTGGGTAAGGGCGCGCGCCACGCGCCACCCCAATCTGGGCCACTTCAAGGCGGCGTACAACAGAGCCACAAAGGTCTGTAGAAGGGCCTACGTCAGAGCGGATGCCCTGCGCATAGCGCGGCTTGGTCAAGAGCTAGTGATGCATCCCACGGGAAGCCGTGGCAACTGGCGACTGGCTGAAGCCGTGCAAGCCAACTTCTGTCAGCCTTCGCTGCCTCCGCTACGCAACCCTGATAGATCCCTGGCCCATGAGCCGCAAGAGAAGGCAAATCTGCTGGCTAATCTCTTTGCGGCCAACTCCCAAATCGATGATTGTGGTACGCAGCCACCAACACTACCCGACAGTGACCACGCGATGCCTGACATCCATATCAGGCAACGCGATGTCCGTGCAGTGCTGCAATCACTCGATGTCCGGAAAGCCAGTGATCCGGATGGTATTCCAGCGGTAGTTTTGAAAAATGTGCAGCGGAGTTGTCTCCAATGCTTACGCGCCTGTACCGGCTGTCCTACAATTCGGGTACAGTGCCTTTGCCTTGGAAAGAGGCGAATATACCTACCATATCGATATACCATAGCGAATATAAATACCTATCATGTTGTGCACAGTAGGTAATAGCTCACAATTATGTGCTCACTCACTATTTTCCCTTCGTATTAGTATGAACTATCTACTTTATGTAAATATTTATTTAATACATGTATATGTATTTGTATGTTAGAATTTATGTTGATATTTTTTGTGTAAAGCCGTATATTAATTTTATTTTACTTACTTTTCTCTCTTTTTTTTGTTTTTATACTCTATCTATTCAAGTTTAGTCGGTAACTACACCATATCTTTTGTTTTCATAACATTACTGTCCATCCCAAGGTTGCCTGGAAGAAATCGCTTCAGCGATAAGGCCCTCCATTATACATTGAACTGTATAGATGCCACCTACTTGTCCTACTGTAAATCTGTTGGTGTACAATAAAGAATTATCTATCTATCTATCTATCTATCTAATGTTCAGCCGATTCCCAAGAAGGGGGATCGCTCGGAGCCAGCCAACTATCGACCCATAGCCGTCACCTCAGTGCTATGCAAAGTGTTCGAGCACATAATTAACAATCAGCTCATGCGGCACCTAGAGGATCACTCCTTAATTAATGACCGGCAATATGGCTTCAGGCCGAAACGGTCAACGGGTGATCTTCTAGCATACGTTGCCTATCTTTGGGGTGAGGTTATGGACAAGCACGGCGAGTCACTGGCAATTAGTCTTGACATCGCCAAAGCTTTCGATAGAGTCTGGCACAAATCGCTTCTTTCCAAGCTACCTGCCTTTGGTCTGCCTTCTAGGCTGTGCAACTGGGTTGCTAGCTTCTTGCAGGGGCGCCGTATTCGCGTCCTTTGTGACGGACGAGCTTCGGAGTTTCTGCAGGTAAATGCTGGCGTGCCCCAGGGGTCCGTCTTATCACCCACTCTCTTTCTTCTGCATATCAACGACTGCTGTCTACCGGCAATGTTCATTGTTATGCAGACGATAGCACTTTACATGGGAGTTATCATGGACATCCTGCGGCCAAGCAGTCAGATATCGTAGAGAAAAGGCAGCTTCTTGTCACTGAGCTTGACGGGATCCTGAATCACATTTCTCAATGGGGCTCTGAGAACCTGGTTGAGTTCAATGCCAAGAAGACGCAGGCATGTGCGTTTACAGCAAAAGTATCTTCTTTCCTTCCCCTCCCCACTCTGCAGAGCACGCCACTGCCACTGCAGGACAATCTCAATATCCTAGGTATGGATGTTCGCTGCAACCTGAATAACAAAAATTACATCGAAAGTATCATCAAAACAGCCTCACGAAAACTCGGAGTCCTGAACAGAGTGAGACGGTTTTTCGCGCCGGAGCAGCGGTGTCTTCTATACAAGACACAAATTCGCTCCTGTGTGGAATACTGCTCGCATCTCTGGGATGGTTCAGCAAAGTACTTGCTAGATGCTCTCGACAGGTTGCAGCGACGTGCGGTCCGCATCATTGGGAATCCCGAGGTCACGAACACCCTAGAACCTTTACAGATGCGTACCTAGAGATGTTGCGTCCATGTCTGTATTTTACCGTCTGTACCATGGAGAGTGTTCTGATGAGCTCTTCCAATTAGTCCCACCCTCCCCTTTCCTACACAGGACAACACGTGCAGGTCTTAGATGTCATCCGCACACGATGCAAAACATCCGATCAAGAACCAAGTGGTTCGGAGACTCTTTCCTCTGTCGCACCATTAAGGCCTGGAATTCATTACCAGCTCACGTGTTTCCTTCTTCCTATAGTCCCGGGTCCTTTAAGCGGGGCGTGAAAAAGCATATGATGAGGCCGTCAAGCTGAGTGTCACCATTGTCACACGGTATGTGTAAGTAATGGTGACCCTCTTTTCTGGGACTTTGCCTTCAGCTTACCATCAGGCAAGGCGAAGTCCAATTGACGTGTATGTAAAAAAAAAAACTTGGAAAATAAAAAAAAAATATAAATGTAGAATATGTATTTTACATGCCATCATATGCCAGAATATGAATGAACCTTACTATATTGTAATACCTTCTGTACCTACCCTAGTTTTACAATTAAATTGAATCTTGGTATGTCATTAATGCAATGGATAATGGGTAGAACTCTGGTGTGGGACGCAACATGCATCGATAATATTGCCCCTGCCCATATACCTGGCACGGCTGGCTGTGCCGGCGCAGCTGCAGCTTCTGCAGAGGCTCTTAATCGGCGTAAATATTCCAATCTCATTGGTGATTATGAAATTGTGCCATTTTGAGTTGAAACGTTTGGGCCGTGGGGTCGAATCGTTGATAGGCTACTGCCTCGCATTACAGTATTACGTGGGCATCCGTTTCCTCGGCAGCAAAACATCCCCTGCAAAGGGGACTGTTCGTGACACCAATGGTGTATAGGTGCTGGTGGAGGGGGCAGTGGCCCGTTATAGTCCTCATTATTGTCCTTAGACTTGTTCTGTCTAGTTTTAGGAGACGTTTCGTGAGTAACCACTTTTAACTGCCTGCAGTCAGTGGTTTGTGTCCATCTTTGGTTATGTAGTTCCGCGGATCTCTCGCGTGTCCAAGTGTGGAGTTGCGAGAAAGGGATTGGTAGCAATGGTAGCGGGTCATCAACGCTCATACCAGAGCCTCTCTTCGCAAGCTCGTCCGCGGCATCATTGCCGTAGGACCCGCTATGCCCCTTTATCCACTGCAGCGTTACTGCATTTAGGGTGGATAGCCTGTTCAGGGCAGTTTGGCACTCCGCTACTAGTGTGCTGTTAAGTAAGTGTTAAGTAAGACTGCTGTGCTGTCGGTTAGGAGTCTTATATTTAAGCCCTTTACCTTCAGTTCGCTTATTGCTGTCGCAGCAGTTGTTATGGCATCATATTCGCATTGAAAAATCGAGCTGTACTTGCCTAGTGGTAGGTGAATGTTCAAGCCAAGGTCTAGGGAGTGTACGCCGGCTCCTGAGCCATTTTTTGTTTTGGAGCCGTCAGTGTATATGCGTACCTCTTCAATACCGGAATAATCCTTTTCCTCGGCCTGTTTTGTTATATGGTATTTTTTGTTCCAGGAATATTGTTTAAAAGTTCTATCGCAGGAGGCGGCCATCAGTGGCCGATGCTTTAGGGCTCGTCCAAGGATTGTTGTATGGGGACTGTCGTAATAGTTGCCCCATAGTCCCAGTTGCCTTAACCTAATAGCGGTGATGGTGGCCTCCTGTTGGATGAACAGGTCAAGCGGTACTATGTTGAGGGCTATCTCCATAGCAGCGGTTGGAGTGGTTTTCATGCATCCACAGGTTGATGAGCAGGCCAGCCTCTGGAAGGATTTTAGCCTGGCAATCACGGTAGACAACTTTGTTCGAGTCCACCATACTAATGCAACGTGGCAATGCTGCTAATCTTCTGGGAACGCTACCACAAGAGAACGAAGACAATTTAATCATAATTTTTTATTAATTTAAGTATGTATTATAATAGATTTAATTAAACATGACCATATATAAAGTAGTTAGTCAATTGGATTGACACATATTTTGACGCTTATAATAGTCGTCAACTAATGTCAATCCCATACATTGATCAATCTATTTCATTCTATTCTTTTCTACAAACGCATTGCCATTTGTTTAAAGGGGCCGTTCTCGATCTCAAAATAATCTCAATTAGTTTTATGTTGGTTTATTTCTTTATTTTTGTAGTTTACATTTTATTATAACAAGAGCTGGAATAGTTACTGACATATATCTTCATCCCAATCACGTCACAGAATGTACTCTATATTACAAGTGCGAATTTTTGGGTGTGTTTTGAGGATAACACGGGATGCTACGGTGGTGAAGGAGCTCAAACATACCAATCATAGATTAAGTACGTCAACCTGTAACTATTAATACATTTATTCATTAGTGTCTCTAACACGATATTGTTCATTCTTTGGGCTTTTCACTTTGTGTGAATGGACGGAATTAACAAAAGTAGGGTACCTACATGTAATCTGTAACCCCAGCTACTGCAGACACATGCTGTAAGAACGGTGAGATATTTATTTCACATGCTCTAGATTTGCTAACGTCACGGTATCGAGCACGTAAACATAATATCACTGTCGACTTGTGCTCGATAACGTGACGTCACAAATAGAGCATATGTTACTGAAATCTCACCGCGGATTCAGCTGTCGAGTTCGTTCAATAGTTCGAAATGTTCTTACAGCATGTGCCTGCTGAAACAAACGAAGTACCAATAATACAATTACATTGTTGTATTACGATTACTGACAATATTAATCAAGGCAACGCAATATCATATTATAGAATAAATATTATATAGACATTAATTATAAAAAATATTTAAATGACAAATTACCTAAGTACTCGTACCTACATGGTTGTTAGGCTTATATCTACTTTAGATAAATATCCAGCAGTGAAATTTCAAAATGAAATATAACAGATATAATTAATGCATTTTAATTAATTAATCTACTTTTACAATACTATTTTAGTAAATTTTATGAATTTTATTGAAAATTCATAGATACGAGTATAATAAATAAGTTGTTACTATTAAATAAAAAGTAAGTACTTTAATTAAAATTACTGCGAGTATAAAAAAATTAGTAATACAATCTAAGCAAAGAGAGAAAGGAGAAGTAATAGTAGTTTATGAAACTGTTACATAATAAGCGTTCTTAAAATACTAGTGTGAGCTAAAAAATCGAGTCATAGGCAAGTATTTTAAGAGTGTTTTAAGATCAAATTATGTGCAGATTCATACATTACTTTATCTAATGTCACGAAATAATTCATATAATTTGTGTAAAATGACAGTAATACTGAGCGCCAAAATCCATTTATTTTGCTGATCGCGCATGCATGCTGCGCCGCGTCCACAGACTATGTAGAGACAAAATGCATTAAAGTTTCATCGTACTGAACGGAACAAAGTTTAATTATGATACAGTTAGCCATAGAAGAGTTATAACAATACATATGCAATACCAGTGGCGTTACAATCGTGCTGCCGACCCTGTTAGAATCATGGGGCCACGGAAACTTCTATAGTGCAACAATCCCCTCGAATATCCCCATACCCCTCGGCAGGAGCTGGTGGGAATGTCGGTGTTCGTGAGGGCTTATAGGCAGTAACATAAAATATCTCATACAATGGCCGACCCAGAGTCGTCTCAGGCTTCGAGACTGCCACCTCGCGAATGGGAACCGTATTGTCCCCATTTTGCCCCCGGATATCGGGGAGACATACTTGCGCCGTCACGGAGGAGCCACCTACTAAATTAAGTAACTAATATTTTTTTGAGTAGGTATGATTTCTATATCACTTTGGTGGTAGACAAGCACCAGGTGTGCCGTGACCTGATAGAAAGTGGTTCCCGTGGTCTACGCAACACCACGGGCGTCATACTCGTACTACTGACCCTGTTAGTACCTTCTGATGGCCTTTTTTTATACCACTCAGGTGGCAGACAAGCACACGGCCCACTTGATGGGAAGTGGTTACTGTGGTCTATGGACATATGCAACATCAGGGGTGTTACACTCCCGCTGCCGACCATTAAGAAACCTTCTGATGCCCCTCTTGAAGAATCCCAAATAGTAGTTGCTTCGGAAAACCAAAGCATGTTAAGAAATTATGTGAGCTTTTTAGACCTATTAGCATTAAAGTATTAAGAAATAATGTTTGATTTTTCTTTCATTACCCAATTCTACGGACTATTTCAATTAAAGTATAAAATTACAGTTAATTTTCGCTTTCACGTAAAAGACTGCCGTCTGAGCCCCAACCCTAAGTGTAGAGGCAGTGTAGAGTCACTCAGTGCAACACTGCGTCCGTCAAGGCGCCGCCGGGGAAGAAGAAGAAGAAGAAGAAGTCCTCCCGCAAAAACCAGTGTGGTACTGCAGCGAGGAGCATTGAGCAGCAGTTCCGCGCAGAGGTCCCTTCGACGATGGTCTACGTATCTCGTGTACATCACAGCGTGAAGATCGTAGACGTCGCGAACTATCTAAAAAGAAAAAAGGGTGGAGAAGCTTGACTCTCGTCACAACGTGAGCTTCAACTCATTTGTGGTGCGAGTTCCAAACAGTCACACCGCTACCATCCTGCGTCCTGACTTTTGGCCGACGGGGGTGAAGTTTTGGCGCCTCCGAGGACGCCTGCCGACACGCGACACCCCGCCCCGTGACACGTCGACGTCATTACGTGTGCTTTAGGTTAAGATATATTATATGTATTTTTAGTTTTAAGGTATATATTTATGGGCCGTAGAATAAGTTTTTAACATCTTGTAACTTTTCTATTATTGCCTGAAATAAACGATTTATTATTATTATCAATCAGCAGGTGTAGTTAAACTTCAGGCACACCGAGGTTATTTTGGATCATAGATCCGATCTTCATCCCAGCGTGAATTCCAGACGCATCGGAAGCTTTCACTTCGTAGTCTGGGATCCTCTTTACCAGTCTATATATTTTCCTATATTTTTCGTGATATCCTTCACCGGACACACAAGGATATCGCCTTTAAGTTGTGGGCAACCAAAAGGCGATATCCAAGCATTGCAGTTAGACCAGTTGCTGGACTTTTTTCATGGCTCCAACTACCCGTGACGACTGCCATAGATGTCCGCATGGGCACCGGGACTGACGGCTTACATTGCTCTCTGAGGTACGACCAGACTAATGAAAATACCAATATTCATGCATACAAATATTTGTACAGAGCGGGGATCGAACCCGCGCCTCCTGCGTAGCAGTCGCGCTCACTACTGCCACGCCACTGACGCTGCAGACTATATTATACACAGTATATCATACACAGTATATAATCATGAAAATTGATTAAGGATTTAGGTTACAAACACTACATGCAGTAATATAATAATATATTCGCCTAATATATTCATATAATATATTAGGAATTCATATAAAATCTAATACACAAAATATTAAAACTATTTGGGGTGTAGCGAGCGCAGCGTGACGTTTACGACTAAACATGTCAAGACCATAATAAAGAACATGGTGAGAGGTAAATCGCCCGGACACAACGGTCTCAGCACTGAGCACCTGCAGCGTGTGGGGGTGCACTTGCCTCGCGTTTTGTCAATTGTTACCAATTATCAAAAATAAAACTGGTGACTCTTCAAGGTTAGCCGATTATAGGCCTATTTCGTTGGCATTTCGGCCTGGGTTTTCAACAGAGAGCGCAATCTTTTTGTCTCAAACAGACTGCAGTACTACACAGCAAGAAATACACCTGTAAACTCGTGGTACCTAGACCTATTCAAGGCATTTGACCTGGTATCATACAAAGTACTATGGAGTAAATTGGAACGAGACGCAAATGTACCGCCGGAAATAACCAATTTGTTTAAATATTGGTACGATAATCAACAAAATCGTGTAAGGTGGGCTGAATTCTATTCAGCAGAGTACAAGTTGGAGTGTGGCCTTAGGCAGGGAGGGTTGACCTTGCCAACACTTTTTAATCTATATATGAACGGTCTGATCAATGAACTCAGCAGCACTGGAATCGGGTGTTACATTGATGGTATTTGTGTCAATATTATAAGCTATGCCGATGATATGGTGCTGTTGAGTCCATCGATCAGGCCCTGAGAAGACTAATTGAAATTTGTAAATCTTATGCCGGGGCCCTTGGGCTTAGATATAATGCACGCAAGAGCGAGTTCAAGCTTTTCAAAGCAGGTAACAAAGGATATAACAGAATACCACCAGTCTTGCTGTATGGTACATCGCTAAAAAAAGTTGCAGAATTTAAGTATTTGGGCCACTGGGTCTCAGAGGATTTAAAACATAACGCTAACATTGAACGGGAGCGCAGATCGTAGGCTGTCCGATGTGGCATGCTGGCCCACAGGTTTGCCCAATGTAATAGGAATGTAAAGCTGACGCTTTTCAAAACCTTCTGCTAGTGCTTTTATATCTGTAGCCTGTGGGTGAGCTTTATGCAGAAGGCATACATCGATCTGCGTAAACAATACAACAACACGTTCCGGGTGCTAATGGGACTGTCGCGTTTTTGTAGCGCCATCTGCATGTGTTTCTATGCGGTTGACGAATTTGTGAAATGACATAGGTATTATCTATTTAACTTAATTGTAATTTTGACATTTTTTTGGGAATTTTTCTTTGGACATACAATTTTGATACTTTAATTATATTATTTAATCTTTGTCGGTCTCTTTGTATATATATTCACATATTGTTTGGATGATTTTATATTGTAATTAGGTTTGTTGTTATTTGATTAAGATTTTCAATACAATGTGATATTGTTCGAGAAATAAATGAATATGAAAATTTGCAGAGGCAAACGTGAATCTATTTAAAAATTTAAAAAATAGTGCTCCACCGGTATCGGGTACAGGGACCAAGCTACCGGTGGATAGGGCCCCAGAGAAAAGAACTTCCGCACGATGCGCGCCGTATCGAGAAGCATAGCCTTCTGCATCTGGCTCTTGACCTAACAATCTAACCCGAGCCTCTTTAGGTGTTGGTCGAGTTTCCTTGCTATTAGTCCATTGACTGACACTACTGTTGTATGTATAATGATTGCTGAGTCAACATTCCACATGACGACAATCTCGTGGGCCAAGTTCAAGTACTTAACCTCTTTATCTTTCTCAGCTATCACGAGATTCTCCTCATGACAATTGGTGATATCAACAATCAATGCCCGGCGTTCGGATCGGTCTATCACCACAATGTCAGGCTTGTTGGCTACAAAAATCCTATCATTGGTGATAGATCGATCCCAGTACACTGTGACATGACTATTTTCAAGAACTGCATATCCAGGTTAGACTTATTACTATTATTATTGTTTCTCAATACCACTCTCGGGACTATGGAGTACCGGGCCTTTGGAAGGCGTCTGTCGGACCGAAGCCAAGACGTAGAGGCCTTTTTATGAGATTTAATATGCTAGAAATACACACACATGGCGGATATCATCCCCGACCGCATAATATGATACACCGGGCGATGGTCCCCGCCAGGTGCAGAGAGGTTGCTGTGCGGTGCTGTGGCCGCGATGGAAATTAAATTATGGGCTATGGTATTGAGAATTAGATGGACTGATGAATGGGCTATGGGGGGAGACTAACGGACGCCTGCCGTGACAATAAGTCTCAAAATTATAAAAAGGCTGGCGGTGACTCTCATTGCATGGGCCCCATTAAAATAGCCACATATAGTGCGACCATGGAGCAACATCCGTTGAGCGGCTAAGGTTGTCCAGAGGTGAGTCAGCGGGGCGCAAGTTCACGGTATACCAGTCAGCATGCATTATGACATTTTACACTTCCAACCTTGAGCATAGGTTCTGCTCTTGCTATTCCACTCACGGCCGGCCAATATAGGCAATTATTATTATTACTATTATTTAATCACACTAGCAGCTCATTTAGCTGATGCGTGTGTATCCTTCGATCTGGGAACTTTGATGCGAACCTGTTCCACTCAGCGACCACTCGGTTCGGTAGAGAATCTTTTAAAGGGTTTCCTTTACATTGTTTTCTACATAGTTTTAGTGAGTGCCCACGACATTGTAGACTTCATTTCATCGTGCATAGTGCTTAGGAAATCCCTATGGATATATATATTGACGAAATAAATGAAAAGGATAGGATAATCTATATTGACGAAAATCCAGCAAGTTCTTCCTAACAGAGGATAATTCTGTCTTCAAGATACTAGATATCATCTGTGGTATTTCAGTTTTAATACACTTATAGCTGATATCAAAGCCTCTTTATTCTGGAATGAACCGGTATAACCAGAAACAGTTATAGGCATCTGTTGAATTTCCGATTGGTTCTTTATAGTAGTAACATTTTCCGTACAAATATCATCATCAAAAAAATTTTGGATCTCCGATTCATCATCTCTAATACTTCATATTGGCGTATTAGTGTTACCCACTTTTGGCAATTTACTCCTGCACTCATGACATATCCACTTGGCTTTTTGGTCTCTAGTCATAGATAAGAGTATTTTTATCCGGTATACTTGCACATACATGATCATAAAACTTACAACACTTACTACATTTTAGACATTCCCATTTATATTTACACTTTGTACAGGATGTTGATCAACATACTATGTTTTCAGATATAATTATTCAATCTGTCTATATGCGGTATCCTCTGTGGTATCACTGACGTGGCTATGTCGTAATCGAACCGAAACCTTGCCTGTGTAACACGTCGCACCACAGTCTCGAGCCCTTTTGGGCTAGGGTGACGGGTAGCCCATTTCATCGCAATCTAATCCGCGTGTATAATTATAAGCCTTTTGCCAATATTTGCGGTGGAACAACACTACTTGTCCGGGTGTGATCAAGATCGGGTGCAATAAAACCACAAACTTCACCTGAATTGGTGTAATAATATCGTTCAATAATACATGGGTCGTTGATCATTAAATACTATGAGTGTGAACGAAACCATAGCGTGATCTAAATTGATGTCAACGCCATCTATCGAGGGTCGAGGTACCAATACCAGTAACCGTAGATGGTCCGTGTGAATGAAACTATAGTGACTTCTAATTAGATGTCAAAGCCATCTACTGAGGGTTGAGTGAAACTTAATCTAAATAGCAGTACTGAACACCGCGCTCATGGAAGGAGATTGTCTCAGGTTCTCTTATGCGCGTTGCAAATTTTGTGGGATGGGAGAGTAGTGGTTTTCTCCCATATACTTTGCGGCGGCTCTTTTGCCTTCATTACCACCTCACAAATCGAAGCAGCGCACCATATACCTGGTTAGGTATATGGTGCGCTGCTTCGATGTGTGTGTGCATCTAGATTGGTAGCCTTACGGTTATAAGGCTACCAATCTAGATGCTGTCCATCTCGAAATATCTAACTATTCCAACTATAATGGCCTTGTTTTTTCAAGCAGGGTGTCAAAAAACCCGGGTTCATAAGAAGAAGGGAATACGTGTGTGGGTTAAGTAAAATTGTTATTTAGCGTGCGATAAAGAAATGAAGATCCGAACCACTTGTTTCGAGGCAGTGTTATTTCTCCCGTATTTGATCGCAGTCCAGCATGTGTTGTTCTTGATACGTGGTAATGTATACAAAATGATCGAAGACTTCCTATCCAACAGAAAACAAACAGTAAGAATTGGTAACACCGTTAGCGACGAGGCTACAGTGTCTTACGGCCTTCCGCAAGGGAGTTCACTGAGTCCAACCCGTTTCCAACTATATGTAAACGATCTTTGCCAAATCTCCCTCCAAAATACAAAAATTTTTACGTACGCAGATGATACGGCGGTTTTTGTATGGGGGTCTGACTGGAACGCTGTCAAGGAAAGAGCTGAGTACTCCCTCTCAAAAATCATGAACTGGCTCACAGAAAACCTTTTAACATTAAACCTCTCCAAAAAATATTTTGTTCCATTATTTATTACCAAAATAAATTCTCCTCCACCAAACTTCTTTATTACAGCCCACAGCTGCCTTTCTAGGAGCGCATGCACATGTAGCCAAATTGTTCGCTCGGACCACGTTAAATACCTAGGAGTATATATAGACAGTAGACTGAGGTTTAACAGGCAGATTGACACAGTCACCTCAAGAGTAAGGAGACTAATATACACATTTTAAACTCTAAGGGAATGTGTCTCACAAGAAAAACTAAAACTTATTTACTTAGCCCTATGTCAGTCCATTGTTCAGTATTGCATTACAGCTTGGGGCAGTGCCGCTAAGACACTACTTCTGGGTCTGCAAAGAGCACAAAGAGCGGTGCTTAAAGTAATGTATAAAAAACCCTTTAGATACCCCACAGACAAATTATATAAAGAATGCCAACTTCTAACGGTTCGTCAGCTCTTTGTGCTCAAGTCCATCATGAGAAGACTTCGAAGTGTTCCACCCCCGGAGGCAGGCAGACGTAGCGTAAAGTCCGTGTGCCCACGCGCTCCATGGAAGACAGCCTTTGTCAGAAAACAATTCAACAGCATAAGTAACAAATTATACAACGACATGCATAAGAAACTCAACATCGCAGGTCCAAATGTGTATCGACTTAAATCCACCCTTATAGACTGGCTTCTAAACATGGACTACAAGAATACTGAAGATTTATTTACATATGTCACGTAACCAAATCCTACTCACATATATATATATACTCTCTCTCACACACACACACACACACACACACACACACACACACACACACACACACACACACACACACACGCACACACACACACACACACACACACACACACACACACACGAAGATCAAAGAACTCCTAGTCATCAAAGAACTGGTCCTCTTACCTGTTATAACCTATACCTATATACTTATATATATATATAGCGACAATGTTGACGTGCACATAGTACAATTGTAACTTAGTGACATTACACGACTGAACGCTGCCACCCAAAGCACAAGCAGCAGCTTAGTTTGGGGGACAGAGTCCGTACCTATAGTACCTACTTACATTTACTTGTGAACTAATTTTAAGCTACTCTCATTAGGATGGTCCAAATTTCACTCACGGTCGAAGAATTCGCGGAACGACCTTAAAAGGCAGGGTCGCCATGAAGTGTCGTTATAAATGAAACGCATCTGCACTTAGTAACGTTCTCTTTATTAGTCCCACATTAATAGAGCATTCTAAGATCTAAAGATATGCTACGTCAGATTATCCTAAAAAGGCATGGTTACACATACATAGGACATACTCGTAACGATACTTACATACTAACACTACTTACATACACTACACTGTGAACTGTAAATTTTTGTGACAATAAACTTATTATTATTATAGGAAGGATGACGGATAGACAATTTGAAAGAGTCATAATGAGCTCTTTTACTCGCCGTGGTGCTGCTGAAATGGTGAAATACAGCCGATATGGCAACTGCAGAGATTCTAAAACGTAATTACCGTACCAACGCATGCCGCTTCAATCTTTTCGATTATTATCGACCTTCTGTATAGATCGGGGCCAGTTTCCGAAGATGTGGAAGACGGGGAAACTGGTCCTCATCCGAAAGGAGGGTCGCCCGGCGGATGAACCGTCCGGCTACCGGCCCATTGTGTTGCTCGACGAGGTGGGCAAGCTCTTTGAAAGAGTTATTGCGAAGCGCCTCGTCGAGCACCTCTCTGGTAGGGGGCCGGACCTGGCGGATACTCAATATGGCTTCCGCCGGTGGCGGTCCACCGTGGATGCCATCATGCGCGTGAGGACTTTGGCGGAGGAGGCAGTTGCCCGGGGTGAGGTGACGTTGGCGGTGTCCTTGGACATCTCCAACGCGTTCAACACCTTGCCCTGGAGTTGCATCAGGGAGGCACTCGTGTACCACGGTGTGCCTCTCTACCTCCGCCGCATAGTCGGGGCGTACCTGACGGAGAGAGCCGTCATCTACCCAAGTGCGACCGGCGTCGGTCGGCGTGAGATGTCGTGCGGTGTTCCACAGGGATCGGTTCTCGGGCCGCTACTGTGGAACATTGGATACGACTGGGTGCTTCGCGGTGAGCTTGCGGACGGCGCCGCCGTCACGTGCTATGCGGACGACACGCTAGTGACGGCGAGCGGGGCTACACACCGCGAAGCGATCCTGAGGGCCACGACCGCGGTTGCTCAAGTCGTGGAACGGATCCGGCGGCTGGGCCTTGAGGTGGCTTTGCATAAATCCGAGGCCATGTTCTTTCATGGACCTCGGCGCACGCCACCACCAGGTTCCAGTCTCACAGTGGGAGGCACTCTCATCGGCATCAAGCCCCAGATGAAATATCTGGGGCTCGTGCTCGACGGCCGGTGGGACTTCGGGAAGCACTTCCGAAGTCTGGGCCCCAAATTGGCGGGCACAGCCAACGCTCTGGCGCGGCTACTGCCCAACCTGAGGGGCCCGGATGACTCCTGCAGGAGACTCTACGCGGGTGTCGTGCGGTCCATGGCCCTGTACGGGTGTCCCGTGTGGGCGGACACCCTGAGTGATCGGCACATGCTTCTGCTGCAGCGTCCGCAGCGGAAGTTGGCGTGCCGCATCATAAGGGGGTACCGCACGATATCATTCAACGCGGCGAGTCTCCTCGCCGGATCGCCACCATGGATCCTGGAAGCGAGATGCCTTTCGGCGCTATACAGGTTCCGAAGGGCGGCGCGGGAGCGGGGTCACGATCCCGAGCCCGAAGAAATTCGGGCCGTGAGATCCCGGCTCCACAGGGAAATGGTGGCAGAATGGGAGAGACGACTTGGGCAACCAAGCGCAGGGCACGCCGTAGTAACGGCGGTAAGACCCATCATGGGGGAGTGGCTAGAGAGGCCACACGGCAGCCTCTCGTACCGTCTGACGCAGATGATCACCGAGCACGGATGCTTCGGAAAGTATCTGCGTCGGATGCAGAAAGAGCCAACGTCCGAGTGCCATCACTGCGACGCGAGCGAGGACTCAGGTCCGCACACGCTCACCGAGTGTCCGGCGTGGGAGACGCCGAGGCGGGAGCTTGTGGCGGCCCTGGGAGTGAGGGTTCTCACGCTCTCCACCTTGCTCGCGGCGATGGTTCGCTGCGCGGATGCGTGGGCGGCCGGCGCCTCCTTCTGCGAGCAAGTAATGCTCGTGAAGGAGGAGGCGGGGCGGGAGCGGCAGCGGGAGCGACGAAGGATCGCTAGACAAGCTGCCCGCGCACGAAGGCAACTCGGGCGTCGGAGGTCGATGAACGACCTCCGCCCCCCATGAGCGCCGGCCTGGGGGTGACAGGTGAAGCCGCCTGTCACCCTGGCAGAAGCAGGCCGCGGCGGCGGCGCGCGTGGCGCGCCTCCCCGTTTCCGGGGACGAGTTGGGGACTCTGTGGTCCCCACACCCGAGAAGAGGGCCAGATCGTGAGAGATGGCCCTGGGTCGGCCGGGGTGCGAGGGATATGCCTGTCAACCTCACCTTCGGCAACCGAAACGACCCACAGGCGGCGTGCGTTTTAGTCGGTTCGAGTCCGACATAACCTCCTCCACCGGCTCCGGTGGGGAGGTATCCGTGGGGATTTTGCGCACGTAAAAAAAAAAAAAAAAAAAACCTTCTGTATAGACAGAGTGGTATTATTTCAGAATGGTTTATATTTATATCTTTTATATAGGTACGTCTCTTGTTTTATTTTGTGTTTTGTTATTGTATGGAATCCATTCTGCATTCATTGTATCTTTTTTATGGATAGGTAATAGTTACTAAGTAAATTGGCACTTTTTTTTTTTTTTTTACGTGCGCAAAATCCCCACGGATGACTCCCCACCGGAGCCGGTGGAGGAGGTTATGTCGGACACGAACCTACTAAAACGCACGCCGCCTGTGGGTCGTTTTGGTTGCCGAAGAGTAAATTGGCACTGAAGTCAAATGAAATGCTGTGCACAGATGTAAGTAGACTTCAGATTTAAAATGTCGTATAGCTTGTAGAATTATATAGTCTTTGTAATCTGATATCTGTTTCTGTCCCTATTGTATCAAATAAATAAATAAATTTATAATGTGTATTTTGAGATACGCATTTTGTGTGAAGCAAGTGTGGGTAAGCTAATGTTGACATTTGCTTACCCACGCTTGTATAATTCTTTAAACTGTCAATGTGGACATGTTTTGGAATGTATGTATTTATATAAATATGTCAACTTTCACCAAAATATGGGATGTAGGACACGACGGTATTCCCGTCCAAATTGAGCAGTCCGACTGGGGAAGTACCTCCACCCTACAGAATACCACGGCTATAATAACCTCGTGTTGTGTTCCCGATGGTGAGTAGGGTAGCCAGAGCTCACTGGAGAGTTTTTGTGCTGTCAGTGGGAAGACCAAAGGCCTGTCCTGATTTTATGTTTTATGATTGTTTTCCAATGCTCCTATGCTTTCATGATGGTAGGCTGTGGATGAAATTTGGTTTATTTTTAAGAGTTGATATTGACATCTCCTTCATAGTACTGGATATAAATTCAGACCCTCGATCGGTCGCTATTTCTCTAGGTATGCCGAATCTTAAAATAAACTTATCAACGAAAGCGCGAGCTACACTTACCGTATCCTTATTGATAAGTGGATAAGCCTCTGTAAATTTTGATAACTCGCATTGTAAGGTCAAAATGTATTTATAATTATACATGTCCTGTGGAAGCGGACCTACTAGATCTAGATATATTTTTTCTAGAGCTGAATTTGCTGTTGTCGTAATTTGCATTGGCTGCTTAGTATGCAAAGAATATTTTTGCTTTTTACATTTTTCACATTTAGAGACATACTCAGCGACATCTTTGTCTAAACCAGGCCAAAAGTAATATTTTTTAATATTGTTCGTCATTCGCCTAATACCCGCGTGGCCACTTGTGGGCAATAGGTGAAAGTCATTCAATATTACTCGCCTATTATCTAAATTATTTATCCTTTGAACGTTACTTACTACACAAATGCGTGGTCCGGACCACTTTTCGTAACTTTTTACCTCATTGATAAGCCCACTAATGAATTCTTTATTCGATTCATTTTTTAATATGCATATTTCATTTATCGATAACTTTTTACATAAACATAACAAGTCTCTCACCAATTCGACTCGCGTAATCGGAGATCGAGATATTGTTTGTAAGTAAATAATAGATTTACTGGGCAAATACATATAATTTTTATATTTTTCCACTAACACGTCATTTTTTAATATATTGTTTACCTGCTTCTTAGTGATCAGTGAAAGCTCGGTAATATTCGTCGGTTTTTTAATTATATCCACAACTCTCGGTTGATCAGGCCTCGAGTGTATGTCTACATTATCCGCCAAAGAAGTATTACCTCTCTCGTTATCGCTCCTATTCAGCTGTCGAACTTGCGCTCTAGTCATTACACTAACTATTCGCTCATTTATCGACTTCAACTCTTCAGACGTAATAATTATTCGCGAAAGGGCGTCTGCTACCGAATTCGATTGACCTTTTAAATATTCAATTTTAAAATAATATAAATGCTGCAGATCGACGCTACGCGTGACCAGAAGGCTGGTTATTATCTTGCACAGAGGATAAGCATTGCCATTCAACGTGGCAATGCCGCCAGCCTTCTGGGTACGTTACCGGTCGGTGAGGATGCGGAGGAATTTCATGACGCATTATGTATGTAATTTTTATGTTTATTTTATTTTAGTGTATTTTAGTAGCTATCTAATAATAGTTTTAGTTTTAATTTTCAATTGCATTGTAATAATAATACATTAATATTAATAAACGATAAAAGTACTAACATAAAAAAAAAAAATTAAAATTATATTCCTCTAACTGCAACGTGTTGTGATGGTACGGCACTTAACCAAAGCTGAGTAAATTTCGATTTTACGCGTTCGACATAAAGCTATGTCGGAAGTGCCAGCTCCCCTCTTCTGAGGGGAGATATGAGTGCTCCGCCAGCCGCACAGATATTGTGAAATTCATCCAGAGACAATAATTTCCCCACTGGCATTGGCCGTCTCAATGGACAAAGTATGCAATCGCGAACAGAGAATACTCAAGACATATACAATAAACAATTTAATACGCTGATGTCTGTTACTTATCTCGCATATATTCAATCGTACGTATAAATTCGGTTTACAAGCTACCGTACTTCATTGATTCGGTCTCCGTACCATAGGATTTCTAAATCCTAATCTTCCGTCTGTCATATCTGGTCGCACCGGCCTCTGTGCTTGAGAGAGCTGCACTTCGACGCTAGGTCTCCCGTGGGAATCGAACCACACCCGGTCCTAGTTATCACAGACGGCTGTAATTGCATTATACGATAGCAGGGTACGATCTCGGTACGATAACTTGCTCCTCACCAATACGCCCGATGCTCACCACATGCTCACCATCAAGCAAAGCCGCCATCGATTGTAGATTGCAGGGTACGTGGATGACGACCCAAGACTATTCCTTTGAGGATATCCCCAGGTCTCGGAACTAACAGGTCCCTGGTCTACCGCCTGACTCTTTACATGTGGTGCTTTTGCATTCATCAAGTCTAAAGGCCATGTAACAACCATCAACGCATTTCTCAACTTCAACAAATAGGTTGATTAATTATACTGTACACTTTTATACCTAAAACGCTGTATTACTCAACCTTAGATAGCATTATAAAAGTACTTAAACATTGATATAAACAATCACTATAAGACAATCACTATGAAACAATCACTATAATTACAAGAGTAATATGAAAGCAACTCACCACGTGTGTAGAGACTTGATAGTATTTCACTTGATAGTGTTACACCGTAACTTACTCGAGTAACGCCTATGACCCCCGATCCTTCACCAGTTGACGAGCTCGCTCCCAACGACCGACCTCCTCTCCAGACCCAAGTCGAATGCCCCGCTCCCACGCTCAGTCCCGTCTCGTAAAACCCTTCCCGAGATGTCCTCATCCCTTGTTTTTATAAGCCTGCACGTGTTTTACCAATTTTTATGGAACACTCGTAATAAATCTAGCGTCTTAATAGTTTCTTTAAGCGTTGCAAAAACAATGACCCTCACTTTAGGCTTTTAAACAAAAGGTCTGCTTTATCTGATTTATGGAGGGTCGAAATAACAACGATGCAAGCCAGATGACTATAAGTGAACGACTCCTAATAAATATCAAATTACAAATATATTACAGATGTACCTAGTGGGGTTTATTAATTTCTTATCGTTGAGTAACTAGTGTACCATCACAGTGTTTAATTCGAAATTTAAGATAGCTCTGTAATATGTTAAAAAATCCTGACCCACAATACCGTCAGTCGCACACGGTAAATCCTTAAATACTATGAATTTATGGGGGAAACTATAATTCTTATAATTAAGAGTTAAAAACACGTAACCTTCCGAGTATAAACATCCACCAATACCTTTAATACTAACTTTCTGTATATGGAAAGGAATCTGCAATCGCTCTAAACATGCCAACTGGTCATACTTCGCGAGTTGCAGAAATGTTATTTTGCTTCTGAATTTAACAAACCTTGTAGTCGTTCTTTCCGACACTTGAAACCATTTTTGGAAGATGGACTCATTCGAGTAGGTGGTCGTTTGAGAAATTCAGGTTTAGGATTTGAACAAAGGCATCCAGTAGTTCTCCCGCGTAAGGACCACGTATTAGATTTGTTAGTAGATTATCATCATAAGGTGAATTGTCACGCTGGTCCCGATTTGTTAATGTCTATTTTGAGACAGAAATACTGGATAATTTCCGCTCGTAATTTGATTCGCGCTAGAGTACACAGATGTGTACCTTGTTTTAAACTCCGCTCGCGTTTTACCGCGCCTGAAATGGCCGATCATCGCTCTTGTCGTGTTGTTCAATCCGGCTCGAAGGACCAAAGAATGTTGGCGCGGTTGGCCACGTGAGCTAGTGGACTGTATTTTGCGGGGATGAAGTTAACTGTTCCATTGACGCTTTACACACAAACAAGACAGGTAATCGGGTTGCCGCGGATGTGATTAGGCATTGAATGCAACCCGAGAAATTAGGAGAGGATGCACTAACCTTTACTACGCCACGTGCTGTTTTGTCATTTGCTGGCTGGGCCGTTGCACCGATCTTCTCTTCCTGGCTCAGGAGCTGCTGTCCACATCACTAAATCACTTGAGGGACACACGAGAGGCACAATCCGATCGGTAAGGGTCTATGAAAGCGGTTAAAATACAACAAATATTATTCATTTCTGAGAGACGCGCGCGCGGTCCGCCATTGCGCTGGCTAGTTCAAAGCGGGACTGAATAAGCGTCTATTTTCACAATTGGCGGGCGAAAAACTATTGCTATCTTTCACTTAGAGGTAGTGCGGGAGGGGAGATGGGTACAGTGAAGCGATTATTAAAATTTCTACGATTATTATTATTATTATTAGAGTAACGTACCTGTGACTCCTGACCTTGATGCTGGTGTACGTTGGAACGTTGTGACTGACCCCTTGCATAGAAATTACGATGACCTCGGTGTCCTCGCTGTGCCCGTCTTGTCGAATTATTGTATCTATACATACCCATAATTTCCGAAGAACCGCTCTGGAATGGCGCCTCTTCATCATGAGCCGCCTGGATGGCCTCCGTTAAAGAAGAAAAGTTACGCGCGGCAATGACCGTACTTAGACGACGATCACGTAGCCCATCAGAAAATCGCTTAATCGCTAACTTTTCGTTTAACGGTTTTAATATGCTATAACTATTTGAGTTGCCATCGGATTACGAGATAGTTAAATCTACAAAATGTTCCGAAATTTCTTTGCCAAAATCAGTTATGCTTTTATTATTCTGCCTACAGTACTGCAATTTTGATTGGATAGCAGTGTAACTTTTTGACGTGACAACGTCTTATAAATTGGTTTGCCGGGTGACACTTCAAGAAACTGCGTTACGCTCCGCTCACGTTATGCGCTCACAATGAGAGCGAGTGAGAGGCACGCGTCCCTTCCACTCGGGCATGGTTAGCCCGCCTAAGAGCGAGAGAGACAGACATAAAAAGTGAAAGGCACGCGTCCCTTCCACTCGAGCACAGTTAGCCCGCCTAAGAGCGAGAGAGACAGAGCGAGAGAGAGAGAGTGAGAGAGATAGGCATACACACCGGTTCATGTCTTGCGCTTCTATTTCGCTTAGGCGCCTGCATACAAGTTTACACGTTGCCAGTTAATTGTAAAACGATTGTGTAGTGATATTTCATCCTTCTTCCTACTATACGAATGAATATTCACATTAAAATTATTTTACCACTCAAAGTCGTTGTCACGTAAAACTTTCGCCCGTATACCGACTTTACAGGCAACCAATTTTTTTTTCGGTAACAATAATTTACGCATATCCTTTACAAGCTCATTGACACTTTCGTAATTTGGTAATAATAATAATTTTGCATGCTGCGATAGTCTACTTTTGAGGACAAATTGTATTAATTTCGTTTTACACTCGGGCTTTTCTAACACAGAATCATAATATTCTATATTCTCGATAAGTTGTTTTGTGTTATCAATCTTATCAGTCATGATCGGTAAAAGCTGCAGTGCTGTCTTTAAATCAAATGTACTAGCCATGATATTTGATGGGAGATTACTCTCTTCTTTACTCTCTATTTTACTCTCTTGTTGTACATTACAGTCACTACACAATGAAATAATTTCTGAAAATAATTTATCAAATTCTTCACAGATTTTAGTAATAAGTGTAACTTCCTCATTCGACAATGTTTCGACAGAGGACCTGTATATTTCTAAAAACTTATTGTACTTTAATAAAACAATATTCGCCTCTTTCTTTTTGGCTTCTAAAATATTACCTACACGACGAGCGGGGCCTATTTTTATTAAGTATGTTCTTATAGCTTTAAGCTCTAATAATATTAGGGTTAATTCCTCGGCCATAACATATTATTAGCTTTAATGACACTTATTAATAATTTTGCAAAATTACAGTATGTATTATTATTTGATACTTATTTATTAGGGAATATACAAAGTATCGATTATAGGAATAGACAAAAAAAAACTGTATCAAAATAACAGTGCCTGGCTGTATCTTATTATTACACTTTTATATATTCATAATTATCTCTAGTACTTACTCTATACGCGAGTATAATATATTGTTCGAGGTGCTCGTGATAAGTTGATTACGTAATCCTTGAACTTAGCCGTGAGCCTGTGGATGTATCATGTTGCATCGCGCCGTATTGGGAATCGATTGTAGATACTCTCGGTTAACCGCCTATGACCTCGACCTTCGCAGCTTCTGGTAGACCAGCTTCCAGTGCCTGGTGTCTCCGAAAAATGCTGGCGTAATGCCTTAAGGACATTTCATTTATATGCCGTTGTATTTTCTTCTTATGGCAATGGTTATACAGCTTGTACAAAATAATAAGTATGCCAATCGCCAAAATCGTGCAAATTACCACCAGAATGGTATTTGTATGTTCCTGCAGCTGTTCTGTTCGGGCTGAATTGGAACCCACTCCAGCGTTTTGAGCAATCACAACTTCTTCTTTTGACTTAGAACCACCCATTGCTAAAATTTAATTCGCAAAAGTACGTAAAAACACCACTTAGACGCGTATTACGCGATGTACGCCTTAAAAATCTTTGTTCCATTATAAAAAATCACTGTAACATTCCACTTAGTTTATTGTTTAAAATATCTAGTCCTTATAAGGAATATGCTCGCGGGCGGTCACCGTCTCCTGTGTCACGGTCGCCATGTAAGGCAGGGTGTTGGGAGATGAAATCAAACGCATGAGGTCCGATCGTATACTGCCTATATTTCAGAGTAATCATTGCATATATAGGTTGAATAGGTGTAAATACATGTACACTACATCACAGGGTACATAAAATCTCTGTTCTTACAGGGTCGGCAGCACGGATGTGACTCCACTGGTGTAACACACGTTCATAGGTTACGGTAACCACTTTCCATCAGGAAGGCCGTGTGCTTATCTGCCACCTAAGTTATATAAAAAAAAATAAGCGCGCCTCCTCCTTTCTGGGTACGAGGTTGGGGATCCGTGGTTGCCACACCCGAGGAGGGCCAGATTAAGAGAGATGGTCCTAACCTCACAAACGGCAACCAACAATGACCCACAGGCACTGTGCGTTCTGCGGTTTGAGTCTGACATAACCTCTCCCATCGGCTCCGGCGGGGAGGAAGGTCCGTGGGATATTTCGCATGTAAAAAAAAAATTGCACCAAAAAATTTTTGTATATCTCGTTGTCGTGCCACTTACTGTGTCTACAGAGTTGGTAGATGGTCTAGTGTTGTGTGGACCCACACCACCCATCTTAAGGGCCCACGTCAACCTTCTTCTTCTTCGAGACAATGGCCAGGTCTGGCATATAGTGATGTGGCATTTAAATTAGGTGACCCAAAACTTGGCAGCAACGTCAACTTTACCTGCTAGCTAGTAGACTGACGAAATAAGCTCGGATGCACGCTTTCTTTTCGAATTGGGGGGTAAAACGGCAGTCACTCTCATAAAAGTTAAGATGAACTACTTAAGAAGAAGAAAGTGGATAACCAGACCCCGGACTTTAACTTCAACTGGGAAAACCGTTAGGATCAACCCTAATGAAAAACCCGATACTATATTTATAAACTTACACCTATATCCCCGAAGCGGTAGGCATAGGTGCTAGCACCCACATTTGTTAGGTCCCAATGTAATAGGTAGCGAGCTTATTGCCATTAACCGGGCACTTATAAACCTGCGATAAATACACGCATAACTTCGAAAAGCATCGATAAGTCATTGGTGTGTGCTATGGTAAAACCTGGGATCGAACCCGAGACCTCGTCTCAGCAGTCCATTTACCCATACCACTAGGCTACCGCGGCTACCCGATGCAATGCTTCATTATGTCTATTATCTTTGTCTATAAATACTTATACCAAGAAGGAAAATATTACTTGCATCAAGTCAATTTAATAATAACATTATTTAATAATAATAATGAAATACTGCCATATACCTACTTAAGTTAATGCAACACATACATGCATACATACATACAATCACGCCTTTATCCCCAGAAGGTTAGGCAGAGGTGCATTAACATCCACATTTCACCAATCATTGTATTCGGTTCCACGTAATAGGGGGTGAGCCATGCATCTGAGGCTGAATCTGGGTTGTATATTTTTGTCTGATGTTAAACAGCCCCATCCTTTAGTCACCGTATACTACACCACATGGAAAGAGATGGGGTGGCAATATATCGGGCGCCGCGTGGTTCCCGGCAGAATAGAATAATATATAATACACTAGGCTGATAGGATAGGAGAGGACATGGAGTACTGCTGTCACCTTTTTGCTATAGCGCCTGCTTACCAGTTTGACCCATTCGACTCGGTGCAAAGACTGGCTGGTGGTAGGGTGGAGGCTGGTTGACAATCCCATACTCGCAGGTGATGTGGAATCTCTCCGCTTTAGGAGGGACTTTTCTTCGCTGTGTGTGTTCTACTGCCTGTACAACGGTTTGTGCTCAGATAAATATTGTTCGACATGATGCCCACAGCAACATTCTATCATCGCACCGCTCGCCGTAGGCAGGGAGTTCGTTCCCACACATTGCAACCTGAGACGGTACGCACTGTGCGGTATGAAAGAAACTTCATCCCACGCACACTTAAGTTGTGGAATGAACTCCCTGCTGCGGTCTTCCCATGCGCCTACAATATGGGGTTTCTTCAGGGACGGCAGCGCGAGTGTGACGCTCCTGGTGTTGCACGAGTCCATAGGCCACGGTAACTACTTCCCATCAGGTGAGTCGTATGCTTGTCTGCCACCTAAGTGGTATAAAAAAAAAGAGGTTGTTCGCGGAAATTGGCCGCTGCATCAACGACCAAGGCGGTGACTTCAGATCCGGCTCGTTCCTGGGGCAAAGGTTGGCTATTGCGATCCAGGGGGCAACGCGGCCAGCATCATGGGCACCTTTGCGCTGGGAACGATGCGAAGTGGGTTGTTTGACGCGACATGATCGCGAGTTTATTTCGTGTATTTATGTTTTAACTATTTTGTATGTGATAAAAAATAACAAACAAATATATTAGGAGAACATAATAATATTATTATACTATTGCATGTACAGTGTTTGTAAGCTTAATCCTCAACCAATTTTTATGATTATATCCTGTGTATAATATAGTCTGTAACGTCAGTGGCGTGCCGGTAGAGAGCGCGACCGCTACGCAGGAGGTGTGGGTTCGATCCCCGCTCTGTACAAATATTTGTATGCATGAATATGGGTATTTGCATTAGTCTGGTCGTGCCTCGGAGAGCAATGTAAGCCGTCAGTACCGGTGCCCATGCGGACATCTATGGCAGTCGTCATGGGTAGTTGGAGCCATGAAAAAAGTCCAGCAACTGGTCTAACTGCAATGCTTGGATATCGCCTTTTGGTTGTCCACAACTTAAAGGCGATAATGTTATTCTTCACGGAAAATATCGAGGTTCAGCCAAATCCGCAGTTAGACTGGTAAAGAGATCCCAGACTACGAAAAGTAAGCTTCAGATGCGACTGGAATTCACGCTAGGATGAAGATCGGATGCATGATCCAAGATAACCTCACTGTGCCTGAAGTTTAACTACACCTGCTGATTGATAAACCTCTACACTTAGGGTTGGGGCTCAGACGGCAGTCTTTTCCGTGAAATCGAAAATTAACTGTAATTTTATACTTTAATTAAAATAAAATCTTCAATGTCCGTAAAATTGGGTAATGAATGAACGAAAAATTAAATATTATTTCTTAACACTTTATTACCAATAGGTCTAAAAAGCTCACATAATTTCCGAACATGCTTTGATTTTCACAAGCAACTGCAATATGGAATTCTTCAAGAAGACCATCGAAAGATACTAACAGGGCCAGTAGCATGAGTGTGACACCTGTGGTGTTGCACACGTACGTAGAACACGGTAACCACTTTCTATCAGGTCACGGCACACCTGGTGCTTGTCTACCAACAAAGTGATATAAAAATCATACCTACTCAATAAAATATTAGTTACTTAATCCAGTAGGTGGCTCCTCCGTAACGGCTCAAGTGTGTCTCCTCATATCCGGGGGCAAAATGGGGACAATACGGTTCCCTTACTCGAGATGGCAATTTCAAAGCCAGAGACGACTCTGGGTCGGCCATTGTACGAGATATTTTATGTTACTGCCTACAACACCTCTGGTAACTGAAGACCTAAGAGTGTGTGGTTTTAGTTGGGTTAAGTCCGACATCCCCACCAGTTCCTGCCAAGGGGGATGGGGATGTTCGAGGGCGATTGTTGCACTATAGATGCTTCCGTCGCCCCACGATTCTAACAGGATCGGCAGAACGGGTAACGCCCCGGTGTTGAATACGTCCACTTCCCATAAGATGGACCGTGAGCTTGTCTGCCACCTAAGTAGTATAAAAAAACTACTACCGTTTTTACTTAATTTTTTTTTTATCTGTTTTGTTTTTGTTATTCGTTTCATTTGACCTCTCGTATTTATATTATCAAAGTATTGATCCCAGAGTAAAAATGTCTAGTAATAATTTGTAGTAAATTTAATGAAGAGACATAATGTAGAAGTAACTAAAGAGATATTTTTAATAGTTTTCAATATACAAGCAAAAAAAATAATAAAGCAACCTTTCTCCCCCTCCCCAACTGCTGGCTCGTGGCCTACTCTCAGGGACATTTAGAAGGTTCATCTGGGAACCTTAGGGAATAACTGTACAATTTTTAAAAACTACACGAATTATTTGGTCTGATTGTAAATTTTCACAGTAACTTTCCTGCAGTAATAACTGTAATAACAGTGCCCTAGTACTAACTTAAATAAAACTAACTACTAACTAAAACTAAAATACTAACTAAATAGGTATATTTGTTATCTACTCTCATACTAAAATGTAAACATTAAAAACACATCTTTAATGATAGACTTACGCACAGAGTATCAAAATAAAAGAAAACTAAATGTTATAACTCTTCTATGGCCAACTGTATCATAATGAAACTTTTTTTCCGTTCAGTAGGATGAAACTTTAATGCACTTTGTCTCTACATAGTCTGTGGACGCGGCGCAACATGCATGCGCGATCAGCAAATGGATTTTAGCGCTCAATATTAGTCATTTTACACAAATTATATGAATTAATTCATGACATTAGATAAAGTAATGTATGAAACTGCACATAATTTGATCTTAAAACACTCGTGTAACGCTAAAATAACTTGCCTATGACTCGATTTTTTAGCTCACACTAGTATTTTAAGAACCTTTATTATGTAACAGTTTCATAAACTACTATTACTTCTCCTTTCTCTCTTTGCTTAGATTGTATTACTATTTTTTTTATACTCGCAGTAATTTTAATTATAGTACTTATTATTTATTTTATAGTAACAACTTATTTATTATACTCGTGTCTATTGATTTGGTTTGAATGTCTTTATTTATACTAAAATATTACATAGGTAGTAAACAATTGATCTTATTCTAATTGCTACTCTTAGGTTAATCACAGATGTTACCTAGGCTAAGTACGCCTTTATGAACTTCTGATATGAAACTTTAAACATTTTGCTATATTAATTAATCAACACACAATTTACTTACCAATTTCTATAACACTCAGTAAGCCCACTTAGCGAGCTGACAAACTTTAATTGCAATAAGCTACTGATTATAATAAGCTACTGACTCGTATCAATTAATTTTTAATGAAATTCATAAAATTTACTAAAATAGTAGAGTAATTAATAAAAATGCATTAATTTTATCTATTATATTTCATTTTGCAATTTCACTGCTGGATATTTATCTAAAGAAGATATAAACCTAACAACCATGTTAGTACTAGTACTTAGGTAATTTGTCATTTAAATATTTTTTATAATTAATGTCTATATAATATTTATTCTACATGATATTGCGTTGCCTTAATTAATATTGTCAGTAATCGTAATACAACAATGTAATTGTATTATTGGTACTTCATTTGTTTCAGCTTTCAGCAGGCACATGCTGTGAGAACATTTCGAACTATTGAACGAACTCGACAGCTGAATCCGCGGTGAGATTACAGTAACATATGCTCTTTTTGTGACGTCACAAGTCGACAGTGATATTTATTATGTTTACGTGCTCGATAGTCGACCGTGACGTCAGCAAATTTAGAGCTTGTTAAATAAATATCTCACCGTTCTTACAGCATGTGTCTGCAGTAGCCCGAGTTACAGATTACATGTAGGTACCCTATTTTTGTTGATTCCGTCCATTCACACAAAGTGAAAACCCCAAAGAATGAACAATATCGTGTTAGAGACACTAATGAATAAATTTATGAATAGTTACAGGTATATATCTTGACCACATATCGCGAGACTATGGACACACTGGCGCGCGCCGATTGCGTTGACATACTTAATCTATGATTGGTATATTTGAGCTTCTTCACCGCCGTAGCATCCCGTGTTATCCTCAAAACACACCCAAAAATTCGCACTTGTAATATAGAGTACATTCTGTGACGTGATTGGGATGAAGATATATGTCGGTAACTATTCCAGCTCTTGTTATAATAAAATGTTAACTACAAAAATAAACAAATAAACCAACATAAAACTAATTGAGATTATTTTGAGATCGAGAACAGCCCCTCTAAACAAATGGCAATGCGTTTGTAGAAAATAATAGAATGAAATAGATTGATCAATGTATGGGATTGACATTAGTTGACGACTATTATAAACGTCAAAATATGTGTCAATCCAATTGACTAACTTAATTAAATCTATTATAATACATACATTAATAAAAAATAATGATTAAATAAAACTAAAGTTATAATGCGTCGTGGAATTCCTCCGCAACACATGCCTCTTGTGGTAGCGTTCCCAGAAGACTAGCAGCATTGACACGTTGTATGGCAATGCTTATTCTCTGACCTAAGAAAAGGCCAACCTTCTGGTCACGAGAAGCATCGACCATACGCTTCGCAATATTAATGAAGACCCCTCGGCCTAAACGTTTCGACTCTAAACGACACAAATTCAGCCGTGCCTTGTATATGGGTAGGGGCAATGTAAAATACATATTTTACATGAACTTGATAAGTTGACAGAGTAGAAAAATATAATATATTGATTTGTCTGTTATTATTATTAATATTGTGCGAGTACGTAAGAGCAGAGTTCGCACATAAATCGAATTCAAAAGCAATATATCCAAATAATATTTTTATGCACCTGAATCGTGCGCATTATATTTTAAGGAAAATAATTTATTGGCATTACTTGAGGTACAGAATAGATGATAGTACTACGTACAAAAGTTGCACTCTTTTGATGTCGTGAAAAACCACCGTTGTTATAATCCCACGTAATTTATACGTTGAAGCTAGAAAGTGAACATGCGGGGCTCTGCGCAGCATGAAAGGTTTGACGGCGCCGTTTCTATGGTGCGAAAAGTGTTATTTTCTATTACATTTTCATAATTTGTAAATATAATTTTGTGTATTATAAGTGATTTAATGTAAGTTAAAATATTTATGCAAGTCTGCAGTGGTACTCGTAGTGATACGGATGTGACTTCAAGTCAACCTACCACGCTCGTTCGGTTCCCCCACTGCACCCAAACTCGCTTTTTTAAAAGTAAGCGGGGTTCGAAAATACACTTGGGAAAAGTACACAAATCCCCAAATGTACTTTCAAGCCCAATTCCAGTATCATAATCGCACACTACCTCCCAAATTCCATGTTGACGAACTCTAAGCAAATTTAAAAATTCGCTTCCGATTTTAAAGAGAGTTCCCCGCGGTGCTCCACCATCTGTGGCAAATCTGGCTTCTTGCATTAAAAAAGTAGCTCGGGAGAACTCGCAATGAATAGCTTCTCACTTTTCCTTACAGGATTCTACACATATCACATGTCTCGACTTCTAAGAAATCTCTATCATTACAAATTAAAGAAAATTGCCTCTCGACCTATATTTTTGACACCAAATTCTCGAACTTTCGAAAAAGTTCTGCTTATCATTATATAGAATCCAAGTTAAGGGAAGGTGACATAAGGGGTGCATCGAGACTTTTGTTTAGCAGCGATGTGGTGGCTGCTTACTCTCCAGATACTCTTGCAGAACTGAAGAGCAACCATCCAGCACCAGCTGCTTACCTTTACTTCCCTGATCCTCCAAATAAAGACTATGATTTTCTCGCTATTTCAGCCAAAGACTCTCTAGCTGCCGTTGGTTCCTTCAAGAGCGGATCTGCTGGCGGCCTAGATAGTTTAACTCCGCAACACCTCAAAGACTTGCTGAATCCTGGAGAAGTCGGCGATGCACTTTTGAAGGAGCTAACGGCCTTGATCAACCTAATGCTCTTCGGCAATGTGTGCAATGCCATTGTTGACTTGCTTTACGTAAAAAGGACGGTGGTATTCGTCCCATTGCCGTAGAGTGCACGTACAGGCGTATGGCAGCCAAATTATGCTGTATAGCATATAGAGACATTTTAACCAACCAGTTCCAGCCCCTGCAACTTGGCTTTGGCTCTAAAGGGGGCTGCGATGCTGCCGTACATGCCCTATCAACGTACCTTGGCTGCAATGGAGGAGAAGTAATTCTAAAAGTTGACTTGAAGAATGCCTTCAACTCAGTGAATAGGGACACATTGTTGAGGCAAGTGAAATTGGAAACCTAAAATTTATAAATTTCTTTGGCAATATTACCGGTACCCCTCAAAATTATTAAACAAGGACAACGTTTTGGAATCATCAATTGGATGGCAACAAGGTGACCCTCTTGGGCCTCTCATTTTCAGCCTTGCTATACATCCTGTAATACGGCAGCTAAATTGTAAATTTAACGTGTGGTATCTAGACGACGGGACCCTAGGAGGAGACGTTAAGACAGTTTTAAAAAATTTGGCTTTTTTAAAAGATGAATTTAGATCCATTGGTTTCATTTAAATCCTACTAAATGTATTTTTTTTTCTTGATGATAACATAGACATCATTTCAACATTATCAAAATTCAACGATGTGGCACCAAATTTAAAAATTGTTCCAAATGATTCTTCTCCGCCTCCTTGGGTCCCTAATCCTAGAGGAAGCATATCACTCCTCAGCAGAAGAAAAGATTCGAAATTTCTGTGAAGTTTCGGACCGATTGCAACAAATTAACATCCATTCTGATTTCACTATAATTCGGTATTGTCTTTTTGTTCCTAAATTTACACATGTTCTCCGCTCAACACAACTGTTGAAGTATTCGATTCTTTAAGCTAAAATGGAAAATGTGATTCAAAACACACTTGGCAAAATCCTAAATGTGGATATAAACGACCGAGTCTGGCTTCAGACATCCATGCCTGTGCGTCTAGGCGGGCTCGGCGTTTGCAAAATTACTGACGTAAGTCTGCCAGCATTTCTATCTTCGGTGCATGGCACGGATGAATTAGTTACAAAAATTTTAACCCCTAGCCTAACTAATTCAGGAGTGCCAGGCAAGGCCGAAGCTTTTCATGCATTTCATGGAAAATATTTAACTCAAACGCTGATTTGCCAGCCAACCCATCTTCCCAGAGACAATGGGACGTGCCACTCACCAACATGGTAAGAACACATCAAATTTCTACTTCTACCAATGTTGCGGAGCGTGGTCGCCTTTTGGCTGTGGGAGAGTGGGAATCCGGTGTTTGGGTTCAGGCCCTACCGTCGCCTAACATTGGTACCATGTTGGATAATAACGCCTCGCCAAATGGTAAGCTGAAGGCAAATTCTCAGAAAAAAGGGTCACCATTACTTACATATACCATGTAACAATGACAATCAGCTAAGCGTATAGGTAGTTCAGCAATGTCATTTGGTACACATTTCTCTTAAATAACTCTAGTCTTATTATCGATAGACATAGCTTATTCTTATGCCGAGTGCGACTATTTTCTCTATCACTGATCTTCTCAAAAGTGTAGTTATCATAATTATAAAACTAGATAAAAGGTGAACGTTTTGAGACTTCAAGATCGTCAAGATCGTTCTGACGCCGACTGTACTATTTTTAAGATTTATCAGTGAGACGTGCACGAATAGCATTAAATCTTGAGAAAAATTCTTCGGTTTCCTCTCTGTTCCTTACATTTTTGTGTGGGTGTAGGTCTCCAACCGGTGGCACTGCTCATTGCCTGTAAATAGGTATAGTCCAAATGAACACCAAACGCTCTCAAAAGTACATCAAAACTTAAAAAATAATAAAAATAATAAATATGCTACAACATTATACATAGGTACACACGCAATCTAGAAACCATAGCTCAACTAGCTTGTGTTATGGCATCTATAATGCGAATAAACAAACTTATACTTTTATGCCACTTGCTCTAAAAAACGATACATTCTAGGGAAAAGTAACATACGACGACGGCTATCCTTGATATTTTCTTGTTTAATACTTTTCAGAGCGTGATTTGTCAGTAGTTGGGTTTTAGTTTAAAAAATATTATTTAATTTATATTATTTTGAGGCAAAAAACAACTATAATTTATACAAATATAAAATTTGCTAATTAAACCCCTTCATTTGATACCAAACACGGCACATTTATCTCAAATTTAATTTTTTACACAGTACTTATTGACCGCTAGAGAGAGCTACATTGGATTCAGTGACACGTCATATAGCTTTTAACCAGCGGACGACTAAAACGCTTCTATTGATACCTCATTTGTACAGATCTAATAACTAGTTTAGGAGTTTTTTTTTTTTTTTTTTTTACGTGCGCAAAATCCCTACGGATACCTCCCCACCGGAGCCGGTGGAGGAGGTTATGTCGGACTCGAACCGACTAAAACGCACGCCGCCTGTGGGTCGTTTTGGTTGCCGAAGGTGAGGTTGACAGGCATATCCCTCGCACCCCGGCCGACCCAGGGCCATCTCTCACGATCTGGCCCTCTTCTCGGGTGTGGGGACTACAGAGTCCCCAACTCGTCAACGGGAACGGGGAGGCGCGTCACGCGCGCCACCGCCGCGGCCTGCTTCTGCCAGGGTGACAGGCGGCTTCACCTGTCACCCCCAGGCCGGCGCTCATGGGGGGCGGAGGTCGTTCAACGACCTCCGACGCCCGAGTTGCCTTCGTACGCGGGCAGCTTGTCTTGCGATCCTTCGTCGCTCCCGCTGCCGCTCCCGCCCCGCCTCCTCCTTCACGAGCATTACTTGCTCGCAGAAGGAGGCGCCGGCCGCCCACGCATCCGCGCAGCGAACCATCGCCGCGAGCAAGGTGGAGAGCGTGAGAACCCTCACTCCCAGGGCCGCCACAAGCTCCCGCCTCGGCGTCTCCCACGCCGGACACTCGGTGAGCGTGTGCGGACCTGAGTCCTCGCTCGCGTCGCAGTGATGGCACTCGGACGTTGGCTCTTTCTGCATCCGACGCAGATACTTTCCGAAGCATCCGTGCTCGGTGATCATCTGCGTCAGACGGTACGAGAGGCTGCCGTGTGGCCTCTCTAGCCACTCCCCCATGATGGGTCTTACCGCCGTTACTACGATGTGCCCTGCGCCTGGTTGCCCAAGTCGTATCTCCCACTCCGCCACAATTTCCCTGTGGAGCCGGGATCTCACGGCCCGAATTTGTTCGGGCTCGGGATCGTGACCCCGCTCCCGCGCCGCCTTTCGGAACCGGTATAGCGCCGAAAGGCATCTCGCTTCCAGGATCCATGGTGGCGATCCGGCGAGGAGACTCGTCGCGTCGAATGATATCGTGCGGTACCCCCTTATGATGCGGCACGCCAACTTCCGCTGCGGACGCTGCAGCAGGAGCATGTGCCGATCACTCAGGGAACTAGTTTAGGAGTTATGAGGGAACAGATGAACACACATAATATACATACATACCTACATGTTCTGTCCAAAACATTACCCTCATTTTGCTTCGCCGTAGTAGGGTAAAAATAACAAAAGGCACATAAACATATAGCTACCTGAGTTTTTTGTACTAAGCGACTTCAGCTTACCATCAGGCAAGGCGAAGTCTAATTAACGTGTTTTCTATATACTTAGTCTGGCCATAAATACTGTTACAATTAAAATAAGAAAGATATTACATTTGAATTTGGAATCTGTCATTTTTATACGATTGTTCATTGTGTTTTCTAATTTTGGCGCCAATACATTGTACAATATTTTGCTATATTAAAATGGAGTGGGGTGATAAAAAAAACCGAATCGCTGTGATTGCATTACACAAAGTTGGTATGGAGCCGAATGTAATTTTAAAAACTCTCCATACGCTTGGTATTAGTCAAATGTTTGTGTACCGGGCTATTAATAGGTACAATGAGACCTCCTCTGTTTGTGACAGAAAAAGATCTGGCCGTCCACGTAATGTTCGTACGAAAAAGGTGGTCAAAGCAGTAAGGGAAAGAATTCGAAGAAATCCTGTCCAAAAGCACTATGCTATTGCTATGAAAAAAAATGCTGTGAAAAAGGTATCAAAACATCGGCACAAGTGTATCAAGATATCATTCTTGAGAAGATAGTTAAACCCCTTAACAACACCCTGTTCAATAACCAAGTATGGTCCTTCCAACAAGACTCAGCGCCGGGTCATAAAGCTCGGTCCACGCAGTCTTGGTTGGAAGTGAACGTTTCGGACTTCATCAGAGCTGAAGACTGGCCGTCGTCTAGTCCCGATCTTAATCCGCTGGATTATGATTTATGGTCAGTTTTAGAGAGTATGGCTTGCTCTAAACGCTATGATAATTTTTAGTCCCTAAAACAATCCATACGATTGGCAGTGGAGAATTTTCCCATGGAAAGAGTGCGTGCTTCTATTGATAACTGGCCTCAACGTTTAAAGGACTGTGTTGCAGCCAATGGAGACCACTTCGAATAAGCTTTTTATATTTTAAATTGTTTTATATTTATGTACTAAACTAACACACTGTAGAAGTAATAAATATTATTTGCAATAAAAAAAATGTTTTTTCTTCGTAACAATATTTATGGCTAGACTAGGTATAAAAAAAATTAAACAGAAATTATTTTAAAAAAACTGAAAAGAGATTCTCCGTTTCAGGCTTCTCCAATAACCCATTCCAAGACTCAAACCATCATCATCTGTTAGTTGGGCCCACTGATTAATGGACAAATTTATCTCAAGGGTTAAATGGCAGTCGCTCCCATAAAGCAAAAAGTGGTGCAAGAGTTGAGCGTCGGGTTACAAAGTGTAAGCTTGACTGCAACAAGGGTTGGCGCTCAGATGAAGAAGATGATAATATAATAATAATTGTTCTCACGGATTAGAATTTCAGTAGATGGCGAGTCGCCATAGCCACTATCTGCATCAGTAAGCTGATTGTTTTCATAATCTAAGGCAGGACTTAGAGCTTTTAGATGCTCTGCGAGATACAACACTAAGTCTGCTGCAGTTGGACGCTTTTCTGGCTGACGCTGCCAACATGAGTGCGCCAAACTAGATCTGTAAAATTGATCAGTGGTTTAATAACGTTACCCTCCTTGTCTCATATCGACGAGTTCTTATCCAAGGAACTTACGCATGAGGTGAAGCATCAGCCGGCATCCATGGCATCCCACCAGATGTAACATATTGCATAACACGTAGCGGTGAAATCATTCCGTAGGGGCGTGCACCGAGTGTTACCAACTCAAATATCAGCATGCCAAGCGAATAGACATCGGATGCAGTGGAGAACATACCGTACATAAGGCTTTCTGGCGCCATCCATAGTACAGGAAATAGGCCACGACGTCGACACGCATACTCTCCACCTCCATCTAGACCTTTAGTTTTTATTTCACGCGCCAAGCCGAAGTCAGCTAGCTTCAGAGATCGTCTCTCGTCAATCAAACAGTTTGAAGCGCGCAAATCCCTATGGATCACTCCACGTAAGGCTAGATAGGCTAACGCGGATGCGGCTTCACGCGCTAAGCGGGTAAGGGACATTGCTGATACATGGGAAGCCTCTTCGCTAACCTGCTCTACTTCTGTTTTTGCGTTAAAGACAACGCTTTCTGCAATATGTCGACGGTCCTTAAGATACTGTAGTAAATCACCGAAGAATGCTACCTCCATGAGCACTAGTGTCGGTTCATTGTCGATACAGACACCGACAAGACGAATAATGTTATCATGTTTCAGCGAAGCTAGTATGCACGCTTCTCGCAGGATTTCGCTTTCGTCTTGGTGATCACGAAGCTCTTTAGCAGCTACGACTCGAGTCTTGCAACCTGACACGTGCAGATCCGCAAGCCTTACGCAACCAAACCGACCGGCACCGAGTTCTTCACGAGATTTCAGTGCGGATCGATCTACCAAATAACTAGACAGGGTGGCAGCACGTTCCATGCGCTGCGCCAGCAGGTCAGTTATAAGCTTCTTCTGCAGGACTTTTAGATGTTGGCGAAAAGCGCGGTACAAAATCATGAATAACGGAGGTGACATCACTATTAAAACAAGTGCAGTTATCCATACGGCATCGAGACATCCCGGTAAGTATGGGTCCCCGGTGCGAGCCAAACATTTCGGTGTACCATCAGAAGGTCTGGTGTCACTAGGATACACATCTTCATTTTTGTGCACTAGATTTACGTCGCCTGACGTTGCATTGACAGACCACCTAGACAGAAGCTTACGGTTGCCGTCGCGCCATTCGTTCAAGTATATCACTGTTGTTTCAAGTGAGTGCCCTTTGAACACAAGATTCTGAGTAAAGGCCTTAATGGGGCTCAAGGCAACGAGGCTTCGTCCAAATTGCCTGGTGAAAGAAATTTATTAAATTAAAACCAATTATTTTGTTTACAGACTTGTACAGAGAGGTGATATACTTGTTTGTTTTTTCAGTAAAGATTTTATATATAGAGACCAACTTCGAAGCCAAACTAATAACATACTTCTCTTGCAAATCTTTATTTTTATCCCCTAACACTGTAAGGGTATTGGATCGTTCCGATAGTAATATGGCGAAGTGCTTTACCAGTTAGGGTTGAATTAAAAAAATTCTAGGTATAAGTATCAAAGTTTAAGGACTAACCAATTATTAATAACCTGGTAATATTTTAATTCAAGTGTTGTCATGTCGGGAGACCCATAGCATTCGGCCATACTATCAGAACGATCGTAGGTCCCCCAACATGACACCACTTGAATCAAAATATTACTAGGTATATCAAAGTTAAAGGGCCAACCAACAAAATTAATTTTCAACTTTTTAGAAATAGTTTTTGTGACAGGGGTTTTTAAATGTTTAATTTAATATTGTTATTTTTCATTTTTTAAATTGATCTATATAGCGTTTTGATTTGACACTTGTATTGAAAGAAAGAAAGAAAAACGTTTAATCTAGCCCATACATACTAACATTATTTTATTTATGTTTTGTATTTTAATTTCTGTGACTCGAAACCTGAAATTTTTAAATGTGAAGACTTTAATTGTAGACACTACTGTTTACCTGACATTTTATTTTTAATTTTTTTTTTGTTGTAATGTAAATTATGATCGATCCTGTATAATCAACTAAATGTATGTGATGATATGTATTATGTGACGTGTAATATTTTTTACCAATAAATGAGTTATGAGTTACATACACAATAACGACGTTCGGGCTCGTAAAGCTCGCCACCTCAGAATGATGCTGTACACGCGTGTTTTGTGTGATGTGAAACGCTGATTTTCAGGTGGCGCCTATGTAGGAGGGACGTCGAGGGAAGGGCTATTGAGGTAGTTGTGAAAAAAATTAAATTGAAGTTTGTCGTATTATATGGTATTTTCTAGTCAAGCCCTTTCTTTTTGTTTTATACCACTTAGGTGGCAGACAAGCGCACGGGCCACCTGATGGAAAGTGGTTACTGTGATGCCTATGGACGTGTGTAACACCAGAGGAGCCACACTCGCGCTGCTGACCCTGTAAGCACAGAGTTTCTGTGCCGTCAGTATAGAGGACAAAGCAGGACAAGCCATTAGTCATTCCACTGACAACACAAATTCTCCAGTGCTCTGGCTACCCTACTCACCGTTGGAAACACAACACGAAGTTATCATAACCGGTGTATTCTGAAAGGCGGGGTTACTTTCCCAGTGGTACTGCTCAATTGGGCGGAAATACCACCGTGTCCTACCTCCTATAGAAATTTTCATACCCATATTGAGAGAGTTGTTCAATGCCACAGACGGATACACACAGATACACACACACATACACACACGCACGCACGCACACACACACACACAGACACACACACACACACACACACACACACACACACACACACATACACATAAACATGTACACACACACAAACATGTACACACACACATACACACAAACATGTACACAGATACGTATAACACCTCGTCGTTTTTGCGGGGGGAAATAAAAATGGCAGTAATCGTAATTAACTAATTAATACTTAATATAGATACTTTTATGAACATTAAAAGGTGCCTGGCAATTAATGACGTGATTTCAGCACAAGAACTCTCTAATGAGCTCTGGCTACCCTACTCACCGCCAGGAACACAACACGAAGTTATTATGGCCGCGGTCTTCTGTAGGGTGGAGGTACTTCCCCAGTCGGACTGCTCAATTGGGACGGGAATATCGTCGTGTCCTACCTCCATCTACATTACGCACCTTCAGTACCTACCTACCGTTACCTGCTAAAGCCACTGTAACCCAAACTTCATAATGGACCATCGCTCTTGCCTGAGTTGGGAGCATGCGCTGACGAACTTTACATACATACATATAATCATGCCTTTATACCCCGAGGGTTAAGCAGAGGTGAATTAACACCCACATTTCACCAACATTGTATTCGGATGACCAATATATATATAAGATTTAACAAAATTAACTCCCAGAACTTTGTGTGTTTATCGGCAAATATGTGTATCATAAAACATATTGAGTGACTCAATTCTCTAAAAATCAGTTGGAAAGAATGTATTTTTTTATTAATGCCTTTGCTAACTGTACCACATCAATATGTCCAACACTTGAGTTTCAGTGCGCAGCTGACTTTTGAAAGTCGGTGATGGATGACCCCGAGGCGTGCGTATCACGACTCGAGAGGCCCCGAATTCCGAAATGCGGCCCGCCGTGGTAGTGCTAGTATATAAACATCAGCGTAATACTAAATATCCAATAAGTAAAAAAAATTACATATCATATTAATGTTTTTTTTCGGCCATTGTTATAAATCCCCCAAAGCTCAGGGAGTTAATTTTGTTACACCTTATGAAATGACGAAGATCTGGGGTTTGCGGGCTCTAAGTATAAAAGGTTAGATTTAGACAAGAACGCATGCCTTATATTCATAAAGGAGTAAGCAGTATACATTTTATACTCACGAAATAGCTTTTGTACTGTGTGGATCCTCTCGTGCCTGGGGATATTTACGGAGTACATCTTGAAAACCCTCAGCCATTGCCCACAATGCATCTAAAAGCGCCGCAGCAGACGGAGACCACTTATTTTCTGGCCACAATTTACTTATAACCTTTAAAAGGTTTTTAGATCCATTATGCCACAATACATCATTTCCGCTTTGACACGAAAATGAAAAGGTAAAAAAACTTATATTTAACCCTGTATTTAACAGTTCCCACTCGCGTACAATCCAGGCATATTTTGGTCCGTTCATTTTTAGTTTTGTTGCCGCTGTAAGGATGGTAAGTGTTTCTTGATAATGTGCATTGACTACAATGATATAGATATTATCTGTTTTCAGCTGTTTAAGAACCGTTTCAGCGTCTGCATTTGACAAATTGTAATTCACATGATGATCACGAACTGCGTCACTCGCGTCGTTTATATCTTCCAGAAATAATTTAGCTGTGTGAGTCGAGTCTGACAACACAGCTACACGTCTCCATTCGTTTCTGCGTATAAAGTCTTTCACTGCAAGCGCCAAATGAGTCAAGCGACCTCTGGTAAGCCATACAGATGTCGTAGAATCTGTGTCTTCAGCGGCCACATCGTATGATAACACTGGAATACCCATTTGGTCGAGGGTTCTCACAATTTCAGTTATTTTATTTTCACCACCTACAACAGCTCCAATAAGGCGTTGTCTAACACTGTGTGTCATGTAATCAGCTATATTTAACTTTACAATACTACCCTCAAAGTACTCCGTAGAATATAACCTTAATAGAAGCTGAAAACTTGGCCTGAACTGCTTATAAATTTCATTCACTGTGTTCTTTATTAATTTTTCGTATAGTATTTTATCAAGGCCGTGGCTATAAAATACCGCTATTTCATATATTTTTTTTTTAGGCTTGTATTTTTCTACCCATGTTTCATTAACTGTATTGATGTTTTCAGAAACCCACATACAAGCAGCTTCTTCAATACTTGTAGTATTGTTTTCGTGTTTCAATATGAATCTTAAAGACTCGATATGTGGTATAAAATTATGTGCGAGCTGAAACAGTTGTGATGCATACTGTCCAAAAAAGTGCACTTCAGCAACACGCATTCCTATTCCATTATCCAGTCCCGGTAGGCAAGGGGTATCGCTTGACAAACAAGGAGGTTCTTGAACGGTTTTTATGTTGGGTACATTTGTCCACATATCGTAATCAAGAAACAAAAATGATTCATTCGCATCGTTTAAGATTTTAAAATGATCTTGTCGATTCAGGGGCTGAAAATGTAGTAGAACTCCCTTCGCACGTGTTTTTAGAGTGTCTGCAACTTTGGATGTTTTGTTGCTTGAGTCCGATATCGTATATACTTTCGGACCTTTGGTATTGGCGTCCCTATAAAATAAATAAAATATAATTTATTTATTGAATCACATGGAAATTTGGTCACATTTTATCCGCACTCTGCAGCACGTAGCAGTGTTGCACGTGCTGTGCTATAAACTATACTTTTTTTTTTTTTTTTACGTGCGCAAAATCCCCACGGATACCTCCCCACCGGAGGCGGTGGAGGAGGTTATGTCGGACTCGAACCGACTAAAACGCACGTCGCCTGTGGGTCGCTTTGGTTGCCGAAGGTGAAGTTGACAGGCATATCCCTCGCAACCCGGCCGACCTCCATCTCCCACGATCTGGCCCTCTTCTCGGGTGTGGGGACTACAGAATCCCCAACTCGTCCCCGGAAACGGGGAGGCGCGCCAGACGCGCCACCGCCGCGGCCTGCTTCTGCCAGGGTGATAGGCGGCTCCACCTGTCACCCTCAGGCCGGCGCTCATGGGGGGCGGAGGTCGTTCATCGACCTCCGACGCCCGAGTCGCCTTCGTACGCGGGCAGCTTGGTTTGCGATCCTTCATCACTCCCGCTGCCGCTCCCGCCCCGCCTCCTCCTTCACGAGCATTTCTTGCTCGCAGAAGGAGGCGCCAGCCGCCCACGCATCCGCGCAGTGGACCATCGCCACGAGCAAGGTGGAGAGCGTGAGAACCCTCACTCCCAGGGCCGCCACAAGCTCCCGCCTCGGCGTCTCCCACGCTGGACACTCGGTGAGCGTGTGCGGACCTGAGTCCTTGCTCGCGTTGCAGTGATGGCACTCATACGTTGTCTCTTTCTCCATCCGACGCAGATACTTTCCGAAGCACCCGTGCTCGGTGATCATCTGCGTCAGACGGTACGAGAGGCTGCCGTGTGGCCTCTCTAGCCACTCCCCCATGATGGGTCTTACCGCCGCTACTACGGCGCGCCCTGTGCCTGGTCGCCCAAGTCGTAACTCCCATTCTGCCACTATTTCCCTGTGGAGCCGGGATCCCACGGCCCGAATTTCTTCGGGCTCGGGATCGTGACCCCGCTCCCGCACCGCCTTTCGGAACCGGTATAGCGCCTAAAGGGATCTCGCTTCCAGACTCGCCGCGTTGAAAGATATCGTGCACTATAAACTATACTAACTACTAATAACTACTATAAACTATAAACATAACTAGAATGTGATAGTTTTGTTTTTATTTTAATTTATTGCGGCTTCTCAATGGCGCCCTTAATCCGTATTCAAGTTTAATAAGTAATGTATGTGAAAAATTTAAATGTTCAGTTTTGTACAAATGAGCGGATTGCAGGACTAATTTTCTTGTGCTGTCGGGTTACACGTGGTCTCTTCGCATACATTATTGTATGGAATTTAATTTTTTTATTTTAATGTATTTTAGTACCTAATAATAGCTATTATTTTTAAATTTCATTGAAGTATCATTATTTATGTAGGTATTGTAAAAAAATATATTAAATTTAATATCGAATAAAAATAACATTCAATGCTTGTGTAACTCAATGATTTATAATTGATAATGACTGATGATTTTTCTAGTATTATGAATGTGGTGGCTGTAATTCACAATTGGAACTCTGCCTAGTGGTGCAGCATTTGGTTGAAAATAAATCTTAATGCAAAAGCATCACAATAAAATGGGCGAGGACACTGAGGAGGTAGGAAACGGCGGTATTTCCGCCCAATTAAGCAGTCCGACTAGGGAAGTACCTCCGCCCTACAGAATACCGCGGTTATAATAACTTCGAGTTGTGTTCCCGGCGGTGAGTAGAGTAGCCAGAGCTCACTGGAGAGCTTTTGTGCTGTCAGTGGGATGACCAAAGGCTTGTCCTGCTTTGTCCTCTACACTGACGGCACAAAATCTCTGTTCTTACAGGGTCGACAGCACGGATGTGACTCCACTGGTGTTACAAACGTTTATAGGTCATGGTAACCACTTTCCATCAGGTGGGCCGTGTGCTTACCTGCCACCTAAGTTGTATAAAAAAAAACACTAGTATAGCGTTACCTATTCTAAGATCCTTAACATACTAGCGGTTTTGATGCGGAGCGGAGACGCCACGGCTGCGCGGTTGCGCCTCCACCGCGGTTCCGCAGCTGAGTGAGTTGTATTATATTGCAAACGAATAAACGAATCTATTTTGTTACAGAGTGTGTTATCAGTATATCGTAAACTCACTACATCTCCGCTGCGGTTCCGTAGCGGTGACGTAGCAGACGCGTAACCGCGGTGGAGGTGCAATGAAACCGCGGCGGAGGCGCAACGCAATCGTGGCGCACGCGCAGCGCTCCGCCCCTAAACCGCTAGTATGATGGCCCTAAAAGAAGTAATGTACTCTAAAATATAAAGTCTAAATGTATGACATAAATAAGTCGATGTATACCTATTCTCAATAAAACCACATTCTTTCAATGCAGTTTGATCGGCGTAGAAATGCCAAGTAGCGAAGTGTTGTTTGCATTGCTGTTTTTCTTGGAAGGTAGGAGGTAAGTGCGCATGCAGTCGCACACTAGCTGGCACTCTGCTCACATCGATTTCTTGAAGTCGTGGAGCTCCCAATCCAATCGAATATCCAATTTCACGTATTTTATTGGGCTCCGTCGTTGGGTCCCAGGCCATCGATAGTGCCAAAATTGTGCTAAACAAAACATTCTTTATTATAATTCGCTGCATTTTTACTAAAACTAATTTTCTTTTGGCAAAAGTGACTGATATTTTTTAGTTAAAATTAATAAATTATTACTCGTTATTATAATTCAGTTAGCGTCAGAACGATCTTGACTACAAAGTATCAAAATGAGTATGTGATATATGTATAAGGTATTAAGAGCAAATCAAACTGTTTTGTTGATTTAAATTTAATTATTTTCCACACTTAAGGTCTCTACAGACCTTAAGTGTGAAAAATAAAAATAAACCAAATATCTCAACAATCAGTCAACAGGAAAGGAGGAAAACCAAGGCATTAAAACCATTTCGATCGTCAAGATCGATCTGATGCTGACTGTACACCAAAAAATTACAGTAAAGATGTAAATAAGTAAAACGTTGAATACAGGTATGTATGCGAGCTCGGATCCAATCCTAGTTGCATCAAGCAGGTACGATTGGATCAGAGACAAAGAATAAGAATAACAAAGGTGTGATACAGTACTCTTGGTAATTTCCACGAGGATTATAGTAAAGGTTCCCAGCGAATGTGGTGAGATCATCTTCGCTTTTGTTCATGCGCACGAATTGGTAGCCATGCGCATGACGGAGGATGACGGTCAGGAGGGCACTGGCAGCGTGCGTAGGATCATTGCCCCAATGTAACGAGATGTACTTGAGATAGTCCTTTACACTCAGGTACCGTATGACAGGAGCTGCGGACAAAAAGTTTGTTTTTAAGCATTTTTCACATGCCGTATTGTTCCCCGGACTTGGGGCCACATCATTTCTTCCCATGGGTGTCGTAGTATGCGGCTAAGGGATAGTGTTGTTCTTTTACAGGTGAACACTGCTTATAACCACTCTAACGCGATTGTAGATTCCTAAAATATTTCTGTGGTATGGTTACCTCAGAACCGTGACAAAATTGTTATTCTAAACCAGCGGTTTGCAACCTTTTCGTAGGCAAGGGTCGCATAGTGACAAAATACTGGCGGGACGCACTGTATAATAATTTGTTACTATATTTTCGAGTCTCCTCCGAAACCACTCTGCCGTCTCTTTCTCGAGTTTTCCTTCCTCACAGAAGGTAGCGGCATCGCCGTGAGCAGGTGACGAGTGCGAGAACTCCCACTCCTAGGGTCACTACTAGCTCCCGCCACGACGTGTTCCACGCCGGGCACTAGTTCACCGTGTGGCACTCGGGCGTATATTCCTTCGTGATTCGATAATACAGGTGATCGCCAAAACACCCATACCCAGGGATCACCTGCTTCAACCTACCATGAGAGGCTACTGTCTCGCTCCCTTAAAGGATATCGGTTTGGAGACGCATGCTAACATCCCTTGGTCCAACGCATATGAATTCCTAGTCCAGTTCTACCCCTCTAAGACATAAGTACGCACTTTCACCAATAAGGAAACCTTTATTGTAGCGCTGCAATTCCTAGACACGCTATTTACTTTCTCCTTGAATTATCAGTGGTGATACCTCCAGAGACGTACACTACCGCAGTTACTTAGAAGAAAAGATTTTTTTTATACCACTTAGGTGGCAGACAAGTACACGGCCCACATGATGGAAAGTGGTTACCGTGGCCTATGGACATTTGTAACACCAGAGGAGTCACAGTCGCGCTGCCAACCCTGTAAATATAGAGTTTCTGTGCTGTCAGTGTAGGAGACAAAGCAGGACAAGCCTTTAATCTTCCCACTGACAGCACAAATTCTCCAGTGAGCTCTGGCTACCCTACTTACCGCTGGGAACACAACACAAAGTTATTATAGCCGCAGTATTCTGTAGGGCGGTACTTCCCCAGTCGGACTGCTCAATCTGGCGATAATACCGCCGTGTCCTAACTTCCTACAAAAGATGTGAAGACAAGCAGCACCTGCATACCAAATTGACTCCGAGCAAAGACGAATGCAGACTTTTCCTCGCTGTATCTGTTCTACTGCCTGTGTACAATGTTGTATGTTCAGAAATATTATTCGACATGATACCCACAGCTACATTTTATCTTAGAACCATTCGCCACAGGCATTGAAATTATCCTCACACGTTGTAACTAGAAACGATGCTCAGGTTGTGGAAAGTCCTCTCTGCTGTGATTTTTGCTAGTGACTAAAATGGGGAGTTCTTCAATAACGACATTAGAAGGTTCTCACAGTGACGGCAGCGGACGTCAGACGTCAACGTCAGGGACAGACGGATGTCAGTCCGCTACGTCCGTACTTTAGTTTGTTTAATTACACATTCGATTCAAGAGATACTGACTTGTTATAGTTCGTATTTACCAGAATTAACTCATAAACATTGTAGTCTGATTTGAATCACGTGTTTACGCATGTAATATCTACTGTATTTATAATAATTGCATACATAATATAATTAATGGGTCTCAATTTTTCCTACTACTAACATAGCGAGTAGTATTTCTGTTTGTTGTCGACAATTTGTTACAAGTATTAATTATTATTATGTCAATTTAACAATAATAATAAATTAAATGAACTGAAACAAACTCAAAGCCATAAGTTTGATGACGTCATAAAATCCATTCTGCGCATTAGGGCAAAAAAATATCTTGCCGCCATCTGGTTTAATGAGCCAGTTCATTAGACATCTAAGCCATTTATAAGAGCCCTAGACTTTTCATTAAACGCCTAGACATTAAGTTAAATGCAAGGACATTTAATTAAACGCCTAGCCTATTTATTAAATATGATAAGGCATACAAGTAACCTAAGCTCACGTACATATAAATTGAGATAGGCCTGTATTCCAGAACTACGATCAGTTGTGAATCAACTCTCACAAGCACATTAGAACTGTCATCTAGAATGCAATCTGTCTTCAGATCCAGTTATAAATCGAGAATCAGGATTGAGTATCGTTCGTTATTTTATATAGACCTTAGTCAAGTCAACAAGCGCTTTTTAAGTAAAACTTTATTCTCCGTCTCCGACAATTATAATTGACGGGTAAAAATTGAGATAGTTATAAGATAAGATTTCTAAGATATCATACGATTCGAAATAGCATAATAATATATCTACCTACCTAGACACTTTATCAGACATTTTTCATTCATTAATTTTCATGTTCCTTATTTTGAACTTAATATATTTTGTTAAATATTCGGAGATGCCGTCTTCGCCCATTTAAACATACAATTGAGTAGACAACGCCTAAACTATTTATTGAAACAAATGATACTTACAGAATATCTTTTCTATTTTAGCACACGTTGGTGAGGTTTCACTTATGACGTCATTGAGCATTATGAGAGCTAGTACAACACCAACAAGACGTACTCCCATAGTAACGAGACCCATTGTTGATTACATTAATTAACAATTAAAAAGCTTGTGTTTCACAAGAAACATGTATTTCAGTCATGACTCTGTGACTACTACTGAGTAGGCGGTATAACTTCCTATAAATTTGTGAGTAACTTTACCCGTTAACTTTTCGCGTGTATTTAACTGTCCTATAATACAAGTAGTTATATCATACTGTGCCCCGTCACACTGTACTGTGATTTTATTTGAATAGTTTTCCTTGTTAACAATTTTATATAAAAATTCAATGTTTAAACTATCATGGTCACTCACATCAGTGTCAAAATAATCAGGATATTTACCATGTTGCATTGTTTTGAGTTACCAATAATTCGGTACTGTTGCAAACACCATGATCATAGTTCCTCCGTGATTATGGTGCTTGCAACAGCACATGGAACACACTGATTTTTTAGTATCAAATAATCGGAATATTTACCATGTTGCATTGTTTTGAGTTTCCGATATTTCGGTGCTGTTGCAAGCATCATGATCATAGTTCCTCCGTGATCATGGTGCTTGCAACAGCGCCCGATTATTAAATATCCCGATTATTTTGATACTGAAAATTCAATATGTTCCATATTCAAACGGTGATGATGTCAAGTCAGCTCCCCTAGCCCTAGTCTCTACTGAAGCAAAACCACAGTCATACCACAGACACTGTATAAAGTGGCATTCAATTTTAAAATTTATTTCTATAAGCTTAAAATCCAAAATTAAATAAAAAGAGTCTCATTACACTTAATCATTCACTCTGCAAAAGTCATCATTGATTTAAAGTCTAGAATTAAATGGATTTTTTAGAAGTGTCCATGATATAACAGTGGTTTTGCTTTAGCAGAATCAAGGAACTGGAGGAGACAAATGCATGGTGATACTGTAGCCCCCTGGACGGGGGAGATAATGCCCCTCATTTTTCAATAGTTTTATGGCGGATTTGTCTCCCAGTACAATAGGGTCACCACATCTTCCCGTGGTTGTAGTAGAAGGTGAATAAGGTATAAAGCTGTTCTCCATCCGACAGTTAACATGTAGCCCATGTCGAAGGACCCGCTTGATGTTCATAGCACAGATTACCTTAATACTAAATAGTTGCCGATAGTCAATGGCTTGTATTACTAGAATGGTACCTACTTAGTTCGGAATTTTGATTTTATCTGTAAATAGGTTGTATAGACACTCTGTCAAATCAGTCTAAGCAAGGTGGTGTAGATATATATTATATCTTCGATTGTCTTCGACCAATGAAGTTGATGAGATAGCTATGTCTATATTATGACGTTATTCAGCGTATTTTTGCCCAAAACGTCAAAATATTTTTCAGCGATTTCACGCGTTACCTACCTAGTTTATCCAAGTCATGTGGCAATAACCTAGTCTCTTGCAAGACGATTATGTCAGCTGATACACACAGCCGTGGCAATACAAGTCATTTACATCCTTCTCTACCACTGTATACGTAATTTGCAAATACGACACTTTAAATGATCCCGTAACGACTGAAAAATGCTGTTATTAGTGAATCGTGGTAACAGTCGTCTAGACAGCTCCGAGTTTGGCAGGAGATGATAACTGTAGGATGCATTATTGAAGGAACAAATAATTTAATATTAGTCATTTATTTTACATATTGCATATTTTACATAATTATTTACAACAAAAAAAAGATTTTTACAGTTTTTACTAGAGGTAATTATAAAATTATTTTTTTTGCAGATTTTATGAACTAAAATTAAATACAACTATGTTTGAGAGTTTTCCGTACGGGGGTAAAGATTGCTGTAACGTTATTTGACCGCTAGATGGCGTTGTCTAGTCAATACTACTACATTTCGATCTTCAGTGTGAGCAGACGTGTGAACAACAATAAAAATAACGAATATAAGAAATTGCTGAATCGTGACCTTCTTTGTAATAAAGTGTGTCAAATACAAAGTGCAAGATTTTAATTATTATAATGTTCTGTGACTAGAATAAATACTTTCCTACTACAGCAAGATGAATAGCAGCCCCTTTAGTAAGGGTAGCAGGACCGTCCGTACGCCGCCACCAACGCCTTCACCCGCAACTCGTCCAATGGAGCAGACTCAAATGCTGACCCAAGTGGAATCCATCTCAACCCCGGAGATACAGAACTGGATGACCTCAATTGAACAGCACCTTAATGAGATATGCAACATCACTACGGAGGGAAAGCTCAATTCAGAGCAGAAGTTACGGGTTAGCACATTATGTCGTAAAGTGGCTCATGGGACGTCCCAAATGGCAGTGCAATACCAGGCCCTAAAAGGAAAGGCTATACAGGTAAACACAGCTAGCCAAGCCCTCCAGGAACAAATAGACCTAACTAAGCAAATATCTGACCTACAACAGACCATTGAAGAAGCCTCTAAAAATAAAGCCGTAACATCATCAATATCATTTGCAAGTATGGTCAAAAAGGGAACAAACGAATTCATACCGAGTACAAACCTCAGTTCAGTGGTGATCTACCCCAACGACAAGGCCAAGTCAAGCGAAGAGACCAAGTCCCTGGTGCAAAAAATTATCTGCCCTGAACAAATGAAACTACAGGTTAGAGGTTTGCGCAAGACAAAGAACGGAGGCGTGATTATTAGCACTGACTCAAAGGGAGACATCGAAAAACTAAAACGATCAGCCCAACTAACTAATTCAGGCCTTACAATAGACGACCAGATGAAAAGAAAACCGAGGATTATAGATATCGGAGTACCAGCAATTATGCAAGAAAAGGAAGTTTTTACCTGCTTGTATCACCAGAACCTGGAAGAAAACCTACAGGATTGCAGCCTTGAAACGTTCTTGGCCTCTATTAAGCTGAGTCATAAATCGGGTAAGAGGGACGCAGAGACCTGTAATTATGTGATTGAGGTACCTGCAAATATTCGTAAAGTCTTAATATCCAAGGAAAGGGTATTTGTGAATTGGTCATCTTGCCCTGTTAGAGACTTTACACTGGTCACCCGATGTTTCAAGTGCCAGCAGTATGGACATGCCGCAAAAACATGCAAGGAGACGATATATACCTGCGGACAGTGCGGAGAGCGAGGACACTCGATGAAGGACTGCGCAAAGAACACAGAGGAAGCAAAATGCGCGACGTGCCTACGCTTCAAGAAGCCTAGTAAACATGCTACGGGGGCGCCGGATTGTCCAGCAAAAGTAATGGCAGAAAGAAGGTATATAAATTCCATTGATTATGAAGGTGCCTAAGAGCACCACTAACCAAGTTTATCACTGACCTTTTGTTTTATATAGTATTTAATTTAATTTTAGTTTCAGAGCAATGACTCATAATATGATAAATGATTTAGATAGCCTCTCTGTGTCAGAGTCTAGGACGTGTGAGCCAGAAGAGTGCAAACAATATCTGACATCGTACAATAACCCATTAACCATAATAACCCAAAATATACGTAGTATCTTCAAGAACATAGATGGCTTTCTAACATTACAGCATAGAATAGATGTGAATCTTGACGTCATTGTCTTAACGGAGTGTAGGCTATCTTTACCATATAACATACCACTAATACCGGGATATAATATGTACAGAAGTAATACAATATATAATCAAAACGATGGGATAGTGGTTTACATAAAAAGTGAAATTAATGCAACTGTAGAGGAACCAATTATACAAGAGTGTAATAGATTATTAATAAAAATAGGTACAGACTTGGTAATACTAGCATTATACAGGCCTCCCGCTTTTAGCGATAAGCATGTATTTATCAGCTCATTAAATGACACATTGCAAGATCTGTCTTCCTATAAAAACATAATATTAACTGGAGACATAAAAATAAACATCTTACAAGGACATCAAGACGTAAAGGAGGATGCCCTACATTATCTCAACCTCTGCTCATTTCATGGCTTATTCACCACGCACACTTTCATCACGCGTCAAGCAAGTGGGTCTTGCCTTGATCATATCATGCTAAAAACGCAATACCCCGCACACGTACTCGTCATCAATTCCGCTGTAACCGATCATAGTGCTGCCCTACTAACCCTAAGTTGTAAGTTACCTAAACAACAAAAAACTCGCTTAGTCACGAAATTAAATATGAATGAACTTGAACACGATTTACGCGACATCGACTATAACCCAGTTTTCTATTCTGATGATCCGCAATTTTGTATGCAATACATTATCGAAAATATAAAGAACGCAATACATAAAAATACAAGGGTAATACGATTACATAACAAAAACCACAACTTAAAACCGTGGATTACACCAGGTCTCATCCGCTGTATGAAACACAGGGATCAGCTTCATTTGAGGAGTAAGCGTAACCCTGAAAATTTAACATTACAGGTGTCTTATAAAAGATACCGGAATTTTTGCAATGACCTATTGAGAAAAGTCAAAATAAATCACGACAAAATAGAGCTGGAAAAGGCGGGGTCGAATAGTAAACAGATCTGGCAACATATTAAAAATATAACATACACTATGAAGCAAAAAGAATTGCCTTCAAGTTTATTAAACACTCATCCATCACAAGTAGAATCAGCTAACATAGTCAATAAGTTCTTTATAAATATAGGTAAGCGACTCGCACAGCAAACGCAAGCGAATACGCAGGTTCCCACAAGCCCACCCTTCCCGAATAGGACTACTCTGTCATCTTTTGTGCTATTGGACACCGACGAAAAAGAGGTTGAGAGGATAATCTCGAACTTAAAGGATGACTGTGCTATTGGTTGGGATCTTATATCAAATAAAATTCTTAAAAAATTCAGGCATATACTGGTAAAACCGTTAACCAACATCTTTCAAAAATGTTTAGCGACAGGCGTTTTCCCTAAGTGCCTTAAAAAAGCTGTGGTTGTCCCAGTATATAAGTCCGGAGGGAAAGAACAAGTAACCAATTATAGGCCTATATCCATACTCTCTGCAATCTCAAAAATACTCGAGAAAATTATAAATATTAGATTGATGAAATATTTGGAGGATAATTCGCTTTTATCAGATACACAGTTTGGATTTAGAGCCAAAAGGTCTACAGCCGATGCAGTGCATCATCTGACGGATTACATAGCACAAGAGCTTGATAAGGGTAATCGTACAGTGGGAATATTTCTGGACCTTGCGAAAGCGTATGATACGGTCTCTATTACCAAACTGTTGAGCAAGCTTGACAATATAGGAATAAGAGGCTTACAGCTGGAACTTCTCAAGAGCTATTTAAAAGAACGTACCCAATGCGTAAAGATCGGGAATGTCATCAGTGAAGACATGGACAACACCTCTTTTGGCATTCCTCAGGGAAGCGTATTGGGAAGTACATTGTTCTTAATTTATATAAACGAACTATGTAATATAAATCTAGAACACGGCATGATTATATCGTACGCGGACGATACTGCTCTCCTTTTTTCTGCTGATACAGAAACAGAAGTGTACGAGCGTGCGCAGCGAGGATTTAACGTAGTAAACAAATGGCTTCAGCATAACCTACTAACACTAAATGCAGATAAATCCAAATACGTTGCTTTTACGATGCGCAAAAGACCGTCTGCAATACAACCCAACCACTTACTGTACGCGCACCACTGTAGAGAAGCTAACAATAAGAATAACAAGTGTACTTGCCCGGTTATAACTAAAGCAGAAAAGATAAAATATCTAGGTATTATAATAGATGAAACACTTTCGTTTAAAGAACATAGGCGAACACTAATTAATCGACTACGGAAATTGATATTTGTGTTTAAAAAAATAAGACATATCAATGAACCAAAATTGATTAAACAAGTTTACTATGCCCTTTGCCAGTCAATATTAACATATTGCATAACATCTTGGGGGGGAGTGGGCAAGACATTGCTACTGCCGGTCGAGCGAGCTCAGAGAGCGATCCTCAAGGTAGCAACGTTCCGCTCTTTCTTATCGCCCACCGACCTCCTATACAAATCCTGCGAGGTACTAACAGTCCGTCAGCTATTTATACTAAGCACGGTACTAAAACAGCACGTAGCACTTCCCTATAGCACTGAAATTACTAACAAAAGGCGGAAAGATATTGTTTGCACTGAAAGAATTGCGATAAAACACGAGTACACTGGCAAATTTTACTTGTTTTTAGGACCACTTCTGTACAAAAGGATAAACGCTATAACAAGCATTTATTCTTTAAATTATGCGTGTTGTAAACGAGTCGTAAAGAATGTCCTCCAAAGATTGTCCTACGATGACACAGAGGAGTTATTGTCTGTTTTAAAATAGATAATTACTGTTAAGTTGCATAATTAAGACATAACTTTAGTTAGAAGTAGTGAATCACACTAGCATTGTAATATTCTTGGTAAATTGATTGTATCTGTAATAGTATTTATGAAATATTATTAATCTGCACTTGACGCCTGAAGCACAGGACTACCTAGTTCAGGCACAGCTTAGATAAATATCTCTAAGTAAAGACAATTAGCTGCACAAATATATACTATATATACCTAATATACCTACCCATGCACAATGTAATAACGCACGATAGATTAAGAACCATGTAAAATACTGTACAACGATTAAAATAAATTTTGATTTGATTTTTTTGATTTGAATACATATAAAAGAGTGCTATGCAAAATTTAATTGATTTTATTGATTCGCAATAATAAAGCCGAAGTTTATTTTCTGTTAACTACTGTATTACAGTCCAATTTCAAAGTGGAACCATTAGACTACCGTACAGTATCAGATTAATGAAATAAACAGTGATCTAAAAAGTGCTCTTGGAACTGCCAACAAAAAGCCTCAAAACAATTAATTAAAGTGATAATAACAGTAAATGAATCCAATTAACATAAGTAGCCTCAAGTAAAGTGTAAAATCGCACAAATAGTGCAAGTAAATAACAAATAAGGTGATTTTATAGTGTTCATCGAGATAGGAATGTGGGAAAAAAAATCAGCATGAATCACTTTTAAACTATTTATACTGTTGATTGATGGAACTTGGTGGAATTTGTTGTTACACTCACTTGTGAGTTATCAATATGTGAATCACTTATAACTGATCCTGCACTTAAATAATATTGAATAACTTTATTAACAAAATAATTGTTTATCACAATCAAGATAATTAAATTCGTGCACGATTGTAAGTTAGCTCGTGGCGTGGTGCTCCAAAGTGTTGACTTTTATATTCTACAGAAGTTGAGTTTTATTCGATTTCTTAAAAGAAAATAGTTGGCATATACTGTAGAGTGCAACCTAGTGAGAATGTATCAGTATTGTGACATCTAATAAGTTATAATGAAAGATGCCTTTAAAAACAAAAATAGTGCGATACAAAAATAGTAAGATGTCGCCACTTGTAATCTGCAAGCAATGTAAAAAACAAGTTGACCGTAAGAACACTATGTCATGTACAGTGTGCAAAAAACACTATGAATATGATTGCATTGGCGTTGAGGCAAAAGGTAGGAAAGACTCGAAAGCTAGTATCTGGACCTGTAATAGTTGAAAACTAAGAATCAAAGAGCGAAATACACCTACCAATGAAAAGTCATTTGTAACTAAGAGGAAAAAGTATAATAGTACAATATGTTATAAAGAACACTCCCAACTAGCTCCCCGACAGAGATATCATTGATCAGCCTTTATAAAGAATTATGGACAGCAGTGAGATGAATTTATTAACAATGCGGAAATTCCAGATATGCAGGAATCTATAAAAGCACTCCAATTTAAACTGAACAGTTCACATAATGAGCTTGGCATAGTTATTGTTGAAAACAATGACTTACGGGGACAAAATATAAATGAGAAAGGACAACGATACATTAAAAAAGCTGTTGACCGAAACATCAAGAAGAACACCACTGAAGAAAAATAGATTTTCTCTTCAGCAGATAGATGTAAGAGTCATTCGCACACCATCGAGACGTTGCACTTCGCAGCTGATTGATACAGACACCAGTGGAACAGCTGCATTGTTGCAGGATACAATCATGGACTTGAAAGAAGCTAGGAAAGAAATAGATATATTATCTTATAAATGTGAAAAAATATCATCTCTCGGAATGTTCTATCCAAGAAGCTCATAGTAAAAAATGTATGTCATCTCAGAGTAAAGAAAACCTTAACATTTCTACTCACAAGCCGAACAGCGTAAAGAATAAACGTTGTATTTTGTCTAATGGCTCATATGGTACACAAAAAATAATTGATAATACTTTCAATCAAAACTTTCAGTATTGTCGGTATATACTTACTAACTGTACTGTAAAACATCTACTGAATAATATAGATAGTAAGTTAGGGTTTTGGTTTAAATGATTACTATATTATTATGCTGATTGGTAATGAAATTAAAATGCAGACTGTATGGACTTAAAGACTATTAGGGAATCGATAATGCATAAATTCACGTTAAGTCGTAAGTATTGCTTTTAAACGGAATATATAAGAAAGTGATGTATTTCAAAATTATTGCTTAAACAATGTAAGACGAAGAAATATAATTTTTGTGAAAAAGCTTTTAACACCAAGTCTACTCGTATTATTTTGTAGTTCGATCAAATATTTTTTATATTTTTTATCAAATGTGATGTCTCTTAATCTTCTTCTATTTCTTGCTGTTTTTAATAAGGAATCCCGAAGTCGTCTATCACAATATTTCGCTTCTGTCCGTAGTTTATGAAGAAAATGATACTAGTTTGGATTTTTCAAAATACGTCCGTTGATGCGCCGAAGCCACCCTTCCAGAACATTAGTTGTGCGGTGCCTCTGATTTGCACAGCTGAGGACGGCTGGCGGTAATTGCGGATACCATTGTTTCTCAAAATATTGACGGAACTGCATCATTTCTGTGCATGTCGAATATTTATCTAAAATTAATGGCCAGGCAACAGGAATTAAATTCTTAGGGAATAAAGGGATCATCGCAATCATTCTTGAAATATTTCGTCCATATCTAGTAGTGTTTAATTTCATTTTTTTTAATCTTCAAGTTGCCTCATTATAGTGATGATAGCATCCACTGATTAAAACTGATGGAAAAACGGAAGAAATCGCATTTATCTGAGCGACTTCATAAACGCATTTGATTTTTTTAATTTTAATGTTAAATTTTTGTTTAATGAGGGTAAATAATCGTCTATAAGTTATCTTTGTTTTATTAGGTAGTAGTGCAAATATCACAGGTACTACGTTTGTAGATGTACAGTCTGAATTACAATAAATATGTAAAACGTACAGTTGATAAAAAGGTTTAGGACACACTTTAAACGTACCATACACTGTATATATATATACACGTATAATGTTCTCGTGTTCTTCACAAATTTTAGTTCAGTTTTTGTTGAAAATATTAAAACCTTCTCTTGTTCTCCATCTTCACAAATTAGGACGTCATTGGCCAAAGTATCTGGGATAGTGACAGTACATGTATCAGTACGAGTAAGTAAAACAGTAATTAAATATTTTCGTCGGGCCATGTATAGTGTATCTTTTAATGATTGAAATTGAGGTATCATATCATTGTCTTCTGTTTGCAGTATTCTAGCCTTCTTGAATGATTCATTTTGTTCAACTAGTTGCCGTAATGGGCCTAAATTGTCACATACTGTCTTTTTAAGGTCGGTTTTTCCCTTTAAAACCTCATTTGAAGTTGTGTTTGCCACACAAACATGGTATGATTCGCGTAATAAAACTTTTTTATCTTTGTCCAGCGTGATTGAGGCAGAACATATATTACGATTAATGCATCGCCACAATGTAGTATTATTTGCGTTTGTCCAATTTAGACTATACCGATGTCCAGCATTTCGAATCAAACTCATCTTCCCTCTCTGATTTTCAATAAACTCAAACTCGCGGTTTATTGTTAATATACCTACTTGCTTTTAAATTAAATAAATTCACACTAAACACTCTCGATAGCTAAGTACTTTAAAATACACAATAATTATATAAATTTCCTTGTTTAATAACAGGTATAGAATTACCTATTCTACAACCATGACAATATTATTCATAAAAGGATTATATTATTCATTAAGTACCTCCCTAATTGATATTAGAACCTACTTGTCAATGATGTGTCCGCGTTAGTTATTAATAATAATATATCTCTTTATTGCATGTACACAAAGAAGGGATTCAGAAAAAATACAATAGGTACATCTTTGTGGCATTACAAGTGGCGGCCTTATTGCACATGGCAATCTCTACCAAGCAAGCATGGGATGGAGTGAGATAGATAAATAGATAGACATAGTGGGCAGTTTCCGGTGTACATAATATTATATATGATTTTTATTCCATTATTCAGATGGACCGATGTCTGATATTAAATTATTATTATTATTTACATTCAGATATATTATACAGTTAATGCATACTACTAATATATATACATACTTACTACACATACATGTAGGGACACAACATTGTATTTATAATAATCTGCAACGTAGTCAATAAGATACGTGTGTACCTAACGCTAACCGCCGGCTGCGCCCGGGCTCCACACTACTAACCAAATCAGTCGCAATATATCACCAGTACAAGTCAGTCGTTGTTTCAATTCCCAAACCCGAAATAGTAACCTTCTGTTAGGTACAATATATTATTTAATACTTACCGAATATCAAAGTATATGGATATCACGGTGACCCGAATTAGAACGTTTTTTTCTTTTTCTTGTATTTCGGAGTTTAGGTAAGACACACGTGGACAAAATGCCAACGTCGGCAGTAGTCACAGTACCACAAACCGGTACACCTCCACCGCCAGCGACACAGCCCAAGACTGAGGACAGGGTCGACAGCGAGGAGAGGGTGCTGTCTAGCATCACGGTGTCATCGAGGATTCCAGACTTCTGGGCAGACCAAACGCGACTCTGGTTTGTCCAGTTTGAGGCCGCCGTGGACGGACAACGACTGAGTGATGCCGCCAAACAAAATTTTGTGGTGACCAAACTCAACAAAGCCGCCATCCAACAAGTAAGTGACCTTTTACTTGAACCTCCTGAGAGCTGGAGATACCAAACCTTGAAGGAGCGACTACTTCAAGTGTTTGAAGAGTCGGAAACACGCAAGCTGCAGAAGCTTATTGGGGAAATGGATCTGGGTGATCAGCGACCATCACAATTACTACGGCGTATGCGAGATTTAGCACGGGGGAAGGTACCGGATAGCACCTTGAGCATGATGTGGCAGTTACAGCAGCAGTAAACAGGTTAAATGAAACGGTAACTACTATAAGGTACCTAATATACTTATATACATTATACTAAACAGTGCGGACATAAATAAGGGAGATATAGATAAAGAAGAAGATGGTAATAGTTATCGTTCCTGTAAGTATTAGGCTGTAACTAGTTTTTTTGAAAATGGGCAGAGATTGCGCACGTCTTATGGTTACGGGTAAGGCATTCCACAATCGGACAGCTTGGACGGTATACGACTTATCCATATAACTCGTGGAGTGCGCTGGCATTTTCAACTTTAAACTCTCCGACGACCCTAGAATGCGAGTCACCAAGGAATTGGATGCGTTCTTTAATGTAGATAGGAGTGAGAGAATGAAAACATTATACAGTAGATGAAGTTAGTGAGCATTTCGGCGAAGGCGTATAGGTAACCACTTGAGCTTTGCACGAAATTCGGAGATATGATCATATTTGCGAAGTCCAAAAATAAATCGTAGGCAAAGATTTTGAAGCGTCTCAAGGTTATTTAGTTGGTATTCAGTAAGATCAGGATAACTAGCATCGGCATAATCAAGGATGGGAAAGAGAAGAGTTTGTGCAAGCACAGTTTTCGTGGCAATAGGTAGAAAATTTTGAAGTCTACGCAGGGACCCCGCGGAGGCAAACATCCTGCGACTAATCTCTTGAAGTTGAGGACTCCAAGACAAAGAGCTGTCCATATATATTCCCAGATTTTTCACTTTATCACTATATGGTAACATAATCCCATCACAGGAGACCTGAGGGAGCAGTGACCAGTCAATTCTCGATATATAACTTGAGCTACCAATAATGATAACCTGGGTCTTAGACGGGTTAATTTTCAGACTGTACGATGTACTCCAGTTACATATGTGGACCATATCATTGTTAATGATACCAATAGCATCTGACAGTTTATCCGGAGTAGCTTTCGAGTAAATCTATAGATCATCTGCGTATAGGTGGTAGGAAGAAGTGAGTTGGTTAGAGATGGAGTTTGGTTGCGCCGGTGGTAGAATCTGTATTTTCTGACGCGGAAACACACGCTTCCTGTACCCATCTCCCCTCCCGCACTACCTCTAAGTGAAAGATAGCAATAGTTTTCGCCCGCCAATTGTGAAAATAGACGCTCAGTCCCGCTTTGAACTAGCCAGCGCAATGGCGGCGGCGCTCGCGTCTCTCAGAAATGAATAATATTTGTTGTATTTTAACCGCTTTCATAGACCTTTACCGATCGGATTGTGCCTCTCGTGTGTCCCTCAAGTGATTTAGTGATGTGGACAGCAGCTCCTGAGCCAGGAAGAGAAGATCGGTGCAACGGCCCAGCCAGCAAATGACAAAACAGCACGTGGCGTAGTAAAGGTTAGTGCATCCTCTCCTAATTTCTCGGGTTGCATTCAATGCCTAATCACATCCGCGGCAACCCGATCACCTGTCTTGTTTGTGTGTAAAGCGTCAATGGAACAGTTAACTTCATCCCCGCATAATACAGTCCACTAGCTCACGTGGCCAATCGCGCCAACATTCTTTTTGGTCCTGATCGAACCGGATCCTTGGCCGTAGTTCGTAGTTTGTTGTTATTCTATTGGGAATAAACGCACCGCACCTGGATACCTGGTTATTTTAGTAGAAACCCCCGCATCTAGGCATTTAGGCTTAGAATTTTGTTGTCCGTTCGCCGCTGGCTCGCATCGTACCTACCTAATACATACATAGGTTAGGTATCGTATCGACACTTAGTCGTAGTTTCGCAATTTTGTTATTATTCTATTGGGAATAAACGCACCGCGCCTAAATACCTAGTTATTTTAGTAGAAAACCCCGCATCTAGGCGTTTAGGTTAGATCTTAGGTATACTAGACACCCTAGTGCATAGGCACAGTGTAATACCTAACGCATTTGGCTTTTGTTTTTATTTGTTTCAATCTCTAAGTTGTCCGTTCACCGCTAGCTCGCATCGTATTTACCTAATACGGTAGGTACACAGCTATACCTCGCTCGCATTCCTCTTATCGTATCAATCCTTGGTCGTAGTTTGGCATTTGTTATTATTCTATTGAGAATAAACGCACCGCACCTGAATGCCTAGTTATTTTAATAGAAAACCCCGCATCTAGGCAGGCTAGGTTTAGATCTTAGGTATCCTAGACACCCTAGTGCATAGGCACAGTGTAATACCTAACGCATTTGGCTTTTGTTTTTATTTGTTTCAATCTCTAAGTTGTCCGTTCACCGCTAGCTCGCATCGTATTTACCTAATACGGTAGGTACACAGTTGTACCTCGCTCGCATTTCATTCAAATTCATACGAAAGTATTTTAATTTGAATAGATATTACGCAATACTTAATCCCTGAAATAATAGTTGAACCTAGACAGCGACCATCGCGTAGGTACGATCTTGTTGCTATGCGCGTTAGTTCAAGTTTGCACTGGCAGTTATAAGTACCTACCTACCTACGGATATCGCTCGCGCCGCGTCGCTGCTCTGTACCGCGAAGATTAAGTCATTTCATATTTGTTGTTTACCGCACTTTAGTTTGATATTTAATTGTAAACATGTCCCCAAAGGTTGATAGGACCGGTAATGGGGTTCAATTGAAACTTTTATACGCTAAAAGAGAAATGATTTACTCTCGCGTACAATCGATTTGTGATAATGCACTTAAAACCTCTGATTTGGCCATTAGAGATTCGTTCTTGTGTTCTATAGAAAACTTAGATAGTCTACGCGCGGATTTCGAAACCTTAGTACAAGACATCAACGTTTTAGAGTTGAATGTAAATCCCGATTACTCAGTGAGTTATCAAGCCTTGTCGTCGTTTGACGATTTGTATTGTCGTATCAAACGCGTCGCTAGGAGTTTGGAGAATCCGTCTGACCGACCCAATCCCACTCGCGACCGACCTAAGTTGCCACCAATTCAAATACCCGAATTTGATGGTAACATTCGCAATTGGGGTTTATTTATAGATAGTTTTGAGAATACAATAGATAAGAACGTTTCGTTGACAGATCACGAAAAATTGCATTATCTCGTTGAAAAATTAACTGGTAAAGCTGTAACCGTTTGCGCTGGAATTACGTTTAGTGCCGAAAATTATAGTTTAATTTTAAATACTTTGAAAGCTAAGTATGAGGATAAAAGATCGGTAGCTAACGCATATTTGGATCAGATGTTTGATTTGAAATCCATTACGGCATGTAACGATCAAAACTTAGAGAAATTTCTTGATACTTTCGCATCATCTGTTCGCGCCGTAAAGAACCTAAAGATCGATGACCTCTGCGACTTCTTATTTTTGTATATGGGTTTAAAGAAATTAGATTCCGAAACCATTCGTTTATTTGAGTCGGATCATCGCGGCAATAAAATTCCTAAGTTCGAAGACTTAGAAAGTTTTGTTCGCGAGCATATAAAAGTATTGCAACGCTCTTCATCGAAACATGAAGGCGCGAAGAAAGTTGTTAGTTCTGAACGCAAGATAGATGCCTCATCGAGGTCACTGAGGTCAACTCATACTTATGTTAATACCGCACCAGCACATGTACAATCACCTGTTTGCTCTTTGTGTAATACTCATCATTCGCAATTGTACAAGTGTCCGGGTTTTCTAAAATTATCGCCTAGTGATCGTTATAAATTTGTTCGCGCTAATAATTTTTGTTTTAATTGTCTCGGTACTAAACAGCGCGTTGTTTTATGTAATAGTAGAAATAGTTGTCGCAAATGTCCGGTGAGACACCACACTTTACTTCATTTTGAAAATAGTAATGCCGCATCCGATGGGAGCACGGTTGGTTCGTCGAGCGGTGGCACACGGCGGCCTGCGCCACAGCCGCAGCCCGCCGGCCGGCCCGGAGACCGCTGCGAATGACGTCACCTTGTGTTCGTTCTCCGCTAGTGCTGCTCTCACTACTGTGTGTCTCGCGACCGCTCGCGTTGTTATTATTGATGCATTAGGTAAACCGCACATTGTTCGAGCGCTATTAGATGGCGCTTCGCAAAGTAATTTTATTACTCAAGATTGTTGTCAACGTCTTGGTTTCAATGTTAATAAGCGTTCAACCCACTCAGTGGTGAAAGGGTTTGGGGGTTTACAGTCAGCTGTTCATGGCACCGTTAAAACAAGGTTTGGATCTCGTTTTAATAATAATATTTGGTTTGACATGGATTCGCTCGTTACAGATAAAATAACTGAACAGTTGCCTACCGTCCCGGTTGACACGTCTTTATTAACGAAATTTAAAGACTTGCCTTTAGCTGATGAGACTTACGCTGTTCCTGGAGTCGTCGATATATTGATCGGCGCTTCGATTCTCCCGCACCTCCAGTTATCACGTAAGGTTCAAGGGGGACCGACGTACCCCGCTCCGCACGCCCTGGAAACAGTTCTAGGTTTTGTTATAATTGGTTCCGCACCCGCTTCTATAGATAGTTTTAGTCACTCGACTGCCTCGCTCTGTTGCACCGTCGAGCCGCCACTGGAGTCTACCATCCGCAAGTTTTGGGAAATTGAAGAGGTCAATGTCCCACCAATCCTAAGCCCTGATGACAAGATGGCTGAGGAGATTTATTGTCGCACGACTACTCGTGATGAGCAGGGTCGTTATGTTGTCGCGCTCCCTTTCAAGGGAGATATTTTTTCGCTCGGTGAGTCCCGTGTATCCGCTGAAAGACGCTTTCTTTGTTTAGAACGAAAGATGCAGGCGTCTCCAAAGTTAAAGCAAGCCTATGATGAGGTTGTTAACGAATATTTAGATAAAGGTTACATCTCACCGGCGCCTGCGGACACTGACGAGACCCAGCCTTCGTACATTATCCCGCACCACGGAGTTATTAGAGAAGATAAGCTTACTACTAAACTCCGCGTAGTTTTGGATGGCAGTGCTAAGACTAGCACTTCCGTGTCGCTTAATGACATTTTGTATTGTGGTCAAAATCTTCAAGGTAATTTATTTGACATAATTGTAAATTTTCGCTTATTCGCTGTTGCACTCTCTGCAGATATTCGACAAATGTTTTTGTGCCTTGAAGTGCGCAAATCCGATCGTAGGTTTCAACGATTTTTGTATAGATTTTCACCGCAAGAACCTTTAATGGTTTACGAATTTAATCGTGTTTGCTTCGGGCTTAAATCTAGCCCTTTTCACGCACTTCGCACCGTCAAGCAGTTGGCCGCTGACGAGGGCGATGCATTTCCGAAAGCGAGAGCCACCATTGAGACTGGCTTATACATGGATGACTTCGTGTATAGTGTAGATAGCGAGGCAGAGGCTGTCGAGACGGCCGCTCAAGTTATAAGTCTCATGAAGGCTGGTCAATTTGATCTCGTGAAATGGACGAGCAACTTGCAAACTGCGTTAGAGTCGATTCCACCGTCGCACCGATTGTCTTCGGTTAAGGAATTCGATGAAAGTGATACGCACAAGGTGCTTGGTTTAAGCTGGTCGCCCGCATCTGATACGTTTAGTTTGAAAATTAGTTCAACCCCGCAAACTTGTACTAAACGCATTATCCTGTCGTGTGTGGCACGGATATGGGACGTAATGGGATTCGTAGCTCCTGTCGTTTTGTACGCCAAACTACTTATAAAAGAGCTTTGGCTTTCCAATTGTGATTGGGACGACACCGCGCCCGACAACATTGCTAAGTTGTGGGCTCGCTTTAGAAAAGAACTTTCTGTGCTTGACCAAATACAAATTCCGCGTCATGTAGGTATATCGCAACATAGTGTTGTTACGGTAGTAGGCTTCGCGGACGCTAGTGAGAAGGCGTATGGAGGAGTAGTCTATTTTCATGTCTCGAATGTAGGTAAGGTTTCAATTAGCCTTATAAGCGCGAAATCAAAGGTCTCTCCCCGTAAGGTCGTCTCTCTGGCACGCCTCGAGCTATGCGCTTTACAATTGTTAGTTAGATTGATCACCTCTATCGCCAATGCTTGTAGTAGTCGCATTAATATTAGTAGAATTTTAGCTTTTTCAGACTCAACAGTCGCTTTGTGTTGGGCCCACTCTTCGCCCCATCGTTGGGACACATTCGTCGCTAATAGAGTGGCAAAAATTCAATCGGAATTAGCGCCACAAAATCTCTTTCACGTTGCTGGCACCGACAACCCAGCCGATTGTCTCTCTCGTGGATTGCTTCCTTCGCAAATTTTGGATCACCCGTTGTGGTTTGGTGGACCGTCCTGGATTCATGCCGCGTTAGATAAGTGGCCAGTTAGTCAATTCAATCCCACTACGGTTTCCGAACCACCCGAGGAGAAGAAGCACTCGCTTGTTGTATCGGTCCCGCGTGAAGAGTCCCTTATTTTGTTGTTGGCTAATCGCGTCTCGTCTTGGTCGAGACTGTTGCGTTGTGTTGTTTATGTAGGCCGATTTTTGAGAATTTTATCTACACGCGGTCATATGACTGCCGCTGATTTAGATAAAGCTGAATTGGTCATACTTCGCGAGTTGCAGAAATGTTATTTTGCTTCTGAATTTAAAAATTTAGAATTTAACAAACCTTGTAGTCGTTCTTTCCGACACTTGAAACCATTTTTGGAAGATGGACTCATTCGAGTAGGTGGTCGTTTGAGAAATTCAAGTTTAGGATTTGAACAAAGGCATCCAGTAGTTCTCCCGCGTAAGGACCACGTATTAGATTTGTTAGTAGATTATCATCATAAGGTGAATTGTCACGCTGGTCCCGATTTGTTAATGTCTATTTTGAGACAGAAATACTGGATAATTTCCGCTCGTAATTTGATTCGCGCTTGAGTACACAGATGTGTACCTTGTTTTAAACTCCGCCCGCGTTTTATCGCGCCTGAAATGGCCGATCATCGCTCTTGTCGTGTTGTTCAATCCGCAAAACCTTTCGTACACACCGGCACAGACTTTGCTGGGCCTTTCAAAGTCACCATTGCTCGTGGTCGTGGCATTCGCTCCACGAAAGCTTATGTTTGTTTGTTCATTTGTATGACAACTCGCGCGGTTCATATAGAGTTGACCGGTGATTTAAGTACGCAAAATTTTATGTCCGCTTTTAAACGTTTTTTGTCGCGTCGTGGTCCGGTTAAGCGCATGTATTCGGACAACGGTACAAACTATGTAGGGGCCCGACGTAGTATATCGGAATTGCACACATTCTTACGGTCTAAGCACTACCAAAGTGAATTCGCTCACATCTTAGCCGAAAATCGCATTGAATGGTACTTTAACACGCCTGCAGCTAGTCATTTTGGTGGTAATTGGGAAGCGAATATTAAAAGCCTTAAGTCGCATCTGTTTCGCGTCATAGGCGAACAGATTCTCTCGTTCGAGGAGTTGAGTACCGTACTCGCTCAAGTAGAGGCGGTGATGAACACGCGTCCGCTGTGTCGGACTCTATCTAGCGATCCGTCAGAGCCATTAGCGCTGACGCCAGCTCACTTCTTAAATACGACTCCTCTAAAATATTTGCCCGCAATAGATGTTGATGACGATAGAATGCACCTTCTAACTCGTCACGCTCTTTTAGATAAGATGGTCCAATCGTTTTGGAATCGTTGGAGAACCGATTATTTGCACACGCTGCAGTCACGTCAAAAATGGAATACTCCATCCAACCCAATTACTGTAGGTACGGTGGTAGTCCTTATGACTGAGAATGCGCCTCCTTTACATTGGCCTCTAGGAGTAGTAGAGGAAGTTTTTCCCGATTCCCGCGGGTTAACTCGTGTTGTACGGGTTAAAACCGCAACCGGATCGTATCTGCGCCCGGTTGTTCGCCTCTGCCCTCTGCCTAGCCAGCAGTAGGCACGAGTTCAAATCTAGGTTTATATTTTAGTTGTTATTTCCCAAACTTAGATTTAGATTAGACTTTAGATTTGTCCCGCATTTTTCGTTTCGAAGGTAACCCTTCAAGCCGGGGGGAATGGTTGCGCCGGTGGTAGAATCTGTATTTTCTGACGCGGAAACACACGCTTCCTGTACCCATCTCCCCTCCCGCACTACCTCTAAGTGAAAGATAGCAATAGTTTTCGCCCGCCAATTGTGAAAATAGACGCTCAGTCCCGCTTTGAACTAGCCAGCGCAATGGCGGCGGCGCTCGCGTCTCTCAGAAATGAATAATATTTGTTGTATTTTAACCGCTTTCATAGACCTTTACCGATCGGATTGTGCCTCTCGTGTGTCCCTCAAGTGATTTAGTGATGTGGACAGCAGCTCCTGAGCCAGGAAGAGAAGATCGGTGCAACGGCCCAGCCAGCAAATGACAAAACAGCACGTGGCGTAGTAAAGGTTAGTGCATCCTCTCCTAATTTCTCGGGTTGCATTCAATGCCTAATCACATCCGCGGCAACCCGATCACCTGTCTTGTTTGTGTGTAAAGCGTCAATGGAACAGTTAACTTCATCCCCGCATAATACAGTCCACTAGCTCACGTGGCCAATCGCGCCAACAGAGTTAATGAATACCGCGAAGAGTAGAGAAGACAAAACGCCACCCTGAGGGACGCTAGTAGACGTTAAGCACCAAGAGGACACAGTGTCTTCTATACGAGTACGTTGCCGGCGACTATACAGATAACTACGAAACCAATCAATCACTGTTGGAGATATGTTAAGGGAGCACAATATCCCAAGCAACACGTCGAAGTCAACATTATTAAACGCATTGGTAAAGTCTAACAGTGCTAGGACAGTTAGTTGTCCGTTTTCCATACCTGATCTAATGTCTTCCGTAATATGAACTAGAGTAGTCGTGGTTATATGACCAGGACGAAATCCAGATTGAGAGGGATTCAAAAGAGAATTTTTGGAGAGGAAGCTAATTAATTGAGTATGTGTCAGGCGTTCAAGGGCTTTGGAAAGGAAGGAAAGTATAGAGATAGGACGATATTCAGAAAAGGATGAGGGGTTGCTTTTCTTAGGAATTGGAATAATTTGCTCATCTTTTCATGCGGATGGAAATATGTTGTTGGCAGCCGAAAACTTAAAAATATGAGTATTTATGGGGTGGATTTCGTCAATGATAGGTACGATCATATTACGGCTGACACAGTCGGTTCCGACTGCATTGGAAGTGATCGACATTATGCTCTTCTTAACATCACAACTAGTGAATTGAGTGAAAACAAACAGAGAGCAGTTGAGAGTAGCGGTATATGAAAGATTGTTTAGAGCATTGGCAGGGGCTGAGAAGTGTTGATTGAGGGAATTTAAATCGACATCCCTTGTAATGGTGTTTTGACTTTGTGACTTACCGACTCCCAACGATCGATCGTAGAAACTTCCAGACATGAACTGGATCACCATTCTGGACAGAGTTATGGATATGTTGGCGTTGAGCATTCTTACACGCCTTACCGCATCGATTCCTAATCGCTACATATTTCTCTCTATTTAATTCAGTAGGGCGACTTTTGTACCTAGACTTGGCTGCTGCTTTTTTAGATATAAGTCTATTTATTTCATCAGTTAGCCAGGGCGATGGTAAATGTTTTACCTTGATATTTCGTACAGAAGCATTCAGATCAAACAACTGAGTCAGGTTGCTTGTGAACAATTGAACCTTTTCATTCATGTAATTTGAGTCAAGAAGTGAACTCCAATCAATGGCACTAACGGGGAACCGAGGTCCATGTCATCGCTCACATCACTACCCGCAGAATAGTATTCACTATCATTGCCTTCACAATAGTCAGACAATGCCATTATATTATATTGAATTATATAATTAATCGAATAATATAAATAATTATCTAATAAAAATAATTATATATAAATATATTAAATTTTATACATAAGATAGAGTTTACTTAGCTCCATCTGCCGGTGGCAAGTGACAAATTAAAAAATTTACACAAAAAATAAACAGAATTAAAAAATGAAAATATAAATCAGTGGTCAGAGTGGATATTAAAAAAGAGTCAAAATAAATAATGATACAAAACATTTACGGTTTATCAAACCATGCTATTGTTCAGGTACTTACACAACAAAACGTTTGCAGCAGTTTATTATTGCAAGCTATTGCAAATTATTCAAATCAAAGCAAAGTTTTGATCATAAATTACATGCATTTTTACTTCGAGCTGAATCTAGCCTCTCAGAAGGTTGTCAAAAACGCTTCTCGTAATCAGAGAGGATTCCTAATTACGAACTGGACCAATTGCGAACTGGACAATTGAGAACTGGATCAATTGCGAATTGGACCAACTGCGAACTGGACCAATTGCGAACTGGACCAATTGAGAATTGGACAGTTGGACATTTTGCGAATTGGACATAATACGACTAAAGGGGTAAATGCGAATTATTCCCGCCAAACTATGTTGTACTGCGAAAGGGTGACATGAGGATGCGGCATTTGGTGGATTAATATTGGCTGTTAAAGATTCACTGTAAAAAGGGTAACTGATATAGACGGTTTAACAGACGATAAAGAACTACTATTTGCGATAATGTCAAAGAAAAATATTAGCTTGTTTGCGTAGTATAGTGTATCTGCCACCTAATTTTAAGGCGGTCCAGTATATGGATGTATTATCTTGTATTGAGAACGCCGTTAGCGCATACTGTGACCATAGGTTTGTGATTGTGGGAGATTTGGAAGTACCTCCGCCCTATAGAATACCGCAGTCATCCTGTGTTGTGTTCCCGGCCGGCGGTGAGTAGGGAAGCCAGTGCTCACTAAATAGTTTTTGTGGTGTCAGTGGGAAGACCAGCTTGACCTGCCTCGTCTTTTACACTGGCGGCACAGAAACTCTCTGTGCTTACAGGGATGGTAGCGCGAGTGTGACTCCCTTGGTTTTGCTCACGTCCATAGGCCACGGTAACCACTTTCCATCAGGAGGGCCGTCCGTGTGCTTGTCTGCCACCTAAGTGGTATATAACAAAAATATGTTAATCATAATACCTGTATAAGCGCTACAGTAACACAATTTGAAACGTTTCCGGAATTTTGTAAGTATATAACGGCCTTTTTATAATATCCACGATAACGCCACGGATAGGTACAATTTAGACCTGGTTCTAACTACTGACGATCCTAAAAACTTCAGCTTAGTATCTGATATAGAGCCTCTTGTACTATTAGACACTGCTGCAAATTACCCTGCTCTAGAGATATATCTACACCGTCCCCAGTAGTGAGCAACAACGCCAGTTACCCCAATCTTAAGTGGAACTTTCGTAGGGCGGATTTCCATAGGCTATATGCTGAAATTGCATGTATTGATTGGAGTGACCTACTTCTGGAGACTGATATTAATGTGGCTGTGATACTCCATATAAAAAGTTTAACAGCGCAATTGGTAACCATGTCCCTCAAAAAGTATATAACGTAGGCAACAATATATATTCCGACATGGTTTATGGGAGATATAATATACACACATCAACAAAGTCTAGGGAACAAGGACATTTCTAGTTTTTATTTAAAAACCCTTTCTTGTAATAGTGAGTGTTTTATATCAATAGAAGGGTATTTTTATACCGTTTTTAATTTTAATTTTAATAAAAACATTTTCATACCAATTTTTTTTTTTTTAAGAAAGAATTGAATAGTGCCAATATTGAGTATTACAACCTTCTATGATTAGGCACAAAAATAACGAGGTAGTAAGAAATACAGTAATTAACCGTACTTTAAACGTTTTTAATAATCTGTAGGACCTCCTAAAGCATTAGCAACAGCTCGACAACGGCGTGGCATACTTAGTATGAGATTGTCAATCATCGTCTGTGAAATATGGCTCCATACACTGCGAAGGTGTAAAAAAAGTTGTTCTTCAGTGTTCAGATTTTCCAAAGAATCACTGAAAGCTCTTCTCCCAAGCAAATCCCAGGCATGCTCTATGGGATTGAGGTCGACAGACTGAGCAGGCCATTCCAACGTCGTCATATTGTGCTCGCTTAACGCATTGACCACTACCCTCGCGGTGTGTGACCGTGCATTATCTTGCATGAACATAAAATCTTGACCGAACTGCTGTCGATGAGGGATTACCATGGGGTGTATAACCTCCTGAATGTATTGGTTTGCATTCAAATTGCCCCGTATCCAAACGAGATCGGTCCTTCCACCAAGGCGAATTCCAGCCCATACCATGATTGTTCCACCTTGGTAAGGATGAACTTTTTGCGGATTCTGGAGACGACCCCGACGTCCAGGAACTCGCCATATACGCACTCTTCTCGAATCAGGATGAAAACCGAAGCAAGATTCGTCGGAAAACAGAACCCGTGCCCATTGATGGTCGGTCCACTGTAAATGTGCGTTAGCCCACAATAAGCGACGACCTCGATTTCCACGTCGAAGAGCTGGAACCCTAAGCGGTCTGCGAGCATAAAGATTGGCTTCGTGTAGTCTTCTTCTGACAGTTTGATCGCTAATAACCACTTGATGCTGAGACTGGAGGCCTGCGACCAACTGACGAGCAGTAATCGTGGGTTGCCGCCTTGCGGAATTTTGCAAGAAACGATCTTGTCGCGGGGTAGTAACCCTATTTCGTCCCCTGTGACGTTCGGCAACATCCCCTGTAGACCTGTAGCGTGCCCATAATCTGCAAATTACGCTTGGTTGGGTGTTGACAGCATCCGCTACGTCGCGTTGAGTTCGTCCAGCTTGCAGCATACCAACAGCCCTTAACATCTCTTCGCGACTTAAATGACGACGTGACATGATGACTACAGTCACAAAAATGCACAAACCATACGTAAAAGACGTATTATTGATAATAAACATTATTTACAATCAAAAAAAATATTTTTTATTTTGCCTCAGAGAAACTGCACAATCAAACACTTTTTTTAAAAGTTTTCCCTCCATATTCGAAAATCATTACTTATTTAAATTTATTTACAAATTTCGAACAACTCTGTAATCTACTTTATTCTATTTTTATTTATTTGCTGCCAGTTATTTGCAAAACAAGATTTACACGAAAAAAAATAATTGGGGTCATCTTGTTCCCTAGACTTTGCTGAGGTGTTTACTTTATTAAGCTAAAACATTATAATTTAAAAATGTTTAAGGGATTTAGACTTCAAAGTCTAAAGGGTCTAAAGTGAAGGTGCTTATAGATAATGCTGCCCAGAATTATTTAAGGACAGTTGGAAACAAAATATTCTCTGATCTTTCTAAATTTTGGGAATATGTTAGGGATAAGAAAAAAAGCAGACCGCAGAGTAAGAAAGACTCGTATGAGAATAGTATAGTTCAGGGACAAGAAGCTACGGACTCCTTTGCTCGCTATTTCAGTTCTGTTTTTCATAAAAACATTCCGCAATTAGACCCTCAGATGGGGGAGCGCGATGCGCGTGTACATGGACACCAGATCTGCATCCCACATGTCAATGGTACAGACTTGAGAATGGTGGCGTGGCGTCTTAAATCGACAACTGCATATGAGCCGGACAATGTTCCTCCTTTCTTGGTTAAAGGTTTGTCTTTCGGGTCTCGAGGAACCGCTACTGTACGAATTCAATCTCGCCCTGCAGCAGGGTTCCTATCCTAGTAGTTGGAATGAGTCTCGTGTAACTCTGGTGCCTAAAAAGGGACATCAATAGATGTAACTAATTATAGTCCCATTGCAATATTGTCTGTATTTGGAAAAATATTTGAAACTGTCCTTAATATCCATATCACATTCCAGACCCGTACTCTTTTGACTGACTCGCAGCACGGTTTCCGCCTGGCACGCTCCACCTTAACGAATCATATCAAGTTTATAGATTACTTAAAAACTGATGTAACATCAGGGTTTCAAGTAGATGTAGTTTATTTTGATTTTGAAAAGGCGTTTGATCGCATAGATAATAGTAAGTTTTCTTCTATAGTATACAAACCAATAACTTCAAATAAATAAATAAATAAATAAATATTCCACGACATTCTACACAACGCTATCTAGACCCATGGTAAGCATAGCTTAACTAGCTTGTGTTATGGGATCTAGAATGCGGATAAACATACTTAGATACTTTTTTTTTTTTGTAAATACATACATATTATACATGGAAACACCCAGACCAATGCAAATATACATATTCATGCATACAAATATTTGCACTGAGCGGGAATCGAGATTTTAAAGGGAAAAGCAGACCTTAAAAAGACAGTATGTGACAATTTAGGCCCATTACGGCAACTAGTTGATATTCCAGACCCGTACTCTTTTGACTGTCTCGCAGCACGGTTTCCGCCTGGCGCGCTCCACCTTAACGAATCATATCAAGTTTGTAGATTACTTAAAAACTAATGTAACATCAGGCTTTCAAGTAAATGCAGTTTATTTTGATATTGGAAAGGCGTTTGATCGCATAGATAATAGTATCCTCTTGACTAAGTTTTCTTCTATAGGATACAAACCGCGTTATAAGACCGCGATGTATAACCGCTAATACAAACCTTTGAGAATGCCGTGGGGCAAAACCGGTCAGGTGAAAAATAAAATACAGTGGTAAAGTACAAAGTGTCTTATTCAATATTATTAGGTAGATATCAGTTACGCGTACCTACTCATTGTGAACAGTTAATACTCTTGGATGGCTTTATGACAGAGACACTCATCATAAGCCTACAGTTAACTATAAGAATTTATTTAAATTAGTATATTTTTGGTTGTCGGCTGATGATCGGGATAGGATTCAATGAGGACTTATAATCTCACAGGGACATAGACTGCTGCCCAGAGTACTGAATGGGAACATGAAACTTATGCAGATTGTTATGTACGTACATATCTATGAAGCTACAAATGGTAAATGAAAGATGCATTACTCAATTGCTTTAAACATAATAATCATATATTGTCATGTTCGCTTGCAAACCTTGGCATACTTTATTACCAAGATCCGGATGTATCATTCTAAATATTTTAACAGCTCGCTCTTGTATAAACTTTGTAACTGACTTTAAGCTGTACAGTATGTTTTCTACAGTCCTTTTTCTCTCATCTGGCGAGAACTCATTGATATATAACTCCCGTGCTTGTTCGAAGTTATTCGGTTCATCCTGATAAATCTCTATGAGGTCTGCTCTCTCTTTGTCTAAATAAGGTACCGGTCCGTTGAATGAGTTTGGGTAATAATTAGGTATGTCTCGTTGGTTGTCCTTGAGCGGAGGTTGCCCATCACGATTGTAGGGAAAAGCCTTGTTAAACAGTGGACAGTTCACAGCTATATTGTTGAAGTTACCTCCTAATCTGTAATACTGAGCGTCCCTGTAAGCCAGTCTACGAGATTCAAATATTTTATCTGGTCCTCCTAGAATGCCAGGTACAAGGTTCGAAGGATTAAGTGCCAATTGTTCAATTTCGGCAAAATAGTTAGTAGGGTTCTTATTTAAAACAAGACGGCCAAGAGGGCGGATTGGATATTTATCTAATGGCAGTACTTTTGTAACATCGAAGACGTCAAACCCAGCATTCTTCACGTCACTCATTGTTAGTACCTGAACACTTACAGTCCAAGTAGGAAAGTCGCCGTTACCGATGGCTCTGTATAAGTCTCTCGTGCTGTAATCAGGATCAACAGCAGCTATTTTTCTAGCTTCTTCTGAACGCAAATTTTTTATGCCTAGATCAGGTCTAAAATGGAATCGAATGAAGTAGTTCTCACCATGGTGATTTACGACCTGGTAGGTATGAATCGCAAAACCTGGCATATAACGGTATCCGTCAGGAATGCCACGATCTGAGAAAAAAAGTAAGAATATGTGCAAACTTTCTGGATGCAAGGTCAAGAAATCCCAAATTGCGTCCTGTTCTACCAAATTTGTTGCTGGATTTCTTTTCTGTGATCTCAAGAAAGGCGAGAAAAGAATTGGGTCTTTGTAAAGATACATCGGTGTGTTGAAACCGACTATGTCGAAATTTCCATCTTCTGTATAGAACTTAATCGCGAAGCCTCTTGAATCTCTGTTGGTGTCTGCTCCCCCTCTATCTGTGACTCCTAATGAGAATCTTGCCGCGATCGGGGTTCTTTTACCAATTTTGCTGAAGAGTTTAGCTTTACAAATGTCTGTTACGTCGTGAGTTACTTCAAAGTAACCGAAAGCTCCCGCAGCTTTAGCATGTACTACTCTCGGTGGAATTCTTTCACGCACTGCGTGAGTTATGGAGTCCATAAAAAACTCATTAAATAGTAGTCTTTTGTTTAGAGTTGAAGTTTCCTCTTTTTCGATCGGTTTACCGACAGATGTTGTCATTACAGCTACAGGACCCTGAAAAATAATGGTTAGTTTAAAATGCTAGTAATTGAAGAGTAACTATAATCCTGGTTAACTCCAAAGGGGATTGGGCAACTGTGGCGTCATTTTTTTGTACTCTAAATACTAAGGAAACACTCTTATTTTTAAAAAGAACGACTGACATACTCTAAATACCGATGATGGCTCATTTAATTCAAAGAAAACATTACTTTATTTTTAAAAATAAACAAAACCACATTTACAGATTTCCGAAAGATCCCTTGAAAGGAAAGATTTAGATTTAGGTAAATCGGTTCAAGTACCTACCGGATGTGGCTTTTTCGAAATACTAAGAGAGATGTTTTGTTTCTTTTTAAAAATAAGGAAGGAAGGAAGGAAGGAAAAATGACAGACTCTGTGGCGTGGCGGTAGTGAACGCGACTGCTGCGCACGAGGCGCGGGTTCGATCCCCGCTCAGTGCAAATATTTGTATGCATGAATATGGGTATTTGCATTGGTCTGGGTGTTTCTATGTATAATATGTATGTATTTACAAAAAAAAAAAAAGTATTTAAGTATGTTTATCCGTATTCTAGATTCCATAACACAAGCTAGTTAAGCTATGCTTACCATGGGTCTAGATAGCGTTGTGTAGAATGTCGTGGAATATTTATTTATTTATTTATTTATATGAGTAAAATTCTCTCCATCGTATTTAGAGTACTTTCCCTCCAAGGACGGTTAAAAATTCTACTCTGTATAGCTACGTCCAGATATGGTTTAGAGAAGTTTGTCCATAGTATCTTTTGGTAGCTTTATTCTGTACATTTATATTGTAGTATTCTAATTAATAGCTGCTTAATTTCAAAACGACGCCAGCTTAACCCAAACCCCTTTCAAATATGAACAAATTTAAAAAAACAATTATAATTTTCCTGAAGGCAATGCAATCATAATTGTTTATTTTATACCTCTTAGGTGGCAGACAAGCACACGGCCCACCTGATGGAAAGTGGTTACCGTGGCCTATGGACGTGCGCAACATATTTGCGCTGCTGACGAATTTCTGTGCCGTCAGTGTAGAAGACAAAGCAGGACAAGCCTTTGGTTTTCACCACACTGACAGCACAAAAACTGTCCAGTGAGCTCTGGCTCACTCTATGGCCACAGTATTTTGTAGGGCGGAGGTACTCCCCCAGTCGCACTGCTCAATTGGACGGAAATACCGTTATGTCTTACCTCCATTAAAAATACCAATTAATGGTAATGATACCTGGTATTATATTTTTTCGTGCGCAAAATCCCCACGGATACTCCCCCACCGGAGCCAGTGGAAGAGGTTATGTCGGACTCGAACCGACCAAAACGCACGCCGCCTGTGGGTCGTTTTGGTTGCCGAAGGTGAGGTTAACAGGCATATCCCTCTCACACCGGCCGGCCCAGGGACATCTTTCTCGATCTGGCCCTCTCCTCGGGTGTGGGGAAATGGGGAGCCACGCATGATACCTGGTATAGCAAGTAATGATCGCGAATGTTTATTTGTTCGCTTCTATGCGGTACACTACTACAATATAGACAATTTTGTGCGTTTAAATAATTTTCTAAGAACTTACCGGCGTATTCTCCTTGAATAAAACGAGTTGGTCTACCGGGTCATCATGTACTTTTGCCGTCATCACCGCCATCATCATCCATATCATTACTAACCGCTTCATGCTTAAATATGAGGAATATAGCACCAGGTAGATATGTAAATAATTTGGTACTTCAGTGTTTGATATCACAAACAATATATTATCAATGATATCACGTGAAATATATACATTGTATCGTATCTACACTATGTTGTACGGTATCCTGTGCACGCACGGTCTGGTTCTAAACTATCTGAAAAAGGTAAATCTTATTTAGGACACGCATCGATCGAGACCTGGAATTCATTACCAGCACACGTGTTTCCTTCTTCCAACAGTCCCGGGTCCTTTAAGCGGGGCTTGAAAAAGCATCTGATGAAGCTATCAAGCTGAGTGGCACCATTGTAACATTACTTAGTGTCTGTAATGGTGACCCTCTTTCCTGAGACTTTGCCTTTAGCTTACTATTAGGCGAGGTGAAGTCAAATTGGCGTGTCCTAGATAAAAAAAAACTATACAGAAGCAACCATTTTTAGAAATCTCTCACTAATTTCTATAAAAGGTTTCTTCTGTATAGTTCCTAAGAACCACCCACGCATTTCGGTCAGGCTTACGGATTGCGAGGGATGACCCATTGACTTGAGGTCAAAAAAATACTTCACACCCATCACTTTTTGCTCTATGTTCTCTATTCTTAAAACCAAGGGAGTCACACTCGCGCTTCCAACCCTTTAAGCACAAAGAGTTTCTTTGCCGTCAGTGTAAAAGACAAAGCAGGACAAACTTTGGTCTTCCCACTGACAGCACAAAAACTCTCTAGTGAGCTCTGACTACGCTACTCACCGCCAGGAACAACAACACAAGGTTATTATGGCCGCGGTATTCTCGCAGGCGGAGGTACTTCTCCAGTCGGACTGCTCAATTGGACGGAAATACCGTCGAGTTCATCCTCCTGTTTAAAATGTTAAGATGTTTACTAGTGTTAAGAGACCACAGTACATGTTAGCTATAGATGTATATATTTACCGACTGTATACAATGATACCTATATGATGTTGTACAATGTTTTACATACTCGAGAAAGAGATGCTTATATACTAAGTATTTACAATATTTGTGGAGGGGCTCCTGATCTACTTGTCACGTACCTACCAATTTGTAATTGTATTTTAGTTATAAAGTACCTATCTATAGGCTTCATTCATTATCAATTCCTTTTATTATTTCTTTATCTGTCTTATCTACGATAACGTAGTTTGATAAATTATAATATTCGTTCTTGAAATCACGTCCTGAATTATCCATGATTTTTTTAAATTTAAATCTTAATACGTAGTTTAGTTCTATTATAAAGAGCGTACCCATTCCTTATATGTGAACTAACCTTAACCAAGATCACATTGCTGATTTGCATTTCGTACACTCTGCTACCCCTTCAATAAGTTACGAAGGCAACTCGGGAGGTCGATAAAAGACCCCTGAAGGCAGGCCTGGGGGTGACTGGTGGAACCGCCTGTCACCCTGGCAGAAGCAGGCCGCGGCGGTGGCGCGCCTCTCGCCTCCCCGTTTCCGGGAACGGGTTGGGGTATCCGTAAAAAACCCTTCAATAAGTTACTGATGCACTGTTACCACTGCCGATCCCTTTCTCACAATTCTGCACGTGGATCTGCGGAACTACATAACCAAATATGGATACAAACCACCGAATGCAGGCAATCAAAAATGGTTATGCCATCGGTAAACAAACTACTCCTAAAACTAGACAGAACAAGTCTAAAAATAATTATGGGTACAATAACGGGCCACTGTCCTCTCTACAAGCACCTGTACACCATCAGTGTTACGGACAGACCCCTTTGCAGTGTTTCGTTGCCGAGGAAACGGCCGCCAACATAATACCTACTGGAATATGAAGCAGTAATCTCTTAACGATCACAAGTCCTCGGCACAGTGATGCTGCTCCGCGAGGCCTGTGAAGCCCCCAGTAAGCTTCAGCGTTTCTGGGCGAAGCTAGTCTGACTGCTCTAGCCAGCTCTCTGCACGTATAATTGCACAAAAAAGAAGGTTAAATGCAGACAGAAGAGTCCCATTTCATTCTATTCCTACTGATGTCAAGTGCTCCGTCAATAGCATAGATTATTTCAATAAAAAAAAATAGATTAAAAAACTAAAAAAACCCGCTTTTAGCACGCACTAAAAATGACAAAATACTTAGTCATTTAGTTTGATGACTCAAGAGTTTTCCTTTTGCCAAATCTTCATTAGATCGCAGGTAAACATAAACAATTTCAGTTCGTGATGAACGATAAATAATTACCTATGCGAAATGGTTATAAGTAGGTATAGTATCACCTTTATTGAATATTTACTATGATTTATTTTGAAAGAAAGCGTGGAGTCTTTATGTACGGATAAAACGCTATAGTTAGTTACAAGTGAAGCTAATAAAAGCGTGTTAATAATAATCAAAATCGAAAATCAAAATTTCATTTATTGCAGAAATATGGTTAGTTAATTACATAGGTATTAAAAAGGACACGGCGGTATTTCCGCACAATTGAGCAGTCCGACTGGGGAAGTACCTCCGCCCTACAGAATACCGCGGTTATAATAACTTCGTGTTGTGTTCCCAGCGGCGTTTTAAGCAGCATGCAAAATTTCTGTTCATAGTAACGTAATTTAAAATATCTCTAAAAATTAAAAAAGATCAATAGTTTCTACCATTCCACTGTACAGCATGTCGAGTGCTGCGTCAATAGCATAGATTATTATTATACGTGGGGCGCACTATAAGTTTCCGGAATGAATATAAAAAAATGCTATTAAAGGTACAAAATTAATTTTTTGTATTTCAAAATAATCTCCCTTGGCGTCTATGCACTTTTTCATTCGATCAAACCAGTTTTGAAAACTTTTGTGCCACTCCTCTGTGGTGACCTCTGAAACGTGTTTTTCATACTCCTCGACAGCCTCTTCTGGTGATGAAAATCGTTGGCCGCGTAATTGGTTCTTAATTTTTGGGAACAGATAAAAGTCACAAGGTGCCAGGTCGGGACTGTATGCAGGATGACTCATGAGTTCTACATTTTTCGCCTTCAAAAAGTCGTTTGTCTGTCTGGCCGTGTGAGAACTAGCATTGTCGTGGTGCAGGATGATACGGCGTTTACGGTTATTTTTACGGAGTTCGTCAATAACTTCCGGCAAACAAATGGTCGTGTACCAGTCACTATTCACAGTACGACGATTTTCTAAAGCAACAGTAGCCACGTGTCCAGTTTTATTAAAAAAAGAAGCAATCATCCGCTTAGATGCACTTTTCACGCGCGCCACTTTGGTTGGTTTCGGCTCATCTTGAAAGACCCATTCGCTCGATTGCTGCTTTGTTTTGGGATCGTAGCAATAAATCCATGTTTCGTCACCTGTTACTATGTCCCACACCAAATTTGACGCACCTTCGTTGAATCTGGTAAGCATGGCACTGCACCAAGTGACGCGGTCCGTTTTTGATCCTCGGTCAAGTTATGTGGGATCCACCGCGAGCACAGCTTTCTCACACCCAAATGTTTGTGTAGGATTGATTGTATTTGACTCATGCCTATTTCTAAGGATGCGCGAATTTCATGGTAGGTCACATGCCTGTCTGTTTCAATCATACGGCGCACAGCATCGATGTTTTTGTTGGTCACAGCGGTGGACGGCCGACCATCGCGAGATTCGTCACTGAGATTGATACGACCACGCTTGAATTCTGCAAACCAGCTATAAACAGTCGTCTTGCATGGAGCTTCATCGCCAAAAGCTGTTTCAAGCCGAGCGATGCTCTGTTGAGCCGTCAAATTACACTTAAAATCGTAGAAAATCATACTACGAAAATTTTCCCGAGTTAAATCCATGTTGATGCAGACACACAATTTTTTAAATGGCGCCACAAGGTAAAAACAAAAGACAGTCAGATGAAACAAACTGTATTCTACAGCCAAAGAGTTCTATTTTCAAATGTTGTAATAAATTTTTAAATATTGTTTATGTAAGTGGCCAGTTCCGGAAACTTTTAGTGTAACCTATGTATAGCAGGCCAATTGCACATACCTAGTTTATACTGCATTTTTGCTAACTGTTGCAATATGAAGGTTGCCTTGTGTTGACGTCTGCTTTATTTTATTTCAATGATATTTTTTTATACCACTTAGGTGGCAGACAAGCATATGGCCCACCTGATGGAATGTGATTACCGCGGCCTATGGACGTGCGCAACACCAGGGAAGTTATACCAACACACCCTGCCGACCTTATTTGCACAGAGAGTACAGAAGACAAAGCAGGACAAGCCTTAGCCTTGGTCTCTTCCCACTGACAACGCAAAAACTCTCCAGTGAGCTCTGGCTACCCTACTCGCCGCCGGGAACACAACACGAGGTTATTATGGCCGCAGTATTCTGCGGGTTAAAGGCGATTTAAGTTTCGATCACTCGTGACTACTGGAGAGTAATGCAAAGTTGATCTAATAATTCTAAAGATCTCATTTTTATCTTTTTATGTCAACATTACTGCAATTAATTAGGTACCGTACTCTATCAAGAGTACATTGTTTGTTGTAGGTACCTAAGTAGCTGTATTATTTCCCAACTGTACAGTATTTATTTCCCTAACAACAGGATAATATAGGTACTTACCTACTGCCACTATTATTTATTAACACAATTACAAGACAGTAGTGAAACCTACCTACTTTACAACCACAAAATAAGCGGTAACCTATTAGTAGATGTAATTTAAATTTAAATTTTGTAAAATTTGACTTATTAAATAAAATGTCAATTTGTTGTTTTTGCAAATAAGTGGTCACCACTTAATAGTGGTGACCACTAATCCTAATGTATGGACGTCATCATTTCTTTCTTTTTATGTCGCCATTTTTAAGAGTGTTGTTTTGTTCTGAGATCTGTATTCTGTTGTTGTTGTGTTCTGATGCGTCACTAACTCGTTTTGCGTGGCGGCGTAGCCACTAGCGGCGCCATCTGAAAACCAGCGCTTCGCATACCCTGGTGTGCGGGGCTTCATGCTGAGATGGTGCCACATTTGGGTGCGCACGATGTGCAGTGAGTATATTTGTGTGACTCTCTGTACGTTGTGTGTTCTTAAATAAATGCTTTTTCTTTCTTTCAATAAGTACCTACTTAGTACAAAACGGGCTGTGTTTAGCTGTGTCGAGCACAGCACTGTGATAGCCTTGACAGAAATTGTCATTGGTCGGCATATTTTATAAAGTAGGTACTCTGTGTTGGTCGGACTGCAAGACGTTACTGCAGATCGACCAATGAAAATCTCTCTCTCTCTCGCTGTGCTGAACGCTGTAAATAAGCTTAGAGAATTGCACAGCAGTTTTAGTCGGTTGGAGTCCGACCTAACTACCCAGTGGCCGGTGGGGGCGCTTTCCGTAGGGAGTTCTGCATTAAAAAGGGAAGGGATTAGCACGCCACCCAAACTAACATTGATCGACTAGGCCGAACAACATTCTATCACAGTCTAACGAACTTTTTCATAGTTCAACCACATTGAAATTGGAACGGATTCTAAGGCCCGTATAAACAGATAGGCAGATACAATCATCAGCATTAGCTAACAAGATCATAATTTATAGAACTGCCATCTGTTGGTCAATTAATAAACTAATGTAATAAGTAGTTCATCGTAGATACTGTTGCAAAGCAAACTTTAAAATAGTACGCCGTGCTGTCGCAAGAGGGCCACTCGACCATAGATAAGAATAAAATTAGATAATAAATAAAATACATGATAAGAATAAAATACATGAAGCTATATAGACATCAATTATCAATGAACTGCAATTGTCCCTGTCAATGACTACTGTTTTATTGTAAATCAATAACAATTTGGTACGATTTGGCAGCCTCCTTTATTTCACAGATTATTGATTTTACCATAAAATGTTATTTTGTTTTAATGTTAGACTAATGGAAGAGTGTGACCTCAGCTAGGGAAGATTTTTTTTTTAACACTTAGGTGGCAGACAAACACACGGACCACCTGATGGGAAGTGGTTACCGTGGCCTATGGACGTATGCAACACCAGGGGTTGTACATATGTCCATATGCGGGCTGTGCGAGCCGTTTATAATTTAGGCCCAAGAGTTTCCCTCAGAGAAAAGTATAAAGAGATAGATATTTTAACCGTAGTATCACAATATATTTTCGAGAACCTCATGTATGTACGGAAAAATGTTTCAAAATACTCCCTTTGGCCGGCATAACGTAAATACCAGACATAAAAACAATATTAAATTAGTCATTCATTCCAAGGCAACTGTATACGCTTTTTTAATAAGCTTCCTGATGAAATTAGGGATTTATCTGTGTATAAATATAAAAATATAGTTAAAAGTAAATTGTGCGAGAAAGGCTATTATAAAATCCGAAAAAGGGGCTCAAGTAGAGGATGAAAGTTTGTAAGTTCTTCATTTATTAGAATATTGAACCTGATGAGCACACAAATAGTTTGGAATATTGATTTGTATGGCATTTTTTTATGGCAATAATGTTTCCTCTCAGTTCCTTGTCAGTTGGTATCAATCTCTTATTAGTCTGTGGTTGGTATTTTATAGCGTTCGAAAACGTCTTGACACTCAGATTGTATGTAAATTATCAGAACCAACATTTAGAGAATGAAAATTGTCAAATTGATTTTTTTTATCCTGGCCCATTGTATAATTAATGATTGTTAATTTTCAAAACCCTATAAAATTAGTAATTAGTTAGTCAATAATTAAACACCAGGTAATTATACACTTGGTGTTGCATACGTCCATAGGTCACGCTAACCACTTATTCACTTCAGGTGGGTCGTGTGTTTGTGTGCCACCATAGTGTAGTATAAAAAAACATTGATTTTTACTTACTAGATACATCAAAGTGGTACTAAAAATAGGGATAACTTATTTTTCTACCGTAAGCTTTGGATTTTGACTGTAACTACTTGTACACATTTTTAATATAAGGACACGGTTATGAAGCCTAGTATGTCATTTCTCAAGGTCTAGTTCATCTCTGTAACAAATTTCGTCAAGATCGGTTATTGTTTCATCGACATACCATACATGTTTAACAAGACGTATACGTTCTTACTTTTTGGGAATCAAAGAAAACCCGACGTTCGTTCCGGAATTCGTTCCGTGCGTTCGTGGTTCGGATTATAAGAACGGAAAAAACCTAATGACGTCACTCCGAACACAGCGTTCACGCACAGTTACTTTCGCCGCCCACGCACGGAGATATTCATTCGGAACTGCGCTGACATTGTGTCTCAATTCGTAATGACTTGATAAATTCTTAATACAAAAAACGTTAACAAAGCTTTAAGGAGATTTGTACACAATTTCCATTCCTACCATAGATAGTATTAATAGAAAAAGAGTCAACGCAGATGATAATATTTCTAGTTGGCAACATTGTTGAAATTTGTCAATGTCAAATGTCATGTCATAACGTCAAAGTTTGTTGTCTATTCCTTTTCCTGTTCAATTTTCTCCTGAGAGGTTGGTTTCGTGTTTATCAAAATCTGTTTTAATCCAAAAAACTACGAAGTTTTGAATTAAATCCAGCCATGGTGTATATTCGAACAGTGTATTCTTACCATTCATGTGTTTATTTCATTCATTTTGCGAGATGCCGGGATGTTAGAAAATGATAACCTAAGTTGTTTAGCATTTTGAGACAAGGCGTTCTGTGTTTCAGAAACAAAAATGGGTCGTTACTCTCGGGAACCGGATAATCCAGCGAAGTCATGCAAAGCGCGTGGCTCCAATCTTCGTGTTCATTTCAAGGTAATTTACGATTGTAATATTTGTATACAAGATACATCCACATGGAACGTCCTATCTTTGTCTTAGTTAATATCTTTTTTGAAGAAAATAAACTATATGCGTAGCTTTGTAGTATTTTCTTACTTCTCTAAATAGCTATGCGATGTAGAGGGGAATAGTTACGATCTAGCACTGCTTCACAGTCTGACTTCAAGCTTCAACAGTATTCAAGCTGTATAGCAGTATGTCACCTTGCCAACTCTTTTGAATTCTCGGTAGTATATTAAATTTAAATTTCTCAACATTGTTATTACCGAAGTATAACCTTAAAATTTCTCTTGTTTTTCAGAACACATATGAGACAGCAATGGCCATCAGGAAATTGCCCCTACGCCGTGCTGTCCGTTACCTTAAAAATGTGACTGAACAGAAGGAATGCATTCCTTTCCGCCGTTTCAATGGTGGTGTCGGCCGTTGTGCACAGGCCAAGCAGTTTGGCACAACACAGGGTCGTTGGCCCAAGAAATCTGCAGAATTTTTGCTGCAGTTATTGAGGAATGCTGAATCTAACGCTGACTACAAAGGCTTGGATGTTGACAGGCTTGTAATTGATCACATTCAGGTAAGAGTCTTATTTGTTTATGCTATAAGTTACACATTAGCTGTTCCTCGCCAGCTTCACTTGTCATAATTCGATCTCTTAAGTCATATATGCTCATAATTTATTAAATTTCAAATTATATTTGAGAATCGTAAGATTTGTTGACATTTAAGATTACTACTGCTCTGGTCCCTTGAGCAGTATGGTGTTATATATTATAACATAACCTATAAGCGACTTTGTTAAATGGACTATTGAAAAGCAAAAGATTCTTTAGCTTTATAATATCAGTATAGATTCACATATTGATATAATTTATATTTGCAATCTCTTGAAACTAGCAATCTAATTGGAGGAAGAATAATGTCAGAATGACTTAAATGTTATTGATATTTTAACATAACATAAACTCACGCCTATATCCCCGAAGTGGTAGGCAGAGGTGCTAGCACCCACATTTTGCTAGTTTATGTTTAGGTCCCAAGTGACCCTATTTTCATTACCCTGGCACTTATAAACTTGCGATAAATACACACATAACTTCGAAAAGCATTGAAAAAGTCATTGGTGTGTGCCATGGTAAAACCTCGAATCGAACCAGAGACCTCGTCTCAGCAGTCCATTACCCATACCACTAGGCTACCGCGGTTTAAAATATAATAAATTCTATCACTCTATGCATGTATGTAGGTTCATCTGTTCTCTCATAGCTCCTCAACCACTAATCAGAACTGGATAAATGAAGTTAGAAGTGATCGTTAGAAACATCTTAGTAGTCTGCTGGTTTATAGGCTATATAACATCACTGAATTTAATTTGGCACCCTCTAGCAGTTTTAAAGTACTATGTTAAAAAATATATTTGAGATAAATATCTCAATTTTGGTATCAACTGAAAGGGCTTAATTAGGACATTGCAAATATATATAAATTATACCTATTGCTTTCCCCAAAATAATAAAAATAAAAATATAAGTTTGAAATTAAAACCTGACTACTGAAAAAGTTTTAAACAAGAAAATATCAAGGATAGCCATGGTCGGATGCCACTTAGTCTAACTAATTAATAACTTGTAGGTAAAAGTGGCATTACAACCACGGCTATCCTTGATATTTTCTTGTTTAAAATTTTTTCTGATGTCGGATTTTACTTTAAAGTTATTTTATTTAGTGGTCATGACCACTAAGAAAATAAGTTTTAAAACTAAAACCCAGGTTTTAGTTTTAAACTTTTTTTTTTGAATAAGCTGAGTACCCATATTCAGCCATAGGTTAGGTATTGCTATACAATACTTTTATAATAAAAAAATTACATGTGAATTAATGAAATATTACATTTTCTTTACTAAATTGACGGACATATTAATATAAGGCTTTTTTTAAATTATGCAGTCTCATTATGATCTTGGAAACTAGTTCCTCTTATTCCACTATACATTTAAACTTTATAACATTGTGGGGTGTTTTGTGTTTATACTTTGTTTGAGAATTGAGAATATTAAAACACTACAAACTCAGGTATAATTATTAATTTACAGTACATTAATTTAAAAACATAAAGTTCACTTAAAATTAGATTTACAATAATTTAGAAATTAGAGTACGCCAATATATAAAAATTAATTATTACATTATACAATTAAAATATTGTCCACATTTTTGTACAGTCAGAGTGACAGTCTAATCTATTAACCCGCCCCTCATCGTACCTGGTGCAAAGGTACCCATGACACTGGCGGCATTGCCCCGTTGAACAGCTATGGCCAACCGTTGCCCCAGGTACGAGCCGGAGCGGGAGTCACCGGTTTTGTCCCTCAACCTGCGCCCTAATTCGCTCACCAGATTCTTGGCGTCGGTACCCCAACTACCCATTGTCTCGACCGCAAAGGGAGCAAACATATATTGCTCAATTTATAGTATATTTATATATAGTACTTTTTGTACTATTATATAAAGGAAGTTACATACACTATAGCTGTTTACCCCTTTGAAATAGCAAACTTGGATTTATTTTTATTCTTAGACGCTCTATATAAGATTTGAATGTGTCTATTCAGTCCAAATGTCATAGTATTATCAACTTATTTATTGAATATAATACCTGCTTAATGGCTTGCTATGTGGGCGCGAAATTTATAGTTGGGGTAATGTGGGTGTTAATACACCTTTCACTAATACTTTGGGAGATTTACAGGTGTAAATATCATCCAGGTAAACATCAACTTGCTCACTAACAATATTCTAAACAATCTGTTATCTGCAGGAATCATTCTCATTTATCTGTTCCCTTGATACACCTGCATAGGTCCGGTTGACCCCAGTTTTGTGAGGGGAAAATTTATATTCCCCTTCCGTATGACATCTTTTCTCTAACTCTCTTAAACAATAGTGGAGTGATATCCATCAGAGACAGCAACTCTATCTTCTCTGACAGAAACAATCTGTTGTGTATAGTATATTTAGTGATACTGTTTTACGAATCTGACTTGCTCGTAACCAGTTTGCATTTAACTAGCTGATGTCCACAACTTCCTCTGCATGGACTTTGTTCCAGTTTCCCCAACCAATGTGAACCTTATCACCTGGATGAAATGTAGTCTATGTGTTATTCCATACTAATCTATCCCTGTACAAGATTTCATCCAGATTGTTAAGCTGCTAGAGCATGAGTCAATAAAAAATATCCAAATGTTTTTACGAACCTATCTATACCATATAATATTATAAAGCTGCAGAGTTTGTTTGTTTGAACGCGCTAATCTCTGGAACTACTGGTCCGATTTGAATGATTCTTTCAGTGTTGGGTAGTCCATTTATCGAGGAAGGTTTTAGGCTATATATCATCACGCTACTACTTAAGGGAGCGGAGCATTGATAATAAATGTTAACAAAGCCGGTAATTTTTCATATATATTTTGAAAACAAACATACGGGCTCAAAGGGATATGAAGCTTCAAAATATACCTCGGACGAAGCTGGGGTGGGTCAGCTAGTATATTTATAAAATTAGTACTAGTAAAATAAATCTTAAGCGTTGGTAGCTTAGTGGTTAAGGAGTCTGCCTTACAATCGAGATGTCCATTGTTCGAATCCTGGCCATTACACTACCAACGTGAACACACTTCTAGCACAAGCAATTAAGCTTAGTAGGAGGGATTGGAGGGAATAGTAGTAATTTCGGTTGCTAATATTCTTAAAATTCAAATGCGGTGTCGTACAAGGCAACTCAGGGATAGGACTGCTTAACATCAGACAGATATATACAGCTGAGACTCAGCCTGAGATGCATGGCTCGAGTCATCAATAGTGCCGGAATACGGCAATAGGCTCACCCCCTATTACGTGGGACTGAATACAATTATTGGTGAAATGTGGGTGTTAATTCACCTCTGTCTAATCCTCCAGGAATAAAAGCCTGATATGATATGATTCTATAACAGCATCTCTAAACAAGTGGTAATACCTTTTTTGCAATACATTGAGCAGTGTATGGGATTTACATAAGGTGACGCTTGTAATATACGTCATCCAAGTCAAAATACTTGTCCGTTACACCACACCCATTGCACAAGATAACCAACAAATTGCCACCTGTTTCTCTATAAGATTTTACATTGCCTTTAGCTTGTCAGTGTGACTGCTACATTGTTTTCACTGTTTTCAAAAGGCATATAATAAAAGAAGTAGTTATGGTGACTTTTGTGTTTTGAAAGTGACTTGGTACTATTGCTGACATTTAATTAAAGATCTTATATCTGTTCTAAAATTTAAAAATAAAACAGATTTAGCAAACTCTTGGCGCTTACCATAAGAAGGGTTTCTGCTAGTTAATTACTCTAGTTCATTATCATCATTGTGTTAATCCTGGTCACATCCCAGGCCCTCACCTCGTAGTCTGGAGGCGGATCCTTCTGGTCCAACCGCGATGCGACTGACCTTTATATTTGTCATGAACTGCCATCTCACCTCATTGGCGATATCAAAGTATTGCAATTCCACCAGTTGTCGGACGTTTTAAGGTTCCAACTAGTAATGACTCAAATTTTCGTATTCCTACCGGGACCAACGGCTGAAATGCTTTCCGGCGCATGGAAATATCCAGCCCAATGAAGATAGACATTCGCAAATCAGCGGAAATCGAACCCACGCCCCTGCGTAGCAGTTGAATGCATTACCACCACGCAACACAAGCTGTCAAGTCACTGAACATAGGAATTTACCCTACATTTTTACGTTTCAGGTAAACCGCGCGCCCTGCCTACGCAGACGTACATACCGCGCTCACGGTCGTATCAACCCTTACATGTCGTCGCCCTGCCACATCGAGGTGTGCTTGAGTGAACGCGAGGACGCCGTCGCACGCGCAGCGCCCGCTGATGACGCACCCGCCAAGAAGAAACTTTCCAAGAAGAAGCTTGCGCGCCAGAAGGAGAAGATGATGAGGGAATAGATTTTTAAGGGTTAATACATGATTTACCATCGTTTTTGGTTTTATTTCAACATGGAGGCTGTTTTTTGGCCAAGGAAATAAGGGTACACCTTTATATGTGATAGTATAGATGTGTATAAAGAGTTGTATGGGGTGGGATCTTTTTCGCACATAAAAAGTGTCTTTGTGGATATGGCAGTGGCGAACTCGCCTAGGCTGAAGGCTTGCCACCACAGGCAGGGAATATATCCTCACCCATTGCGACTTGAAAAAGTACAGTCAGGCATTAAAGGAACTTTATGCCCTGCACGCTTATGCTGTGGAATAAAACCTGCAATGGATTATCCAAGTAACTATAATATGGGGTTCTTCAAGAATGGCATTAAAAGGTTCTCACTTGATCAGCAGTACGAGTTTGAAGCTCCTGATGTTCACATGTCCATAGGCCATTACAGTATGACAATGACCAGATTAAAATGTATTCAGACATGAATTTGGACTTCGGAGGAAACAAAGACGGGAATACATTTTAATCTTGGCAAACTAGTTTTTCAGCAAAAGATTTTGCTAAAGCAAAACTGCTAAAGAATGCATTTAATTTTGGAATTTAAAACAATTTGTCCATATTTAAAAGCCTTTGCAGAGTGATTGAAAAGGTATGAAACTATTCATTTAATTTTGAACTTTAACAGTAGTAGTAGTCCAAAATGTAATGCCTTTTTCCAGTGCCTCGCAAAGAGAATACAATACTACGTAAGATGCCTCGTGTGACAGTGGTTTTGCTTTAGTAGTATCTAGGGCCTTGCGTGCCTCCCCGTTTCCGGGGACAAGTTGGGGACTCTGTAGTCCCCACACCCGAGAGAGAGAGATGGCCCTGGGTCGGCCAGGGTGCGAGGTATATGCCTGTCAACCTCACCTTCGGCAACCAAAAATTACCCACAGGCGGCGTGCGTTTTGGTCGGTTCGAGTCCGGTATAACCTCTTCCACCGGCTCCGTTGGGGGGTATCCTTGGGTATTATGCGCACGTAAAAAAAAGGGCCTACTTTCTACCGCTGATAGTAGGATGCGTGAAACTGTCATGCATGGTTCCTCTCAGTGGTACCATGGGCAATCTACATAGAGATATGAGAAATAGGTATTATGTTAATAAAATACCTAATTAAATTTTTACTAATAACTGCGAAAATGAGTTATCTCATTATTACGGTAGAATGGATTTGGCTGAAATTTTGCATACCTACCGACGGTAGAACACGGCGAGTAAATAGACAGACAATTTGCTTGAGCAGTAGAAAAGAGTCTTTTATATCCAAACTAAGCATTACTTGTAATAATGGTAAACCGCGGTAGCCTAGTGGTATGGGTAATGGACTGCTGAGACGAGATCTCGGGTTCGATCCCAGGTTTTACCATGGCACACACCAATGAATTTTCGATGCTTTTCGAAGTTGTGTGTATTTATCGCAGGCTTATAACTGCCCGGTGAATGGCAATAGGCTCGCCCCCTATTACATTGAGACCTAAACATAAACTGTCGAAATGAGGGTGCTAGCACCTCTGCCTACCCGTTCGGGGATTTAGGCGTGAGTTTATGTTATGGTTCTATAGTTCTGATAAATTATACGTGAATCGTTTCAAATGTATTATTATTATTTTTTTATACCACTTAGGTGGCAGACAAGCGCAAAGCCCACCTGATGGAAAGTGGTTACCGTGGCCTATGGACGTGTGTAACACCAGAGAAGCCACACTCGTACTGCCGACCCTGTAAGCACAGAGTTTCTGTGCTGTCAGTGTAGAGGACAAATCAGGACAAACCTTTAGTCATCCCCCTGACAGCACAAATTCTCCAGTGAGCTCTGGCAACCCTAATCACCGCCGGGAACACAACACGAAGTTATTATAACCGCGGTATTCTGTAGGGCGGAGGTACTTCCCCAGTCGGACTGCTCAATTGGGCGGAGATACCGCCGTGTCCTACCTCCTATAAAGAAATAGTCAATAGGTTTTCTGTGCCGTCAGTGTAGAAGACAAAGCGGGAATAGCCTTTAGTCATCCCACTGACAGCACAAATTCTCCAGTGAGCTCTGGCTACCCTACTCACCGCCGGGAACTCAACACGAAGTTATTATAACCGCGGTATTCTGTAGGACGGAGGTACTTCCCCAGTTGGACTGCTCAATTGGGCGGAGATAACGCCGTGTCCTACCTCCTTTAAAGAAATAGTCAATAGGTGGATATGAAAGTGTATTAATGCTAGTATTTTTGCATTGGGCGGGAATTGGGAATCTAATAGGTCGATATATTCGTTGTATTGTTTCGAGTTTCAGTTCCTCCGCGATCATAGTTGCTTGCAACAGCGCGATCGGCAACACGATACAATACAACGTAAATATCCTGATTACTCTAATACTAATGTGAGAGAACTGAGTGACCATGATAGTTTATATAGACACATTTATTAATATAAATTCATAAATAAGACATTTTCCATTCAACAATTGTGACGCATTTTTAAATAATTATTAAATCACAAATATAAAGTTGTAAAACATTGTGTATTTCACAAAAATGTTTTGTGAAATTCACTTTACTTAATTTAAGTATTGTGCCCTTGTGAAAGACACATTTGTGATAAAGTAGTTAACGAGGGAGTGTTTACTTCTGCGCAAAGTCTTTGTTTTTCTTTTACAAACCTTTCATTTTCTCTTTTTATATCATTTATTTCTTGATACACTTCCATAAGGCTGTTCTCCAAGTAATAGTTCGATTCCGCTAATATTTCAGCATTCTCTGTTGCGTGCTTTCTTTTCTTCTTTGCTTCCATTATCTGTTTTTTTAAGAACTTATTTTCTGCTTCCAATGCTGCAGCCTTTTTGTAGTCACTCTTTGAATTCATTATGCATCAATGCTCTTTAGCTTGATGCTAAGCTCTTCAAGATTCGACGCCTCCAATTTTGCCTGGTATAGCTTGGATTTGAGTTGGATATTTTTTTCTTTAAGGTCTATAGCTCTGGACATTTCCTGGTGCTGCTTATCAGTAGCAACCCGTAAGCTGTTGCGAAGAATTTCGTTCTCCACACTGATTTTTAAATTGTTTGACTTCTTTTTATTAAGACTGCACCAATTATGCTGTTTCATATTAGTTTAGCGCAATCACATACGATTTGCTATTCCAGGATTCGTCAATGGCTTTAATTAATTTTTTATATGCATTTAGGTTGTCGGACCGAGAATGTCAACTTGATTTATGACATGTGTGATGTATAGGTATGATTTGTATGAATTTGTTCTAAATAATTCCGTGTCGGTCATTTTCCATATTATAAACATTAGGTAAGTATGTAATGAAAATATTTATTACACTTTTCACAATATAGGTAAATACATTGTGTGACACTGTATCCACCAAGTCTCGTCCTACACCTTGGTGTAAATTATTTACTTTTCACAAATTCACAATACCTATGCCTAGATTTAGTACCAGTTTACAAAAGTGGTGGATAGTATTCACGCCTTCTATTCATCTATTCAGTAAGTGAAAGTATTTGCCTTACACAATATCAATAATGCAGACAGAAAACATAGATGTGTAGTAGGTACAGGACAAAAGAAGTGACCGACACAAGAGGAATGTAAAGTACGATTATTATATTATTTTAATTAAATTTCAAATCCATCAATCAACTAAGTTAATCAAATTGGAATTTAGTCCTGTGTCAATCGCGATTGATCGAATCAAAATGATCGACTCGCAACACTATAGGTCCGAGTGAATCAATCATCCACCTTGAAGAGATTCGAATTTTTCGCGACCTGTCAATCGTTGGATTGTTGCTGTGGTAGTGTTCGCGATCGATGAACGAGATGGGTATATACACAGAAATTTTTTCTTGATGTAAATATATTTGTGTGTGACGAATAGAAATACTTTAGACCTTATTTGTATGACACTAAATATAGATTCAATGATGTTCACTGTTGACACAAGAGCAAAGGTGTGTTTATTAGTTCTCAAATGAAAGTTATTTGAACTATGAATTTCCAGTAGACCTCTATAGATTTCTATATACTTCGTAAAATGGGCACTCATATGAGCAGAATTACAACAATAAGCAGATTCTAATCCAAATACGATTCCAATAAAATGGCTTTTTTAGAAATCCTGATTGAGTGACGAAATTGCGATAGTAAAGACCCGCGACGTACTTAACGATTGAGTTTTTGATTCGGTCACTTCACTTTTTAGCGGGTCGCGAAGTATAATCGATATAGGACTTATTTTATTTCACAAGGGGGACGGCGCGTACGCAGTCCCCACTAACAAAAATTACGCATCCGAGTTATCCACATTAGGGATAATCGCAGGGGTCAACCAAACCGCAGTGCAATAGAAAGGTCTCGCCCCGGGGGAACCGCCTATATGATCACGGTGTCCCCTATGCCAGGTAAGTATGATTTCGCAATCGTCGATCGGGGTAGTCATTCAGTTGCGGAGAATCTTAACACCGACTTCTATTTTCTAACGTGCCGTGCTGCCATCTATTTGTCGGAGACAGCAACAATGTTTGAAGTCGCTACAGTAGCGCCCTCTATGAAACGTTATGCAGACTTTAGAATTGGAACGTCTAAAGAAGCTTTTTAGCACAAAAGGCATTGTACAAAGGTTGATGTTGAAGCTTTTTAGGGTGATTTCACTTTGTCTGTTCTTTGCTCATTTGGTCCGTATTTTTTTAGCTGTGAGGGATAACAGTTCTCTTAGCATATTGCCAATATTTCCTATGTGCCTGCAAAGAATATTTTAGCAATGAGTAAGTAATGGTCATAGAGGTAAATGATTAGGTACGTACAGTATGCTGTTGAGAAAATGACATGAGGTGCACGTCAATATAACCTCACTCTGCCTGATTAAATCTATAGAGATAACTACAATGCTAGTGGTAACTTCAGCAAGAAGTTGTTTGTTATCTTTTCACCTCTCTTTAAGGCCAAGTTAATCTCATTTGTAAGCCGATACATCTACTTATTGAAGAACCAAGATTTTCCCTTCGGGTTCAGACAGATTTAAAAAAAAAAAAATCTAAAGGGAGGATGCATCTGCTCCAAAATGCTAGTTAGGCATGCAATCGTGAACCACGCTTATATAATATTACTAGCTTTGCTCGCGACGTGCGTCGTCCGCGTTACGCTCAGAATATATTAAGATATCATGTTCACTTCTATAACTATTTTCATATTATCATATTGTGTAAAAAGTTTTTTTTGAGTGACTGACCTACTTATTATTGATTTCGGACAAAATTTATAATTGTCAAACTTAAACTATACTTAGATAACCATAGACAAAATTACGTTTCTGTCATTCCAAATTTTGTTATTCCGATGCGTTTTGGTTATACAACATTTTATGGTGACTTGTATTCTCTTTGAGATTATATATCACGTCATACGGGAAGGCGGTCCAACAGGATGAAGGTCGAACGGGATGAAAAAATCCTAGTCCTAAGCTACATCCCCACCAATTCTCAACCGAATCGGCGCAGCCGTTCTTGAGTTATAAATACTGTAACTATGCGACTTTCTTTTATATACATAAGATAATGGCGTTACATAAAGGTGCTACTTCATGTACAATAAATGCTAACAGTATATGCTATAAACTTGGGCTATAGAGAATGACAAAAATGAAGTGGTTACAGAGCTCGGACAAATCTCTGAGGCGTGGAAGAGCTACTGTCAATCATTAAAACACCTGAAAAGCAAAAAAGCAACTGGTATGGATGCAATTCCTATAGAGACAATTAGAGCCACAGGAGAACGTCGTGACCAGATGCTTCATATTATTGGCAACAAGGACAGGAGTTTGTCATTCGGAATGGACACATACCATATTCACACCTCTGCATAAAAAAGGCTCGACGAAGAAATGTAACAATTTTATTACCGCCTCATTGCTCTGATATCACACATTAATTACATACATACATACATATAATCACGCTCTTATTCCTGGAGAGTTAGGCAGAGGTGAATAACACCCCCATTTCACCAATCATTGTATTTGGTCCCACGTAATAGGGGGTGAGCCTATTGCCGTATTCCGTGCACGGTTATTAACTCGAGCCATGCATCTGAGGCTGAGTCTGGACTATATATCTGTCTGATGTTAAACAGCCCTATCCCTTAGTCGCCTTGTACGACACCGGAAGAGATGGGGTGACCCTAATTATACTCTGCCGGAAACCACGCGACATTCATTGGTAAAACACTGAAATCACTTTATTAACCACCTCTTAGAATCCCCTAGTAAAGATCGTCAGATTAACAGTTCCGTAAATTAGTTTTCTAACGTAATCAATGTACTAGCTTCTTCTGAGACTCCTGTCTTTAGTTAGGATTATTGTAATCTTCGCGTTCGCTCCAGCCTCCAGTCGATACCGACGCACCACGCATGTCGCACGCGCGCACTACCGCCCTGTTGTACGCGTGCGCGCTCGTTGCGAATATCGCTGCTGACGCTGCGCCCGCGCTGGCAGCGCCGATACGGTCCGATCATAGAGGTAAATTATTACTATTTCTTAAATCAAAGTAGTTTTATGTTCTTTTAGAAATATATTTTGTGTAGGAAGATTATTGCGGCATCGAGTTGTATATTTTTTGTATGATGAAGAAGGGGTTTTTTATACAACTTAGGTGACAGACAAGCACACGGCCCACCTGATGGAAAGTGGTTACCGTGACCTATGAACGTGTGTAACACCAGTGGAGTCACATCCGTGCTGCCGACCTTGTAAGAACAGAGATTTTATGTGCCCTCAGTGCAGAACACAAAATCAAGACAAGCCTTTGGTCTTCCCACTGACAACACAAAAACTCTCCAGTGAGTTATATATATATTATAAGTTTTAAGTATTTAATAGGAATATAGATCGTAGTGCTCTGAAAATTAATAAAATATATTTTTGAAATAACTCAAGTATCTAAAAATTCAAGGAAACCTAATTGATACGTTATTTTAAGGTACTGTAACACTAAGATAAAGCAGTAACTTAATTTTTACTAAAGAAAAGAGTCCCTCAAGACTTACTCTAAAATATTATTTGAGAGGGCATGTCACTGGATATACCATCGATCATCACTGCTTACTTGTTGAATATCTCCTAGACAGATTGCAATAAAAAAAAACAAAAACTTAATATTTGTGACCTCGTTTACTGTCAGATAGGTTTCTTTCATTTCACCAAGTGCCATGAATCAACAGTATCCAGCTGTTGGGAATACATATATGGGTTCTAATCACGGTTTTCGTGGGCGGTCAATCGCACTTGCTAAACGCTACTCTGATGCTGATTCTGTCGCAGGTTTTCCTTTTGGGTTTGTGTAAATCAGAAGGCGGTCGCTCCCGTAATGTCTAAGATAGGCCAAATTAACAGAAAGAGTTGTAGAGTGAATCCTGAGCTCAGTAGGCTCCATAAGCACAGATGGAAGCTTTGCATGGAACTAAGAGTTGCGTTGTGAATTTAATTTAATTTAAAAAAAGAGTACCCGAAACCGGAGAGCATGTATGAAAACAATTATGAAAGTAGAAGAAACGAAAGATGTATGCCAGGTCCGTGGCAAGTGGAAAACTGTAGTCTCCGGCTACCCCACTGAGGAAAAGGTGTAACTGTATGTATGTAGTATATTTTACCTACGGCTCCCGCACGGTGAGTAGGGTAACCAGAGCTCACTGGAGAATTTGTGTTGTCAGTGGGAAGACTAAAGGCTTGTCCTGCTTTGTCTTCTACACTGACGGCACAGAAACTCTATACTTACAATTTTGATTCCAGTGCCACAGCCCATTGGAATTTATTCCCGGGATAAAAATATCCGATGATTATTCCAATCCATAAATCAATTCCTATCCCAAATTTCAGCTTGATCCGTTCAGTTGTAGAACTTTGCGTTTGCGTGTGAAGGGTGTGATTGCAAGAAAAAAAAGAAGGGTGTGATTGTATGTTATTTATTTATACAATTTTTTATTCCTGGGGAGCCGGTGGAAGAGGTTATGTCAGACTCGACAGCGTAACGATGTTGTCATCCAATCAAATGCCATCTCTCTCGATATGGCCCTATATGGATGTGGAGACTACAGGGTCACCGTCCCTGGAAACGGGGAGGCGCGCAGTTTTTATTTTATTTTTTATACCACTTAGGTGGCAGACAAGCAGACGGTCTAACTGATGGAAAGTGATTACCGTAGCCTATGAACGTGTGCAACACCAGAGAAGTCACGCTCGTGCTGCCGACCCTGTAAGAACAGAGATTTTTTGTGCCGTCAGCGCAGAAGACAGCAGGACAAGCCTTTGGTCTTTCCACTAACAACACAAAATCTCCAAATATCAAAACGTCCAAATAACTAAACATCTCCACAAACATATATACATATATAATTACGCTTTTATCTCCGGAGGGTTAGGCAAAGGTGAATTTACACCCACATTTCACCAATCATTGTATTCGGTCCCATGTAATAGGGGGTGAGGCTATTGCCGTATTCCGGGCACTATTGTTGACTCGAGCCATGGATCTGAGGCGGAGTCTGGGCTGTACCTATATATCTATCTGACGTTAAACAGCCCTTTAACAGTCCTTTAGTAGCCTTGTACGACACCGCATGGTAAGCGATGGTGTGGTCCAAATTCTACACTGCCGGAAACACGCGGCTTCACGAACTTTCGCCAAATAATATTATTTGATATTGATAATAATATTATTGTTACGTGGGATTTTGTTTGTTTCTTCCAATTTTCTGTTTTTTTTCGTAAACAGTAACGCTGAACTTGTTCCCAATTTATCAAATTAAATGATAAAACGGTCTTAAAGTAGCTAAGTCATAAATCTGAATGAAGTCAGCATTTACTTGAAACAAAACCAAACCTTGATGTAGGTTATGGACACTTATAATATTAAATAAACCGTTTTCTCAAGTCCAGTAAATCAAAGTAATTGGGACAGGAAATGAGGTCATTGAGTGCATGAGAGTTGGTATCCGTGGCAGTGCAATCCCCTATCGTTTCATCAAACAGAAAACTGTTGATTTGTCTTACTAGCATCGCCTCCCGGTTTCACCTTCATAAGCCCTGATCTCGTGGGAATAGTGGGCTAAAAAGCTTGGTACTGCATATTTTTTTAAAAATTTGATTACAGGCTTTGGCATGGATACAGTAGGTACTCAAATTTCAGTTTTGGTTGGCATATAAAGAAATAGTTTTGGTTGGCATAGAGTATATTTCGAGTGGTTTTATGGTTTTTCCATACAAACACACACCCGAGAGGGCCCTGAGTTGGGCCGGGATGCGAGGGATATGCCTCCGGCAACTTCCTACGACCCTCAGACGGCGTGCGTTTTAGTCGGTTCTAGTTCGACATAACCTCCCCCACCGGCTCTAGTGAGGGAAGTATCCGTTAGGATTTTTCGCACAATAAGGAGGCTCTGAGTCAGCCGACATGCGTAAGGGTTATGCCAGAGGCTACCTCATCAGTAATGGCCTAGGGCCGTGCGGTTTTGTATGGGAAAAGTTCATAGAAATAGAATCGATAGGCATATTTTTTTGAGTAGGTAAGTATGTATATCAGATTATTTTTACAAAATCTATAATTGCAGTTCAGAATATCTTAAAAAGTTATGGCCAGGAACGCTTTCCGCTTATTATATCGGTTAAGGTATCAGCAAGCTCTTGCTGTGAATACGTTTCGAAGGATCGAACGAACTCGACAGCTGAATCCATGGTGACATGTCGTCTACTCGATATTATAATCGACCATTGATATCGTGATCGTTTTTGTCATTTGCTAGTTTGAAATAAGGTCGAGACGAATTGGCCCTCAGGTGGGTCGAATTATTCGCACCTCTTCGTTCATTTATGACTATTCGAATATCATTCCTCGTCACAAGATTATATTCTATTATCATCATTATACGGCACATTACTTATATTCCAACTTCACACTTTCTATCCTAGTTCAAATTTCGAATGTTGACATCAGGAAAGTGTTTAGATGAACTCAGGCGCATGTCAATGATCTTTGCGGCATCTTTGATCGCGTAAGTGCCTGACCTACATTAGTGTTGCACTTAACTGCGACCGGACGTCGTCGGCAACTGATTGAATGAATTGTGCCCGATGTGATTTTGACCTATTTAAGATTGTTTTCAAGCCGAACGAATCAATTACTTTCTCTTTGGATATTGAGCGAAAAGGAAATGAAGTCAACTCTTTTTGTCGTGCTAGTTGGCAGGCAGTTATAAAACGTTTCATGGGAAGCAAAACATATTTGAAGAAAAATGTAACCTATTTTTTAAGTTAGAACTAGAACGTATATGGGCCCTACCAACATCTTCGGGGCCAGTCAAACTCACGTGGAAGATTTTGTCTAGGTATTGGGAAATCAGATACTTCGATAAAAATTGGAAATAAGACCAAAAGGCCAAAAGCTGTTAGCGAAACATTTGGAAGTATAAAAACACTATACTCAATTCGCAAAGGTACATAATTAAACATAAACAATATTGATGTGTCTTTTTTTGTTTTACGAGCACCGCGCCGCGGTTTCTAATGAAAAATGAATTATTAAAATCGGTCCAGTACTTTTTGAGTTTATTCGTTACATATAAAAATACAAATCTTTCCTCTTTATAATATCGAATACATTTGTTACAATACAATATGTCAAAACTACTAATCAAATAACCCGCCCCTGATCGCTCCCGGTGCAAAAGTGCCCATAACACTTGCTGCGTTGCCACGTTGGATGGCAATGGACAGCCTTTGGACCAGGAACGACCCGGAACGAGTGTCACCGGTCGCCTCGATGAGCCTCTGTCCGATTTCTTTAATATATAATATTATATTATTATATATTATAGTATAGATTTAAAAACTCAGTTTATTAATATTTTTCTGTTAAGAAACTAATTTTGAAGACTACAAACCGAAATTACATCACTATTTAGTCAGCCTTGTTTATTTGTTTAGTATGTGTTTTTATAAAAAGTCACTACAAAATTGTTTACCTTTAGTTAAGTACCTTAACGAATGTAGTATAGCTAGAGACAAACAGAATCTCGTTCCCATCACTCATACTGACTATTCCCGGAAAAGGTAACAGCATACATAAATCTCTTCAACAAACTCTCTCTAGAAATAAACCAGTATTAAAGAAACAGTCATCCATCATTCCGATCTAGTCTTAGAATCTAGGATGTATTATAAAACTAGTGGGTAACTAGATCTAAACTATAGTTTAAACGGGTCATTGTCAGGACACGCTCCGTGAAACTCGCTCAGGAGGCCCGCTAGATGCTCCAGTTCCTTAAATTGAGCGTAGGTTACAAACAGTTGGCAATAAAAATTCGCAATACTATTTTTGGCTGTAATATCTGGCTTGGGATGATATAATGAGGATGTTGTTTATACGGAAATAGGTGGTAGATGCTTTCCCATGCACAAATAGTTCAGATAGACTCAGGCAGCAGTAGTAGTAGGTAACTCTAAATATTGAAGTTAAGTAGCCGTATGATGTGAGACTATTGGATTCCTTTGTGTGCTTTCCATTTTCTTGTTAGACTTCTTTTTTTTATACCACTTTGGTGGCAGACAAGTACACGGCCCACCTGATGGAAAGTGGTTACCGATGGACGTTTGTAATATCAGAGGAGTCACAGTCGTGCTGCCAACCCTGTAACTGCAGAGTTTCTGTGACGACAGTGTAGAAGACAAAGCAGGACAAGCCTTTAGTCTTCCCACTGACAGCACAAATTCTCCAGTGAGCTCTGGCTACCCTATTCACCGTTGGGAACACAACACGAAGTTATTATAGCCGCGGTATTCTTTAGGGCGGAGGTACTTCCTCAGTCGGACTGCTTAATTGGGCGGGAATACCGCCGTGTCTTACCTCCTTGTCCTTCTATCTTTAGGTGATAATCCACCAGTAACTTCTCTAGCCTTGAAAATATACATAGTTCCTAATGACTATTAATACTGTTAGCACTTGGTGGAGCCTGCTACACGTACTGAATAAGACACCGGTTTCACCTCACGGCATTCTCAGTATGTCATCAGGCGAAACCGTTCAGGTGAAAAATAAAACACAGTGAAAAAGTACAAACTGTCTTATTCAATATGAGTTCCTAAATAAATTTATAATTACTATGTGTGTTAACTCATGATACCTGAATCGCTAACATTGTCATCTCACCGTTGCGTCTAGGTTGTTCCAGTGTCGACTTCTACTCTAATTTTAATCGTGTAGATCATCGTCTGAACTATATCCTCAGAAAACAATATTAGCGTCTATTATTCCATTTAATGTAACATCAAGATGTAAATAGGAGCTTCTTACAGGTGATCTGTTACATAGTTGACCAACTATTGAACTTCGTCCAATTCGTTACTATGTTTATTTTTAGAATAAAGAGGGTATTTCTTTATGATTGTAGTTCTTACTGAGAGTATTATTGTTAACAATTGTTGCTGGGTTGATGACTTTAAAAGTACCACTTAGGTGGCAGACAAGCACACCTGATGGAAAGTGGTTACCGTGACCTATGGACGTTTGTAACACCAGATGAGTCACAGTCGCGCTACCAACCCTGTACAGAGTTTCTGTGCCATTAGTGTAGAAGACAAAGCAGGACAAGCCTTTAGTCTTCCCACTGACAGCACAAATTCTCCAGTGAGCTCTGGCTACCCTACTCACAGCTGGGAACATAACACGAAGTTATTATAGCCGCGGTAATCAGTTGGGCGGAGGTACTGTCCCAGTCGGACTGCTCAATTGGGCGGAAATACCGCCGTGTCCTACCCCCTAATATTGTTATTGTTGTTGTTACTGTAATTGTTGTTATTGTTTTCTGGAACCTTCGAATGCTTGAAGAATCTCGCTTAGGGTACTTACTTAAGGTTGCTACAATACAGGTAGTTAAATTCTACGTTTTATTCGCAGTATCACGTTTGTTCTAATCTAGCTTCACATGCGTTCTGGTTCACGTGCAACCTGTCTTCAAGACCGTAATTTAGTTGGTACAGTGCATTCATCATACTAAGCTAAATATCCTGGTCGTCCCGTTTCAAGTTCAGGAATTTTGTTAGCCCTTAACAATTTATACTAGCCTAAAGATACCTAAGTTTTGCTTATTTCATATATTTACGTTATCAATTCGAATAAAACATCTTTCAGTTCAGTCAGATTAGTTTCGATTTCTGGATTAATTTGTCATGTACTTAATTGTTTTTGGTAATAATTCGTAAAGGCACATATTAAAGGCCACAAGAAACTATTGTCTGAATAGTATAAACTCCTTCCCAGTTACGATATTTGTGCTGCAGGAATAATTTGCAATTCAGTTCAATAAGCCCTGTATATATTTCTTCGTCTCATGTTTAACAGGAAATTGTCATCTAATATCCATTTATATTAATTTTGACCCTGACATACAGAGGATCCGGCACGACATATTTACGCATATAATTTGCGAAAGGTCAACGAAAGACCCTTTCGTAAGTTATGTGATGGCTTTGGAGATTGTGTATTATTGCTGAGACAGATATCTATTATTTAATCATTTGACGAAGCAAAAAAGCACACACACTCACAAGTGAGTCGTTCATTGAATTGGTAATTAGTAGGCCCCCTACAATTATTACTTGTACTGCAAAGATATTTGTTTTAAGAAACATGATTTGCTAGGTGATTGACAACTATAATAACTGGCTACTTTTAGTATTGTTTCCAATTGAAGGGTGGTTATTTTCTTACTTCCTCTCTCTCTCTCTCTCACTTGCGATTTGTCACATTAACTCGACATTAAATCGTTCTCCAATTCCATTATATACGCCATTCTTCTACTGCATTATGTCCTACTGGCATGATTCAATTTAGCTCGCGTGAACTGTCACGTTATAGAGATTATGTCCAATATCCATAAATCTGTTGCGTCTTCGTGTCCATATTTATGCATATTGTCTTAAGTGAAAAATCGTAGTTTCATACGGGCAACCGGGAAGTAACTGGTAGAGCAATTGTCCACCTTTGATTATACTGTGACGTGTGAACAGTATTTATTATAGAAGTGACCACATGTGTGTCCCTTAGGGCCTGACCTGAGTGCAAACAATTGATACATCCGATTTAGTATTATATCTAAGCAAATTCTCAAGGTCCACATATTCGTTTGATTATTATTGCATAAGTTTGATATTATTGTATTCTGGGACAATTTCTTACTTTTCAAGTATCCATAATATTAACGAGGGTTCTCGTACGGACATTTAATATAATAATAATGTTACTAATATTGTAAGTATGGTAGTGAATTTTGAGATAACTGCAACAAGAGATGAATGGTACATAATTAGCACCTGTAGCACTGACCCCAAATACCATGATTAAGGTAGGAATGAGGCAGAAAGATAATGATGATTAACGAGGGTTGGATCTTTCAATAATTTTTTTCATTACCTTGACTCTCGGGACTATGGAGTCCCGGGCCTTTGGAAGGCGTGTGTCGGGCCGAAGCCAAGACGTAGCGGCCCTTTTATGAGAATTTAATATGCTAGGAATAAACACGCGTGGCGGATATCATCCCATTCATTAATATTAATAATATTTCTTTGTTGAAAACTGTATGTAATGGGAAAGTATTCGAATATGCTAATCGCAAAAGTGGAACGATTCTGTATATAGTCATGTTATGTAACAGTTTCATGCCATTCATCTTCTAAAAACGTTGATCAGATTAGGGAACATTAGTTATGTAAATTTAATTCCGTTTTTTTATCTCTCCAACGTTTTGCAAGTTCATTCTTATTTTCTAAACCATTTTTTTTTTATACTACTTGCTTGGCAGACAAGCACACGACTCACCTGGATGGAAAGTGGTTACCGTGGCCTATGTATGTGTGCAACACCAAGGAATTCACACTCGCGTTGCCAACCCTGTAAACACAAGAGTTTCTGTGCCGTCAGTGTAAAGACAAAGCAGGGCAAGCGTTTGGTCTTCCCACTAACAGTACAAAACTCTCCAGTGAGCTATGGCTACTCTACTCACCGCCGGGTATACAACACGAGATTACTATGGCTGCGGTATTCTGTAGGGCGAAGTTACTTCCCCAGTCGGACTGCTCAATTGGACGGAAATACCGTCGTGTCCTACCTCCTATATTTTGGTGAAAGTTGACATATTTGTGTAATACATCCCAAAACATGCCCACATTGACAGTTTAAAGAATTATACAAGTGTGGGTAAGCTAATGTCAACATTAGCTTACCCACACTTGCCTCCCACATAATACGTATTTCAAAATACACATTATAAATTTATTTATTTATTTAATACAATAGGTACAGAAACAGATATCAGATTACAAAGACTATATAATTCTAAAAGCTATACAATATTTTCAATGAATAAATGATTTTTGGGTTTGAAGCAGCAAGAAAAGCAATACGGATACAAGATTGTACAAATCCCTTCTGTAAAAGTCAAATTAACTAGCGAACCCCAGGCTAGCACACGAAGGTCTCGGATGCAACGGGGAACAAAGCTGAATATGATAATATGCCTGACTGTAGGTTCCGTGTTATTAGATGTCATTTGACAAAGTTCCGGGATTATTAGGATGCTACTACACTCGACCAATAATAATATATAGTTTCATATGTAGGAAGCCCTCGATATTTTAATAATACCGTAATGCTTTTGACATTGACTGTACCAACATTATTCTTCCTGATTCTACTAGGAAGATTATCTGCATATTGTTGGGCCCTTCCGTGTGCTATTATAGGTATATTATACCAATTACCTGCTGTAGTTCTGTTCCTTAGGAAGAGGATTATTATTTAGTTCTATGTTTTATTGGTGCTTAGATTTAAATTACATTGTTGTTAAAGCTGTTGATGATGATTGCATTTAAGAGCTTAACACATTTCTATGTACAAGTCACTTCTAAGTAGCTCCTAGACCTCACCAAATATTATATAAATATTAAATCTATACTAATATTATAAAGCTGCAGAGTTTATTTGTTTGTTTGAACGCGCTAATCTCTGGAACTACTGGTCCGATTTGAATGATTCTTTCAGTGTTGGGTAGTCCATTTATCGAGGAAGGTTTTAGGCTATATGTCATCACGCTACTGCTTAAGGGAGCGGAGCATTGATAATAAATGTTAACAAATCCGGCAATTTTTCATACATATTTTGAATACTAAAACATACGGGCTCAAAGGGATATGAAGCTTCAAAATATACCCCGGGCGAAGCTGGGGTGGGTCAGCTAGTATTATATATATGTATGTATATATATACTTGGCATAAATTAAGCTTGTATTTTGAAGATTTTTAGATCTTTAAACATAATAACTTATTGAGATCATCGGCATCTTAGCGGAATTAGCACTTGCTTTCGGGGTTATTAGTTCGATCAGCGGACTTTTTTCTGAGAGTGAGTGTTGTTTTGAGGTTCAAAAAGCTGACAATTCATGTATTTGAGGTACCATCGTAGGCGCAAAATATTCATATACTCAAAAGTTTGAAACTTCTTTTATTTTCTCCGTGGCGTAGCGGTAGAGCATTCGACTGCTATGCAGGGGGTGCGGGTTCGATTCCCGCTCAGTGCAAATATTTGTATGCATGAATATGTATATTTGCATTGGTCTGGGTGTTTCTATATATAATATGTATGTTGGTTGCGCCGATGTGGAAACTGTATTTTTTGACATGGAAACACACTCCTTTTAGATCCGTCTTCCCCTCCGCACTAACCATAGAGTAGGGCTAGCTGTAGCTTCCGTCCGCCATTGTGTGAGATGTGGACGGCCACTCCCGCTTTGAACTAGCCAGCGTAAAGGCGATCGCGCGCGCGCGTCTCTCAGAAATGAATAATATTTGTTGTATTTTAACCGCCTAATAGACCTTTACCGATCGGATGGTGCCTCTCGTGTGTTCCTCAAGGGATCTAGTGACGCTGACGGCAGCTCCTGAGCAAGGAAGAGAAGATCCGTGTACCGGCTGCGATGAAAAACACGTGGGTCGTGAAGGTTAGTGCATCCTCTCCTAATTTCTCGGGCTGCATTCACTGCCTGGATCGAATCCGCGGCAGCCCGGCCACCTGTCTTGTTTTGTGTGTAAAGTGTCAATAGAACAGTTATCTGCTTCTACGCAATACAGTCCACTCGCGCACGTTGGGCCCAAGCGCCACCATTTTTGGTCCGGATCGAGCCGGATTCTTAGCCGTAGTTCGTATTTTGTTATTATTCTAATGGGAATGAGCGCACCGCACCTAAGTGCCTGGTTATTTTAGTAGAAAACCCCGCATCCAGACACTTAGGCTTAGAATTTGTTGTCCGTTCGCCGCTGGCTCGCATTGTACCTACCTAATACATAAATAGGTTAGGTATCATATCAACACTTAATCGTAGTTCACAATTTTCGCATCGCACCTAAGTGCCTGGTTATTTTAGTAGAAAACCCCGCATCCAGACATTTAGGCTTAGATCTTAGGTATACTCAGACACCCTAGTGCATAGGCACAGTGTAATACCTAACGCATTTGGCTTTGTTTTGTTTTTTTCAATTACGTTGTTCTCGGCTCACGTCGTATTTGCCTAGTACCTGCGTGGGTAGACACGTGGCTGTGCCTACCTCGCTCGCATCTCATCCCAATTCATACGAAAGTATTTTAATTTGAATAGATATTACGCAATACTTAATCTCGGAAATAATAGTTGAATCTAGACAGCGACCATCGCGCAGGTGCGACCTTGTTGCTATGCGCGTTTGTTCAAGCGTGCATTCACAGTTGTAAGCACCTACCTACCTACATAGTTAACGCTCGCGCCGCCTCGCTGCTCTGTACCGCTAGGATTAAGTCATTTCATATTTAATTGTAAACATGTCCCCAAAGGTTGATAAGACCGGTAAGGTTCAATTGAAACTTTTATACGCTAAAAAAGAAATGATTTACTCTCGCGTACAATCGATTTATGATAGTGCACTTAAAACCTCTGATTTGGTCATCAGAGATTCGTTCTTGTGTTCTATAGAAAACTTAGATAGTCTACGCGCGGATTTCGAAACCTTAGTGCATGACATCAACGTTTTAGAGTTGAATTTGGATCCCGATTACTCAGTGAGTTATCAAGCCTTGTCGTCGTTTGACGATTTGTATTGTCGTATCAAGCGCGTCGCGAGGAGTTTGGAGAAGCCGTCTGACCGACCCAACCCCACTCGCGACCGACCTAAGTTGCCACCAATTCAAATACCCGAGTTTGATGGTAACATTCGCAATTGGTGTCGATTTATAGATAGTTTTGAGAATACAATAGATAAGAACGATTCGTTGACAGATCACGAAAAATTGCATTATCTCGTTGAAAAATTGACTGGTAAAGCTATAACCGCTTGCGCTGGAATTACGTTTAGTGCCGGGAATTATAATTTAATTTTAAATACTTTGAAAGCTAAGTATGAGGATAAAAGATCGGTAGCTAACGCCTATTTAGATCAGATGTCTGATTTGAAATCTATTACGGCATGTAACGATCAAAACTTAGAGAAATTTCTAGATACTTTCGCGTCAGCTGTTCGCGCCGTAAAGAACTTGAAGATCGATGACCTCTGCGACTTCGTATTTTTGTATATGGGTTTAAAGAAATTAGATTCCGAAACCATTCGTTTGTTTGAGTCGGATCATCGCGGCAGTAAAATTCCTAAGTTCGAAGACTTAGAAAGTTTTGTTCGCGAGCATATAAAGGTATTGCAACGCTCTTCATCGAAACATGAAGGCGCGAAGAAGGTTGTTACTTCTGAACGCAAAATAGATGCGTCATCGAAGTCACTGAGGTCAACCCATACTTATGTTAATACCGCACCAGCACGTGTACAATCACCTGTTTGCTCTTTGTGTAGTACTCATCACTCGCAACTGTACAAGTGTCCTGGTTTCCTAAAATTGTCGCCTAGTGATCGTTATAAATTTGTTCGCGCTAATAATCTTTGTTTTAATTGTCTCGGTACTAAACACCGCGTGGGTTTATGTAATAGTGGAAATGGTTGTCGCAAATGTCAAGCGAGACACCACACTTTGCTTCATTTTGAAAATAGTAATGCCGCATCCAAGGTGAGCACAGTTGGTTCGTCGAGCGGTGACGCGCGGCAGCCTGCGCCGCAGCCGCAGCCCGAGCTCGCACGCGCTCCGGCCTGCCCGGGGACCGCTACGAATGACGTCACCTTGTGTTCGTTCTCCGCTAGTGCTGCCCTCACTACGGTTTGTCTTGCGACCGCTCGCGTGGTTATTGTTGATGCATTAGGTAAACCGCACATTGTTCGAGCGTTATTAGATGGCGCTTCGCAAAGTAATTTTATTACTCAAGATTGTTGTCAACGTCTTGGTTTCAATGTTGATAGGCGTTCAACCTACTCAGTGGTGACGGGTTTTGGAGGTTTACGGTCAGCTGTTCATGGCACAGTTAAAACGAGGTTTGGATCTCGTTTTAATAATAAAATTTGGTTTGACATGGATTCGCTCGTTACAGATAAAATAACTGAACAGTTGCCTACCGTCCCAGTTGACACGACTTTATTAACGAAATTTAAAGACTTGCCTTTAGCTGATGAGACTTACGCTGTTCCTGGAGTCGTCGATATATTGATCGGCGCTTCGATTCTCCCGCACCTCCAGTTATCACGTAAGGTCAAAGGGGGACCGACGTACCCCGCTCCGCACGCCCTGGAAACAGTTCTGGGTTTTGTTATAATTGGTTCCGCACCCGCTTCTATAGATAGTTTTAGTCACTCGACTGCCTCGTTCTGTTGCACCGTCGAGCCGCCACTGGAGTCTACCATCCGCAAGTTTTGGGAGATTGAAGAAGTCAATGTCCCACCAATCCTAAGCCCCGATGACAAGATGGCTGAGGAGATTTATTGTCGCACGACTACTCGTGATGAGCAGGGTCGTTATGTGGTCGCGCTCCCTTTCAAGGGAGATATTTTTTCGCTCGGGGACTCCCGTGCATCCGCTGAAAGACGCTTTCTTTGTTTAGAACGAAAGATGCAGGCGTCTCCAAAGTTAAAGCAAGCCTATGATGAGGTTGTTAACGAATATTTAGATAAAGGTTACATCTCACCTGCGCCTGCGGACGCTGACGAGACCCAGCCTTCGTACGTTATCCCGCACCACGGAGTTATTAGAGAAGATAAGCTTACTACTAAACTCCGCGTAGTTTTAGATGGCAGTGCTAAGACTAGCACTTCCGTGTCGCTTAATGACATTTTGTATTGTGGTCAAAATCTTCAAGGTAATTTATTTGACATAATTGTAAATTTTCGTTTATTCGCTGTGGCACTCTCTGCAGATATTCGACAAATGTTTTTGTGCCTTGAAGTGCGCGAACCCGATCGTAGGTTTCAACGATTTTTGTATAGATTTTCACCGCAAGAACCTTTAATGGTTTACGAGTTTAATCGTGTTTGCTTCGGGCTTAAATCTAGCCCTTTTCACGCACTTCGCACCGTCAAGCAGTTGGCCGCTGACGAGGGCGATGCATTTCCTAAAGCGAGAGCCACCATTGAGACTGGCTTATACATGGACGACTTCGTGTATAGTGTAGATAGCGAGGCCGAGGCTGTCGAGACGGCCGCTCAGGTTATAAGTCTCATGAAGGCGGGTCAATTTGATCTCGTGAAATGGACGAGCAACTCGCAAACAGCGTTAGAGTCGATTCCACCGTCGCACCGATTGTCTTCGGTTAAGGAGTTCGATGAAAGTGATACGCACAAGGTGCTTGGTTTAAGCTGGTCGCCCGCATCTGATACGTTTAGTTTGAAAAGTAGTTCGACCCCGCAAACTTGTACTAAACGCATTATCCTGTCGTGTGTGGCACGGATATGGGACGTAATGGGATTCGTAGCTCCTGTCGTTCTGTACGCCAAACTACTTATAAAAGAGCTTTGGCTTTCGAATTGTGATTGGGACGACACCGCGCCCGACAACATTGCTAAGTTGTGGGCTCGCTTTAGAAAAGAACTCTCTGTGCTTGACCAAGTACAAATTCCGCGTCATGTAGGTATATCGCAACCTAGTGTTGTTACGGTAGTAGGCTTCGCGGACGCTAGTGAGAGGGCGTATGGAGGAGTAGTCTATTTTCATGTCTCGAATGTAGGTAAGGTTTCAATTAGCCTTATAAGCGCGAAATCGAAGGTCTCTCCCCGTAAGGTCGTCTCTCTGGCACGCCTCGAGCTATGCGCTTTACTATTGTTGGTTAGATTGATCACCTCTATCGCCAATGCTTGTAGTAGTCGCATTAATATTAATAGAATTTTAGCTTTTTCGGACTCAACAGTCGCTTTGTGTTGGGCCCACTCTTCGCCCCATCGTTGGGACACCTTCGTCGCTAATAGAGTGGCAAAAATTCAATCGGAATTAGCGCCAAAAAATCTCTTTCACGTTGCTGGCACCGACAACCCAGCCGATTGTCTCTCTCGTGGACTGCTTCCTTCGCAAATATTAGATCACCCGTTATGGTTTAGTGGACCGTCCTGGATTCATGCCGCGTTAGATAAGTGGCCAGTTAGTCAATTCAATCCCACTACGGTTTCCGAACCACCCGAGGAAAAGAAGCACTCGCTTGTGGTGTCGGTCCCGCGTGAAGAGTCCCTGGTTTTGTTGTTGGCTAATCGCGTCTCGTCTTGGTCGAGACTGTTGCGTTGTGTTGTTTATGTAGGCCGATTTTTGAGAATTTTATCTACACGCGGTCATATAACCGCCGCTGATTTAGATAAGGCTGAATTGATCATACTTCGCGAATTGCAGAAGTGTTATTTTGCTTCTGAATTTAAAAATTTAGAATTTAACAAACCTTGTAGTCGTTCTTTCCGACACTTGAAACCATTTTTGGAAGATGGACTCATTCGAGTAGGTGGTCGTTTGAGAAATTCAGGTTTAGGATTTGAACAAAGGCACCCAGTAATTCTCCCGCGTAAGGACCACGTATTAGATTTGTTAGTAGATTATCATCACAAAGTGAATTGTCACGCTGGTCCCGATTTGTTAATGTCTATTTTGAGACAGAAATACTGGATAATTTCCGCTCGTAATTTGATTCGCGCTAGGGTACACAGATGTGTACCTTGTTTTAAACTCCGCCCGCGTTTTATCGCGCCTGAAATGGCCGATCATCGCTCTTGTCGTGTTGTTCAATCCGCAAAACCTTTCGTACACACCGGCACAGACTTTGCTGGGCCTTTCAAGGTCACCATTGCTCGTGGTCGTGGCATTCGCTCCACGAAAGCTTATGTTTGTTTGTTCATTTGTATGACAACTCGCGCGGTTCATATAGAGTTGACCGGTGATTTAAGTACGCCAAATTTTATGTCCGCTTTTAAACGTTTTTTGTCGCGTCGGGGTCCGGTTAAGCGCATGTATTCGGACAACGGTACAAACTATGTAGGGGCCCGACGTAGTATTTCGGAATTGCACACATTCTTACGGTCTAAGTACTACCAAAGTGAATTCGCTCACATCTTAGCCGAAAATCGCATTGAATGGTACTTTAACACGCCTGCAGCTAGTCATTTTGGTGGTAATTGGGAAGCGAATATTAAAAGCCTTAAGTCGCATCTGTTTCGCGTCATAGGCGAACAGATTCTCTCGTTCGAGGAGTTGAGTACCGTACTCGCGCAAGTAGAGGCGGTGATGAACACGCGTCCGCTGTGTCGGACTCTATCTAGCGATCCGTCAGAGCCGTTAGCGCTGACGCCAGCTCACTTCTTAAATATGACTCCTTTAAAATATTTGCCCGCAATAGATGTTGATGACGATAGAATACACCTCCTAACTCGTCACGCTCTTTTAGATAAGATGGTCCAATCGTTTTGGAATCGTTGGAGAACCGATTATTTGCACACGCTGCAGTCACGTCAAAAATGAAATACTCCATCCAACCCAATTACTGTAGGTACGGTGGTAGTCCTTATGACTGAGAATGCGCCTCCTTTACATTGGCCTCTAGGAGTAGTAGAGGAAATTTTTCCCGATGCCCGCGGGATAACTCGTGTTGTACGGGTTAAAACTGCAACCGGATCGTATCTGCGCCCGGTTGTTCGCCTCTGCCCTCTGCCTAGCCAGCAGTAGGCACGAGTTCCAATCTATGTTTATATTTTAGTTGTTATTTCGCAAACCTAGATTTAGATTAGACATTAGTTTTGTTCCACATTTTTCGTTTCGAAGGTAACCCTTCAAGCCGGGGGGAATGGTTGCGCCGATGTGGAAACTGTATTTTTTGACATGGAAACACACTCCTTTTAGATCCGTCTTCCCCTCCGCACTAACCATAGAGTAGGGCTAGCTGTAGCTTCCGTCCGCCATTGTGTGAGATGTGGACGGCCACTCCCGCTTTGAACTAGCCAGCGTAAAGGCGATCGCGCGCGCGCGTCTCTCAGAAATGAATAATATTTGTTGTATTTTAACCGCCTAATAGACCTTTACCGATCGGATGGTGCCTCTCGTGTGTTCCTCAAGGGATCTAGTGACGCTGACGGCAGCTCCTGAGCAAGGAAGAGAAGATCCGTGTACCGGCTGCGATGAAAAACACGTGGGTCGTGAAGGTTAGTGCATCCTCTCCTAATTTCTCGGGCTGCATTCACTGCCTGGATCGAATCCGCGGCAGCCCGGCCACCTGTCTTGTTTTGTGTGTAAAGTGTCAATAGAACAGTTATCTGCTTCTACGCAATACAGTCCACTCGCGCACGTTGGGCCCACGCGCCATCATATGTATTTACAAAAAAAAAGTATTTAAGTATGTTTATCCGCATTCTAGATTCCATTTGCATTGGTCTGGGTGTTTCTATATATAATATGTATGTATTTACAAAAAAAAAGTATTTAAGTATGTTTATCCGCATTCTAGATTCCATAACACAAGCTAGTTAAGCTATGCTTACCATGGGTCTAGATAGCGTTGTGTAGAATGTCGTGGAATATTTATTATTATGTTGCTTTTTTATTCTCAACTCATTGAGTTGGTATTAACCACATTTACGGGTCGAAACCAAGTAAATGTGGTGTTATTATTATTATTATTATTATTATTATTTATACAATCTCTGCAGAGTGACGGAAATATACTTCTGGTAATAAAAAATATACCTAGTTGAGGAAAAATTGGTGCTACTCCAAAATTGAAGGCGATAATTTGTAAAGTTAAGTTATGCACATGATCTGGGCCTTTATTCAGCTTGAGCAACCGAAACGTAACTACGCGCGTTAGTATTAGCCGATCTATTTAAGTTGGTTTAGTTTGGCACCAGTTCTTACTTTTATGTTAACCAATTGAAATCCTATCATGATCACTCACATTAGTATTAAAGTTATCAGGATATTTATTATGTTGTATGGTTCTAAATTTTCGATATTTCAGCGTTGTTGCAAGCACCATGATTATATGATACTTAATACTCCAGTTCTTCCGTGAACTGGAGTATTGGCGGTGAATAATGAAAAAGGTTTTTAAGAGTACCTAAATACAGAATACCGCGGCTACAATAACTAATAAAAGGGTTGGCAGCGCGACTGTGACTCCTCTGGTGTTACAAACGTCCATATGCCACGGTAACCACTTTACATCAAGTGGGCCGTGTGATTGTCTGCCACCTAAGTAGTATAAAAAAATATCGATCTACCCTCTTTCGAGTTCTTTTACTACGCATATCTGCCCTACCACTGGTTTCACACTCACTACAAACTCAAACCCGATCACGTTCAAGACACACGATGCTTACTTTATTCAATCACGATTTTGTTTTGGCTTGTTCCCGATTGTTTTTGCGTCTGGACCTGGATGCCAGACGATCGATAGTTGAAACCCATACTCACGATTGAAATTTTTATACTTTTTGATTTCAATCGCTTCCATAACCAATGTTGGTATATAGTGGCGTTCTGTCGAGAACATCTGAGGGTTACGTAACTGAATCCAGTGGTCAGTACCGAACTCCAATAAATGTTGACTGCCCTTTTTTTTTTTACGTGCGCAAAATCCCCACGGCTACCTCCCCACCGGAGCCGGTGGGAGAGGTTATGTCGGACTCGAACCGACTAAAACGCACGCCGCCTGCGGGTCGCTTTGGTTGCCGAAGGTGAGAATGTTGACTGCCCTGACGTGTTCCTTGATTTGGCATATAACTGTTGTATTTTGAATTGTCAATCGTGTACACTCCCAGCTTGTCCAGTAGAGAGTCATCATTGGGTGAGCGCAGGCACTGCGACAGCTTTTTATAAGGAGTAAAGATAGTTTTGACAGAAACCTTCTTCAGGATGTTAGCGAATTTATATATCACTCTTTTGATCGCTGAAATATTGGAAACTCAGAACAATACAACATGGTAAATATCCCGACAACTTTAATACTAACAATTGAAATCCACTGTCGACTCTTACTTTGATAAGTAGAATAATTTGGTTGTGTGTTAAGAGATTACGTTTACGTCACACTAACGTTGTAGTGACGAAGTATTGAATTACATTACACACATACATAAACACACGTCTATATCCCCGAAGGGGTAGGCAGAGGTGCTAGCACCCACATTTCGCCAGTTTATGTTTAGGTCCCAATGTAATAGGTGGCGAGCCTATTGCCGTTAACCGGGCACTTATAGACCTGCGATAAATACACATATAACTTCGAAAAGCATCTAAAAGTCATTGGTGTGTGTCATGGTAAAACCTGGGATCGAAACCGAGACCTCGTCTCAGCAGTCCATTACCCATACCACTAGGCTACCGCGATATTGAATAATATTAAATTAACCCTCCATAATACTATATAACTTGTTCCAGGATCAAAAATGGCGCAGGAAGAGACGATAGTTGTCAGAAGACTGCCAAACGCGTACTTTTATCCGTTTAGTTTATGGCCGTTACCGAAGTTTCAAATAAGAGGTGAGTTTTCATAAACGTGTTTCTGACGCTGGTAAACTCAGAAGTCATATTACAATATGCTGAGGTCTACAACTTATGAATTATCTATAAAACTAGGTTTGAATATAATGAAATGTTTGTGTGCGATGGTATTTTTGTTTTTTTTTATACCATTTAGGTGGCAGACAAGCGCACGGCCCACCTGATGGGAAGTGGTTACCGTGGCCTATGGACGTGTGTAACACCAGAAAAGCTACACTCGCGCTGCCGACCCTGTAAGCACAGAGTTTCTGTGCCGTCAGTGTAGAGGACAAAGCAGGACAAGCCTTTTGCCATTCCACTGACAGCACAAATTCTCCAGTGAGCTCTGGCTACCCTGCTCACCGCTAGGAACACAACACGAAGTTATTATAACCGCGGTATTCTGTAGGGTGGAGATACTTCCCCAGTCAGACTGCTCAATTGGGCGGAAATACCGTCGTGTCCTACCTCCTCTCAATCAATTTATGGTTTGAATTATAAATTAAATTCAAAATATACAAGAAAAGCGTAATATATCGGATACCGAGCGCCAAGATGTTAAGCATTGGTTGCAATTGGTTGAAGTGCTCAGATAAAGAGAGATTCTTTAAACACATATTGAAAACACATTTGTACTTTTTCCACAGTATAATTTCGCCTTATTGAGGATGCTCAAAGGTTTATAATTATCGTTGAAAACATAGTTAACTATAATTATTTATAATTTAATTATATATAATATATATAATTTAATATAATTTAAATTCAGCATATTTAATTTCTTAGTAGATAAGTGTTTTTATTCAGTGAGGGAATATATGGATAGCAAATTTAATTTTAAGGACATTTGACTGATGTAAAACAAATAAATGACTAATAAAATAAATAATTATTGATTGCATGCGTGATATATTTGATATTATTATCGTAAAATTTAAATTATTATTGTAAAACGTAATAGAAATAAATAATTAATTGATTGCATGAGTGACATATTTGACATTACTATTGTAAATCTTAAATATTATTATTATAAAATTTAATATTTCTACACCAGGGTATGGTAGAATATGTTTGAACAAGTGAAATAACATAAAGACCTCAATGTACCATATTCTTAGAAATAAATTATTATTATTATTATTATTATTATAAACCTTTGAGGATGCCGTAAGGCGAAATCGGTCAGGTCTAATAAAAAATACTGTGGAAAAAATATTTATAAATGTGTATTCAATATGTGTAACAAAAAATCCCACCAAGTGCCATCAATCAACAGTATGAAAAGATTTATTTAAAGATTGCTTTTTGTAAACCTTTTCTTTTTCTATCTTTCCAGAACACGAAGACTCCCACGAAACAAGAAACTACAGGAGAAGATACAATATTAAGAGACAGAATGAAAGATAGAAAAACTAGAAGCGTTAGTTAGTTATTTAGTCTAGTTTTAATCGTAAACATAACGTTTATTTTAATATTAGGTGACGAGAGACTAGTTTCATAAGTTCTAATTGTAACTATTTATCGGAATAAATTATATTATTAATTATAGCAAATTTTGTTTAATTTCAAAATTCCAGATTAATCTGTACTATACTATACTATACTTTAATCTATCACTACATAGGATAAAACAAAGTCGCTTTGTCTGTCCCTATAGATAGATAGATAGATAGATAGATAATTCTTTATTGTACACCAACAGATTTACAGTAGGACAAGTAGGTAGCATCTATACAGTTCAATGTACATATCCTTATGTATGCTTAAATCTTTAAAACTACGCAACTAGAAGTAGATAGAAGAGTCAATATAGCATGGAAAAAATACTGGTCACAGAAAGAAATTGTAAAGGGAAACTACAGCCTTAAACTAAAAAAGATAGTGTTAGACACTTGCATTCTACCGTGTCTCACATATGGATGCCAAACCTGGACATTTACTAAGAGAATAGCAAATAAAATAAACTCATGCCAACATGCTATGGAAAGAAGTATTTTAAAACTAAGAAGGATCCAAAAGGTCAGAAATGTAGATATAAGAGAAAGAACGAAGCTGACGGACGCTCTCGAGCACGCACTCCAGAAGAAATGGAGATGGGCGGGGCACCTAGCTAGATATACGGACAGAAGATGGACAAGCGAAACCACAAAATGGAAAGGCCCCAGAGGAAAAAGAAAAGTTGGAAGACCAAAAATGAGGTGGGATAACGATATTAAGGAAATAGCAGGCAAACATTGGCTAGAAACTGCAAAAGACAAGAAGAGGTGGAAGGAGCTGGAGGAGGCCTATACCCGAAAAGGGACTATGCAATAAAAAGAAACTAATACAACTAACTTACTAATAAGGATAGATTCTAATATAACTAACAAATAAGTTTATAAGTTTTATATTATGTATAGGTGTAAAGGGCTTAAATAAAATAAAATAAAATGTTATTTTTGAGGTTTCTAATGTGACATCGTAAATAATTACATTTTTCCGCTTACATTGCAAACGCAATCTGAAACCTACGAGATTTATCAAAATAATGTACTGGATGTAATGTATTGTGCATATTGAAAAGGTCTACAGAAAACTCCTCGATGGTATATGTGTATCTCTTATGGATATCCCACAATAACATTTTTTAGTCTTTTACTTTTTACGACAAATAATGGCTAATATTCGAAGCGATTTTAACCAATACAGCATTAATCCTTATCCAATTAAATATCTAAAATACATTGTTGATTTAATATATTATAGATCTATATGGCCCGTTACAGCATATGATTTAAATGAACATTTTCGAAGATATTACAGATTTAAAAATGTAGTGTATTTAGTATCAGCATTGCACCCGTGCGAAGCCGGGGCGCTAGTACTATATAAATTATTATAAAGATATAAGTAATGAAGTTTGTGAGTTGTTGGTTGTAACCTCTGGATATGCTGAACCGATTTTGAAAGTTGGTTTGCCAATTGAAATCTACATTACTTTGTGATGTCGGGTGATAGAAGTAACAACGAAAGCAGGTATTGTAAGACTGATCATTTATTCTACGAACATCGTACTGTAAATTCAACTAAACTAATCTTTTCACTTAAATTAGAGTTATCGCAATAAAGCATCGTATCGCCTACTCCTCTCCTAAATTTAATAGCGTTCGCCTTATTCATGGCGTATCGTTTCTGTATAATTTACACGTATTATGTAACTAGCAGCAGTACCTAGTTACTTTTGTACACTTCGCGACAATGAGGGTGATCCTTTATGCTGTACTTTTCTTTTTCTTTCATTTCCCTTTTCCATAAAAAGGAACCATGTTACTACTCTGTATCTGTCTCCATTACTACTCTTCCATCAGGTAGACTGTGTATTTGTCACCTGAAAGTATTAAAAAATCTTTAACATACTAGCGACCTGCGTTATACATGTATGTCCACTACAATTCGTGAGTGTCATAGGCATAGTACATATAGTAGAGATATAGATACTCGTAATATCACGCTATCAGAGAGATCAGCGGTTCTAAAAAGACCATATTGAGCTATTCTACTACAAACGAGTCACTTTATGAATTTCCAGTAGATCTCAATAATTTTCTATAAAATTCGTTAAATGGTCACTAATATTAGCAGAGTCACAATAGTTCCGTTACTAGGCAAATTCTAGTTTCGTGTAAATATCGCTGCATGACAAAATATTATCCTTATAAGATTCTAATAAAGTGAAATTCCTTTTAAGACCTGCAAATGTCTACGCGGGCAGAAACATGGGCAACAGCTAGTAAACTATAATTTTAGATATAGGTAGGATATATGCACATAGCTCGATTTCTGGTCCTAAAATGTGCCAAACCAGGAATCAATCAAGAATTTGCAACACGAAATGCATTGCTATTTGAGGCAGGCATTCCTATATTATCGCCATCTCTTATCAGAATTAGGAACTAACTTGTCTCTGCATTGCACAGTACAAAAGAAAAGGAGCGTAAGTACAATATTGATTACGCCTGCGCGATAAATGCCTCATCTCGCCTTTCGTACAGCATCTTGCAATTTGTAAACACATTGTACTGGCAATGTCTTGAAATAAAATACTACACTTATAACACAGAAGTTAAAATGAAGTGGGGGATACTATTTATTTCTTTGACGTACTTGAGGAATTGCTTGGGTAAGTACTGAGTTGCTTTCTTGAATATACTCTATTTAAGGGCTAGTATACTCGTGAAGAAAAGTGTGATCCTCAATTATTCATACCACACGTACCGTATTAAGTTTTCAACATTGCGGCTAAGTAATGGCTATGATAGAGGATGTTCATTTATATTTTATAAGTATTTACGTCGTTATTATATTGAATATCAAGGTAATATTTCTCAGTCACCTATAAGCGAGATAGATACAAATATTTATAGTTTTATGAATACTCAATTTTTATAAGGTACAGAGAATTTTTTTACATTTTTAAATAAATTCTTCACCGGCGTTTCATCTCTGTGATCGCACTAAGTCAATTTTGTAAAACTCTCTACGATCAGATGCTTTTTATTTTGAGGGTTCATATGAAGTCCCACGTAAAACATCTTGCTAATAGCTTACCAAAACAAATCTTACCAAAATATAAGCCCCGTATGTTCCGGTTGGCGTCCTTGGTCGTGTTTCTAAGGCGAGGCAGTGATCCCTTTAGTATTTTTCAACCGATTTCGAAAGGAGAAGGTTCATATTCGAAAACTAAATTTATTATCAAACTCTCTATGTATAATTACAGGAGTCAAACTTCTAGAAGCAAATCCAGATGTGAAGAGACTCTACGATGATTTGCTTAGCAACTACAATCGTCTCATAAGACCGGTGACCAATGTGAGCGACATCTTGACAGTTAGGCTCGGCCTGAAGTTGTCACAGCTGATGGAAGTAAACCTGAAGAATCAAGTTATGACTACCAACCTTTGGGTGGAACAGGTTTGTAAACTTATTTCACTAGACTCGTAAACAAGCCAATTTTACCTGTACTGTAAGTTGATGCACCTGTTAATTGACGGGTAAGGTTTTATAGCCTCGCTTTCCTTTCGGGATTGTGAGGTCAAGAGGTAGTAGTAAATGGTAACATCAAAACTACCAAATACAAAAAATATGAACGGACGCCCTGGTCACTGGGACAGACTGGATGTGGAAGGCAAAGGATTGGATAAAATGACGCACATTGGGAGAGGCCTATATTCAGCAGTGAACTGCGGTGGGCTAATTGATTGATTGATACCAAAAAAAGTATAGAGGAGGACTGACTTCGAGAGAAAAAGCCTCGAACTGATTAAAATGACAGTTTTTTTTTTTTTTTTTTTTTTTACGTGCGCAAAATCCCCACGGATACCTCCTCACCGGAGCCGGTGGAGGAGGTTATGTCGGACTCGAACCGACTAAAACGCACGCCACCTGTGGGTCGTTTTGGTTGCCGAAGGTGAGGTTGACAGGCATATCCCTCGCACCCCGGCCGACCCAGGGCCATCTCTCACGATCTGGCCCTCGTCTCGGGTGTGGGGACTACAGAGTCCCCAACTCGACCCCGGAAACGGGGAGGCGCGCTAGGCGCGCCATCGCCGCGGCCTGCTTCTGCCAGGGTAACAGGCGGCTCCACCTGTCACCCCCAGGCCGGCGCTCATGGGGGGCGGAGGTCGTTCATCGACCTCCGACGCCCGAGTTGCCTTCGTACGCGGGCAGCTTGGCTTGCGATCCTTCGTCGCTCCCGCTGCCGCTCCCGCCCCGCCTCCTCCTTCACGAGCATTACTTGCTCGCAGAAGGAGGCGCCGGCCGCCCACGCATCCGCGCAGCGGACCATCGCCGCGAGCAAGGTGGAGAGCGTGAGAACTCTCACTCCCAGGGCCGCCACAAGCTCCCGCCTCGGCGTCTCCCACGCCGGACACTCGGTGAGCGTGTGCGGACCTGAGTCCTCGCTCGCGTCGCAGTGATGGCACTCGGACGTTGGCTCTTTCTCCATCCGACGCAGATACTTGCCGAAGCATCCGTGCTCGGTGATCATCTGCGTCAGACGGTACGAGAGGCTGCCGTGTGGCCTCTCTAGCCACTCCCCCATGATGGGTCTTACCGCCGCTACTACGGCGCGCCCTGCGCCTGGTCGCCCAAGTCGTAGCTCCCATTCCGCCACCATTTCCCTGTGGAGCCGGGATCTCACGGCCCGAATTTCTTCGGGCTCGGGATCGTGACCCCGCTCCCGCGCCGCCTTTCGGAACCGGTATAGCGCCGAAAGGGATCTCGCTTCCAGGATCCATGGTGGCGATCCGGCGAGGAGACTCGCCGCGTTGAAGGATATCGTGCGGTACCCCCTTATGATGCGGCACGCCAACTTCTGCTGCGGACGCTGCAGCAGGGGCATGTGCCGATCATTCAGGGTGTCCGCCCACACGGGACACCCGTACAGGGCCATGGACCGCACGACACCCGCGTAGAGTCTCCTGCAGGAGTCCTCTGGGCCCCTCAGGTTAGGCAGTAGCCGCGCCAGAGCGTTGGCTGTGCCCACCAATTTGGGGCCTAGACTTCGGAAGTGCTTCTCGAAGTCCCACCGGCCGTCGAGCACGAGCCCCAGATATTTCATCTGGGGCTTGATGCCGATGAGAGTGCCTCCCACTGTGAGACTGGAACCAGGTGGTGGCGTGCGCCGAGGTCCATGAAAGAACATGGCCTCGGATTTATGCAGAGCCACCTCAAGGCCCAGCCGCCGGATCCGTATTAAAATGACAGTGGAGGTAGTATAAAAGACAATTTTAGTCGTAGGTAGATAGAAAGGGAAATTGGATTTGTAAACGGAGTGATACACCATATTCTAAATCTACGTTACAGAAATGGTACGACTACAAATTGCAGTGGAACCCAGAAGACTACGGAGGGGTTGAGATGCTGTACGTGCCGTCGGAACATATCTGGTTGCCCGACATAGTCCTTTATAACAATTGGGATGGTAACTACGAAGTAAGTTGCTATATTTTTATTCTTAAGACATAAGATATAAGTTCCACAGTAGGTTCCTTCAATATTGTGGATTTATTAAGCATAGATTCTCAAATACGGATTTTTTCATCAATTTGTGTTTTCAAAACATAATAACATGTTTAGATACATATACTAGAAGAGAAATCCAAAATAATTTAAAACTCGCATCACTATATAATATATATTATATTTACGGTACAGATATTCGCGTAAACTTCCGACACACTTTTTTTTTTTTTTTTTTTTTTACGTGCGCAAAATCCCCACGGATACCTCCCCACCGGAGCCGGTGGAGGAGGTTATGTCGGACTCGAACCGACTAAAACGCACGCCGCCTGTGGGTCGTTTCGGTTGCCGAAGGTGAGGTTGACAGGCATATCCCTCGCACCCCGGCCGACCCAGGGCCATCTCTCACGATCTGGCCCTCTTCTCGGGTGTGGGGACCACAGAGTCCCCAACTCGTCCCCGGAAACGGGGAGGCGCGCCACGCGCGCCGCCACCGCGGCCTGCTTCTGCCAGGGTGACAGGCGGCTTCACCTGTCACCCCCAGGCCGGCGCTCATGGGGGGCGGAGGTCGTTCATCGACCTCCGACGCCCGAGTTGCCTTCGTGCGCGGGCAGCTTGTCTAGCGATCCTTCGTCGCTCCCGCTGCCGCTCCCGCCCCGCCTCCTCCTTCACGAGCATTACTTGCTCGCAGAAGGAGGCGCCGGCCGCCCACGCATCCGCGCAGCGAAAACTTCCGACACACTCTCTTTAAATTCAAATTCAAATTACACAATTAAACCTGATACCGATATTGCGGTAGCTTTTCAGCAACAATGTTCACTGGCATAGGGAGCACCTAGAAAGAAAAAAAGAAAGAAGAAAGAACGAAAAAACCATTTATTACACACATACAGACACTTACACTACACATAAAGACACCATCAATCCTAAAAAAAAAATATGAATAACACAGTAATTATCAGGTATATAGGTCATGCGGCGCACACAACAACCATAACGACAGGATCAGAGTAAATAATGAAAATAGATTTTAATAATATTATACACTTTACTCAATAATCCATAATATTGTAGTTCAATGAATCATCATTATTAAATTAAATATCATTTTATTGATGGCAACAGGGCCCAATTTGTTAGTAACAATATTTGTCTTACATTTATGGTTAGCATGCAAAATGTCCACAGTATAAAATCAAATCAGGAAATTATTATCAATTGATATTATATTATTGCATTAGATTTGATGTCAGTTAAAAATTATAATTCACAAAACTAAAAATTGATGTAAAACTCACGTCACGTCGTTATTGAACTAAAATACTCCACAAAGTCGTAGTCTGCAGGTTTTCCTTATATTTTTTTATCATATTTCTATTCTTAATTACAGGTAACGCTCATGACAAAGGCTACTTTGAAATACACCGGTGAAGTGAACTGGAAGCCACCGGCGATTTACAAATCTTCTTGCGAGATCAACGTGGAGTACTTCCCATTCGATGAGCAGACTTGCTTCATGAAGTTTGGTTCCTGGACTTACAATGGAGCTCAGGTTCTTGCAAAATTTGTTTTTGTAGCTTAGAAAAGGGATAGCTTAGAAGGGTCTAGCTACTGTCACCTGCAAGTCGGTATATGGTCTGCTGATTGACCGAAGAGGCCCTAGCGCAAGGTTTCTTTTCGATCTTAGACGGTTGAATAGAAATCGGTCCCAAAAAATCCAGATAGGGCAAACCAAAAGGATAAGGAAAAACAACTGGATTCTGGTAACAACGCTAGGATGGAGATGTTAAGCTCGATTAAGAAAATGTAGTCGGTAGTGTTTTAAAGAACCTAAAGCTAGATACTTAGAGAAATTACGAAATATCGTAGAAAAATAGTTACCGTAAGGGATCACGGTTTTTCTAAATAAGAAAAAAGAAAGAAAAGCATTTTATTCAAGACTCTCAAAATATGTAACTTATGAGTACTTAAATCTTAAAGAGACGTAGTTTTATCAAATACATTTATCGACAGCTAAATCTGTCAGTTAGTATTTTTTTTATAATTTTATTCTCAAGACATTTCCCTAGTTTAATTTGTATATAGGTACGACTGCTCGCAAGTTTCATAGTACCAAATAATGTACTTTTCTGTTCTCCTTTAGGTGGACTTGAAACATATGGACCAATCTCCAGGCAGCAGTCTGGTGCACGTTGGAATTGATTTAAGCGAATTCTATCTGTCGGTAGAATGGGATATCTTGGAAGTACCAGCGACGAGGAATGAGGAGTACTACCCTTGCTGCCCTGAACCCTTTTCTGGTAAATGTTATTGATATTAGTTATTATGTTCTATTATGGGTATCTATGGACGTATTATTCGAAATTATACGTTTTTTGACTAAGTTATAAATAAATACGTCTATCTGTCTAAGTATCATCACTACTGTTTTCAACTGCGCCGATTCACAATTAATATATCTGAGTTCGGGTACACCTGAGTACTTTGATACTGCTATAACTTGTTCTACTGAATAGTTCTATGGTAGAACTAATGGGATATTTTCTCACTAGACCTACGACTCGATACAATAGAACTGGTGAGAAAAAATCCATTAGTTCTATCATATAACTATTCAGTAGAACAAATAAGTATTTTCCTCAAATGATCAATTTCAAAGGCTTTGCTTAGTCAAAGATTTTTTATATAAATCTATGCGATATAAATATAATTGAGTAAGAATAATGTGTCCTTATTAATCAATTATTTATTTTAGATATAACCTTCAAACTGACAATGCGAAGAAAGACGTTGTTCTACACAGTGAACCTGATAATACCGTGCGTCGGGCTGACGTTTCTGACTGTACTGGTCTTTTATCTGCCTTCAGACTCCGGAGAAAAGGTAATTATGAATTCTTGATCAGTGTGTGATATGTGTCTGTAACTAGAAGTAATATTCTATCATGAAATTCAGAACTTGATAATGTTATGAGTGAACATTTTGAGTATAAATGAAAGAAAAAGATTAAGACAAATGAAAAACATTATAAAGACACAGACAAGGTTGAGTATTGAGCGAGTTAACGATAAATATAAATTATTTTAATAAATTCAATTTAACTAAACTAAAATATGAACTGAAAGTCAAAATTGATCAGCATCTTATTTTATTTCAAGATATGTAATGATAGAATAGGCGAAGAAGAATTTCATGATAAAATGTTATTGAAATATAGCTTTTGATGTAAATGTGAATGGGATGTTTCAGGGCATGCTCATAATAGCCTGTAACCCACAAAACCATCCTTCATAACCCTCATCCATTAGTAATGGTCTTTTTTGAATCATTTGCTAGATGTGTGAGTGTGTATAGCATCATCTGAATATTGTTTTGTTAGTTATTCTTTGTCTTTCCACACTTGTTCGTGAACAATGTTACTAGTACTGTTGACTTCTCTCTAATAAAGCTTTGCATAAATCTGTTTGATGGATGTGATTAATTTCCTATTTGATTCTTTTATTATTAAGAGGTTTTGTAGTCTATTATTAATGTTAAAATAGCTTTGACGAGTGCTATATCAATACAAACTTTATAATACCTATTTCTATCAAAGGGTGACATTATCATTATGATAAAACCTTCTTACAATAAAAAATAAAAAAGAACCTTATCAAAATTGTAAATTTTATGACGCTTTAATTACTACTTCAATAAATGTAACTAAAATGAAAGTTTAAAAATGCGACCATATTATTTTGTCTACTTTTTATACATATCGTCAAAAATTTAAGAGACTACAGTACCAATTTTTTATATATTTAAATGATCGGGTACCAAAAACCTCAACTCATTGCATGATCCTCAAAAATCATTCATTGATTGTAACATTCTATATTGTACTTTATTTTGATATTCGTGTTAGTGGAAAGACAATGTGAACTATGATATAGCTATAGACTTAAATTTTTTGTGCACTACCCAGTGAGAATCGGTTTTGTGAACAATTTTGGCAACCCTTTAGAAAAATACTAGTGATCTAATTGGTGAGTATGTGTGATTATTTTTCAACTGTATGTGTGCTTAATCACAACTTTAATTCTACTAAATTAAAACAAAATAAATGGAAAAATGTTTTTGAATTATATGAACTTCACCAAATTGTACATTATGACTAATCACGTTTGAATATCATTTTTCCATCTAGTTTGCACGTCTTGTTCTTATACTTGGTGCTGCATGAATCGTATGGATCGTGCGTCTCATAAATTGTCTTTTAGTTTTTAAAATAGTCTATGTGTACGTTTGTCTGTGCTATTAATGTTAGTATACAATAAAGATTCATATCTATAGGGTTGTCAAAATACAAGAAACAAATTCAATGTATAGTGTACCAAAAATTGAACCATCAACTGTGTAACTCAAAAGAGACTTCTCTTCCTTAGATATCGCTCTGCATCTCCATCCTGGTGTCCCTCACTGTGTTCTTCCTTGGTTTGGCTGAGATCATTCCGCCAACATCCCTGGCAATCCCTTTGCTTGGGAAATATCTACTATTCACCATGATACTCGTCTCACTCAGCGTTTGGGTGACTGTTTGCATACTTAACGTGCATTTCAGGTAAATATTCTTTTTCTTTTTTCTCGTAGATATCGTTAAGCATCTCAATATTGGTGTCGCTGACTGTGTTCTTCCTGTTGCTGGCTGAAATTATCCCGCCGACGTCGCTCGCTATTCCTTTATTAGGGAAGTATTTGCTGTTCACCATGATTTTGGTGTCTTTAAGTGTGTGGATGACCGTTTGTGTGCTCAACGTTCACTTTAGGTGAGTAAAGAAAGTGTCTATAGCTTCCTTTCTCACTGTCTCATTCTTTTTCTTCCCAAATTCTTGCTATCTCTGCGCTTCTAAGTAGAAAGGTTCACCCTTATACGGAATTATTAATTAGCAACTAAACTATGCAATAACGTGATGAAAGTTTAAATAATAAATGTACCTACTTATAACACAGTATGTAGTGAGCTTACTATAGGCGTTACTTTACGTTCTGTTTTATCCTATTTTGAAACAAATTAGTTGTCTTTCTTCGCACATTATAGTTTTAACCTTGTAAATTATACCCCTTTTATTTTATTGAAGCTTATTGAAACCTTATTATAACCTAGTTTCTTTTGTTTAAATACTGAATCGTGGAGTCTACGGAAGATCACTCTTGCTACAGTTCTATTTAGGTAATTTCATTGCTGTTAGGTAGATAGAATTGAATGAGCTGATGAATGAACATGGTTTGCATGATATGTAAGTGTGAAAATAATAAGAGAAATTATAAATGAAATAAAGTATGGAAGTTAATAAAAGGTGAAGAAAAAACAGCGTGTTTTCTCAGGTAAATATAATTATAATACGTATAGGTGTCTCTTGACATAGGTACTTCAAAAATAATTGGTTGTATCTTTGGTACAAATTCTTTTGTGATCTATTTGGTCGGATATAGATGGGCGTCGACAAGCTCTTCACTGAAGAGGGTAAGTAGATGCATTGTTGGTGTGATGTGTATGTACTATCTAGATATAATAACATCAGATTCGAGGACGCAAATAATTCTTCGACGCAAAGTGGACGACACAATAAAAAATTGCTGTATATTCATCTTCAGAATGCTCCTGAGTTTAACGATGAGTGTCTTTAAAGGATTTAGAGTTTGCAAGAGGTAATTTATTTATAAACAAGATAATTCAACAATGGCACTTTATCAGTATCAAAATAAACGGGACATTTACCATATTTCATTGTTTTGAGTTCCTTCGTGATCATGGTGCTTGCAACAGCGCCGAAATATCGGAAAATCAAAACAATGAAACATGGTAAATATCCCGTTTATTTTGATACTGATGTGAGTGACCATGATAGTTTAAATACCTATGATGGCACTTTAGCCTAACGTTTGACCCAAGTAAAAGATTATACTAACCCAAGTGAATATAATCTTTTAATTGAAAACATATTAACTATTATCGTCGTATTAGTTATATTTTATCGGTAAGTATAATTTTCAAGTAGCACATAAATCTAAATATATACATCGCGGGCTATGTATAGTCAAATAAAAGTGATACAATAAGGATAACAATATACAAATACAATTCCTCGCTCGGGGAGTTTGAGTCCCGGAGATTTTTATGGAGTCCAAACGTCAAATTCTCCGGAGTTCAAACTATGCTCACCTGGAAGCGGGTAGACTTGCTGATTCGCAGATGAGGCTTTGGGCGTTGGCTTCCCTTTCAGGGTTGGGGTGTCAGTAGTGAAAAAAGGTAGTCGATCCTATAAACGTATTATACCTAAGTCTAACCAAAAATAGGAATGCATAAACTATGCAGGTAAATTGATACCTTCTGTGGAATGGCGATAGTGAATGCGGCCGCTACGCATTAAGCGTGGGTTTTTTTCCTCGCTTAGTGCAAATATTTGTATATATGAATATGGGTCTAACTGTGATTCTTCGATATTACAACTTATATTACTAATTTTTTGAAGTCTACTATCACAGACTGTTTTTGTGTCTGGTATTTATATTATGCCTGTCACAAACTATTAACATTGTCACCGCGTACATTATGGGTAATGAACTTGCACGCACTTGGTTACGTAACAATTATGCAATGTATTTATATTTTTTAATTAATAATAATAATAACACAATCTGATACAAAATACTAATACGCCATATTACAACTACAAGCCTGAAATAATTTTGGAAAATACCTCACACAAATTATATTACGAACGCGCCATACTTACCGATCCATCCACTAAAACAGACCAGATATCACATAACAAGATAAAATAAACAAAACTACTTACCTGATTGACGTCGCAGTCCCAAACACCCATAACTTACAAAAGTTAGACTAACAGTAACACTAACTTACAAAAGACAAATATTCTGACCTGCAAGATGAAGTCATGAGTATCTGGAAGCAAGACGAAGTATATGTAGTGCCGATAGTCGTATCCTCCACCGGAGTCATCCCTAAACATCTTCGCCATAGTATCAAACTGATAAACCTTAAGGATAACATCTACACATCCATTCAAAACGCTGCTATATTGAACACATGCAGAATTGTGAGAAAGTTCTTGCAAACAGAAGACACTGAAAACACACGATATACACAATTACACACACACACACACCACATTTACTTGTACGTGTAAATGTGGTTAATACCAACTCAATGAGTTGAGAATAAAAAATAACACTAAAATAATAACAATAAATATTCTTTTTTGTACACCAAAATACACAAATGAACATGGATTTTTATACTTACATAATAATGTACAATTGGCGGGCTTATTGCAAACAACAATCTCTTCCAGGCAACCTTTGGATGGACAGGAGTGTATAGAAATAAAACGAGTGTATAGAATTAACATGTAGATAGTCACGGTGACCAAAGGCACTATTTCGCTCAAGCCCTCACTACGACATTTTGCATAATTTTCAACATTCCTGACAGACAGTTATGCCAATTCGGGTTCTCTTTTTGTAAGAATACCAGATACCAAAATATTTAGCGTGCCCGCTTACATTTCCACTTAATAATTGCTTGTGTTAGGAGTGTGTTCGCGAGGAAAGTGTATTTTTTGTGCTAGTGACAGCATCATCGGTACCTCTGTTTGAACCTCATCTTATATAATTAAGTTAAAGAGGTATGTTAAGTATTTGTAGTATTTACCGTCAATTTAATTTTGTTTCACTTATCTTAAACTAATAACCAGTGGTAACATAAAATACTAAAGCCTATATTATAATAACATTCTATAAACGTCCTCTTTACATAGCCGCGATAACGAAACCGTTGGGACACAAGTGATAAATAAAATAAATTAACCTCCCTTTCCCTGTAGGGAATACCCTTGAGAGGTGTCCTGTTAAATCTCACACGGGCTGAGCTCAAAGCTCCTAACTAAAATTGGGAACTTCGCAATCAGCAAGCAATAAACCGACACTTTGTATGCAAATATTCTGGACAGCTATTTTGAATATGAAGCCAGTAATTATTGAATGTCTATAGGTGCATTTAGACCAAACGAACTTAGAGTTAGAGCATGGACAAGATCATTATTTTTTGATATTTCAGTGTAAAGTTATTTCTTTGAAAATAATTCAAATAAAGAACAACGAACGAATGTTCTATCACTGTTTACACTAAAAGAATTTAATGTAGATGGGATAGATTGAGCATTAGCTCGTTTGATATAAATCCACCTTAACTGCAAGCTTTTTCAAATTGTACACAGAAATATTGAAGCCGATCTGCTTTACCAATCTAACTGCGGATCCGGCTGATCTTCGATATTTTCCCTGAAGCGACTGCCATACCATTTTACAACGTATTATTATATGGCGATAACGAAGTTCTGTAATTAGAAAAGTTGTCGGACCTACAATGGCAATCCAACTGGTCTTCATTAACGCACTCTTCACGACTTATGAACGGTCACTCTAAGGCACATTGCGATGATTTTTACGCTATAATAAGAAAGTGGAGTGCATCAATGTCTGCTCGACTGCTAGGTAGCACCAACAGTATCCTGAAGGTATTGTCCGAGAGGAGGGACCTTCCTGTTCTTCAAATGTGGACGCGCCTGCATGCTAGCGCGTACCCTCGATTAATTTTTTAACTTATGTTTTATATAGTACTCACATAGTTGTAATATCATTGTTACTAGCACATATGGACCTATGTCTATAAATAAAATGATATGATGTGAATCATAATCGACAGCGTTTTCTTTGCCGCATTGATAAAAGTGTGAAGAAGATCTACTATGAAAACGATGTCCTCTTGTAAGTGTTTAAAAAAGCAAACCAAGCCATCGTAGTGAAATAATCATGGTTATGATGCTCAGCATGCTCGTCAACTGCATTTTCCCGTCCCATTTCGCTTGAGCCCGTGACGTCACCTATTAATTTTTACTTAACCATTAATTTTTTTTTTTAAATTAATTAATATTCATAGGAGGTAGGATACGACTGTATTTCCGTCTGAATTGAGCAGTCTGACTGGGGAAGTACCTACACCCTACAGAATACCACGGCTATAATAACCTCGTGTTGTGCTCCCGGCGGTGAGTAGGGTAGTCAGAGCTCACTGGAGAGTTTTTATGCTGTCAGTGGGACGACCAAAGGCTTGTCCTGCTTTGTCCTCTACACCGACGGTTCAGAAAATCTCTGTTCTTACAGGGTTGGCAGCACGGATATGACTCTTCTGGTGTTACACACAATCATAGGTCACGGTAACCACTTTCCATCAGGTGGGCCGTGCGTTTGTCTGTCACCTAAGTGGTATAAAAAAAGAAAAAGAAAAATTACAACAAGCAAAAACAAAAAGCAATGATTGCTCCCGGTGTAAAAGTGCACATAACACTTGCTGCGTTGCCACGTTGGATGGCGATGGCCAGCTTTTGGACCAGGAACGACCCGAAACGAGTGTCACCGGTCGCCTCGATGAGCCTCTGTACGATTTCTTTAATAAAAAATAAAATCAGTTACCACATAGCCTTTGCGACCTTTTTTGCGCAAATTATTGAAATAGTAGATAGTATTTATAAATATCTCACACAGATCGTTAGAACATTCGTAAATCCGATGACCGTTAAAAATATCTCATATCTATATACTTTTCTAGCTTCTAAAGCTGCAGAGATCCCCCCAAAAATCCTGTAATAGAATATTTCGACTTGCGGAAGCAGTTCCTTTCATAATGGAGCGTACATAAATCTTTCGTCTCATTGTAATAACGTCTGTTCGATAAAGACACAATAGTGCGTGATATATCGAGGCCTGTAGACTGTGCTATAGTTTACCAGTGCGGTTATTGAAGAATGCAAGCGTTGTAGAATGAAAATGTAGGCGATACGTGATATGTAGTTCAGTTTAAAACGCATATTTTGCATCCGATTTTGTAAAGAATATTATTACACAAGAAAAAAAAGTGTTTCCCCTAACCCCTGGCTAAGCTAAATTGCTTCTGCCCTGCGTTCTCTCGATCGTAAAGGCCAACTCCTTAATCATTAAGCTACCAACGATATTCCGAGGAAGGCCAGATTGAGAGATGGCCCTGTGTCGGCCGGGATGCGAGCTACCAACCTCACCTCCGGGAATCAACAATGCAGCTTCTCAATGGTGCCGTTTATGACTATTAAAGTTTAACAAGTAATGTATGTGAAATAAATATAAACGTATAGTTTTAGACAAATGAGCGAATTCCGGGACTGGTTTTCTTTTATTTCTACTTATCATTTATGTGTGGTCTGGTGACATGTCGTCTCTTCACATACATTACTCGTTAAACTTCGATACAGATAAATGGTACCATTGAGAAACCGCAATGAATTAAAACAACAATCAAAATTATCATATTCAAATCTATTTCATGGTACGCTCTGCTTTTGTTGCCTTACCTATACATACCTTTTATAGGTGTATTTATTAAAAATGTACATCGGAAAGCTCGTTAAGCCGTTACTGTTGACATGGAGCATCTACGGCAGTAGTTGCGGGTAGCTGAAACCCTAAAAGTCCGACTAGTCTAACAACAGAACTTTGATATCGCTAATTGGTTGTGGAGGTCAGACGGCAGTCGCTTCACGGATAATATCGAAGTCCAGTCGCATCACAGTTAAGCTGGCAAGCCGACTAAAATCGAATTGGCAATGAGGCTCAGAGAATGATGATTCTGATGACTAAGTAACTAAAGAAATTTAACCTTCTGGAGAATCTAATAAACTTACATAAAATATAACATAAACTCACGCCTATATCCCCGAAAGGGTAGGCAGAGGTGTTAGCACCCATATTTCGCCAGTTTATGTTTAGGTCCCAATGTAATAGGTGACGAGCCTATTGCAATTAACCAGGCACTTATAAACCTGCGATAAATATACACATAACTTCGAAAAGCATCGAAAAGTCATTGGTGTGTGCCATGGTAAAACCTGGGATCGAACCCGAGACCTCGTCTCAGCAGTCCATTACCCATACCACTAGGCTACCGCGGTTTTAGGTTTTAAAAATTAATATTTCTCATTATTTTTCATGAAATGCGTGTAATTCGTTGCATTTCCTTCTAATGTTTTATTCTCACCATCTTTTGTAATGCTAAAAGTGTCTGTATGTACACCCATTAACACAAAAGCAATGGCCAAACAATGAGTGCAAGCACAACAGCTCTTCCACACAATCGTAATAATAAAAATTAACCGACTGCGTGCTTCAAATTGTAGGTACGCCTACAAATAGCATTTGCATAGTGATGTGTCCATATCTCGTAAGTGACGAGTTAATTTGAATCTGAGTTAAATTCTGTAACATATTTGCAGATTACTCCCGATTATAGTGATTTGTATCACGTTAGTATGACGTAGTGTAATGTTTCCCAAAAAAGGAACGGCCTGCCGTATTCTTAGTACGGCGATAGTATTTATAGGTTATAATTGAAAAAAAAAAAAAAAAAAAAATGAAAATTTATTTATTACTGCAGCAATACACAATGAAATACAAAAATTCTCACACTTATTAACTAGAAGACATACAAGGTATAATAGGTATAACATTAGTTTAAGTAAGACATTATGCATAAATGTTGCAGACTAGATTTGGTAAGGTTTAACTATCTGATGGTTTCCTCACTAGGCAAAGCCTGTATCGAGGAAGCCTGTATTCAGTTTACATTGTACAAAAAGATCCCCAGTAGACAGAAAAAGTTACCATAAATAATATATACATGTTCATACACACACACACACACACATGCACACACACACATATCCACATACATATACATACACATACAAACATACATACATATACACACATATATGCATACACATACATACATATATATATACATATACACATACATATACATACATATACATACATACACTAATATACAATATCTTAATTTGGTATACATGACAATATTAAGAATACATAAGGCAAATCAAATATACTTATAAGCTATAGTATAAATATTATTATTGTAATGTAAATTATAAATATTAACATGCAATGTGTAACTTGTCTTCCGTGTCATGGTATGTCAGTGAAGCCAGCCATTTATATACTATTTTTTTCATTTCAATTATTGATTTGCCTTTGATATTGCAGCACTTAGCAACTATGTTGTAGACATGTGACCTAATGAAATTGCCAAATTTTTGAGCAAAACTTGTGCTAACGAGTGGAGCGGTTAGTCTGTATACTCTGCGATTACCAAGCAACTCATACTCGCTTGAAGTTAAAATTGCTTTATGTACTGAAATCGTCGTTTTAAGAATAAATAGTTGACGTACGCTTAGCAATCCAGCTTCTTTATATAGGGTTGTAGTAGGGAATCTATAAGGCCTGCACAGCATAACCTTTAGAACTGAACGTTGAGCTCTTTCTAGCTGGAGCATAAAAGTTTTTGCAGCACTGCCCCAACATGTGATGCAGTAGACTATGAGGGATTGACACAAGGCGTAGTATACGGATGTCAGGGTGTCAATCGTCGCCACATGCCTAAGATTTCGCACGACACTAACAACCTTTCTTATGCGTGCCGAAAGGGATTCAATATGAGCTTTAAAATTAAGGTGCTCGTCAATGTGAACTCCAAGGTATTTTACAACCTTAGTACGAGTTATCGATTCACAGGAACAGAACCGGTTACTAGAATCACTGCAGATTTGATCATGAATTTTAATGTCTGTTACTGTGCAAGGGGCCGAGGCAGTAGTCACATGAAAACATAAGTACATCGTCTTCTTTGTGTTTAGGGTTAAAAGGTTACGCTGTAGCCATCTACCAATTAAAGTCATGCCTTGCTCGGCTGAAGAAAGTACCATAGGCCAAGTAGACCCATGAAAAATCAACGCAGTGTCATCTGCATAACATAGGACATCAACATTTTTAATTGGGACGTTGTGTATATCATTTATGTAAAGAAGAAAAAGCGTGGGCCCGAGGATGCTACCCTGTGGTACTCCAAATTTAACAGATTGATGAATGAATTAATGACATGGTAGCTATTGAAGGCGTTTCACATGAACTTTATTAATTTAAGTAGTAATTCTGCACGTAATTATTTGGATATGGTGTATTTTGTTGCAAAAAGTTTTGAAAGTACCTGGAGATTTTTTTAAATTAAAACTGCTCAGTCACGGAATTAAATATATAATGTGTTGCGCTATTTAATTTTAATATTTAAAAAAAAGAAAGTATGAACTCGTGAAACAGTTTTTCATCTCAAACTCATGAAAATTATTAATTTAAGTAATGTTTCTGTCTTCAAGTTTGAATTATATTTTTGAACACAAGTAGTGCTCTCAAATATTTTTAGATTAACAAAAATAATTTACTGTAGCAAATTTTACAAACACTCATTCCGTTATTTAAACTGGATAGTTAAGTTCACTTCACTCTCGAATAGTGCACGATTGGCGCATCACTAGCACGTAGAATTTCGAATAAATCTCTCGTTTTCATTGTTATTTTGTCATTACTGTAATAGAACATTGTGTGTGTGATATATTGCACATGAGATTGCGATACAAGAGCTATTAGTGCTTTGAATAATTTCCACCATCGCATAAAACCGGTGTTTATAGTGAACGTAAAATTAACGCGTTGATTTGGTGGTGTGTTTCATTTTATTCGTGGGGAAATTTTGTAATTATACATTTTAATTACCGAGTAATTGTGATTAAATTTATGTTTTTAACTATAGAGCTAAGAACTGATGTTTAGGTATGTTATAAGAAATTATGAGACATGTATTTAATCGATTTGCCTCTCTCTCTCTGTGTGGCCTCTGTGGCACGTGGAGTAGCGGTAGAACGTTTGACTGCAAGGGGCACCGTTTCGATTCCCGCTCAGTGCAAATATTCTTATGTATGAATATGTATATTTGTATTGTTATTTTTTAAATGACTTCAAAAGGAGGGCATTCTTAATAAATTTCTATATTATTGACGATATTTTTTACCATATTGCTAAAGTTTATTTATTTTTGCTATCTTTAGAAAAGACATAGCTTAGGGTTGAACTTAAATGATTATTACCCGTGGTCCCACCTGTGGGTCGTATTTTTTGGGACCAGGTGTAAACGAAACGCCGTTAGGTATATTCTGAAAACAGGATCCACGAGACAGTTCTAATTCTACTAACACATTTGCACGGTACGTGTGCAAATAAGATCTAGAAGATCTTACTTTGAACAGGGTTTTTTTTACGTGCGGTAATTCCCCACGGATACCCCCGCCGGAGCCGGTAGGAGTGGTTATGTCGGACTCGAACCGACTTAAACGCATGATGCCTGTGGGTCGTTGTTGGTTGTCGATGGTGTAGTTGACAGGCATATCCTTCGCACCCCGGCTGACCCAGGGCCATATCTCTTGATCTGGCCCTCTTCGGGTACGCGGACCACAGAGTCCCAATTTATCGCCGCGGAAGTGGGAGAGCGCGCATCGTTTGCCGCCGCTGCGGCCTGATTTTGCTAGGGTGAGAGGCGCTCATGGGGGCGGAGATCATTCATCGACCTCCGACGCTCGAGTTGCGTCTCCCACGACGTACACTAGGTGAGCGAGTGCAGCTCTGAGTCGCTCTCGCACTCGGACGTTGGCTCTTTCTCCATCCGACGCAGATACTGCCCGAAGCACCCGTGCTCGTTGATCATCTGCGTCAGAAGGTACGAGAGGTTGTTGTATGACCTCTCCAGCCACTCCCCCATGATGGGTCTTACCGCCTCTATTACGGCGTGCCCTGCACTTTGAACAGGGTAGATCTAAGAACAAGGTATACTATTTAAAATTTTCAAAAGCGCACTTTAAGATTTAAAAAAGTAATGTAATTATATATAAGTATTTGATAACACATTTAAGAGTTAAAAGCACGTAAAGAAATTGTATTTAGGTTCAGTAATTAATTAAATTTGACGTAGTTTATTGGCCTTTTTCTAGATTGATTCTAGATACAAATAGTAATACAACGTAGGCATTAATCAAATGTTTTTTTTTTTAATTTCTAGCTTCGTTAGCACAGGCACCGTAAAATTATTGGAACAATTGTAATATAATTTACACTTGAAAAACACTTGCGGGCCAACATAACAGGTCTATCGTCACAGTGGAACAGCTTAATAATGTCCAAATCAGCTTGTATCTAGTAACACTGTATAGCAACTATAATGCTAATATAATATCGACGTTTGAAAGACAAAAGGTTGCAAAGGACATCGATTTTTCAAAGTAAAAAACTTCTAAACTACTTAAGACTATTTAACATTTATTTTCATGACAACTGTTGTTGTCGTTTACACCCTTTAGTAGTTTAACTGTCGATATAATAAGCAAGATAAATATTCAAAAATTAAATAACAAAATTGATAAAAATATTATAAAATATATTACAACCTTATTCATGAAAAGCAAAGTTGTTTTTAGCTAGAGGAAGCTTTGATTTCATCTTCTTTCTCATTTGAAAAATTTCTTCTACTGTAGTAAATAAATTACTATATAATTTATAATCAGAGTACAAGATGGGTCGGCAGCATAATTGTGACACCTCTCGTACTTACCTATTTTCCATTCGTGAGCCGTATGATTGTCTGGCATCTAAGTGGTAGAAAAAAAATTCTTTTTTGCCCGCTTTTGGGAAAATACCACTTTTACTATGGTTAGTTTTTAATCCCTTTCTCTTTTCATACCCAGAATAACACCACGTGAAGGATTACAGTGTGACCTATTATGTTGAAAGAAATTAGTAACAATATTTGTATTTCAACGATTGATAGCAATATCATCACAAATCCATGCATCGGTTAAATATTTCCTTTCTTTGTCCAAGGATTAAGAACTGAAATGCTTTAACAATACATATCTCTGGTATGGTATAGTACTCCAATCAAATAAGAGAGACTATGACATCATGTACTTTAGCTAAACACACTTGAATTTTTTATGAATAAGGGGTGAACTCAAAACTAAATGTATTGTATTTCACCCCTGACAGGTCACCTTCAACCCACACAATGTCTCCATGGATGAAGAAGCTGTTCCTACAGCTGATGCCGAAGCTCCTCATGATGAGAAGGACCAAGTACTCCTTGCCAGATTACGATGACACCTTCGTATCCAACGGGTACACCAATGAGTTAGAAATGAGGTAAGATTACGTAATGGCAGTGTGTTCGATTCGATCGTTGATTTGATTCCCGTTTAATGTAGTGCAAACAGCAGTAGTTTCTTTAAAAATTATGATATATGTAATTAGAGACAAAAGGAAGGTGTACCTTGAGATTCAAAGTTCTTGGATGTCACTAGAATTAGTGTTTGGATACATATTAAGGTGATCAATTATTATTCAAACTAACTTCAAGAGGATAAGATGATTCTAAGTTTGTTGTCAATATATTTGAGTAATGTAGAATTGAGAAAATATTTTATTTTATTAATACTTTATTGTACAAACAAATGACATTTATGCAAAAAGATGAAATGTAATGTACAAAAGCGAGCTTAACTTATAGTTGAGTTCTATTCCAGTAAAGCACAGAGGAATTGCAATACGAGAGGCAAAGTCTAGTGTACATGACAGTGTAGATTTAATATAAATAGGTATACAATATGTATGCCCCAGACAATAGGCATACATATATACATACATACATTGAATGAAAAAGCCATATTTGTTTAATAAGATTGTATTCTTAGTGAACATCTAATTGCTACATAGGTCTACGCATGTCTACGTAAAGTCACGAGGAGCGTAGCAAAGCTACGCGCTACGAAGTAACTTTTTTCAATCGTCAATACATACTTGAATTGCGCGATGCAGAATTAGTTGACATTGGATAGTTTTAGTATCGCCACATCTGGATATTTATATTTATGCCTCACCATTTTATGCTTGTCCTCTAGCCGGGATAGCTTAACGGACGCTTTTGGTGATTCCAAAGGCGATAATGGTGATTATCGCAAGTCTCCTGGACCAGAAGACGATATGCTGTCAGCTGGAGCTCATCAAAGACCTTCAGGTGAGATGAGTTTAACTTGTAATTTTTATATGATATAAATTAACCGCGTGAATGACTGTAACATTTTTTCTTCCCAACAGTGACAGAATCGGAAAATATGCTACCTCGCCACCTGTCTCCTGAAGTAGCAGCGGCGCTGCAGAGTGTGCGATTCATTGCACAGCATATTAAGGACGCTGATAAAGACAATGAGGTAAGTGATTATTACTATTTGATGTTACATTCCTTTTGTTGCGATTTGAGAAACTGATTGACAACCAGTATGTAAAAAGTCGGCACAGTGCTAGTTCGACTCGCTCGCGACGTGTTCCGTACTATTACGTTTTTTTTAGGTTTTCGATAGATCATAATATTTCCGTTACCGCTATATCAACATATCGGTAGCAAAAATATTATGATCTGGCGGAAATTTCAACTGTCCAGTGTCTCAGTAATTTGTTCCGTTTTTTTTACACTTTAGGTGTGGGACACTAAAATGATTGTAATGCTATCTAAGACTTATGCTTATAAGAATTTTAACTTTAATATTAAGTGGGTTTAAAAAGGAAGTCTTTAAGCACAGAATACTTTCCACAAGTTTTCCTTGGTAAACATAATAGCACTTTGCTTGACCCAGGATCTCACCACAACCACACTTGCTACCACTAAACGATAAATATTAATTCGTTTGTTAAGTACAAATTATATTACGTCACACACAACTGCCCGCTCATTCGCTAATGGGCTCTCACCACCAACGTCATTCCATTCTATCCTTGGAAAAAAATACAGCTTGTTCCATTGTGCTCAATTACATTACAGTACAGGCAATAACAATATAACATAATGGTAACGTTATGCAACATAACGTAACACTTTATACAGAGAAACAGTTACTTTATTTTAGTTACATAAACTGAAAACATAAACTCACGCCTATATCCCCGAAGGGGTAGGCAGAGGGGGTAGCACCTACATTTCGCCAGTTTATGTTTAGGTCCCAATTTAATAGGTGGCCACCTATTACATAAACCTGCGATAAATACACACATAACTTCGAAAAGCATTGAAAAGTCATTGGTGTGTGCCATGGTAAAACCTGGGATTGAACTCGAGACCTCGTCTCAGCAGTCTATTAGCCATACCACTAGGCTACCTTGGAGAGTTTGTGCTGTGAGTGGGAAGACTAAAGGCTTGTCCTGCTTTGTCTTCAACACTGACGGCACAGAAACTCTTAATGCTTGCAGGGTTGGCAGCGCGAGTGAGACTCTTGGTTTTGCACGCGTACATAAGCCACGGTGACCACTTTCCACCAGGTGGGCTGTGTGCTTTTCTGCCACCTAAGTGATATAAAAAATTACATAGGTGGTGTTCTCACGTGCCCTCAGTATACATGAGAGTTCACCGCGAAGATCGGCTAAGTTAGCCATTTTCGAGCGCATCAGCGCCGAGCTGACTAGGAGTCGAAGTGGTCGCCATGGCCGTAATCGGTCGGCAACATCATAAAAAAATTAAAAAAAGTATGCAATCTCTTGCAGCTGTGAAAATATCAAACAACTAGGTCAACACAATAAAGAGATATTGCCTTTTATGTGACATGAGTTTGTCCTTCAATCAACCCTCAGTCCAACTCGCACTTGACCATTTTTTAAAGTCGGTCCACTAAATCACTTACTCATTGACACAAAAGACAAATGCCCCTATTCGAAAAACGCTTATTAACAGTAATTTTGATAAAGTATGTTCACTCTGTCTTCAGAGGGGACAAAATTTCCATAACAATTTTTTTATGAACAAGGGGAAGGAGTGTCTTGTCAGCGGAGGTCATTTTTTCCCTCTTATTCATAAGGGTACAGTGACCCTTGAGACCTCATCTAAGAGGGAAAATTTGTATGTACTTCAGTGGGTAGATTCATTTATTGAATCAGACTGATACGATCCTAAATGTTGACCTTAAAAAAAAAAAAGTAAAAAAAAAAATACAATATGGTGTTCTTCAAGAGGGGCATTAGAAGGTTTCTTCTGGGTCAGCAGCGGGAGTGTAACGCCCCTGGTCTTGCACACGTCCATAAGCACAAACTGTGCCGTGCGCTTGTTTGTCACCTAAGTGGTATAAAAAACTACAATGCTATTTTTTTATGTATGCTTAAGAAGAGGTGGGTATATCGGATTTGAACTGAGTAAAACCGCGTGGTGTGTCGTCACATCTGCTTTTGTAGTCTGAGAAAGAACCGGCCGTGGTTGTGAAAATCCCCTATATTTTCGTGCGAAAAGTCCCCATAGATACCACCTCGCCGGGGCCAGTGGAAGAGGTTATGTTGGACTCGAACCGACTAAAACGCACGGCGCCTGTGGGTCATTGTTGGTTGTCGAAGGTGAGGTTAACAGGCATATCCTTAGCACCCCGGCTGACCTAGGGCCATCTCTCTCGATATGGCACAGAGTTCCCAACTTGTCCGCGGAAACGCTTCTGAAAGTGGCAGGCGGCTCCATCCGTCACCCCTAATCCCCCTTCAGAAAAGTAAGCCTGTTTATTCATAAATTTATGTGTTACTGAATCGTTCACTAGCATAATAATGAACTTCAACCTGGACGTATACGTACGACTAAATGTTATATTTTACTGTTTATTCACTATTGTTCACTAACAACTACTTAGTACCTTAGTGCAATAGCAAACTTTTCAATTTATTTCCTGCATTTCAGTTACGTGCTAAGCTGTAGCTCACAGAAATAACTATTACCTAACAAGAAGTTTAAATGAAATTCTTTTATTTATCTATTGGTAAGTTTCATGTATTTCCAGTGTTATGAAATCGGTTTACTCATAACTTGGACGGTAGTTCATTGCGGACTCGCGTGCGGACCGGATTCTCGCGAACACTCAACAAAAATACGATGAGAACAAAATACAAAGGTATTGAGGAAAGTAGGTATGTTCAAAAATTGTTCATGTGTTTGCTCATTTTACGTCCAGCACAGTACATTTTTGTGGACTGTTTGTTTGTTTGAAACTTCTTATCGGGTTCAGAAAGTCCGGTAAACATCTTAAGACAAACTTTTTAAAGATTGCTGTTTTATACTGCTATGTGTAGAGAGATTTTGAAGTATAATCTAAGTAGTACAGAAATAATTAGATTTATTTAATAACACTAGTGTTCGGCATTGTACAGGATTATAACTTGACAAATAGAAGTAGATCTTATCATTATAAAAATAAAATATAAATTTCAATTATCGTATTAATTTAACATAGAAAAAAATAAACTGGTTCAGGCGGGATTCGGCAAGATCACGGGTTAGAATCCCGGCTGAATCGATTCAATTTTTCTATTTTATCTTAGTTACTGGAACGAAACTTGGTATTATCATCATTGCAATTATATTTATATTATTATGATATTATTATGTACACATTCAAGATATTGTTTGGAGGTAGAACACAGCGGTATTTCCGCCCGATTGAGCAGTCCGACTGGGGAAGTACCTCCGCCGTACAGAATACCGCGGTTATAATAACTTTGTGTTGTGTTCCCAGCGGTGAGTAGGGTAGCCAGAGCTCACTGAAGAATTTGTGCTGTCAGTGGGATGACTAAAGGCTTGTCCTGCTTTGTCCTCTACACTGACGGCACAGAGACTCTGTGCTTACAGGGTCGGCAGCGCGAGTGTGGCTTCTCTGATGTTACACACGTCCATAGGCCACGGTAACCACTTTCCATCAGGTGGGCCGTGCGCTTGTCTGCCACCTAAGTGGTATAAAAAAAAAACAAGAAATTGCTTCCAATAAACACTTCCCAAAAAAAAAATCCGCATGATGTCATTTGCTAAATTATTACTGTTCATAAATAACTCTAACGCAAACGTTATGTTTGAGTAGTGAACGTTTAAACACTAACTTGTTTACCAACTAGTAATTTTACTATTTTTTATTTAGTTAAATGTTTCAGTTGGAATAACTAATTTTACTTGATGTTGGTGATGGATGGTCACAAAAAAAATCGAGTCGAACCGTTTCGGAGTTACACCATCAAAATGGCCAAAATTAATGATTCTATAAATAATAGCATTATTTAATAAAATTGTTCCCAAAAATTTTTACTATTTGGTTACAGCAAAACGTTTGACCAAACTTTTACCGTCTAAAAATGGTTTTCTGTAATAAATCATATGATTTAAAGATCAAATTTCATAATGATATTGTCCCTGGTAATATTCTGTCGAATATAAATTTGACGAAATGATAATTGCGTACTAAAATTACTCCAAACATTGCATTGGTGTAAAAAAAGGTAGCCAATCTTTGTTTGGGTAATGAAATTTTGGCAAAATCTTTTTGCACAGGCTCCCCACCAAAAGTCTTTTGCCTGGCAACCAGTCAGTTTGCATCAAGGATTTAGAATAAGTTTTCCTGTAAATTTTCGTGGTAGCCTAGTGGTATGGGTAATGGACTGCTGAGACGAGGTCTCCGGTTCGATCTCAGGTTTTAACATGTCACACACCAATGACTATTTGATGTTTTTCGAAGTTATGTGTGTATTTATCGCAGGTTTATAAGTGCCTGGGTACTTAAACTCGCCAATTAAACATAAACTGGCGAAATGTGGGTGCTAGCACCTCTGCCTACCCCTTAGGGGATATAGGCGTGAGTTTATGTTATGTGTTATGTAAATTTTCGTTCTAACTCTTCTATTCTCGCTTAGTAGCTAAAGGCTTGTCAACCGCGAATATATTTATATTACCTTTCATCTGGTTGATTGGATTCTCTCGCCCAATTTATCGGCTTATTCCCGTCGCAGATCATCTTCACTTCTTTTCTTTAACGAATATATTCCAAGTAATCGAGAAATCGTCTTTGATCGTTAACTCCAATTTAAATATTCAATAGGTATTAGATGAGGCATTAAAATTTCGTTGTTCGTGTCTTAGAAATCCTTTAAATCCTTTGTAATGTAATTGTGTTTCTATTATGAAAGTGTCTGCTAATATAGATTACGAGGCATAATATTATTCATTAGGGGCTTAAGTATCAATGGTCTTAGAACGTGATGTTTTACACAAATTTGTGCTGTACCTATTTTGAGGAGAGTTTGTGCAGGATTTAGAAATGGATAAGTTCCCTTGAGTTGGAGTATCCCTTGTTTTATATTTAGTAATTTTTTTTATACCACTCAGGTGGCAGACAAGCACACGGTCCACCTGATGGAAAGTGGTTACCGTGGCCTATGGACGTTTGTAACACCAGAGGAGTCACAGTCGTGTTGCCAACCATGTAAATATAGTATCTGTGCCGTCAGTGTAGAAGACAAAGCAGGACAAGACTTTAGTCTTCCCACTGACAGCACAAATTCTCCAGTGAACTCTGGCTACCCTACTCACCGCTGGGAACATAACACGAAGTTATTATAGCCGCGGTATTCTGTAGGGCGGAGGTACTTCCCCAGTCGGACCAGTTCCAACCTTGGTTATATTCATATTGCAAGTGTACATCTGTACTTTGGAGTCCGGGTTTCATCTATAACTTGACGCCTGATATAAAAATTTAGAAAGTTAATTCGGATAGTATATAATTAAATGGGTACTGAAAACACCGCGGTAGCCTAGTGGTATGGGTAATGGACTGCTGGGACGAGGTCTCGGGTTCGATCCCAGGTTTTACCATGGCACACCCCAATGATTTTTCGATGCTTTTCGAAGTTATGTGTGTATTTATCGCAGGTTTATAAGTGCCCGGTTAATGGCAATAGGCTCGCCACCTATTTCATTGGGACCTAAACATAAACTGGCGAAATGTGGGTGCTACCACCTCTGCCTACCCCTTTGGGGATATAGGCGTGAGTTTATGTATGTATGTATGTATTTTAAAATATGTACTGAAGATACTACACATTTTTAAAAATGTTTTTGCACATATTTTATCTGTAATGAAATGTTTTTAAAATGTGTGATAGAAAAATACATAAATTCATATTTCAATATCTAATTGATAATACAACTAACTTCTAAATTAAACTAAAGTTGATAACGTAACACGTTACGATAACACCGATAGAGTTTGTACCGTTCCTACTGAATATCAAAGATTACTTATCTTTTTCTTATCAATCGAATTTAAATCACGCGTTTAAAAAACATGGCATTACTGAATTGCGCCCGAGGTTTGATTCTACGCATCACTATGTAACCTCATTGCGATTTTTTAAATCTACTTAAGTACTTACAAAATTGATACCTTCCTCGACAGCCTCATTATCGACACTTAGGCAAGTCGACGATCTATTCACTGGTCCCGTGGGGTCGATCAGTGCGATAAATTCCTTCCCAATATTGACTTTTTTACACACTTCATTCGGTAATGGCGCGGAAAATATTGAAGTTCAGACTCGTCGTAGTTACACTGGAAAAAGTAGACCCAGAGCTCCGAAATAAGGGCCTCGCATGCAGTTCGGATGGATGATGATGAACGCTTAATGGCGTTCAACTTCTATATTGAAGGTAATTTAGTATTATGTTACCTGTGTCGGAGGTCACTGGTTAGATTTTTTTTTTATACAACTTAGGTGGCAGACAAGCACACGGCCCACCTGATGGAAAGTGGTTACCATGACCTATGAACGTATGTAACACCAGTGGAGTCACATCCGTGCTGCCAACCCTGTAAGAACAGAGATTTTGTGCCGTCAGTGTAGAGGACAAAGCAGGACAAGCCTTTGATCATCCCACTGACAGCACAAAAACTCTCCAGTGAGCTCTGGCTACCCTACTCACCGCCGGGAACACCACACGAAGTTATTATAACCGCGGTATTCTGCAGGGCGGAGGTACTTCCCCAGTCGGACTGCTCAATTGGGCGGAAATACCTCCTCAAAACTTAGATTCCCGTGCGTTGCATATAAGAGTTATGATATTATATGCATGCATGAAACTGTACATAGAAACACCCAAACCAATGTAAATATATATAATTTACATTGGTTTGGGTGTTTTTATGTACAGTCAACGTCAGAAAGATCTTGACTACAAAGTCCCAAAATGATTTTAAAACTAAGGTATTAAGAGCAAATCGATCTATTTTATTTATATAAATGGTATTATTATTCGAACTAAAAGTGTTTACCAAATATCAGAACAATCAATCAACAGAAAGGAGAGGAATTAGACTTAAGACCAAGAAGAATACTATTTCAGTGTGTCTCATTCGCGGGATCTTCCCACAATACCCAATATCTATCTATTTATACATCAATACAAACTTTCCTTTCACTGTTCAATGAACTGCCACAATATACATACAGGTGGAAGTAATGACGAGCGTGTACTCAACGCACGTTTCCACTTCGACCTGTTAGAGAATAAGAAACTCTGTAGTATCAAGTTTTTGTACGCATTAGAGGAAAATGAACGGCACAAGGAACGAAGGAAAAACTGTACGTTTTTCTTGATACAACATTTTTATATAAACATGATATGTTTATGGTATAGTGAAACACATAAAAACATAATATATACACATGGGATCAAGTGTATAGACATCCACATTTCGCCAATAATTTTTATCGGTTTGGGAAAGTTTCCTGAACTTTTTTGAATTTGAATCTCTCAAAACATAGCTTCCCATTTTTTGCTCCTTATTAGCGACAAACAATTAATAGTGTAATAATACGGCGTATTCTTTTCAACAGGTTTGATTCCTGGTTAGGAATACAACTTTAAAAAAAAATCTAGTGACTTAATTTTGGTTTACATCCAAATTGGGATCCAGATCCCTTTGAGTGCTTTTTTCCTATGAATAGTGTTAGATTTAGAAATCTTTACTTAAAAAGATCACCAAAATCATCTTCAAAAGGACTTCGATATGCTATTAAAATGGTCGCACGATGCTGGTCTCGTATTAAATGCAAAAAAAACCAAAGTTATGTATATTAGTTCCAGTCAAAATAGAAGCACTTTTACACCTAAAATTACGGCACATTCTCACGAATGCCTACATAATAATAATCAAGACAATCTAACCATTTCCTGTGACTGTGTTTGCATAGAACATGTTGACAAACAAATGTATTTAGGAATATTAAATGATAACCACCTTAACTGGAAGGAACACATAAACCAAGTGTGTAACAAATTAAGAATAATTCTAGCTAAGTTTTCAATAATTAAATATAAAGTACCCTATCAAATACTCCTACTTCTCTATAAATCTCTGGCAGAATCTATAATATCATACGGACTATCGAGTTATGGTAGAACATACAAAACACATCTTGACCAAATATACACATTGCAATTAAGGATTCTAAAACGAATAGTCCCACACAATAATGCATGCAATAATGCATTGACAATGTACTAACTAATGTTCATGACGATTGCATTCAGAACTGTGATGTTGATCACAATGGACTAGGTGATGGCCATGCAGGATTAATATGCGGTGTGACGTACAGTAATATATCAAATAATTTCAATAATTCTAGGACATTTATTAATAAAAGAATTTTTAATTATAAGAACAGAAATATTTATAGAAATAGGTTAGTAAATCAGAATTGGAACAGTATGGGTATAAATACTTTTATAAAAAAATTTGACATGACTTTCAAACGGACCTTTAAAAAACATAAAAGTCAAGTTCGTCTTGATCCTATGACCGGTCTCCGTTGGGTCTCGAAAGGCATCAAGGTTTCCAGTAAAATGAAACGATTCCTAGTGGTAGGTAAAAGTATAAACAACGACTGCAGTGTAATTGACTATAGGCGGAGGTATATTACTGTATTCAACAGGGTCATAAAAAATGCTAAAAGGCTCTCAATTCAGAATCAGATTGCAAGATTTAAAAACGTCTAGAGAGGCATCTGGAAAATAGTTAATCGACACAGAAATAAGGGACAGAATAAGAAAGAAAGACTAGTTCTAAAGTCAAATGGCAGGGTTATTGCAAATCCATCTGAAGTGGCAAACATATTTGCAAGTGAATTTGGTAAAGTTTTCAGTCAGGTTCATAGTTATTCAACATTAGCACTAAAAATTTTAGAGGAACATACAAATAAAAACTAAAAAGAAATAGAATGGGACCCCGTCACACCTAGTGAAGTGTTTAGGATCATCAATACCATGAAGTTAAAATCATCTTGTGGATATGATGATATGCCTATAACAGTAATTAAGGAAAATATTGACATATTATCTGAACCTCTATGTAATTTTTATAACAAGTGTTTTGACGAGGGTATTTTTCCCGAACAGTATAAAATAGCAAAGGTTATTCCCGTGCACAAAAAAGGGTCCAAAACTGACTCTGCTATATATAGACCTATTTCACTGCTGCCGACATTATCAAAAGTTTTAGAAAAGTTGATGAAGATAAGACTCGTTCGACATTTGAATTTGAATAAAGCACTAAACCTAAGACAGTATGGATATCAAAAGAATGTTGGCACCCAAGACGCTATAGACACCTTGATAAAAGATATCATCAGTCGGTTAAATGAAAAGAAAAAAGTTGCGGAACTTTTTCTTGATCTGAGTGCCGCTTTTGATACCATAAACCACGAGCTACTGTTAATAAAGTTGGAACACTATGGAATAAGAGGAAAGGCCAATAACATCTTTCAGTCATACTTACAGAATCGCAAGATGTACATAGAATTAAAAGCCACTGATACCGATGATACCCATGGGAAAAACAAGTGCGAAGAGTCATACAGGTCAAAGATGATACAAATTAGAACAGGTGTTCCACAAGGGTCGATTTTGGGGCCTGTTCTCTTCATTACGTTCATAAACGACCTTATAAACTACGTAACTCAAATAGCATCTGGTGAAATCCAATTAGTTATGTTCGCTGATGACACAAACGCTGTGATATCTGCAGATAATCTAGATGCTCTCAAATCAGCAATAGATCAAGCTTTAGAAATATTTTATAATTGGTTCTCAGCAAACAGCCTTCAGCTAAACCCTAATAAGACTCAGGTTATTTTATTTAGATCAACTGCTCAAAACGGAAGTACTATTGATTGCACTTTAAATGGTACAAAGGTAAGCCCAGTAAGTACTGTTAAGTTTCTGGGTGTATATGTTGACGAGCTACTAAATTGGAAAGATAAACTTGCCAACCTGGAGAAAGCAATAAGTTCAGCCTGCTATGTTTTAAGAAGCCTGCGCAACGATGTTGAATTGGAACATTTAAAAATGGTCTACCATGCGCTAGTAGAGTCTAGGCTTAGATACAACATTCTTTTCTGGGGAGGTAGCTATGACTACAATATAACAGGAGCTTTCATACTTCAGAAGAGAGCTATACGAACAATGGTGCGTATAAGACAGGATGAGTCATGCAAAGAGCACTTCAATGATCTGGGTATCTTGACCGTTCCAAGCTTGTATGTTCTGGTATTGATGACACATTTTGCAAAACACGTACATGAATATGAAACCGAAGAAGAAAGAAAGATCAGAGAGAGCACGCGCAGGATGGATTTCCAAAGTATAGTTCGTCCTCATTTGAACATCGTCAAACATAGCACGATGTACAATTCTACCAGGTTGTTTAATAAGCTACCATTAGAGTTAAAAGGTCTTCTATATGAAAAAGAGTTCCATAGGGAGTTAAAAGTGTTCCTATTGAAAGGGTGCTACTATTCAATCGAGGAATTGTAGGTAATTTTTGATTTTTTTGTAAATTTTATTATATTTGACATTTTGTTTTATTTTATTTTGATTTAATTTTGGTATATTTGGTATTTGGACTTGGCTTCAGAAATTTATATTACTGACATGAGTAATTTATGACTTGACATGAATAAAAATTGACATGTATTGTATAAATCTGACTTTGTGTACTAATTTATTTTTATAATTACTTACCAAGTTAATTGATTTTGTTATTTTTATAGTTCCTTATTGTTTAATTATTGTAAATTTTTGATAGACTTGAAATGAATTATTGTAATAATATTATGTATGTTCAAACACAGTGTAAATTGTTACTGAATAAATAAATAAGAATAAGAATAAGAATATCAAAGAGAAATTTAAAGACGATTACCACCAACTTTTTGATTTCTGCAAAATTATCCCTATACATCAAAAAATAGAATTAACATTACTAGTCGAGTAATACTTTAACGAGGGCCTAAAAAATGTGAAATCATCTGATGAACATGGTATAATAACCCGTAGTGTAAAAACGCGAAGTTATTACTGCCAAGATACACCGATCTATATGGGAAAAGAACATTAAAGTATATCATACCATGTCTAATCAATCAACTACCTAAACTTATAAGGAACTCAATAACCAATCGAAATATAAAAAACAAATTAAAACAATACTTTTTAGAAAAAAAAATAAATGCGTAAGAAGTTTTTGTTGGAGCAGCCTGTATAGTAATGCATAATATCGCCAAGGCACAGCGACCCAGGATGGGACGGCGCGGTGTGGCCGCCGACGACGCTTTCATACATTTTTGTATTCTACCTCCTAAGTTCTTACAATTTCTCGTTTGTGTATAAAAAACTGTTATTAGAGTAATCTGTTTGAACATTGATGGTACTAATGCACGGAAAAACTCTAATGAGTTTATTTGGCATTTTTATGACGAATGTTTTGTATTTAATTAAATAAATAAATTAAAAAAAAAATTGTTTTAGTTATTCGTATCTACTTCAACCTAATCATCACCATATTAAATTTAAACTATAGGTACTCATCAGTGATATCACTTACACGTCTCCAACATTGTAATTTACAAAAAAGGTTTATAAATTTATCGCTATATTGGCAACTGAAGCAAAAAAAGACAATTTTGTTGCCCCAGAGACACTACAGTACTTATCTTAGACCTCATTTCTTAACATTTCCATTCCACACGAATGCAACATCCACTCGAATCCTAAAACATAGTCATATATCGTCACCGAGACACCTGTAGGACCCGTCTAATAAAACATTCATTCGCTCATCACGTTCGTTCCCTAGAGAGCATTGGTTCATTCGCTCATTCGGTTGTGAAGAAGACCCTCTTTATTAACTACGTAAGTTCGTTCTTGCGGCAGAGAAATTAATTGCTATTGTGTTTCAATTTGATATAGGTTGACAGTCTGTCACTTAGAAATGATGTCGGTGGTATTGTATCATTATTTAGTGTAATCAAATATTTATTATTATATCTATTTTATGTATTTACTGAACACGCTTCTGTACCCAGAGGAGACCGTTGAAGGTTTCTTCAGCTAAGTTTTTGAGCTTGGCAACTGATGCGGGTCGGAGTGAGAGAGATATATGCTTGTATATTTTCATCTCTCTTCCTCTGATCCTTTGCCTAAACTGAAGTATTTATTTGGCCGTCTTGTAATTCTAATTGAACGTGAGATACAGCTATCACAACTACCTGAGAAGTATAATAATCAACTTGATGGCTAACATTTATGCAAATCAGAGGTGTTGGTCGGTGCACTCAGTGAGACTATCAATACTCAATACTCAATACATTTATTGCATTCCATAATGTAGTACAGTTGTTCAGGTTAAAATTATTGTTACAATTATGGGCCCTGTCGGGCACAGCGCAATGTTTGGAGAGAGGAAGAGTTTGTCATACACAATATGTTCACTCTTAATTACAGTTTTTTTATATTACTTATTATATTAAATTGCATGCAAATCTTCCAGCAGTAGTTAGTCGATTTATCCCGATTGCATCCGAGACCCTCGGAGTTTGCGATCCAGTTTTTCCTCCTCTACTTCGCAAGGTAGTGAAACCATTGCCACGCATATCACCTTCTATGACATCAACCCAGCCCAATAGAGTGGCAACCTATCGGGACCCAATAGAGTGGCATTGTCGTCTTTGTCATTCATTCTGTTATAAAATTAGATTTCTCTAAATGTTTGATTTTACATTACCTTAATCTCGTCCCTGCTTAATTGGCACTTCTCTCATTGTGTGTGAAGAGTTTTTGTGCTGTCAGTGGGATGACCAAAGGCTTGTACTGACGGCACAAAATCTCTGTTCTTACAGGGTCGGCAGCACGGATGTGACTCCACTGGTGTTACACACGTTCATAGGTCATAGTAACCACTTTCCATCAGGTGGGCCATGTGCTTGTCTACCACCTAAGTTGAATAAAAAAAAATACCAATTATGAATACATGAGACAGTCTAATAAAATTAATGGCCTCGTTCACAATATGGTCCACTGGAGGCTAAAAGTGCTGAGTTTAATCTCCCTAGTTTGCTAGCTATGACGCATATAAGGAACGTCTTTGAATAAGGGTCAACTTATACTAGATAGATAGATAGATAGACAATTCTTTTTTGTACACCAACAGATTTACAGTAGGACAAGTAGGAGCATGTATACAGTTCAATGTACAATGGGCGGCCTTATCGCTGCAAGCGATTTCTTCCAGGCAACCTTGGGATGGACAGTAATGTTATAAAAACAAAAGATATGGTGTAGTTACCGACTAAACTTAAATAGATAGTGTATTAAAACAAGAGAAAGAGAGAAAAGTAAGTAAAATAAAATTAATATACAAAGTATTATCAACATAAATACTGACATACAAATAGATATATAAAGTATTGTAATAATAGTTCATATAAACAATACCAAATAACAATAGTAATAGTTCATACTAATACGAAGGGAAAATAGTGAGTGAGCACATAATTGTGAGCATACTAGCGTAAAGATGAAGCGAAATTCTTGCAACCCACCAATCAGCACTGGTAAGTAGTTCGGACTGTTCTTAGACGAGATTTTCTTTTTATTTCAGAAGAGCAATATTATAATGGTGATTTTGCTAATCTAACATACTTTAATCTGACTCTGCTCTGGTATGAGTTATAGAATACATATATAGAATTAATACGTATGTCTACTAATACTGGAACACTATTTCTCTCTGTATTTAGTATTGAAATAATGTTAATAAGAAAATTGTACGACGACAAAAAAGTTTTAAGTCGCGTGGTTCCCGGCAGAGTAGAATTTGGACCACCCCATCTCTACCCATGCGGTGCCGTACAAGGCGACTTAGTGATAGGGCTATTTAACATCAGACAGATATATACAGCCTAGAATTAGCCTCTGATGCATGGCTTAAGTCAATAATAGTGCCCGGAAGACGGTAATAGACTCACCCCCTAATACGTGAGACCGAATTCAATGATTTGTGGAATGTGGGTGTTGGGGATGGTGTGATTATATGTATGTATGTAGGTATGTAACTATTATCGAATTTTCATTTTAAACTGTTATTAAAAGTATTAAAATAATTTTAAAATCTAGTAACCTTTATTTTACACTAAATGATCGTAATTCAAGATATTACAATATTGAACCTTGCAGATGTATAATGATATTGAAACCACGTTCACATGTTAGTAAAGGAGCTGAAGGACAAAAAAGACTCCAAACTTCATACTTCATACACATTCATTTCATTCTACATACACTTCCAAAAAATTCATTAATTTAATTAATCTTTACACATTTTGTGCTAAACACAATTACTAACGAAAACCGCAACGTTTCCTAATGCTTTTTTATCACCACAATGATCTAAGGAATAGGGACTGAACGTAATTACGTTTCATTACGCGTTAGGGTAGAAGAAATCAGCACATTTAAATTGTTATCGATTTTTTTCCCTAAAGAGCGGTTTTGTCCTCGGTTACTCCTGTCTCCAGGGAGCAACACTGTGAGTCGTGAGAAAAGATTCAGAAAAAAGTTATTACGTATATTTTAGTATGAGTTAAATCAGTGTTTTTGTTGAAATTAAGTGTGCAGGTTTGTAACGTGATGGGCTCGTCTGTTTTTTGAATTGCCGTTGCATGTTTTAACACAATTAAAACATTAAAAAAGGTATGGGTAACATTTATTTACACGAACAAAAAAATATTTTTTATTATGGTGCTGTCCAGTTTTTTAGTGTTATGGGTTATTTATCTTCTTTATTAAATAGAAAACTTAAGTTGTAGTATCTTAACAAATTTTGTAAATGTAAATGTTTACGAGAATGAATTAGAGATTTATATTTGTTACTTTCAGGAAACGAATCTGGATGAAATTTGTGACAAATTAAATACATAATCATCAGACCGGGAATAAGTGTTGTGTGTGTTGTGTGTTTTCCCGTATCTTTGCGTGCCTCTACAGGTCTCATAGCGGTGACTTGGGTACAGCTCAATTGTTTGAGCATCTGCAGCGGTCTGCGGACAAGGTAATTGAGCAATACCCTACCGCAGATTTAGTATTCTTGGGGGACTTCAACGCTCACCACGTAGAGTGGCTGGGGTCTCCTAGAACTGATTTTGCGGGAAGGGCTGCTCATGACTTTGCACTGAGCTACGGATTCTCTCAACTGGTGCATTCTATTACTAGAACACCAGAAATAGAGACCCATAGAAGCTCTATACTGGACCTTCTGCTGACTTCACGCCCGGACGAATACTCAGTAACTGTGGAAGCACCACTTGGTACTTCGGACCACAGCCTCGTTCGGGCGCAAGTGACTCTCACGCGGCCTGAACCACCGCGGCCACCTCAATGGCGGCATGTCTGGCACTACAAGTCGGCAGACTGGGATGGACTGCGAGAATTCTTCGCGTCGTACCCGTGGAGGCAGCTTTGCTTCACTTCAAATGATCCCAGCTCCTGTGCAACAGCAGTAGCTGATGCGATCCTAGCGGGTATGGAATGCTATATTCCGAACCGCTGGATCGCAACAGGAGAGAGCAAACGCCCTTGGTTTAATAGGCCCTGCAGAGAAGCAAGAGACCACAAGCAATCTGCATACAGGGCTTGGACCACGGCTTTAGCCAATAAAGATCCTAATATCACTGAAGTGAAGCGAAAGTTGAATGCCGCCTCGAGGTCTAGTAAAAAAGCTACGGCCAGGGCTAAGTTTGAGTTCATCGGCAGAATTGGCGAGCGGCTTGCGCGCTACCCATCTGGCAGTCGTGCATTTTGGTCGCTCGCCAAAGCTGCCGAGGGAAACTTCTGCCAGTCTTGCCTTCCACCGCTGCAAAAATCCGATGGTAGTCTGGCCCATGGCGCTAAGGAGAAAGCCGATCTGTTGGGTAATCTCTTTGCGTCAAACTCGACTATGAACGACGGGGACGCCGAACCACCCATAATTCCCAGCTGTGGTGCTTCCATGTCTGAAGTTAAAATCACGCAACGGGCGGTCCGGCGTGAGCTTAAGTCCCTAGATGTTCGGAAGTCGAGTGGGCCGGATGGGATACCGGCGATGGTGCTTAAACACTGCGCCCCTGAGCTGTGCCCTGTACTTACACGCCTTTTTGCACTCTCCTACTCCGCGCGGCAGGTCCCAGCCTCGTGGAAGACCGCATTCGTGCACCCTGTACCTAAGAAAGGCGACAGGACAGATCCGACCAATTACAGGCCTATCGCTATAACCTCCCTACTCTCGAAGGTTATGGAGCGTGTCATTAACACACAGCTCCTGAGATACCTTGAAGGAAACGATCTACTGAGCGACCGACAGTACGGCTTTCGCCACCGTCGCTCAACCGGTGACCTTCTTGTGTATCTCACAAACCGGTGGTCGCAAGCCATCGAGAGTCGGGGTGAGGCACTAGCGGTCAGCCTCGATATAGCAAAGGCCTTCGATCGGGTCTGGCACAAAGGTCTTCTTGCGAAGTTGCCGTACTATGGACTCCCCGAGGGACTTTGCGAATGGATCGCCAGCTTTTTGTCCAACAGAAGCATCCAAGCTGTCGTCGACGGCACCTGCTCGGACAGCATGAACATAAACGCTGGTGTCCCACAAGGCACCGTGTTGTCTCCGACGCTGTTTCTGCTGCATATCAATGACATGCTGTCTGATGGCTCCATTCATTGTTATGCGGACGACAGTACCGGGGACACGTGTTACACGGGCCGTGCAAATATCCCTCAGTCCGAGGTGGAGAAGAGTCGCGAACAACTTGTGTCTAAAATCGAGACTACTCTCTCTGGAGTATCCGATTGGGGACGACTAAACCTAGTCCAATTCAACCCCACTAAGACACAAGTATGTGTATTCACCGCTAAGAAAACCCCATTCATTGTAGCGCCGCAATTCCTGGGCACACCGCTTACCATCTCCTCGAGTATCGGGATCCTTGGTGTCGATATCTCCAGCGACGTCCAATACCGAAGTCATTTGCAGGACAAGGTTAAGTTGGCATCAAAAAAACTCGGAGTGCTCAACAGGGCGAAGCAGTACTTCACTGCGGGGCAGCAACTCCTTCTTTATAAGGCACAGGTCCGGCCTCACATGGAGTACTGCTGTCACCTTTTTGCTGGAGCACCTGCATACCAGCTTGACCCCTTCGACTCGTTGCAAAGACGGGCATTGAGGCTGGTTGACAATCCCATACTCACAGGTAGAGTGGAACCTCTTAGCCTTAGGAGGGATTTTGCCTCACTGTGTGTGTTCTATCGCCTATACAATGGTTTGTGCTCAGATGAATTGTTTGACATGATGCCCGTAGCTTCATTCTATCATCGCACCTCTCGCCATAGGCAGGGAATTCATCCCCACACATTGCGACCTGAGACGGTACGCACTGTGCGGTATGAAAGAAACTTCATCCCACGCACACTCAAGCTGTGGAATGACCTCCCTGCTGCGGTTTTCCCAAGCGCCTACAATATGGGGTTCTTCAAGAGGGGCATCAGAAGGTTTCTTCATGGTCGGCAGCACGAGTGTGACACCCCTGGTGTTGCATACGTCCATAGGCCACGGTAACCGCTTCCCATCAGGTGGGCCGTGTGCTTGTCTGCCAACTTAGTGGTATAAAAAAAAAAAAAAAAAAAAAAAGTGTCTTTTTGTTGCGGGGACGGGAAATTCGTAGACCTATACTATGATTTCGATAATTCCAACGAACATTATAAGCTATTTGACTAATTATTTGTTACTGTCGTAAAATGAGTACTTTTGTATAATGTAATGAACTGCTAAAGAAAAATTTTCTTACGACCACTAGTTTTAAAGATATTTTATTTTGACAATTCAATTTCTTCATACAAAATCGTACTTGCGAGTGACGTCTCGCGCCAGTTGCGCGTTGTGCAAATGTATGGAGTGCAAGAGAATATCGCATATTTCTCTGTCCACGTTGCGTTTACATGTGTATAATTGGTAATAAAAGTTATTTGATTTGTAAGGAGGAGTCTAAAAAGTAAAAAAATTGGAATGAATTTGATTGTTTATATTTTGACTTACTTTGGAAATTAAAAATAATGAAAAGTCATAGTACAAATTGGGTTAGGAAATATCTTATTTTGCAAGGTAAATTTTTCCAGCAATAACTAAGATATTAAGTGGTTTTGGGAAGAATCGGGCCACATTGTCAAATAACCTATTGTAGCTTTGAATGAAATGAATGAAAGTTTAAAATTCAATGTAGCATTCATACGGTTAAAATGAAATCACTACAAAGTATGTGTGGAGTAAGATTAGGTAGTTAATAGAAATAGGAATGCAGATATACGAGGGCGGTGTGGCTTGAAAGAGGATCTAGTGACGAGGGTTGAAAAAGGTGCAGTTAGGTGGTTTGGTCCCGTTGGACAAATGAGCACAGAACTAATAACAAACACCGATCTATTTGGCGATGTTTTAAATGAAAAACGGCAGATCAAAAACGCATGAGATCAACTAGATTTGACATAAGTAAAGCGTTCGACTGCTGCTGACCAGGCGTGGATTCGATTACTGCTCAGTGGAAATATTTGTATTAAATTGTAGGCATGAATATGCCTACTTGCATTGGTATATATATTATATATATTTATCCCCAGAGGGTTAGGCAGAGGTGAATTAACACCCACATTTCACCAATCATTAAATTCGGTCCTACGTAATAGGGAGTAAGCCTATTACCGTATTCCGAGCACTTCTGTTAAGTCTGCGCTGTATATATCTGTCTGATGTTAAACAGCCCTATCCCTTAGTCGCCTTGTACAACACTGCATGGGAAGAGATGGGGTGATCCAAATTCTACTATGCAGGAAACCACGCGGCTAACTGCATTGGTGTTTCTATGTAATATTTATTCTATATAATATGTATGTATTTACAAAAAAATACTGTAGTTGAGTATATATATATCTATCTGTATTCTAGAGTCCATAATATAAGTCTAGTAAAGCTATACTTTGTGTCTAGAAAGCGTTACGTAAAATGTCTTGAAATACCTAAATATTTATTAATTTAGACATGACTTCGCTTCGAAGTGATTCTACTAATGGAATATCATTTTATTTATAGGCCAAGAGCAGAAAGGTTATGATGATTATCTCAAATGCTCACAAATGATGCAATTCTTTCTTTCTTTCTATCCCTTATACAAACTATCCTGCAATTGTAACCAACATCATCTTATTACAGTATAGCCAACTTTCTATAAAAACTCGTCATATAGGTACAGAACATTGTTCAATCATCATTTCTAAGTAGCGTATGTGTTTCAATATATTTGTATGTTGTCGATTGTCTACTGAGGAGAAACTTTTCCGACCCAATTTGGGAACCGGAAACTGCTTATCGACGCGTGGGTTACGTAAAATACTTTATTTTGTTTATCAATTTACTAAAGAAGGCCCTTGCAGACGTTCGGTAGATGTGACAAAATTGAAATTAATGATAGAAAAAGTAAATTATTGCAGAGTATAACTGCAAATAGAAACATTTGCTGATTGATAGTCAAGGTTTTCTTGTCAGGGCTGGAAGTTAGATGGCAGCCACGTCTGTAAGAATCAAGATAATAAAATATAGGAGATGAAGTAACTGGACCGCTAGTTCATAAGTTATTGAAGAATAATTATTTATTTATATTAGTACCAAAATTACCATTAATATTATATCAAAATCGCTTCAGTGATTTTAGAGTGAAAGCGTAACATAAATACAGGCAGATAGAGTTATTTACGCATATTTATTATTAGCATACGTTACACATGATATTAGTATAAATTATTGGTTCACTATTTTTTTTGGTTTTATTTTTATTTATAATATATCATTTAAATTATTTGTAACTAACATAGCCATGTAAGAAATTGTTACTAACCCAATGAGCCAAAGTCGCTTTAATAAAGAAAATTTTATTATTATTATTAGTATCCATTTGCATAAACAATAATCATAAAATATTTTGGCACATTGTAATTTAGACTAATGCTATTTATGCATAATTTTTTTAGCACAATTTGACTAATGATATTTATACTTTTTTTGGCATAATTTATATATAAATTCATTATTCTAAATTACCATATGCCAAAATATTTTATGCTTATTTTTTATGCAAATGTATAGTGAACCTGGATTATTTACCTATTATTTATTTAATTATAGACCTCTCTCATCGCCATAAGATTTTTTACATCAAAAGTAAAGATACCTCCGCTATTAGTCCAGCAACCTTATCATCGTTTATTAAAGAATGAACTTTAACGATGGCCCATGAACCGTCTCAAGACGACGGTGCTGCCGTGTCGTCTGTCGCGATAGTCGTAAACGGTTATGAACCTCGTTTTTTGATAAGCGAACACCTAAAATTTCATACCGACCATTAGCGGTAACCGATAGATCGACTCGGTAACAGCAGGTGAATTGTTATGTTGTTACTGAGATGACAAGCGAATTCCAACTCAATTTGATGTGTGTTAAGGTTCTTAATGAATAAAAATGAAATGTCTGTTTATAATGTTAACGTGATAAGTTTTTAATAATGGGGTGTATAAAATCAATCAATAAACCTATCGCAGTCTACTGCTGGATATAGACCTCTCCCAATGTTGGGAGGCTTTGTCCTACTGTATAGGTATTTAAACTATCATGGTCACTGACATCAGTATCAGAATAAACGGGATATTTACCATGTTTCATTATTTTGAGTTTCCGATATTTCGGCGCTGTTGCAAGCACCATGATCACGGAGGAACTGGAGTATTGGCGGTGAACAAAGAAAAAGTTTTTTCTTCTAGGAGTAATTATATCGATCTACCCTCTTTCGAGTTCTTTTACTACGCGTATCTGCACTACTATTGGTTTCACTCTCACCACAAACTCGAACCCGATCTCGATCACGTTCACGACATACGATGCTCACTGTATCCACTCGCGATTTTGTTTTAGCTTGTTCCCGGTTGTTTTTGCAAACATGGTAAATATCCCGTTTATTCTGATACTGTTTGTCCTACTGTTTCCACACTGGCCAGACGGGTTAGTACAGAGTTTTGTTTTGAGTTTTCCTTATCTCGCAGTGATATCGTCTGGGTATTTTGCCGTTAGTAGCCTCTTACGACAGCCTTCGGATGAGATGGAGTAGTGATTCTTGTATAATAATGATGACAAGAGAGGAAGAGAAGAACAAGAGATTTAGCCAAATCCGTAGTTAGACTGGTAAAACGGACACCAGACTCCGAGGTATAAGGTTCGGATGCGACTGGGTTTAACGCTAAGAGGAAGAACAAGAGTGATGACAAAACAAGAATGCTTTGGAGTCGAGAGTCTACTCACTTACTTCTCCTTTTCTTCTAAAATGGTCTGATTCCCTAAACCCTAACAATTAACTGTAATTTGGCTAGCGATTGCTACTTTATATGTTCTCCCTAAACCCTTGGGTACATTTTCTAGGGATAAATAATAGCTTATGTGGTATACCCATAACTGTAATCTATCCCAATACTAAATTTCAGCCAGATAAGTACAGTCGTTTTTAAACTTTCACATTTATAATAGATACTAGCTGTTGCCCGCGGCCTGGGTGAGTGTCAGTTATCGCGACAAAGCATAGCCTATATCCTTCCCAAGGTCTAATCTAGCCCTGTATCAAATATCATCGTTATCGTAGTTCAGTGGTTTAGGCGTAAAAGCGTAACATACAGACAGACAGAGGGAGTTATTTTCACATTTATAATATTAGTATGGATTAGTAGGATTAGTAAGATTATTTCCATTTTTTTATTTTTATAAAAAAAAGGTTAAAACTAAAACCCGACTACTGAGAAATCACGGTTTAAAAAATATTAAACCTACATACATACGGCCTGTCAAAATCATAACCCTCCTTTTGCTTCGCCGTAGTCGGGTAAAAACATATAGACACTATAATCATTAAAAACGTAAAACATTACTCGTTAAAATTAACGAAGAAAACTTACATCACGTAGTACATAAGTAAATTAGCCAGCTCCCCGACTATAGCCAACAGCGTCTATCGCTGAACCGGATTGTTATTCCGAACACGTCCTTACGTCTCTCAGATAACCGCACTTCATTTTTGAAACGACGATATAAATAGCACCCGGAGGCCGAATAAATTTTAAAAAGCATCTCCCAGATTATTCGGGCGATCCATTTTTGTTCGGGGATTAATATCACGATTCTTTTTATTCGTGTAAATAGATATTTGTGTTGTTATTGATATTTCTTCTATCTGGCTCTTGGACTCGAGGGATTGACATGTGATTCCAATCTGTGAGCGACTCCAAGTTTTTGTTTGATCTATTCGATCCTATTCTTTCGATTGGGATGCAGTGTTAGTTTATAGCACGTCAGTTACTTGGCTGTGATTGAATTTATAGTGCGTTACTTCTTTGAAATATCACTTTAAAATTGTCATTTTTTATTTTTATATAGAACACGTCAATTAGACTTGGCCTTGCCTGATGGTGACATATGACAATGGTGACACTCAGCTTGACGGCCTCATCATATGCTTTTTCATGTCCCGCTTAAAGGACCCGGTACTGTCATTAATTATCTACCTACTTATTTCTATGCCTAATGAATTTTTATAATCAATTTCAATCTTAATTTCTTCATAGGCGGAGATATTTATTCAGTGGGATATTTTTGTCTCATGTCATAAGTGGAATATTTGTATGACTTTATAATTTTTGTATAATTTCATAAGTGGGATTTTTTATTGTAATACTAGAATTAAGGGTATAAATCTTACATTAGATCCTAGTGGAAGAGCTCAATTTCTGTTTCTTACACTACTTACAGCAATAATTCCTCAAGTTAATGAAAATGTGGTGTACGATTAAGGGCTATCCCTTAGTCGCCTTATACGACCTTTATCTGTCTGATTTTAAACAAACCTATGGCTTTTTGACATCAGACAGATATATACAGTCCAGAATCAGTCCTGGCGGACGACAATAGGCCCGCCCTCTATTACGTAGGACTGAATACTATGATTGCTGAAATGTGAGTGTTAATTCACCTCTGCCCTACCCTCCGGGGATATAATCATGATCATATGTACGTATGTGATGAAATGGTGATCCTCTAGTATTGATGCCATATTCGCATCCAGAAACACCCAAACGAGTAACACTATGACCTTATCATCATCCATCACTAAATGGACCGATCGCTTATTTCGCATCTATCAAAAATTTCAACTTGAAGGGAAATAGCTTTTATTTTTTCCTCAATTTACCTTAATTTATTGACGGATTTACCTCTTGAGAAGCGAATTAAATTGATTGATTTGAATGAAAAAAACAGTAAACATGAAATATAAACAAAAACAATAGAAAAAAAAACATTCTAAATAAGTCATTATGTTCTCAAAATGTTTTAACAATACACATATACATATTAATAATAATTAAAAAATATATACTTACAAATTGGGCACAGAAACCCTCCCAATGTAAATTTATATATTCATCCAAAAAAGTTACACCGAGCACGAATCGACCTCGCGACCTCAGACGCGAAGTAGCAATTAAACGATCTTCCGCTACGCCACATTTATTTAAAATAATCGAAATTACTAATATTCCATCCAACTAATGAACAACAACAAACAAGAATGGATAATAACAGTAGTATAATAGCCAGGACTCGAACCCGAGACCTCTCGATTATAAACAGAATACTAAGCTACAGATACAACAATTTAAAAACGTATCACATCTCACTTATCACAGCCCAAATCATCTCATGCATCATTCATTAGGAGTACAACCCTAAACACCACTGAAACTGAGTAATATTTTATCTTATCTGAAAGATATCCATATTTATTGATGCACCAAATATTTCATTGTTGACAAGAGGACATCTTTTTCTATTGACCCAATAACTCGGCTTTGGGCGTCTCAGACAGGATCCGGGGCCATTTTTATTCGTCAAACTTGATGAGCTCGAGGATTCTTTACAAGAAACGATACGACGCCGATACGACATTTTAAAAAACATCCCGTACATTTATAATCGACAGTTTTTGTTAAAGAACAACCTAGAACAATAAAATTAATTCTTATTGACCTCACTTCTACTTAATCTAAGTTTATCACCGCTTCACCGCTTCAGAAGAAACGGTGCAACAAACTCCACTGCGATATTTTTTAAGGCGTCAATTTACAATCGTTCTTTAAGGTTAATAGTGGACAAATGTACATTTTGTGTCGTATTACAATAAACAATAGGTATATAAAAAACTTTATAATAAAATAGTTAATAATGAATTTCAGGTCATCGCCTGTCTTATATATGCTCTTTAATGTTGTCTTTACAAAGTTTTTAAATGTCAGGCATACCAAGGACCGCTTCTGATAATTTATTATAAAAACGCCTTAGCCTTTAAGGGGTTAATAGAATCACTAACTTTGCTGAGCCGATAACAAGTAGTAAGATATTTGGACGGATCACTTGCCAAAAGTATTGAATATGTAGGTATTTGGAAGTGACTACGTCCAATATTGCCCAAGTATTGACCAAGGGTTCGACTTTGGGTGCAGTTTAGTTATGCTCTACTGGAAACAAATTATGCGCTGCCGTACTGTAATTCTATTGCAATAATACTTTTTAAATTGTTATTTGCACTTTTACAAAGGGAAAAAATTTAATAAAAAGACAAGGTTGCCTAAAAGAAATCGCTTCCAGCGATAAGGCCGCCCATTGTACATTAAACTGTATGCATGCTAACTACAAGTTTTTCTGTAATCTATTGGTGTACAATAAAGAATTATCTATCTATCTATCTATCTATCTAAATTCAGTAGGTTGGGTTGTAATCGGATTTTAAGAGTTCTTTAATACAATTTGCCTGTCAAGATACGGGTCAGCTAGATGTTTAACAAAAACTTTCTTCCGTTTGTCGCTCCAAGATGGTTGTATAGGAGAAATTCAAATGTTTAAGACGTGACTCTGTAGCCCACTGGTCAGACCATTCACCCTTGAAGGTAATGGTTACGTGTTCAAGTCTGAACATTTAATGTTTCTAATCAAATTTTCTTGTAGTCGTATCGAACGCGTGTCGTCGGTGTAAAAATTTACATCGATGAGCCGAAGGCGTAAAAATGGTCTATTCACTTTGTTTGCCATCTGGACCCTATATTAATGGTAGCCGCTCTTATCTTAACGGAACGAACAGGGTCTGAATGCGAAATACGATGAAATATGTAATGCCGAAGTATTTCTGCGGGTTTTTTTCGGAATTCATGTTGAAACGTCGGAATGTTTTGATAGTGTTTGTTATGTGTTTTATGAATTTATATGTTTACGTCGATTTTTCTCCAGAGAGATAACGGGTATGAACGTGTTAGCATTTGACTATCAAAACATTTGTGTAAAAAGCAGAACTATTTTTTATTTAGATAAAGTGATATAGGTCAGATTGAAAATATATTTTATAAATGAGTGTATAGGGCCCTGCCTAGAATTGTACAACGTGTACTTGCTTCTGACCTGTCTGCCTTTTTCACATCAATTATTAATTTTTAACTTGACTTGACTGTGATCAAGTCAAGTCACGGGTGCTGCAACGCATCCGAAACGTCGGCAGAAATAGTAAGTTCCAAGATATAATTCGCGAGAAGTCCCGATACCTAGTATAATTATGAATTATTAATTTTGTCAGTATATGTATGAAGAGGTCGACTCTCGCTGTCCTACCCAATCACTTGTGCATTACATGCTCCGTACTCATTAATTCTACTTATCACCTTGCCCTTTTCAAAATCAATGTCGAAAATAAACCAACTTTTTTTCAATACCACTTGAGTGGCAGACAAGCACACGGCCCACCTGATAGAAAGTGGTTACCGTGGCTTATGGACGTGTGCAACAAATGGAGTCACACTCGCACTGCCAACCCTGTACGCACAGAGAGTTTCTATGCCATCAGTGTAGAAGACAAAGCAGGACAAGCTTTTGGTCCTTCCTCTGACAGCACAAAAACTCTCCAGTGAGCTCTGGCTACTCTATTCACCGCCGGGAACTCAACACGAGGCTATTATAGCCGCAGTATTCTGCAGGGCGGAGGTACTTCCCCAGTCGACAACTTTCAGTTTTTATACAATAATGTGATCTAATCATTGTGAACTTAAATTTTTAGGTTAATTAGCCTAGTGTTGAGCATCGTTTGTAAAGATCACAGCTGTATCTAATTCTTTCTCTCATAAGATAATTAAATAAATTGGTCCGTCGTTCCTTGCTATAAACAAATTACTATGTACTTTTTAAAAGTCGATATTATCTGAAATTGATTGAGATAACATTTTCTAGGCAAATCTGCATCGGTTGCACTGCCGCGTATCTCCTTCAAAAGCTTAGATTCCCTAAGAGGCTCTATACCAATGCAAACACGGATCGCGTTCTAAAATCCTTCGATCCTCTTGTCGAGGATTTCCACCAGTTACGTCTACATATACACAGCGAGTTTATTTTGTTACTTGAGTAGTTCATACTAAGCCAGCAAGCTACGTAATACCTAGAAAAATTGTTGTGTTGAATTTGAAAGTTTATGTTCTGGTATGGAGGATAATTCGTACAAGAGCTAGCGTTTGCATCTGCATGTTGTAACTTTTGATAGTTTTCCCTTTATTTTAATACTTTGGATACAGTTTGAATACACTTTGGATTTGAGATGGGTTATACTTTAACCAAGAGGTCCTTTATGGGTTTATGGTAAAATGTTAAGCTGCTGTAAATGGTTCAATCCGATTATATCCAAAGCTTGCATTTGCATCTTGGCGCCTGGGGTCCGTTACCCTGTACTTCGAATGGGAAACGAAAAAGCGGGAAAGTCCCACTCTTTCGTTTCCAATTTTGGCTTCACGAGAGCCGCTAACTGTTTGACTATCCGCCTCCGGGAGGAAAACCTGCACCAGAATGTCGTGAGTCAATCAGCAATCGCACTGACGTACCAGTTTCATTGGTCATCATCATCATCATATAATCACGCATTTATCCTTGGAGGAATAGACAGTGGTAAATTAACACCCACATTTCACCAATAATTGTATTCGGTCCCAAGTATTGCCGTATTTCGGGCACTATTGTTGACTCGAGCCATGCATCTGACGTTAAGTTTGTTCTGCATATATCTGTCCGATGTTACACAACCCTATCCCTTAGTCGCCTTGTACGACACCGCATGGGAAGAGATGGGGTGTGGCCCTAATTTTACTCTGCTAGAAACCACGCGGCAAAAACGTGGAAACGAGTTTCGTTGGCTTAGATTTCTATACCCCAAAATATAACCTCACTACCTGACACTCTATGCTTATGATCTGTTTATAGCTAATTACCATATTATGGCAAACATTATGATCATTTACCAGTCTACAGGGGATGGCTAATATTCATTGATGCACATTAGCTAAGTAATTTGACATGTTATTAACTGTGTGCACAGGGTGTTGTCTATTGGTTAATTACTCGTGTATCTCTGTGTGGGTGTGCTAGTGATGTTGACATGCCTGTAATTAGAATTTTGGTTACAATGTGATAAGGTAAAATATAAGATATTAATTTCGTATATCAAAATTCTGTGATGTCGTTTAATGGGGCTTGTAATATACAAGTATGCAGTCATACCTCTTACCCACTGAGGTAGACAGAGACAATTTGATTTTCATAATTTGCGGTACTGGTTTATACCGTGATTATTTTTATACTAGCCAACGTCTGAGGTTTCGCCGGCGTGGATGTCAATTATCGCGACTTTTGATCATATCTCCAGTTCTTCTCAATTGATTGCGACTAACCACACGTAAGATTTTAAGTCTGATTTGAACTTTTCTAATAAAAAACCGTTCATTGTTAACAAAGAGACAAACAGACAAGAATTCCAAAATAAAATGTTTTTGAATGAAAAAATTAAAGCATTTAGTATGCTAATCATTTTTTTTTATACCACTTAGTTAGCAGACAAGCACACGGCCCACCTGATGGAAAGTGGTTACCGTGACCTATGGACGTCTGTAACACCAGAGGAGTCACAGTCGCGCTGCCAACCCTGTAAGTACAGAGTTTCTGTGCCGTCAGTAGAAGACAAAGCAGGACAAGCCTTCTTCCCACTGACAGCACAAATTCTCCAGTGAGCTCTGGCTACCCTACTCACCGCTGGGAACACAACACGAAGTTATTATAGCCGCGGTATTCTGTAGGGCGGAGGTACTACCCCAGTTGGACTGCTCAATCGGGCGGAAATACCGCCGTGTCCTACCTCCTTACCAATCATTCAATACATCAATCATTCAAATAGATTAAGATAAAATTGAATTGGTTCAGGCGGGATTTGAATCAGCGATCTTTCCATTACAGGATACCATCCACCTACCTGAAACGGTTCAATGTTTTCTATATTAGTCGATTTAAAATATTTTAGTATTCAGAATAATTAATATAACACAAACCATTTTTTATCTCTCCAATGTACAAATACGATTCCTTCATAACTACAGAAATCATATATTTTTAGCGTTTATTCGTTCGATCGAATTGCACCACCTGATGACATCGGGTTGACTAAAAAATATTACAGCGATTAAGCCCCCATTTAATCTCATAACTCTGACCTTTTTATTCTTAATCGCGTTAATATACGGTTAATATCACGACACTTTATCAATTTACCGTTATGTTCTTGTGAATTACATTTACGTTATTTCTTTAGTGCTGAATTGAATTCAATGCGGTATGATTGGGAATTGCGAAGGTTCAATTTACTTGATTGATTTACTTTTCATACCAGAGAAAGGTAATAAGAGCCCTTTGAAAGGGCTTAATTCTTTTTTCAAATTACGTTCTTCGATTTTCATTTATTAGTTTGTTTGATATTCTCTTCGAAGAAAATTGCCTCTTGTGGTCCAAGATCACAGTAACTTATACGAATACTTATCGGGGCTCGAGTAGGTTGCGAGGTTATGTAATACTGGGGATGACGGGTGGAGCCGCCTGTCTCCCTGGCAGAAGCAGGCTGTGGCAGCAGCGTGCTTAGCGTGCCTCCCCGTTTTTAGGGACGAGTTGGGAACTCTGTGGTTGGCACACCTGAGGAAGGCCAGATCGAGAGAGTTGGCCCTGGGTCGGCCGATATGCCTGTTTATCTCGCCTTCGGCAACCAAAAACGACTCACAGACGCCGTGCGTTTTAGTCGGTCCACTTCGTCATAACCTCTCCCACCGGTTTCGGCGGGGGAGGGGGGATTATCCGTAGGGATTTTTCACACGTAAAAAAGGTTATGTAATACTAACCAGGTTAGCTCTAGGATCGATGTCCATATTTAACACAGTGAAACCTCCGTACCTCGGAGAGCCAGGTAATTTGTTAGTCCCGATTGCCTGCAGATTTGCTTACAGAACTTCGATACCGGCAGCCGGTTGTGGTGATCGGATTGTGGATCTTCCAATTAGTCTCAACCTTTCCTTTCCTACATTTTTTTATATAGGATATGCCAACTTGACCTTATCTCGCCTGATGGTAAGCTAAAGGCAAAGTCTCAGGAAAGAGGGTCACCATTACAGACACTAGGTTTTTTTTTTTTTTTTCCCCACGGATACCTCCCCACCGGAGCCGGTGGAGGAGGTTATGTCGGACTCGAACCGACTAAAACGCACGCCGCCTGTGGGTCGTTTTGGTTGCCGAAGGTGAGGTTGACAGGCATATCCCTCGCACCCCGGCCGACCCAGGGCCATCTCTCACGATCTGGCCCTCGTCTCGGGTGTGGGGACTACAGAGTCCCCAACTCGACCCCGAAAGCGGGGAGGCGCGCTAGGCGCGCCACCGCCGCGGCCTGCTTCTGCCAGGGTAACCGGCGGCTCCACCTGTCACCCCCAGGCCGGCGCTCATGGGGGGCGGAGGTCGTTCATCGACCTCCGACGCCCGAGTTGCCTTCGTACGCGGGCAGCTTGGCTTGCGATCCTTCGTCGCTCCCGCTGCCGCTCCCGCCCCGCCTCCTCCTTCACGAGCATTACTTGCTCGCAGAAGGAGGCGCCGGCCGCCCACGCATCCGCGCAGCGGACAATTGCCGCGAGCAAGGTGGAGAGCGTGAGAACTCTCACTCCCAGGGCCGCCACAAGCTCCCGCCTCGGCGTCTCCCACGCCGGACACTCGGTGAGCGTGTGCGGACCTGAGTCCTCGCTCGCGTCGCAGTGATGGCACTCGGACGTTGGCTCTTTCTCCATCCGACGCAGATACTTTCCGAAGCATCCGTGCTCGGTGATCATCTGCGTCAGACGGTACGAGAGGCTGCCGTGTGGCCTCTCTAGCCACTCCCCCATGATGGGTCTTACCGCCGCTACTACGGCGCGCCCTGCGCCTGGTCGCCCAAGTCGTAGCTCCCATTCCGCCACCATTTCCCTGTGGAGCCGGGATCTCACGGCCCGAATTTCTTCGGGCTCGGGATCGTGACCTCGCTCCCGCGCCGCCTTTCGGAACCGGTATAGCGCCGAAAGGGATCTCGCTTCCAGGATCCATGGTGGCGATCCGGCGAGGAGACTCGCCGCGTTGAAGGATATCGTGCGGTACCCCCTTATGATGCGGCACGCCAACTTCTGCTGCGGACGCTGCAGCAGGGGCATGTGCCGATCATTCAGGGTATCCGCCCACACGGGACACCCGTACAGGGCCATGGACCGCACGACACCCGCGTAGAGTCTCCTGCAGGAGTCCTCCGGGCCCCTTAGGTTAGGCAGTAGCCGCGCCAGAGCGTTGGCTGTGCCCACCAATTTGGGGCCTAGACTTCGGAAGTGCTTCCCGAAGTCCCACCGGCCGTCGAGCACGAGCCCCAGATATTTCATCTGGGGCTTGATGCCGATGAGAGTGCCTCCCACTGTGAGACTGGAACCAGGTGGTGGCGTGCGCCGAGGTCCATGAAAGAACATGGCCTCGGATTTATGCAGAGCCACCTCAAGGCCCAGCCGCCGGATCCGTTCCACGACTTGAGCAACCGCGGTCGTGGCCCTCAGGGTCGCTTCGCGGTATGTAGCCCCGCTCGCCGTCACTAGCGTGTCGTCCGCATAGCACGTGACGGCGGCGCCGTCCGCGAGCTCACCGCGAAGCACCCAGTCGTATCCGATGTTCCACAGGAGCGGCCCAAGAACCGATCCCTGTGGAACACCGCACGACATCTCACGCCGACCGACGCCGGTCGCACTTGGGTAGATGACGGCTCTCTCCGTCAGATACGCCCCGACTATGCGGCGGAGGTAGAGAGGCACACCGTGGTACACGAGTGCCTCCCTGATGCAACTCCAGGGCAAGGTGTTGAACGCGTTGGAGATGTCCAAGGACACCGCCAACGTCACCTCGCCCCGGGCGACTGCCTCCTCCGCCAAAGTCCTCACGCGCATGATGGCATCCACGGTGGACCGCCACCGGCGGAAGCCATATTGGGCATCCGCCAGGTCCGGCCCCCTACCAGAGAGGTGCTCGACGAGGCGCTTCGCAATAACTCTTTCAAAGAGCTTGCCCACCTCGTCAAGCAACACAATGGGCCGGTAGCCGGACGGTTCGTCCGCCGGGCGACCCTCCTTTCGGATGAGGACCAGTTTCCCCGTCTTCCACATCTTCGGAAACTGGCCCCGCTCCAGGCATGCGCTGAGGAACCCTCTCAGTCGGGGTTCGAGACCATCTTCTCCCAGAGCTAGGACCCACGCGCGGCCTGGAATGCCGTCGGGTCCCGGGGCGGTGCTCTTCTTGGCTCTAAGCCTTCGCACCGCCAGCTCCAGTTCTACACAAGTAACCTCGGGGACTTCGTCGTCAACTACCACACTGGGCGCCATAGGCGACCGAGGTGGCGGAGTCATCTGCGGCGGAACGTGTTCCGCTCGCGCCGGGAACAGGGACTCGACCACTCCACCGAGCAGAGCTGGCTGGAGAACCCGGGTCAACGGCGGGGCCCGGGGGCGCAGCTTTCCTCTTACCATAAGGTAAGGCCGCCCCCATGGGTCCCGCTCCAGCGTCTCCATGAGCTCCTTATAAGCCGCGGCTTTCGCCCGCTTAATCTCCGCTCGGAGGGCATCTCTGGCCTCCCTGTATCCCACATGAAGCTCCGTCACTCGGGGCTCCGTGTCTGCGGTTCGGCTACGCCTCCTACGGAGTCTGGTCCACCGGCGGTGCGCGATCACGCAGGCTTGCCGTAGCCTCGCGATCTCCGCAGACCACCAGTAGACCCGACGCCTCGGACTATAGGGTGGAGCCCTAGGCATACCCGCATCGCAGACACGAGTCATGGCCTCCTGGAACCACACCGCCTCATCGTCAATATCGACAGGCCTGTCCGGCGCAATGGCCCAGGCCTGTACGATGGCGGCCTCCAGGAGGACCTCCCGATTCAGTCTCCCAAGCACCCAGCGTGGCTCGCGTGAGGCGGGTATGACCAGCGCATCACCCGCGGGAGGGGAGACATCAAACCGAACGTATCGGTGATCCGCCAGTGTCTCCACCCCCACAACAACACGCCAGTCCCGCACACGGTGCGACAGCGAAGCGCCTGCGAACGAAAGGTCAATAATCGAACTGCGCTCCGCGGCCACAAACGTGGCTTCGGCCCCGCGATTCTGGAGAACTAGACCGTGATTAGCGGCCCAGCTCTCCAGAGCCCTACCTCGTGGGTACAGACACTAGGTGTTACAATGGTGGCATTCAGCTTGGCGGCCTCATCAGATGCTTTTTCACGCCCCGCTTAAAGGTCCCGGGACTGTAGGCAGAAGGAAACACACAATACATAGGACAACAAGTACCGTGCCTAGATGTCACATGCACACGATGCGGAATATCCGATCTAGAACCAAGCGGTTCGAAGACTCTTCCCTTTGCCGCACCATTAAGACCTGGAATTCCTTACCAGCTCACGTATTTCCTTCTGCCTACAGTCACGAGTTCTTTACGCGGGGCATGCAAAAGCATCTGATGAGGCCTTCAAACTGAGTGCCACCATTGTAACATGTCACGTGTTTGTAATGGTGACCCTCTTTCTGGAGACTTGTTGGCGTGTCCTAAAAAAAGTCGAGTATTATATCGAAATTTGGTGTTGCACACGTCCATAGACCACGGTAACCACTTTCCATCAAGTGGGCCGTGTGCTTGTCTGCCACGTAAGTGGTATAAAAAATAAAATAACCATTTCATAGTTAGAATGGAATGGGACTCTTTTATTCGCACTTAGCCTCCATTTTGGGACATCGTACGTGCAGTTACTGGTTATAGCAGCCAGCCTAGCTCCACCCAGAAACTCAGAAGCTTACTGCACAGGCTTCGCGAAGCAGTGCCGAGGATTTGTGATCGTTGAGGGACTACTGCCTCGTATTCCAGTAATACGTGGGGGACCGTTTCCTCGGCAACAAAACATCCCCTGCATAGAGAACTGTCCGTTACACCGATGGTGTACAGGTGCTTGTTGGTGGTTCAGTGGGCCGTTATTGCTCCCCATAATTGTTATTAGACTTGTTCTGTCTAAGTTTAGGAGACGTCTCGTGAGCCGTTTGTTAACCGATGGCATGGCATTTTCATAGTGAGATTAAAAGACGAATCCATGAAAGTTGGGATAGGCATTTAAATACTGGTTTATTTGCTTATTATAACCATGATTTGAACAGTAATTTTTCATTAAGTTTTATACCTAACAGAAGTGAAATAATAAACAGTAGGTACCATTGCCACAAGCCTCATAATCACGCCGCATATTTGTAGTCGCAATGCGGCTCGTGTACGTAACGAGGACACGAAACTATATAAAGCTTTTACTATTGCCATCAAAAACTTACCGTACACATCCATTTTGATACAGAATTCCGTATTAGAGGTCAAAGTACTGTCAAATGAACCAACAAGCGTCTCCAAAATTGCTGTGAGTGCACGGTTCCCTCGGGAGGTGGAGACAGTGGGCTGCGGCGTTTTCCTGTTCACGATACTGTGTCACAGTGTGTGTGGTACACACTTAAGCACGTACTACCTCTCTCCTGACAGACACGTCTCTGTGTTATAGTGTGCGTGTGTGTGTTACATTGTAATGCGGTGACGTTTGCGAGTTACGTGCCTACTCTTAAGGGTATAATTTAGGTTTCGATTTTTTTATGCTGGTATACCTACTACCTACTGTTCGGTCTGTTTGGTGATATATGAACGTTATTTGAGAGGTGTCATTCGTGTGATTCTGTTTACAGATAAATGTTTAGGAGAATAGAAAAAAAAATCTATTATGGTTACTCACATTAGTATTAAAGTTATTAAAGTTCCTCCGTGATCATCAGAACAGAAACTCAGAACAATACAATATTTGTTTTATACCACTTAGGTGGCAGATAAGTACAGCCCACCTGATGGGAAGGTTACCGTGGCCTATGGACGTATACAACACCAGGGGCGTTACATTCTGATGCTCCTTTTGAAGAACCCCATATTATAGGCGCTTGGGAAAACCGCAGCAGGGATGTCATTCCACAGCTTGTACGTAGGATGAAGTTTCTTTCATACCGCATAATGCGCACCGTCTCAGGTCGCAAAGTATAAGGATGAATTCCCTGCCTATGGCGAGCGGTGCGATAGTAGAATGTAGCTATATATAAGAAAAAAAGGTTAGGAACACTACTTTCCACACCCGTGGGGAAGATCCCAAAACCAAAGATGATCCTGAATCAGCCGGTGAACGAGGGGGTATACGAGAAGATTTATTAGATGAAAAAGGCCTGCCTGATGAGACTTTCAAATTGAAAATGTTAGGTTAGGTTAAGTCAAAGGTGGCTTAGTAGTTATGGAGTCGGCCTTACTATCGAGAGGGTCCAGATTTGAATGCTGACGAATACACCACAAACGTGAATCCACTCGTTAGAAAACATTACATTTCAACACGACGACAGTCAGAATTATAAAAAAAATACTCATAAAGTTCTAAACTTGTCTACTTAAATAAATATGAAATAAACAATGGACTTAAAGAATGGAACATCAATTTATCTCTGTAAATTGTTTAAAATTGTAAACCAGCTACGTTTATAAATAACGAATCCTACCAACGCTATCTGAGTAGAATATATGAAAACTTCCTGTGAAAAATTTCGCTGAAAATAAATAGTGTCCAGACAGGCTCTCGAGCGCTCGTATATAACCAGCGCCCATTATCATACCACATGCGATTTACTAGCTGTTCTAAAAGTATTTTCTGTGGAATACGGCCTTAATTTTAGAAAGGACCTACTTGTGTACCGTACTTTATAAATATTTTTCTAGCAACTTTTGAAGTATAGATATACTTTTTGAATAAAATTTTAAAGGATTTAGTATGCTAACTGTTCAAATCTGTTAAGATATAGAAAAAAATGAATCGCTTCAGGAAGGATTCGAACCCCCATTTTTTAACACTATACTTTTTTTTTTTTTTTTTATCCCACTTAGTTGGCAGACAAGCACACGGCCCACCTGATGGAAAGTAGTTACCGTGGCCTATGGACGTCTGTAACACCAGAGGAGTCACAGTCGCGCTGCCAACCCTGTAAGTACAGAGTTTCTGTGCCGTCAGTAGAAGACAAATCAGGACAAGCCTTTAGTCTTCCCACTGACGGCACAAATTCTCCAGTGAGCTCTGGCTACCCTACTCACCGCTGGGAACACAACACGAAGTTATTATAACCTCGGTATTCTGTAGGGCGGAGGTACTTCCCCAGTCGGACTGCTCAATCGGGCGGAAATACCGCCGTGTCCTACCTCCTTTATGACCGCTGGATGGCGCCACATTAGATTCAGGGACAAGCCATGTAGCTTTTAACCAGTAGACGACCAAGACGATTCTCACGACGATACCAAAAGATCTACGATGTCAAAATCAAGTCGAGTAATATTGCCGCAGTCGGGTAAAAAGAGGTAGATATCATATTACTGAAACCTATTTTCAATTTATCATCATCATCTACAATGAGGCTTATTTAGCTTATTTATCATCATCATCTATAATGGAGCTCAGAGTCCGCCTTCCGACTTTTCCTCCTCCATTTCGCACGATTTGGGTGTCCTTGTTAGTGAGACCATTCGCACGCATGTCATCCTTCTTGGCGTCAAGGCACGGCTTCTTGGTTCTGCCCATTCGATCTGGATCCGGCGGGGGCGTCATTTTCAATTTTCGATTTATATTCATTATTTTCATATCCCAGTTTTTCACACCAAATTCTCATCGCGGGTACCAACCGCAGCTAGCGCGAGTGGTTATTTCGGTCTCGAACCGACTATAACACATGCCGTCTTTGCGTCATCGGTGAGTGTGAAATAGGCGAAAACATCTCTCTCTCATACTCTAAATTCCCTCTTTAAACGCTTACAGAAAATACTCTTTCGTAATATAAGCACTGCAAAGCAAAACCGGGCGGACAGTGAAAAATTTTAAAGTTATCTTTGTAATCACTTCTCATCACTTCTTTGAGAGCAAAGTGCTTATCACAAACGTGTCGTATTGTATACATAATCGCTCTGAAACGGTTAATCTCAAAGGGGAAATTGTCCCTTGATACGCTTCCCCTCATTCAGAACTCAAGAGGTCTGTTACGAGAGGAAATAATGAAAAAAGTACGGTAACTTCGTTTATGCGATAAGATGGGTGCAGACGCTGCTATATCTCTTGTTAGAAAGTTGCTGTTCGTATTATGTTGAACTTTTAAAGTGATTTTTTTATTATTATTTAGGACACGCCAACTTGACTTCACCTCGCCTGATGGTAAGCTAAAGGCAAAGTCTCAGGTCACCATTAGCCAAGGAAGCAACATCTCTACGCATCTGCAAAGGCTTCAGGGTGTTCGTGACCTCTGTTTTATATTTCTTACTGTCCCGGGTCTTTTATGCGTCAATAAGTATCTGATGGGGCCGTCAAACTGAGGGCCAACATTGTTTTAATGTACATAAGTGTCGGTAATGGTGACTTTTTTTTTTTATACCACTTAGTTGGCAGACAAGGACACGGCCCACCTGATGGAAAGTGGTTACCGTGACCTATGGACGTCTGTAACACCAGAAGAGTCACAGTCACGCTGCCAACCCTATAAGTTTTTTGTAACCTTTTGCCTTCTGCTTACTATTAGGCGAGGTTAAGTCATATTGATATGTCCTATATAAAAAAAAAAACTCTCGCTTCTATATCTTCAATTGGATTATCAGAGCAGTGTGATATCGACGTGTTTGCAAGCTAGCTTTATGTCCTCCACAATGGGGCTTATTGCTGTTTGCTAGATACCTTTAGTGTGTAGTATTTAGTTAAATATAGCAACTTACTGTATTGTTGTCTGAACATGCCCTTAGCAAGAGTACACTTTAAACTGCGCTCTTTTGTAAGCAACGCTTGTTGACATCCAATTGGCTCTTCAACATAATTGGACGTCATTCTCTTTGAGAAAACTTCTAATTGTGACAAATTAGAGGATAAATCAGAACTAACTCAAAGTTAAAAGTCGTCTAATTATGACTTGAGTTTCAAATATTATCCGAATAGAAATATAATGTTGAACATAAATGTTTTTTTGATTACGCAAATATAATTAAACTCGTGTGCAATTATTTTTATAATCTTCAGAGGACGTAAATGCATATTGTATTTCATGTTTTGTTTATTAATTTTAGAAAAATGCTTTAGAGTTAAGGCGATCTATAACACTGCCAAGTTTTTATTCATAAAAATACAAATTAGATTAATAAGTATTAAATGAAAAATTACAAATCGTTAATATAAAGGTGGAGATATACATTTCTTAAAGTGTATCTTAAAAAACATTAGATTTCTTTATTAAAGGAACAGAAATTTCCTGCTTTTAACGTTACTAAATTCCTTAATTATGGTATCGTAATTCAGCCTAGATGCCAAATCTGATTCATATGATAAAACAGCCAAAGCTGAAAGTCTTTCTTGGCTCATTGTGTTTCTCAAATATTTTTTTATTAATTTTAATTTTGAAAAACTTCTTTCAGCAGAGGCTGTACTTACCGGAATTGTTAATAAAATTCGGATGACAATGTAAATATTTGGGTAAATTTCTTTCAAGCTATTTTCTGTTATGTATGACAGCAGCTGTTTCACGTCTTTAATGAAGTTGGGTAAATTCGGGATCATTGTATTTAATTCTTCATATAATTCAAATGGTTGGAAGTCACTGCTCTCACCCACACGCAGGACGTTATGTAAATCGTTACAGTGTTTTAATATTTGCTCCTGTGGCATATTTTTTAGCGCGCTTAAATCATAGAGAAAACCAAAGTCTTCAAAATGTTGATTTAAAGACGTAAATCTTAATTCCATATTGGTTATTATAGAATCAATCATGGCGTAAAAAAAATCTGTTTGATACCGGATTTTGGGAGACTGTATAGGTTCATCGCTGCTTTCATAATCGAACATCCTTTTCTTTTTGGCTACTCTTTTATTCTTAAACTCTTTTGGCAGGTCATAACAGCTTTTCTCAGTAAATTTCCGAACATCAGACAGGGATTTCTCAAATCCAGTTTCCCGATACTCTTTTATCCATTCACAAAATGTGTGTAAATGTTCAAGAGCAATGCTTAAATGAATTTGTACTGATTGCCATAATTTACTTATTATATTAACACGCAATAATATCTCATACCACACATGTAAAGATACGATAAATTCTAAACTTAACATTTCATTTAGTATTGAATCGCAATCACTGAGAGTGTCTGATTCCTCCGTTTGATTTTTTAAGTTTTTTATGCATTCAATCACTTCATCAAATTGCAATAATACGGCCTTTACTGCTTCGACTCTACTTTCCCATCTTGTGTCTGATAAAGGTTTTATAGTAAGTTTTAATTTTCCTTTTATAAAATCCCAGCGCTTGCTTGATCTTGAAAATAGCAAATAAATTTTTTGTATGAAACCAAAAAAAAGTTTTTGCTACCATAGATGAGTTCGCTGCATCTACCAATAGTAGATTCCAACTATGACAGCCACAAGATGTGAAAAATGCCCTAGGGTTAATATTCAATATTCGAGTTTTAACTCCACTATTTACACCTACCATATTTGCACCATTGTCGTATCCCTGGCCACGGCAGTCTTGAATATTTAAGTCATATTTTTCTAGGTGTTCCAGTATAGCATTGGCTAAATATTCTCCAGTTGTCTGAGTAACAGCTAGAAATCCCATAAAATGTTCGACTATTGTACCAGTTGACGTATCACAAAATCTTAAGATAACCGACATTTGTTCAACTCTATTACAATCTCTAGTGCAATCGAGCAAAAAAGAATAATACTTTGCTTCTTTAACCTTACGAATAATTTCATTGACAACTGTTTTTGACATCAATATGATCAATTCATTTTGAATATCGTGACTTAAATAATGGTGTGAAAGTTGTTTGTCACTAATGCGTTTCATGTGTTCACGTAAAGTAGGATCAAATTTTGATATCAGTTTAAATAAATCTATGAAATTACCGGAATTCTTAATACCGTCACCTGTCTTGAGAGATTCTCTGTGACCTCTAAATGCAAGATTATGAGAGGCCAAAAAGTTTATTATGTCAATTATTCTCTCTAACAAGTTGTGCCAATGTTTTTGTGATTCACGTATTAGCCTTTCGTTTTCTTGGTCTATTGTTTTGCCTTGATTTATTCCTTTCTCTAAATTTAACCATTGGAACATATGTGCCATATGTTCTTTGGTATTCTCATGTCTATGTAAAATGCTACTTAAATGTTTCCAGTCACAACACCCTCCTTGCACCACCTGAGTTTGTGAATTGCTAAATAGTCTGCATGGAAAACAGTAAACTTTATTTTGGGAATTGGAATACACTAACCAGCGACGATGTTGAGTTTCACCATTATTTAGTTTTCTCGAGAAATAGAAATTGGAAAAGTGTCTGTTATCATCACCTTTGGGATAATATTCATCACCGCTATTTAATTGCTGTGTGGGGCCGCTTCGAACTATGTCACGACGCTGTGTATCCGTTATGGGAAACGTCCACAATCCCGGATCCGAATTAACAAGTACTTGCTGAACTATGGCGCTGGCGTCGTCGCTGCGAATTGGAGAATCTGTGTCAATCTGTTCTTCTTGATTGCTTGATGACAGCACAAGAGTTTCAGCGTCAATTTTTGATTGGCTAGAAGATGATCCAAGCTCTACGTCTAACTGACGTTCGCTCTCGGTATTCAGTGCATCTAGAGCATTTTCCAACGGTATCTCGGACGTTTGTTGTGTAGAAGTCGAAGCTATCGATTCAGAAGGTTCTGTACTACCAGATGCAGTTTGGTTGAGGAACTTCATCAAATTTAAACACAAAACTTGGTTGGTTGCAGTTCTTTCAGCTTTTCTTTTTCTTTTTGCTGATCCAGACTCCCATTTTCTTCCAATATCTCTATCTCGGCCGGACATGTCGATAACGTCGTATCTATACACTGTAAACGAAAGCAATAGTTAACATTTTTTTGCAGTTTTATCTACATAATATTGTAAAACCTAAATTTAAATTAGTTTTCAAATAAAAATCTTTAAGATAGCTTTTACTACCTGCTAGTTTTAAAAACTTAAAAAGTCGATACGTTTTTTACCTTAAAGCTTTTTTGGTTTCCTTCAAGAGATATTATAAAGCGTATTTTATATACAAGTAATTACTGCGTTATATACTTATTACCAATTAAATATTTCTTACCTTATGTAAAATAGACGAGTACAGGTACCGGTGTGTTACAAATCACAAAGAAAACAAAAAAACAATTAAAAAAGTCATTGTTTTAAAATTTTGGGTCAGTTTACCGGAGCAATCAATATACCTAAACACTATCTATTTATTCACTAAATATTATTAAAACATTGAACACACTATTCTTATCAAAATAGGTACGCACAGTCATAAAAATAAACAATATTGAATAACACAATTATTCGTTTCTATTGTTATGCGCCTAGCGACTGCGTTGCGTACTTTGATTTGATTGGTTGACTTCCTAGTAAAGAAAGTAAACAAATAAACCGGGGATTCCCCGCACTCTGGTCGGCGGCAAATGTTGCCAGACTAAGAAAACATGTTTCACAACAAAATTGATTTATATTTTTTTTGTTTTATTCTCGCTTTAAACATTTTTGAGTCGCGAGGCCCCTTGTACCGCGAGGCCGTAGGCGGTGGCCCACGTCGCCCACGCTTAACGCCGCCTCTGGTGTTAGGCTATTATTGTCGCTGACTTTACATGGATATAAACAGTGAAAATACCTGCAAATATATTTTTTTATTCAACTTAGGTGGCAGACCAGTGGATAAAACCAGTGGAGTCACATCCGTGCTACCGACCCTGTAAGAACAGAGCTTTTATGTGCCCTCAGTGCAGAACACAGATCTACTAATATTTAAATATATAACTTCAAAAAATAACCAAATCAGATGAAATGCTCTGATGATAACTTTTACGAACTATAAAGACATTCATCATCAATCACTGAGCCTTTTCCCAATGCAGTTGGGTTCGCCTTTCCAGTCTAAGTGAATCGACGGCATCTCACCTCCACAACCGATACGAGATATCGAAATTTTGCAGGTAGACTAGTCTGACTTTTGTGGGCTCCATCTACCTGGGACGGCTGCTATCTATAGATGCTCGTATTACAACTGGGCTAATAGCCAATAATTGCACCCGTCCCTCCTGCGTAGCAGTCGCGTTCACTACCACTACTGATTAGATAGATAGATAGATAATTCTTTATTGTACACCAACAGATTTACAGTAGGACACGGCGGTATTGCCTCCCAATTGAGCAGTCCGATTGGGGAAGTACAACTCAACAGAATACCGCGGTTATAATAACTTCGTGTTGTGTTCCCAGCGGTGAGTAGGGTAGCCAGAGCTCACTGGAGAATTTATGCTGTCAGTGGGATGACTAAAGGCTTGTTCTGCTTTGTCCTCTACACTGGCGGCACAGAAACTCTGTGCTTACAGGGTCGGCACTCGCGAGTGTGGCTTCTCTGGTGTTACACACGTCCATAGGCCACGGTAACGACTTTCCATCAGGTGGGCCATGCGCTTGTCTGCCACCTAAGTGGTATAAAAAAAAGGACAAGTAGGTAGTATGTATGCAGTTCAATGTACAATGGGCGGCCTTATCGCTGAAGCGATTTCTTCCAGGCAACCTTGGGATGGACAGTAATGTTTTAAAAACAAAAGATATGGTGTAGGTATTGGCTTAACTAAATAGAATGTGTATTAAAAAGAAGAAAGAGAGAGAAGTATAAGTTTTATAAGATCAATATACGGTTCTACATAAAGCATTATCATCATATACAAATACTATAACATACAAATATAGTAAATAGCTCATACTAATATGAAGGGAAAATAGTGGGTGAGCATATAATTGTGAGCTATTACCTACTGTGTACGACATGATTGGTAGTGGTCCTTAACCATTAATTTAAAAACGTTTAGGTATTTTGCCCGTCTGATGTTCAATGGCAATGCGTTCCAAAAGATGCTATTAGATGCTAATATAAATCATTTCTTTTGTCTACAGGTCGTTGAAGACTGGAAGTTCATGTCCATGGTGTTGGATCGGTTCTTTCTCTGGCTTTTCACCATCGCCTGCTTCGTTGGCACCTTCGGGATCATTTTCCAGTCACCTTCACTCTATGACACAAGAGTGCCCGTCGACCAGCAAATTTCTTCCATTCCTATGAAGAAGAACAACTTCTTCTACCCTAAGGGTATCGAAACTATTGGTATTATAAGTTAAATTAATTAATTAAACCTGAGATATTATTCTGAGTGACATCGAGTTTCAAACGCAGTGGTAACGTGAGAAGTCGGTGGATTACAAATGATTAACATAGAAGAGAGAAATGGCGCAAAACTAGAACAATTGAAATGTGTCGGTTTTTACGAACGCGCGTAGTTACGAAACAGTTTGTCACTCAGAATAAAGGGCCTGATTGTGTTGCATATGTTAACTAATACATTTTAATAAATATTTCTTATAAAGTACAGAGATAAAGAAAAAAAATCATTAAATAGCGATTTTATGTCTCTTTATTGTTGTTACTAATAATGATGATAAAATTAGCAATGTTTTAATAATTTTAAATAATTATTTAGTTTCTATTAAATGTCAACTGTACGTTGAGACCACATGAATAGTGATACGCCAGTACATTATTTACTCTGTGGTTGAGACGGAACGTAGATTCGTAATGATATAATCTTGTTTTCGAATCTCAGTAGTTGATTTTCCGAATAAAAAAAACCAAATTAACTTAGTCTAGTAATTAAGTAATAAACAAGACATGCTCAAATACTAGCAATATACTTTGACTTTATCAAATATCATGTTTTGTACATTTCGTAGCACTTACATTAAATTATTTCTGAGGCCAACATAACTTTATTTATTTGGTTACTGGTGTGGTTTTGTACCAACCAATTCATATCTTGTCTAGATAGTTTATAGCCACGTTAAGTAATAGTTTAGGGTACTTTTAGGTTTAACTTGCAATTCACAAGTCACAAGACTTTTCACGAATAATGCATTTTTTTGCACAGTCACATAAAAAAATTTTTTCAATTTCAATCACTTTCGACACTTCTTTTCAATCACGTTAGAAGTTCATAATAAATCGTCTATTTTTTGTTCCAATTTTCTCTCACTCTGTACTTTTCGTTCATACACTAACACTTATATTTAATTACCCTTATCGTATCTTACATGATTTAAAATAGCTTATTACGTAAGAATTAATATAGGGCTTGTTAGCATAACTTCTTTATATCTATAACTATGTTTTTGTGATGTGCGATGCAAGTATGCAAGTAGAATTACTTATTTATGACCATTAATTATGACCATTAATTTGTTGAGTTATTTAGATATCGAAATAAATTGAAACATTCATATTAAATAATTGCGGTATTCGCATGATAATGGTGTTAAAACCTTTATAATAAATTACAATAATTTTAAGTTAGATTAATAATTACAATAATTTTAATAATATAGAGTTGTGTAATTAATATTGAATTAAACATTTTAATGTAACGGCTGTGAACGATAAGTTTTAAATTTTATAAACAGACAATTTTAATTAATGAATAATTAATGTGTACGGTACAATATTGTACACAAATAATGTACTATTATTAGAGCCTAATAAATTAATAAATGAATTATACAATTAATAAAGATTTTTTTATTCTGATTTGCCGTATTGTTCCTGGTGGAGCAGAATAGGGCTCCATCTCTTCCTGTGAGTATCGCAGAAGGCGACTTAGGGATAGAGCTGTTCTCCATCTGACAGAAAACATACAGCCTGACGGCAATAGGCTCGACCCCTATTACGTGGGACCAAAAATTATATAGTTTTCGAAATTTGGGTGTTATACACCTCTGCATACCCCTTCGGGGATTTACAGACATGAGTATGTGTTTTTTTATACTATTTAGTTGGTAGACAAACTCACAGCCCACCTGATGGAAAATGGTTACCGTGGCCTAAGACGTATGCATCACCAGAGAAGTTACACTCGTGCTGTCGACCCTGAAAAAACCTTCTAATGCCCTACAATATGGGGTCCTCCAGAGACCCCATATTCTAGTCGCTTGGGAAAACCTCAGCAGGGAGTTCATTCCACAGCTTCATGTGGGATAAAGTTTCTTTTTGGTCGCAATGTTTGTGTATGAATTCCCTGTCTATGGCGAGTGGTACGATGATACAATGTAGTTGTACACATCATGTCAAACAATTCATCTGAGTATAAATCTATGTATGTTGTTTATAGATGTTTTTTTTTTTAATTTATACATTATACTACCGTCGAATTATGGAACTATTCACTCTGTTGAGCGAAGAAACTTCAAGTATAGCTCGCTCCACAGCCCGATGGTCATTGGAGTGAGATATTGAAGGATGAAATACATAGTTAGGTCATCCAAGAAAGATGGATATATCTCACAGAAAAAGCAAGTAGCAGTGCTTAAAGGTTGGCCACATCTTCCTTAATTAACATGCACTTAATATGTCTTATGGTAAAAAAACTGAGTTGCAAAAGGGCTAATTCGCAAAACAGCTAATTCTCAAAAGGTCTACTTCTATAAATCCTAATACTCCTAGTAGTAAGTATATGTCAAGTATACTTGCAATAGATATAAATATAGTACAGGAATTGTTAACCAAAACAACAATGGAATTGTTTATTACAGACCTAAGGTGTGTGTGGCATGTCAACCACAAAAGAAGGAAACAGCAGAAAGGTAAGCCCACATCTTCCTGACTGGACAAATGACTTATGGTAACTGAGCTGCAAAAGGGCTAATTCACAAAACGGCTAATTCACAAAACGGCTAATTCTCTAAAAGCCTAATTCTCCTAGTAGTCATTGTATACTTGCAATATATATAGTACAGGAGTTGTTAACCAAAACAACAATGAATTTTTATCAATTGTTTATTACGGGCCTATGGTGTATGTGGCATATCAACCAGCCGGGTGATGTAGTCGAACAAACTTATTGGACAATCGTGTGCATACTTATCGCAGTCCCCCCTGGAGCCAGCCATTTCAGCCTCATAGTATTCGTCATCTAGACCTTCCTCACGTGATGCTGAAGGTCTGAAACATATAAATGCATGTTGAAGGTGAAAGAATGTATGTGCAGCACTCATGAAAGTAGAAAATAAATGTATACTATATCTACGAGATTCCTGATAGCACTAAGATAAATAACCGCGGTAGCCGAGTGGTATGGGTAATGGACTGCTGAGACGAGGTCTCGGGTTCGAGCCCAGGTTTTACCATGGCACACACCAATGACTTTTCGATGCTTTTCGAAGTTATGTGTGTATTTATCGCAGGTTTATAAGTATCCGATTAAAGGCAATAGGCTCGCCACTTATTACATTGGGACCTAAACATAAACTGGCGAAACGTTGGTGTTAATTCACCTCTGCCTAACCCTTCGGGGATGGAGGCGTGAGTTTATAATAATAATAATAATTTAGTAGGTCTTACTAGATTATTGAATGTATTGTTAATAATATTTATTTCTTAAACCTGACCTTACCTGACTTAAACCACCTGTTATTGAGAATAACAAGTGACTTAATTCAATATTGTGGGCATACAATTAGGACTCCTAGGACAGCTCTTCCACTTATTCCTTACACAATTTAGTTTATTACGTGACTGCGTTAATGAGAGTAATGTATTACACGTGTATATATGTATGTATGTAGTTTACTTTGTTCCTTTCTACAGGTCTAATGGCTGAACAGTTTTCGCTGAAAAGAGTCTTAAATAAATGGTATTTTTTTTTTTTTTTTATATAGGACACGTCAATTGGACTTCGCCTTGCCTGATGGTAAGCTGAAGGCAAAGTCCCAGAAAAGAAGGTCACCATTACTTACACATACCGTGTGACAATGGTGACACTCAGCTTGACGGCCTCATCATATGCTTTTTCACGCCCCGCTTAAAGGACCCGGGACTGTAGGAAGAAGGAAACACGTGAGCTGGTAATGAATTCCAGGCCTTAATGGTGCGACAGAGGAAAGAGTCTCCGAACCGCTTGGTTCTTGATCGGATGTTTTGCACCGTGTGCGGATGACATTCATCTAGTATTATATTAGTATTTTATTCATCTATCTAGTGTTATTGGGTACATAAAATGTCAAGAAAAACTTTACGGTGATTTTTTGGTGCTAAACTGGGGGTTACTAAAACAAATAATAATCAAATTTATCGAGTAGGGTTAAAAATGAAGGGAATTTTAACGAGATTACAAAAGTATATGCATGTCTTATCATAGCTAAAATAAAATATCTAAGAGGTCACAACTAGTTTGATGTAATACGGTATCCATAAATTTTATTCCGGTTTATGATTGCTAAATGGGTACCGCCTACCATCAAACTTGTTCCGATCTTTTAAACAGCAGTCGGGTTTTTTATTTTTTAATAATTAATTTTATTTTGACTTTTACGATAACGAGTCCCGTGTGGCTCCTAGCCGAGAGAAGAAACCTGCATAAGAGCCCCGTCTGTCAATCAGAAGTTAAACTAACTTGCAGGTGATATTGGTTTGGCACCAAATACACCGGACAGAATATTACGTACGTATAGAAATTAATTAGTAACTATAAATCTACCATCACAGCTAATGTGTGCAATATTTTTAATTAGAAACAGCGGCACTAAAGTTGCACTGAAATTGTCACCCTGGCAGAAGCAGGTCACGGCGGCGGCGCGCCTCGCTATTTCCGGGGACTAGTTGGGGACTCTGTGATCCCCACACTTGAGGAGAGACCGGGGTGCGAGGGATATTCCTGTTAACCTCACCTTCGGCAACTAAAAAACGAGCCACAGGTGTCGTGCGATTTGGTTGGTTCGAGTCCGACATAACCTCCTCCATCGGCTCCGGTGGGGGTGGTTTCCATGGGGATTTTGTGCACATAAAAAAAAAAGCTGACGGAAAGACGAACAGACAGACAACTAAGTGATCTAATTTACCGTTTCCGGTTCTTCTTTTGAGGTAAGCAACCCTAAAAATGCGGAAGACTGTGCCATAAAAGTTTTTAGCGTTTCAGTTCCAAATCACAAGTAACAAAATATCACAACTAAGTAAATGCTTTCAATTAATTTGTTTCGATGTGACCAACTGTGCGTGAACACCCAATACTTGATTACTCAGAATTCATTGTATTGATTTACATTATAATTTACCAGTAAGCTGTAAAATATTGCTCCTTATAATATAAATGTAATATTATAAATATTTAATATCAAGTATCCATTATTATTTCTAACTCTGTAGGGAGAAATTCAAACGAACGAATCCCCTCATCCTACTCGCTCGTATTGAATTTTTTCCAGTCACATAATTTCTAACACAGTCAGGAACCCGTCATGTGTGAATATCCGCGATTTCTCATACATTGCTTGGTTTAATGCTTCAGAGATTTAGGTAGTAGAATGATTTAGGTTGGGTATGTCCTTTACGAAATGTTATTTTCGCAAAAGTAACTATAAATCCATGTGCCCATTCTGATCTTTTATTCCTCACATCCTTTTTACAGGTAGTAACATACAAGTGAGGTGTTAATTTTTTGCCTTTTTTATTATAGTATGTGGACTTTAAAAATTGGGTATTTATTTTCTACTACTAAACAGGTGGTAATTTTGTTCATAGTAGTGAATTTGGAAAGAGTTTAGTTCAAACCGCAAGCGTATAGAAACAAAAACATATTTTTAATTACATATATTCAACTCACTACTTCCATCATGAAAATTCTCTAAGTAGGACCGCGAGTGTGAATCTCGCGAGCGCCCGCGATGTTGCACCTTCCAATTGTAGGATTAGAGATTTGAATAATGCTACTCATAAAACAGGCGTTTGTAGGTTATGACGCTTACTGTACATAAGGTGTATGCTTGTTTAGTAACTCAGTGGTGTAGAGAGTATATTGTACATGGCTGTCGTCGACTAAATATTAACATTTACTTACGTGAATATAATGTGCATCACGTGACCGATGATACCGTTGTTGTGGAGCGGAGTTTCAGCAGCTTCGCAGATGTTTCGGAGCATACACTCTCTGCCTTTCATACCGTATCTGTAACCGATTGTACGTCAATTATTGACACATTATTGAATGAAATTTTAAGCATTTCGTATGCTAACTATTCAAAATCGATTTTTTTTATACACTCACGTCTATATCCCCGAAGGGGTAGGCAGAGGTGCCAGCACCCACATTTCACCGGTTTATGTTTAGGTCCCAATGTAATAGGTGGCGAGCCTATTGCCATTAATCGGGCACTTATAAACCTGCGATAAATACACACATAACTTCGAAAAGCATCGAAAAATCATTGGTGTGTGCCATGGTAAAACCTGGGATCGAACCCGAGACCTCGTCTCAGCAGTCCATTACTCATACCACTAGGCTACCGATTGAGATAGAATCGATTAAGATAGAAACAATTAAAACGGTCCAGGTAGGATTTGAACCCACGATCTTTTCCTTACAGGGGGAATGCACTGACCACTAAGCCAGCGAACCTGCGCCTGAAATCATCCAAATTCTTCTATAAATATGAGGGAAAGATGGTGGGTTTGAATCCCGCCTGGATAGTTTCAATTTTTTCTATCTTAATCAACATTGAAATTGATTGATTAGTAAATTTTCTGTGACTTAAAACAGCGGTATGTGGACCCAAAGTAAGCATGTTATCTGTGGCATGCTATCTATATATGTGGCATGCTATCTGCATATCTGTTGCATGCATGTTATCTGTGGCATAGCTTAACTAACATATTATAGTCGTTCTTAAATGCTGATAAAAAGTTAACTTTATATTTTTTATTCCGTAGATCCTAAAAGCTCTCTCGAGATCCAGTTCGTCGTGCCACGCTCTCTGTTATTTTAGTTCCGACTGGAGCAAGTGTGATGTAATGTAGCTAGCGATAAAACGGCGATAATGATGCGACATATTTTGGAACTTATAGGCCACTTACTCACTGAAGCGATTTTCCAAGACTGTGTACGCGAGCTCCCTCGTGATACTGCGACTGTGACGCGAACTTATGAACTGAAATTTAAATACAAGTTCTAGAGTATTAAAACTGTCTTTTAATATTTAAATCTAAATTGATCGTTTAAATATTAGTATTTAAATTCAAATCTCCTTATTGAGCTCGTGGCTTAATGGCTACCGAGTAGGTTTAACACGTTAATGTTAATATTGCAAAATCATGCCATGCTACCTAGGTTAGTTTTAGGATGGGTGGCCGTTCTTATCACCCCTCCGTAACTTTGAGGGTACGTTAAGTCGTCGGCCTGATTGTTATAAAAACATCTGTGGCAATAGTTACGTGGAAACCTACAAAATCCGACAGGTTTTTTTAAATTAGGACACGCCAATTTTACTTCACATCGCCAGATGGTAAACTAAAGGCAAAGTCTCAGGAAGGGTCTCAGGAAGTCTTAGGTGGCACTCAGCTTGACGGTCTCATTTCTTTTTCATGCTTAAAGGACCTGGGACTGAAGGAGGCAGAAAACACGTGAAATGGTAAGGGATTCCAGGTCTTAATGGTAGGGCAGAGTCTCTCAACCGCTTGGTTCTTAACCAGATACTTTGTACGATATGTTGTCTTGTGTAGGCAAGGAGAGGGTGGGGCCAATAGGAAGAGCTCATCAGAACCTTCACCATGGTAGAGACGGAGGAAAATATCGAAGTTTGCGTTTTGTAGGTAGCCTGACAATAGTTAACCTCAATTGAGCTGCGAAAATGTTCGGGGGATGACCTCAGCTTAGTTGTGGATGTAAATAAACTTACTGGTAGGTTAGGAAACAAAACTTCGTCGATTTCGGTGATGTTCGTCACCACGCTGTAGTTAGACTCGAAGTTGTACGACACGAACACATTCTTGTTCGGGAGATCAATTGGAACCGCAATCGCGACGAATGTCTGAAATTGTAAAGTTAAATCAAGATATAAATATAGATCATCTTTTTAGCTATTACGGTGGTTTCCATGGTTGTACTCTCTTTGGTACCCGGGACCTTCCCTGATGAAGTCACAGCATAAAAAATATTTCCAGTTTCTAGAATAGTTTAAGCATTATATAATGGATGACCGTCTCCTCTGAGGAAGGTGCTTGATAACATAACATAACATAAACTCACGCCTATATCCCCGAAGGGGTAGGCAGAGGAACTAGCAACATTTTGCCAGTTTATGTTTAGGTCCCAATGTAATAGGTGACGAGCCTATTGCCATTAACCGGGCACTTATAAACCTGCGATAAATACACACATAACTTCGAAAAGCATCGAAAAGTCATTGGTGTGTGCCATGGTAAATCCTGGGATCGAACCCGAGACCTCGTTTCAGCAGTCCATTACCCATACCACTAGACTACCACGGTTGTAGGTGCTTGATATTGCAGGTTTATCTTAATTTTTGTTGGAGCGACTACTATCTAAGATCCCAACCAAGAGAAAATAGCCTGCATCAGAGCCTCGCCTATCAGCAAATGTAGCGGTTTGGATAGACTTGGCCTTCAAAGTACTTGAAGCACGATATCTGGTCCATACTCGTAAAATAGACAACGAACTGCTTACCAAGTGTAGTTATTTCGGACTCGAACCGCATAAAATAACATGGTATCTTGAACATCAAAACCCAATATCGAAGGTAAATAGTGTGGGTACTATTTACGTGTTTTTATACCACTTGGATAGTAGATCGTATAGTAGGTAGATCACACGGCTCACCTAAAAGTGTGTGAAAGTGGTTATCGTGGCCTACGGTACGTCCATACTAAGGGGTTACACTCTTACTGCCACCCCATATTTTAAGTAAATAAATATTTAAAAAAAAAAAAAACTTACTCCATAAAGAGAAGTGGGTGGGAATATAAGCGATCTTTTCAGTTCTGATTTCCCTGAAGTGCAAGTTATCAGGCTCCTGAAACAGTAAAGTTGTTCCTGAAACAAAATAATATACCGATATCTGTCATGACGACATGACATGATGATATCACTTAACGTGATATGACATGAATGGTTACAATAACCTATTAACTTGCCGGTCATGTACCTTGAATTCAAATAAAGAAGCACCAATTGAAATTCGTTGTCACTAGCTTAAACGGAGGATAACGCCAAAAAAATTAGGCACACCTGAAAGTCTATTGTCGTCAACCGGTGAAGGATACAAGTAAAAGACGACTGTAGTACAAGTAGTGACAGAAGCGCACGTTTAAATATGCACCTATTTGAAATGATTAAGGCAGGACACGACAGTATTTCTGTCCAATTGAGCAGTTCGACTGATGAAGTACCTCCGTCCTACAGACTATCGCGGCCATAATAACCTTGTGTTGTGTTCCCGGCGGTGAGTAGGGTAGCCAGAGCTCACTGGAGAGTTTTTGTACTGTCAGTAGGAAGACTACAGGCTTGTCCTGCTTTGTATTCTGTACCGACGGCACAATAACTCTCTGTGCTTACAGGGTCGGCAGCGCTAGTGTGACTACCCATGGTGTTGCACTCGCCCATAGGCCACGGTAACCACTTTCCGTCAGGTGGGCTTTCCTTCCACCTAAGTGGTATAAAAAAAAAGACTTACAACGATAGCAAAATATGAATGCACTTCACATTTAATACACGAACTAAGTTAAACATGGTAGATAATTTATTAAAATACAATATAATAATACACACGGACACAACCAAGTATATTTTGGTACTAGTATGTATCTACTACGAAGTAACCGTTCTACTTTTTAGAGCGGACAATTATAGTACGTACGCTAAAATTGTGTGCGTGTTTTATTTGATCAGAGTGGAACGTACGCGGATCTGGCTTAAGAAAGTGAATAGTGAACTAAATAGTCATTTTTATAATTTCTGGCTTTCATTTCATCATCATCATCCTCATCATCATCATCATCATCATCATCATCATCATCATCATCATCGTCATGTCAGCCACACACAGTCCACTGCTGAACATAGGACTATCCCACAGACTTCCAGAATGACCGATCTAAAGCAGCCCGCATCCAGCTTTCTCGGCGACTTTAATTTAACTTGCAATATTTGTATACTAGTTTGTTGATGTAAGTGGTTCCACCATAATCTGCAAGGGCTCAATCAAACCTCATAATGCCATGCCTTTTCTTTCAGATCCCTCCTGTTGCTCCCGTAAAAAATAAACTAAATACCTAATTGAGTTGTAGAAAAACTGACACTGGATATCATAGTTTAAGTTTTTGAGGTGATCGGGATTTGTGCTCAGATGAAGACAGAGTTTATATGGAAGATTCTGAAAGTCAAATTATGCAAGCAGTAAAACAAATTTTCTTCAGTTCAACTTTGTATAACAGTTTCATAATAATTATTTTTTTTAATAATAACGACTTTTTTTACATACATATATACAAATAATCACACCTTTATTCTCGGAGGGTTAGGCAGAGGTGAATTAACACCCACATTCCATCACCAATCATCGAATTCGGTCCCACTTAATAGGGGGTGAGCCGATTGCCGTCTTCCGGGCACTATTATTGACTCAAGCCATATATCTAAGGCTAAGTCTGTGCTGTATATATCTGTCTGATGTAAAACAGCCCTATCCCTTTATCGCCTTGTACGACACGTCATGGGAAGAGATGGGGTGGTCGAAATTCTACTCTGCCGGGAACATAATAACATCATTTCTTTTATAATAGTGAAGCTTGTAAAAATATCCTACAAAAACGCACACTAAATTATCATATCTTCTATAGTTACAGCCCCGTTATGTTACAATACGTTAACCAAAACGAAAATGAGCTAAATTGGGTTCTAATTGTTCCAGAACACCACGAAAGTGACCTAGAATGTTTATTCGAAGTGAAATATTATCGCACGGCAATATAGTTATCGATATTATCATACTTTCTTTGTTAAAGATATGATTCATGATCAGAAGATTAGAACTTTCTTTCCTTCTGTTAGTAGGTTTAATATTTGATTTTAATTTTGTTAACTTTCAAAATGGTATTTTGTGAAAGTAATCATAACATTCGATTATTATATAGAAAAAATTGAATCGGTTCAGGTGGATAAATAGAGAGAATTTGGATGGTTTCGGGCGAATATTCTGTGGCTTAATGGTCAAAGCGTTCCCTCTGTAAAGGTAAGAACGCAGGTTCAAATTCCGCCTGAACCGATGTTTTTTTTCTATATCATAATCGATTTGAATATATAGCATACTATATGCTTTAAAATTTCATTTAATAATCATAACATTCTTCTTCAAGCTTCTCCCTGTTAAAATTATTCATTCCCAGATTAAAAATAACAGGAAAAAAAGGCAAACACATTTCGTGCACTTTCATATATACAAACACGGTATCTAAAGAAGCAAATCTCATTACATAATTGTTTTTTTTGGTTCGATTAAGATCGAAAAAAAATAATCGCACCGCACAGAGCGCACCGTTTACGGTTACAATGTGCGAGGTTCAATTCTTTGCCTATGACGAGCGGTGCGATGATAATTTTATAACAAGAATAGCACTGATAACTGAGTAACACTGATAAAACATGTATCAGAAACACAAAAAGCTAACTATATTCTTCTTTATGCCACACTAAACTGGAGGAGGTAGGATACGACGGTATTTCCGTCCGAATTGAGCAGTTCGACTGGGGAAGTGCCTCCACCCTACATAATACCACGGATATATTCAGTATTCAGTATTTATTCATTAACAATTTTTACATTGTGTTTGAACATGGTTTGTACACATACATTGCATATACAAAAAAAAAACATTAGAAAAACAACAATCAAAAGCAGTAGAAAATATCATGACACATAAAAACTGGTATCAGTATAAAATCTATTTATTAAATATCTCATCAACTGAATAACAACACCCTTGTAACAGAAAAGCCTTCAATTTGTCTTGGAACTCTCTTTTGTAAATAATAGTTTTCAAATCTAGAGGCAGTTTGTTGAAGATTCTGATGGAGTTGTAGAGCGTACTATGCTTTACGATGTCCAGGCTAGGCACAACTTTGCTCTGAAAATCTTTCCTGCAAGTGCTTTCTCTAACCCTTCTCTCATCATCAGATTCATAATCGTGTATATGCTTAGCAAAATTGCTTAGCAGTACCAAAATGTATAGGCTAGGAACCGTCAGTATGTCTAAGTCTTGGAAGTGAGTCTTACAAGACTCCTCCTGCCTTATGCGTACTATAATTCTTATGGCTCTTTTTTGTAATATAAAAGTATAACCTCGTGTTGTGTTTCTGGCGGTGAGTAGGGTAGCCAGAGCTCATTGAAGAGTTTTTGTGCTGTCAGTGGGAAGACCAAAGGCTTGTACTTATATTGAGTTCTGCACTGACGTCACAGAATATCTCTGTTCTTAAAGGGTGTAACTGGTGTAATAAAGCACGGATGTAACTCCCCTGGTGTTACACACGCTCATAGGTCACGGTAAACAACACACATCAGGTGGTTCGTGTGCTTGTCTGTCACCTAAGTTGTATAAAAAAAAACTATTAAAAAATCTTGCCCTGTAAATATCAAAATAGAAGCAGGATGTTATATATGAACTCTCTGCCACTGATACCATTCATTATATATACGTTCCAGAAATACGATGTTTGTTTGTACACCACAGGAATACTGTCTTCAACAACGTAGTACCCACATTCGCTCACTAACTGGAGTAAAATATATCTTGTCTGTGCCTCGCAAATTGGCTTTATGTCGCCTTGACAGATGTAATCGTGGAATTTACGTGACAAAAGCTCCTCACCAGACATTATTGAGGGGTGTTTACACGATTTTAGCCTTAATAGACACATCAGTCATGCAGGATGAAGGTAGGGAAGCTGAGTTCTGAAAGCTGAATTTCTAAAGTGATGAATTAATAATTTGTATACCTGTGACTTCCTGGGTTGGAGTGTTTTTGATTTAAAATGTACTAAATTAAAACTGTAGATAAGGAATTTTAAAGGTTCATAATAAAAATTATATTAAACATTAAAAAAAAATCCTATCACAAAAACATTATCTAAAAAGTTGAAAATAAATTGTGTTGATTTTCATGTCGCGGGACCCTAACTGGTGAATCACTCTGTCATAGGAACGATCCAAGGTCCCCCGACATGACAACGCTTGATCAAAATATTACTAAGTAATATCAAAGTTATAGGACTAACTAATACAATATATAACACCCCGTCGTTATTGCGTCGGGTGTTAAAAATAGAGCATAGTAATGGTATTTTATGAAATGTAGCAATTTCTATGCTGACTTTTACATTATCATGCATGCATGTTTATTATCATGCACGTATCGAAAACTTAGAGCACTTCTAACAAGGAAAGCCTTGATTTCTTCTTAATGCGAATGTCAATTCTAGTCGCATACAAAACGTCAATTAAACGTTTAGAAATTTCTAAAAGACTGGCACTTGGACCCCATGATTCCAGCATCTCGACCCCAAACGGCTCCAATATTTAATTACCACTTATATATACTTGCACCGTTTGAGGGTCTCTGCCGACGAAGCAGCAGCGCAGGCGCAGTTTGCAGTCCCTGGAAGATGTGAAGGCACAAGGGTGTCAGCACATGTTGCATCCCACACCAAATGCCTTCCCATCTTCCAAGGCACCAATGACATTCCATCTGGCCTCTTGCCATCGTCGCGCGTTCTAATATGACTGGAACGCCAGCGGTGACAAGAGCCCAACGGATTATGTCATTGCTGCCCCCCTGCTGCAAGAGAGACCATGATGTCCAAGGCTACCAACTTCTTCTCCACAGAGACATCGATGCGGAGAAACGCAAGGAGCATCTAAACGAAGGCAAGCAGCGATACGGTCCTTCCGTACTACTATATTAAAAATTTATATGAATTTTTATGTTCTGTATAAATGATACAGTCAGCATCAGCTCGACTTGACGAACAAAATACTCACTTAAATACGTACATACATACATATTATATGTTTTATACGCTTTTATCCGTGGAGGATTAGGCAGAGGTGAATTAACACCCACATTTCTCCAATCAATGTATTCCGTCCCACGTAATAGGGGGTGAGCCTATTGATGTATTTCGGGCACTATTGTTGGCTCAAGCCATGCATCTCAGGCTGAGTCTGGGCGTCTGATTATATATCTGTCTGTTATTAAACAGCGTTATTCCTTAGTCGCCTAGTACGGCACCGCATGGTTTAACCTTTCCTGTTGACCAATAGTTCTAATATTTGGTACACACCTTTATTTTGGACAATACTGCACTTTAAATCAATAAAACATGTTGATTTGCTCTTAACAACTTAGTTTTAAGATCATTTTGAGTCTTTGTAGTCGACGCTGACTATAATAAATTGTAAATATCTAAAGAATCTATAAAAGAATTTCACCTCAAACGTCAGGAGCACTCGTGACGTCAATACTTATGTAATATTTTCCTTATTTCCATTTCTATTTCATGTCATTTCCTACAAATAATTGCTTGTTATATTGAGATGCGTGTTTGAAGGAGACTATGTTATGATGCTTAGTACTTTTTTTTTTTTACGTGCGCAAAATCCCCACGGATACCTCCCCACCGGAGCCGGAGAAGGAGGTTATGTCGGACTCGAACCGACTAAAACGCACGCCGCCTGTGGGTCGCTTTGGTTGCCGAAGGTGAGGTTGACAGGCATATCCCTCGCACCCCGGCCGACCGAGGGCCATCTCTCACGATCTGTGATGCTTAGTACTAAACAACCAGTGTAGATGTTTCTCTGAATAATTTTTTCTACCTTAGATATAGACAACGAAAGTAGTAAGTTTTATTTATTTATTTACACTTTATTGTACACCAGGTAAGTAAAGAATACATGATTCTAAAAAAATAAGGAAACAGTATAATGGGCGGCCTTATTGCTTTAAGTGATATCTTCCAGGCGACCTTTGGATGGTGACTATAGTTGCAGTATTGAGTGATAGTTGTTTTGGCGTACTTTTATAATATACTAAATGTACTAAGTACATAATACACAGATATATTAATTCCAAATTTACATTAAATATTCACCCATATATATATCCCCATAATACATATAATAATAATAAATATATATTTACATACAATATATTTAGTAAACATATACATTTATAGTTATAATACATACACAACGTATAAAAAAATACATACAAATAACATATTCATATATATACATAATTTGTTCAATTTATAATCTTAAGTTTACCACATGACACTCATAAATACTGGTAACTACGAATACAAAAATGTCGTAACGAAAGAACAAGTCGCAATACATACTAAGGGAATCTTTGAATGGGTTTATTTATTCTCGTGCACTCCAAATCAATTATTTCCTTTAATATTTTGATCCACATATTCATTACCAGGCACTCAGACATGCAGGCGAAGTATCATTTTTCATAAAGTTATAACAATATATGTCAATGATTATAAACATGTCCTCTGAAAATTGCAATGCTTCAAAGCTGTCAGATATTTAGGTAATTGATGTATTTCAATGGTGACCGGGGTGAGAGGGAAGGCCTCCGGCAACTTCACCTCCTGCAAGCTTTGACCCTCAGACGGCGTGCGTTTTAGTTAGTTAAAGTCCAACATAACCTCCCCCCCCCGGTTCCGGTGAGGCTCTCAAATAAGGAACATGAATATCAGTTTAGTGAATGGACCACCGGTTCAAAACGCGGCCCCGGCCTGAGAAGACTCCGGCAAGAAACTCAGCGGGCATTTCTTTTTTTTGGTCTATTTACAAACATACACTTAGTCTACTTAAGCTTTTGGTCTTCCCACTGACAGCACAAAAACTCTCCACATCTTTTAACACTGGTTTCTCAAATTTGTCAAATACCTAATTGAAAGACTGGTTTCTCATCAAGTATCCATATTATAGATAGTGGCTAAATTTTAATGTATATTCTCATAAAAATACTATAGTTCAATTCCCGTACCTGACTTTATATGCAGGTGTATATTAAAAATACAACTAGCAATCTACATAATTGAGATAATTGACCTTGCTTGCATATCTATATAAACAAGTGGTGCTGTTCGTCGGTTCTGTAGGTACTGTTTACCTTCATCTGCAGCCAAGCTTTTTATTCGCTGATTTTGGCTTTTACTCCGAGGCCGTAGTATTCGTAATTAAGTTGCCGGATAAAAGTTACAATAACAGTTTTGAGTTGAACAATATTTGGTTTTATTTTTGCATACACCTGTATCGACGTGTAAACATTATTTAGTTACCAGAAAGGGCAGAAAGCATTTAAAGATTTATTTTGTTTTTATTATTATAAAAACAAGATTAACAATTTTTAATTAGGAGTTATGAATAGATGAAATTTTTCATGTCAAAATAATAAATGTCAGTATTTTCATGTTAAACATAATAAATAATCACCTTCATGCAACATAACATTAAATAGTGAATAACAAATATTTACCTATATAATAAGAATGTCAGAGTTATAATTGAATTTTATAATTTATAATTATACTAGGTATCGGAACTTCTCGCGAATTATATCTTGGAACTTACTATTTCTGCCGACGTTTCGGATGCGTTGCAGCACCCGTGGTCACGACTTGACTAGTCTTCGAGCGTCGAGATGTAATTTTTTTTTTTCATCACGTGATAAACATTTTTTGAGCGCCTACCCACCATTACACTTATTATGAACGGTTAGGCTGGCGACACACCACACTCACTATGTCAGTTTTTAACGGCACTGTGTTTTTTGGTTTTAGTATCTTAATTTTTATAATTTACTTCACATCTAGTATTTTGTCATTTAAATAATCATTTATCGTGTAATAACATTTGCTTAATAAATTATTCTTAATTTCTTTTTTAAAACACACTGAGTTCCGCAATCTCCATAATTCTTTTCAGTAATTTGTTGTAAATTCGTGGAGCCATACATAAAAAAACTACTCTTCATTTAAGTAATCTTGTTTGATAGTATGCTTAAAGTTAATTTTTTACTATTTAATGTTGTAAACAGATGCCTATTTTTACGAACAAATAGTGGACAGTTGTTGTTGTTCACAAATAACTAAATGAACTATAGATCTAGATCCATAGATAAGATCACAATGGAATAAAATCATTCAATTTTATTATAGTAATATGTCATAGTAATATACCAGAACACAGGATTTGGATTCAACATAATATCCAGTCTAATGTTATAGTTAATAGCGCGTTTAACACATATTACAGTGGTGGTTTGGCGACACGTATATGCTGAGTCGGCAGTTTGGAGTGGAGCCCATTCGAACAATCGGGTGTTCGCCAATTGCTTACATCATCGCCCGGCTACGTGTCTTATATAGTTTGGATCAATTTCTTCGTATTATGATGAATTGTCAAATATCAGACTGTTTTATACTGTTGATCGATGGCACTTGGTGGAACTTGCTACACATAATTGTACTTTTCCACAGTATTTTTTTACGGCATTCTCAAAGGATAATACTGTGGAAAAATACAATATGTATAGCAATTGCCACTAAGTGCCATCGATCAATTGTATAAACAGTCTGATATAGTTCATTACAATGTGAAAACATTGATTCTAACTATTTAATATTATTATTCGGCATTGTCTTTTCGTACCAAAATTTACACATGCCCTGCGTTCAACTCAACTTTTTAAATTTTTGGAACTTTTAGGTCAAGTGGATAGAGTGCTGCAAGACACTCTATGCAAAATTTTAAATATAAATTTGAACGATCGAGTGTGGCTTCAGGCGTCCCTTCCAGTTCGTCTCGGGGGCCTCGGCGTTCGCAAAATTGCAGATGTAAGTATGCCAGCATTTTTGTCGTCGATCTATGGCACTGAAGAATTAGTCAGGAAAATTCTATCTCCTTCACTGATTAATTCGGATGTGCCAGGTAAGGCCGAAGCTGTAAATTCTTGGAAAATGACTTGTCCAACTGCCGCCATACCAGCCAACCCATCTTCCCAAAGGCAATGGGATGAGCCGCTCACTATTGGTGTTAAAAAACATTTAATCAGTACAGCTACCAGCGCGGCTGAGCGCGCTCGCCTATTGGCTGTGGGTGAATGGGAATCTGGTGTATGGCTCCAGGCACTTCCTTCGCCCAACATTGGAATAATGTTGGACGACACGACCTTCCGCATTGCGACTTGCCTACGTTTGGGTGCACCGTGTGTTTCTCCGCATCGGTGTCTCTGTGGAGAAGCTGTCGATAGCCTTGGACATCACGGATTGTCTTGCAGCAGGAGCGCAGGCCGCATGTCCCGACATGCAAACATTAACGACATTATCCGTCGAGCTCTTGTCACCGCCGGCGTGCCAGCTATACTTGAACCTGTTGGCTTGGCTCGCGACGATGGCAAGAGACCGGACGATATGTCGTTGTTGCCTTGGAAGATGGGTAGGCCTTTGGTGTGGGATGCAACCTGCGTCGACACCCTGGCGCCTTCCCATCTTCCAAGTACGATGGACTGCGCATGCGCTGCTGCTGCATCAGCGGAGACTCTCAAACGGCGCAAATATACCAATTTAACTGGTAATTATAATTTTGAGCCGTTTGGAGTCGAAACGTTGGGTCCGTGGGGTCCAAGCGCGCGCGCGCTATTCAAAGAAATAGCGAAGCGACTAATCGACGCTTCCCGTGACCATAAGGCTGGCCTTTACCTCGCTCAAAGAATTGCCATCGCCATTCAGCGTGGTAATGCCGCCAGCCTCTTGGACACGGTACCAGTAGAGATCGATGGGGAGGAATTTTTCGATGCCTAAAATTACAGTCTCCCTCTTTTTCTCTATCCCATTTTTGTATATATTGTATGGTTAGCATAGTTTTATATAAATTTGTAAGTAATTGTATATTGTAATAGCATATTTTATTTAATGTAATCAATTAAATTCTACAATAAATTATATTTGAATAGAACTTAAAAAACATCAAAAAATATTAAAATATAAATTTGAACACTGCAAGGTTTGAAATCAAAAGTCGTTCTCTCTGCGTGCCTTTTTAGTCACGTGGAAATATATCCAATAGGTATCTTTTGACCTCGGTAATGAGGCTCTGCGGCTAGAATTGATTAAACAATGTCAGAAAGACATATTCTCCAGAAATCCTGGCAGTCTTTGATTCACTGTTAAGTACTCCCTCGGCTTAGAGAGGCGCCTGCGGAGCACGAGGCCTTGCTTCTGCTAGAACATTGAAAGTTCTAATTTCCGATAGGGTCGTTGGACGAGGGGTTCCTATAGTATGTCGGCTTCTCTTTGTAAAAATGGTAGAGATGTTTAAATTTGACAAATTAGATCGAGTTAAGAACTTTTTTCCATAAGCTTCCCTCTTGAAAATATTTTATCCATCGCCAGTGATTCCAGCAACGTCCTCTAAACTACTAGGTACTATTCATTTAAGCCTGTTTAGTTCACCTATGTACTTTGAACATACATCGTGACCTAGTCTCGTGACTATTTATACAGTTGATTGATGGCACTTGGTGAAATTTGTTGTTACACATATTGAGAACTCGCTTGTACTTTTCCACAGTATTTTTTATTTGTGATAAGACCTGACCGGTTTCACCTTACGGTATCCTCAAAGATTTACAATGACATTTAAGATATAAAGAAATGTTCTTGAATGTTCTTAAATGTCATTAGGTAACCTTTGAGGATGCCGTAAGGCAAAGCCAGTCAGGTCTAATAACAAGTAAAAAATACTGTGGAAAAGTACAAGTGAGTTCTCAATATGTGTACCTAGTCTCGTATCTATCAGGTAGATTTACTATCCAGGACTTGTAGTGAAAACCGTTTTGTACGCACATGAATAACATGACTAAATTACTTGTATTGGGAGTGGTTTAACGTAGGCAAAACCACTCCCTACACAACAGTAATTTAACTTGGAAGTGTTAGTGTGTAATTCTACTAACAATTAAAATAGAAAATATTAGTTACTCATTACTAGCTTATCCGAATAATTATACACGACGACGGTGTATCAGCAAACCACGTTTCTTGGCAATAACTCTAATGTTCCCAAGGAGGGCCAGATCGAGAGAGATAAATAAATAAAATAAATAAATATTCTACAACATTCTACACAACGCTATCTAGACCCATGGTAAGCATAGTTTAACTAGCTTGTGTTATGGAATCTAGAATACGGATAAACATACTTAAATACTTTTTTTTTGTAAATACATACATATTATACATAGAAACACCCAGACCAATGCAAATACCCATATTCATGCATACAAATATTTGCACTGAGTGGGGATCGAACCCGCGCCTCCTGCGTAGCAGTCGTATTCACTACCGACACGCCACAGAGGCTGATGGCCCTAGGGCGGCTGAGGGACGAGGAATATGAACGACAATCTCACCTCTGGCAACCAACAACAATTCACAGGCGCCGTGCGTTTTAGTCGGTTTCGAGTACAACATAACCTCATTCTCTGGCTTCAGCGGGATCCATGGAGATGTTTCGCACGTAATAAACACTCTAATGTTGGAAAGGATCTTCATCCTCCAAGAGATCGGCACTTGGGTGTTGGAACTGGCATCGGCGATGGTGCTCGTCTAGAAAACAACGGATTTCGAGGACATCACAATGATAGCATTAACAGGCGATGTCCCAGGGCCTTTCTTTCCTGGGTACACTTGGTTCCCTGAAAGACATGCCTGATGTGGAAGGCGTCAGGTCATTTTACTCTGATTGTACCTGTCAGTTCCCTTAAAGTGAAGCCTGAGGGGGCTTCCTTACGTGAAAAGTTGGCAGTTGGGTAAAAATTGTTTCATGTTGGTGGCATCGTGTGTCCGATTACCGATACCGATAACCGATTCTATCTCTCAACCACGAGGTTTTACAAAAATCACTGGTCATGTAGCCGGTATTTCGGAAATCAAGTAGCAAAAGTTACAGTTAATTTATTTCAATTTTCAATATGTAGGTCATACACAAAAAGTTCCATTACTTTTTGTCGTGGTTTTACGTTGATTGCATCGATGGACCTGTTTTGTACATGGGCACTTTGGTAAAATCGACTGAACAGTGTGGCAACACTGACAATTTGGTAGTTGAAAATATTTATAAATGGGGTGTGCTGGTGACGATGACAGCGGTCTCCAATAACGGCATTTTGATTGGAAACAGATTTTACTAACAGGTTCAGCACTTTTTGGTAAGTAATTAAAAATATTTTGCAGTGTGATAGTATGAAGTATATTATGTAGTGATGATTGTTTTATGAGTGCAGTATTGTATTTAAATTTTTACAGATGATGTTGAATATTTTTCTTCTAAATATTAAAACATGTATGTGAGAATGAATGAATTTTATGTTTGTTACCTTTATAAGCAATAATAACAATTTCCTTTATACTACCTTTCAAACAAAAAAAACTTAATTTAAATCGATTCATACGTTCAGGAGCTTTAATGCCACAGACACGTCAAACTTGTGACACACTGTGGTTTTTGCGACGAGGGTTACAAAACGGCTAACAGCTTCATGAAATATGTTACAAGGCTAGATTATATTATTAATAGAACATATTACGCAATTTTTTATTTTGGAATAAGATTCCTGTGGATCACGACAAAAGCATTAGTATTATAAGCAGCCTAGTGGTATGAGTAATGGACTGCTGAGACGAGGTCTCGGGTTCGATCCCAGGTTTTACCATAGCACACACCAATGACTTTTCGATGCTTTTCGAAGTTATGTGTGTATTTATCGCAGGTTTATAAGTGCCCGGTTAATGGCAATAGACTCGCCACCTATTACATTGGGACCTAAACATAAACTGGCGAAACGTGGGTGCTAGCACCTCTGCCTACCTCTTCGGGGATATAGGCGTGAGTTTATGTTATGTTGTTATGTTATGCGACGGGTAATGGCTTGTATCCCAATATACGGATGAGAAAAATTTTGTAAAGTGATATATTTTATACTACTTAGGTGGCAGATAAGCACACGACCCACTTGATGGGAAATGGTTACCGTGACCTATGGACGTATGCAACACGACCAGAGGAGATACACTCGTGCTGCCGACCCTGAAAACCCTTCTAATGCCCTTCTTGAAACCGCAGCAGGCAGTTCATTCCACAGCTTGAGCTTGAGCTTGTATGAGGATGAATTCCCTGTCAGCGAGTGGTGCGATGATATAATACGATATGTTAGTGGAAATATACACTGTTTTTAATTAGTTACATTTATAAAAATTATTAAGTTATGTACTTAGACAAAGGTGAAACAGAGATTAAATGTGCTTGACAATGAAAAAAAAAACTACTGAGAAGAAAGTAGCTACGCTTTTTTAAAATTTATGATTAGTGTAATATAATATTATAATATTGTGACAAAGAAACATTATCAACACCGCCGACGATAAATAATTATTTTAACACATTTTCAGCTACTAAAGAAATAATATCTAGAGGGCTTGAAGGACAATCTTCACTGAATTGATTACAATTGTTCTCTAACCCGTAGTATTCTGCTTCATAGAAACTATCATCTATATCATCTTCTGCCATCGACGCTGAGGGCCTGGAAGAAAAAGTTTACTATTAAAAATGCTTCAAATACACTATAATCAAATTATGGCAACTTTAACATTATTACATATTATTAAAAATACACAAACCCTTCCCAAAAATTATAAATAAATAATATGTATGTTTATCGAAAAGTTGCCTGTAAGAGATCGCTTATATCTCTTTAAGCGATCTCTTACAGACAACATTTCGATGAAGATCGCCATTTTGTACATATTACAAATGTTGTCCGTAAATGTACTGTAATGTGTTGGTGTGCAATAAAGTTATCTATATATTTCTCTGTCTATGTTTATACTGAATACACGCAAATACTAAGAATCAAAATAATGAATTGTTTCATAATGTAGATAATTACATTATTAGAGAGTAACATATGCTACTATTACCTGATTCCCTTAGGAATATCACATCAAATAGTGATATTCCTAAGGGAATCAGTAAGGGAATTGAAGCTTGTCATTGAAATAAATTATACAACACCGGAAATTTTTGGGCCAGGCATCCAGTTATAATTAACCTCTTAGTACCACAGAGAAAGTATAGCAATTAGCCTAATGTTTTTTTAATTAATTGACTTCAAAAAAGTAAGAGGTTCGCAATTCAATGGGTATCTTTTTTGTATGTTTGTTGCGCTCTATCAAAGCGTAGGTAACATGAAATTTATGATCGGACAAACGGATAAAGACTGACAATGGTTTTCATCAGTCTTAAGTACCTACGTTTTCTTAGTGGCTCTAGTAGGGAGCATGTTCCCCACTAGAGCCATAAATTAATACGAGTAACGGCATTTATCAAATTTTAACTACTAAGGGAGCAAAAAAAGCGATGAACCGTTGTATGTTAAAGTCGGAATTTGCGAAACAGACTTTTACGATCTTTGTTTTGTCGGAAACGAAACGCCGAATTCAAACAGATCAGTAAATTCAGTTATTATTTTGCGCTTTTCAGGGTCTCTATTTCGTTTCTTGAAGTCGGTTTAAATTTTATGTTAAATTCCGGTTACAACATTGAACTGCAGGACTACAGGAGCAGATACTTACGTAAGAATAAAGTACAGCAAGTCTCCGACGAGGCCGTTATGCAAGAAATGGGCATCTGCATTGTCGCAGATGGCTCTCAGTATGCAAGGCCGACCTGCATACCCATGCCTGGAGAAAGATAATTGAAATTACATAAATATGTAAATAAGTGCTTAGTAGCTTTCCCTATTCTTTTTTTTCTTTCAAATGCATAGAACATCAATTTTGTCTGCCCAGATTGTTTCTTCGGTGAACATGTTTTTATTTTATAATTATAATAACAACACTATATTATATTGTTTTGATGCGATGATGTACATTCAATTTTGCCTGGAAATGTTGCTATAAAGCCGCCCAAGCTACATACAAATATTTATGTCTCACTACTTGTCTCTACTGTACATTTCTTGGTGTACAATAAAGAGATTATCTTATCTAACATGTGTTTCGGTATGCAGCACACGAAGTAACTCCACAGTCATAACCCACGTCTGCTTCATCTAAAAATCCCTACCTAGATCCTATTTATCGGTTTCTATATGCTGGTATATTCTAAAACTTTGAAAAATACATACATATAATCACGCCTTAATCCCCGAAGGCTTAGGTAGTGGCGAATTGACACTCACATTTGACTCACAAATCATTGTTTTTGGCCCCACGTAATAGGGAGTGAGCATATTGCCGTCTTCCAGGCGCTATTGTTGACTCGACCCTTGTTGTTAAACAACCCTATCCCTTAGTCGCCTTTTACGACACCGCGTGAGAAGAGATGGTGTGGCCCAAATTCTGTAAAACCACACGGCACTATGAAAAAGGCCATATATAATATGCCTACTATACACCGAGTTCTCTTTAGCTCTTTTATAATTGCTAAAATATAAATAAAGTTACCTTTCTAACATAGACTCGATGAATATATAAAGAGCTTTACGTGTTACAATATCGTTTGCTCCGCCAACACTTCTTTGTTCTCTTTTCCTTGATTGCTGAAACAAATTGATAAGTATGGTATGTATGGCAATATATTTACATCGTATATAATTCATATATTCTTCAATACTCTCCAGCCCCCGGGGAAGTATACTAATGCGTTTCCGTTACCTCTTTAGCGAACACTACATTCGTAAAAATGAGGTGGTTTAAAGGCTTTATAAAGATCTCCAGGAAAAATCAACATCATTCGGTAGCCTCGTTTGCTGATTGACGAACAAAATTCTGTGCATTATTTTTCGAGTTAGGAGGTCAGCGACAGTTGCTTACATACAAGTCAAACCAAAAGGAGGAGGAGCATCGCAACTCGGACACCATGGCTTGTCGAGCTACAGGAGCGCTGGGGGAATTTCACGGCACGCCAGCCTCAACGACATAATCCGCCGTGACCTTGTCACCGCCGGTGTGCTAGCTGTACTTGAACCAAACGGTTTGGCGAGCGACGATGGCAATATAATGCCATGGAAGATGGGTAGGACTCTGGTGTGGGACGCCACATGCGTTAATACCATTGCTCGTGCTTTTAAGCACAGAGAGTTTCTGTGCCGTCAGTGTAAAAGACGAAGCAGGACTAGCTTTTGGTCTTCCCACTGACAGCTCAAAAACTCTCTAATGAGCTTTGGCTACCCTACTCACCGCCGGGAACACAACATAAGGTTATTATGACCGCGGTATTCTATAGGGCGGAGGTACTTCCCCAGTCGGACTGCTCAATTGGACAGAAATACCGTCGTGTCCTACTTCCTCGAAAATGTTTGGATGTTTGTTACTCAATTACGCTCTAAGAACTGAACGGATCTGTCTGAAATTTGGTAGAGAGATAGATTATAGTATGGAATTATTATATTTTTATACCAGAAATATGTTTTTTTTAATGAATATTCCCAATGGATTGCAAGAACCAGATCCAAAATTTCTCGCGATCAAAATAAATAGACAGATGAACTTCAACATAAACACCTCAACAAAGTCTAGGGAACAAGATGACCCCAATTATTTTTTTTCGTGTAAATCTTGTTTTGCAAATAACTGGCAGCAAATAAATAAAAATAGAATAAAGTAGATTACAGAGTTGTTCGAAATTTAAAAATAAATTTAAATAAGTAATGATTTTCGAATATGGAGGGAAAACTTTTAAAAGTGTTTGATTGTGCAGTTTCTCTGAGGCAAAATAAAAATTATTTTTTTTGATTGTAAATAACGTTTATTATCAATAATACGTCTTTTACGTATGGTTTGTGCATTTTTGTGACTGTAGTCATCATGTCACGTCGTCATTTAAGTCGCGAAGAGATGTTAAGGGCTGTTGGTATGCTGCAAGCTGGACGAACTCAACGCGACGTAGCGGATGCTGTCAACACCCAACCAAGCGTAATTTGCAGATTATGGGCACGCTACAGGTCTACAGGGGATGTTGCCGAACGTCACAGGGGACGAAATAGGGTTACTACCCCGCGACAAGATCGTTTCTTGCAAAATTCCGCAAGGCGGCAACCCACGATTACTGCTCGTCAGTTGGTCGCAGGCCTCCAGTCTCAGCATCAAGTGGTTATTAGCGATCAAACTGTCAGAACAAGACTACACGAAGCCAATCTTTATGCTCGCAGACCGCTTAGGGTTCCAGCTCTTCGACGTGGAAAAAGAGGTCGTCGCTTATTGTGGGCTAACGCACATTTACAGTGGACCGACCATCAATGGGCATGGGTTCTGTTTTCCGACGAATCTTGCTTCGGTTTTCATCCTGATTCGAGAAGAGTGCGTATATGGCGAGTTCCTGGACGTCGGAGTCGTCTCCAGAATCCGCAAGAACTTCATCCTTACCAAGGTGGAACAATCATGGTATGGGCTGGAATTCGCCTTGGTGGAAGGACCGACCTCGTTTGGATACGGGGCAATTTGAATGCAAACCAATACATTCAGGAGGTTATACACCCCATGGTAATCCCTCATCGACAGCAGTTCGGTCAAGATTTTATGTTCATGCAAGATAATGCACGGTCACACACCGCGAGGGTAGTGGTCAATGCGTTAAGCGAGCACAATATGACGACGTTGGAATGGCCTGCTCAGTCTGCCGACCTCAATCCCATAGAGCATGCCTGGGATTTGCTTGGGAGAAGAGCTTTCAGTGATTCTTTGGAAAATCTGAACACTGAAGAACAACTTTTTTTACACCTTCGCAGTGTATGGAGCCATATTCCACAGACGATGATTGACAATCTCATACTAAGTATGCCACGCCGTTGTCGAGCTGTTGCTAATGCTTTAGAAGGTCCTACAGATTATTAAAAACGTTTAAAGTACGGTTAATTACTGTATTTCTTACTACCTCGTTATTTTTGTGCCTAATCATAGAAGGTTATAATACTCAATATTGGCACTATTCAATTCATTCTTAAAAAAAAAAAAATTTGGTATTAAAATGTTTTTATTAAAATTAAAATTAAAAACGGTATAAAAATACCCTTCTATTGATATAAAACACTCACTATTACAAGAAAGGGTTTTTAAATAAAAACTAGAAATGTCCTTGTTCCCTAGACTTTGTTGATGTGTGTATTAGATAATAGTCTACTTACAGAATATATGTCTCCAAGTAGCGGTTCAAAATAGGTGGAATTGTCGACCGTATAGTAACTAGCCTCGAAGAACCAGGCGACGCTCACGTACGAGTTCAGCTCGAGCGGTATTGATATCGTGGGGTATACCTGTTACACAATGTATATATTATATTATACTCCTCATCATATTTACCTACTTCCAGTTATGTCTCCCTTGATAAGCTAAGCATCGTCAAATCATAGTTTGAACTTGCTACAACTCTAGTATACATCTTTCGCTTTTTTTACTTTCGTGATTGAGTTTTTAATATAGTGTAGGTCGAATATGACTTTACCTCACCTGATGTAGGTTCAATTTGTAGCCATGGGTAATTGATTTTCAATAGATGAATTGCACGCTTGTTTGTTATCATTCCTTATCATAGCGAAGTTAGTTGGTTGCATCATAGTTTGTACTTTGGAGTTTCGTTTTCCTATTGTTTCTCTTGCCTTTTTTATACAATTTAGGTGGAAGATAAGCATGCGGTCCACCTGATGGAAAGTGTTTACCGTGACCTACTAGCGTGTGTAACATCAGGAGAGTCACAGTTGTGGTGCCGTCAGTGCAGAACAGAAAATCAGGACAAGCCTTTGGTTTTCCCACTTACAGCACACAAACTTGCCAGTGAGCTCTGGTTATCCTACTTACCGCCAGGAAAATAACACGATGTTATTTTGGCCGTGGGATTCTGTAGGCTGGAGGTACTTCCCCAGTCGGACTGCCCAATCGGGATCTAAATACCGTTGCGTCCTACGTCCTAGGCTAGGCTTATCTTAGTTATTTCAGAAACGACTGTCATTTGACCTCCAAACCCCAAGAGTAAAGTCTACGCCACGGTTTCCTTCGCAGTTTAGTAGGTATACTGGCAGGCTGGTGAGGAGGCTTTCGTCGCAGGTGAGGTAATTTGGGCCCCGAAGATCGTGGTCATGATAATTTTTGAAACATACAGTACAAGTTTTTATACTCACACCCCATTGAGTATCAGTGGTGAATGCTAAATATCGCCTTTGCCGCTTCTTGGTTCCTGTTTCGTCACAGATTACTATAAATATCATTATGAAACTGAAACAGAAAAGTTGTATGCATTATGAAATGATATCGGCATCAAACTTACTACAATAGCAAGAGATAATCTCCAGGTGACAAACAATGTTAGGTTATAAACAACATTATACTTTCAAAAAAGTAACCAAGATTTACTTCTGGTGAACACGATTTTGTTTAACAATAATTACATATCTACATGTTTTTATAAAAAAGTCGCTACAACACCTTCAGTTAAGTACCTAATCAAATCGAGTATAGTTAGGTACTCCAGGTTTGTATCCAATTTTTGGAAATAAAATATACACTTCGTATCTTATAAAGTGTATATTTTAACTTTTTTTACATACATACATAAAATCAAGCCATTATCCCCATAGGGTTAGGCAGAGGTAAATTAACTCCCACATTTCACCAGTCCTTGAAATCGATCCCACGTAATAGGGGGTGAGTCTATTGCCGTCTGTCGGCACTATTGTTGACTCAAGCCATGCATCTGAGGCTGAGGTCAATATATATCTGTCTGAGGCTGATGTTAAACAGCCCTATCCCGTACTCGCCTTGTACGACGCATGGGGAGAGATGGGGTGGTCGAAATTCTACTCGGCCGAGAACCACTGAACAATTAAGTAGCATAAAGTTATTTTTGTGAAAATAGTAGAGGTACAATGATAATCTTAACCTGACCTTAAATCCTAACCTGATTAAGAATTTGGGTCATGCTACAAATGAACCCATATACCTATACTGAAATCGAAGACACGCAAGTACAATTATTATTAAATTTGTTGTAAAAATATCACACATTCACAAAGCATCATAAAACAAAACATACACAATAACAATAGTCCCCACCAACATTCTAGTTCCAACAAAATATTCTCAACAAGAACATTGGAGAAGAATAAATTATTTCTGGACAAACTGTCGCATGGTTGCAACTCGACAAACTAACTGAAATTATTTACTGAACAAATTTGGGATGTTGTTTACCAAGTCATCATTGCCGTGTTTGCATAAAATACTTAACAGTACATAAACTTGTTCTACAAAATATGTATTCTTATATGTAAGGCAATATTCACAATTGCTGCTATAAAATATGGCTGAATAATTATGTAGATAAATCACTCACTACGTAGTTTTTTATTTACATTAACAATCACTTTTATAAATTATTGTAGTTACAATATTTTTTTAGCCGCGTGGTTCCTTCAGAAAAGAATTTGGTCTACCCCATCTCTTCGCATGCGGTGTCGTACAATGCGACTAAGGGATATGACTGTTTAACATCAGACAGATATATACAGCCCAGATTCAGCCTCAGATGCGTGGCTAGAGTCAACAATAGTGCCCAAAATACGGCAAAAGGCTCACCACCTGTTATGTGGGACTGAATTTATTGATTGGTGAAATGTGGGTGTTAATTCACCTCTGTCTAACCCTCCGGGGATAAAGGCGTGATTATATGTATGTAAGTATATTTTACAATACTAAACAAAATAGAGTTAGGTAATAGGGTTTATTCCTTGCGCAAAGGATTAGTATTGCCATTCAACGTAGCAATGCCGCCAGCTTTCTGGCCACCTTCCCGGTTGACATCGATGGGGAGGAATTCTTTGACGCCTGCACTTTTTTATATATATTTTAATTTAGATAACTTCCGTGTATACTATGTAAATATTGAATAAATAGAGTTAAAAGTACATATAGCTACATGTTTAGCTTCATAGTTTTTCAGTGTTAAGCTGAAGTTTTTTATTGTTCTCAGTATTCACAAGATTAGTTTGTTCCAGTATGTTACTTCTGCATAATAACATATCAATGATTCATTCAAAGGGTACAGGGGACCAGTGGTTACGTAGTGATTCTGCTATGTAACCATTGGTCTCTTGTAACCTGTACTCAAATATTTGAGGACACACCTCAAATATTTGAGGCTTTACCTCGCCCCCTATTCACATATACCTACTTAGGAAAATAAACAACTTCAATATTTATAATTATTTTTTTATTATGAACTGGAATCACTAAAATTGTAATGAGAAAATTTTATCAACAGCATGAATAATAAAACACGACCATATTATTTTAGTATATTTTCAGCGTACAAAGAAATACTTTCCAAAGGATTTGATGGACAGTCTTCAAAATATTTATCACAACTATTCTTTAAACCGTAGTATTCCGCTTCATAGAAACAATCTTCTATATCATCTTCTGGCATTGACGTTGAAGGTCTAAAAGAGAGATAGGGTAGTTTTAAAACTGCTTTTGATCTGACTGGATATAATTTGGTGGAGATCTTTTTTAAACATATATTCAGCCTTTTACAGTCAATTGACTACAACCTGCTGGGTAGTAAGTTTTTTTTTTATATAGGACACGCCAACATGGCCTCAACTCGCCTGATGGTAAGCTAAAGGCAAAGTCTCAGGAAAGAGGGTCACCATTACAGACACTAAGTGTTACAATGGTGGCACTCAGCTTGGCGGCCTCATCAGATGTTTTTCACACCCCGCTTAAAGGCCCCGGGACTGTAGGAAAAAGGAAACACGTGTGCTGGTAATGAATTCCAGGTCTTGGAGGTGCGGTAAAGAAAAGAGTCTCGGAACCGCTTGGTTCTTGCTCGTATATTCTGCACAGTGTGAGGGTGAAGTCTAGATGGTAAAAACCACCGATCCATATGTTGAGAACCCTAAAATGGTAAGCCCTAACTTAACTTATGAAGAACCCGAATCCTAAGAAGAGAAAATCATTGCACATCTTTGCCGTGATGACTCAGATGCTTACAGCAGGATTGTGGTTAAAGTGAGTAACTCTTAGGTAAAAGTAATTAATTTATTGTGAGGAATAATCAAAATAGTAAGGCTGATAATTTAAAAATAAAGACTAATTAATTTAGTGGTGTGTTAGCTATGCAATAGTTAGAGCCTTCTGGAAAAGCAGACCACAAACAACATTAACTGCGGGGTAAGGCAATAAAAACGAATGGCCGCTGTTTTCCAATTACCAAGTTGCAATATTTGTGCTTAGATTTATAAATTTAATAACTTGAGCTATAGTTAGGGCTTTATTTTACGGGGTAAAAATCCCTACAGATACTCCACCCATCGGAGCCGGTGGGAGAGGTTATGTCGGACTCGAACCGACTAAAACGCATGGCACCTGTGGGTTGTATTTGGTTGCCGAAGGTGAGGTTGACAGGCATATCGCTGGCACTCCGGCCGACCCAGGGCCATCTGGTACTCCTCGGGTGCGGAGACCACAGAGTCCCCATCCCCAGAAACGGGGTGGTGGGCAATATTAATACTTGAGCTATAGTAAGGGCTATAGAGTTAATGCTTACGTTAGAATAAAGTAAAGGACATCTCCAATAAGACCGTTGTGCAAAAAATGGGCCTCTGCATTCTCACAAATGGCTCTCAGCATGCATGACCGACCGGGGCTTCCATGCCTGTAAAAAGTATAGGATGTGTCAGCTAGTGAGCAAGTAATTTGCAAATTACTCGACAGATTGAAACCTCTTTATGTAACGATGGTTGACTCTAAAAAAAGAGAGAATTAAATCGTGATGGAAAGGATGGAACCATGCCAATAATTTAGACCTTTTTTGATTTTAATCTGATAGTTTTTTGTTCATAAATATCGATTTTAATAACCTGACTATAGCACCATCTATCTGATCTTAGCACAGCTATGTAACATGCTCTTGATATCGATTAAGATATGAAAACTTTAATCGGTTCTGGCGGGATTCCACCGTCGCCACAAGACAGATATAATATATAGGAAGATTGGGATGACTTTAGGCTTAGGTGGCTTAGTGGTCAGAACAGTCCCCCTGTAAGGGAAAGATGGTGGAAGATGGATGGAGGTTCGAATCCCGTTGGCATACTACATGCTTTAAAATTCCATTCAATTTTCTTGATAGCCAAACAAAAATTTGCCTTATTGTTAATTATTGTTTCGATTGATTGTTATTCTTTTCTTCAAAGCTCAAAGAGCTGGTGTTTGCGAGTGTGAGGAGGTATATTTATTACCGATTCACACTGCGACGACTGAGAGTTCAGAGTATCCAGTGTTAGGAAATAAAAAAATTGATTGCTTCAAATTGTTCAAAGAATAGAAATTGAATCACTTTTTCCTTTTGTTTTCTATCGTCTCATTATGTTATTACATTTCCTAATTATTTTTTTACTTTGTCTTGCTTCATGAAATTCTAAAATTAACTTATAATCACTAAGTACCTTTCTAGCATAGATTCGATGAAGATATATAAAGCTCTACGAGTTAAGATATCATTTGTTCCTCCAATACTTCGATGCTGTCTGTTTCTTGATTCCTGAAAGAAGATGATAATAGAGAGTTATAAAGAAATATAGTTACTACTATTCGATGGGAATGTTATTTATGATCTGATATCAATATAATACAAAATCTGGAAAAAGAGGTATACTAACGGAATAAATGTCTCCAAGTAGTGGTTCAAAATATGTGGCATTATCGACAACGTAGTAGTTAGCTTCGAAGAACCAGCCCAAACTTACGTATGAGTCCAACTCAACTGGTATTGATATAGTGGCGTAAACCTGTTGCATAATTAACAATCATAATTAATCAAATTGTATTGATGTACAAAACAATGAAAGTTAGAATGTAGCAGAAATTATCAGAATAGTGGCGAAGGATGATTTTGAGGTATTAAGGGTTATCAGTTCCAACCCCTGCTACATACTGATGAAATTTGGGTTAGCTTAATATTGGGAATACAGGAATTCGTTTAAGTACTCCTAAGATTCTTCCTTTGTCGGGTTGTAATTTGATCTAGAAATCGTAGTGTTTTGATTCTATTGGAAATTAAGGTCATTTGAAATTTGAGATCAGGAATTGATTGTCATCATTGTTGTATTTTCATTGAAATTAAGATTTTTGTACTCACACCCCATTGTGTATCGGTGGTAAATAATAAATATCGTCTTTCTCGCTTTTTGATTACTGTTTGTTCACAGATAACTCTTAACATCAACATGAAACTGAAACAGAAAATAATCATTATTATACAGTGTTATTTTTAGTTCAGTAACAGGTCCAAATCATTATCAAAGATTATAGGAAGAAGAAAATGGCGCACAGAAGACTTTACTGTGAGGAAATGCAGTAATGAAGAATATACTAAAACAAATCACATAAATGCTTAAATATTGGATGATAATGAAGTAAGAGCATTGTATTAACTTGGAATCAAAACGAAAAAAGAAGTCCACGTGGCATGTTTCCAATATGGTTTCTGACTTTGACACAGACAAACTCTTGGATCTAAATAATTGAAACATGAGTCCAGAATACTGATCTGAAATAGAAATATCTCCTGACAAAATCTTCAAATCTGTGTTATCACATTTTGTTTAACGGCTTGAATACTAGTCAGCATTAATTTTGGTAAATATTTGAGAAATGGCGTTTGAAACCAGCATTTTTATATCTAAACGAATTGACCCATATAATATAATTGTTTCTTCATCTCTTACTCACATGGACACATAAGATAATAATCACAAAACACTTAAAATGAAACGTACACTACATACGCGCCCATCAACATTTTAGTTCCGAAAAATAATCTCAACGATGAAAATTAGGGAATTGATCCAAATAAATTAGTTCTGGACAAACACTGTCGCATGGTCGCAACTTAAGAGACTGACTGAAGTTATTTACAGAAGTAATTTGGGGAACTGTTTACTGTGTGTACATAAATACTTAACAGTACTTTAACCTGTTCTATGGAGACTTGTTTTTATTTGAGAGACAATGCCTATCTACAAATTTTGTTACAAATGATAGGTGAGAAAGAAATGAAGTTAAGTGTCTTTTCGAATAAACTGAAGTTAAAATATTATTTTAACTGTTACTTTTTAGTAACACCGACTATTGTAATTTTAATACCACTTAGGTGTCTGATCAAAATCGGGTCAATCAAGAACATGTATGATCAATAAATTCGTGTCAATGAACTGTAAATGTAACATATTTCAGACGACTATTTTAGGATAAGTTGTCACCGAAAACTACCGATTAGTTGATTTTAAAACACCTATAGTGTTTTTTCAAAATGTTCTCAATTTTTAGTTTGCGTGTCTGTCATTACAAAGTAGCAATGAATTGCCGACATGGTACTTTATTTATTTTCGCATATCTTGGTTCTGATCTCCCATAAAATAAATAGATAAGAAGGCTTCCGTATAATTTGTAGTATCTGGCTCGATATTAAGGGCAGACTCTTTCTGTTTAGTTGGCAGACGCCGTAATGCCCCGAAAAAAAAACCAGCATCACATCAGTACAATTAAATTTTCTTGAACGAAGATTTAGTAAAAATGAACCTTGTTGTGTTGGGTAACACTACAATAGTTAGCTGGGCAAATCCTAGTGAACTTGGGGGTACTTGTAATGGCATGGTATGTGGGTATCACAGGAGATTGGCCGTACCTCTCGTATAATTAATAATAAGTAAATAAATATTTTAAATTATATTATCTTGTTCGTTTGAAGTATCATGACAAAATGCTTCGTGCACATTACCATTTAGTGAAATCCAGTAAGTTTACAGAAATACAGTTAATTTACGGTCTCCAAAATTGTACTTATGAAAGCTTCTATTGTACCTTCTAGGGACCGGAATCCATGTCAACGTAACTTATATTTAACTACCCTTAAAGTATAAATATCACAGGACCTAAGGTAGTACAGTAATTCTATGTCATGCTTGAAATACTTACTCCTGTTCTCCAGACCGTTTGTGTGCTGGTATTATCTTGATGAAGAATGATGTATCGCTTACAGTTTTGTTTTATGAGTACAGTGACAATTTTAGAGAAATAAATGGTTATAAAGAAAATGTGGAGCGGACAAATGATATTTCATATCGACTCGGCAGAAGATTAGAAATATAATTTTCGATATCTTTAATTTTTGGATGACTGTTGCCATAGGTGTATTGTCATGAATACCTCACATGAACACAAAGAAATCTGAATACCTTTGAATGTGGATGATATGCTTCTTCGTGTGTACTTAACAGTGAAAAATATTGTTATTAAGTATGTGTTATAGCTACTACTCTTAAAATCTTAAAAAATATTACTTTATTAATACATGCTGCGTCTGACAGAAAGAAATAAAAAAAAAGGTCTATGAAAAAGAACAAAAGAGATTTCCAGTTAGCGAAGGAAGCTTAAACAATATAGTTTCCAAGAAATGTGTGTTGAGGTAAAAGAAACTTATTATTAACATTACAGTATTCCGAATTTCTGCGAATCAATTAAGTGCAAAATCTTGTGATAGGTTTCAAAGGTTCCTATTAAATAATTCACAGTAACATAGTTATCGTGGTAGTTGTTGGAGTATCTTGTAAGTTTGGGATCAACAATAAAAGGTTTTAGTGTAACTGTATCGAGAATGTCCCGTAGCGATAGTTTGGTGAATATTTAGATGCTTTTGATTTTCACGATAAGAAGAACCGTTTTAATATGAATGCCTTATATTTTTATTGATTAAATTATTAATTATTTGTCTTATCAAAGTATTAAGCATTTTGTATGAAGAATCTGGATGGTTTTAGATTTGAATCTTGCAAGTGAGGCTTCTAACTCAAACGGGTTCTAAGCTTGTTGACACTGAAATTTCAATACACTTTGCAATTTTGATATAGTGTTGTTATAGTTATGTTAGTTCTCTATTTCTTCTTGCATCTCGCATTATAGAGAAATACAATTATTCAAAGATTCGCCGAAGATTCAAAGACATAATTACAAAGTCCAAATCCAAGAAAAAGAAATGAAGTAATAAAGAAGCACTTATTTTGCCATAATTAGATTAGGAAAAATGTGCTAATTAAACAGATTGTTAAACAATCTGCCGCTCAATTTGGAAAACGAGAGAAAAAATTAGGAATGATTTAATTACTGTAGATATAACTCATAAAAGTCAATTTGCTCCGAGGTGTAGCATAATTTGTAATGGAAATTAGCTGCGGCAAATAATATGTTGGAACTTGTCAAGATAACTGAAGGAATCTTTCGTGATTTACTACAGTCTAGCTGAGCAAAATAAAAATATCTTCATAACGAACGTTGCGACTATTTTATTCTTTTGCACCGTCTGGATCGAATCAAGGATCGTATATACAATACCCATAACAGTTATAATTGACAAGATGACCTTTTAAAGTAAATACTTAACTACAATATATGCCAAAATTTATCTTTCCAACTTATATTATGATACGTATTTAAATTATAAAAAAACAAAATTTTGCTTTAAGTTGGATCAGCAAACAATGTGTTCACAATAAATTGAATTTTGTGGTCCATTACTTACATTTTGAGTAAAAAGTAGTCTACGTGTAAAGCCAGATGTCAGGATATAAGCTATTGAAGCAGTTGACGTCGTTGTTGTGCTTTCGGCAGTCTATTCACATGAAATGCAAAGTGTAACAAACGATAGGTTATTTTATAGTGATTTGTATAGTCATGGTTATCTTGACATTTCGTATTTGAGTAGAAGCATTTTTTCTTAAGAATTTCGTTCTTTACTCGCTAAGGAACGAAATTTTTGCATAAATATATTACAAGTATTCTGCATGATGTTTACATAAGTCTTCAAAGAATAGCTCTAACAGCACACAGCTATGCTTTGCCACTTAAATTGAAAACTGAGGTTTAATTAACAGAAACTCTTCGGAGCACAACAGGTAATGAGCGAGCAAAAACATCTGTTCAACATATTCCAACGGTAGCATGCAGCCGCAGAATCCCATTTAAACCCTTCATTTCAATAAATTGGCCCGTGCAGTGTAAAGGGGTCTCAACTTTGATGCGGTGGCTTCTGTACATAGTCAGAGTAAATGTTTGCGGGCGAAATGCACCGGATACTGGTAACTTATAAAAATGACGAGAAAATTCTAATGCTAAAAGCCAGGATGGAAATTCCTTCATGTTGTGATATCGTGTAGATTAGTATTTAGAATGCTGTTCAAAGCTGAAAATGGCAACAGAACAATCCTTTATCTCAAGTACATTTTCAATTATTTCCACAACTGTTTTAACTCGTTTTGGGCAATATTTGCTCAGGTTGAAATTTGTAATTCATTTTTAAATATTCCGGTAGTGTTGAAGACTCGAGATTTTAAATTTAGTTTAGAAATGAGTAAAAATGCAATTTTTTGTTAAATTTTATCCATAATTGTGTTAAGGCTCTTGGACGCTATCTATTTAGGTTTTGGGTACCTATTGGCAAATTGAGGGTAAGTTTTAATTAACAACAGCACATTCTACAGCTATTTAGAATCACTGAAAGTGTCTCGACTCTTTAGTTATCATGTAAAACTTCAAATTCATGAGTCATCAAACTGAAAGTATATGGCCTCGTGTAGTTCTTCAATTTCTAACTGTTTCGATGTTCATATGAATTACTCTCATAGCGTCGTTAACGAGTTCATGTTTAACATTTATATTAGTTGCAATATATGCTTATTTCCAAAACATTTTGTTATTTTGTCCACGTGTTAGTGTAAACCGATAGATTTACAGTAGGACAAGTATGGTATGTACCTATACAGGCCTTATCGCTGGCAGCGATTTCTTCCAGGCTACCTTGGGATGGCAAGCAATGTGATAAAAACAGAGAATATGGTGTATTTATTAGATAAACTAGATAAATGTATATAAAAAAGAAAGATATTTTTTGTTTTATTTATACACATTTTCTGACTTATTTATTTTTTTATGACATTTGTCGTATTGTTTGTTGTTTTAACTTTACTTTGAAATATTTAATGAAATTTTCTGCTAAAAAATAATAGCTAATAATAGCTAATAAAAAATAATATCTTTAGAAATAGTATGCTAACTATTCAAATTAGATAGAAAAAGTTAAATCGGTTCAGGCGTGATTCGAACCCGCTATCTTTCCCACAAGGGGAATGCTCTAACTACTGAGCTACCCAATCTCGCCTGAAGCGATCCAAATTTTCCTGTAAGCTAACGATCGCTGGTTTGAATCTTGCCTGAACCGACTAATTTTTTCCATCTTTATCGATTCCAGTGAATATTTCTAGGAAATTTAACGAAAAAAATTACCAAAGTAGCTTAAAAGTTTTAAATATTTATGTAGGTTAAAGTACCAAAATATACCCACTCTACACTTTCAGAATATAATCGTAATGTGCAATGTTTTGTTAAGTAAAACCATGTAAGTTTTACCTCTGCTCGACGTTAGCAAGCATCTGGGCCGTTCGGTACAGGGCAAATCACTGGGAAAACATAACGGTTCATTAGACAGACACTGCCGTAGGCTCTGTGTAAACATTCTAACATTTTATCTTATACAGTATTTACACTTCGACGGTGCCGTGCGCTCAGAATCGACGTAAAAACGAAGTACGATGCTGTGCGCTTTAATTCTGTTCAATTTGATCTCGCTGTTTGGCGCGGACGCGGGCAGGCAGAAACGGTACCTCGTGTACCCTGATGGTGGCCCAGCGCGAGCACAGGTACTCTCACCCTACCTTATTAGAACAAATCTATCCAAATTTGCATAGCGTACCTGATTTAACTTAAGCAAATGATGTTTTCTTTGCACAACGAATAGGACTTAACGAAGCAGTGTCTTTTTTGTTCGTGAATTTAAATGCAATTAAGCTTCTGTCTGCCTTTTGAAGCGTGCCATGAGAGTTTTTGTTTCAAATTTATTTTCTGTTTCGTCTGACATGTTTTGTCTCTATTTTTCTAAAATGTGCCTGTAAATTGTTGAGCTCAACGCTGGATTTTTCAGCCTCACGTTCAAAATTTGTGTTGAAATTTTTAATTAAGCTCCAGGATAACAAATGATTATTTTGTTTCGACCAAAATGTATTTTAGTACTTGGGTTCACACAACTGTCATTTGTTTTATTGTATGAGCCTATTTATCTCATACGCCTATTGTGTGTTTTTTTATGTCCATTATTTTGTGAAGCTCTCTACTTAATTGATTAAACTAATAAAGTCTACTGTGAATTTTAACATTCTCGTGCAAAATTAATTTTAACTTTTATTTCAATTACAAACAAAATACAATATGTTCGAATACTTTTTGGAAACATAATAAAGTATACTTAAAAACCAATAAAAGAAACCGTAAATCACTTTTCATGTCATAATCTTTTTATGTGATTTTTTATCGATTCACATTCTAAATGTAACTATGGTTGCATGAATTTATTCGAAAAGAAAACTTACTGAGCTGACAGCACTTACTACTGATATAGACATCCATAATATGCTATGACGATCACACTCCAGTAGGTGCACCATACGCCTATTTCTTAACATATTGATAGCTATATGAATAAGTTAAAAAAACATTTCATAGTCTTAAAACCTTACTTTAATGATTTCAGTTCATTCTTGGTCTAGGTATACCAGTTGATTTGAAAGAAGCTTCAGTTACCGTGGGTACCGTTATAAAATTCCAATATGATCTACCTACGAATAGTTCGGAATATACAAGCAGGATTTATGGTTTCGCTAGCACAGTTGGTCGTTCAGGAGATATAGAAGATAAAGATTCACCTGAACATGATTTGAATAGTATAGATTCAGACAATTTAAACAATCCAACTGAAATAGACGATGATAAATATAATACTGAGACAGGTGATCCTAAAGCAGAAAACAATACGTTGTTAGATTTAACCTTTGATGAAAGTAGAAGAAAAAGATCATTAGCATATGCTGAGGGTGGTTTAATAGAAGAGGTAACAACAGAAACAGAGCTTTCTTTAGATGAAGCAATCAAGAGGCAAGAAATCATAGATCAAAATGCAGTGGACGAAGAAGAGCCTCAGAGAATGAACAGATGGGACTTTTATAAGATTATTGAGCGAATGGCTGAAAGGTAAACTTTTTAAATTATTTGTGTATTAAAAACCGATTCTAAAGTTAGTTGCTCTAAAATAAGATCATTAAGCATTAATAATTACTAAATGTGTCATAAAATAAAATCCGTTGTACAGATATAATGTAACTTATCTTTTCATCAACAAATTACTAATAACGATACAAAAGTTACATGCTTAGCTTATACCAGGAGTGGAATGAAAACATAATTTACTATAATAAATGTAACCTTTATAAAGAGTTAACAAGAATCGCTCTGAAGGTATAATATTTTATTAAGGTTGCCCATTGAAACTTCAGGTACGGTTATTCAGGTCGGCCGTGCTTGCTCCGAACAATCTGCGAAGCTGCCGAGGTACCATTCACCCATGAAAATGGCTTGCTCGGTGAAATTGGACATATACTATTCACGTAAGTCACTAACGATATGAAAAGATTTCGGTACCGTTTTATATGTGGATGATGTATAATTTATTTGTGGATCGCGCTGATGGGTTAAGTTTGGTATTTATTTTGGTTTTTAATATGTTTAGATCTGTTGATCTCTGAATGTGTAGCCAGAGGTACATTTCTTCAGCTATGTTTATTGATCTCACAACAGAGTGTGTTCAATTGCCAAATTGGGCAAGTATCATTTATTTTTTTCTATTAGTTAAAAGTTTCAATATTTTTACAAAGTCTAGAAAAGTGTTTGACGGCAAGAGATTTAATCCATCAACATCTGTCTACACTTCCCAGACTCCTTATATCCACAGCATTAACAGAATTTTACTTTCATACCCAACATTCAATATTAAAAATATAAGCCAAATGAGTAAATCAAATCCTTCAAAGTGGTATGATTTATTTCTAGTAAACAAATTCCTCTATCTATAATTTTCGTTAAAGGCGTTGTTTATATTTGTGTATTAATCCCAGCTAATGACAATATTAGACAGTAAACACTCTAGTTACTGAAATAAATTTTGCTTAAATTAAAACAAACAGTTAAATTGATTCTAAAGACCCTAAGCCTCCTTAGTGGGAATATGGCAGGTTTATTGTAATATCTTGCTAACAAAGTATTATGTTATTTATTAATTGGATTACTCATCGTCATCAAACAATGTAAACCAGTCTTAATTTGTATATTGTTGAGTATTAATCCGGTTGTGAGTCGCAGCTGGTTCGCTCAATGACCTCCGTTCTTTATGAGCGCAGGCCTAGGGGTGACTGGTGAGAACATTAATAGAAGCAGGCTGGGGCAAAATTCCTCCTGGGGTAAAACGGAGATAACTTGATTGACAAACCCGACCCTAGATGGCCTGGATTAGTTGAGTGTGTATATAAAACACGTCAATTAGACTTCGCCTTACCTGATGGTAAGTCCCAGAAAAGAGGGTCACCATTACTTACACATACCGTGTGACAATGGTGACACTCAGCTTACGGCCTTATCATATGCTTTTTCACGCCTCGCTTAAAGGACCCGGGACTGTAGGAAGAAGGAAAATAAAAAAAATGTTTGATTAAATATGGGACCCAAAATAGAAGCGACCTAAGTTGATTCGAGTTCGACATAACTACCCCCACTGGCCAGCAGCAAAATATCCGTGAGGACGGAATACCCGTACTAAAAACAGGGTATTAATTTAGTTATTTGTGGTGTTTCTGAGACTACCAAAACCGCTGGAGCCTAGCGCAATTTCTCCTGTAGACTACTTTTTAATCGAGGTCACATGATTACATCTCACTGTACAAATAATTCACCTACCATAAAAATATTAATAGGAATTTTCTCAATTCCAGGCCATCGACTACAAGAGATTCTCTGTCTCATCACACCGACAACGAGTACCACGCAGCTGAACGCCTTGGTCGAGAGATAGGCATTGATTGCGAGGAGTTGTTCCCGGAGTGCGAAGGGTCCGTGTTGAGTACTTTTACGCAGATTGGAGAGCACACACTGCATTCGTTTGGATTCATATAGGTTATGCTAAGACCAAAGTGAAATTTGTATAATTAGCCAATAAATTAAAAATATTTTCTTTCAGAAAAATGCACTGATAAGTTAGATATTAATAATATTTTTATATTAAAAGATAATGTACCTATTGACAAAGACTGTACATGAATAGTCATGTTATATACTTACTACTTACCTCGCTACTTCAGAATAAGTATAACAGAGTGATTTTTCCAAATGTCGACCAATTAGCTTGACAGCTGGAATATTCAGCAATGTTGTAGTATCTTATTAATAATAAAGAACATAACAAAGGGTTTTTATTTTCTTAAGCTTATGGAGCCTGTAGAATTTTCTTTGATTTTCAAAAACCGTTTACTTTGTCCTTCTGCTAAGTTAATTTGATACTTGTAGGAGTTTGGGCCCACAAGTACAATCAGAGTCATTACTATTCTTAATGGAAACATATTTTCCAGATAGCATCCGAAAATTTCTTCTTACCTACTAAAGATAAGAAGGTTATTTTGACAAATGGTCATTACTATTATAAAGCACGAAGAATGACTACAAAAAAAATACAGTGTTTTTGTTGGGCATAAATAATGATGCAGAAATGACATAAATTGCCTATGCCCGGTTTCTGAAGTTACCATTTAATATCCCAACACCTATTGATTAAAGATAAGCTTAAATTAAACTTCAATTAACTTTTATTGTGTTTCTAAATGCACAAACCACGGCTCTACAACTATCGAACCAATTCAACAGGTAATTCGCATTCTCACCACTAGATGGTTCTATGCAAAGAATACATCCGTGATGTTGTTTTTATTAAGTAAATTTCTAAATGTAATTTATTTCGATTTAAACAGTTTTCATATTTACAAATAATCTCTGACACTAGTCAGAGATTATGTGTATTAGGACTCGTATAAGTAACTATAACCGCGGTAGCCTAGTGGGTAATGGACTGCTGAGACGAGGTCTCAGGTTCGATCCCAGGTTTTACCATGGCACACACCAATGACTTTTCGATGCTTTTCGAAATTATGTCTGTATTTATCGCAGGTTTATAAGTGCCCGGTTAATGGCAAAAGGCTCGCCACCTTTACATTTACACGCCACAATTACATTGGGACCTAAACATAAACTTTTTTTTTTTTTTTTTTTTTACGTGCGCAAAATCCCCACGGATACCTCCCCACCGAAGCCGGTGGAGGAGGTTATGTCGGACTCGAACCGACTAAAACGCACGCCGCCTGTGGGTCGTTTCGGTTGCCGAAGGTGAGGTTGACAGGCATATCCCTCGCACCCCGGCCGACCCAGGGCCATCTCTCACGATCTGGCCCTCTTCTCGGGTGTGGGGACCACAGAGTCCCCAACTCGTCCCCGGAAACGGGGAGGCGCGCCACGCGCGCCGCCGCCGCGGCCTGCTTCTGCAAGGGTGACAGGCGGCTTCACCTGTCACCCCCAGGCCGGCGCTCATGGGGGGCGGAGGTCGTTCATCGACCTCCGACGCCCGAGTTGCCTTCGTGCGCGGGCAGCTTGTCTAGCGATCCTTCGTCGCTCCCGCTGCCGCTCCCGCCCCGCCTCCTCCTTCAAGAGCATTACTTGCTCGCAGAAGGAGGCGCCGGCCGCCCACGCATCCGCGCAGCGAACCATCGCCGCGAGCAAGGTGGAGAGCGTGAGAACCCTCACTCCCAGGGCCGCCACAAGCTCCCGCCTGGGCGTCTCCCACGCCGGACACTCGGTGAGCGTGTGCGGACCTGAGTCCTCGCTCGCGTCGCAGTGATGGCACTCGGACGTTGGCTCTTTCTGCATCCGACGCAGATACTTTCCGAAGCATCCGTGCTCGGTGATCATCTGCGTCAGACGGTACGAGAGGCTGCCGTGTGGCCTCTCTAGCCACTCCCCCATGATGGGTCTTACCGCCGTTACTACGGCGTGCCCTGCGCTTGGTTGCCCAAGTCGTCTCTCCCATTCTGCCACCATTTCCCTGTGGAGCCGGGATCTCACGGCCCGAATTTCTTCGGGCTCGGGATCGTGACCCCGCTCCCGCGCCGCCCTTCGGAACCTGTATAGCGCCGAAAGGCATCTCGCTTCCAGGATCCATGGTGGCGATCCGGCGAGGAGACTCGCCGCGTTGAATGATATCGTGCGGTACCCCCTTATGATGCGGCACGCCAACTTCCGCTGCGGACGCTGCAGCAGAAGCATGTGCCGATCACTCAGGGTGTCCGCCCACACGGGACACCCGTACAGGGCCATGGACCGCACGACACCCGCGTAGAGTCTCCTGCAGGAGTCATCCGGGCCCCTCAGGTTGGGCAGTAGCCGCGCCAGAGCGTTGGCTGTGCCCGCCAATTTGGGGCCCAGACTTCGGAAGTGCTTCCCGAAGTCCCACCGGCCGTCGAGCACGAGCCCCAGATATTTCATCTGGGGCTTGATGCCGATGAGAGTGCCTCCCACTGTCAGACTGGAACCAGGTGGTGGCGTGCGCCGAGGTCCATGAAAGAACATGGCCTCGGATTTATGCAAAGCCACCTCAAGGCCCAGCCGCCGGATCCGTTCCACGACTTGAGCAACCGCGGTCGTGGCCCTCAGGATCGCTTCGCGGTGTGTAGCTCCGCTCGCCGTCACTAGCGTGTCGTCCGCATAGCACGTGACGGCGGCGCCGTCCGCAAGCTCACCGCGAAGCACCCAGTCGTATCCAATGTTCCACAGTAGCGGCCCGAGAACCGATCCCTGTGGAACACCGCACGACATCTCACGCCGACCGACGCCGGTCGCACTTGGGTAGATGACGGCTCTCTCCGTCAGGTACGCCCCGACTATGCGGCGGAGGTAGAGAGGCACACTGTGGTACACGAGTGCCTCCCTGATGCAACTCCAGGGCAAGGTGTTGAACGCGTTGGAGATGTCCAAGGACACCGCCAACGTCACCTCACCCCGGGCAACTGCCTCCTCCGCCAAGGTCCTCACGCGCATGATGGCATCCACAGTGGACCGTCACCGGCGGAAGCCATATTGGGCATCCGCCAGGTCCGGCCCCCTACCAGAGAGGTGCTCGACGAGGCGCTTCGCAATAACTCTTTCAAAGAGCTTGCCCACCTCGTCGAGCAACACAATGGGCCGGTAGCCGGACGGTTCGTCCGCCGGGCGACCCTCCTTTCGGATGAGGACCAGTTTCCCCGTCTTCCACATCTTCGGAAACTGGCCCCGCTCCAAGCATGCGCTGAGGAACCCTCTCAGCCGGGGTTCGAGACCGTCTTCTCCCAGAGCTAGGACCCACGCGCGGCCTGGAATGCCGTCGGGTCCCGGGGCGGTGCTCTTCTTGGCTCTAAGCCTTCGCACCGCCAGCTCCAGTTCTACCCAAGTGACCTCGGGGACTTCGTCGTCAACTACCACACTGGGCGCCACAGGCGACCGAGGTGGCGGAGTCATCTGCGGCGGAACGTGTTCCGCTCGCGCCGGGAACAGGGACTCGACCACTCCACCGAGCAGAGCTGGCTGGAGAACCCGGGTCAACGGCGGGGCCCGGGGGCGCAGCTTTCCTCTTACCATAAGGTAAGGCCGCCCCCATGGGTCCCGCTCCAGCGTCTCCATGAGCTCCTTATAAGCCGCGGCTTTCGCCCGCTTAATCTCCGCTCGGAGGGCATCTCTGGCCTCCCTGTATCCCACATGAAGCTCCGCCACTCGGGGCTCCGTATCTGCGGTTCGGCTACGCCTCCTACGGAGTCTGGTCCACCGGCGGTGCGCGATCACGCAGGCTTGCCGTAGCCCCGCGATCTCCGCAGACCACCAGTAGACCCGACGCCTCGGACTATAGGGTGGTGCCCTAGGCATACCCGCATCGCAGACACGAGTCATGGCCTCCCGGAACCACACCGCCTCATCGTCGATATCGACAGGCCTGTCCGGCGCAATGGCCCAGGCCTGTACGATGGCGGCCTCCAGGAGGACCTCCCGATTCAGTCTCCCAAGCACCCAGCGTGGCTCGCGTGGGGCCGGTATGACCGGCGCATCACCCGCGGAGGGGGAGACATCAAACCGAACGTATCGGTGATCCGCCAGTGTCTCCACCCCCACCTCAACACGCCAGTCCCGCACACGGTGCGACAGCGAAGCGCCTGCGAACGATAGGTCGATAATCGAACTGCGCTCCGCGGCCACGAACGTGGCTTCGGCCCCGCGATTCTGGAGAACTAGACCGTGATTAGCGGCCCAGCTCTCCAGAGCCCTACCTCGTGGGTTCGTGTGCCGGGACCCCCAGGTCACTGACCAGGCGTTGAAGTCCCCGAGCACAAGAACCGGATGAGGGTGGCAGGCGTTGACGACGTCGGTCAGTCGCTCCAGCGACTGCCGGTACTCCCCTATGCGTCGGTGTAGGCTCGGCGTGAGATAGACGGCCACGACCGCAATCTCCCCCACACGCGCCGCTACGATGCCATGCTCCCTTGCCACGACAACAAGGGGGGGGGCACCCATAGCGGCGTTATAAACCAGTGCCGCCGACCCGTCCAGGTCGACCACCCAGGCAGGCCCAAGGGGCCGGTGAGTGTACGGATCGGCGACAGCGGCGACGTGTATGGACCACTGTGCCATGCTCTGGAGCAGAAGACCCTGAGCATCGGCACCGTGGCCCACGTTCGCCTGCAGGATGCGGAGCTGGGGATCCATTATGGAACCATCTCCGCATCCCGCCGCGAACTTTGGGTGGAGCCCCCGCCTTGCGGCTTCGGCTCCCCCCCGGTGCAGGCCTTGCTGCCAACCCTATGGTCGGCCGGTTTGCCCCCCGCTGCACACCTGAAACAGTGCAGCGGAGCTTCGCATCCACCGGCCGTATGGCCGGGTTGGCCACAGCGGAAGCAGCGGTCACCGACCGTCACCGCCGCCGTGCACTGCACCCCCACGTGGCCGACCGACAGGCACCTAAAGCACCTGGTCGGTCGAGCCTGCAGGAGCCGGACCTGCACCCGCACCACGCCTCCAACGGCGAGGAACCCCCGGTCGGCAGCCTTTTTGGCTGCTGCGATGGGGCAGCCGACAACTGCCGCCCCCAGTCCACGGCGGCCGAAGCGGATTGCTCCGACCTTCACCGCCTCTAGGGGGCAGCCCCCGGCCTCCGCCACGGTGAGGCGGATTTGCTCCGCCGTGATGGAGTCGTCCAGGTCCGAAATGCGCATTTCTGCGCATTTGTTGGGCCTAGACACCCGGACGTCGGCTGCGTCTAGCGTGTCTCGAAGCCTAGCCGCTAGGGCATCGGCCTGGGGACCGCTTGATGCGCCGGGGATCTCGAGTAACCGAGCACCCGTCCGAGTGGGTTTCACCCGGATGGGGCCCGGCATGTCGAGAGCCCTCATATCGACACAGGCTCTCGCCTGCGTGACAATCTGGGCGTACTGCACGCCCCGCTCCGCCGCCTCCGCCGTCATCGTTAGCACGACGGCGGTTGAGCGGGGGACGCGCAGCCTCCCCGGCACTCCCCTCGCAGCAGCCTCAGCCTTCTTGGCATTTTTGGCTGCCTTCCTCTTGGCCTTGCGCCGTTTCTTGGAGGCTCCGGCCACCTCCCAGCCTCCCTCCGGCGGGGAACTTGTGGAGGCAATCCCCACCGGGGTCCGGGCCGGCACTGGGGCTGAGGCTAGGGCTGGGGACTTCTTCCCCTTGCCCTTCCCCTTCCCCTTGCCCTTGGCCCGGGCACCCTGGGAGCTCCCAGCTCCCACTTCGAGAGCGACAGCGGCTCGAGCGACCGGAGCGACAGGAGTGGCAGGCGCAGCGGATGGGCTGCAGGCCGACTCCCGCGGGGCCACCACCGCCGGACTGGTGGGACCGCTTCTCACCGCTCCGGCGTACCCCGTCGGCGGCGCCAAGGGCGGGCGGCGGCTGGAGTCCATGACCGCCTCCATGAACCTCCGGGTGCGCTCCTCCTGCGTCACCTGCCACTTCCGCTGCTCAGCCAGCGCCGCCTCCTGCCGCTTTTCCATGGCGGCCATTGCCGCCATGCATGCCGCCAGTGGGTCCACAGGCCTAGCCGGCTGCAGCACCGGCGACTCCAGCCGAGCGGGCTGCGCCAGTGACACCGGCCGAACCGGTGTCTCCGGCCGCACCGGTGTCTCCGGCCGCACCGGTGTCTCCGGCCGCACCGGTCGCACCGGCGGCCTTGACCGCACCGGTGTCTCCGGCCGTACCGGTGCCTCCGACCGCACCGGTGACCTCGACCGCACCGGTGACAGCTGCGGCGCCGACGGCACCGGCCGCTCCGGCTGCACCGCTAGTCGCCGCCGCGCCGACCGCGTCACGCGCTCCGCGGGCAGCCCGGCGACGACCTGACGGAGATTCGCCACTTCGGCCGCCATCCTCTCCATCTTCTTGCGGTGCTCAGCCGCTGTACGCTCCACGCTGTTGAGGAGCTCAACTTGCCTCCTGCCAAGTTGAGCTCGCTCGTTCCGGGACTCGGCCAGCTCCGCCTTGAGCAGCTCAAACTGCTCAACGAGGCGCGTCGCAGCCAGCCGGACCCGGTCCTCCTCCGGCGTTAGAGCTCCAGAGCGGGCCCCGGCCAGTCTCTCCAGGGCCTCCATCACGTCCCTGGACGTGGAGCCGTCGGTACGAAGCGCGGGCGCCGCCGAGACGGAGGGACTCGGCGGCGCTCTCACATCTTCCCCGGCTGAGGCCCGTGAGGGGGCGGCTTTGGTGCCCCCACCCTGCACCTTGCGGCGGCTAACCGCAAGCTGCTTGGGTGGGGGGGGACGCATCATCTCGTCCCCACCAGAACTACTGGAAGACGAGTCGGTCAATGTCAGATCGAGATCCGAATCGGTCTTCTCTGGGGGGATGACTTTTTTCCGGCGGTTGCGCTTCCGCCGTGCAGATTTGCGGGTCTGCAGACCCACCGGGCTGTTCGCCCTGCTCCTCTCTGTGGCGGTGTCGAAGTCTTCCGACACCGTCCCGGCTTGGGACGCGACCTCCGCGTCGTGGTGCTGCGCGACCTCCGCGCAGACTGTTTCATTCGGTTTGGGATTGGGTTTTTTATATGAATTGTCCATGTAGTTCCCACGATTATGACGCGATATAAACTACACTTCCTGGGTGACGCTCATTCCAGGAAGCGGGGTACATACTGTGGAGTTCCCCAGGTATCCACAGGTTTTAAGCGACTTCGCTGTCGGGTTTTCAAGACTTTTCCTTGTCGCGGGCCGGCCAATTAAGGCAAGCCCCGCGGCCTTCAGGATACCGGCTTCCCAAGTGTGGCTAGCACTCAGGTCGTTGTCGATATCCTGGAGGTTACGCGACGCGGGAGAGCAGCCAACTCTCCCAACACCGACGGTGGCACGAATGCCTGCCAGCCTCTGCGCGAGCAGTAGGCCGGCCCGTCCCTGGATCCCATGGATCCTTGTGTCGCCCCCATGTCCCCTCTGAAAGCAGAGGGATACCGGGAGCGACAGGCTAGCCCTAAAAAGGGCTGTTTGGGATGGAAGGGATTCTACGAATCCCTTCCCGCGGGCCTTGCAGGTCCGCCATACCACGACCCCCTCAGGGTCAGCTAGCCCTAAATAGGGCTTGTCGGGTTATTTGTCGACGGCTAGCAGAGCTCCTTCTCCTTGGAGTCAGAGTCTACTAACCGTCGTCCAGGGTGCACCAGCCTCCCCGCTTCCGTTCCCCAGGACCGCGGTCCAGAGGGAAAAGAAACAGGTAAGCCAACGTGGAGGTTACCCAACCCGCACCCCACCTAAACATAAACTGGCGAAATGTGGGTGCTAGCACCTCTGGCTACCCCTTCGGGGATATAGGCGTGAGTTTATGTTATGTCGTATAAGTAATCTCTGACATTAGTATAATAAATCAGTGGTGACGCCTTCCTTAAATCTGACAGTGTGAAAATTTCGCTCGCCTCACTTTGGCGTTTTGCTTTGCCTGCAAATTAGCTGGTGTCGTATGACCGAAAGTAAATATCTATTATTCATTGATTGGAATCTTGACATGGAATCTTTAAAAAGGAGTAAAAATTTCACTGAAAGATAGAAGATGCTAGTAATGGAAGTAGCCCAAAAGTTTGTGTCCATACCAATAGCAGTGTCGAATAGATAAACTATGGTTAAAAGTACCTCAGAAATCGGGCATAAAGTCAGCAAATGCGCAGGCGAGAGAGACATACAGATGGCCAGCAAGAACGGATATTGAAAATAGTCGTAGTCGTATTGACATGTCCAAATCACGCTCGGGAGCGACCAAAAGTGAACAAGAAGCGGATAGACGCTTGTGAATATGAAACGGACAGCATTCTATTGCGAACAGGAAATCGATTACGGTGCTTATAGATAACTTAGGATACCTTATAATAATAAACATGTAATTCGTATAATTTTCGTTGTGTCAAACCGCCTATTAGTTGCTATGCGCTCTTCTCTGTAGTTACTAATGTATACTTATAGAACTATTAAAGTTATTATTATTATGTTCCATAGCTCTGGAGGTAAGATGAGAGGTGATAGGAAATATAAAATAATAATAGGAATCCCAATAGGAAAAGACTACATGCTTCCACTTACTACGATCCTGGCATTTGTGCTAGCAAATTTCGCTTCTACTTCTTTTTTAACTTGCGAAAAATCCCCCACTGGAGCCGGTGGGAAAGGTTATGTCGGACTCGAACCGACTAAAGGAGGAGGACTAAAGAAGGAGGAGGTAGGACACGGAGGTATTTCCGCCCAATTGAGCAGTGCGACTGGGTAAGTGCCTCCGCCCTACAGAATACCGCGGTTATAATAACTTCGTGTTATGTTCCCGGCGGTGAGTAGGGTAGCCAGAGCTCACTGGACAGTTTTTGTGCTTTCAGTGGGATGACCTAAGGCTTGTCCTCTACACTGACGGCACAAAATCTTTGTTCTTACAGGGTCGGCAGCACGGACGTGACTCCACTGGTGTTACACACATTCATAGGTAATGGTAACCACTTTCCATCAGGTGGGCCGTGTGCTTGTCTGCCACTTAAGTTGTATAAAAAAAAAACGCCCGGCGCCTGTGGATCGTTTTTAGTTGCTGAAAGTGTCGATCCAGGGCCATCTCTCTCGATCTGGCCCGTCTCGGGTGTGGGTGGGAACCACAGAGTCCCCAACTTAACCCCATAATTTCGCATCTACTACTATCAGAGTGGTTTTCAGACATGCTCACTGGTTTCGGGTACTCTTGACATGTCCTTTCTTTAAAATGCCTACAGGAATAAACAAGAATGAATACATTTTACAAATGCATAAAGTTTATTATCACAATTCACGTATCGTGCAGCTTAGTAAATAAATCTATGAGCGATATTGAACATCCATCGTATAACGTGGTACAGGGTTGTTGATTCTGTCCGTCTCTGAAAGCTGTTACGTAGGGGTAAATCTCGTTCCCTTCTGCGATAGAGTGTGATGCATCGATAGTCGGGCTGAAATTAAAAAAGTGAAATGATTATGGAGCTTGGGGCAAGATCTGGTAACAGTAAACTGTATACTTGGACTGATCTGTTAGTAGTATACTTTGTTTTAGTTAGGTAAAACAAATAGAATCGCTAGGGTATATGTGAAACTTGAGTAGCCGCTGAGTTGTATGTGATCTGGTAGCTTCTGGGCGTCGAATAGTACGTTAGAAGTGGGTCTCGGCTGTCAAAAGTCTAAAGGTCAAGACATGACGATAAGTGACCTGAATAACTCTGTCAGTGGTTGACTACTAACCATAACTCAGGTTGGGTGGTCAGACGATAGGCACTCCCAATATAGCAAACAAATAAGTTAAACAGACTACAAAAATATGGAATAAATTGTTTTATTGGCTTTAGTGGCATATGACCACTGCTATCCTTCTTTTTTTTACGTGCGCAAAATCCCCACGGATACCTCCCCACCGGAACCGGTGGAAGAGGTTATGTCGGACTCGAACCGACTAAAACGCACGCCACTTGTGGGTCGTTTTGGATGCCGAAGGTGAGGTTGACAGGAATATCCCTCGCACCCCGGTCAACCCAGGGCCATCTCTCACGATCTGGCCCTCTCCTCGGGGGTGTAGGGACTACAGAGTCCCCAACTCGTCCCCGGGAAACGGGGAGGGGCGCCAGGCGCGTCGCCGCCGCGGCTTGCTTCTGCCAGGGTGACAGGCTACTCCACCAGTCACCCCCAGGCCTGCGCTTATGGGGGGCGGAGGTCGTTCATCGACCGCCGACGCCCGAGTTGCTTTCGTACGCGGGCGGCTTGGCTTGCGATCCTTCGTCGCTCCCGCTGCCGCTCCCGCCCTGCCTCCTCCTTCACGAGCATTACTTGCTCGCAGAAGGAGGCGCTGGCCGCCCACGCATCTGCGCAGCGGACCATCGTCGCGAACAAGGTGGAGAGTGTGAGAACCCTTACTCCCAGGGCCGCCACAAGCTCCCGCCTCGGCGTCTCCCTCGCCGGACACTCGGTAAGCGTGTGCGGCCCCGAGTCCTCGCTCGCGTCGCAGTGATGGCACTCGGACTTTGGCGCTTTCTCCATCCAACGCAGATACTTTCCAAAGCACCCGTGCTCGGTGATCATCTACGTCAGACGGTACGAGACGCTGCCATGTGGCCTCTCTAGCCACTCCCCCATGATGGGTCTTACCGCCGCTACTACGGCGCGCTCTGCGCTCCCGCGCCGCCTGTCGGAACCGGTATAGCGCCAAAAGGGATCTCGCTTCCAGGATCCACGGTGATCCGGCAAGGAGACTCGCCGCGTTAAACGATATCGTGCGGTACCCCCTTATGATGCAAACCACTGCTATACTTGATATTTTCTATTTAATACTTTCTAGAGCATGACAAATTTATGTAAAATTTATTTTTTAACACAGTACTTTGTGGCCGCTAGAGGGCGCCACAATAGATTCAGTGACACGTTATATAGCACATAAACAGCGGATGACTTAGATGCTTCTGATGATACTTTATTTGTCCAGTTTTAATAAGCGGTTGAGGAGCTATGACGGAACAGATGAATCAACATTCATATTTTATGCTATGTACGTATATACAGGGTGTATTTTTGAAATGGGGCAGTAAGGGCAAGTACCTTAACCGTTGCAGTTACAGCAAAACGTTCTTAAAAGCCTTCCCTAACTTTTTGGGACATTTTGAACTGCATTCACAGATTTTGTAAAAAACTTACAGTTAGCAAAAAAAATGCAAAAAGTTCAAAATTTTTTTTTTATGCCCATCGATTCTATTTCATGTGGGGGTCAAAAAACTCTATGAGACCATTTTAGCTTTCAGTACTAGAAAAGACAGAAATCGCCAAAAACGTTTCCCATACATTTCGTACGGAAATATGATAAATCAACTCGAAACTCATAGGTCAGGTAAAATTTTGAACTTTTATAAATAAAAAAAATCATTTAAACTTTTAAGAAATTGGTTTATGAAATAAATTGCTCAAAATGATTTCCATTTTCACGAATACATAAGTCTATCCTTTTTTGCACTGAACGAATGGCGGCTAATAATGTTCTGGGATGAATATTACGTAAAATGGTCATTAATGCATCCTTGAGCTCTTGAACACTGGCGTACGTCGTCTTATACACCTCGTTTTTCACGAAGCCCCATAAAAAAAAATCATGTGGTGTTAGATCGGGGCTACGAGGTGGCCACTGTGTTGGACCATGTGTACCGAATAGGCGGCTCAAATTGGAACGTGAAAGGTGACTGTTATGTGGCGGAGCACCATCTTGTTGAAAATGAACTTTTCGCAATTCCGACAGGGGCCATTCGTCCATCTCGTTTTCAAGATGGTGTAAAATGACTTCATTATACATGGCAGAATTCAGTTTCCCTTCATAAAATTCCACCATTATGACTCGATTGGACATTATACCACACCAACAGTTGAATGAGAAGCGAACCTGATTATGACTTGCCGTAACTCTTAGTGGATTTTCTTTGGACCAATAGTGGTGACTTTTTCTGTTGTACATACCGTTATTGGAAAAATTCGTTTCGTCTGACCACAGTATGTAATTTAAAAATTCATGATCTCTGCTTATATTTCCTCTTAGCCATCTGCAAAAAGTAAGCCTTCGAACATCATCACCCGGATGTAACACTTGAACTATGCGCCCATTTCGATAGTACTTGTAGCCGTATTTCTTCCATATCTTTATCACAAGGGAGTGGGATACACCTACTTCAAGGGCGACTTGCCTGGACGATACCTCTGGATATGCTTCGACATAAGTCAGAACCGCAATCTCCGTGTCCATGTCCACACGAGGCTGCCGCTTTCTTTTGAAAGAACCCTGCAATTCCAGGTTTTTCAAAAGATTTGTAATAACCTTTCTTGTTGGCACATGCCGCAATGGATACTTATTGCGGTACCACACTAATGCAGCTCCCGCATTTCGATTATTAACAAAATACGCTTCTAATAAGTCAATTTTTTCACGATTAGAAGACATTTTAGCGAAAATCCTTAATTAATAACTCATACGAAGTTTCTCAGCTGAAACTAAGTATAACACACAGATTTTCGAATCAAATTCGAAATTTGAGGGTAAAAATTCTTTTTATTTACTTTACAGTCAATTCTACCCACTTCCTGGCCATAACAAAAAGTTAGACCATCGTAGAAATTTGTTTCTGTTGCCGAAATGTATGGGAAACGTTTTTGGCGATTTCTGTCTTTCCTAGTACTGAAAGCTAAAATGGTCTCATAGAGTTTTTTGATCCCCACATGTAATAGAATCGATTGGCATAAAAAAATTTTTTTGGACTTTTTGCATTTTTTTTGCCAGCTGTAAGTTTTTTACAAAATCTGTGAATGCAGTTCAAAATATGTCAAAAAGTTAGGGAAGGTCTTCTAAGAACGTTTTGCTGTTACTGCAACGGTTAAGGTACTTGCCCTTACTGCCCCATTTCAAAAATACATCCTGTATGTATATTTATATATATACGTATATATGTATATATATAAATATATACGTATATATGTATATATATAAATATATATACATAAATACGTACATAGCGGATATGACCGATAATGGAAGGATGATGATGAGTTAAAAGCTTCTAAAGATATGACTACCAAAGAGAAACGACAACTACAGACGCGGAGCGTACCGGGAAATAGCCTTCAATGTCATAATTTTGTTCATTACTTTAATTCATTGCGGCTTCTCAATGATGCCGTTTATCCGGCCCTCTAAAATCCAACCACACGTCCTGATCGACCACCTGAATCTTGTGGAGGGTGGACACACGGCAACAAATTTACTGGCGTGGCTAACGTGGCTCTGGTGAAATTTCTTGAAAAACTTGACATTGGCGTCTCGCCATTAATAATTTTATAAACATTTACAATTTACTTCATATTGGCAAAATTACAGCGCTTTGCTGAAGAGACCATTAATAAATGAACATTGAGCCGTTTATCCGTACAGCAGTTTAAGAAGTAAATATGTAAATGTGTAGTTAAAGACAAATGAACGTATTGCGGAACTGGTTTTCTTTTATTTCTATAGAATATTTTTGTCCGGTCTCATGACGTATCGTCTCTTCACATACATTACTTGTTAAACTTCTATGCGGATAAGCGGCACTATTGAGAAGTCGCAATAAATTAAAACCACAAACAAAGTTATCATAATATATCAAGTGTACTTCACGGCGCGCCTAGCGCGCCTCCCCGCTTCCGGGGTCGAGTTGGGGACTCTGTAGTCCCCACACCCGAGAAGAGGGCCAGATCGTGAGAGATGGCCCTGGGTCAGCCGGGGTGCGAGGGATATGCCTGTCAACCTCACCTTCGGCAACCAAAGCGACCCACAGGCGGCGTGCGTTTTAGTCGGTTCGAGTCCGACATAACCTCCTCCACCGGCTCCATTGGGGAGGTATCCGTAGGGAATTTGAGCACGTAAAAAAAATTTACTTCATGGCTCGCTCCGTGTCTGGAGTTTTCGTATGCGGTCGCCTATGGAATCACACTTTAATGCTCTCATAAATTTACCCCCTATATCCTGAAGATGTGACCTGCGATAGTTGCAATTAATTTATCTACATTTTATTTCTTGCTAGCAGAATATATAATAAAATGACATTTATTACCTACCAAATATATAATACTTACGTCTGTAAATACCCAATTTAAAGATATTACTTAAATTACAATCATCTCACTCTTATAGTTAGAAGATTCGTTACCAAGTCAATTTATCAGAACATGCAAATTCTGTATACCATTTCAATACTAACAAATATACCTAAGAGGGCGGTACTTAACAAAGTAGCACCTTAAGTTTAGTTAACGCCTGCAAAGGGCTGTACAGACGACTATGTGTACCAAAGTAATTTTCAAGTTCAGGCGACTAATGCTGAACCGGTTGTGTAAAGTTACTGAGATCATGTGACGCAAGTTACACACTGTACGTGTCATGATAGGGCAACGAACTTATCATTTAAAAAGTTAAATACAGACATAAATCACACCTTTATCCCCGAAGTGTTAGGCAGAGGTGAATTAACACCCACATTTCACCAATCATTGAATTCAGTCCCACTTTATAGGGGGTGAGGTTATTGCCGTTTCTTGCACTATTGTTGACTCAAGCCATGCATCTGAGGCTGAGTCTGGGCTGTATATATCTGTCTGATGTTAAACAGCCCAATTAGTTACAAATTCAAAATAGGAAAACAGACCCAAGACCATATACAGTATCTTTATATCTATTATAAAATTTAATATTTCTACACCAGGGTATGGTAGAATATGTTTGAACAAGTGAAATAACATAAAGACCTCAATGTACCATATTCTTAGAAATAAATTATTATTATTATTATTATTATTGACCACAGTCACGTTTTAACATGAACTCTATATGCGCAGTATGCGTTATTTCGGTGTATTTTCCTCAAAAGTAGTATAGGGTGCGATTGCTGAGTAGGGTCTCAAATCTTGGTAGATTTGAGCTCTCAGCTCACTCGACTTTTGGTCAAAATATATACTGGCAACTTTACACACTAGGAGCACTTACACAAAAAATGTAAATGCTAATAAGTATTTTGTCTAGACACTCAATTAACATCTGTGGAAAGCAGGGCAGGCTTTAGAATAGAATCAGATTTAAATAGACCGCTTACTTTAGCAAAAATGACGCCATTTCATGTAGAAGATCTTCTTCATCCTCGGAGTGAAGTGGTTCAGCTCCAAGTTGACAAAGTGTTTGTAGCACACAGGCATGACCACTGTACCCTAAACTGAAGAAAAGAAAGGATTTTCAATATTGTATTATTATGTTATGAAATTTTGAAACAAATAGCATGCTACTTTTTCTTACAGAATAACATAGATAAAAGACAATATCAAGACAAGGGAATTATTAAGTGGAGCCGTGGGCAACAGCTACTTAATAAATGAAATAATATTCACGAAGCTCGATCTAAACATGAGAAGGTGATTATTAAAATAACCGCAAGGTAGTAAACAGCGACAAATAACAATATTGACATTCGCGAAATTGTTATTGACGAAACCAATTTATGTGAAAATTAGTTCCCAACAGCAACAAAGTCTCTTGGAGAATAAATCATGAATTTGATATCTTGCGAGTTCGCAATACTGTCAATCAATACGCAGGTGAATAAACAAACAGACAAACAACCAGTGACTTTCAGATTTCGGTTTATTGGTTGCTTATATAAACTTTATATTAGTCAGAGTAAGAAGGAAGGAAAATACTTGGGATTTAAAAATACAAAAATGTCGGCAGGTATCTCTTAACTTTCAGTTAATGGCCACTTGGATATGATTCTAGTTACCAAATGTATTGAATATAGCCTCTGATATAACTTATTTTTAATGCTAGGCATTTTATGTTGCACTTTGAGTAAGGGAGACGGCAGAAGTCTGGGAGCGGCCCTGTTCAAAGTTGCTCGGAAGCTCTTCACTTGTCCCTCTGATTAGCAGAGGATAAAGTGAAGACCAGGGCAAGAGGTAGTTGGATTCTCTGATTTCAATCTTCTGTTAATTTGATAATGTTCTTACAAGAGCCATATATGGTGTATTTGTTTACCACTTAAAGGCACGAATTTCCTCAAAATTGTTGTTAATTTATCGAGATAAATTTCACGGGTCATTGACTTAGTTTTCACGTCTTTCACAGATTGGTTTCATTCATACACCCAGTACTTATGTAGTGAATACGGTTTGAGTAACATCCATTTTAATTTATTTGTTATAGACATTTAGGATATAGATTACTAGGGTTGACATTTTTATTAATGGAGCTAGTTGCTTGGCGCTTCTAAATGCCCCAATTACAGTAAAAGTCTTTGAGTTATATGATAAGCCATTTACATTGAAGCTAACTGTAGGTAGATTTTTTTTAAATTACTTCTTCGAAAAATGAGAAAGGTCTGTAACGTGTTTGAAACTAAACACAATTTATAAAAATTAACAATAAAACTAACCGAATAAAACACAGCAAATGTCCAAAATGGTGTAATGAAACTCAGACGACCAACCCCAAGAGACATGTGAGATACAAAAGAGGAACAAATGTATTTTGCAATACATGCCAACCCTGCCCCAACACAATATATATCTGAAAGTCGCGTCGTGATCGCGCGACGTCAATACATTGTTAGAACGAACGTGCCACAGCATCCGAGTGTTAACTCAGCTAACAAATTGTACCACTCTTAACTGCACTGATTAGCGACGAGAACCGAGCTGAGGCTTACTTGAGCTCAGCTTTAGAATGATTTACTTTAACTTAGAGAAACACTGTTAGAAATGGCTTAAAAAACGATTAAACGTTACGACTGTTTCTGATGTTTTTAAATGTACCGTTTCTGTAAGTACTCAGTATTGAGTTTGCCGGAGTCTTCCCTGAACGGTATCGCGCTAAAAATTCCATTTACTAAATGTTAGACTACTTTTATGACGTATTGCTTTTGAAAGTCGAAAAAATAAAAGTCTTTGTGACCAGGTGTGTCAACATATCAGTGGGATATGCCATTTGGATTGATGACCACCTAATAGCGGTATTTCGTTCGAGCGTTTCCGTGCTCTTGAGGGCACGTTCAAAGTAGGTTCCGGTTGTCAATAGTCGTTAGGTCAGGACGGAGGCCAATATGGGTGACTTGAACAAACTTATCACTAGTTGGCCACTATACACAACTCAGGTGGGAAGTTCAAACGACATTCGCTCCCAATATATGTAGATGAACAAACAAAGCCATATTATATTTAAATGGACTCTGGATTCCGAGGTGAAAGCTTTGGAAGAGACCAGAACTAGCGTAAGTATCTATGTTATTGACAGATTAAAGAAATAGCTTTTGACTCACCCGTCTAGCACTTCCTCAGCGTGTTTATAAAAATGGTGAAGCTTGGCATCATCATGATACGCCATATCATCTCTTATCCCCAATTCTCTCTTTTTCTTCGCAGAGCCTACGTAGCCAGAATTCGCGTACAGAATGTCCCCTGGAATTTGGGTTCTATTCCAGGGTAGTTGGAAGTTTGCTTGGAAGGCGTAGTTAATATTGATGTTTTTCGCCGAGCTGGGAATCCCAATTCCGGCGTTGAACTGGAAATTTATTTTTAAGAAAATTAAAACAATTTTGAATGTATGATGTATGGTTCTCTTCAAATTATATTTGAAAAGAATATCAGGGCTCCGATTCCGCTAATTTTATGTCATGGCAAAACCACTATCATGCCACAGACACTGCAAAAATAACATTTAATTTTAGACCTTATTGTCATGTTTTAAAGTGGCACACCAACGGCACCTTGTAAAGTGAATGGAAAATGTAATGGAAAATAATCTCTTTATAAATTAATATTGGACTTTAAGATCAATATCAATAAACTCTAAAATTTAATAACATATTTTGCAGTGTCAGTGGTATTATTACGACATAAGCTTTGTAGAAATAGGGCCCAGTCAAAGGCTGGCAGGAAAGGCTTTATTATTGTAGAGACGACTCGTGAAAGATGTAATGACAGAAGCAGATAATGGACTGTTGTGTCTGCCTATTCCGGAGGCAAAAGGTGTATGTATATAACCATTGGAACTTTTTTTTTTATACCACTTAGTTAGCAGACTAGCACACGGCCCACCTGATGGAAAGTGGTTACCGTGGCCTATGGACGTTTGTAACACCAGAGAGGTGTCACAGTCGCGCTGCCAACCCTGTAAGTACAGAGTTTCTGTACCGTCAGTAGAAGACAAAGCTATGATTAGTTGGACTATAATTCTTCAATATTTTGAGGTCAACTACGTGAAATACAGATTTTTTGGCATAATTGTGATTATGTACAGTTATATAATAATGTTAACGGGAATTAACGCATTCAGGATATGGCTACATACATACCTTTGGTTTCCCTGACGTTTCGACCAGGTCACACCGGCCGTGGTCACTGGCTGACTTCATATCATATCATAATCATCATGGAACGCGTTAGTTTAAAAGTTATTATGTACAACTAGCATCAGATTGATATTGATTAGCAAGGTACTCAAAATGGATCTTCTTACCTTGATATCCCCCCCTTCCTGTTGACTGATTGTTCTAATATAAGGTGCACACCTTTGGTTTGGAGGATAATACAATTTAAATCAATAAAACAGTTTGATACATACATACATATAATCACGCCTTTATCCCCGGAGGGTTAGGCAGAGGTGAATTATCATCCACATTTCACCAATAATTGTATTCGGTCCCACGTAATAGGGGGTGAGCCTATTGACGTATTTCGGGCAACATTTGTTGACTCGAGCCATGCATTTGAGGCTGAGCCTGGGCTGTATATATCTGTCCGATGTTAAACAGCCCTATCCCTTAAACGCCTTGTACGACACCACATGGGAAGAGATGGGGTGGTCCAAATTCTACTTTGCCGGGAAACATACGGCTAACACAGAACAGTTTGGTTTTAGCATTATTAGCAGGTATTAAGATCATTTTGAGATGGGTTTCATGCTAACTATTTTACTAGATTTCCAATATCAAAATTACAATCAGACATGCAAAGCGAGACGATCAAGCGACAACACTTTCACATTAATTAATTTGAGTATTTATAAATCCATTTTCAATTTACTTTGTATAACACAATGAAATATATAATTCCTAAGCGTTACAAACAAAGGGTGAACCGTGTTCCTTTCAAAGGCAGAGCGTGGCACTGCCTTATTTATGAGGGAAAATGAAATTAATAGATATTGTACAGCCATATTCTTCAGTAAAAGGCCATCTTATCTAATTATTCTTCTATCTAAAGAGAGGAAATGTCAATTTTCATGCCTATTTTACTTAAAGAATGTTTGTGAGAGATCTTTTAGACCATCTGAAGTCTGGTGATTGGTTTTATTTATGATTTTAAATGCATTTTATGGCACAAACTACCCTCACAACTTTAACCTATTTATATGATGAACATAGCAACTCTCTACCAACAACTAACCCATCATCAAAGTGCATAGATTTTTTTTTATACCAGTTGGTTGACAGACAAGCACACGCCTCACCTGATGGAAAGTGGTTACCGTCGCCTATGGACGTGTGCAACACCAAGGTAGTCACATTTGCGCTGCCAACCCTGTAAGCACAAGAGTTTCTGTGCCGTCAGTGTAAAAGTCAAGGACAAGCTTTTGGTCTTCCCACTGGCAGTACAAAAACTCTCCAGTGAGCTCTGGCTACCCTACTCACCGCCGGGTACACAACACGATGTTATTATGGCCGCGGTATTCTATAGGGCGGAGGTGCTCCCATAGTAGGACTGCTCAATTGGACGGAAATACCGTCCTGTCCTACCTCCTTCAAAAAGATAAATACAATTATATTCATCGATTATAGTACAGTCAGCATCAGATCGATTTGACGAAAAAGTACTCAAAATTATCTTAAAGCAGTGGTTTTACCTTATTTTCTTGAATATTATTAACGTGCGAAAAATTCCCACGGATACCCCACCCCGCCAGAGTCAGTGGGAGAGGTTATGTCAAACTCGAACCGACTAAAACGTACGACTTCTGGGGGTCGTTGTTGGTTGCCGGAGATGAGGCATATACCTCGCACCGCGACCGACCCAGGGCCATCTCTCTCCTTTTAGCCTTGCTCGGGTGTGGGGTCTACGGATTCCCCAATTTCTCCTCGGAAACGCCGCCGCGGCCTGCTTCTTCCAGGATGACAGGCGGCTCCACCCTTCACCCCTGGCTTTCCCACCTTTATTTCGAACAACAAAACAATTTAAAGTAATAACGTTTCTTCACACACAACGGCCCAGGTAAAGAGGATAGATGTGGAAACAAGAGACCTTTTTCCATAAAACAGTTTGATTTGCTCCTTATAACTAGTTATTAAAAATCATTAGCCGAGAGGTTTCCGGCAGAGTAGAATTTAGACCACCTCATCTCTTCCCATGCGGAGTCGTACAAAGCGACTAAGGGATAGGGCTGTTTAACATCAGACAGATATATACAGCACAGACTCAGGCACAGATACAAGGCTTGAGTCAACAATAGTGCCCGGAAGACGGCAATAGGCTCACCCCCTATTACGTGGGACCGAATTCAATGATTGGTGAAATGTGGCTGTTAATTCGCCTCTACCTAACCCGGGGATAAATGCGTGATTATATGTATGTATTGTATGTAAATTACTGAACGGCCGTCATTTACTAAATGCATAAATAACTATGCAATCCCATATAAATATATAGGATTACAAAGTTACGTTGTATGACAGCAGTTCAATTATTGACCTGTTTTAACACTTCATGGTAAGCCCCACAGAACGAGGAAACAGGGATGTGTGTGTTAGGGGCTCCATCCAGTTGACAAGACCTACGGGCCAAGTCGGTGAGCTTGACTTGACTTGACTACTAGCCAGCTGATTTAAGGACGAGGTTTTCGTCTAGGAATTGAGAGGTCCCAGCGATGAGTAGGGTAGCCAGAGCTCACTGGAGAATTTGTGTTGTCAATCGGCAGCGCGAGTGTGGCTTCTCTGGTGTTACACACGTCCATAGGCCACGGTAACCACTTTCCATCAGGTGGACCGTGCGCTTGTCTGCCACCTAAGTGGTATAAAAAAAAAGGCAAACCCAAAAGGTGAGGACACTGTATGTATACAACTTGGTATATTTTGTATGTGCGAATGTTACATTACACCCCGTAACGCGTCGGTCAGTCCGCACCTTAACGTTTGAAATCCTTTGTGAAATTGCTTTCATTAATTGACAGTGATTAATTGTAACATAAATCAAAATGAAACATTTACACCAAACATCATTTATTAATTTCAGGGATTTCAGGTTCGTTTGTTAATAAATTATTATCTTAGAGTCGATATACTTTACTAGCATCACGCTATCCCGTATCTCGAAACCCAATGGATCTCAAAAACAAACTAAGATCAGTGGAATTATTTCAACTATAAACAATGCATTTTAATACTTTATTTTATTGACAAAATTATAAAGTCAAATTTCAATATTAGTCCACATAATATGGTTAATCTTATAATACAGGATCACCTTACCTTATTGAACCTAACTTATTCCTCATTAACATGCGCCTAACACTTACTAGCTCTACACCACCCAATGGTAGACTGGTAGAGAATGCCTACGGCATTAAATCAGCCAATGTACATCGTACACAAAGAATAAATAAATAAATACAAAAGAAAAAATATGAGAGACAGGGTTTAGTAATGTAATTGTGTAATTATATTTTAACATTAAGTCCATTTCAGTTTAGAAAGTTTTTATATATCTATTAACCCACCTCTCGCCGTACCTGGTGCATAGATGTCTATCAAGCTCAAGATGGCTATTCAGCGAGGCAATACCACCGTATTGCCCCCATGAATAGCAAAAATATAAACCAAATATAATGTTAATATCTGTACATCATTGATTAACTATAATTAATCATGCTAAATTTACAACTATATAGAACAAAAATGTCAAACCTGCAGCAGTGTACTGTTAGGAAACAACAGCTGTCTCTTACTCCTGTGAAGGGCCTCACTGGTTAGCTCCATCTCTTTCGCACTTACACTAAAAGCAGCACTTAATACAATAGTGAGAATCAAAAGATTGTTTTTCGAAAACATGGTGTTGAAACGACGCATTAGTTTCAAGTGACATAGTCTCTGTTCGCGAGTGTACGATTAACTTAACGGGATATGAACCGGTGATACAGATACTGTAAGTTTACATTTCGTATTAACCTGGCGCATGAGGGTAGATAGTAGGCTAGTTAGTAGGGGTGGGTCTTTCCGACACAAAATTTAGGAATACTACATATTTAGTAGGGTGGGGTCGTTCTGACCCAACATTTTGACAGAATATATTTTAAATACTTTATTTTTTCAAGAGTCAAAGTTTTGCAACAAAATATATGCATGAAATGCCAAACATCTGGACCAATGGACACATGGACAGCGGTAGCACCTTTTTTCATTTCAATAGAGGTATTAGCATGCTATATAGCCTGCATTCATCTGTTATGCGAGAAATCAACAAAACTGAGTAATTTATTGATATCTAGGTTTTTTGTTTTCCATCTCTCGTTCAAGGTAGGATTCTTGGAAGAGAGGTACTGCCATATCTGTTATTCAGGGGGCAACCTCGGGGAGGTTATCTGCCAAGTACTGAAAAAAAAATATCAAAGAGATACGATCTAAGATACTCTATATCTCTCTACTGTATATATGTATACCTATAGAGTATCTTTTAGGTAAGAAGTGGGTGTGATATTCAAGGTCGTAATATTCCGTCAGTGATAATTGATACTTAGCAGAACTTATTCTAAAGTGTGAGGGACATAACCTCTTAACAATTTGCGTCGTAAGGTATACGGACAAGGTAAATTGTTTTTAATACGTCAAAAAAGGGAAGTTCTAGAAAATTCTACAAAAATAACTGTTAAATGCAATATGGCGGATGGATTAGTTCACACTGTAAGGCGAATTTGGTAGTCATTGTTATCCCGGAGTCAATAAGGTTGTAACTTCATAAATAAGGGTTAGTTCACAATGTAAGGCGAATTTGGTAGTCATTGATCCTGGAGTTAATAAGGTAATGTCTTAGACTATAGAGTCTTGTGTTAATGTGATTAATAACTTTAAGTGAACATAGTACATCAATAATTACATAGGTGTTTTCAGCCTGATCAGAATGATTTTCCAGCTGTGATTTTTTTAGCGACTACAATATGTGGTGTGTGGTGATGTTGCAGGAATTGCACGCGTTCATAGACCACGGTAACCACAGCCTATTAGGTGAGCACTTTATTTTATTTATTGCTTGTCTGCCACCTAATTGGTAGAGATACAAAACTATCACAAGTTACTAAATTGTAATTTTAATGCATAATGCAATCATAAAATCCCAATCCACATCCATAAATATTATCGTGACAAACAATACGTTTGCCACCATTTGAATCCACCAGACACGTAGTCCGGACGTGGCCATATCCTGTAAACTACGAGTAGGCTGTATTCGGAGTAGAACAATTACGGCATATGACGTTCGACGTATTGTGGACGCAGCTTTATATTCTGTAGCGTTGACAGTGCATTGACGTTCACTCCTACGCTTATTGGTAGCTTTAGCACACGTACAATATGTGATACCGTTTACCGAAGTGACTGATGAACGAGGTTGTATTATGGGGTAAGATTATTTTTTTTTTTGTAAATTACCTAAATGTAATTTTTATTTTATATACCTTAAATTCAAATAAATCTATTGCTTATAATATAATGTTTTAGAGTTTGTTTGTTTGTTGGTTTTAACGCGCTTATCTAAGGAACTACTGGTTAAAATTGAAAAAAATATTTTTGTTTTGAATAGTTCGTTTATTTATGAAGGTTTTAGACTACATATCATAACGCTACTGTAGTAGCAATGATTGTAACAGTATATAAACCAGGGGTGCGGGTTGGGTAACCTCCACGTTGGCTTACCTGTTTCTTTTCCCTCTGGACCGCGGTCCTGGGGAACGGAAGCGGGGAGGCTGGTGCACCCTGGACGACGGTTAGTAGACTCTGACTCCAAGGGGAAGGAGCTCTGTTAGCCGTCGACAAATAACCCGACAAGCCCTTTTTTAGGGCTAGCTGACCCTGAGGGGGTCGTGGTATGGCGGACCTGCAAGGCCCGCGGGAAGGGATTCGTAGAATCCCTTCCATCAGAAACAGCCCTTTTTAGGGCTAGCCTGTCGCTCCCGGTATCCCTCTGCTTTCAGAGGGGACATGGGGGCGACACAAGGATCCATGAGATCCAGGGACGGGCCGGCCTACTGCTCGCGCAGAGGCTGGCAGGCATTCGTGCCACCGTCGGTGTTGGGAGAGTTGGCTGCTCTCCCGCGTCGCGTAACCTCCAGGATATCGACAACGACCTGAGTGCTAGCCACACTTGGGAAGCCGATATTCTGAAGGCCGCGGGGCTTGCCTTAATTGGCCGGCCCGCGACAAGGAAAAGTCTGAAAAACCCGACAGCGAAGTCGCTTAAAACCTACGGATACCAGGGGACCTCCGTAGTATGTACCCCGCTTCCCGGAATGGCCGTCACCCGGGGAGTGTAATTTTATCGGTTCTTCTCGTGGGATAAGATATGGATAAACTCAAACATACACCTAAACCCAAACCCAGTGAAACAGTCTGCGCGGAGGTCGCGCAGCACCACGACGCGGAGGTCGCGTCCCAAACCGCGGTGTCGGAGGAATTCGACACCGCCACGGAGAAGAGTAGGGCGAACAGCCCGGTGGGCCTACAGACCCGGAAATCTGTACGGCGGAAGAGGAGATTCAGGAAGAAGTCTCTTCCTCCTCCTTCCCCTCCACCACAGAAGACGGAGTCGGACTTGGAGCTCACCTTGACCGACTCCTCTTCCACCAGCAGCAGTCACGACGGTGACGAGACGCTGCATCCACCACCGCCGAAGCTGCTAGCGGTCAGCCGCACGCAGCTGCAGCGTGGTGATAGCCTCAGGGCCCCGGAGGATGTGGAGGCGCCGCCGAGTTCCTCCACCTCGGCGGCGTCCTTACGCTTACCTCGCGCCGACGTAATGTCGAAGGAGGTAATAGAAGCCCTAGAAGGTTGGGCCGGGGCCCGCACCGATTCCCCAACGCCGGAGGAGCACCGGGTCACGCAGGCGACGACGCGGCTTGTCGAGCTCTTCGACCTCCTGAGGGCGGAGCTAGCCGAGCTGCGGATCGACAGGGCTCATTTAGGCAGGAGGCATGTGGAGCTCCTCGAGAATAATGAGCGGATGGCGGCCGAATACCGCAAGGAGATGGGGAGGATGGCGGCCGAACTGGCGAGCCTCCAAGCGGTCGTCGCTGGGCTGCCGGCGGAGCGTGTGACGCGGTCGGCGCGGAGGCGACTGGTGGCGCAGCCAACGCCGCCGACGCGGCCGCTGTTGCCCGTGCGGTCGAGGTCGCCGCTGCGGCCGGAGTCGCTGGCGCAGCCGACGCCGTCGGGGCGGCCTGCGCGGCCGCTATTGCCCGTGCGGTCGAGGTCGCCGCTGCGGCCGGAGCCTCTGGCGCCGTCGGAGTCGCCGCAGCCGGGGCCGCCGAAGTCGCCGGCCCGACCAGTTCAGCCGGAGTCGCCGGTGCTGCAGCCGGCTCGGCCTGCGGACCCGTTGGCGCTCTGCATGGCGGCAATAGCTGCCATGGAGAAGCGCCAGGAGGAGGCGCTGGCGGAGCAGCGGGCGTGGCGGGTGGCGCAGGAAGAGCGCACCCGGAGCTGGCTGGAGTCCATAATGGACTCCAGCCGCCGACCGCCATTGGCGGCTCCGGCCGGATATTCCGGGGCGGTTAAGAGGGGCCCCACCCGTCCGGTAGTGGCGGGGTCCCCGCAGGGGTCGGCCAGCAGCCCGTCCGCTGCGTTTGCCGCCCCTGCCGCTCCGCCCGCTCGGGCTGCTCTCGCTGCGGGGGCTGGGAGCCCCCCCCAGGATGCGCAAGTTGCCCGGCCCAGGGGAAGGGGGAAGGGGAAGGGCAAGGGGAAGAAGTCCCCAGCCCTAGCCCCGGCCCCAGCTCTGGCCCGAACTTCGGCGGGTATAGCCGCCACGAGCTCCTCGCCGGAGGGGGGCTGGGAGGTTGCTGGCGCCTCCAAAAAGCGGCGCAAGGCGAACCGAAAGGCAGCCAAAAAGGCCAGGAGGGCTGAGGCTGCTGCGAGGGGAGTGCCGGGGAGGCTGCGCGTCCCCCGCTCAACCGCCGTCGTCCTTACGATGACTGCGGAGGCGGCGGATAGGGGCGTGCAGTACGCCCAAATTGTCACGCAGGCGAGAGCCTGCGTTGACATGAAGGCTCTCGACATGCCGGGCCCCATCCGGGTGAAACCCACTCGGACGGGTGCTCGGCTTCTCGAGATCCCAGGCGCTTCGAGCGGTCCCCAGGCTGATGCCCTAGCGGCTAAGCTTAGGGAGACGCTTGACGCAGCCAACGTCCGGGTGTCCAGGCCCAACAAGTGCGCAGAACTGCGCATTTCGGACCTGGACGACTCCATCACGGCGGAGCAAATCCGCCTCACCGTGGCGGAGGCCGGGGGCTGCCCCCTAGATACGGTTAAGGTCGGAGCGATCCGCTTCGGCCGCCGTGGACTGGGGGCGGCAGTTGTCGGCTGCCCCATCGCAGCAGCCAAAAAGGCTGCCGACCGGGGGTTCCTCGCCGTTGGAGGCGTGGTGCGGGTGCAGGTCCGGCTCCTGCAGGCTCGACCGACCAGGTGCTTTAGGTGCCTGTCGGTCGGCCACGTGGGGGTGCAGTGCACGGCGGTGGTGACGATCGGTGACCGCTGCTTCCGCTGTGGCCAACCCGGCCATACGGCCGGTGGATGCGAAGCTCCGCTGCACTGTTTCAGGTGTGCAGCGGGGGGCAAACCGGCCGACCATAGGGTTGGCAGCAAGGCCTGCACCGGGGGGGAGCCGAAGCCGCAAGGCGGGGGCTCCACCCAAAGTTCGCGGCGGGATGCGGAGATGGTTCCATAATGGATCCCCAGCTCCGCATCCTGCAGGCGAACGTGGGCCACGGTGCCGATGCTCAGGGTCTTCTGCTCCAGAGCATGGCACAGTGGTCCATACACGTCGCCGCTGTCGCCGATCCGTACACTCACCGGCCCCTTGGGCCTGCCTGGGTGGTCGACCTGGACGGGTCGGCGGCACTGGTGTACAACGCCGCTATGGGTGCCCCCCCCCCCTGTTGTCGTGGCAAGGGAGCATGGCATCGTAGCGGCGCGTGTGGGGGAGATTGCGGTCGTGGCCGTCTATTTCACGCCGAGCCTACACCGACGCATAGGGGAGTACCGGCAGTCGCTGGAGCGACTGACCGACGTCGTCAACGCCTGTCATCCTCATCCGGTTCTTGTGCTCGGGGACTTCAACGCCTGGTCAGTGACCTGGGGGTCCCGGCACACGAACCCACGAGGTAGGGCTCTGGAGAGCTGGGCCGCTAATCACGGTCTAGTTCTCCAGAATCGCGGGGCCGAAGCCACGTTCGTGACCGCGGAGCGCAGTTCGATTATCGACCTATCGTTCGCAGGCGCTTCGCTGTCGCACCGTGTGCGGGACTGGCGTGTTGTTGTGGGGGTGGAGACACTGGCGGATCACCGATACGTTCGGTTTGATGTCTCCCCCCCCGCGGGTGATGCGCCGGTCATACCGGCCCCACGCGAGCCACGCTGGGTGCTTGGGAGACTGAATCGGGAGGTCCTCCTGGAGGCCGCCATCGTACAGGCCTGGGCCATTGCGCCGGACAGGCCTGTCGATATCGACGATGAGGCGGTGTGGTTCCGGGAGGCCATGACTCGTGTCTGCGATGCGGGTATGCCTAGGGCACCACCCTATAGTCCGAGGCGTCGGGTCTACTGGTGGTCTGCGGAGATCGCGAGGCTACGGCAAGCCTGCGTGATCGCGCACCGCCGGTGGACCAGACTCCGTAGGAGGCGTAGCCGAACCGCAGATACGGAGCCCCGAGTGACGGAGCTTCATGTGGGATACAGGGAGGCCAGAGATGCCCTCCGAGCGGAGATTAAGCGGGCGAAAGCCGCGGCTTATAAGGAGCTCATGGAGACGCTGGAGCGGGACCCATGGGGGCGGCCTTACCTTATGGTAAGAGGAAAGCTGCGCCCCCGGGCCCCGCCGTTGACCCGGGTTCTCCAGCCAGCTCTGCTCGGTGGAGTGGTCGAGTCCCTGTTCCCGGCGCGAGCGGAACACGTTCCGCCGCAGATGACTCCGCCACCTCGGTCGCCTGTGGCGCCCAGTGTGGTAGTTGACGACGAAGTCCCCGAGGTCACTTGGGTAGAACTGGAGCTGGCGGTGCGAAGGCTTAGAGCCAAGAAGAGCACCGCCCCGGGACCCGACGGCATTCCAGGCCGCGCGTGGGTCCTAGCTCTGGGAGAAGACGGTCTCGAACCCCGGCTGAGAGGGTTCCTCAGCGCATGCTTGGAGCGGGGCCAGTTTCCGAAGATGTGGAAGACGGGGAAACTGGTCCTCATCCGAAAGGAGGGTCGCCCGGCGGACGAACCGTCCGGCTACCGGCCCATTGTGTTGCTCGACGAGGTGGGCAAGCTCTTTGAAAGAGTTATTGCGAAGCGCCTCGTCGAGCACCTCTCTGGTAGGGGGCCGGACCTGGCGGATGCCCAATATGGCTTCCGCCGGTGGCGGTCCACCGTGGATGCCATCATGCGCGTGAGGACTTTGGCGGAGGAGGCAGTTGCCCGGGGTGAGGTGACGTTGGCGGTGTCCTTGGACATCTCCAACGCGTTCAACACCTTGCCCTGGAGTTGCATCAGGGAGGCACTCGTGTACCACGGTGTGCCTCTCTACCTCCGCCGCATAGTCGGGGCGTACCTGACGGAGAGAGCCGTCATCTACCCAAGTGCGACCGGCGTCGGTCGGCGTGAGATGTCGTGCGGTGTTCCACAGGGATCGGTTCTCGGGCCGCTACTGTGGAACATTGGATACGACTGGGTGCTTCGCGGTGAGCTTGCGGACGGCGCCGCCGTCACGTGCTATGCGGACGACACGCTAGTGACGACGAGCGGAGCTACACACCGCGAAGCGATCCTGAGGGCCACGGCCGCGGTTGCTCAAGTCGTGGAACGGATCCGGCGGCTGGGCCTTGAGGTGGCTTTGCATAAATCCGAGGCCATGTTCTTTCATGGACCTCGGCGCACGCCACCACCTGGTTCCAGTCTCACAGTGGGAGGCACTCTCATCGGCATCAAGCCCCAGATGAAATATCTGGGGCTCGTGCTCGACGGCCGGTGGGACTTCGGGAAGCACTTCCGAAGTCTGGGCCCCAAACTGGCGGGCACAGCCAACGCTCTGGCGCGGCTACTGCCCAACCTGAGGGGCCCGGATGACTCCTGCAGGAGACTCTACGCGGGTGTCGTGCGGTCCATGGCCCTGTACGGGTGTCCCGTGTGGGCAGACACCCTGAGTGATCGGCACATGCTTCTGCTGCAGCGTCCGCAGCGGAAGTTGGCGTGCCGCATCATAAGGGGGTACCGCACGATATCATTCAACGCGGCGAGTCTCCTCGCCGGATCGCCACCATGGATCCTGGAAGCGAGATGCCTTTCGGCGCTATACAGGTTCCGAAGGGCGGCGCGGGAGCGGGGTCACGATCCCGAGCCCGAAGAAATTCGGGCCGTGAGATCCCGGCTCCACAGGGAAATGGTGGCAGAATGGGAGAGACGACTTGGGCAACCAAGCGCAGGGCACGCCGTAGTAACGGCGGTAAGACCCATCATGGGGGAGTGGCTAGAGAGGCCACACGGCAGCCTCTCGTACCGTCTGACGCAGATGATCACCGAGCACGGATGCTTCGGAAAGTATCTGCGTCGGATGCAGAAAGAGCCAACGTCCGAGTGCCATCACTGCGACGCGAGCGAGGACTCAGGTCCGCACACGCTCACCGAGTGTCCGGCGTGGGAGACGCCGAGGCGGGAGCTTGTGGCGGCCCTGGGAGTGAGGGTTCTCACGCTCTCCACCTTGCTCGCGGCGATGGTTCGCTGCGCGGATGCGTGGGCGGCCGGCGCCTCCTTCTGCGAGCAAGTAATGCTCGTGAAGGAGGAGGCGGGGCGGGAGCGGCAGCGGGAGCGACGAAGGATCGCTAGACAAGCTGCCCGCGCACGAAGGCAACTCGGGCGTCGGAGGTCGATGAACGACCTCCGCCCCCCATGAGCGCCGGCCTGGGGGTGACAGGTGAAGCCGCCTGTCACCCTGGCAGAAGCAGGCCGCGGCGGCGGCGCGCGTGGCGCGCCTCCCCGTTTCCGGGGACGAGTTGGGGACTCTGTGGTCCCCACACCCGAGAAGAGGGCCAGATCGTGAGAGATGGCCCTGGGTCGGCCGGGGTGCGAGGGATATGCCTGTCAACCTCACCTTCGGCAACCGAAACGACCCACAGGCGGCGTGCGTTTTAGTCGGTTCAAGTCCGACATAACCTCCTCCACCGGCTCCGGTGGGGAGGTATCCGTGGGGATTTTGCGCACGTAAAAAAAAAAAAAAAAAAAAAAAAAGTATATAAACCATGAATTTAGATACGATGGCGTTAACATATCCACACTGGATGAAAACCACAAAATAAACTCAACGTTTTGTTTTTGATTATGCTATATTTTTTGAAAATACCATAATATAGATATTAATATTTATGATGAAGAAACATGACCAGTAACATTCTGCGATGCTATATTTTTATAACTGACTTGAAAAAAGGAGGAGGTTCGCAATTCAATCGGTATTTTTTGTATTGCTTATTGTTTTATACAAAACAATAACATAACCGTTTCGTTCGATAAGTTTTATACCACTTATGTTTACTGATTATATTTTTTATTGTTCCGCACTTCAACAGGATATAAACGGAACCCTTATAGGATCACTACGTTGTCCGTCTGTCTGTCTGTCTGTCAAGACCTTTTTCTCCGGAATACAATGAGCTATAAAGTTGAAATTCAAACCACATATTCAAGTCTTATAACGTCTTGAAACGGTGCAATAATCAAATATCTAAGTCAACGCATTCAAATTCGGCCGGGGTGCGAGGGATATGCCTGTCAACCTCACCTTCGGCAACCAAGCGACCCGCAGGCGGCGTGCGTTTTAGTCGGTTCGAGTCCGACATAACCTCTCCCTCCGGCTCCGGTGGGGAGGTATCCGTGGGATTTTACGCACATAAAAAAAAACGCATTCAAATTATTACAGTTTATGTAGCTTAAGTTACGGAACCCTCGGTGGGCAAGTCCGACTCTCACTTGACCAGATATTTTATATCGCATCTATTTACCAATTATATTTTTTTTTCATTACAGTTATCATCGCATTTTGATGGCATTTGCTTACATTTTTCTAAGTTCAGCTGCGAATGATGAAGAGGAACACAAAAAGATGGTTAAAAGACAAGTCAACAGTTTACCACTGGTATATCCATATGGTGGCACATGTAAGGTAATCATACATATATAGATATAATCACGTCCATAGGTCACGGTAACCACTTTCCATCAGGTGGGCCACTTATTTGCCACCAAAGTGACATAAAAAAATCTTTAAAAATGTGACGAGTATACAAAAGCCTCGTTACATTTTTAAAGTGCGTGCATAAAACGTAGGTTTTTCTTGCGCAGGCTTCTGAGCATGGTTGCTCAAATGGCAATCACTTCCATAAAGGCTAAGATAAACCAACAATGTGGGAGTAGGAAAGCGATAAATTTTGGATGCTATGGGATTCATCACTGACCTGCACAACCAATTGGCGATTTCAAAGTTCTCAGTTAGATTAGTCGAACTTTTTAGTGCTCCAACTACCCGTACATGCGAACATGTATGGCAGTCTGCCATACATGTTCGCATGGCAACCGAGACTGACAAGTTAACGTGCTCTTCGAGGCATGGAAACATACATATAATCACGCTTTAATCTCCGGAGGGTTAAGCAGAGGTAAATTAACACCCACATTTCACTAGTCATCAATCATTACGTGCGGATGAGCCTATTGTAGTTTTCCGGGCACTATTGTTGACTCGAGTCATGCATCTAAAGCTGAGTCTGGGCTGTGTATATCCGTCTTATGTTAAACAGCCCTATCCTAAGTCGTCTTGTACGACACCGCATGGGAAGAGATGGGGTGGTCCGAGTTCTACTCTGCCGGAAACCACGTAATGAGCTTAATGTGATTAATTAAAAAACTGTATTTGCTAACAAAGATTGTCTTTATACTAAAAATAAATCAAATATTTTTGTGTGCAAATTCCAGT